>CM038676.1:484055245-485442528 GCA_021605205.1 Aegilops longissima | reverse complement strand
CGGAAACTAGGGCGGCAAGAGTGGAACAAAACACTAGGCATAAGGCCGAGCCTTCCACCCTTTACCAAGTATATAGATGCATTAATTAAATAAGATATATTGTGATATCCCAACAAGTAAACATGTTCCAACAAGGAACAACATCTCCATGTTCAACAAGGAACAAGCTTCATCTTCACCTGCAACTAACAACGCTATAAGAGGGCTGAGCAAAGCGGTAACATAGCCAAACAACGGTTTGCTAGGAAGGGTGAAAAGGTTAGAGGCTGACATGGCAATTTGGGATGGCTTGATAAGCAGGTAATAGGTAGCGCAGCATAGGGATAGAAACGAAGCAACTAGCATAGCAATGATAGTAGTGAGATCCAGTAGCGGTCATCTTGCCTGAAATCCCAAGGAAGAAGAACGAGTCCATGAAGAAGATGAACGAGTCCATGAAGAAGATGAGCGGATGAAGCCGAACCAAGCGTGAGCGAGCGAATCCTCACGATCGCATAGTAAACAGAACTAACAAGAAGAAGCACACAACATAGTAAACACATCACACATGAACAAGACATGATGCACAACCAAGCATGATGCATGGCAAAGCTACATGAAGCTACTCATGGCAAGAGATGATGCAAACAAGAGCAACACATCAAAGCAAGTTTAAATGAGGCCGGGAACAACATATAACAATTCCGGTAAGTCCTCATATGCAAATTTCGAAATTGGACCAGATCTGGATAACTTTATGTTCAAGTTGTTAAACAGCAAGTTAAGATGCACCACGATGATCTACACGAAATTCTAGTCAAGTTACATATAAAGTTCATTAGATTCGGAGCTACGGCCTAGAAGATATGAGCAAAACAAGATAAGCATGGCATTGATGCAAAATGCATACAAACATCAAACAAACACCTCAAAACAAGGATGCAACATGATAATATGAAACTACATGCAAAATCAAGCAAGTTTCATATAGAGCACACTCAAAACGGAGCAACGGTTCAACACATACACCCTATACAAGTTTAAAGGACAAGCTGTCCAAAACAGCAAGTAGGCATATTGCAAGCATCAAAACAACAAGCTACAGCACCACAACATAATAACAAAAGGCATGGGCATGATGTACAGGTAAAGCATTACAAAACATGAACACTGAGCTATCTCCAGAAACCACTAGAACATGCTCAAAATGACATGGCAAGATTGCAAGTAATAACAGTTTCAGGCTTTGCAGAAAATAACATCAGGTTGCAATGTTTAGAGCTATGAAACGACATGTTACAGGAACTTATCATGACAAAAAAAGGCATGGCATGAATCTACTAATTGCATAGAACAAAAGTCCCTTACTGACCATAAGCCAAAAAGGATCACAAGATATGATGGCACCCATGTAAACATGGCAAGTTATAGGGTTAATTTGATAAATGCCACTCCAAATTTGGCGATTCCAAGAAATGCCACTGCAATTTTCAAACTTTGAAAAATGCCATTTCATGCCATTTTCAATGGCATTTTTCAAAGTCTGCAGTGGCATTTTTCAAAGTTTGCAAAAATTGCAGTGGCATTTTTCAAAGTTTGGAAATTGCAGTGGCATTTTTATGAATCGTCATATTTGGAGTGGCATTTATCTAATTAACCCCAAGTTATATTACAGATTTGAACATGGCAGGAATTACAATAAGTAGGCATGTTGGTGAGCTTGAATCACTCACCACAGAGCAATACATGGCATGGAAAGGCAACCAACAGTAATAAGACATGGCATAGAAGCTATACATGGCAAGAACAACAACATAGCATGCAAGGATCAACCACAACAACCTTGGCAAAATTGAATAACATGTAAACAATCTGCCAGGAAACATTTTATAGCAAAAGTAGAGATCGATTGACTCAAGCTATGGCAATCCATAATTGCAAAAAAGGGCATGGATGGATAGAGCAAGACATGAATAACAAAACATCCTTAGTGAAGTATCTCAAAATATGCATGGATCTCTCTGTAGCATCAAGTTAACATGGCATGAAAATATCAGCAAAACAGGGCTGAAATCAGCAAAATCAGGAAGCCTACTTTGCATGCTTGTGCTAGTCACCACATAGATCACAAAAATACATGGCATACACCCCTGGAAAGATGGCATGGCATATTACAAAACACATGTAGGACTCAAGATCATATGGTGCACACATCAATCATGGCAAAAATGACAAAAGTGCATGTTCTGATAAAAATCAGAAACTAACATCACATAGCACTCTTCCAACAGCATTTCCGGCATCAAGATGAGCTCAAATGAAAATGATGCAATGAGATGAAATGATCTACTCTTCGAGGCGAACATTTTGACATATTACACGCGCAAAACGGAGCTATAGATGCAGAGATATGATGCGATGAAAATGGAACAAAATTACTGCAGATTAATGACAGTGAGAAAAACAGGGGGGAAGAGGTCAACCCTCGCACGGATATCGAGGCACGGCGGATCATGCCGGATCTTCACCGGAGAAGAGGCGACGGTGGCGGAGACGAGGCGGCGGCGAGGGGGCGCGGATCCGGGCTCTCCGCCGGATCTCGCCAGATCGATCCGGGACGGCGCGGAGGGCGACGGGAGGCGACGGGCGGCGGGCGGCTTGGTGGTCCGCGACCGCGAGGAGGCAACGGTCGGAGGGCGGCGGCGAGGCCCGGAGGAGAAGCGGCCAGCGGCGGTCGACGGCGGCGGCGCCTTGGAGCCGGCCGGGAAAGCGGGCGGCGGCGGCGAGGCGGGGCCAGCGGCGGCGGCGAAGAGAAACCGTCGGGCACGCCGAGGGCGGCGCGCGGGCGAGCCGAGGCGAGGCGGTGGCGGCGAAGCGGTATGCTGACGGCGCGGCGGCGTTTGTTGGGCCAGGCGGGCCTCAGGTGGGCCTAGCGGGCCCGGCGGCGGGCGCGTGGCGTCGCGACACGTGGCAGCTCCGGACTGGCCGGGAGCGGCGGCGCGATGTCCGGCAGCGCGCGGACACGTCCGGTGGCGTGCGGGGGGGGGGGATCTTTAGGGTTAGGGGTGGATTGGACCGCGAATTTCCGGGTGGGATCTAGTTTTATAGGTAGAGGGAGCTAGGAGAGTCCAAATGAGGTGCGGTTTTCGGCCACGCGATCGTGATCGAACGACCGAGAGCATGGAGGGGAGTTTGCTGGGTTTTGGGCCACTTATAACGGTGAGTTGGGCTGCAACAAAAGAGGCTTTTGCGGTTACCCGGTTAACCATTGGAGTATCAAACGACCTCCAAATGGCATGAAACTTGACAGGCGGTCTACCGGTGCTATACCAAGGCCGCTTGGCAAACCTCGGTCCATTCCGAGACCGTTTAACACCCGCACACGAAAAGAGGCAAAAGGGGGCGCCGGGAGACATAGGAGTGCCGGATTGCAAAACGGACAACGGGGAAAATGCTCGGATGCAAGAGACGAACACGTATGCAAAATGAAATGCACATGATGACATGGAAAAGAGAGACACGCAAGCAAATGACATGGCAACGACGGCGAATAACTGGCAGACACCTGGTGCATCGAATCCGGGGCGTTACAACTATCAAGTAGTCATCATATTGAGCTAGCCAAACGTTCATAACGTCTGCATCTGCTCCTGCAATAGGTCTGTCACCTAGCGGTGCATCAAGGACATAATTCTTCTGTGCAGCAATGAGGATAAACCTCCGATCACGGATCTAATCCGCATCATTGCTACTAATATCTTTCAACATAGTTTTTCTCTAGGAACATATCAAAAATAAACATATGGAAGCAACAACGCGAGCTATTGATCTACAACATAATTTGCAGAATACTATAAGGACTAAGTTCATGATAAATTAAAGTTTAATTAATCATATTACTTAAGAAATCCCACTTAGATAGACATCCCTCTAATCATTTAGGTGATCACGTGATCCAAATCAACTAAACCATGTCCGATCATCACGTGAGATGGAGTAGTTTTCAATGGTGAACATCACTATGTTGATCATATCTACTATATGATTCACGCTCGACCTTTCGGTCTCAGTGTTCCGAGGCCATATCTGTATATGGTAGGCTCGTCAAGTTTAACCTGAGTATTCCGCGTGTGCAACTGCTTTGCACCCGTTGTATTTGAATGTAGAGCCTATCACACCCGATCATCACGTGGTGTCTAAGCACGAAGAACTTTCGCAACGGTGCATACTCAGGGAGAACACTTATACCTTGAAATTTAGTGAGAGATCATCTTATAATGCTACCGTCAATCAAAGAAAAATAAGATGCATAAAGGATAAACATCACATGCGATCAATATAAGTGATATGATATGGCCATCATCATCTTGTGCTTGTGATCTCCATCTCCGAAGCACCGTCATGATCACCATCTTCATCGGCGCGACACCTTGATCTCCATCGTGGCATCGTTGTCGTCTCGCCAACTATTGCTTCTACGACTATCGCTACCGTTTAGTGATAAAGTAAAGCAATTACATGGCGATTGCATTGCATACAATAAAGCGACAACCATATGGCTCCTGCCAGTTGTCGATAACACTGTTACAAAACATGATCATCTCATACAATAAAATTTAGCATCATGTCTTGACCATATCACATCACAACATGCCCTGCAAAAACAAGTTAGACGTCCTCTACTTTGTTGATGCAAGTTTTACGTGGCTGCTATGGGCTGAGCAAGAACTGTTCTTACCTACGCATCAAAACCACAACGATAATTCGTCAAGTTAGTGTTGTTTTAACCTTCTCAAGGACCGGGCGTAGCAACACTCGGTTCAACTAAAGTTGGAGAAGCTGACACCCGCCAGCCACCTATGTGCAAAGCACGTCGGCAGAACCAGTCTCGTTTAAGCGTACGCGTAATGTCGGTCCGGGCCGCTTCATCCAGAAATACCGCCGAACCAAAGTATGACATGTTGGTAAGCAGTATGACTTGTATCGCCCACAACTCACTTGTGTTCTACTCGTGCATATAACATCTACGCATAAAACCAGGCTCTGATGCCACTGCTGGGGAACTTCGTAATTTCAAAAAAATTCCTACCCACACGCAAGATCATGGTGATGCATAGCAACGAGAGGGGAGAGTTTTGTCCACGTACCCTCGTAGTCCGAAAGCGGAAGTGTTAGCACAACGCGGTTGATGTAGTCGTATTCTTCATGATCCGACCGATCCAAGTACCGAACGTACGGCACCTCCGAGTTCAGCACACGTTCAGCTCGATGGCGTCCCACGAACTCCGATCCAGCAGAGCTTTGCGGGAGAGTTCCGTCAGCACGACGGCGTGATGACGGTGTCGACGATGCTACCGACGCAAGGCTTCGCCTAATCACCGCTACGATATTACCGAGGTGAAATATGGTGGAGGGGGGACCGCTGAAACGCCCTCGATGCGGCTATATCTCCCACGTGTCGAAGCACGACTTAGAGGCATAACCGCATTGAAAGCAATGTCGCAAGTGAGGTAATCTTCACACAACCCATGTAATACATAAGGGAAAAGAGATACATAGTTGGCTTACAATCGCCACTTCACACAATACATGAGTAAAACATTACATCATACAGATACAATCAAGGTCCGACTACGGAACCAAAATAAAAGCAGACTACCCCAAATGCTACGGATCCCCGATCGTCCCAACTGGCTCCACTCTTGATCGATCAAACGAAACAACACAAAGAACAAGATCTTCATCGAGCTCCTCCTTGAGCTCGGGTCCATCACCGCACGGTTTCATCGGCACCGCAACCTGGTTTTGAAGTATCTGTGAGTCACGGGACTCAGCAATCTCACACCAGCGAGATCAAGACTATTTAAGCTTAAAGGTAGGGCAAGGTAGTGAGGTGGAGCTGCAGCAAGCGACTAGCATATATGGTGGCTAACATACGCAAAAAGAGAGCGAGAAGAGGAGGCAAAGCACGGTCGAACAACTATGATCAAGAAGTGATCCTAGAACAACCTACGCCAAACATAACTCCAACACCGTGTTCACTTCCGGACTCACGAGAAGAGACCATCACGGTTACACACGCGTTGGTGTATTTTAATTAAGATCAACTTCGGTTTTCTACAACGGACATTAACAAATTCCCATCTGCCACATAACATGGGCACGGCTTTGAAAGTTCAAACCTGCAGGGTGTCCCAACTTAGCCCATGATAAGCTCTCGCGATCAACGAAGAATAGACCTTCTCCCGGAAGCCCGATCAGTCTCGGAATCCGGCTACAAGACATTTCACAGCAATAAAACAAGTCCAGAAGACCTCCGGCGTGCCGACACCTCGATAGTAGCCGCAGATCTCGCCTCGAGCCACGACCGGATAAGCTAAGCGTCTGGTACCGACGTAACCCAAGTTGCCAAGGGATGGTCCATACGGTGCTCTAGTTTGGACCAACGCTTAGACAAGCACCGCCCGGGGTGAATAAAGATGACCCTTGAGAGTGCGACTCCCAAGGGAAAAAGGCTAGGAGAGGCAAATGTAGAACCAATGTTGGGCCTTTTTGGAAAAGTCTTATTCAAAGCGAACTGTCAAGGGGTCCCATAAATCACCCGACCGCGTTAGGGACGCAAAATCCGGGAACATAATACCGATATGACGGAAACTAGGGCGGCAAGAGTGGAACAAAACACCAGGCATAAGGCCGAGCCTTCCACCCTTTACCAAGTATATAGATGCATTAATTAAATAAGATATATTGTGATATCCCAACAAGTAAACATGTTCCAACAAGGAACAACATCTCCATGTTCCAACAAGGAACAAACTTCATCTTCACCTGCAACTAACAACGCTATAAGAGGGGCTGAGCAAAGCGGTGACATAGCCAAACAACGGTTTGCTAGGAAAGGATGGTTAGAGGTTTGACATGGCAATGTGGGTGGCATGATAAGCAAGTGATAGGCATCGTAGCATAGGCATAGCAAAAGAGCGAGCATCTAGCAAGCAAAGATAGAAGTGATTTCGAGGGTATGGTCATCTTGCCTGAAATCCCGCAAGGAAGAAGAACGAGTCCATGAAGGAGACAAACGGACGAAGTCGAACGAATCCTCACAATCGCAACATTACCGGAACCGAGAAGCAACACCGGAAAGAAACAAACAACATGATAAATGCACAAGCATAAACATGGCATGATGCACAAACAAATATGATGCATGTCCGGTTTAATGAGGCAAAGCATGGCAAAGTGCAACAAACAACACTACAAATTAAGTGGAGCTCAATATGCAACGAGGTGCATATTGACGGAACACCACAACACTTATTTAGTTCTCTCTCGGTTAGGTACACAACAATATTAAATGTTGTTAAACATGGCAAGAGGTGGAGCATAATTAAACTAGCTATTTAGGCAAGTTTAAATGAGGCCGGAAATAAGAAACAACAATTCCGGAAAATCCCCATGAGCAATATTTTAGATTCGGTCCTGTTCTGCCCTAAACACAATTTTAGAGTTGTTAAACAGCAACATAAAGTGGACCATGTTAATCTAGGCATTTTTCCACCCCATTTACATATAAAGAACATTTAATTCCGAGTTACGGTTATTAAGTTATGAATTAAAGCATTTTAACATGGCATAATAGCAAATTAATGCAAACATCAATTTAAACATTTTTAACATAGATGAAAGTGGCATATTATTAATCTACACAATATTTTGAGCATATTACATATAAAGTTTGTTTAAATCCGATGCACGGTTAATTAATTATTGATGCATGAACATGGAGGGTTTTTCTGTAAAACTGTAATCTCAGGAATAAAAGCTAAATCGCGGATCTGAAAAAAAACGTACACGGGCCAAATCTTAAACCGGAGCAGGCCCAACAAAAGAAAAACACAGGGGCGCTGGGGGGGTTCTCACCATGGGCCAAGGCCCAGTCGGAAGCAGAGGGAAGGCCGGCTGGGGGGCGCAGCCGGGCCTTGGAGCCTGGAAGGGGGGGCGCTGGGCCTTGGAGGCGCTGGCCTCGGACGCTGGGGAGGCCCACGCGGGTGCGGGGTTGGGCCACGAGGCCCACGTGGCCGGCTGGGGCGTCGTCCTCCTCTGCTCGCTGCAGAGGCAGGAACGGCGCGGGCGGGCGAGAGACGAGGGACGCCAGTGCGGGCGAGGGATGGCCGGAGGAGGCAGATCCGGATGAGGGGAGGCCGGATCCAGGCGTCGGGGTTCCGTTCAAGGGCGGCGGCAGGGGAGCCTCGGCGGCGACGAAGGCCATGGCATGGCGGCCTGCGAGGAGAAGAGAGAGACCGAGGGGTGAGGCAACGAGAGAGAGAGAAAGGAGAGGAAGGTGAAGGAGCTGCCTGGGGGTCGCCGGGCGGCAGCCGGTGGCGGGCGAGGGAGCGGCGCAGAGGAGCTCGGGGACCTCGGGGTCGAAGCGGGAGCTCGGGCCCGGCTCGGGCGCTGGGAGGGCGTGAGGCTCGGGCGGTCGGGCCTGGGCGGCCAGGCGGGCTCCCATGGCTGGCGGGCCGCATGTGAAGTGGGGCGTGAGGGGAGGACAGGTGGCGACGCAGAGAGGCTGGAGGCGGCGGTGGGTGGCGGCTGGCATCCAGGCGCGCCAAGTGGCGGGGATGAGGTGGAGGCGCGCGGATTTGGAGGGAAGATGGCGGCTGTGGGGGGGAGGTTGGTGGCGCGGAATTTTAGGAGGGGTTGGTTGCTGCCAAAAATGGAAGGGGGCTTCCATTTATAGGTAGGGCTAGGGTTTGAGGGTTAGGAGGGTTTGAGCCTCCGATCGCGATCCGACGATCAGGAAACGAGGGGGTTTAGGTGAGCTGCGGGTGGGCTGTGACGAGAGGGTCTGACTGAGGAGAGAGAGAAATGCAGCCCGCAACTGCTTCCGGAGACCGAAAACGTCCAAGCGAATATACCGCTATATCGCGGTAGTAGGTTTAACGGTTGGGCGATCAAACGAACTCGAATGCGACGAAACTTGGCGGCGGCCTGTCTACACTACAATAAGACCGCATGACAAGTTGCAACCCATTCCGAGAACATTTTATGCCACTAATAAAATAATATTTGGAGGTGCAGCGAGGCGTGCGAGTGTAACCGACTCGAACGGACAACGGAGAGAACCGGCGAACACGAACGGATGCAAGTTTTGAAAAACATGCGGATGAAATGCAGATGATGCCATGAGATGAAATGCATAACAAGAACAAAATGCAAAACAACAGACAAAACCCAACCACGAAGGAAATAATAAATCACAACTCCGGAAAAGGCAAGAGTCGGAGTTACGAATATGGAAAGTTGTATCCGGGGTGTTACAACACTCCACCACTACGAGAGGATCTCGTCCCGAGATCTAGGATGGCACCGGGGGGAAAAGAACGAGGAAGATGAGAGGTAAAACTAAGTTGCTTCTTTGACAAAAGAGTGAAACCATGAACCTTGAGAGGTTGAGCAAAATGAAAGAAAGAGAACAACGAAGATGAACGAGATTGCAAACAATCCGTTAGAAAAGAGGAACAAGGAACATTACGATAACTTGAAGGTTGAAAAGGCATGAATCAAGAGTTTAATGGACAAGATAGAATTCGAAACCACTCCGGTTGAAACGAGACACGAATGAACAAGAATGATATAATTTTGGCAGCACTCCGATTGAACATGGAAGGAATATAACATGAACTTGAGAAGATGGGATGATACTTGATGAAATCAACAACACACTGCCTCCGGAACTATTGAAAAAAACACAAGGGGTAAGAAAGATTTCAGACAGCTCTCCGGTTGAGGAAGCAGGCAAAACTTGATAAGATGAGAGAACTCGAATGAAAACATGACACTCCGGTTAAATGGATAAGTAAGAAAAGAACATGATCTTGACAAAAGAAAGATGATGGGTCGAAGAGTGCAACATCACAAAGCCTCCGGAAGAAAAATTGAAGATAGGTCATTGGAATAAAGGAATGGAGAAGAAAATGACAACTTCTGCCAGAAATGAACTTGGAAAAGCACCCTTGCAAAGAAGAATTGAACGGAGTTGTTGGAAAACCAACAACGAAATGAATAAGCTTGTAGTGGGCTTATGGAAACATCCCCACATTATGAGGTGAGCTTCTGCCACCAACGGAAACAAACGATTGGATTGATATCAACAAGGAGACGAGAAACTTATATCACCGGGAGGACGAATGAAGAACTTGGGTCATTAATAAGCACCATAAATAGCAACAATCCTTAGAGAAAGCTTTAGGTGAAATATAGCCCAAGATAAGTCCAATGGAGAGATTGATGGATTTAAAATACCTCATTCTTGACAACATGTGAATCATGAAACACGAACTCAAATTGTCGAGAATGACATAACACCACCTCAAATGATAAGGTAGAACGAATTGCACTTCGAAATGCAAGAAGAAGAATACTTGAACTCCTCAAAACAAAACATGTGTTGAGCACCATGTTCAATTTTTTGAGTAAAGCTTGGCGGATCATAACTCCGAGAGAAATCTTGAAGAACAAATGAAGAATGAAAAGAATCCTTGACGAAGCAGCATGTAGAGCCTCCATGATGAACTCCGGTAAATAAAAGGATGATAAAAATTAGGAGAAGTTGAAAACACAAGGTGAAGCCTTGCAAAAATTTAGATGGAGCTTCGCGACAAGATAATGCGAAAAACTTGGAACTCCGGAAAAAGAAAAGATGAACCACTAGAACCGAGAATTACTTCATCATGAACAATCTCCGGAAGAAAAGGATTGAGTCACGTCGAGGAAATAAGACTAAGATTTATTGTATGCTTATCCTTCATCAAATTAAATTGATGACAAGCAATGGATTTGGCATACTACTTATTCCCGTAGAAAAGATTAAGATAGATATGGCGCGAACTTGAGAAGGTATTGATGGAACCACCCGTGGGATTTGGGAAGAACGAATGAATCTAAATGATAACGAGGGAAGAGAACTCTTGAACAAACCACCATAATAATTGAGAATGAACGTAGCAAAGGCACAATTCACCGGGAAGAATTAGAAAACGAATAAAGATACTTGACAGAATTTAGATACAAGATAACGAAGAGATCCCGAGATGATTACATAATACTTGAATGATGAACTGATATGATTTGGAGAACGAGAGTTGCAAGCTCGAATGAATAATTCTGAGATGATGGGCTCCGAAGAATCAAACTGAAAAGACTCCTGAAGTGCTCCGGGTGGGTTAAAAGAATTCTCGCAATCAAAACAATTATGAGGATGGCACGAAGCTAGAACCATGAATCTTGAAGAGAAAGAAGCGAGATTTAAGAGAAACTCTTCTTCGGGCTTCAAAATTCGAGAATGAAGACGAGAACATCACCATGAATTATTGAAGCACTCCGGAATGAAAATTAGAAAGGTTGAACCAACGATGAAAAGAATGTGAAAGATCTTGGAGAAAACCAAGACTGATGATAATTCATTCTTACGTCAAACTTTGCAAAGAATTTGGGAATAGCTCCAGGAAAATAAAAGAGTCAGGTAAGATCCTGGGAAAAGACCTGTGGGTTAGGGCCCACTCAAAAGAACCACTGTTGAACAATTGTTTGAAATAGATATTGCACCGGTAGAGTTAAATGGCTTGAATGAGACAGCATCCTCAAAAGAACTTGAGTGAATTGAGAATGGAAACTAGAATCTTCTGAGACATCTTCAACACTCCGGAAAACAATTGAATAGCGAGAAGTGGATGATTAAGAGATGCACCGACATGAGAAAGCATTTGAAACGATGAAAAGAATACGATCAACACTGAAAACTTGACCTGAGTCCGCCGGAGAAGAAAATTAGAATGGAACAATGATAAGGTTAAAGCTTCCTTAACGTCTTCATGAGAAATCACCGGATAAAACATTAAAGGAAAAGAATGAAGAAACTTCACTCAATAAAATGGATACTTGATTAAGAAATCTGAGTCCTTGAAGAAAAAAAAGGTGGGAGGGCGGGAAATCAAAACAACTTGGGTCGGATGAAACGAACACCGTAGAGAAAAAGCTTAGAATTGATCTTGCGAATGTTGGAATGATCGGATTCACTTGAAGAGAAGCACACCGGTTGAGAAAAGAATTGACATGACAAGCTCATTGATCAAGAAGGATTAGTATTCACATAGCAATATGAGAACACCACTTAGGAAAGGTATGGAATCAACACTTGACTTCGAAGCAACTCGAATACCACAAAACAAAACAAAAACAAAGGATTGGCTTCAAGAATAAGCCGGAACAAACACATGATAGAGATTTCGCCCAAAGTGTTCGTGGTGGGGCCCACACGGACACGACGTATAGCGGACGTCACGAATGACAAACAAGACATCCCCGAATCAGCATAGCCAAGGATTCTTTAAGACGCCTCGCGACCATCAGAATCGACCGTGAATGGGCGGACCACTAGACGTTGAACCCCAATCTCAAATCATACATCCATCGGAAAGAATATCCCGTAAGCTACTAGAATTCCCACCTATAAACTCCGAAACTTTCTGGTTATGCAATCTGGTGTTGGGGATACAGGGGACACAAAATATATCACCCAAACTAACAATACCTAGATCCAGCTGTATCCATCCGTCAACACATAACCAAGAAAACTCCGGAAATCGTGTACCTCGACCTTCGAAAAACATCCGTTATACAAGTCATGGCAATACTCCCGCACTCGCCACAGTACTGGGCTATCAGGGTTATCTCACCAACAACTGCACAAAAGAGATTTCGATGTCGGCAAAACTCAGGTATTCCAGAACTGCAACGATAAAATTGTGACGACAACACCTCGGAGCTCAACTCCCCGGGACACTGCCACAACCCCTAAATGTCAGGAGGCACCAAGAACAATGTTCTCGTCACAAAACCATCGGAACGATTCCAAGATACCCACGTGATCCTAAAAAATATTTAGTGAAATTTGAGGAGAGGAAAGACAAAACATCTACGTCAGGAGACCTCACCAGAGCGACGAAGGGACTGGGGAGTAAAAAGAATCCTACTCTCCGATATATATAATCCTAAGACTCAAAACATTTTCCATTCTAGACTCAACAACGTCAGCAAACAATCAAGTAGGGGGCTCCTAAGTCGGGAAGGCTCGATTACCAACTTAGCGCCCTCGATGCGGCTATATCTCCCACGTGTCGAAGCACGACTTAGAGGCATAACCGCATTGAAAGCAATGTCGCAAGTGAGGTAATCTTCACACAACCCATGTAATACATAAGGGAAAAGAGATACATAGTTGGCTTACAATCGCCACTTCACACAATACATGAGTAAAACATTACATCATACAGATACAATCAAGGTCCGACTACGGAACCAAAATAAAAGCAGACTACCCCAAATGCTACACAGATCCCCGATCGTCCCAACTGGCTCCACTCTTGATCGATCGATCAAACGAAACAACACAAAGAACAAGATCTTCATCGAGCTCCTCCTTGAGCTCGGGTCCATCACCTGCACGGTTTCATCGGCACCTGCAACCTGGTTTTGGAAGTATCTGTGAGTCACGGGGACTCAGCAATCTCACACCCGCGAGATCAAGACTATTTAAGCTTAAAGGTAGGGCAAGGTAGTGAGGTGGAGCTGCAGCAAGCGACTAGCATATATGGTGGCTAACATACGCAAAAGAGAGCGAGAAGAGGAGGCAAAGCACGGTCGAACAACTATGATCAAGAAGTGATCCTAGAACAACCTACGTCAAACATAACTCCAACACCGTGTTCACTTCCCGGACTCCGTCGAGAAGAGACCATCACGGTCACACGCGGTTGGTGTATTTTAATTAAGATCAACTTCGGGTTTTCTACAACCGGACATTAACAAATTCCCATCTGCCACATAACCGAGGCACGGCTTTGAAAGTTCAAACCTGCAGGGTGTCCCAACTTAGCCCATGATAAGCTCTCGCGATCAACGAAGAATAGACCTTCTCCCGGAAGCCCGATCAGTCTCGGAATCCGGCTACAAGACATTTCACAGCAATAAAACAAGTCCAGAAGACCTCCGGCGTGCCGACACCTCGATAGTAGCAGCGTATCTCGCCTCGTGCCACGACCGGATAAGCTAAGCGTCACAGTACCGACGTAACCCAAGTTGCCAAGGGATGGTCCCAAGACGGTGCTCTAGTTTGGACCAACGCTTAGACAAGCATCGCCCGGGGTGAATAAAGATGACCCTTGAGAGCGCGACTCCCAAGGGAAAAAGGCTAGGAGAGGCAAATGTAGAACCAATGTTGGGCCTTTTTGGAAAAGTCTTATTCAAAGCGAACTGTCAAGGGGTCCCATAAATCACCCGACCGCGTTAGGGACGCAAAATCCGGGAACATAATACCGATATGACGGAAACTAGGCGGCAAGAGTGGAACAAAACACACTGCATAAGGCCGAGCCTTCCACCCTTTACCAAGTATATAGATGCATTAATTAAATAAGATATATTGTGATATCCCAACAAGTAAACATGTTCCAACAAGGAACAACATCTCCATGTTCCAACAAGGAACAAACTTCATCTTCACCGCAACTAACAACGCTATAAGAGGGCTGAGCAAAGCGGTGACATAGCCAAACAACGGTTTGCTAGGAAAGGATGGTTAGAGGTTTGACATGGCAATGTGGGTGGCATGATAAGCAAGTGATAGGCATCGTAGCATAGGCATAGCAAAAGAGCGAGCATCTAGCAAGCAAAGATAGAAGTGATTTCGAGGGTATGGTCATCTTGCCTGAAATCCCGCAAGGAAGAAGAACGAGTCCATGAAGGAGACAAACGGACGAAGTCGAACGAATCCTCACAATCGCAACATTACCGGAACCGAGAAGCAACACCGGAAAGAAACAAACAACATGATAAATGCACAAGCATAAACATGGCATGATGCACAAACAAATATGATGCATGTCCGGTTTAATGAGGCAAAGCATGGCAAAGTGCAACAAACAACACTACAAATTAAGTGGAGCTCAATATGCAACGAGGTGCATATTGACGGAACACCACAACACTTATTTAGTTCTCTCTCGGTTAGGTACACAACAATATTAAATGTTGTTAAACATGGCAAGAGGTGGAGCATAATTAAACTAGCTATTTAGGCAAGTTTAAATGAGGCCGAAAATAAGAAACAACAATTCCGGAAAATCCCCATGAGCAATATTTTAGATTCGGTCCTGTTCTGCCCTAAACACAATTTTAGAGTTGTTAAACAGCAACATAAAGTGGACCATGTTAATCTAGGCATTTTTCCACCCCATTTACATATAAAGAACATTTAATTCGAGTTACGGTTATTAAGTTATGAATTAAAGCATTTTAACATGGCATAATAGCAAATTAATGCAAACATCAATTTAAACATTTTTAACATAGATGAAAGTGGCATATTATTAATCTACACAATATTTTGAGCATATTACATATAAAGTTTGTTTAAATCCGATGCACGGTTAATTAATTATTGATGCATGAACATGGAGGGTTTTTCTGTAAAACTGTAATCTCAGGAATAAAAGCTAAATCGCGGATCTGAAAAAAAACGTACACGGGCCAAATCTTAAACCGGAGCAGGCCCAACAAAAGAAAAACACAGGGGCGCTGGGGGGTTCTCACCATGGGCCAAGGCCCGGGAGCAGAGAGGAAGGCTTACTGGGGCGCAACTGCCTTGAGAACTGGAAGGGGGGCGCTGGGCCTTGGAGGCGCTGGCCTCGGACGCTGGGGAGGCCCACGCGGGTGCGGGGTTGGGCCACAAGGCCCACGTGGCCGGCTGGGGCGTCGTCCTCCTCTGCTCGCTGCAGAGGCAGGAACGGGCGCGGCGACGAGACGAGGGCCTGACAGGCGGGCGAGGATGGCCGGAGGAGGCCAGATCCGGTGAGGGGAGGCCGGATCCGGGCGTCGGGGTTCCGTTCCGTGGGCGGCGGGCGGCAGGGGAGCCTCGGGCGGCGACGAAGGCCATGGCGGCGGCGGGCTGCGAGGAGAAGAGAGAGACCGAGGGGTGAGGCAACGAGAGAGAGAGAAAGGAGAGGAAGGTGAAGGAGCTGGCCTGGGGGGTGCGGTGGCAGCCCGGTGGCCGGGCGAGGGAGCGGCGCAGAGGAGCTCGGGGACCTCGGGGTCGAAGCGGGAGCTCTGGCCCGGCTCGGGCGCTGGGAGGCGCGTGAGGCTCGGGCGGTCGGGCCTGGGCGGCCCAGGCGGGCTCCCATGAACTGGCGGGCCGCATGTGAAGTGGGGGCGAGGGAGGACAGTGTGGCGGCAGGAGAGGCTGAAGGCGGCGGCTGGGTGGCGGCTGGCCATCCAGGGCGCGCCAAGTGGCAGGGATGAGGTGGAGGCGCGCCGGATTTGGAGGGGGAAGATGGCGGCGCTGTGGAGGGAGGTTGGTGGCGCGGAATTTTAGGAGGGGGTTGGCTGCTGCCAAAAATGGAAGGGGGGGCTTCCATTTATAGGTAGGGCTAGGGTTTGAGGGGTTAGGAGGGGTTTCGGAGCCTCCGATCGCGATCCGACGATCAGGAAACGAGGGGGGTTTTAGGTGAGCTGCGGGTGGGCTGTGACGAGAGGGTCTGGACTGAGGGGAGAGAGTAGAAATGCAGCCCGGCAACTGTTTCCGGAGACCGAAAACGTCCGACGAATATACCGGCTATATCGCGGTAGTAGGTTTAACGGTTGGGCAGTCAAACGAACTCCGAATGCGACGAAACTTGGCAGGCGGCCTGTCTACACTACAATAAGACCGCATGACAAGTTGCAACCCATTCCGAGAACATTTTTATGCCACTAATAAAATAATATTTCGGAGGTGCCGCGGGCGCGTGCGAGTGTAACCGGACTCGGAACGGACAACGGAGAGAACCGGCGGAACACGAACGGATGCAAGTTTTGAAAAACATGCGGATGAAATGCAGATGATGCCATGAGATGAAATGCATAACAAGAACAAAATGCAAAACAACAGACAAAACCCAACCACGAAGGAAATAATAAATCACAACTCCGGAAAAGGCAAGAGTCGGAGTTACGAATATGGAAAGTTGTATCCGGGGTGTTACAACCGCACATAGCTAAGAGATCAAGAGATTAATTGTTGTGTCTAGAGGTGCCCCCCTGTCCCAGTATATAAAGGAGCAAGGAGAGGGGGCCGGCGGCCTCATAGGGTGCGCCCCAATGGGGGAATCCTACTCCTACTAGGAGTAGGTTCCCCCTTTCCTAGTCCAACTAGGAGGGGAAAGAAAGAGGAGGAGGGGAGAAGGAAAGAGGGGGCCGGCCCCCAAAGCCCTAAACCAATTAGGTTTGGGCCTAAGGGGGCGCACCCTACACTTCCTTGCTGCCCTCTATTTCCACTAAAGCCCATGAAGGCCCATTGACCATTCCGGCGAATTCCCGTAACTCCCCGGTACTCCGAAAAATACCCGAATCACTCGGAACCTTTCCGATGTCCGAATATAGTCGTCCAATATATCGATCTTTATGTCTCGACCATTTCGAGACTCCTCATCATGTCCGCGATCTCATCTGGGACTCCGAACTATCTTCGGTACATCAAAACACATAAACTCATAATACCGATCGTCACTGAACTTTAAGCGTGCGGACCCTACGGGTTCGAGAACTATGTAGACATGACCGAGACACGTCTCCGGTCAATAACCAATAGCGGAACCTGGATGCTCATATTGGCTCCTACATATTCTACGAAGATCTTTATCGGTCAAACCGCATAACAACATATGTTGTTCCCTTTGTCATCGGTATATTACTTGCCCGAGATTCGATCGTCGGTATCTCAATACCTAGTTCAATATCGTTACCGGCAAGTCTCTTTACTCGTTATGTAATGTATCATCCCGCAACTAACTCATTAGCTACATTGCTTGCAAGGCTTATAGTGATGTACATTACCGAGAGGGCCCAGAGATACCTCTCCGACAATCGGACTGACAAATCCTAATCTCGAAATACGCCAACTCAACATGTACCTTCGGAGACACCTGTAGAGCTCCTTTATAATCACCCAGTTACGTTGTGACATTTGGTAGCACACAAAGTGTTCCTCCGGTAAACGGGAGTTGCATAATCTCATAGTCATAGGAACATGTATAAGTCATGAAGAAAGCAATAGCAACATACTAAACGATCAAGTGCTAAGCTAACGGAATGGGTCAAGTCAATCACATTATTCTCTTAATGATGTTATCCCGTTAATCAAATGACAACTCATGTCTATGGCTAGAAAACTCAACCATCTTTGATCAACGAGCTAGTCAAGTAGAGGCATACTAGTGACACTATGTTTGTCTATGTATTCACACATGTATTATGTTTCCGGTTAATACAATTCTAGCATGAATAATAAACATTTATCATTAAATAAGGAAATAAATAATAACTTTATTATTTCCTCTAGGGCATATTTCCTTCACTTTGTTGCCAAGAATGGGTCCTTTCTAGAGAAGGAGTTTCTCTCGAAAGAAGTGAGTGGGAGGAAAGTAGAGCTTGATGAGGTAATCGTACCTTCTCTCAAATTTGAAAGTAGCACATCACAGAAAGAAGTTCCCGTGATGCCTACACCAGCCAAAGGGGAAGCTAATGATGATGATAATGAACCTTATAATCAATCTATTACTGACCTTCGTAGGTCAACCAGGAGACGTTCCGCACTAGAGTGGTACGGTAATCCTGACTTGGAAGTCATATTGTTAGATAATGGCGAACCTACAAACTATGAAGAAGCAATGATGAACCCGTATTCCGACAAATGGCTTTAGGCCATCAAATATGAGATAGGATCCATGTATGAAAACCAAGTATGGACTTTGGTAGACTTACCTGATGACCGGCAGGCCATTGAGAACAAATGGATCTTTAAGAAGAAGATGGACGCTTATGTTAATGTCATCGTATATAAAGATCGACTTGTAAGGGTTTTCGACAAGTTGAAGGGGTTGACTATGATTAGAATTTCTCACTCGTAGCGATGTTGAAGTCTGTTAGAATTATGTTAGCAATTGCCGCATATTTCGATTATGATATCTGCAGATGGACGTCAAAACAACATTCCTTAATGGTATCCTTAAGGAAGAGTTGTATATGATGCAACCGGAAGGTTTTGTCGGTCATACGGATGCTAATAAGGTATGCAAGCTCCAGTGATCCATCTATGGACTGGTGCAAGCATCTCGGAGTTGGAATATATGCTTTGATGAGGTGATCAATGGTTTTGGTTTTATGCAAACTTATGGAGAAGCTTGTATTTACAAGAAAGTGAGTGGGAGTTCTGTAACATTTCTAATACTATATTTGGATGACATATTATTGATTGGAAATGATACAGAATTTCTGGAAAGCATAAAGGTTATTTGAACAAGAGTTTTTCAATGAAAGACCCGGATGAAGCTGCTTACATATTGGGCATTAAGATCTATAGAGATAGATCAAGACGTCTGATGGGACTTTCATAGAGCACATACCTTGACAAAATTTTGAAGAAGTTCAAAATGGACCAGTCAAAGAAGGGGTTCTTGCCTGTGTTGCAAGGTATTGAAGTTGAGTAAGACTCAAAGCCCGACCATGACAGAAGAAAGAGAAAGGATGAAGGTCATCCCCTATGCCTCAGCCATAGGCTCTATAATTTATGCTATGATATACCAGACCTAATGTGTGCCTTGCCATAAGTCTGGCAGGTAGGTACCAGAGTGATACAGGAGTAGATCACTGTACATCGGTAAAAAATATCCTAAGTACCTAAAGAGGACTAAGGACATGTTTCTCATTTATGAAGGTGAAGAATAGCTCATCATAAAGGGTTACATCCATGCTAGCTTTGACATTGATCTGGATGACTTAAAGTCCCAAATTGGATACATATTTATTTTAAATGGAGGAGCAGTCACTTGGTGCAGCTCCAAGCAGAGCGCCGTAGCAAGATCTACATGTGAAGCGGAATATATAGCTGCTTTGGAAGTAGCGCAAGAAGTCTGGATGAAGGAGTTCATATCTGATCTAGGAGTAATACCTAGTGCATCAGATCCAATGACTATCTTTTCTGACAACACGGGTGCAATTGCCATTGCCAAGAAGCCCAGGTTTCACAAAAAGACCAAGCACATCAAACGCCGCTTCAACTCCATACATGATTACATCAAGGAGGGAGACATAGAACTTTGCAAAGTACATATGGGTCTGAATGTGGCAGACCCGAGCAAAACATGATCAACACCAGAACTCTATGGGTGTTAGATACATTATGATGTAAACTAGATTATTGACTCTAGTGCAAGTGGGAGACTCTTGGAAATATACCCTAGAGGCAATAATAAATTGGTTATTATCATATTCCCTTGTTCATGATAAATGCTTATTATTCATGCTAGAATTGTATTGACCGAAAACTTAAATACATGTGGGGATATATAAACAACACTGTGTCCCTGGTAAGCCTCTACTAGACTAGCCCATTGATCAAGTATGGTTATGATTTCCTAACCATAGACATGAGTTGTCATTTGATAATGGGATGAAATCATTAGGAGAATGATGTGATGGACAGACCACCGTAAGCTCAACATCAGATCGTATGACTTAGTTTATTTGCTAGAGCTTTCTTCATGTCAAGTATCTGTTCCTTAGACCATGAATCATGCCCCTCCCGGATATCAGAGGAATACTTTGTGTGCTATTAAATGTCACTTCATAACTGGGTGAGATACTCTGCGGGTATCTCCAAAAGTATTTGTTGGGTTGCATGGATAGAGACTAGGATTTGTCACTCGGTGTGATAGAGAGATATCTCCGGGCCCTCTCGGTAATACAACATCACAAGAAGCTTGCAAGCATGTGACTTATGAGTTTAGTCATGGGATCTTGTATTACGGAAATAGTAAAGAGACTTGTCAGTAACGAGATTGAACTACGTATGCAGATAGCAACGATCGAATCTTGGGCAAGTAACATATCGCCGGACAAAGGGAATTGTATATGGGATTAAATGAATCCCTAACATTGTGTTCAACTGATAAAGATCTTCGTGGATTATGTTGGAATCAATATGGGCATCCAGGTCCTGCTATTGGTTATTGACGGGAAAGGTGTCTCGGTCATGTCTACATGATTCCCGATCCCGTAGGGTCGCACACTTAATGGCCGGTAGCGCTAGGGTAATGTTGAGATATTAATAGTGGAAATTCCAAAAAAAAAAGTAGTTCAGAGTCCCATATGGGATTCGGAACATCACGAGGAGCTCCAGAATGGTCGAGAGGTAAAGATTTATATATGGGAAGTCATATTCAGGGTTCCGGAAAAGTTTGGGAATTTTTGGTAGAGTGTCGGGAAGGTTCTAGAAGGTTCCGGAGGTTCCACCATGGGGCCTAAGGACCCAAGAAGGGACCACATGGACCGAGGGGTGGGGCTACATCCCACATGGGATGTCCACACCATTCCCCAAGGCACATGTCGTTTAAATCTAGAGATATGGTCTTATCTCTAAATTTAAAGGGTTGAATCTAGATAGATAAGATACTATCTCCAAGTTTAAAAGGATTTCTCCCTTGTGGCCGGCCATAGGAGGGTTTTGGACACCCTCCCCTACCCCATAGCATATATATAGAGGGGGAGGCACATGGGGGTAGCCACCCCTTCATCCTTGCCCAATTCCTCCCATGTTTCTAAGGTATGAGCTTGGCGAAGCCCTGCCAGAATTCCACAACCACCACCACCACCTCGATGTTGGGCTGGTCCCGATCTCATCTACCTCCTCTCCCTCACTTTCCGGATCAAGAAGGAGAATACGCCATTGAGCTGAACATGTGCTAATCTCGGAGGTGCTGTCTCTTTGGCACTAGATCGTATTGGATCGTTATTGGATCGCGAACAGTACGAATACGTCAACCGCGTTATATACATTAACGCTTTCGGTCTACAAGGGTACGTAGACTCACTCCCCTCTCGTTGCTATGCATCTCATATATTAGATCTTGGGTGTTCTATAGGAAAACAATATATTTTAATGCAACATTCCCCATCAATTGGATGAGGTTCATTTGGTGAGCCGCATTGGAGATTCCCTAAGATATTGCCATGTCCTAGCTCGCACTTCCTTATGGGCTTAGGACAACTCCAGCGGGAGTCCCCAAAACATACGCCCTCAAATGTCTGCGGACAACAGAGTGGGAGGTAATCATCTAACCATATTCACCAAATGTTTACCCCTTGTCCAATGGAGAGATGAGACAAAACAAGGGCAGAAAAGTAGGTTTGTGGTGGGGTGCGAGGCTGAGTTGGCAGCGTTGGCGGATATCCGGACTCCCCGAGATCTTCCCCTGGTTCGGAGACGGATTTTGGAATTTCAGACGTCCTGACCAGTTCACGGACATTTTGTTACTACCGCGGGATGACAAAAAATGACTGAACCATCCGGGCATTTTGGTGATCCGCATTGGTATTGCCCTTAGGTCAGCGTGTTTACCATGATTTGCTATTGAGACGTCACGAGGGGATAGAGTTATAAAGATTTCAATATGGCTTGCAGGCAGGCGATGCCAACACATTTTGGTTTGAGTACATATGTGCAATAAAAGGTAGCTTGTTTTGGTTTGAGTATTTGTTCAAGGATAAAACAAAGAGACCTAGCGAAGATACATTTGTGAATGGTGGGTTCAAGAACTGGAACATGAAAGCAAGATTGAAGAGGAATATTATTTGTGTTGTCACTAGTGCTCATGCTGATGCTCAAGAAAAATGTGATGTGTTCGGTACACCTAAAACATCAATTAGGGAGTTTGTTGCTTCAAACGCCCCATAGTACAAGGCTCTATAAGCTCCATATGATATGGACACTCAAGTTTTTGAGGTTCCTATTGCGCCAAGGCTTGACATTTGGAGGGCATGATGAAAGTGAAGACTCAATAAATAAAGGAAACTTCCTTGAGCTTTAAAATTGGCTAGCATGAAATTTTTAAGAGGTTGATAGGGTGGTTGTAAATAATGCTCCACAAAACTGTAAGATGACATGCCATGACATACAACATTAGTTTATCAAGTGTTGTATCTAGCCGACTACTAAACTAGTCATTAGAGATCTTGATGGTGAACATTTTGCAATACTTGCCGATGAGTCTAGTGATGTGTACCATAATGAACAAGTAGTTGTTTGCTTGCTTATATTGAAAAGAAAGGAATGAAAATTGTGAGATTTCTTGTTCTTGCGCATGTCGAAGACACTTCCTCTTTGACACTTAAAGTTGTAATTGACATCATGCTTGTGATGTAGAATTTTAGTTTTGTAATGGTTCGTGGGCAAGAATATGATGGGGCAAGTAACTTGAAAGGTGATGTTAGTGGCCTGAAGAAACTAATTATGGATGAGGCCCCTTATGCCTATTATGTCCATTGTTTTGCCCATCAACTTCAAGTATGTTGTTGTTGTTTGATTGTACTTGGTTCTTTCAATTGCTTGCATGTTTGCTAACTATTCTAGGCTATTCTTGTAAAAATATGAGAATGCTTCAAATAGCTCAAGCTGAGGAACTTATTCTTGGATTAGACTTGGAGGAAGTAGAAACCAAGACATGTTTGAATCAAGAAATGGGTCTTGAAGGCCATGTGCTACTCACTGGGGCTCTCACTACAAGACTATCAGCCATGTTATATCTATGTATCCTGCAATAAGGCATGTTCTCATCAAGATTGCAAAATATTATAATGGCACAGAGGCACTAGCGGCAATGACTATATGTTGACATCATTTCCGACATTTGAGTTTGTTTTCATGGCACACTTGATGCAAGAAATATTTGAACATACTGATGACCTGAGTAGAGCTTTGCTAAAGAAAGATCAAGATATTGTTAATTCTATGAAGTTGTTAATCTCCAAAGTTTCACTTGCAATGCTTGCGAGAAGATGAAGGATGGAATGCTTTTCTTGAGAAGGTCACTTCATTTTGTGTAAAGCACAAAATCAAAGTTGTTGAGATGGAGGATACTAACTATCCTTTTAGGGAACCTAAAAGATGGTTCTTTAATATCGCAATGAATTACCATCACTTCAAGGTTGAAATGCTTGATAGGCAATTTCGAGAGCTAAATACCAGATTTGATGAGGTAAACACTGAACTACTTGCTTGCATGGCAGCATGTAGTCCCATGGATTTATTAGTTGCTTCTGATCAAGATATGTTAGTTAGGCATGCTAGAAAGTTTTATGCTGAGGATTACACAAGTGATGCATTTCAAAGACTTCCATGGCAATTAAGCATGCACATTTCTCATGTGTGGATAAAAAGGTTTAGAAGTTTGAAGAATCTATGCGAGCTTTGGTTGTGATGGTTGAGTCCAGAAAGCATGAATAATATTATATTGTTTACAAACTTCTTAATTTGGTGCTCATTATTCTGATAGCCACTTCTATTATTGAAAGGGTATTTTCCTCAGTGAACTATGTGGAGAATCAACTAAGGAACAAAATTATTGATGAATATTTAAACAATTGTTGGGTTACATTTGTTAAAAGAGAATTCTTCAAGGAAGTTAAAGATGAGAATGTCATCAATCTCTTCCAAAAAAGGGGATCATAGAGTTATATTGTACTTTCCTTTGTTTTGTAATATTTCTTAAGTTTTAGACATACCCGCCACAATGATACTTTGCTACTATTATCAATATATGATCATTGACTCATTTATGTTGCTGTCTTATTGCACACTTGTCGTCCAATTACATAGCATTGCAAAAAGAAATGTAGAAGAATACCAAGGAGCAATTTCCTGGCTCCGTCACTATTTTGGTTGTAGAGCAATTGAGCTTCTTAGTAATGACTGTGTGGCCCTAGCTAGGTTTGTCATGCTGGACATGAAAGCCAGCTACTTTCTTCACTTCACGCGGAGGAAGGATTATCACATACAACTATTTTCTCTCCTATGCAGAAATGCATGACTGCTTTGAGGGTGCTTGTATATGGTACAACCGGAGATTTTGTTGATGAGACGTCTGGATGGGGGAGAGCACTTGCATTGAGGCAATGGTGGAATTTTCCTAGACCACAGTGGGAGTATTTGGACCAGATTACCTGAGAGAACTAGTTATGGAGGAGGACACATAAACTTTATTGGCAATTGGAGAATCACGAGGTTTCCAAATATGTTTGGTTTAGTTGGTTGCATGTGCTGGCTATGGAAGCACCGTCCGATAGGCTTGTACGTGATCATCAATGTCACACCACCATCATACTTTGTTTTATAAAAGGAGGATCACCCTCGACCTCCACTTGATTATGATGCACGGAACCATATTTTATAACGTTTAAGAGTATCAATCTCCAACATCGACATAGTACTAAAAAATTATTACAAGCCACAACTGGCACAAATAGGAAAATATGCCTACACACATTGTCTATTATTGGACCGCCATACAAACCGATTGTACATATCCCGTGCTACCATGTCTCATTGGTTGCACCCAGAGACCATACGCCCCCGCACTTCCGCATGTTGCAGTAATGACCACATACAGATCCATTCTGTAGTGCGGAAAATAACATGCTAAAATTGCAAACTTTCACTCTATTCAAAATGTAGTCATTACAACAATTCCAAATAGCCCAAAGCAAAGCATAAACACCCACACATATTTGTGCCTTAGTTTTGGCCTCAACCCCTCTCAACTAGTTACCAAATATATCAGTAATACTCATCGGTGGAAGTAAATTAAACGTGGCATGAATCATGCGCCATAATGGAGTGGCAAATGGATATGCAATAAGTAGATGGTGCACTATTTCCTCGTGATCACAAAAGCAATACTGTTTATTGCCTTGCCATTTACGTTTTGCTAGATTACCTTTAGTAAGAATAACTCCACTATGAACAAACCACAAGGAAATTTTAATTTTGAGTGATACTTTTGTTTTCCAAAAGAGCTTTAAACGGAGTCTAGAGTTGATTAAATCTATGTACATAGATTAGAACGTGAAAACCTAGAAGGCTTAAATCTTTGTACATAGATTAGACCGTGAAAACCCAGAAGGTGCCAACTTCCTACGCAATGTGTCTGGTGCATTAGTGAGGTTAATACGGATCAACCATTGAACTAAATGCACCCACACTGTCCACTTATCCCCGATCAGAGCTCTCCTTAACTAGATATTCAGTGTATTTGACCCTAATATAGTGCTCACATAGTATTTCATGCACTGAACAATATTTTACAAAGAAGGATACTATAAAGCAAGGGGCGTGTCCCCAAGCCAAGTATACTCCCAGAACCTAGTTGTCCGATCCCTAAGGTAACAAATGATGTCTCTTTGCACAAATACAAGAAGTTGCTATGAAGGATATTGAGAAGGCATTTGGAGTGCTCCAAGCTCCTTGGGGTGTTGTTCGTGGGATTTCAAATATGTGGGATCCAAGGACATTGTTGCGGGTCATGAATGTTGTGTAATCTTGCACAATATGATTGTCGAGGACGATCACAAAGGGAAAGCCCGCACACATGATTTTTAGAAGTCCGGAGTACATGTCTGTCTCCCGACACAAGATGCAGAGCATGTCGCGAACTTCCTAGAGATGTATTGACAACTTTAAGATACCCATGCACACATCCAACCACTCAGTGATCTGGAGCATGTGTGGATGCACACTAGAAACAATTAAATTTTATGTTTGAACTATGCACCATGAATAAGTTTTATGTTTGAACTATGTAATATTCTCCCCGGATACATTTTTTGTTAAATTTTATTTGTGTGTTATATTCATTGTTGTTTTGCTTATTCATATCGTTCAATGATCCACGTGCATGAATTTGCATGTAATTGAGATTTTGGAATTGAAGGTTGCCCGGACGGACATAGGGAGGGGGGGGGGGGGGGGTGCCCTCTCCTGTCCACGGACGCGTCCCTGGACCTATAGGGGGTCAAATTTGTCCAGTCCAAGATGCTCTAAACCCTAGCCACGGAAGATTTTTCCCTTCACCCTCACCTTCTTCCTTCCCTCCCACCGGCCCCTTCAAAAGGAGTAACACTTATAGCTTGTACCGAACCAAATAAACCCCCAGTTTGAAATACACAGAGGCACTGACAAGCACACATGCGCGAGCTTCTTCTTCTCTCTTCACCAGTTCGGCTCCATCTCTTCATCCAACTACTCCTGTTGCTGCTGCCGGTTCTCCATTCTTCTGCACTTCGCATCAACTGTCACACCGATGGTGAAGAAGCAACCATTGAGCTCGCTCTTCTACCCCGTCAACTCGGCCAACAAAGACACTCCGCCGTCGTCGCCTCCCACTCCGACGGCCACCCCACAGGCATGGATGTGGCCTTCCTGCAAGAACCCAACGGCTCATTCCTTCCGGTCCCCGTCCGCTTCTGCGGCGGCAGCGGTGGCAGCCAAGAACGCCGCATCCCTTTTCGTCGACTCCGCCGAGTCCTCCTCCTTCACCAACTCCTCCGCGCGCATGCACCACGACTGTGCCGCCTCCGACAGCCTCTCCACGGAGTCCGAAGCCTCCGGTGCCGCGGCCGAGGACATGGCCGACGCCATAGTCCGCGGCCTCCGGTCCGACCGCCTCCGCTTCGAGCCCCGCGCGCCCTCTAGCTCCATCCTCGAGAAGAAGCCACCTCCAGCACCCGCGCGCGGCCATGAGGCTGCGGGGGAGCTGTCGTTCGGCGGCGGCGTCGCGGTGGCGTTCGAGTCCGCGGACCCGTACCGGGACTTCCGGTCGTCGATGGAGGAGATGATGACGGCGCACGGCGCGGGCGACTGGGACTGGCTGGAGAAGATGCTGGGGTGGTACCTCCGCGCCAACGGCAAAGGCACCCACGCCGCCATCGTCAGCGCGTTCGTCGACCTGGTCGCCACCACGACAGCCAGCTGCTCCTCCGGCCACTCCTCCTTCACGCTCGCCGGGAGCGACCTGGAGAGCAGTAGCGCCGGCCGCAATGGATCTTTCCGCCTGAGGTGAACCAAATCAATCTCAGGCTTTCAGCCGCTCAGCTACGTGTCCGACCGACTGCGTGTGCTACGTGAGTCTGCCTCGATTTATTTTGACATGTAAACTGTAGCAGCTCCAGATTAATTAACCTGTCCTAGCCTCTGGTTGTTCGTAATCCACGCTGCCTTACTGCTCCTGCGAAGTGAAACTAAGAGCATCTCCACTCGTTCGGTCCCCTCAAGGCTTGAAATAGGGTCATTAGGGAGTGCGCGGGTGAAAAACCGGCGTAGGGGCGATCAGTTTTCCAACCGCCGCCCCAAAAACGCCGCCGGGTGTTTAAATAAAATGAGTTCGACTGAATTTGGACGAAATTTGGGTGAAATTGGACGAAATTCATTCATATTCATATTTGTACATAATTTTAAAAACATAAACTAAAAAAAAACCTAAAACAACGCCGCCGCCGCCGGATCAAAGCTTCTACATGCCGAGGAGCTTGTAGAACTTGGTGTAGTCGCCGTCGCCGTCGTCGTCCTCGTGCCCGCCGCTGTCCTTGCTGCACCCCTGACCTGCGTCACCGATGCGTGGGTGGTTGGACGGCCCGGGCGCGTCGTCTTCGCTGTCGTTGAGGAGGATGGCGCCGTCCTCGTCGTGGCCGCAGCGCCGAGCGGCGATCTTCTCCAGGGCGCGGCGCTGGCGTACCATCTCCAGCCGGACGTAGTCGCCCCACGCCCATTTGAGTGCGGTCGGGGGCGTACCTAGGCTCATTCTGCGCGCTCTCTGGAAACGACGACCGGATGTGCGCGATCTCGGCGCGTCGATCAGCGCCGGTGGGTGGTGGCGGCATCAGACACTGCTGGCCGAGCCTCGAGAGCCCAAAGACTACATGTCCGGTGGGCGGGTAATCCGCCAGAGGAGGCGGGCCTAAATCCTCGCAGGTGGCGGCGACCGAAGCCATTGGTCGCCGCTCCGTCGCCGGGGTAACGTTCGGCCATGGTCGTCGGAGGTGGAGCTGGGAGAGAGGGGAGAGGGTGAGACGCTCATCAGCGGCGAGAGGGCTAAAGGATTGTCTTCGGCGAGGGAAGAGAAGAGTGTGTGCGGCCACGGGCGAGGGAGGGGCAGCTTTTTATAGCGGCTGGGGGCAAGCAGCGGCATGCGTGTGTACACGTGGCGGAGGGGGCGGGGCCCGCGTCGCCGCGCCATCACTGCGCCGCCCGTGAGGAATCAATGGAGGCGGGCCTGGCAGCCTTGGCAATGATTTCCCACGGAAAACAAGGCGATGAGGACGACGAACGCGGCTGGTCACTGACTCGGCGGGTCCATTACGCTTTTGCGCCAACAAAGTTTCCCCTGACGCCTCAGCGCGCCGGGTTCGGCCTGGGTCCGCTGACGTCGAATTCAGGACTTACCAGCAAAAAGTGAAATTCTGGGGATGCGACTGGTCCGTTTTCTTTTATGCCGGTGATATAAAAGAACTTTGGAGGGGGGGGGGGGGGGGGGTGTTGAAGGGGCGAGTGAAGATGCTCTAAGCTGTAGTAACCCGCTAGCGGCGCTAGGTGCCGGCGGCCGAGCACCGGTACAACATGCACGCCGACGCCGGCGTAACAGCTAACGAGGAGAGCGACGTGAGCAACGTAACACGGTACTACGTGCGCTTCTCAGTAATTGTGGCATCCAGCGAGAGAGAATATACGCGTCACAGCCGGACAAGGAACAAGTTTGGACCGATTTCCAGAGGTCGCTGTGAACTCGACGTAACAGATCTCGTCGTACGTACGCGCACTCGCTAATCGCCATACATGTGATGTGAGACGAGCTACGTACAGCGAACGTCTTATCGTCAGCGGCTTGGCCGGCCGGCCGGCCGGCCGGACGGACATGCATGGTCCCCGGCGCCATGCACGTGCCGTCGATCGAGATCGATCGGTTCCGCGCGCGGATGCGTTACCGCAGCAGGTTGCCGTCGACGTTGATGCGACACCAGAAGCTAATTGTTCATCCCGTTTTGGAGTAGCTATGTCACGTTCGTGAGGGCCAGGATCAAATGGCAAGCTGCCAAATACCCCGTTGCCCCGCTGCGTCGTCTCAGCCTCTCAGGTGAAAGGAACGGTGCTGGCTGCTGCTCCGGGCCGGCCCCTTTCTGAGGTCCAGTGAGTCTCATGTGGATGGGGGCGACTGCTTCGCCTGCTCCGCAGATCTGATCGATGCCGCGCCCACCGTGTGGCACTGGCAGCTGTGCCGTTTCGTCGGACGCCATTAAATAGTTTGAGACCTTCTCGTTCAATTAGATGGGCGGCCCTGCTTCCATAAAAAGAATCTTTGGCCCATGGTCCCGGCCTGCGTCCATGGCGCTTCTCGCCTTTTTACCCTCGCTGTTTTTCTCAAAAAAAAAAAAAGAAACTCGCTGCTGTACAGTACGTAGTTACGTACCCCACCGGCGGAACCCACGTGTCACCGGCTGAGAGGGTCACTGTGTTTTTAGCTCCTCAAGCAAGCAGTGAGTACTGTATACAGCGAATATAGATATGTGTATATCAGTATATCCTAGGGTATAGAGGGAGAAAATATGTCATCCACGCGGTACTGGGAAGGTTTTTCAGGAAATGCTACGATGCTCTACTACATCTTTTTTTTTACCGAATGTCGATTACACTCCAGAAAAAAAAACGTTCGGACGTTCAGTCAAAGCCCTTGAGCGGCTAGAAGAATCGTCCCTAGACAAGTGGCAAATTAACCGGGTGGCAAACCCATACCCATGAGCAAATGAATCAACCTATACGTCCCGCACGTCCACGGTACGGCGCTGCCCATCCGCGCAAAGCCCACCCGCCGGCGTACGGGCGGGTGGCACGTTCCCACCACGCCCTCCCGTACGTGCCATTGCGCACGGACACGAGCGACCAACGCATGCGATGCGCGCGCGGGGCAACGGGACGGCCCTCGGCCGTAGTAGCACTCGGACGACGGACGCGCGCGCCGCCGCCCCCCCGCATTCGATCGAGCACCGGCCGCCCGGCCGCTGGGGGCCGGTGCGGCGGCGAGCGAACGAGCCAGACGCGGCTAAATTTCGTGTTTTGACCTTTTTTCGATATAAATTCAGGATCTGACTCCGGTTCCGAAAATTTTCGGAATCTGACCATTTTTCTTATCGCTAGGGGTCCTGGCGTTAGGGTTAGACATGCTACCGCCAGGGACCCTGGCCGTAGGGTAGTAATCCACGTCAACACGCGGAGACGCCCACCGTCCCCCTCCGTCACAACTTACCGCCAGGGAACCTGGCGGTAGCCTGTCTAACCCTACCGCCAGGACCCCTGGCGGTAGGATCCGGGCAATTATTTCGCCCGAGACCCCGTCCCGCGCCCCTCCCCCTCCCCCCGTTGACAGTTTCATCTTTTCTTCCCCAACTCGCCCCTCTCTCTCCCTCTCTCATCTCCTCCACTTTTTCCCTCGGATCTTCAGCGTTTCTTCACCGTTTTTGTGGATCGAGATGGCCCCGAAGAGAAAAACGTAAGCTCCTCCGATCCTTTCAATTAGTTTTTGCAAATTTGCTCTCGATTCGACGCATTATTTGCTTTAAATCCCTCATATTTTTTTAACTTAGATTGGATTTTTTTGTATCTAAGATTGTTTTAGCTTGATTGTAGTTGTAGTTCTTAGTTCTTTAGTAAGTAGTGGTATGATTGTAGTTGTAGTTCTTAGTTCGTAAGATTGTTTTAGCTTGATTGTAGTTGTAGTTCTTAGTTCTTTAGTAAGTAGTGGTATGATTGTAGTTGTAGTTCTTAGTTCTTAGATCTTTAGTAAGCATGTTGATATGATGCATATTGGAGTAAACAAAAAATATATAATGCAAGTAGTGAATTTGGTTGGAGTAAATATGATATGGTATGATCTTGCATTTGACACATCTTCATATATGTATTTTATTTATTTGATCCATATGTTTAGGTCTGCAACAGTGGCGCAACCATCGCCCCTTCATCTCCAACACGACCCGTCCGGCTTGCCACTTCCGTACGTGTATGAGTCCTGCCCCGAGCTTCTGCAGCCGGTGACCGCTTTTTCAGACGAGTTCCTACAGGAGACGAGGGCAGTGCGGTGGCACGAGAGGTTTGTCTGCCCCATAAACATGTCGATTGCATATGTATCTCTGTTTTAGTAGGGGTTGTCAAACTATGTGGACAAGTTTGCTATTTGCCATTTCCTACTTATGAATCTATGTGTAAACTATTTGATATTTGCTATGTGGAACCTTCATTATTATGTGAGCTCATATTTTGCTATTTGTGAAAATATGTGAAACTTGTAACAAAACAAACAATCAACAAAAATTGTAAAAATTGTAAAAACTTGTCTTAAGAACTTGTTGTACCGTTTGTTGGCTTTCTTTGTGAGCTCATTTTTTGCTATCTTTGTGAAACTATGTGATAAAACTTTACAAAAAATACTAAAAACAATGTGAGCTCATATTTTTAGGGTCTATATTGTTTTTGAAAAGAAGCAAAAATTAAACTTATAAAACCATAAAACACAGGACCCTACTGCCAAGGACCCTGGCGGTAAGACGACCGTGCCTCCTGTCAGGGCACCTCGATATTTCGTTACAGAAACTGTAGAAGGCAAAATCCAGCCACACCTTACCTCCACGGGTTCTGGGTAAGGTTTAACAAGCTACCGCCAGGGTCCCTGGCGGTAGGCTACTTGTCCACGTCAGCTCGGGCAAACGGCATCTGTCCCCCTCCGTCGGATCTTGGCGGTAGCATGTCTAACCCTACTGCCAGGACTCCTGACGATAACAAAAGGGTCAGATCTTGAAAATTTTCGAAATCATGGTCAGATCCTGAATTTATATAAAAAAGGGTCAAAACACGAAATTTTACCGTCAGACGCGGCCGGCGCCAGGGGTGTGGTCCAGGCTCCGCCTGTCACTGCCGCTAGCTATGCGCTTGGTGCATCAGTGCATGCGCAGCTTTACGTAGAGTCTCGCATTGAGTGGCTCGGCTACATAAGATAGGGGTCGTGATTACTCTGCGGGCACATGCGGGCATAATCAACTCGCCCACACGCTCGAAGCAAAACAACAAACGTCGTGTACTCTGCGTGAGAGCGCGAGCCCTAGTGCAACAAATCAATGCCGAGCGAGGAGTGAGGAGCGTGGGATCACCAAATGATCCACCCTTGCTGAGCCTAGTGGCCAACTTGCTCAAGACCGAGCGAGGAGTGAGGAGCGTGGGATCTAGTGGCGGGCGGGCCAGTGGATCATTTGCCCTTTTGCGGCCGATCCGTGACCATAGCTGGAAAGGAACGCGACCGCTTCACAGCAGCCAGGCCAGCGTGTGTGCCCCCGAATAGTTTGCTCGTACTACCGTGTTCCCAGCTTTCCAACTCACCCATGGATGCCTCTCCTGGGCCAACCCGACGCCCCTGGCAGTTTTCGACGTACCGCGGGACGTAGATTGACATGAACGTTAGTCATGTCGCATGAATTCCTGTCCCTCGGCCACTATGTTCTGTCCGGAAGACAATGAAAAATCGTTTGTTCATTAAGTATAAGGATGTACGACCAGGCTCCTCAAACCTGTACGTCTGGGTGGGAAGGCCCGTCACGGACCGGTTAAAAAAATCCAACCCAGCTAGACTTCTCGTACTACCCTATACGTTTGGGTTGACTGGCATCTTCCTTATTCAGCCCATGTCTAGCGGACATGAGGAGGCCCGGACGCGTCCCCAATACGTCGGACCAAACAGGGGAAACCATCTCAAATTGTACAAAAATAATCAAGTCCACCAAATCCACCGTCATGTCCCCGTGTCCGTCCACCATTTCGCGCGTTTGAGTCATGTTCGTCGTCCACCCTTTCTCTCCCATCCCTGCCGTCGGTCCCATCCGCCACCCTAGAGGGAGAAGAAAGAGTTGGAGAAGAGAGATGTGTGTCTCAAATGGTAGCTCGAGAGATTGAGAAGGAGAGGTTGCAATTTCCTCGACACACGGATGTTGGCGGACGCAAGCCTCTTGGGTGAGCAAGCAAAGAAATGGTTTATGGGTAAGAAGGAAGAGATCAACGAACGTAGGGAATATGAGGCGACGATGACAGCAGCGAATGCGAAACAGATGGCGACAGAATAGGCGGCATAGATGGCCGCAGCAGAGCAAGCGACACAGATGGCGTTCGGTGAGTGATCCATCACGTTGGGCCACCGTGGCTCGGACTTGAATTTTATTTTGGCATGTCTGGATTAGGGGACTATGATTTATTTTGCTTTGTTGCATTTGTTGAACTATTAAATTGTGATGAATTCCGCTATATGATCCGCGCATGGATTTGAGGAGTGTGGCTGCCCTAGAAGCCATATGAGGGGCCGCGTGGTGCTGTTAGAGGTCGCGCCCAGACACGTCCAGGGATGTTTAGTGGGATCAGATTTGTGAACTCCGACTGTAGATGCTCTAAGGGCCTCTCTGACTCGCAGAAATCTAAAAATGTGAAAATAGAAAAAAATATATGATTGGAGTGTCGTGCTCATCTCAATCCTACAAGATTTTAGATTTTTTGATTGCATCACATAAAAAAAAAGGATTCTTTCAAAGAAGTTTTGAGTGCATGCTAGAAATCATATGGGAAGTGGTAAAAAAAAATATTTGGAAACATATAGGATTCAATCCTATCAATCAAACAACCAGCATACCAAATATTCCTAAGGATTATAATCCTCCAAAATTTCTATGACAATCCTTTGAATCAAAGGAGCCCTAAGCGGGGGTGCCTAGTGATGAGGATACAGACCTGGGGTAGGGTCGTAGGCCTGACCTACACGTCCTACCCAAAGTCACTACCCCAGAAGATAAGAAGACCAAGAATCCACTCGACGACCTAGTCACTCGACCATCTTTCATCACGGTCACTCGACCATATGGGGAATCACTCGACTATATCGAAGACCAGGAGTCGGAAGAACGCACAACGGCCGGGCATTCACTCCTTAGTCTTCATGAGCATTAAGAGTATTTAAGACTGCCGTTACCTGTAACGTCCTTACTTTATGTACATTAAGCCCTTTGTAATGGAGGTGGGCGGGGGTCCTGGCGCACTCTATATAAGCCACCCCCTCCTCTGGGACAAGGGTTCGCACCCCCTGTAAGACGACACACATAATCCAATCGACCGCCTCCGGGCACCGAGACGTAGGGCTGTTACTTCCTCCGAGAAGGGCTTGAACTCGTAAACCTCGTGTGTACATCTTCGCGCCATAGCTGAGATCTTGCCTCTCCATACCTACCCCCTTTCTACTGTCAGACTTAGAACCACGACACCTAGCGCACATCATTCTAAAACTTTCCGAGCGACCAGTCAATTCCACCCAGGTCGTTGGATTGCCGGTCATCTTCTTACTCTCGATAGGTCTTGTTCTTCTTCTTCGTCGCGCTACCTCCATCTCCTTCTCTAGTCGATCTCTTCCCTCCAGCGGTGATGCCAAGCTCTGCTCGGCCTTGGCGTAATCCGAGCGGCGGTCAAAACGAAAAATGCCTCCTTACAATATGTGAATCCGCATGCTCTTCTATGCCAGTGACGCCATGGCGAGCCACGTCGTCCTTATCTCCAATTAGCCCTCTCAGGACATGACCCGGCCAACCGCATGCCCGGTAGCTCGGGGTTGTGCTACTCTCTCGCTTGGTTGTCTCCTCCCCATAAAATCGTCTGAACCAAAAGGAAATCTTAGTTACCTAATTGATGTTTAGCGAAATCATAAGTAATTTGCACGTGATGATCCTTAAATTCGGTAAGTGCTATCATTTATAATCCAACTTCCACGAAAGCGCTTTTGAAGGAAATATCCTCGGCAACTTCATATCTTATTGCATGATTCAATCCATACATACGAAATAAAATGTGGCCTAGGAAGAAATAAAATGCAAGCTGAGACATTACACTAGCATAATCACCCTTTATATCTCAAAAGCATACTATATTTTTGGCTTTCCACGTAGACCGTAAAACATGAATCACACATGACAAGTTGAATCTAAACTCAGGTACAAATGTGGCAAACAATCCTAGCCACAAGTATACATACTACATCAACATCTCTACATGTGGTCGTAGCAATAGGTGCAAAAGGAACCTTGTACTTATCAAACTTGACCGACAATCGACTTCATCTAAGTTACACCTGAGTTTCATAGACGAAATTTACATAAGACGAGGACTACAATTTGAGTTTGATAAAATAGAAGTTTACCCCTCCGCGAAACTAGCATCAACCAATTGATTGAGTGTTAACGACCTAGATTTTGGCTGCCAACCTGTGCCCCGAATATCTCACTAAACCACAACACTTGCAACTAAATTGCCTCTACATCTAACCATCTAAAACCATCTACCTGGGCTGAATGTGAACTTCCAGTAATATATCCTTATGCCCATTAACATCATGTAAGATGATGTTTGTCCATTCACCACTATTACACCGTGCCTGAAAGGATCTTTCCCTTCTACAATATCTTAGTATGCCCCTCTGTTTAACAAAACCTAGAATGGAACATTTATTGCCTTTGATCCAGAGAGGTCAACATAGATTGAGTGATTGCTTTGATTTCCTTGGCCATGGTGTTAGATCACATATGATTAATGTTGTCCTTTCATCTCTACCTACCTTGATAATGAGTTGTCTGTAATTCACTGGTACAGCAAGCTGCTATACAAACGGTTTTTAACCCCTTTCCCAAAGGTATTTTAAACCGTCACCAAATGAGTGTGGACGATAGATGGTCCTTCCTACACGACTCAGAAACCGTCGGGGATAGGTAGTACGAATGCATACGTCTTGCATAAATAAGCGTATACGATGCGGGCATCTATCCCAAACGCGATTCTTCACACGACTATTTGTGATATATCGAATATCCCAAACACTCCATCCTTGCTACTAGTGTGTGTTGGCGTTACCATCGCAGTCAGTATTATAAGGTGCTACGTTTATGATGTGCGGCCCATCACAAACAGTTCACGATTGTAGAACACGTATGATAAGCAGACAATCACACACCTTCACTTTTTCCGAACCGTATGTGAGAACTAATTAAGAAGATTAGCTAATCAACGTACGGGTGTCAGATAGGATTACGAAACGTCAGACCATCGTAACGGTGTCGTACATGATAACTATCGCACACACTAGTATGTGGTGCAACGTTTACGATGCGTACCACATCAGAAACAGTTCATGATTGTTAATCGTGTACGATAAGGCAACTATCAAAAACATTTAGTTTGCTCGAACCGTTTGTGATATTGTCTGACATTACACACGCTTTGCAAACGGCAATTGTGTGCATGCTCGCACACGTTTCCTCTCTGTGAACCGTGTCGGATTATGGTGTATATCACACAAGTTTGTGTTTTACCGACTGTGTGCACCGTAACAACCTATAGAGCGTAATTTCACCCTAATTTAATTGCTGCTATTTAAAAATTGTACCGAATTTGAATTTGAAAGTATGCTATAGCATTATTCGATTCACAGATACACATGTTCAAGAATTACGTAAGTATCAAGTAAAGAATGATGAACCATGGTTGTATACTTGTACTATTAAACACGGTAAAGGAAGATGCAAAAGACATTATGGTTGCTGAACCAGGTGAAGCGGAATGCCTGTATTGTGCTCTCCTCCATGTAGGAGGCACGCACAACTTAGTCCAACCCCTTGGCCAACTGCCCATCCTTCACTGTCTTCATGACTCATGAGGGCATCTGATAGTCAGTTACGGTAGAAATACTTTAACCTTTGCATGCCCACCAATCATGCAATTTGAGAGGTAATCTTGAGTAATCTACTTCGAGGATCACTGCAAAGGAAAAAGATTCAAACATTGTCATCTAACTCAACTCGGTATGGGCAGTAAAAAAAAGGCTGTTGAGTTCTTACTTACCGTGTGCTATCAAACAGACATCGCACACGGTCCACACATACTAATCGTGTGCTATCAAACAGAAAAACCCTCTAGGCGGGTAGATAATTTCAAGATTGCGAGGGAGTAGATATTTTCAAGAGCGAGAAGGAAGCCTCGTGGAGCCCAATGTACTGTGAGGAATGTGGGTCAAAGGGGCAGAGGCGCGTCACACGGGTAGTCCTAGGGAACCGTGTCTGTTGCATACCCGATCGCAGACGGTTGCTGCGTCCGACTCGTCTGCTCTTTATAAATTTGGCGAAAAAACGCGAGAAAGGGTCAGAACATAAACACAGTTGCATGTGGACCAAATATATGTATGTAAATGGTGGTTTGATGTTTCCCAATGCACAACTTTTATGTGGCACATGTCGCACAAAGCGCACATTATTATTGCTAGCCCCCCAACACACACACATCATGTTGGCGGGAGTGGAATCCTAGCTATGAACGCATGCCCCCAAATAGCTAGGTCTGACATCTCACCCTACCGTAACACAAAACCGAAAGGAGTACATCATGGTCAACCCTCTCGCGTATGCCTCCGGTTGAATATGGACCATGTGCGGGCCTACAGATCTGTGCTTGTGGCGTGAGATGGGTGAGACCACATACGAATCACACCTGCGGGTGGCCCACTGTGTGTGTGTGTGTGTCACTACTAGGGAAAAGCCTAGTAGTAGCCCGGGCACCCGCGCTACTACTACGTCTGTTAGTAGTAGCGTGGTTGCCACCCACGCTACTACTATTAATTTCAAAAACAAAACAAAAAATCTCGATCCCGTGCATGCTGTTAATGGCAGCGATGGTTTGATCCAGAGATGACATGGGTTGTTGGAGGTGCGAAAGGACAGCGACAGACCAGATCCAACGACGGCTGCCACAGAGGGCCTAGATCCATGGCTGAGCAAGGCGGCGGCATGGGGCTCCTCTTCGCAGCAGGCAGCGAGCTCCTGGTCGTCCATGGCGACGACCTGCACGAGCAAGGAAATGGGAGGGTGAGTCAAACTAGAGGGAGAGAGATAAAAAGAAAAACGAGGGACAGAGGAAGGAGATGGAGGTTGCAGCGGGGTCGGTCGCCGGTGGTGAGGTGCTCTGGCGTGGTGGCATGGAGATGCGGGGAAGACCGGCGAGCTCCGGGACGTCGTCGGCCTGGTACCTCTTCACCTTGCGTTGGTTTTTTTTTCTTGAAGAGGAAAGGGTGATGCAGGAAAGTAGAGTAAGTATTTTCCTCAGTTTGAGAACCAAGGTATCAATCCAGTAGGAGATAACGCATAAGTCACTAAATATCTGCACAAACAATCAAACAAACATGCACCCAACACGATAAAGGGGTTGTCAATCCCTTCACGGTTACTTGCAAAAGTGAGATCTGATAGAGATAGATAAAAGGTAAAGTAAATATTTTTGGTTTATAGATCAGAAAGTAAAAGATTGCAAAATAGTAGATCAGAAACTTATATCATCGAAAATAAACCCGGGGGCCATAGGTTTCACTAGTGGCTTCTCTCAAGATAGCAGATAATACGGTGGGTGAACAAATTACCGCCGAGCAATTGATAGAAGAGCACATAATTATGACGATATTTAAGGAAATGATCATGAACATAGGCATCACGTCCGTGTCAAGTAGACCGACTCCTACCTGCATCTACTACTATTACGCCACACATCGACCACTATCCAGCATGCATCTAGAGTATTAAGTTCATAAAGAACGGAGTAACACATTAAGTAAGATGACATGATGTAGAGGAACTAACTCAAGCAATATGATGAAAACCCATCTTTTTATCCTTGATGGCAACAATACAATATGTGCCTTGCTTCCCCTACTGTCACTGGGAAAGGACACCGCAAGATTGAACCCAAAGCTAAGCACTTCTCCCATTGCAAGAAAAACTAATCTAGTAGGCCAAACTAAACCGATAATTCGAAGAGACTTACAAAGATACCAAATCATGCATATAAGAATTCAGAGAAGATTCAAATAATATTCATAGATAATCTGATCATAAATCCACAATTCATCGGATCTCGGCAAACACTCCGCAAAAGAGTATTACATTGAATAGATCTCCAAGAACATCGAGGAAAACATGGTATTGAGAATCAAAGAGAGAGAAGAAGCCATCTAGCTACTAGCTATGGACCCGTAGGTCTGTGGTAAACTACTCACGCTTCATCGGAAGGGCAATGGTGTTGATACAGAAGCCCTCCATGATCAAATCCTCCTCCGACAGGACACCGAAAAAGGTCCCTAGATGAGATCTCACGGGTACAGAAGGTTGCAGCGGTGGAGAAGTGTTTTTGTGGCTCCCCATGATGGTTTTGGGGTATAAGAGTATATATGGGCGAAAGAATTAGATCAGGAGACCCACGAGGGGCCCACAAGACAGGGTGGCGCGCCCTACCCCCCTGGGCACGCCCTCCACCCTTGTGGCCGCCTTGTGGCTCCTCCGGCTTCATCTCCAAGTATCCTGGTTTGCTTCTGGTTCAAGAAAGATCATCATGAAATATTTATTCCGTTTGGACTCCGTTTGATATTCCTTTTCTGCGAAACTCAAACAGGCAAAAAATAGAAACTGGCACTGGGCTCTAGGTTAATAGGTTAGTCTCAAAAATAATATAAAATCGCATTAATGCATAGAATACATCCAAAACAGATAATATAATAGCATGGAACAATCAAAAATTATAGATACGTTGGAGACGTATCAAGCATCCCCAAGCTTAATTCCTACTCGTCCTCGAGTAGGCAAATGATAAAAATAGAACTTTTGATGTGCAATGCTACCTAACATATTTATCAATTTAATCTTCTTTATTATGGCATGAATGTTCGGATCCGTAAGATTCAAAAAAAAGTTTAATATTGACATAAAAACAATAATACTTCAAGCATACTAATAAATCAATCATGTCTTCTCAAAGTACCATGGCCAAAGAAAGCTATCTCTACAAAATCATACAGTCTAGCTATGCTCCATCTTCATCACACGAAATATTTAAATCATGCACAACCCTAATGACAAGCCAAGCAATTGTTTCATATTTTTGATGTTCTCAAACCTTTTCAAGTTTCACGTAATACATGAGCGTGAGCCATGGATATAGCACTATGGTGGAAGAGAATATGGTGGTTGTGGAGAAGACAAAAAGAGGGAGATAGTCTCACATCAACTAGGTGTATCAACGGGCTATGGAGATGCCCATCAATAGATATCAATGTGAGTGAGTAGGGATTGCCATGCAACGGATGCACTAGAGCTATAAGTGTATGAAAGCTCAAAAAGAAACTAAGTGGGTGTGCATCCAACTCGCTTGCTCACGAAGACCTAGGGCAATTTGAGGAAGCCCATCATTGGAATATACAAGAGTTCCCACTAGTATATGAAAGTGGTATAATAGGAGACTCTCTATCATGAAAATCATGGTGCTACTTTGAAGCACAAGTGTGGAAAAAGGATCCTTTCTCATTTTTTGGCCTCTTTTTTTCTTTTTATTTTTCGTCCGGAGTCCCATCCCAACTTGTGGGAGAATCATAGCCTCCATCATCCTTTCCTCACATGGGACAATGCTCTAATAATGAAGATCATCACACTTTTATTTACTTACAACTCCAAAATTACAACCCGATATTTAGAACAAAATATGACTCTATATGAATGCCTCTGGCGGTGTACCAGGATGTGCAATGAATCAAGAGTGACATGTATGAAAGAATTATGAAAGGTGGCTTTGCCACAAATACAATGTCAATTACATGATCATGCAAAGCAATATGACAATGATGAAGCGTGTCATCATAAATGGAACGGTGGAAAGTAGCGTGGCAATATATCTCGGAATGGCTATGGAAATGCCATAATAGGTAGGTATGGTGGCTGTTTTGAGGAAGGTATATGGTGGATATATGGCACCGGCGAAAGTTGCACGGCACAAGAGAGGCTAGCAATGGTGGAAGGGTGAGAGTGCATATAATCCATGGACTCAACATTAGTCATAAAGAACTCACATACTTATTGCAAAAATCTATTAGTTATAGAAACGAAGTACTACACGCATGCTCCTAGGGGGATATATTGGTAGGAAAAGACCATCGTTCGTCCCCGACTACCACTCATAAGGAACACAATCAAAAAATAAATCATGCTCTGACTGCATCACATAACAGTTCACCATACGTGCATGCTACGGGAATCACAAACTTTAACACAAGTATCTCTCAAATTCACAACTACTCACTAGCCTGACTCTAATATCACCATCTTCATATCTCAAAACAATCATAAAGAATCAAATTTCTCATATTATGTGATGCACTTTATATGAAAGTTTTTATTATATCCCTCTTGGATGCCTATCATATTAGGACAAAATTTATAACCAAAGAAAATTACCATGTTGTTCTAAAGACACTCAAAATAATATAAGTGAAGCATGAGAGCTCATAAATTTCTATAAAATAAAACCGCCACCGTGCTCTAAAAAGATATAAGTGAAGCACTAGAGCAAAATTGCCTAGCTCAAAAGATATAAGTGAAGCACATAGAGTATTCTAATAAATCACGATTCATGTGTGTCTCTCTCAAAAGGTGTGTACAGCAAGGATGATTGTGGTAAACTAAAAAGAAAATACTCAAATCATACAAGACGCTCCAAGCAAAACACATATAATGTGGTGAATAAAAATATAGCCTCAAGTAAAGTTACCGATAGACGAAGACAAAAGAGGGAATGCCTTCCGGGGCATCCCCAAGATTAGGCTCTTGGTCGAACTTGAATATTACCTTGGGGTGACTTGGGCATCCCCAATCTTAGGCCATTGCCACTCCTTATTCCATAGTTGATCAAATCCTTGCCCAAAACTTGAAAACTTCACAACACAAAACTCAACAGAAAATCTTATAAGCTTCGTTAGTATAAGAAAATAAATCACCACTTTAAGGTACTGTTGTGAACTTATTCTTTATTTATATTGGTGTAATATCTACTGTATTCCAACTTTTCCATGGTTCATATCCCCCCGATACTACCCATAGATTCATCAAAATAAGCCAACAACACAGAAAACAGAATATGTCAAAAACAGAACAGTCTGTAGCAATCTGTAACTCTCGAATACTTCTGTAACTCCAAAAATTATAAAAATTAGGATGACCTGGGCAATTTGTGCACGAATCCAGAGCAAAACAAATCAGATCAAAAGCACGTTTCAATAAAATCCTGGAAATAATTTACTGGGCGTAAAAGTTTCTGTTTTTCAGCAGGATCGATACAACTATCACCGTAAGCTATCCTAAAGGTTTAACTTGGCACAAGCACTAACTAAAACACAAAACCACATATAACCAGAGGCTAGATGAATTATTTATTACTAAACAGGAACAAAAACAAGGAACAAAAATAAAATTGGGTTGCCTCCCAACAAGCGCTATTGTTTAACGCCCTTAGCTAGGCATAAAACACGAATAGATCTAGGTATTGTCATAATAATGATAAGGCAAATCTCGAAAGCTCATCTCATACTCTCTACGCTCAGCAGAAAGTTTTCTTTGTGGCAAGCAAAAGTAGTCAAAAGGGCTGAATTTAATGGGATAAAAATCCCCAAGATCAAGCTCGGGAGGAATTGATTCCTCCTTTGGCCCTTAATATTGTATAACCAACTCATAATTGTAAGCGTTCTTTTGGCAAAAAGTCATGAGCTTTTGTTCGAGAGAGAAACCCAACCCGTTGTTCTGAATAGCCAAATCATCATTAAGCTCAGAAATCCTATCAACTAGAACATCGGTAGGGACCCTCTTTCTTAAATTTTCATTATAAGCAACATGATCTAGGGATCGTAAATGCATTATGTCCTCTTGGTTAAAGAGAATTGCCTCTATGGGAGGACGACCACCATCTACCTTATAATGCGCAAAAAGTTCACTAGCTTCTTTTATTATAAATCTAAACTCATGTGCTAGAAAGATGGTAGTTGCGCGCTTAACAGAAGAATGCTCAATATTAGAAAACTCTAGAAAAATCCTTTGTATGGATGGATGCATGTAAACAAATTGTCTTTCAAGTTCAACCACGAGCAAAGATATAGCATCCGCAAGACTACTAGTTTTAGGGAGAATGGATCCACCCATCATGGGTAACGCACCGGCACAATTAAAGAAATCTTGAATAACCCCTTTTCCAATAATATTGCCGCTACCAATGCGAAGCTTTTTAGTGTGCAAAATAGAAGATTCTTCATGAGTATTAGTATTAGCAAAAGCATCAAAGCTTCCCTCATTGTTACTACTATATTTTTTAGCGATAACCTCCTCAGATTCAGACATGATGGCAACAAACCAATCTAGTGATCTTAGCAAACCGAAGGCAAACGGAGAAGACGAATGGAAGAAGGGCAAAGAAAAGGTAAATCTTTTCGAAAATTGTTTTAGAAGTGTGGGAGAGGAAAACAAGAGGCGAATGGTGAATCATGTAATGCAAGAGATGAGAGTTTATGATGGGTACTTGGTATGGCTTGAGTTGGCGTAGATCTCCCCGGCAACGGCGCCAAAAATTCTTCCTGCTACCTCTTGAGCTTGCGTTGGTTTTTCCCTTGAAGAGGAAAGAGTGATGCAGCAAAGTAGAGTAAGTATTCCCCTTAGTTTGATGTAACATCCAAAATTTTCAATTTGGAATGTTATACATAGGTCATTCATGCACATCATATTTTATTGCATTTTCGTTCCGCAATCCTTGAAATCCTAAGCAACTCAAGGACCCTCGGAGAGAGTTGGGGATTTTCCGGTTTTCATATTTGATTTTTATCAAATAATGAAACGAGGATTTGATTTTAATTTTTTTTCTCTCCGAAAAATATTTCATATTGAAAATATATGAGAGGAGATAATAAGACTTCTCCAAAACAATTGAAATATTGGAGGAAAAAATGTTAAAATCATTTATTTGATTTTATTTGCATTAGAAAAATTGCACGTTTTCAAAATTGCATTTTAGGGCCAAGAAAATGTTCATCTCGTTCTAAATATTTCATTTAGACGGTGAAAATTTGTTTTGGTATTTTTAGGTTTCTATTTTATTTTCTAGGATTTATTTTCTGTTCGGCGAAATTATTTGAAAAAAAAACTTTGGGCACCGACTGGGCCGAAACCCAGCCGGGCCGGCCCAACTCCCCCACGCCGCCGCCTTCCTTTGCGCGCCCGCGCCGCCGCCGACTCGGACGAGGAGTCCGGCCGGGACTCCTCTCGCCGCCGCGCCTTGCACCCTCCTCCAAGTCGCCACCCCCCTCCTTATATACTCCTCCCCGACCACCACCACCACACCACCACACCACCACCACGCTCGAGCCGCACCGCCGCGCTAGCCGCCGCCGCCGCCCGCCACACCGTGAGCCGCCGCCCGCCGCCCAACCCCCCCACGGGAGCCCTCATTGGAGGTACCGTGCCGATCCGTCGCCGCCGGTTTTTTTCAAAAATCGTTCGGTTTTTTTCAAAAACCGTTCGGTTTTTTTAAACCCTAGTTTGGTTTTTTAGATCAGTTCGCCGATTTTTCTCGGTTCTTCTAATTAGAGGACATTCGTCCGTATGGTCATTTAAACGAACGGTTTTCTCCAGTTAGTTACAGATAACGAACGCTCGTTCGTTAGTCTGTTCGTCAGTATTCTTTTGTCGGATTTATCTGCGATTATTTTCGATCGTGATTTCTGATCCGATCTTAGTTTCTGTTTATCTTTTCGCTCGTTAGTCGGAATCAGGCGATTCAAACGCCTAGAGTTTCGTCTCGAGACCTTCTTTATGTTTAATCAACTTAAACAAGATTTTGATACTGTAAAACTTGATCTTAGTTCAGATTAGTAAACGGATCTTGTTTCTTTCGCCGTTTGAGTTTCGTTGCTCCGTTTGATTTGATTCTTTTTGCGAACCAGAGTTCTTAAGTTGAACTTTCTGGTCAATCTCTTTTATTTGAGTTTTGCTTGTGCATCTTTGCTTGTTGCTTATGTATGTTATTGTTTGTTTGCGATAGAATTCCCGGAGTGCGAAGCGTGTTACTACGAGTCTCTAGGATTCACAGATCATCAGCAAGGCAAGTAACACATTGATCATACTCTTTTCATACCCAGTTTTTATGCATTAGTTCAATCCTCAAACATTGCATGATTAGGATGTCATTAACTTGTGGGTTGGGAAGTAGTTGTTGAGGTAGAACCTATTGCCCTGTTACGATCAAACCCTTGGGAGTTACTTCTACGCGTTGCTTATATTGCTATGCTATGCTCGTAGACGTGGTTTGGGTTTGAGTGAATCCAGTACAGAAGTGAGATTATTAATTAATGGTTCAACTTAAGGTGGCAACTTTAAGTAACATCTGGGTGGACTGAGGCACCTGGGGAACCCAGTGTTGTCTGTTTTTTTGGGAAATCTCGGGGTACCCGTGAGATCTTCCTATGGACCACCACCCAGGCTTAAAGGGAACTGAGATGATTCATGCTAGAAACTTCCGTGTGCAGCCACAAGCTATTATGGGCTCTAGCATAGTTGAGTATGTTACGTCAAGCTCTTGAAGAGGTAGATCAGCAGGTAGTGGTTTTGGTAGGTTTGGTATGGTCTACCCGGAGTAGATAGTTAATGTTTCTGAAAGACTGTGTCTCGGTCATCCGTTTCTCTAACAACATGTAGTGCGAGAAATCCAACGGAGGAGATCGAGTCTCGTGGGGAAAAGTGCGCAAACCTCTGCAGAGTGTACAATCTAATCATGGTTAGCCGTGTCCCCGGTTATGGACAATCTTGAGTATCTGGTACTTGGGTTATCACATGTATCTCATCACTCTTAATTAATATTGTTGGGTTGTTAATTACTTTAATTGGGATTGAGTTGGGATTATACCTTCTCAATGTTTCAACCACCATGATAGTTAAATTAAAATCTATTCCTTTTTTGTAGGGAAAAATTGGCTTTTCGCAAAACTACAACCTTAGAGCTTTCCACTAGCCAAATATGCATGTAGTGATAGCATTATCCTGTTCTTGCTCTATTGTGTTATATTGCCAGCATATTCCATGTGCTGACCCGTTTTCGGGCTGCAACGTATTATGTTGCAGACTTTTCAGACGAGGAGTAAGGTTCGTTAGGTTGTTGCCGTGCAGCTCAGCTATGCCGTTGGAGTTGACGGACTCACTTTCTCTTCCAAGCCTTCCGCTGTTATCGCATTAGATGGCCTTAAGCCATATTATTGTAATAAGTTCCCTTTTTGAGACATTCGATGTAGTAAATGTGTGATTGCTACTCTGTTATAAATCCTTCGAGTACTGCGTGTGTCAGCATTACTGATCCAGGGATGACACTGAAGCACAGAGACATGACCATCTAAGGTCGGGTCGCTACAAGATGGTATCAGAGCACACGCTGAGTGTAGGACACGATCACTAAGATAAACCATAGGTCACTCTTCTCTACTCATTTCTGACTTGTCTCCATTTTCTACTCTTTAAGATGACGGAGATGAATAACAAGTTTGCACAACCGGATGAAGACACACCTTTTGGACGCCACTTGAAGGAAGTCACTAGATACTTGAACATTGGAATACCAAGTTTCACCGGGACGTACAACGCCACCTTACCAGAAGAGGAGCGCTGGATGATTCAAGTACAAGTTCCAGGAAGGACGTTCTCACCAACTTCTAAACCCATAGAATTTTCTTTCGAAGCACCCACCTGGAGTCTAGGCAAGAGCATGGCAGCCCACATTACCATGGGTCGCATTGGAGAAGTCTACAACAGGGAACTCAAGGACACGATCTACCAAATATGTGGGCGCCGAGACGAGCAATGGGAAGTAATCAGCACCAGGAAGGATAGATCCATTGCAGCTTTCATCCAGGAGCTAAACCAGCACATTCGACGTCAGGAGAACCAGATGTGCGCAGACATGATAGAGTTGAAGAAGGCGAAAAATAGGATCATCGAGCTGGAGGGAGAACTCAAGTTTACACGCGATGGATATGAGGAGGAAATCAAGACATTACTGGAGAAGAATGACGACCTGGTTAAGAAGATCGGAGTATTCATGGGAGGACCAGCACCGGGAGAACAGGACGACGACCCCACTTGCCCGGACAACTACATCATCATCGACGACACCAATTCCGATCCTAGTGATGATGACTATGAAGACGAAGCTGGAGCAGACATCATGGAGTCTTCCACCGATCAAAATTTCTAGATGCCCACCATATATTAGAAGTATTTCTCCATGTATTTAGTAGTAGCTGAGCACTTTTGCGATAGTTCTAGACCGTTTGTATGCCCTTGCTTGATTGATTGAGTGAAATGATTGTGTTTATCTCATGTGCATATGGGTAGTGCTTTCTCGTTAGACCTTTTTTCTATTCTAATCTCTTCCATCTAAACCCATCAGATGCCTCCGAGACGTGACACCGGTTTTGCTTTCCCACCGGAGCTCACCCAGTTGATCCAGCAGCAGAATGCTTTGATGCAATTGCTAGTTCAGAACCAGGGTACCAGCAGCAACAACAACGACAACAACAATAACCCGCCGCCAGTGGACAACCTAGCCCGTTTTCTAAGGTTTCAGCCGCCGGTGTTTTCCAGTAGCACCGAGCCAATAGTTGCTGATGATTGGCTATGCCCTATTGGAAGGGAGTTGACCACCGCAGGTTGCACATATGCTGAGAAGGTGCGCTTTGCAGCGCACCAATTGGATGGACCAGAGGCCTCATGGTGGGAGAATTACACGGCTACTTTTCCTATAGCCAATCTCACTTGGGACCAGTTTTAGCAAGCTTTCCGCACAGCCCATGTCTCAACTGGAGCTATGCAGATGAAGAAGCGGGAGTTCCGCAACTTACGCCAGGGGAACCATACTGTGGCTCAGTACGTGGATGATTTTAGCAAGCTATCACGCTATGCCCCTGATGATGTGGCCACAGATGCCGCGAAGCAGGAGAAGTTGATGGAAGGGCTGAATGATGAGATGAGCATGCGTTTGATGGTGGCAACCTTCAATAACTACCAGGAGTTGGTAGATAAGGCTCTTATGATTGAAGGGAAGCAGCAGCAGATTGAGAGCCGTAAGAGGAAGTATGGACAAGGGAAGTATAACTCAGGAGCTCAGCAAAAGCCTCGCTTAACCCCGAACTCGGGAGGACTTGTTCATAATCATGGAAGTCACACCCACACTGGAGGAGTATCGCATAACCACAATGGTGCTAAGAATGGAAATGGGAACGGAGCTAACAACAATCAGACTTGCTACAATCCAGCCACACCCGCCAAAAGAGACCTAAGTCAAGTTACTTGCTTTAAGTGCGGGAAGACAGGGCACTATGCCAATGATTGCCCTGAAGGAAGGAACGGAACCGGAAATGGGAGCGTTGGGAAGAAGCCTAATCCATTCAACAAAGGACAAGTGAACCACGTTAACGTGGAGGAGGTTGAATAGAAGCCGGACGTAATAGGTAAGTTCTTGGTTAAGTCATTTACCGCTCTTGTTCTTTTCGATACTGGTGCATCGCATTCATACATATCAAGGGAATTCGTGGATAAGTTTAAACTACCAACCCAAACCCTTAGGACCCCTCTTTTAGTGAGCTCACCTGGAGTAGAGTATATGGCTAGCCGATGGTGCAACCAGATACCCCTAACCATTGGTACCCATGTTTTTTCGCCCGACCTAATTATCTTGGAGTCACAAGGATTGGATGTGATATTAGGTATGGACAGTGTAGCGACCCGATCTCAGATGGTCAAGTCTCTGTGCTTCAGTGTCATCCCTGGATAAGTAATTCTGACACACACAGTACTCGAATGATTTATAACAGAGTAGCAATCACACACTATTACATCGAATGTCTCAAAAAGTGAACTTATTACAATAATATGGCTTAAGGCCATCTAATGCGATAACAGCGGAAGGCTTGGAAGATAAAGTGAGTCCATCAACTCCAACGGCATAGCTGAGCTGCACGGCAATGACCTAACGAACCTTACTCCTCGTCTGAAAAGTCTGCAACATAATACGTTGCAGCCCAAAAACGGGTCAGCACATGGAATATGCTGGCAATATAACACAGTAGAGAAAGAACAGGATAATACTATCACTACATGCATATTTGGCTGATGGAAAGCTCTATGGTTATAGTTTTGCGAAAAGCCAATTTTTCCCTACAACAAAGGAATAAATTTTTATTTAACAATCATGTTGGTTGAAACATTGAGAATGTATAACCCCAACTCAATCCCAATTAAAGTAATTAACAACCCAATAATATTAATTAAGAGTGATGAGATACATGTGATAAACCAAGTACTAGATACTCAAGATTGTCCATAACCGGGGACACGGCTAACCATGATTAGATTGTACACTCGCAGAGGTTTATGACTTTTCCCCACAAGACTCGATCTCCTTCGTTATCTCAGAATTAACGGGGAAAACCGTTCGTTAAAACGAATGTACTGGATTTAACGTCCGCTAATTAGAAGAACCGAGAAAAGCTGGCGAACCGATCTAAAAACGAACTAGGGTTTCTAAAAACCGACGGCTTGATCCGCGCGGTACTCGGCGAGGTGGTTCGGTGGGGCGGGATCGCGATGGGCGGCGGCTCATGGGGCGGCGGGGCTCGGTGATGGCGCTGGCGGCAAGCGGGCGGTTGTGGTGGTGGGGGCTCGGGTGGCGCGGATTTAAAGGGGGGCGGCGGCTTGGAGGAGGGGGCAAGGTGCGGCGGCGAGAGGAGTCCCGGCCGGACTCCTCGTCCGAGTCGGCGGCGGCGCGAGGGAGTTGGGCCAGCCCGGCTGGGTTTCGGCCCAGTCGGTGCCCGAATTTTTTTTAAATAATTTCCCGAACAGAAAATAAATCATATTAAATAAAATAAAAATCTAAAAATGCCAAAACAAATTTTCACTGTCTAAATGAAATATTTAAAACGAGGTGAACATTTTCTTGGCCCTAAGATGCAATTTTGAAAACGTGCAATTTTCCTAATGCAAATAAAATTCAAATAAAATCAAATAAATGATTTTAACATTTTTCCTCCAATATTTCAATTGTTTTGGTGAAGTCATGTTATCTCCTCTCATATATTTTTAATAAGAAATATTTTTCAGAGAGGAAAATAGTTAAAATAAAAAATCCTCGTTTCACTATTTGTTAGGAATCAAATATGAAAACCGGGAAATCCCGAACTCTCTCCGAGGGTCCTTGAGTTGCTTAGGATTTCGAGGATTGCGGAACTAAAATGCAATAAAATATGTTGTGCAAGAATGACCTATGTATAACATTCCAAATTGAAAATTTGGGATGTTACAAACCTACCCCCCTTAAGATGAATCTCGCCCTCGAGATTCGGGTTGGCTAGAAAATAGGTGCGGGTGGTCTTTGCGAAGATCATCCTCTCGTTCCTAGGTGGCTTCATCCTCGGTATGGTGGCTCCACTGAACTTTGCAAAACTTAATAACCTTGTTGCGGGTGACTCGGCTGGCAAACTCAAGAATCTTCACTGGCTTCTCCTCATAAGTCAAATCACCGCCCAATTGAATTGCCTCCAAGGTTATCAGATTCTTAACAAAGATATCGCCATCTCAAAGATGACACTTCTTCAGCTGTGAGACGTGGAACACATCGTGAACTCCTGTCTGTCCTTCAGGCAACTCCAACTTGTAGGCAACTCCCCCATCCATTCCAAAACACGATACGGTCCTACAAATCTCGGAGCTAACTTTCCCTTAACTCCAAAACTTTTCACTCCTCACAAGGGTGATACTCGCAGATATGCTCTGTCTCCAATTTCATAAGTTACCTCCTTGCGTTTCGAGTCTGCATAACTTTTCTGCCTGGACTGAGCAATCTTCAGTCTATCTCGAATCAGCTTAAACTTCTCTTCAGACTCCTTGATCAGGTCGGGTCCAAACAACTGTCGGTCTCCTACCTCATCCCACATCAACGGCGTTCTGCATCTGCGTCCATACAGAGCTTCGAACGGTGCCATCTTCAAACTGGCTTGGTAGCTATTGTTGTATGAGAACTCTGCGTAAGGCAAATTATCATCCCAACTAGATCCATAATCTAGCGCACAGGCTCTCAACATATCTTCCAAAATCTGGTTGAATCTCTTGGTCTGCCCATCCGTCTGTGGGTGGAATGCTGTACTGAACTCCAATCTCATACCCAAGGTCTGGTGTAACTGATGCCAAAACTTTGAAGTAAACTGTGTTCCTCTATCAGATACGATGGTCCTCGGAACTCCATGCAGACATACGATTCTGGACATATATATCTTGGCTAACTTCGCACTTGTATAGGTGGTTTTCATTGGGGTAAAGTGAGGCACTTTGGTCAAGCGATCAACTACCACCCATATTGAATCATATCCTGCTTTGGTCCTAGGTAGTCCGGTGATAAAGTCCATGCCAAGTTTATCCCACTTCCATTCGGTATCGGCATAGGCTGTAATATCCTGCTGGCTTCGATGCTCTGATTCACTCTCGACATACATCACATACGGCTACATACTCAAGAATATCCTTCTTCATACCATCCCACCAGAAATGTTCCTTCAAATCCAAATACATCTTGGTGTTTCCGGGGTGTATCGAGTATGGTGAGTCATGAGCCTCCTGAAGTATTAACTTCCTGATCTCTGGGTTATTGGGCACATAAACTCGGTCCTCAAACCATAAGGTATCGTGCTCATCCTCGCGAAAACCTTTGCCCTTTCCTTTTCTCATCTTCTCCTTTATCTCGGCAATCTCTTTGTCATCCTTCTGAGCTTCCCGAATCATGCCCAACAATGTCGAATGAACCTCCATTGTTGCAACGAAACCTCTTGGAACAATCTCCAATCGAAGTTCCATGGTATCATCAGCTAACTCCTTCGGCAATCCCTTACTTTCAAGGATATTGGCATAACTTTTCCGGCTCAAAGCGTCTGCTACGACATTGGCCTTTCCGGGATGATAGTGCAGCTTCATATTGTAATCCTTTATAAGCTCCAACCATCTCCTCTGCCTAAGATTCAGCTCCTTTTGGGTGAAAATGTACTTCAAACTCTTATGATCCATGTACACATCACAAAGGTTTCCAATAAGGTAATGTCTCCAAGTCTTCAATGCATGTACTACGGCCGCTAACTCCAAATCATGCGTGGCATAGTTCAACTCATGAGGTTTTAGTTGTCGTGAGGCATACGAAACAACTCTTCCGTCCTGCATAAGCACACATCCAAGTCCCAAGTGAGAGGCGTCACAACACACTTGAAACTCCTTATTTATATCTGGCAGTGTTAGCACTGGGGCTGTAGTCAAACGTTTCTTCAACTCCTGAAAACTGTCCTCGCAATCTTCTGTCCATTTAAACTTAGCATCCTTCTTCAATAATTCAGTCATTGGCTTTGCAATCTTAGAAAAATTCTCAATGAATCTCCGATAGTATCCTGCGAGTCCAAGGAAACTACGGATCTCGCTAACTGAAGTGGGTGCCAACCATTCAAAGGATCGATCGAACCTTGCCGGGTCTCATCGCTATACCTTCTCTTGATATAACATGCCCAAGGAATCCAACTTCCTTCAACCAAAACTCGCACTTGCTGAACTTGGCGTATAACTGGTGTTCCCTGAGTTTCTCGAGAACTAAACACAAATGCTCCTTGTGCTCCTCTTCATTCTTCGAGTATACCATAATATCATCGATAAACACCACAACAAACTTGTCCAAATACTCCATGAACACCTTGTTCATCATGCTCATGAAATAGGCAGGGGCGTTAGTCAGTCCAAACTACATGACCGTATACTCGTATAATCCATACCGCGTGGTGAACACTATCTTCGGTATATCCTTCTCTCGGATCTTCAACTCATGGTATCCCGATTGTAGATCAATCTTCAAAAACACCTTAGCTCCTTGCAGTTGATCAAATAGATCATTGATCATCGGTAGTGGGTACTTGTTCTTAATTGTTACCTCATTCAAGGCTCAATAATCAACAACCATTCTTAGTGATTTATCCTTCTTTTCAACCAAGAGCACTGGAGCTCCCCAAGGTGATGAACTCCTTCGAATGTAACCTTTCTCCAATAACTCCTTGATCTATTTCTTAATTTCCTCCAGATCATTTGCGGGCATCCGATAGGGTCTCTTGGATATTGTCCCTGTACCTGGCAATAGCTCTATCAAAAACTCGATGTCTCGATCCGGTGGCATGCCTCGTAACTCTTCTTGGAAAACATCTGGGAAATCCTTCACTACAGGCACTTCCTCTTGCACAACTCTTGTGAGGGTATTCACTTGGCTCCTCCTAGGCATATGCCTAGATACATACTTAATCCTTTTTCCCCCCGGGGTGGTGAGATAAATCGACTTACTTGCACAGTCAATACTTCCTCCATACTTTGACATCCAGTCCATACCTAATATCACATCCAATCCTTGTGACTCCAAGATAATTAGGTCAGACGGGAAAACATGGGTACCAATGGTTAGGGGTATCCGTTGCACCATCGGCTTGCCATATACTCGCTCCAAAGTAGCTCACTAAAAAGGGGTCCTAAGGGTTTGGTTTGGTAGTTTAAACTTATCCACGAATCCCCTTGATATGTATGAATGCGATGCACCAGTATCGAAAAGAACAAGAGCGGTAAATGACTTAACCAAAAACTTACCTATTACTGCGTCTGGTTGCTCTTCAACCTCCTCCACGTTCACGTGGTTCACTTGTGCTTTGTTGAATGGATTAGGCTTCTTCCCAGTGCTCCCATTTCCGGTTCCATTCCTTCCTTCAGGGCAATCATTGGCATAGTGCCTCCCGCACTTAAAGCAAGTAACTTGACTTAAGTCTCTTTTTGTGGGTGTGGCTGGATTGGAGCGATTCTGATTGTTGTTAGCTCCATTCCCATTTCCATTCTTAGCACCATTGTGGTTATCCGATCCTCCTCCAGTGTGGGTGTGACTTCCATGGTTATGAACAAGTCCTCCCGAATTCGGGGTTAAGAGAGGCTTCTGTTGAGCTCCTGAATTATACTTCCCTTGTCCATACTTCCTCTTACGGCTTTCAATCTGCTGCTGCTTCCCTTCAATCATAAGAGCTTTATCCACCAACTCCTGGTAGTTGTTGAAGGTTGCTACCATCAACTGCATGGTCATCTCATCATTCAGCCCTTCCATAAACTTCTCCCCTTCATGCATCCGTGGCCACATCATCAAGGGCATAGCGTGATAGCTTGCTAAAATCATCCACGCATCGAGCCACAAGACGGTTCCTGGCGTAAGTTGCGGAACTCCCGCTTCTTCGCTCAGATAGCTCGATACCATCTTGTAGCGACCGACCTCGATGGTCAAGTCTCGTGCTTCGTTGTCATCCCGGATCAAGAATGCCGACACACGCAGATCAAGGATTTATAACAGAGTAGCAATCACACACTTATTACATCGAATGTCTCAAAAGAGAACTTAACACAATAACATGGCTTAAGGCCATCTAATGCAATAACAGAGGAAGGCTTGTCTGAAACTGGTCCCAAGTGACATTGGCTATAGGAAAAGTAGCCGTAATTCTCCCACCATGAGGCTGCTGGTCCATCCAATTGGTGTGCGGCAAAGTGCACCTTCTCAAGATTCGGTAACTGCGGTGGTCAACTCCTTCCAATACAAGCGAGCCAATCATCAAGAACTATTGGCTCGGTGCTATCGAAAACACCGCGGTCAGAACCTTAGAAAACGGGCTAGGTTGTCCATCGGGCGGCGGGTTATTGTTGTTGTTGTTGTTGTTGCCCTGGTTCGAACTAGCAATTGCATCAAAGCATTCTACCGCTGGATCAACGGGTGAGCTCCGTGGGAAAGCAAACCGTGTCACGCCCTGAGGCATCCGATAGGTTTAGATGGAAGAGATTAGAATAGAAAAAGGTCTAACGAGAAAGCACTACCCATATGCACATGAGACAAACACAATCATTTCACTCAATCAATCAAACAAGGGCATACAAACGGTCTAGAACTATCGCAAAAGTGCTCAACTACTACTAAATACATGGGGAAATACTACTAATATATGGTGGTCATCTAGAAATTTTGATCGGTGGAAGACTCCATGATGTCTGCTCCAGCTTAGTCTTCATAGTCATCATCACTAGGTTCGGAATCGGTGTCGTCGATGATGATGTAGTTGTACGGGCAAGTGGGGTCGTCGTCTTCTTCTCCCGGTGCTGGTCCTCCCATGAATACTCCGATCTTCTTGACCAGGTCGTCATTCTTCTCCAGTAATGTCTTTATTTCCTCCTCATATCCATCGCGTGTAAACTTGAGTTCTTCCTCCAGCTCGATGATCCTAGTCTTCGCCTTCTTCAACTCTATCATGTCTCACAAGACATCCTGGTTCTCCCGACGCCGAATGTGCTGGTTTAGCTCTCGGATGAAAGATGCAATGGATCTATCCTTCCGGTGCTGATTACTTCCATTGCTCGCCTCGGCGCCCACATATTTGGTAGATCGTGTCCTTGAGTTCCCTGTTGTAGACTTCTCCAATGCGTCCCATGGTAATGTGGGCTGCCATGCTCTTGCCTAGACTCTAGGTGGGTGCTTCGAAAGAAAATTCTATGGGTTTAGATGTTGGTGAGAACGTCCTTCCTGGAACTTGTACTTGAATCATCCAGTGCTCCTCTTATGGTAAGGTGGCGTTGTACATCCCGGTGAAACTTGGTATTCCAATATTCAGGTACCTAGTGACTTCCTTCAAGTGGCGTCCAAAAGGTGTGTCTTCATCCGGTTGCACAAACTTGTTCTTCATCTCCGTCATCCTAAAGAGTGGAAAATGGGAGAGGAGTCAGAAATGAGTAGAGAAGAGTGACCTATGGTTTATCTTAGTGGTCGTGTCCTACAATCAACGTGTGCTCTGATACCATTCTTGTAGCGACCCGACCTCAGACGGTCAAGTCTCGTGTTTCAAGTTGTCATCCTCGGATCAAGAATGCCGACACACACAAGACTCAAGGATTTATAACAGAGTAGCAATCACACACCTATTACATCGAATGTCTCAAAAAGATAACTTATTACAATAATATGGCTTAAGGCCATCTAATGCGATAACAGCGGAAGGCTTGGAAGATAAAGTGAGTCCATCAACTCCAACGGCATAGCTGCGCTGCATGGCAATGACCTAACGAACCTTACTCCTCATCTGAAAAGGCTGCAACATAATATGTTGCAGCCCGAAAACGGGTCAGCACATGGAATATGCTGGCAATATAACATAGTAGAGCAAGAACAGGATAATATAATCACTACATGCATATTTGGCTGATGGAAAGCTCTATGGTTATAGTTTTGCGAAAAGCCAATTTTCCCCTACAACAAAGGAATAAACTTTAATTCAACTATCATGGTGGTTGAAACATTGAGAAGGTATAACCCCAACTCAATCCCAATTAAAGTAATTAACAACCCAACAATATTAATTAAGAGTGATGAGATACATGTGATAACCCAAGTACTAGATACTCAAGATTGTCCATAACCGGGACACGGCTAACCATGATTAGATTGTACACTCTGCAGAGGTTTATGACTTTTCCCCACAAGACTCGATCTCCTCCGTTGGATTTCTCGACTACATGGTGTTTGAGAAACGGATGACCGAGACACGCCTTCGTAAACATTAACTCCCTACTCCTGCTAGACCATACCAAACCCGCCAAACCCAAAGACTGCTGATCTACCTCTTCAAGAGCTTCACGTAACTTACTCAACTATGCTAGAGCACATAATAGCTTGTGGCTGCACACGGAAGTTTCTAGCATGAATCATCTCAGCCCTTTAAGCCTGGTGGCGGTCCATAGGAAGATCACACGGTACCCGGGATTTCCAAAAACAGACAACACTGGTTCCCCTGTGCCTCAATCCACCCAGATGTTAATTTGTTGCCACCTTAAGTTGAACCATTAATTAACAATCTCACATCTGTCATGGATTCACTCAAACCCAAACCACGTCTACGAGCATAGCATATCAATATAAGCAACGCGTAGAAGTAACACCCAGGGGTTTGATAGTAACAGGGCAATAGGTTCTACCTCAACAACTACTTCCCAACCCACAAGATAATGACATCCTTATCATGCAATGTTTGAGGATTGAACTAATGCATAAAAACTGGGTATGAAAAGAGTATGATCAATGTGTTACTTGGCTTGCTGACGATCCGAGAATCCTAGAGACTCGTAGTAACACGCTTCGCACTCCGGGAATTCTATCGCAAACAAACAAAAACATACATAAGCAACAAGCAAAGATGCACAAGAAAAACTTCAAATAAAAGAGGTTGACCAGAAAGTTCAACTTAAGAACTTCGGTTCGCAAAATAAATCAAATCAAACGGAGCAACGAAACTCAAACGGCAAAAGAAACAAGATCCGTTTACTAATCTGAACTAAGATCAAATTTTACAGTATCAAAATCTTGTTTAAGTTGATTAAACAGAAAGATGGTCTCGAGACGAAAGTCTAGGCGTTTGAATCACCTGATTCCGACTAACGGGCGAACAGATAAACAGAAACTAAGATCGGATCAGAAATCACGATCGAAAATAATCGTGGATAAATCCGATAAAAGAAAACTGACGAACAGGCTAACGAACGAGCGTTCGTTATCTGTAACTAACGGGGGAAAAACGTTCGTTGAAATGAACGTACAGACGAACGTATGCTAATTAGAAGAACCGAGAAAAACCGGCGAACCGATCTAAAAAACGAACTAGGGTTTCTAAAACCGACACTCGGATCCGTGCGGTACCTCCCGCGAGGTGGTTCGGCGGGCGGGATCGGCGGCGGGCGGCGGCTCACGGGCGGCGGGGCTCGGCGGCGGAGCGGACGGCAAGCGGCGGCGGCGGCGCGCGCGGCGGGAGGCGGCACGGTCGGGCAGGCGGCGGCGGTGGCGGTTGTGGTGGTGGGGGGCTCGGGCGACGCGGATTTAAAGGGGGGGCAGCGGCTTGGAGGAGGGGGCAAGGCGCGATGGGGAGAGGAGTCCCGGCCGGACTCCTTGTCCGAGTCGGCGATGGCGCGAGGGAGTTGGGCCAACCTACTGGATTTCGCCCGATCGGTTCAAGTTTTTAAATAATTTCACGAATGTAAAATAAATCCTATAAAATAAAATAAAAATCTAAAAATTCCAAAACAAATGTTTGCCGTCTAAATGAAATATTTAAAACAAGGTGAACATTTTCTTGGCCCTAAAATGCAATTTTGAAAACGTGCAATTTTTCTAATGCAAATAAAATCCAAATAAACTCAAATAAAATCAAATAAATGATTTTAACATTTTTCCTCCAATATTTCAATTGTTTTGGAGAAGTCATATTATCTCCTCTCATATATTTTTAATAAGAAATATTTTTCAGAGAGAAAAATAATTAAAATCAAAAATCCTCGTTTCACTATTTGATAGGAATCAAATATGAAAACCGGGAAATCCCCAACTCTCTCCGAGTGTCCTTGAGTTGCTTAGGATTTCGAGGATTGCGGAACGAAAATGCAATAAAATATGATGTGCAATAATGACCTATGTATAACATTCCAAATTGAAAATTTGGGATGTTACAGACTGGATGTCAAAGTATGGAGGAAGTATTGACTGTGCAAGTAACTCGATTTATCTCACCACCCCGGAGGGAAAAAGGATTAAGTACGTATCTAGGCATGTTCCTAGGAGGTGCCAAGTGAATACCCTCACAGGAGTTGTGCAGGAGGAAGTGCTCAGAGTGAAGGATTTTGATGTTTTCCCCAAGAGTTACCAGGCATGCCACCGGATCGAGACATCGAGTTTTTGATAGAGCTATTGCGAGGTATAGGGCCAATATCCAAGAGACCCTATCGGATGCCCGCAAATGATCTGGAGGAAATTAAGAAACAGATCAAGGAGTTATTGGAGAAAGTTTACATTCAAAGGAGTTCATCACCTTGGGGAGCTCCAGTACTTTTGGTCGAGAAGAAGGATAAATCCCTAAGGATGGTTGTTGATTATCGAGCCTTGAATGAAGTAACGATTAAGAACAAGTACCCACTGCCGATGATCAATGATATGTTTGATCAGCTACAAGGAGCTAAGGTGTTGTCGAAGATCGATCTGTGATCAGGATACCATCAGTTGAAGATTCGAGAGAAGGATATACCAAAGACAGCGTTCACCACGCGGTATAGATTATACGAGTGTACGGTCATGTCGTTTGGACTGACTAACGCCCCTGCCTATTTCATGAGCATGATGAACAAGGTGTTCATGGAGTATTTTGATAAGTTTGTTGTGGTGTTTATCGATGATATTATGGTATACTCGAAGAATGAAGAGGAGCACAAGGAGCATTTGTGTTTAGTTCTCGAGAAACTTAGGGAACACCAGTTATACGCCAAGTTCAGCAAGTGCGAGTTTTGGTTGAAGGAAGTTGGATTTCTTGGGCATGTTATATCAGGAGAAGGTATAGTAGTAGACCCAAAGAAGGTTCGATCACCACCGAATGGTTGGCACCCTCTTCAGTTAGCGAGATCCGCAGTTTCCTTGAACTCGCAGGATACTATCGGAGATTCATTGAGAATTTTTCCAGGATTGCAGAGCCAATGACTGAATTATTGAAGAAGGATACTAAGTTTAAATGGACAGAAGAGTGCGAGGCAAGTTTTCAGGAGTTGAAGAAACGTTTGACTACAGCCCCAGTGCTAACACTGCCCGATATACATAAGGAGTTTCAAGTTTATTGCGACGCCTCTCGCTTAGGACATGGATGTGTGCTTATGCGGGACGGAAGATTTGTTTTGTATGCCTCACGACAACTAAAACCTCATGAGTTGAACTATGCCACGCATGATTTGGAGTTAGCGGCCGTAGTGCATGCATTGAAGACTTGGAGACATTACCTTATTGGAAACCGTTGTGATGTGTACACGGATCATAATAGTTTGAAGTAAATTTTCACGCAAAAGGAGATGAACCTTAGGCAGAGGAGATGGTTGGAGCTTATAAAGGATTACGATATGAAGCTGCACTATCATCCCGGAAAGGCCAATGTCGTAGCAGACGCCTTGAGCCGGAAAAGTTATGCCAATATCCTTGAAAGTAAGGGATTGCCGAAGGAGTTAGCTGAGGATATCATGTAACTTCGATTGGAGATTGTTCCAAGAGGTTTCGTTGCAACAATGGAAGTTTAGTCTACATTGTTGGGCAGGATTCGAGAAGCTGAGAAGGATGACAAAGAGATTGCGGAGATAAAGGAGAAGATGAGCAAAGGAAAGGCCAAAGGTTTTCGCGAGGATGAGCACGATACCTTATGGTTTGAGGACCGAGTTTATGTGCCCAATAACCCAAAGATCAGGAAGTTAATACTTCAGGAGGATCATGACTCACCATACTCGATACACCCCAGAAACACCAAGATGTATTTGGCTTTGAAGGAACATTTCTGGTGGGCTGGTATGAAGAAGGATATTGCCGAGTATGTAGCCGTATGTGATGTATGTCAGAGAGTGAAGGCAGAGCATCAGAAGCCAGCAGGAATATTACAGCCTATGCCGATACCCGAATGGAAGTGGGATAAACTTGGTATGGACTTTATCACCGCATTACCTAGGACCAAAGCAGGATATGATTCAATATGGGTAGTAGTTGATCGCTTGACCAAAGTGGCTCACTTTATCCCAGTGAAAACCACCTATACAAGTGCAAAGTTGGCAAAGATATATATGTCCAGGATCGTATGTCTGCATGGAGTTCGGAGGACCGTCGTATCAGATAGAGGAACACATGTTACTTCAAAGTTTTGGCATCAGTTACACCAGACCTTGGCTACGAGATTGGAGTTCAGTACAGCATTCCACCCGCAGACGGATGGGCAGACTGAGAGAGTCAACCAGATTCTAGAAGATATGTTGAGAGCCTGTGCGCTAGATTATGGATCTAGTTGGGATGATAATTTGCCTTACGTAGAGTTCTCATACAACAATAGATACCAAGCCAGTTTGAAGATGGCACCGTTCGAAGCTCTGTATGGACGCAGATGCAGAACACCGTTGATGTGGGATGAGGTAGGAGACCGACAGCTGTTTGGACCAGACCTGATCAAGGAGTCTGAAGATAAGGTTAAGCTGATTCGTAATAGACTAAAGATTGCTCAGTCCAGGCAGAAGAGTTATGCAGACTCGAAACGCAAGGAGGTAACCTATGAAATTGCAGACAGAGCATATCTGCGAGTATCACCCTTGCGAGGAGTGAAACGATTTGGAGTCAAGGGAAAGTTAGCCCCAAGATTTGTAGGACGGTATCGTGCTTTGGAACGGATGGGAGAAGTTGCCTACAAGTTGGAGTTACCTGAAGGACTGTCAGGAGTTCACGATGTGTTCCACGTTTCACAGTAAAAGAAGTGTCATGCTGAGATGGCCGATATACCGTTAAGAGATATACAGTACCCTTGGAGGCAATTCAGTTGGACAGTGATTTGACTTATGAGGAGAAGCCAGTTAAGATTCTTGAGTTTGCCAGCCGAGTCACCCGTAGCAAGGTTATCAAGTTTTGCAAAGTTTAGTGGAGCCACCATACCGAGGAGGAATCCACCCGGGAACGAGAGGATGATTTTCGCAAAGACCACCCGCACATATTTTCTAGCCAACCCGAATCTCGAGGACGAGATTTATCTTAAGGGGGGTAGGTTTGTAACATCCCAAATTTTCAATTTGGAATGTTATACATAGGTCATTCATGCACATCATATTTTATTGCATTTTGGTTCCGCAATCCTCGAAATCCTAAGCAACTCAAGGACCCTCGGAGAGAGTTGGGGATTTTCCGGTTTTAATTTTTGATTTTTATCAAATGAAACGAGGATTTGATTTTAATTATTTTTTTCTCTCCAAAAAATATTTCATATTGAAAATATATGAGAGGAGATAATACGACTTCTCCAAAACAATTGAAATATTGGAGGAAAAATGTTAAAATCATTTATTTGATTTTATTTGCATTAGAAAAATTGCACGTTTTCAAAATTGCATTTTAGGGCCAAGAAAATGTTCATCTCGTTCTAAATATTTCATTTAGACGGTGAAAATTTGTCTTGGCATTTTTAGGTTTCTATTTTATTTTCTAGGATTTATTTTCTGTTCGGCGAAATTATTTTAAAAAAAACTTCGGGCACCGAGTGGGCCGAAAGCCAGCCGGGCCGACCCAACTCTCCCGTGCCGCCGCCTTCCTTCGCACTCCCGCGCCGTCGCTGACTCGGACGAGGAGTCCTGCCGGGACTCCTCTCGCCGTCGCCCCCCTCCTCCAAGCCGCCGCCCCCCTCCTGATATACTCCCTCCCCCGACCCCACCAACACCGCCGCCCGAGCCACAGCCGCCGCATTGCCGCCTCGCCGCACTGCCGCCTGCGCCAAGACCGCATGAGCCGCCACCGCTGCCCAACCCGCCTCCGAGCCCTCGCCGGAGGTACCGCGCCGATCCGTCGCCGCCGGGTTTTTTAAAAACCGTTCGGGTTTTTTAAACCCTAGTTCGGTTTTTTTAGATCAGTTCACCAGTTTTTCTCGGTTCTTCTAATTAGCGGATGTTCGTCCGTACGTTCATTTAAACGAACGGTTTTCTACCGTTAGTTATAGATAACGAATGCTCGTTCGTTAGTCTGTTCGTCAGTTTTCTTTTATCGGATTTATCTGCGATTATTTTCGATCGTGATTTCTGATCCGATCTTAGTTTCTGTTTATCTTTTCGCTCGTTAGTCGGAATTAGGTGATTCAAACGCCTAGAGTTTCTTCTTGAGACCCTCTTTCTGTTTAATTAACTTAAACACGATTTTGATACTGTAAAATTTGATGTTAGTTTAGATTAGTAAACGGATCTTGTTTATTTCGCCGTTTGAGTTTCGTTGCTCCGTTTGATTTGATTCTTTTTGCGAACCGGAGTTCTTAAGTTGAACTTTCTGGTCAATCTCTTTTATTTGAGTTTTTCTTGTGCATCTTTGCTTGTTGCTTATGTATGTTATTGTTTGTTTGCGATAGAATTCTTGAGTGCTAAGCGTGTTACTACGAAGTCTCTAGGACTCACTTGATCGTCAAGAAGGCAAGTAACACATTCATCATACTCTTTTCATACCCAGTTTTTATGCATTAGTTCAATCCTCAAACATTGCATGATTAGGATGTCACTAACTTGTGGGTTGGGAAGTAGTTGTTGAGGTAGAACCTATTGCCTCGTTACTATCAAACCCTTCGAGTTACTTCTACGCGCTGCTTATATTGCTATGCTATGCTCAGAGACGTGGTTTGGGTTTGAGTGAATCCATGATGAAGTGAGATTATTAATTAATGGTTCAACTTAAGGTGGCAACTTAAATTAACATCTCGGTGGATTGAGGCACCTGGGGAACCCAGTGTTGTCTATCTTTTTTGGTAATCCCAGGGTACCCGTGTGATCTTCCTATGGACCGCAACCCAGGCTTAAAGGGAACTGAGATGATTCATGCTAGAAACTTCCGTGTGCAGCTACAAACTATTATGGGCTCTAGCATAGTTGAGTAAGTTACGTGAAGCTCTTGAAGAGGTAGATCAGCAGGTAGTGGGTTTGGTAGGTTTGGTATGGTCTACCCGGAGTAGATAGTTAATGTTTCTGAAAGACTGTGTCTCGGTCAGCCTTTTCTCTAACACCATGTAGTGCGAGAAATCCAACGGAGGAGATCGAGTCTTGTGGGGAAAAGTGCGCAAACCTCTGCAGAGTGTACAATCTAATCATGGTTAGCCGTGTCCCTGGTTATGGACAATCTTGAGTATCTAGTACTTTGGTTATCACATGTATCTCATCACTCTTAATTAATGTTGTTGGGTTGTTAATTACTTTAATTGGGATTGAGTTGGGGTTATACCTTCTCAATGTTTCAACCACCATGATAGTTAAATTAAAATTTATTCCTTTGTTGTAGGGAAAAATTGGCTTTCGAAAAACTATAACCTTAGAGCTTTCCACTTGCCAAATATGCATGTAGTGATAGCATTATCCTGTTCTTGCTCTATTGTGCTATATTGCCAACATATTCCATGTGCTGACCCGTATTCGGGCTGCAACGTATTATGTTGCAGACTTTTTAGACGAGGAGTAAGGTTCGTTAGGTCGTTGCCGTGCAGCTCAGCTATGCCGTTGGAGTTGATGGACTCACTTTATCTTCCAAGCCTTCCGCTGTTATCGCATTAGATGTCCTTAAGCCATATTATTGTAATAAGTTCTCTTTTTGAGACATTCGATGTAATAAGTGTGTGATTGCTACTCTGTTATAAATCCTTCGAGTATTGTGTGTGTCAGCATTACTGATCCAGGGATGACACTGAAGCACAGAGACTTGACCATCTGAGGTCGGGTCGCTACATTTGAGAACAAAGGTATCAATCCAGTAGGAGACAACGCACAAGTCACCGAGTACCTGCACAAACAATCAACCAAACTTGCATCCAACGCGATAAAGGGGTTATCAATCCCTTCACGGTTACTTGCAAAAGTGAGATATGATAGAGATGGATAAAAGGTAAAGTATATATTTTTTGTATTTTTGGTTTATAGATCGGAAAGTAAAAGATTGCAAAATAGTAGATCAGAAACTTATATGATGGAAAATAGACCCGGGGGCCATAGGTTTCACTAGTGGCTTCTCTCAAGATAGCAAATAATACGATGGGTGAACAAATTACCGCCGAGCAATTGATAGAAGAGTGCATAATTATGATGATATTTAAGGAAATGATCATGAACATAGGCATCACGTCCGTGTCAAGTAGACCGACTCCTACCTGCATCTACTACTATTACTCCACACATCGACCGCTATCCAGCATGCATCTAGAGTATTAAGTTCATAAAGAATGGAGTAACGCATTAAGCAAGATGACATGATGTGGAGGAATTAACTCAAGCAATATGATGAAAACCCCATCTTTTTGTCTCGATGGCAACAATACAATACGTGCCTTGCTGCCCCTACTATCACTGGGAAAGGAAACCACAAGATTGAACCCAAAGCTAAGTACTTCTCCCATTGCAAGAAAAAAAAATCTAGTAGGCCAAACTAAACAGATAATTCGAACAGACTTGCAAAGATATCAAATCATGCATATAAGAATTCAAAGAAGATTCAAATAATATTCATAGATATTCTGATCATAAATCCACAATTCATCGGATCTCGGCAAACACACCGCAAAAGAGTATTACATCGAATAGATCTCAAAGAACATCGAGGAAAACATGGTATTGAGAATCAAAGAGAGAGAAGAAGCCATCTAACTACTAGCTATGGACCCGTAGGTCTGTGGTAAACTACTCACGCTTCATCGGAATTGCAATGGTGTTGATGTAGAGGCCCTCCGTGATCGAATCCCCCTATGCCAGGACGCCGAAAAAGGTCCCTAGATGGGATCTCACAGGTACAGAAGGTTGCGGCGGTGAAAAAGTGTTTTCGTGGCTCCCCTGATGGTTTTGGTGTATAAGAGTATATATGGGCGAAAGAATTAGGTCAGGAGACCCACGAGGGGCCCATAAGACAGGGAGGTGTGCCCTACCCCGTTGGGCGCGCCCTCCACCCTTGTGGTTGCCTCGTGGCTCCTCCGACTTCATGTCCAAGTCTCCTTCTTTGCTTCTGGTCCAAGAAAGATCATCGCGAAAGTTTTATTCCATTTGGACTCCGTTTGGTATTCCTTTCCTGCGAAACTCAAAAATAGGCAAAAAAACAGAAACTGGCACAGGGCTCTAGGTTAATGGTTTAGTCCCAAAAATAATATAAAATAGCATACTAATTCATACAAAATATCCAAAATAGATAATATTATAGCATGGAACAATAAAAAATTATAGACACGTTGGAGACGTATCACGGCCTCTTTTGGCGCCATGGAGGAGGACGCGCACATGGGTAGGAGGTCCATGGGAGAGCCTAGGGAGAGATAGGGGGGGAATGACGGGGGAGAGGAAGAATTTGGGGGAGGAGATGGGGATTTGAGGGCTCTTCAAAAACCATGTACTTAGTATTAGCGAGGGGTATAAACCCGCGCTGCTACTATCAACTTAGTACACTACTGCAGGATGCTGCTAACGCGACACTACGATCAGAGACCCTTTGACGAAACTTTGTGCGATGCATTAATCGCACACGGTGATGTATAAAAACCTTCAAAAAAGATGCAAAACTTTTGTGATAGCGGAGCCATCAATCATGGTTCCGATTTTAGTTGCGTGTGCGATGCAGGGCATACAGTGCAGTTTAATTAACTGTTTGCGATGAGGAAGAAGAACAAAAACGGGCAGCCAGATGAAGGCATGTGTGATATACGACATACAGTTCACTCGGATTAACTATTTGTGATGAGGCGGAACAACAGAAACGGGCAGCTAGATAAAGGTGTGTGCGATCGAGGGCATACGCTTCAGAAGGATTAACTGTTTGCGATTCGGCAACAGAACAACGGTCAGCCAGATCAAAGTGTCAGCGATTGATGGCATACACTTCACACGGATGAACTGTTTGCGATTAGCCACAACAAACAAAAACAGTTAGACAGATCAACATGTGTGCGCTAGACGAGCACACATTCTAATTAAAAGAAGCGTGCACGATGCTAATAACGAGCACGCACGGTTGTTGGAACAAGACATGTGCTGACATTGCCTATTGTGGTGCACCCTATGGTGCAAGCGCCACGTACGCGGCTGAGAAAGCGTGCCCATGTTACGCCGTCCGGGAATAGTGCCGCACTTAGAAATTATAGAACCATCAATAAATTTTGAGCCTGCATCCCGTCACATTCCAAATTGCTACCATGCTATATTTAATTGAAAACCTGTTCACACTGATCAAAACCTAAACGGTTTCCCACTTAGGAGTGTATTAGTACTCGGTTATAAATACTATTACTCCCAGATGACTGCACATTCCTCCTCACTCCTCATACACAAAAACAAACAAGTCATTCATCATCGTTCCCTTGCGTCTGCCATGGCCAGCGTGAGTTCTGGGTCAAGAGTTTACCACCAGGGAGAGTCAAGTATGGAAGCGGAAGCACGAGAGATGTCCTACCTCGCCGCGAAAGCAGCCGACATGTCCCGACGCGCGCCCGTAGCAGCACGAAGGTCCCGCCGCACCGTCGATGCAGCAAACTGGCCCGACCGTGCAACGTAAGCTACAGAGCTGTCTCGTCGCACCGCGAATGCAGTAGATATGTCCTCCCGCGTTGCGGCAGCCTGGGAAAATTTCTTGCGGCCAGGCGAGGACTCTTATAGGCACATGAATGCGATCATCCATAGCGAAATGGATCAGATCTCTGGCTGGTCGAGGTTCGGGATGACATGAAAGCCTCGTTTGAATAGGCTACCGGCGTCATCAGGCAACTAAGTGAGGGTAATCCGAAGCTCCAGGCCGAGCATGACCTGCTAAGGACGAAGATCGTCGGAAGTGTGGAGCATCAGGAAGAGACCACTGCCTTGTTGTAACGACCCGACCCGAAACCGGTCAAGTCTCTGTGTAGCTGTACCATCCCAAGATCATGCAGGCACACACAATACATTGATGAAAAGATTCAAAGTTCAATCACACCTGAATTTATTACATGATTCTCATATTGAGTCTTTATTACATCATAATAAATTCGGCCGAAGGCCAACTCATGAGAAATAAAATAAATAAAGTTGTGGAAACATAGACAAAATAGCGAGCCCATCCGACCCCATAGGGCAATCGCCAAGCGTGGATCGTAGCCTCACTCCTGTTCGGAAAACTCCTCTACAACATAAGATGTCGCAGCCGTGTAGGTCATCATTTTTGAATATGCCGGCAAGTCATGAAGAGAGAACAACAATAAAATTACTAACAGTATATGCAATTTGGCTGTGGGGCTCTAACTTTTATGTTTTTGTGAAAAATCCATTTTTTTCCTACAACAAAGGACTTATTTGCAATTACTACAAAATGTTGGCTGTTATTTAGATGGTTCCGCCAACCAATGTCTCATTCCCAATTATTAAATAACCCCTCAGTTAATTTAGTAAGTTCGGTGTTGAGATTTCCGAAATGCTCCAATTTCCAGAGGCTCAAATTGTCCGTAACCGGGGATACGGCCAATTCACTCAGCAGAGTCTTGTGCACTTTACTGCAAGAATCGTTCCCTCCTTTTAAGTCTACACACTGCCTGGTGTTTGAAGATGGGACGAACGACATAGGGTCTTCTGAAGAGTTCCTCTGGGCCACTGTCGGTGCCCATCCAATCCTACTGTTCTTCTACATCTCGTAGCACCGTCCAGCCAGAGTCATGCCTAGTGTCGACCAAGCCAGAGCCCATAATGGCTTGCGGCTGCACAGGTAAGCTTCCGGTCAATGGGGATTCCATCCGTCTCTTCGAGTCATGGTGAAGCTTTCCGCAAGATGTCATGGCGCTTCTCCATGCATCCCGGCCAACCGCTGGTTCCTCGAGGGTGCCTGAACCGTCCTCCACCTAGTAGTGAATTTTGAAGTCCATCTTGAGTTTGAATTCATGGGGTTGTCATCATCTTGACTCTCAGATCTCCCTTATGAATCACTCAACCAACCCCGTCCACGAAAGCATGGCAATCAACTACATCGTCCCGGGCATTGGTAACAAGGGAAAAGGGTTCATCCTACCACATGATACTACTCAATAACATAACTTAAAATTCTCCTACTTCATGCATGGTGGCGAGGAACAATTCTAATGCAAAAAAATCATAGGTATTGTAAAAACATGATCAAATGACTTGCTTGGTTGACGGTCTTCGAAAGCTAGCGACTCGTAATAGCAGGCCTCACACTCCATGAATTCTATCGAGTCAAACAATAGCACAAATAAGTATACCACTATATAACATAACAGCAAGTTAATGTAAATCACCCAAGCACTCAAACCAAAACCAAAGAATCTCGTAGAAAATTAAATCAAGGTTTTCATCACTTCAAGCAAACAACTAGGAAATAGTTTTATCCTACTAATTTTGTAATAGAATCTAAAGAAGGGTTTTTCTAACTAACAAAAAGGAAAACATTATATAAACTATTATAGAACTCCTATTATGCCTAAAACAAAATTAGCAATAAAATAAAATAAAACTTTTTATTTTACTGTAAATAAAAGTTCACCCTTTGTAACCACATAAACTAATCTAAACAAAATCATACATAGGTAAAATAAAATTCTAAAGTAACTAGAACAGCAGGAAATAACAGAAGCTAGAAAAACTAGAAAAGACTTATTTTTGAGTAAAACTATTTTTTATAAAATCTAAAAATACCCAAACAAGTTCCTAGTGTTAGGCAAGGTCTAAACTAAGAAGTGGCAAAAAGAATTACTAAAAAAATCCTAGCTCTATTTATGGCAGAAAAACTAATCTGACTAAAACTAAAATAAAGTATTTTTTATAAACTTAAAAATAGCCAAACCTATTTTCTACAGAAACTATAGGAAATCTGTAAACTAACAAAAAAAGAATCAACTAAAAACAATAAACAACATAAAAGTTATAGCTTTTACAAAAATAGAACTATTTTCTGCTAAAAACAGAAACTAAAACTAAAACTATAAAACCTAAACGTGCGCTACTGGGCCTACCTATTGCTCGGGCGATCTGAAACTAAATAACACACGAGCGTCAAATAACTAAATAGCATGCGAGGAAAATAAAACCGATCGGGCCGGTCTAACTAAACCACTAAACTAAACCAGAAAATAAAAACCAAACTAAACCGTATATAAACCCAAACATTAAAAAAGCATACCCCTTCAGGGTTCTAATATGGTGCGTTGGTGTGAGATCTAACAGCGAATGGGGCTCAGGCTTACAGTGGACGGCGACGACTCGGACGACGGCGGTGCAGTGGCTCCGGTGGTCCGGGGCGACGGCGGAGACGTAGGGGCGGGGCGGCGAAGTGTTGCGGAGCTGGTCGTGACGTCGGGCGGCTCGGGGTCGACGGAGGCGGCTCGGGACGACGTCGGCGGCTCCCTGGTGAGCTACAGCTCCGGCAGTCGGTGTCGAGCTCGGGGTTGTCGGTGTCGGGGGCTCCTGGACGGGGAGATGATGTCAAGGAGGTGTGGAACAAAGAGGAGGTTCGGGTGGAAGTGCTTGGAAGGGGAAAGAGGTACTCATGGCGTAGGGGACGACGGTGAACCAAGGCGGCGGACGGCGAGGTCGGTTTCGCGAGGGCGTGGGCTGTGGTGAAGTTAGAGCTAGGGTTTTAGGGGGGGGGGTCGAGAGAGGATGGAGCCGGGTATATATAGGGCACATTTTCATGGAGGAGGGGTAGCTCGGGGTAGGGTCTAGAGGTGGGCATGGACGCGGGAGGCGTCGGGTGTAGCGGGATACGTGGGCGAGCGTTGCGGGAGGTTGGAGATGAGGTGGGGTCGGGGTGTCGGCGTGAGAGAGAGAGAGAGAGGATTGCGGTCGGGCAACCGGAGCGAGGGGGATTCGGGTGCGGGCGCTACATGCTGAGCTGGTGGCGGCTCGGCTCATTGGCTCATGCTCAGCGACTGGGCTCTGGCTGGCGCTGGCCGAGGGGTTTTCCTTTTTATTGAAATAAGGCAGATGGAAAAACTAAATAAAGAAAAATCTATAATATTTTATATAGGACATATATATATATATTAATAAATTGAGAAGAATTAATCCTACAATGTGAACATTTTTCCAGAGGCAAGACAGAAACAAAAAAACATTTTCTGCAAATTCCAAATAAAATTCAAATTTGAATTCATACTTTTTTGGCAATATTTTCTTCTCACATTTTTGGAGTGTCATGTTTGCTCCTCTCATACTTTTGCACAAGTATTTGTCAGGTATTATTGAAATAAATTTCAATTGTCAATTCAAATTCAAATTTAAATAAAACTCAAATGCCTCTGAAATTCAAATGCCACTCAAATTTAAAACAACATGCATAGATGCTTTGCTAATAATTGTAAAACATTCCAAATTGAAAATTTGGGATGTTACAAACCTACCCACCTTAAGATGAATCTCTCCCTCGAGATTCGTGTTGGCTAGCAAATAGGTGCGGGTGGTCTCGGCGGAGATCTTCTTCTCGCTCCCAGGTGGCTTCCTCTTCGGAATGATGACTCCACATAACCTTGCAAAACTCGATGATCTTGCTGCGAGTAACTCTGTTCGCAGTCTCGAGAATTCTGACGGGTTTCTCCTCATAAGTCAGATCACTGTCGAGCTGTATGGCCTCTAGGGGCACTGTGTCTCTCAAAGGAATATCGGCCATTTCAGCATGGCATTTCTTCAACTGGGAAACATGGAAGACATCGTGAACTCCGGACAATCCTTACGTCAATTCCAGCTTGTAGGTAACTTCTCCACGACGTTCGAGGATTTTGTAGGGGCCAATGAACCTGGGTGCCAACTTTCCTTTAACACCAAACCTCTTGATTCCTCGAAGTGGGGACACACAGAGATATGCTCGGTCTCCCGCTTCATACATTACTTCCTCGCGTTTACTGTCGGCATAACTCTTCTGCCTCGACTGAGTTACCTTAAGTCTATCTCAAATCAGCTTGAACTTCTCCTTGGAGTCTCTGATAAGATCGGGACCGAAAAGTTTTCGGTCTCCCACACCATCCCACAACAATGGTGTTCTGCACCTCCTTCCGTATAGAGCTTCAAAAGGGGCCATCTTCAGACTGGTCTGATAGCTGTTATTGGACGAGAACTCTGCGTATGGCAAATTATCATCCCAGCTAGACCTGTAGTCTAGCGCACAAGCTCTCAACATGTCCTCCAGAATTCTGGTTGAATCTCTCAATCTGTCCAGCTGTCTGCGGATGAAAAGCTGTATTGAACTCCAGCCTTGTACCCAAAGTTTCATGCAACTGATTCCAAAACTTTGAGGTAAATAGTGTTCCTCTATCTAACACGATACTCCCCAGAACTCCATGCAGACATACGATCCTGGTCATGTATATCTTGGCTAACTTAGCGCTAGTATATGTAGTCTTCACAGGAATGAAATGAGCTACCTTGGTCAAGCGATCAACCACTACCCAGATGGAATCATAACCTGAACGGGTCCTGGGTAATCCTGTGATAAAATCTATTCCAAGTTTGTCCCATTTCCACTCGGGAATCGGCAGAGATTGAAGTAACCCTGCTGGCTTCTGATGTTCCGCCTTTACTCGCTGGCAAACATCGCATACTGCTACATACTCGGCAATATCCTTTTTCATACCTATCCACCATAAACTTTCCTTCAAATCCAGATATATCTTGGTGTTACCTGGGTGAATCGAGTACGGTGAATCATGTGCCTCCTGAAGAATTAGCTTCCTGAGTTCGGGATCATTGATTACATAAATACGATCCTTGAACCATACAGCTCCGTATTCATCCTCACGGAACCCTTTAGCTTTGCCTTCATTCATCCTTTTGTTTATCTCAGCAATTTCCTTGTCCGACTTCTGGGCTTCACGAATTCTTTCGGCCAAAGTGGACTGAACTTCCAGTGTTGCAACATATCCTCTCGAAACTATCTCCAGTCGAAGATCTCTGAGGTCATCGACTAACTCCTGGGGTAGTCCTCCCGCTGTAAGAGTATTCACATAACTCTTACAGCTCAAGGCATCTGCTACAACATTAGCCTTTCCTGGGTGGTAATGCAATCTCATATCATAGTCCTTGATCAACTCTAGCCATCTCCTCTGCCTGAGGTTCAACTCCTTCTGCGTGAAAATATACTTCAAGCTCTTATGATCGATGTAAACATCACAACTATTTCCAACAAGGAAATGACTCCAGGTCTTGAGTGCATGCACTACGGCTGCTAACTCCAAATCATGTGTGGCGTAATTCATCTTATGGGGTCGTAGCTGTATGGAGTTATAAGCTACAACCTTTACTTCCTGCATGAGTACTCCTCCGAGTCCTTGACGAGAAGCGTCACAATATACCTGGTAATCCTCACTACTACAAAAAGGGCTGCTAGTGGCGCAACTGTTTTTGCTACTAATGGCGCACTACAGATGCGCCACTAGCACCACGCCATTAGATTTTTTTTTAATGGCGCACTGCAGCGCCATTAGAATAGCCCACGGTGCGCCATTAGTATCTGGTATACTAATGGCGCACCACATAGAAGTGCGCCATTAGTAACAATATTTTTTCAAAAAAAAATTTCAATTTTTTTTAAATTTTTTTAAAATTTTTTTTCGTTTTTTTTCTTAATCTCAGTTCATTATGGCTTAATCTCGGGTCAATATGCTTAATCTCAGGTCAAATCGCACTCGTGGTCAAACTTCCCAAAAGGTCACCCATCCTCACACTACTCCATCCCAAGCACGCTTAACTTCAGAGTTTTATCCAACCCCAAAGAGCTTTCACTTCACGTGCACTTGTTGATATATCTAGCATATCAATCCTATTATACCTTGTTGATGTCACGACTTTGTTCATGTTCATGACTATGATGAAATTTTGAAAAATATTTCAAACTTCCCGGTCATATTACGTATCATTTTTGAAAAAAATTCAAAACCAATTTTTTTCTGTTACTAGTGGCGCACCACATCCACGGTGCGCCACTAGTAAGTTTGAAATTTTTTGAATTTTTTTGCCTCTAGATCTTGAAAGCCCCGTAACTTTTTTCTGTTAGGTTTTTGGGGATTTTGAAAATGTTTAACGGGGTTCCCCCAGTTAAATTTTGATGTAACTTTTCGAGTAGATGATTTTTCATATAAAAAACTTTTCCATCCGAGTTCGTATGCAAAAGTTATGCCCATTTTACAAATTTCCAGAGAGATTTTGCAAATAAAGTCGAAATTCATATTTGTAAATTTTCCCAAGAACTAGACCACTTATCACATGGGAAACTTATTTTCTTTTATTTTTTTTAAAACTGAAAAGGCGATCCAGGAGGGGTGCATTCAGTGTTGGGGCAAGTTAGTAATGGCGCACCGTGGGGTGGTGCGCCATTACTAGTTAAACTAGTAATGGCGCACCACACCCACGGTGCGCCATTACTAGTTTTGAAAAAAAATAAAAAAATTGATATTTTTTTTGAATTTTTTTTGAAAAGAACTTAGTAATGGCGCACCAGTGGGCAATGCGCCATTACTAGTTAAAACTAGTAATGGCGCACCGAGACATGGTGCGCCATTAGTAACAAATATTTTTTTTTACTTTTTTCTCAAAACTACTAATGGCGCACGGTGGGTGTGGTGCGCCATTACTATGTCAACATAGTAATGGCGCGCCACTCCCGCCGTGCGCCATTAGTAGTTTTGAAAAATTAAAAAAAATTACTAATGGCGCACAAACACATGGTGCGCCATTAGTATTTAGTAATGGCGCACCACATGTACAGTGCGCCATTAGTGTCCATCCCATCTATAGCCCTTTTCCTAGTAGTGCCTTGTGTATGTCCGGCAAAATTAACACTGGGGTTGTAACCAAAAGTTTCTTCAATTCCTGGAAACTGGCTTCACAATCCTCGGTCCAAATGTACTTGGTGTCCTTCTTGAACAACTTGGTCACGGGCTTGGCAATCTTGGAGAAATTCTCAATAAACCTCCTATAATATCCTGCGAGTCCGAGAAAACTGCGGATCTCCTTGACCAAGGTGGGTGACTGCCAATTAGTGATCGATTCAACCTTGGTGGGGTCGACTGCTATTCCTTCTCCTGAAATGACTTGTTGCTCCAAATCGTCGGGGCTTGAGCTTGGATATTGCATTGGTTTTCCTTAAAGAGGAAAGGGTGATGCAGCAATAGTAGCGTAAGTATTTCCCTCACTTTTTGAGAACCAAGGATTCCAATAATATGAGGTCTCTGAAGAAAATATGGTTTCGATCGCCGAGGGGAGGCTCCTCATCTCTCCTCCTGGGAAAGTGAGCTTGTGTTGGTTTTCCTTGAAGAGGAAAGGGTGACGCACCTACACAAACAAGGTATTAGTCCAAGAACTCCCACGCAACCAACGCAATAAAGGGGTGTCAATCCCTTCATGGCCACTTGCGAAAGTGAGATCTGATAGAGATAATATGATAAGATAAATATTTTTTGGTATTTTTATGATATAGATTGGAAAAGTAAAGATGCAAATAAAAGTAGATTGAAAGCTTATATGATAAAAGATAGACCCGGGGGCCATAGGTTTCACTAGTGGCTTCTCTCAAGATAGCATAAGTATTACGGTGGGTGAACAAATTACTGTCGAGCAATTGATAGAAAAGAAAATAATTATGAGATTATCTAGGCATGATCATGTATATAGGCATCACGTCCGTGACAAGTAGACCGACTCCTGCCTGCATCTACTACTATTACTCCACACATCGACCGCTATCCAGCATGCATCTAGAGTATTAAGTTCATAAAGAACAGAGTAACACATTAAGAAAGATGACATGATGTAGAGGGATAAACTCATGCAATATGATATAAACCCCATATTTTTATCCTCGATGGCAACAATACAATACGTGCCTTGCTGCCCCTGCTGTCACTGGGAAAGGACACCGCAAGATTGAACCCAAAGCTAAGCACTTCTCCCATTGCAAGAAAGATCAATCTAGTAGGCCAAACCAAACTGATAATTCGAAGAGACTTGCAAAGATAACTTAATCACACATAAAAGAATTCAGAGGAGATTCAAATATTTCTCATAGATAAACTTGATCATAAACCCACAATTCATCGGATCTCAACAAACACACCGCAAAAAGAGTTACATCGAATAGATCTCCAAGAAGATCGAGGAGAACTTTGTATTGAGATTCAAAAAGAGAGAAGAAGGCATCTAGCTAATAACTATGGACCCAAAGGTTTGTGGTAAACTACTCACAACTCATAGGAGAGGCCTTGGAGATGATGTAGAGGCCCTCCGGTGAAGCACCGATGAAGGCTCTAAAATGGGATCTCGCGGATACAGAAGGTTACGGCGGTTGAAATAGTTTTTTGTGGTCGCTTCTCATGTTTTCAGGGTACGTGGGTATATGTAGGAGGAAGAAGTAGGTCGGTGGACGCTCGAGGGGCCCACGAGGGTGGAGGCGCGCCCACATGTAGGGGCGCGCCGGGCACCCTCGTGGCTGCCTCTTCTATTGCTTGACGTCCACTCCAAGTCCCCTGGATCACGTTTGTTCCAAAAAAGATCTCTCCCGAAGGTTTCATTCCGTTTGGACTCCGTTTGATATTCCTTTTCTTCGAAACACTGAAATAGGCAAAAAAAGGCAATTCGGGCTGGGCCTCCGGTTAGTAGGTTAGTCCCAAAATGATATAAAAGTGTAAAGTAAAGCCCATAAACATCCAAAACGGGTAATATAATAGCATGGAACAATAAAAAATTATAGATACGTTGGAGACGTATCAAGCATCCCCAAGCTTAATTCCTGCTCGTCCTCGAGTAGGTAAATGATAAAAACAGAATTTTTGATGTGGAATGCTACCTAGCATAATTCTCAATGTAATTTTCTTTATTGTGGCATGAATGTTCAGATCCAAATGATTCAAAATAAAAGTTCATATTGACATAAGAAATAGTAATACTTCAAGCATACTAATCAAAGCAATCATGTCTTCTCAAAATAACATGGCTAAAGAAAGTTATCCCTACAAAATCATATAGTCTGGCTGTTGCTCTATCTTCATCACACAAAGTATTTAATCATGCACAACCCCTATGACAAGCCAAGCAATTGTTTCATACTTTAGTAATCTCAAACTTTTTCAACTTTCACGCAATACATGAGCGTGAGCCATGGACATAGCACTATATGTGGAATAGAATGGTGGTTGTGGAGAAGACAAAAAGGAGAAGATAGTCTCACATCAACTAGGCATATCAACGGGCTATGGAGATGCCCATTAATAGATATCAATGTGAGTGAGTAGGGATTGCCATGCAACGGATGCACTAGAGCTATAAATGTATGAAAGCTCAACAAAAGAAACTAAGTGGGTGTGCATCCAACTTGCTTGCTCATGAAGACCTAGGGCATTTTGAGGAAGCCCATCATTGGAATATACAAGCCAAGTTCTATAATGAAAAATTCCCACTAGTATATGAAAGTGACAACATAGGAGACTCTCTATCATGAAGATCATGGTGCTACTTTGAAGCACAAGTGTGGTAAAAGGATAGTAGCATTGTCCCTTCTCTCTTTTTCTCTCATTTTTCTATTTGGCCTTTCTCCTTTTTTTTGGTGGGCTCTTTGGCCTCTTTTTTGAAGTCCGAAGTCTCATCCCGACTTGTTGGGGAATCATAGTCTCCATCATCCTTTCCTCACTAGGACAATGCTCTAATAATGAAGATCATCACACTTTTATTTACTTACAACTCAAGATTACAACTCAATACTTAGAACAAGATATGACTCTATATGAATGCCTCTGGCGGTGTAGCGGGATATGCAATGAATCAAGAGTGACATGTATGAAAAATTATGAAGGTGGCCTTGCCACAAATACGATGTCAACTACATGATCATGCAAAGAGCAATATGACAATGATGATGCGTGTCATATAAACGGAACGGTGGAAAGTTGCATGGCAATATATCTCGGAATGTCTATGGAAATGCCATAATAGGTAGGTATGGTGGCTGTTTTGAGGAAGGTATATGGTGGGTGTATGGTACCGGCAAAAATTGCATGGTACAAGAGAGGCTAGCAATGGTGGAAGGGTGAGAGTGCGTATAATCCATGGACTCAACATTAGTCATAAAGAACTCATATACTTATTGCAAAAATCTACAAGACATTGAAAACAAAGTACTACATGCATGCTCCTAGGGGGATAGATTGGTAGGAAAAGACCATCGCTCGTCCCCGACCGCCACTCATAAGGAAGACAATCAATAAATAAAATTGTGCTCCAACTTCATCACAAAGCGGTTCACCATACGTGCATGCTACGGGAATCACAAACTTCAACACAAGTATTCTTTAAATTCATAATCACCCAACTAGCATGACTCTAATATCACCACCTTTATATCTCAAAACAATTATCAAGCATCAAATTGATCATAGCATCCAATTCACTTTCTATGATAGTTTTTATTATACCCAACTTGGATGCCCATCATTCTAGGACCAATTTTATAACCATAGCAAATACCATGCTGTTCTAAGAGACTCTCAAAATAATATAAGTGAAGCATGAGAGATCAACAATTTCAACAAAATTAAGCCACCGCCGTGCTCTAAAAGATATAAGTGAAGTACTAGAGCAAAACTATCTAGCTCAAAAGATATAAGTGAAGCACATAGAGTATTCTAATAAATTCTAATCAAGTGGGCTTCTCCCAAAAGGTGTGTACAGCAAGGATGATTGTGGTAATCTAAAAAGCAAAGACTAATATCATACAAGACGCTCCAAGCAAAACACATATCATGTGGCGAATAAAAATATAGCTCCAAGTAAAGTTACCGATGAACGAAGACGAAAGAGGGGATGCCTTCCGGGGCATCCCCAAGCTTAGGCTTTTGGTTATCCTTGAATATCTTGGGGTGCCATGGGCATCCCCAAGCTTAGGCTCTTGCCACTCCTTATTCCATAATCCATCAAATCTTTACCCAAAACTTGAAAACTTCACAACACAAAACTCAACAGGAAATCTCATAAGCTCCGTTAGTGCAAGAAAGAAAAACCACCACATAAGGTACTGTAATGAACTCATTCTTTATTTATATTGGTGTTAAACCTACTGTATTCCAACTTCTCTATGGTTCATACCCTACATACTAGCCATAGATGCATCAAAATAAGCAAACAACACACGAAAAACAGAATCTGTCAAAAACAGAACAGTCTGTAGCAATCTGTAACTCTCGAATACTTATGGAACTCTAAAAATCCTACCAGAATAGGAAGTCCTGGGAAATTTGTCTATTGATCTACATCAAAATAATCAACGCAAAATCACGTTTCTGTGAATTACTAAAATTATTTTCGTGCGCACAAAGTTTCTGTTTTTCAGCAGAATCAAATTAACTATCACCATAGGTTATCCTATAGGTTCTACTTGGCACAAACACTAATTAAAACATGAAAACACATCTAAACAGAAGGTAGATGAAAAATTTATTACTAAACAGAAGCAAAACAAAAAACAAAAATAAAATTGGGTTGCCTCCCAACTAGCGCTATCGTTTAACGCCCCTAGCTAGGCGTAAAAGTGAGGATAGATCTAAGTAGTGCCATCTTTGGCACTCAATTCATAAGTATCTCACATGATAGATTCATAAGGTAATTTGACTTTCTTTCTTGGAAAGTGCTCCATGCCTTTCCTTAATGGAAATTGGAATCTAATATTCCCTTCCTTCATATCAATAATTGCACCAATCGTTCTAAGGAAAGGTCTACCAAGAATAATAGGACAAGAAAGATTGCAATCTATGTCAAGAACGATAAAATCTACGGGCACATAGTTCCTATTTGCAACAATAAGAACATCATTGATCCTTCCCATAGGCTTTTTAATGGTGGAATCTGCAAGGTGCAAATTTAAAGAGCAATCATCAAGATCATGGAAACCTAGAATATCACATAAAGTTTTCGGAATCGTGGAAACACTAGCACCCAAATCACACAAAGCATAACACTCATGATCTTTAATTTTAATCTTTATAGTAGGTTCCCACTCATCATTAAGTTTTCTAGGTATAGAAACTTCCAAATTAAGTTTTTCATCATAAGATTGCATCAAGGCATCAACAATATGTTTGGTAAAAGCTTTATTTTGACTATAAGCATGAGGAGAATTCAAAACGGATTGCAACAAGGAAATACAATCTACTAAAGAACAATTATCATAACTAAATTCCTTGAAATCCAAGATAGTGGGTTCAATGCTATTTAAAGTCTTGGCCTCTCCAATCCCATTTTTACCAAATTTAGCATCAAGATCTAAGAACTCCGAATCATTGGGATGCCTTTTAACTAAAGTTGACTCATCTACAGTCCCATCATTATTAAGATTCATATTGGAAAACAAAGATTTAATAGGGGACACATCAATAACTTTTAGATCTTCATCATTATTTTCATGGAAACTAGAAGAACACGCTTTTACAAAGCAATCTTTCTTAGCACGCAATCTAGCGGTTCTTTCTTTGCACTCATCAATGGAAATTCTCATAGCTTTGAGAGACTCATTGATATCATGCTTAGGAGGAGTAGATCTAAGTTTCAAAGAATCAACATCAAGCGAAAGTCTATCAACGTTCCTAGCCAAATCATCAACTTTAAGCAATTTTTCTTCAAGCAAAGCATTAAAATTCTTTTGAGAGATCATAAATTCTTTAACGCTATTCTCAAAATCAGAGGGCATCTTATTAAAATTACCATAAGAATTATTGTAGGAATTTCCATAATTATTAGAGGAATTACTAGGGAACGGTCTAGGATTAAAGTTTCCTCTATAAGCATTGTTACCAAAATTATTCCTACCAACAAAATTCACATCCATAGATTCATTATTATTCTCAATCAAAGTAGACAAAGGCATATCATTGGGATCAATAGGAGCACTCTTAGTAGCAAACAATTTCATAAGTTCATCCATCTTTCCACTCAAAACATTAATTTCTTCTATAGCATGCACCTTTTTACTAGTAGATCTTTGGGTGTGCCATTGAGAATAATTAGCCATAATGTTATCAAGGAGTTTAGTAGCTTCTCCTAAGGTGATTTCCATAAAAGTGCCTCCCGCGGCCGAATCTAAAAGATTTCTAGAAGCAAAATTCAATCCGGCATAATTTTTTGTATGATCATCCATAAATTCAAACCATGAGTAGGGCAATTGCGAATCATCAATTTCATTCTTTCCCAAGATTGGGCAACATGCTCATGATCAAGTTGTTTAAAATTCATAATATCGTTCCTAAGAGAGATGATCTTAGCGGGAGGAAAATACTTAGAGATAAAAGCATCTTTGCACTTATTCCACGAATCAATACTATTCTTAGGCAAAGACGAAAACCAAACTTTAGCACGATCTCTAAGTGAATACAGAAATAACTTCAATTTAAAAATATCATTATCCATATCTTTCTTCTTTTGCATCTCACACAAATCAACAAAGTTGTTTAGATGGGTAGCGGCATCTTCACTAGGAAGGCCGGAGAATTGATCTTTCATAACAAGATTCAGCAAAGCAGCATTGATTTCACAAGACTCAACATCATTAAGAGGAGCAATCGGAGTACTAAGGAAATCATTATTATTGGTATTGGAAAAGTCACACAATTTGGTATTGTCTTGCGCCATTGCGACAAGCAATCCACCACACAAGCAAACAAAAAGGCAAGTGAAAGAGAGGGCGAATAAAACGACAAGGGTGAAGTGGGGGAGAGGAAAAAGAGAGGCAAATGGCAAATAATGTAATGCGAGGGAGATGAGTTTGTGATGGGTACTTGGTATGACTTGACTTGAGCGAAGACCTCCCCAGCAACGGCGCCAGAAATCCTTCTTGCTACGTCTTGAGCTTGTGTTGGTTTTCCTTGAAGAGGAAAGGGTGATGCAGCAATAGTAGCGTAAGTATTTCCCTCGGTTTTTGAAAACCAAGGTATCAATCCAGTAGGAGGCTCCTCAAAAGTCCCACGCACCTACACAAACAAACAAGAACTCACAACCAACGCAATAAAGGGAAGGCCACTTGCGAAAGTGAGATCTGATAGAGATAATATGATAAGATAAATATATTTTTGGTATTTTATGATATAGATTGGAAAAGTAAAGATGCAAATAAAAGTAGATTGAAAGCTTATATGATAAGAGATAGACCCGGGGCCATAGGTTTCACTAGTGGCTTCTCTCAAGATAGCATAAGTATTACGGTGGGTGAACAAATTACTGTCGAGCAATTGATAGAAAAGCGAATAATTATCAGATTATCTAGGCATGATCATGTATATAGGCATCACGCCCGTGACAAGTAGACCGACTCCTGCGTGCATCTACTACTATTACTCCCCACATCGACCGCTATCCAGCATGCATCTAGAGTATTAAGTTCATAAAGAATAGAGTAACGCATTAAGAAAGATGACATGATGTAGATGGATAAACTCACGCAATATGATATAAACCCCATCTTTTTATCCTTGATGGCAACAATACAATACGTGCCTTGCTGCCCCCTCATCCTTTGGGAAAGGACACCTCAAGATTGAACCCAAAGCTAAGCACTTCTCCCATTGCAAGAAAGATCAATCTAGTAGGCCAAACCAAACTGATAATTCGAAGAGGCTTGCAAAGATAACTTAATCACACATAAAAGAATTCAGAGGAGATTCAAAGATAAACTTGATCATAAACCCACAATTCATCGGATCTTGACAAACACACCGCAAAAAGAGTTACATCGAATAGATCTCCAAGAAGATCAAGGAGAACTTTGTATTGAGATTCAAAGAGAGAGAAGAAGCCATCTAGCTAATAACTATGGACCCGAAGGTCTGTGGTAAACTACTCAAAACTCATCAGAGAGGACTTGGACATGATGTAGAGGCCCTCTGTGGTCGATTCCCCCTCCGGCGGAGCGCCGGCAAAGGCTCCAAGATAGGATCTTGCGGATACAGAAGGTTACAGCGGTGGAAATAGTTTTTCATGGTCGCTTATGATGTTTTCGGGGTACATGGGTATATATAGGAGGAAGAACTAGGTCGGTGGACGCTCGAGGGGCCCACGAGGGTGGGGGGCGCGCCGGGCACCCTCGTGGCCGCCTCGCTTGTTTCTTGACTTCCACTCCAAGTCCTCAGGATCACGTTTGTTCCAAAAAGATCGCTCCCGAAGGTTTCATTCCGTTTGATATTCCTTTTCTTCGAAATACTGAAATAGGCAAAAAAACAGCAATTCGAGCTGGGCGTCCGGTTAGTAGGTTAGTCCCAAAAATGATATAAAAGTGTAAAGTAAAGCCCAATAAACATCCAAAACGGGTAATATAATAGCATGGAACAATAAAAAATTGTAGATACGTTGGAGACGTATCAGGGAACTGACCTGAAGAGGGATTCTAAGGGTTCTAGTGGGCAACCTGTACTTTTCCACAACTACCCTTGATATAAATGAATGTGTTCCACCAGACTCAAAGAGTACCAATACCGGATGTGAATTTAATAAAAACTTACCAACCACAGTTTCTGGCTGATCATAGACGTCCTCCACATCAATGTGATTCACCTGAGCACGAGGAAAAGGGTTGGGCTTCTTTGCTGAGCTTCCATTTCCGTTGCCGTTTCCATTCCTTTGCTTGGCCTCCGGGCAGTCGGTGGCATAGTGTCTTGTCTTCTGGCACTTGAAACATTTGATGTGACTCAGATCCTTCTGAGCCGGGGCAAGACGATGCTGGTTGCCATTGCCTCCATTGCCTGACTTGGAGTTGTTGTCGTGGTTGCGTTTGTTCCCATTCCCTCCATGGTTATGTCCTCCATGATTATGTCCTCCATGGATGTGATGGGTATGTCCTCCCGAGTATGGGCCATAGCGGGGCTTCTGCCGAGCTCTAGAGTTGTACTTCCCCTGGCCATACTTCTGCTTGCGGCTATCAATTTGGTGCTGCTTGCCTTCAAGTATGGTGGCCTTGTCTACCATCTCCTGACAGTTGTTGAAGGTAGCCACCATTAGCTGCATTCCCAGCTCATCATTGAGTCCCTCGAGAAACTTCTCCTGCTTTGCGGCATCTGTGGCCACATCATCTGGGGCATAGCGAGATAATTTGCTGAAATCATCCACGTACTGCCCCACAGTATGGTTCCCTTGGCGTAAGTTGCGGAACACACGCTTCTTCAGACTCATGGCTCCAGCTGCGACATGAGAGGTGCGGAAGTCCTGCTGGAACTGATCCCATGTCATGGTGGCGGAAGGATAAGTGGCGTTGTAGTTCTCCCACCAAGATGCTGCAGGTCCATCAAGCTGATGTGCGGCAAAGCGCACCTTCTCTGCATCTGTGCATCCAGTAGTGGCTAACTCCCTTCCGACCTTGCGGAGCCAATGATCGGCCACAATCGGCTCAGTGCTGCTAGAGAACACCGGTGGATTCTACCTTAGAAAGCGGGTCAAGTTGTCGACAGGGGGTGGTGGCAGTGGATTGTTGTTGTTGTGTTGTTGTTGTTGTTGTTGTTGTTGTTGTTGTTGTTGTTGTTGTTGTTGTTTTTGTTGTTGTTGTTTTTGTTGTTCTGGTTCTAGATGAGCATCTGCATCAGGGCATTCTGCTGCTGGATCAGCTGGGTGAGCACCGGCGGGAAGTTGAAACCGGTGTCACGTCTCGGAGGCATCTGGTGTTTTGGAGTGGATGAGAAAATTAGAATATAACAAGGGTCTAATGATAAAATAGCACTACCCATATGAATGCACAATCATAATCACACCAATCATTTATTCAATCATCTCAAACATGGTTCAATCTTGGATTACAAAATCTCACGACTAATCGAAAATAACGGCCTAACTGATCGACGGAAAATAAAATAAACATGGTAGTCGACTAAATATCTTAATCAATCATCCTTGCATCCTCTGGTGCGGCGTCCTCTGCTACGCCTCCTCTTGCGGCTTCCTTCGGTGGAGCTCTCTTCATAATCCTGATCATTGCTCACGAGAGGTCCATCATCTCCACTCGAAAAAAGGTCTTCTCCCAGATCCAACTTCTCCTCCAATGCGGACACATCCATCTTCAGCTTGTCGACTCTCTCCATGAAATCCTTGACTTCATTCTCATGCTCATAGTGGGCTTCACGTGCTACATCCTCCAGATCAAGTTCACGATGGTGCAACTTTTGGATCGTCTTCGAGCTCCTGCGCATCTGAATCTCTAGAGCCCTGATGTGAGCCTTGAAGTCTTGGACAAATGAGTGAACGGAGTCGTCATCTATGGTGTGGATGATCTCCCCATCTGTAGTCCTACGAGAAATCATGGTGTGGTCTGATCCAACAAGCTCGCCCTGTATTCCTCCTGTATGCGTCCAAGTGCACTATGAACTGCTATGTCTCTCCCTAGGATCCAAGTGGGAGCAATGAACCTGAAGTTAATGGGCACCGAGAGGTTTCTGAATGTCCTCCCTGGTATGTGCACCTTAATCCTATAAAGACGTCTTCTGGAAATGCCATGGTAGGGGTCCCGGTGATTGAAGGCAGAGAAATCTTCAATTCCTTAGCGATCTGGACCAGCCTCCTACCAAAATGCATCGTTTCATCTGGCTGGCAAAACTCCAGGAGTAGAATAGGGATGAACTTGACGGCCATCTAGAATGTTGAAATCGGAGAGAAGTCAGAAATGAACAGGGGAGAATTACGAAATAATAAAGTCATAAAATAAATAGTCTCTTCCTATGGCTTTCCGATCTAGGGGTTACGTCCTACGGTCAACATGTGCTCTGATACCATCTCTATAATGACCCGACCTGAAATCGGTCAAGTCTCTGTGTAGCTATACCATCCCAAGATCATGCTGGCACACACAGTACATTGATGAAAAGATACAAAGTTCAATCACACCTGAACTTATTACACGATTCTCATATCGAGTCTTTATTACATCATAATAAATTCGGCCGAAGGCCAACTCATGAGAAATAAACTAAATAAAGTTGCGGAAACATAGACGAAATAGCAAGTCCATCCGACTCCATAGGGCAATCGCCAAGCGTGGATTGTAGCCTCACTCCTGGTTGGAAAACTCCGATGCAACATAAGACGTCGCGGCCGTGTAGGTCAGCATTTTTGAATATGCCGGCAAGTCATGAAGAGAGAACAACAATAAAATTACTAACACTATATGCAATTTGGCTGTGGGGCTCTAATTTTATGTTTTTGCAAAAAAGCCAATTTTTTTCCTACAACAAAGGAATTGTTTGCAATTACTACAAAATGTTGGTTGTTATTGAGATGGTTCCGCCAACCAATGTCTCATTCCCAATTATTAAATAAACCCTCAGTTAATTTATTAAGTTTGGTGTTGAGATCTCCGAAATACTCCAATTTCCAGAGGCTCAAAATGTCCGTAACCGGGGGCACTGCTAATCGATTAGTTCTTCACTCTGCAGAGTCTTGTGCACTTTACCCACAAGAATCGTTCCCTCCTTTTAAGTCTTCGCACTGCCTGGTGTTTGAAGATGGGACGAGCAACAGGGTCTTAGAAGAGTTCCTGCAGGCCCTTGCGGTACCCATCCAATCCTACCGTTCTTCTACATCTCGTAGCACCATCCGGCTAGAGTCACGCCTAGGGTCAACCAAGCCAGACCCATAATGGCTTGCGGCTGCACAGGTAAGCTTTTGGTCAATGGGGATTCCATCCGTCTCTTCGAGGCTGGGTGAAGCTTTCTGCAAGATGCCATGGCGCTTCTCCATGCATCCCGGCCAACCGCTGGTTCCTCCAGGGTGCCCATCAACCGTCCTCCACCCAGGAGTGAATTTTGAAGTCCATCTTGATCTTGAAGTCATGGGGTTGTCATCATCTTGACTCTTATATCTCCCTTATGAATCACTCAACCAACCCCATCTATGAAAGCATAGCAATCAACTACATCGTCCCGGGCATTGCTAACAAGGGAAAAGGGTTCGTCCTACCACATGATACTAATCAAGAACATAACTTAAAATTCTCTTATTGCATGCATGGTGGGGAGGAACAATTCTAATGCAACAAAATCATATGTACTGTAAAAACATGATCAAATGACTTGCCTGATTGACGGTCTTCGAAAGCTAGCGACTCGTAATAGCAGGCCTCACACTCCAGGAATTCTATCGAGTCAAACAATAGCACAAATAAGTATACCACTATATAACATAACAGCAAGTTAATGTAAATCACCCAAGCACTCAAACCAAAACCAAAGAATCTCGAAGAAAATCAAATCAAGGTTTTCATCACTTCAAGCAAACAACTAGGAAATAGTTTTATCCTACTAAAAATTTTCTTAACAGAACCTAAACAAGGGTTTTGTTAACTAACAGAAAGGAAAACATCATATAGACTAGGTGCAAAAAGAATCACATTAAAAGCTATTATAGAACTCCTATTATGCCTAAAACAAAACTAACAATAAAATGAAATAAAACTTTTTATTTTCTGTAAATAAAAGTTCATCCTTTGTAACTACAGAAACTAATCTAAACAAAATTATAATAGAGGTAAAATAAAATTCTAAAGTAACTAGAACAACAGGAAACAGCAAGCTAGAAAAACTAGAAAAAAACTTGTTTTCAAGTAAAACTAATTTTATAAAATATAAAAATACCCAAACAAGTTCCTACTATTAGGCAAGGTCTAAACTAAGCAGTGGCAAAAAGAATTACTAAAAAATAAATCCTAGCTCTATTTATGGCAGAATAATTAATCTGACTAAAACTAAAATAAAACAATTTTATAGACTTAAACATGGCTGAACCTATTTTCTACAGAAACTATAGGAAATTTGTAACTAACAAAAAACGAATCAACTAAAAAAAACAACCTAAAAGTTATAGCTTTTACAAAAATAGAATAATTTTCTGGTATAAACATAAACTAATACTAAAACTAAAAAAACTAAACATGCGCTACTAGGCCTATCTATCGCTCGAGCAATCTGAAAATAAAACGCACGAGCGTCAAATAACTAAATATCACGCCAGGAAAATAAAACCGATCGGGCCGGTCTAACTAAACCACTAAACTAAACCGGAAAATACAAACCAAACTAAACCATAGATAAACCGAAACATTAAAAAACCGTACCCCTTCGGGGTTCTAATCTGGTACGTCGGTGTGAGATCTAATGGCTGAGGTGTCTTGGGCTTATAGTGGACGGCGGCGATGGACGGAGTTGACAGCGGCGACTCGGGCGACGGTGGTGCAGTGGCTCCGATAGTCCGCGGCGACGACGGAAACGTCGGGGCGGGGTGGCGAAGTGTTGTGGTGGTGGTGGTGCCGTCGGGGCGGCTCGGGGTCGACGGAGGCGGCTCGGGGCGACGTCGACGGCTCCCTGGTGAGATAGAGCTAGCTCCGGTGGTCGGCGTCGAGCTCGAGGTTGTCGGCGTTGGGGGCTCCTGGACGGGGAGATGATGTCAAGGAGGTGTGGAACAAAGAGGAGGTTCGGGTGGAAGTGCTTGGAATGGGAAAGAGGTACTCACGGCGTCGGGGACGGCGGTGAACCGAGGCGGCGGACGGCGAGATCTGTTTCACGAGGACGTGGGTTGTGGTCAAGTTGCAGCTAGGGTTTTAGGGGGGATCGAGAGACGAGGGAGCTGGGTATATATAGGGCACATTTTCGTGGAGGAGAGGCAGCTCGGGGTAGGGTTTAGAGATGGGCGCGGACGCGGCCGGCGTCGGGTGGAGCGGGATAAGCGGGCGAGCGTTGCGGGAGGTTGGAGATGAGGTGGGGTCGGGGTGTCGGCGTGAGAGAGAGAGAGAGAGAGGATTCCGGTCGGGCAAGCGGAGCGAGGGGGATTCGGGTGCGGGCGCTGCGTGCAGGGTGGTCTGGCGGCCTAGCTCATTTGGCTGCTGCTCGAGCGGATCAGGCCTGCTGGCCTAGCGCTGGCCTTGAGGTTTTCTGTTTTTGGAAATAAGGCAGAGGGAAAAACTAAATAAAGAAAAATCTATAATATTTTTATATATGATATATATATATATATATTAATAAGCTCAGAAGAATTAATCCTACAACGTGAACATTTTTCCAGAGGCAAAAAAGAAAATAAAAAAAACATTGTCTGCAAATTCCAAATAAAATTCAAATTTGAATTTAAATTTTTTTGGCAATATTTTCTTCTGACATTTTTGGAGTATCATGTTTGCTCCTCTCATACTTTTGCACAAGTATTTGTCAGGTATTATTGAAATAAATTTCAATTGCCAATTCAAATTCAAATTCAAATAAAACTCAAATGCCTCTGAAATTCAAATGCCACTAAAATTTCAAACAACATGCATAGATTCTTAGCTAATAATTGTAAAACATTCCTAATTGAAAATTTGGGATGTTACACTTGCTGAAGAGGACCGGCGTCATTGTCAAGAAACTTTTGGACGAGAATGACATGCTCCGCATCGAGCGCCAAAGGCTGGTGGAGGAATCTATGGATGCTCTCAAGCAGCATCTTGAGGACACGAAAGAGCTCATCGTCGCTCACCGCGGATACTAGTTCCCGCGGCCTGCAGCAATGCATCAAGAAAGTAGAGATTAGCGAGCCAGATCGTTGTACTTCCTTCTTCTTTTGCCCTTGTGTATTTCGGACGTTGCCGCATGTGGCTTTTTTAATTATCTTCCTAAATATGTAAGACGATTTTTATCCACTGTCATCGTCCTTATATTCATCAGTCTTGCTATAAGTCGCAGTCAATGCTATATAGGTCCGTCGGATCTTACATCAAGATCCGTGCAAAACTTTCTTTTTAGATTTTCTTTTTTCTCTCTTAAACCTTAGTCGGGTGAGACATAGCCACGCCGTGAAACAGGGGCTCGAGTGCCACTAATGGAGACGTTGGGAGGGAGGAGGGCGGCGGATAGAGGTCAAAGGGCTCTCCTCCCGATGAGCACGTGCAGGGTTCTGATCGCACGCCTCCCGTACTCAAATAGCTACCCCGCATGGCACCTCCTAGCAAATAAAAAAGGGGACGCGTGGCGGCACGAAATTGGTAAGTAGAACGCCCATGGTTTCAATAATACTTATATTTCCGGTTTGTAACATGACAACACTTGTTCCAAAATGACTGTGTTGATTGTTAATGTGTGCGCCTTTGCAAATCGGATAGAAAAATTACCACAGCATGTTGGTGCCATGTCATGACACCATGCCAAGTTTCATGATTTTCAGGCGAGTTTTGGATTTACGGAAATTTTAAAACCAAGTTTCTCGATGTTTCCGGCCGAGCCAAGACGCCCAGATGTTTGAGTTCCATTCCCACTTCTTCCATGGGACCTAGAAGTTTGCCCAAGTACACATAAATGATTTTCCATCTAACTTTTGCGCACTGGAGCGCTTGTACTTCAAATTTGAATTGTGTGCACTAAATGCCTGTAAAATCAATTAGTGTATAAAAAGGACAAACAAATCCAGAATAATTCCAAATTTTAGCACAAAACTCCTATTTGGTCTAAGCTTCCTGTGTAAAAAAATCAAGGCAGGAGAAGGCAGTGTATGTTGTTTTGCACACGGACGTGACACATTCCCTCTCGAAACCATGAACCTTCTTGAGAGAAGCTCCGGTTTGCAAGAAGCTTATACCAAAGCTTGTCCCAATTCGGCCAAAAGAATTACCACATCAAGTGGGTGCGATGTGGCACCCCGGCTCAGAGCAACCGGTTTACCATGCATTGCCAGTCCAGAGACCATGTCTTCTGGCAACACACAACATCTTGGTAAAGAAAACGACCGCTTTATTGATGCTAGCGGATCAAAGTTTATATTACAAGTGGAACACACGGTGCGGCTGAACAATATGTACATTGTTTAGCGAACATCAAGGGGCCTCGATCATAACAATTACGCGGCAGCGAAACAACGTCGTAGCGGAAACTTCATAGCACAGGGAAACCGATGTGGACACGATCTAGACTCGGACGGCACTCCTTTCCAACGAGACTTTCCTGAAATCTGACATGACACGCCAGGTCAGTACATTGAATGTACTTGCAAGCTCACAGCAAGCATAAACATCATGACAAACAATATCATGATAGTTAACCAATTAATAATAATGCAACAATATATCCAACATGCTATGATCATGCGCTTGTGATAAAAGTCCCTCGGACTGGCTTACCAACGGTGGTCGCTCTTGGATCACAAACGTACCACCCTCGTGGTCTTGACTAGAGATATCTCGTGATCCTTCCGGCGATCACAACCATGACCAATACTTGGTCTCGAACATCTCGATGGCCTTCCCACCATCATCATTAGTGCAAAGTTCATGACTTAGTGTGCAAAATTTATTAAATGTTGACCCATGGTGTGACCTACTTTCGAGCTTGTCCGTAACCGTGGACTCGGCTATTGATAGATTAATACACTCTGCAGAGGTAGCGCACTATACCCACACCACGGAACCCATGGCCTCGCACTCCCATTCGGGTGGACCAATGGCATTCCGACGAAACCCCTCCATTGCCATCACACTCTCTCGGCCACTCCGACTCACTCCCCACCGGGCTAGTCCTGGGTGGCTTCGTGTCTACCAAAGACACAACAACCACCATCATGGCCAAAACATAAACGATCCCACTCGGGGACCCGGTACCATACTCTCAACAACGGGCACACAAGTTTATGTCTGCTTACCGGGCCAGGAAAATAACTCCAAACAATTATTCATATCCATAACCATATTATTCTTTCATCACCAAAAATAAATCCTAGTTTCTTTACCAACTAAGTTAGCTTCAAACTTTCAGTAAATCAAGCATATTAGCTACAACAAGCAACTAATAGAATATAAATAACATAATAATGATTTAAATGCATGGATTAAATCATTCATTCAAGTAGGAAAATCACAAATATTGTAATGGCACCATGAAAATGTTGCTGTGGCTTGCCTTAGTGCAGATGAGGTTCACAAGCTTCCTGGTGATCCTCAAGACAAGCCTCACTCTCTGAAAATATTTAAAAACACAAAAAGAAAACATCAAGAACCATTCTGAAATTCACCAGAAAATCTAGACAGCAAGGAAAAATCCCATCTTTGGTGAGCTACTAGATTTCTTTACAAAGAACACAATGCAAAAAGAATCAATTCATTTGGACATATGGTTAAAGAGTTTTGGCTGTTTGAAGTTCTCTGGAAAATATGAAATTTGAATTTAATTAAAAACAGACTGGTTGGGGGTGACGTCGAAGGCGTAAAGCCTCGGGGCAAGTTCTCTGGAAAATATGAAATTTGAATTTAATTAAAAACAGACTGGTTGGGGGTGACGTCAAAGGCGTAAAGCCTCGGGGCGCCACCACTCGTACTGCTTCGCGCGCGTACTGAGTGGCTGACTAGCGGGCCCCGCTAGTCAGGTGAGGGGGAGAGGGAGAAGGAAAGAGAGGACGGCGTGGCTTCGCCGGAGCGCACGCCGGCGACGAGGGCTTCTTGGCCAAAACGAGACGGAGGGATCGAGAGAGGTGACGGAGTCGCACCTGCCCGTACCCGTAGAGTAGCTAGGGGTGGTCGGACGGCGTCGGAATCAACCTCTCTAGCGGAGGCAGAGAGCGGAGGTCGCCGGAGACGAAGACGACAGCGAACAGAGGCGACTCCAGGGGCTCCAACCAGGAGGAATAGCACCACCGGAGAGTGCCGGAGGCCCTAGAAGGGTTGCCCAGGCCTGGGAGGGGCTGGAGCTACGGAGACGACCCCAGGGGATCACCGGCGAGCTCGAGCTCGGGGACGGCGGCCCGCGGCTGGCCCGGCCGGGCTACGACCATCTACGAGATTGTGGAGTGTGTGGGAGGCGTGGATGGTGCTCGACGAGGCTGGGGAGGGCTCTATTTATAGCTGAGTGTCGAGGGGGTCGGGCTCCTCCGGTGGACACGTGGACACAGCGCCCGGCGACGAATGGCGTCAGTGAGAGGGGGAGAAGGCGACGCAGCTCACGCGGGGACTGTGGGAGAAGCAGGGGACAGCGAGAGGGCACTAGGGTGACAGCAGACACAGTCGCACCGCCTTTATTACGTTGGCCGGACCGCACCCGTGCTCGTTGCAGCGAGCTCCGGCGTCGGCGAGTGCCAGGAAGGAGTTAAGAGAGCTTGGACGAAGATTGTGGCGAAGTTTGGCAAGGCTAGGCACTCGGGGAAGCGAGCACGCGCGAAACAGAGGCTTGGGCGGCACTCAGAGCACGTCGGCTGCATGCCTGCACGCCTGGACGTACGCGGTCACCACGTGAACTCTCACCTCAGGCCGACCTAAACCCAAAATTCATGTTTGGCTTGTTGTTCCTGGTAGTTTTAGAGGTTACCACACTTGGGTTTGGTCTCAGGTGCAGTAGAAAAGATTTCACACGCCTAGTAAGTTTATGATCAGTAACTTTGAGAGCTTACTATGGTCAAACTACTGGGAGTTGGGAGCTGGGCTTTGGAGGTTAGCAATCATCTACTAAGGTGATGACGCACAAGAAAAATCAGCCACAAAGGAGCAAGTAAAATGGTAGTTGCTGTAGAAACAATCATTTCTGTCCAGAACAGAAAATATCTTCTGTAGCAAAAATATTCCAAATAGTGGTGAAATATTTTTGCTCAGGAAGGTGCCCTAGGGTTCAAAGAATATTTGTGAATTTTCTCAGATTTTTGTGGGCAAGAAAAATGGGGTTGCTTTGGAGCACATTGAGCTAGCTAGGGTTTAAGAGAGGGAAATGAATATTTTTCATTTAAGAAAAATATTCCATACATTATTTTGAGGTGAACCAGAGAGGGAACGATGGTTAGAGAGGGAAATGGGACACTTGGGTGAAACCCAAGGGGTACCCAAGTGTTGAAGTCCATATGATAAGATTCAAAACTCCAAATTTCAAATTCAAACCAACTGAAAATCAGGCAAAGAAAAGAGGGCAAAAACCAGGCTATCACAAACCTCCCCCACTTAGAATTAATCTCATCCTCGAGATTCGGTTGCTTGGGAAAACCATTTTGGGTAATATGCCTTTAGAGATTCTTCCCATTCACGCGTTGACTCTGTGTGATGCTCCCTTTGAATCTTGTAGAACTTCCTTACTTTACTACGAGTGACCCTTTCCATCTGATCCAAAATTTTATCCGGTCTCTCATCATATCTTAAGTCCTTTGCCAGCTCTATTTCAGTCATAACAGTCTTTTTCTCAGGCGGCGATATGCATCGCCTCAACTATGAAGCATGAACACGTTGTGCACTTCTGACAATTCAGGGGGTAGTTCCAGCTGATATGCAACAGTACCCACTCGGGACATAACTGGAATGGACCAATAAATCTGGGTGACAACTTTCCACGAGTCTGGAATCTCTTGACTCCTTTCATAGGAGTGACTTGGAGGTATGCGTGTTCTCCAGGTTCAAAACTGATCTGTCAGTGCTTTGCATCATAATAACTCTTTTGTCGAGATTTGGCCAATTGCAATCTATCTCGGATTTCCTTAACTTGTTTCTTAGCTTCTAGCATGATATTCGTTCTGAAAATACGGCTATCTCCAGTTTGGGACCAATTTAAAGGAGTGCGACACTTACGGCCATACAAAGCCTCATACGATGACATCTTCAAATTGGTCTAGAAGCTGTTGTTATAAGAGAACTCGGCATACGACAAGCAGTCTTCCCATTTAGGTCCTTCAGCCAAAGCACAGGCTCGTAGCATATCTCGAGTATTTGGTTTGCCTGCTCTGTCTGTCCATCATTCTGAGGATGATAAGCGGTACTATATTTCAGCGCTGTCCCCACGTCTTGATGGAGACGTGACCAAAAAGCGGAGGTAAAAAGTGAACCTCGGTCAGAGGTGATGGTTCAGGGTACTCCATGCAGACTAACTATTCTGGATACATACAGCTGTGCAAGTTGATCTGCTCGATATGTGGTTCTGATCGAAATAAAGTGAGCTACCTTGGTTAAGGTGTCCACTATGTCCCAGATTGCATCATTGCCTCGCTGAGTCTTAGGTAGCCCTGTGATGAAATCCATGCAGACATCATCCCATTTCCATTGTGAAACTGGCAGCGGTTGGAGAAGTCCGGCTGGCTTCTGATGCTCTGCCTTCACCTTGTTGCATATGTCGTAACAGGCCACAAAGTAGGCAATGTCTTTCTTCATTCCATCCCACCAGAATATTTGTCGAAGGTCTTCATACATTTTCGTACCTCCAGGTTGAATAGAATACGAGGATTCGTGTGCTTCTGACAGGATTTTCTGCTTCAAATCTGCTTGATTGGGTACACAAATCCTTCCACGGAATCGGAGGATACCGAATTGGTCCTTTGAGAAATCTGGAGTCTGTCCTGCCATCGTGCTCTTGGCACGTTTCTGTAGAACGGTGTCAGCTGGCTGGGCCTTGCGGATCTCTTCCTCAAGTGTGGGGGCAACATCCAAAATATTAGCAAGGTCAGCATCAACTATGATCAGGTTGAGCTGAACAATCTCCTCTTGAAGTTCAGGAGGCAAGGATTTCAATATGACATTTAGGCTGAAAGGCTTTCGACTGAGTGCATCCGCAACCACGTTGGCCTTACCCGGGTGGTAATTTATTCCAAGGTCATAATCCTTCACTAACTCAAGCCATCTTCGTTGGCGGAGATTTAAATCTGGCTGAGTAAATATATACTTGAGACTTTTGTGATTGGTAAAAATTTGGCACCTCTTCCCGATGAGATAGTGTCTCCAAATTTTTAGAGCATGAACCACCGCAGCCAATTCCAGGTCATGAGTAGGATAATCTCCCTCGTGGGTCGTAGCTGTCGTGATGCATATGCTACAACCTTGCCGTCTTGCATAAGTACGCATCCAAGTCCTTGTCTGGAGGCGTCGTAGTACACATCAAAACTGCGGTAGATATCTGGAAGAGTCAACACCGGCGCAGTTGTCAGCCGTATCTTTAGCTCATTGAAACTTTTCTCACAGTCGTCAGTCCATTCAAACTTCTTATCCTTTTTTAGTAGCTCCGTCGTGGGTTTAGAAATCTTGGAAAATCCCTCAATGAAACGACGGTAGTATCCGGCTAATCCAAGAAACTCCGGATCTGTGATACGGTTGTGGGCGGCAACCAATTAAGCACATCCTTTACTTTGCTCGGGTCCATGTTTATACCTTCAGCAGATAGCACATGCCCAAGAAATCCAACTTGCTTGAGCCAATTCTCACATTTACTAAATTTGGCGTAAGGGGATTGTACCAGCATATTCTTGCCCAAAAGCGAACAAGGAAATTTGTTTTGGGCAACAAAACTCCGAGAAATAAAAGAGTGGGAAGCCCCAGAGTCAAATAAAATCACTTTAGGTATTGTATTAACAGAAAACATACCAATGACGACTTCGGGGTTCTCTTGGGCTTCATCGGCGGAGAGGTGATGAACGTGCCCAGTGATGTTTTGCTGGTTCGGGCATGACTCCATAAAATTGACTTGTGGCCTGAATAGAGCATTCGCCTTGCTGTTTTTGGGACACTGTTTGGCATAATGTCCGGTTTGCCCACAACTGAAACAAGAATTTTTGCGCTGGCGCTCCTCGTGCACTGGGTTGGTCACGACATTCTTGACTTGGGTGGTGGTCTTGTTAATATTCTGTTGCCAATTGGGCTTGTATTCCACCTGAGTCTGCGGCCAGGTACGAGCCTTTTGCACTGGTTGCCCTTCCTTCCTTGGCTCAAACTTGCGCTTGTGATCGTTATTAGCAGGCCTATTGTCTGATACGAGCTTGTGCTCCCTTTCAGCAATGAAAGCTTTGTTTACTAGAGTTTGGAAATCTGGGAAATCAAACATACTGAGAGTACACTGGAGTTGCGGGTTTAATCCACCAAGAAATCTGTCGATCTTTCTTTCTTCAGTGGCCACGTCATATAGGGAGTAACATGACAGATGATTGAATTTTTGCAAATATTCACCCACAGACTGATTTCCTTGGAGGAGCGCGAGAAATTCACGCTGCTTAGTCTTCATAATTCCAGTAGGGATATGATATTTCCGGAACTGATCCTTGAATTTTGACAAGGTGATTTCTTCATCAGCAGGCCACATGGCTTTTATATTTTCCCACCATATGGCTGCAGCGCCTTCAAGATAATGAGTTGCAAATGGAACTTTATCATCTTCTTCAGTACGAGCAATCTCAAGTTTCCTCTCAATGGTTCACAACCAATCGTCTAAATCCAAGGGGTCAATAACCTGACTGAAACTAGGAGGCTTGGTTCTCTGAAAATCTGACAGCTTGGAATGATGACCGTTCTGATTTCCATTCTGTCCAACCACAGCTTGAACACTTCTTAATATTTCAATCAGATCATTATTCCTCCTTTCCTCAAACATACGCAAAATTTTCTCGGTGGTAGGCGGATTTGGCGGTGGAGGCGGTGGTGGAGCGTACGGCTCGGGGGAGTGTCATGCCTGTTGTGCGGAACGACGAACAGGAGTACCCTCGCGAACGTTGCTACTGCTGCCTCCCCCCAGCATCCTATTGTGATTTTTCCCAAGACAACGCAACCGAGATGAGAAATATTCGAAATAAATTGGGGAAAGCCAGCAATGAAAGTCCGAGAAAAAATATGAAATGATGAATAAAATACGGCGAATAAAATAGAGTTCCAACATAATTATACATAGACTCATACATGAAAGATAAACAACATGCCAGGTTAAACTACTCTCATACATGAAACGAAACCTCATGACTCGTACAACTACACTCGTACTCCATCCCGACGACTGCGAATACTCGGAAGCTCTACTACTCTGTTGGCGCTGCGGGGTCCTCTCCTGAAGCGGACTCGGATCCTGAACTGACGAGGTTAACTGAGACCTCCGCGTTAAAGGTAACACGACGACGCTGCCTCGAGGGCTCTCCCTCCGGGGTAGGTGTAGGGTGAAGCATCAGGGCTACATGAGTAGTGAGAAGTGAAACCCACTCAGCAGGAGCACTGAGAGGATTCACGGTCGAGGTGCCCGAGCTACTCGGGGGAGTAACCGGTGAAAGAGGGGAACTAGAACTGGCTGGAATATAAGGAGTAAATCCCATAGATGCTGGAGCAGTGAAAGATCTAGTAGAGGCTAAAGCAATATGGGCACGAGTCAGCTCTCGAGCCAGCTTGTGGATCATAAGATAGCTAGCAGTGATATAACAAGAAAGGTGGCTAGGAACACTTTCAGACTACGGATCAATGATAGGGAACCGGACACGACCATTGTCATGCAGAGAAGGATAGTAGTAGAAACCTGGGTAGTTCTGCATCCGGACCTCGTTGTAACGAAGCTCGACAAGGACCTCAAATGCAGCAAACTGGACAGCCTGAGAGGCGGTAGAAGCGTAACCGCTCCGAGAGGTACGAGTGTAAGTGCTAGAATTGAAACTAGTGCGCAGAGTAACCACTGTGTGATACTCATACACTGAGTTTGCTAGACGCTCCCTGTACACACGATAGGCTGGGTCATCACCGAGGGGGTACAGCCGACGTCACACGTTGCGAACGAGATGCGGCGGCGTGTACGGCATCAGTTGCAACTGGCACGGATACGGCACGAGCCATCTACACTCACAACCATTAGCATGTTAGCATAAAAATACAACAAGTTCATGCAATGCAACAACCAGCTACAAATGCTACCGTCACTCAACTTAACTCGTATCTAATGTCTAGTTAACACGTCGTAGTCTAGTGTGGCCTACAGTCAGCGTGGCTCTGATACCAAGCATTGTGGCACCTCGGCTCAGAGCAACCGGTTTACCATGCATTGGCGGCCAAGAGACCATGTCTTCTGGCAACACACAACATCTTGGTACAAAAAACGACCGCTTTATTGATGCTAGCGGATCAAGGTTTATATTACAAGTGGAACACACGGTGCGGCTGAACAATATGTACATTATTTAGCGAACATCAAGGAGCCTCGATCATAACAACTACACGGCAGCGGAACAACGTCGTAGCGGAAACTCCATAGCACAGGGACACCGATGTGGACACGATCTAGACTCGGACGTCACTCCTTTCCAACAAGACTTTCCTGAAATTTGGCATGACACGCCAGATCAGTACATTGAATGTACTTGCAAGCTCACAACAAGCATAAACATAATGACAGACAATATCATGATAATTAACTAATTAATAATAATGCAACAATATATCCAACATTTTGTGATCATGCTCTTGTGATAAAAGTCCCTCGGACTGGCTTACCAACGGTGATCGCTCTTGGATCACAAACGTACCACCCTCGTGGTCTTGACTAGAGATATCTCATGATCCTTCCGGCGATCACAACCACGACCAATACTTGGTCTCTAACATCTCGATGGACTTCCCGCCATCATCATTAGTGCAAATTCATGACTTAGTGTGCAAAATTTATTAAATGTTGACCCATGGTGTGACCTAGTTCCGAGCGTGTCCATAACCATGGACTCGGCTATCGATAGATTAATACACTCTGCAGATGTAGCGCACTGTACCCACACCATGGAACCCATGGTCTCGCACTCCCATTCGGGTGGACCAACGGCATTCCGACGAAACCCCTCCATTGCCATGACACTCTCTCGGCCACTCCAACTCACTCCCCACCGGGCTAGTCCTGGGTGGCCCCGTGTCTACCAAAGACATAACGACTACCATCATGGCCAAAACATAAACGATCCCACTCGGGGACCCGGTACCATACTCTCAACAATGGGCACACAAGGTTATGTCTGCTTACCGGGACAGGGTACCGCACGCCCATAAACTTCCCTTGTTGTAGGCACCGACCAGAGGCATGACAACGGACCGAATAAAGGCCTTCCCATAAAGGCAAATGTGGTTGCACTGGAAAAAACTTGATTCAGTGGCACCATGACCCGGTCAACGATAAATTCAAGTTGGGTTATTATCAGGTTCAACTTAAAGTGAAAATAACATGTGTCATAGTATGCCATGAAATGCAACACTAACATATGCATCACATATTAACGGAAATGACTGAGTCAACTATATCCACACTAAGCATAAGCATCAACAACTCATGACACTTCTCTGGTTAAGATTAAACCTCACTTTAAACAGAATCTTTTCTAGCAAATTTTATTATCTTCCCCATGCAAGAAAATAACTCCAAATAATTATTCATATCCATAACCATATTATTCTTTCATTACCAAAAATAAATCCTAGTTTCTTTACCAACTAAGTTAGCTTCAAACTTTCTGTAAATCAAGCATATTAGCTACAACAAGCAACTAACAAAATAAAAATAACATAATAATGATTTAAATGCATGGATTAAATCATTCATCCAAGTAGGAAAATCACAAATATTGTAATGGCACCATGAAAATGTTGATGTGGCTTGCCTTAGTGCAGATGAGGTTCACAAGCCTCCTGGTGATCCTCAAGACAAGCCTCACTCTCTGAAAATATTTAAAAACACAAAAAGAAAACATCAAGAACCCTTATGAAATTCACCAGAAAATCTAGACAGCAGGGAAAAATCCCATCTTTGGTGAGCCGCTAGATTTCTTTACAAAGAACACAACGCAAAAAGAATCAATTCATTTGGACTTATGGTTAAAGAGTTTTGGCTGTTTGAAGTTCTCTAGAAAATATGAAATTTGAATTTTATTAAAAATAGACTGGGGGGGGTAACGTCGGAGGCGTAAAGCCTCGGGGCGCCACCACTCATACCGCTTGGCGCGCGTACTTAGTGGCTGATTAGCGGGCCCCGCTAGTCAGGTGAGGGGGAGAGGAGAAGGAAACAGAGGACGGCGCGGCTTCGCCGGAGCGCACGCTGGCGATGAGGGCTTCTTGGCCAAAACGAGAGGGAGGGATTGAGAGAGGGGACGGAGGCGCACCTGCCCGTACCCGTAGAATAGCTAGGGGTGGTCGGAAGGTGTCAGAATCAACCTCTCTAGCGGAGGCAGAGAGCGGAGGTCACCGGAGACGAAGACGACGGTGAATAGAGGCGACTCCAGGGGCTCCAACCAGGCGGAACAACACCACCAGAGAGTGGCGGAGGCCCTGGAAGGGTTGCCCAGGCCTGGGAGGGGCTGGAGCTACGGAGACGACCCGAGGGGATCACCGGCGAGCTCGAGCTCGAGGACGGCGGCCTGCGGCCTGCCCGGCGGGCTACGGCTATTTACGAGATCGTGGAGTGGGTGGGAGGCGTGGATGGTGCTCGAGGAGGCTGGGGAGGGCTCTATTTATAGCCGAGTGTCGAGGGGGGGGGGGTTCGGGCTCCGCCGTTAGACACCTGCACACGGCGCCCGGCGACGAACGGTGTCAGTGAGAGGGGGAGAAGGCGACAGAGCTCACGTGGGGACTGTGGGCGAACGGGGACGAGCACAGGGGCACTGAGGTGACGACGAGCACAGTGCGCACCGCACTGTTATGTTGGCCGGACTGCGCCTGTGCTCGCTGCGGTGAGCTCCGACGTCGGCGAGCGCCAGGAGGGAGTTAAGAGAGCTTGGACGAAGATTGTGGGGAAGTTTGGCAAGGCTAGGCAGTCGGCGAAGCGAGCACGCGCGAAACAGAGGCTCGGGCGGCACTCAGAATGCGCCGGCTGCATGCCTGCACGCCTGGACGAACGCGGTCACCGCGTGAACTCTCACCTCAGGACGACCTAAGCCCAAACTTCATGCCTGGCTTGTTGTTCCTGGTAGTTTTAGAGGTTACCACACTTGGGTTTGGTCTCAGGTGCAGTAGAAAAGATTTCACACGCCTAGTATGTTTCTGATCAGTAACTTTGAGAGCTTACTATGGTCAAACTACTGGGAGTTGGGAGCTGGGCTTTAGAGGTTAGCAATCATCTACTAAGGTGATGCGCACAAGAAAAATCAGCCACAAAGGAGCAAGTAAAATGGTAGTTGCTGTAGAAACTACCATTTCTGTCCAGAACAGAAAATATTTTCTGTAGCAAAAATATTCCAAATAGTGGTGAAATATTTTTGCTCAGGAAGGTGTCCTAGGGTTCAAAGAATATTTGTGAATTTTCTCAGATTTTTGTGGGCAAGAAAAATTGGGGTTGCTTTGGAGCACATTGAGCTAGCTATGGTTTAAGAGAGGGAAATGAATATTTTTCATTTAAGAAAATATTCCATACATTATTTTGAGGTGAACCAGATAGAGAATGATGGTTAGAGAGGGAAATGTGACACTTGGGTGAAAGCCAAGGGGCACTGTCGTGGAATTAACACGTCAGATGTCCTAGTGTGAGGACTTAGTAGCGAGGCCAACACATCTATGTGGTAGCTTGAGAGGGGTTGAGCGGAATCGAGAGACACAACACAAGACAAGGTTTTAGACAGCTTCGGGCCCAGGGAAACATCATCCGGTAATAGCCCTACATGCTGTTTGAGGCTAGATCTCATTATCATCACGAGGGAGTCGCCGTAAACCGACTCTCCTAGTTGTGTCTAGCCCTAGAGATTATTGCTTGTTTTTTTGTCCCTCTATGGGGAGCCCTAGCCCTCCTTATATAAGTTGAAGGGGCGGGTTACCTGTAGAGTCCATCTCGGACTAAGACTTAAACTATTTTTACTTCCCTTCCTGGGCTTCTTAACGTCTGCCGGTTTAACATTGTCTGTCGGTTTAACATTGTCTGTCGGTTTAACATTGTCTGCCGGTTTAACATGGTCTGCCGGTTTAACATGGTATGCCGGTTTAACATGGTCTGCCGGTTTAACATGGTCTGCCGGTTTACCGTCTATTTTAGCCATCTGTCTTAACACCTGCCGGTTTACCACTCACAGGTTTACCAAGTCCCAGCCGGGTTACAACTCCGGCCGGGTCATACCGCGGGGTATATCCCCGACATTAGCCCCCAGTTTAATTTGGATTTATCCATGTTAAACTGATCCTGATCATCCTTAAGTCCTTGTCACTTCCTTCTTTGAGAAAATCTGGTTTAATAGGCCAGCTTCATAATCAACTTGCTGACATTGGTTTCTCATAGAAAATATATTGTGAAGAATAACTCCTTTGATTCAATTCCCAATGCTTAAAAACAATATTGGTCCTTGAAATACTCATCTGATCTTCAGCCAGTTTAAGGACGTAGAACTTGTCGGTTTATCATTGCCAAGATCACCGGTTTATAAATATTGATAGCACCGGGTCATATTTGTAGTTAACATCCAGCTTGAAAATATACCTCTTATATGCCTATCACTTGTAGCCCCAAAGTCTTAAGAAGGTAGCATAGCAACATCTTAAGACTTGCTTCAATATAAATATCACAATCTTCAAGAAATCCAGGTTGCTCATCTCAATCACTAGTCAAAATTGAGTATTCCACATATGTAGCCCCCAAGTGCCGGGTTGTCATGCTTGCAGCAACCTGGGACTTGTAATCCTGATGCTCATAAAAACTTCAACAGTGTAGCCCCCAAGGGCCGGGTCATTATGCAATAATAAGCAGGGACTTTGTAGATATAATCATGTAAACTTTGAACAGCAACGCGTGTAGCCCCCAAGGGTCGGCTCAGTAAGATAATATTGAGCTGGGACTTGATATATACTTCAATGAAAATCAACATCATATGATGTAACCCCATCATGGGGCTTGAATCCACGTCCACGCGGTTAAGAGTCTTGTGCTTCACCAACTGAGCAGTGGACCGTGCAATATAATGGATAAAAAGCTTTGTACCTTGAATTGTTGACACGAGCAATTGTTAGCCCCCAAGGGCCGGCTCATTACGATGTGATGAGTCGGGTCTTCAATAAGGTGAGCAAATAATGACTTTGCACTAGCCCCCAAGTGTCATGGTGCATGCTTGCAGCGACATGAGACTTGTGTATTTGATGTAATCTCAACTTAAATATGTAGCCCCCAAGTGTCGGGTCGTAAGCCTGCAGCGACATGGGACTATTCATTTGTAGAATAAATCATACCCATTGATAAAATAATATCCAGTGCGCTGAAGCGACTTTGAAAACCTCAATCATAATATTGGTTATTGATAACCGTAATAAAAATCCAGCCATATTGGCTATTTAAATAATATACCCAATGATTTATAAGCGCATGATTCCAATGGCGCAATCCAAATATATACTGGCGACTTATAGTCCAAAGCCAGGCCGGGTCAATAAACACCAGATTATAAGTGATTATATACTGACAACTTGTAGTTGAAAGTCTAGCCGGGTTAATGAACACCAGGTTAATTTGATGACTGATAGTCATGCCGGGTCAATAGACGCTGGTTCAACATAAAATTTATCAAAAGAGAACAATCTTGACAAAGGCAAATAAAACCGTGTAGTCGAGGCTTTTCAAGGGCTGCCAGGCCCAAATTCGAGGCTTTTCATGGGCTGCCAGGCCGCTGAGTTAAACCATTTGACAAATCCTTTTAAGATGGACCTCCAACTAACCAATCGTCGTTTTAACTTTGACAAGTTCAGGGTCTGTATAAGATTGACTTGTCAAACGTTCGGCGGGTCATGCCAGGATTACCTGGATAGGAGTGGCTTACTTGATGAAGGCAGGTGGGGTTTTAGGTGAATACACCAGGCTTCCAAGCCGTGCTTGATAGCATATTACAAGGGTCCTTTCAAACTCTTTGTTGCGTTGCACAAAGAGCCCCCAAGTAACTTTGTGAGCTGTGCTCTATGGGTGCCTATGTTTGAGATGTGCATCGCAACAAGACTCTCTTTGGCCCCTTGGGTGTGAAGCTCCTAAGCTGTATTGTGGCATGATAGCCGGTTTAATGGATAATCGGAACTCCGCTTTATAAGCAGAAGCCCCCATGTGATATATTTCTGAGCTGTGCTCGTCGGGTGCCTATGTTTGAGTTGTGATGTGCAACAAACTCTCTTTGGCCCCTTTTGATAATTTTGGCTTGATAGCTGCATCAAGAGGGTAGTAACGCCATGTTCTCTTTGGTGAATACACCTATGTTTGAACAGGAAGCCCCCAAGTGATCATATAAAGATGAGCCCATAAGGCAGGATACCCATGTTTGAACCGCGCGTCAGGGCAGCTGGTCCTCTTCGGCAACCTTTAACATATTGCATGAGATAAATTCTGCTTGAACTGGGATTTTTGAACCGGATATTGACAGCTTCAAAGATTTGTGGGAGATAGATTTCCCCTTGAACCGGATTGTAAACCGGATATTTGAGAACTTCAACGCTTTATGAGAGAGAGATGTGTCTTGAACCGGATTTTGAACCGGAATCCTTTCTGATGACCCGGAACTTCTTCATTAGGCCGTGATTTTTTCATATACTTTCTGAGCCGGAAATTCTCTGACGGCCTTTAAATTTTCATCAATATAGCAGTAGCCTCCGGGACCAGGTTATCTTTCCCTCCATCGTCCTGGGGTTTTTGAATTTCTGGCGGCAAGATTTCTTTGAGTCATGTCATCGTAGCCCCCGAGTCTCAAAGGTGACTCAAGGAGTTGGCTTGAGATTCTCCATATTGACCGTGATATAAATCGGCATAAGTTGTATATCATTGCTGTTGATAGCACGATGTGAATCCATAGAAGGTTGAGGTGACTGCGGCGGGTTATAAATGATCCCGTATGAGCCGTGTCAGCAACTCGGCCAATGGTTCCTTCCAACTGGCTGTTTGAAGTTAACCAAACTGTAGTGGCAGCGATTTATGCGCATGTCCATTGAACCATCCAGCGCAGACAACGGCTGATGATAACTTGCCTCCAATTTGCTGGAAGAAAACCGGGCTACCCAAGCAGTGACTGGCTTTTTACTCAATAAAATAGCTCATGCAAACAGATGCGGCCCGATGTGTTGATGTAGACCAGGCCTCGGGGGCAGCAATTTGCGCACGTCCATTGACAACGGGCAGACGCGATCCCAGCAAGCTGATATGAACCGGTCCACAAGGGCAGCAGCTTGTGTGCATCCATTCATCATGTGATATGTCCCGGATTATCCCCAGGCGGAAATATTATCAATCCGTGCTCCATATCCGTGGTACAATCCACATTTGTAGTGAATAATGGTCCTGTACATAAAAATATACAAATCAAAGTAATTAGTCCTTTGATAAGATGTGTTAATAAAAAAAATTTGAGATGGATAGCACCTGATGTTTGCAGATGGCAAACGGCTTTCGATGATGAATGATCCGTTCACCAAAACAGAGGTGATGGCTTAAATCACTGCACCGGTCAGCTCAGACGGACCCTCCGGGTCATATTTGACCCGCCTTTTTTTAGACAATCCCTCCAATCCGTCTCCTCTTATCAAACACTCCCCCTTCCCTGTTTCCTTCAGGTGGCGTCAGGCGCACGAGGTCGGAAGGCAAGATGACTCGGCGGCCAAGGCGGAGGAGGCGAATCCAAGGTGCGGTGACGCGGGTTGCGGGGGTGGCTCAGATGCGAGCGCAGGCGCTTGGTGGAGGCGCGCGGCAACTGCGCCAGCCGGTGGGTCAGCGGGGCGGTTTTAGGCGCCCGGCGAGTCAGCGGTGACGGGGGCGGCCTGGAACAGCAGCCAGCCGGAGGTGAAGCGGCGGCGATTTGAAGCAGGCAACTTTGAGCGGCGGTTCGGAGTAGACACAGGGCGGCTGGCGGTTTGGGGACGCATCCAATATAGCCCGGCGCCGGTTCACTGGCAGTGAGACAAATATGGACGGCTCGGGAGCCGGGTCGCCTGAGTGGAGGCGTAGCGCAGAGGGCCGCGGCGGTTTGGGTGTCGATGCCCTGGCGGTTTGTGGAATGGGCGGAAACATAACAATGCGGGAGTAGCCGGTGCAGAGTAAGCCGACGCCACGGCAGAACAGCAGCAGGTTACCACAGCAAGGCGGGTCAAGGAAGCATGCCGCGGCTTGAGCATCCGCGCGAGGCCAGCGACCCGGCGAGGTGAGCCGGCGCTGGTGGCTGGTGGCCCGTGGCGAGGCCAGTGACCCGGCGAGGTGAACCGGCGCTGGTGGCTGTTTGCTTGCGGCGAGGCCAGCGACCCGGCGAGGGCGATTCGACAGTAGGGTCGTGGAGATTCGATTTGGAGGCGCCTGGTTGCTCCTCGACCGTGTTTATGTTGCGCCCGGTTCCTTCCACGGTGCACTGCGGCTCCAGGCGAGTCAAACTACGGGAGTGGCGGCGGTGAGGCCGGGTCAACTTGACCTGACGGCGGTTTAACAACGGGACGGCAGCTCAATGACAAAGCCGCGGCGGGCCACGGTGTAGAGATGGACTGGCCCACAAGCAAGGGGAGGCCGTAGAGGCTCCGATCGAGGACGCCTCTGGCGGGTCGTAGTCCGGCTCGAGGAGTTGTGGCGGCAGCACGTAGCAAGGGCGGTGGCTCAAAGCAGCAGCTCGGAGACGGCGCACAGCGAAGGCGGCTTGCAGCGACGGCTCGGCGATTTGAGGCAGCCCCGGGAGGCCCATGGTAGAGGAGGGCAATGCGGAGGCGGGTTGCGACCCGACGTGTGGCGGCTCAGGGCGCCGAGAGACCACGGGAGACGGCAACTGCGGCAGCAGCTCGGGGGCGCCAATGGGTCATGGCCCTGGTGGTTCAACAACGGCGACAGCGACTGTGGCGGCGGATTGGCTTAGTAGCACGGAGGTCCTGTGGCGACGATAACTAGGCGCGGTATGGCCGCGGAGGTGCGACGGAAGAGCACCGGACAAGGCACTGCAGTGGAGGCAGCGGTTGGGGATCTGCGGCTCGGTGTAATCCGGTGGGTTATGGCGGCTCCAGGCCAGTCGGTGTGGGGCGGCTCCCCGCAAGGGTGAAACGGTGGTGGGGGCGTGAGGCGACACACGGCTCAACAAGATGGCTCGGGGCAGCGGAGAGGTTGACCTGGCGCAGTCGACGGCTTCTCGATGCCGTGGACCAGAACCGCAGGCGCGAGCTCGTGCGTGACGAGATTGAATCTTGACCCGACAAGGCGGTTTGTGGATGAGTGGAAATAGAGCGGCAACCTGGGGGCGCCGGATTAAAGCTGTGAAGCTGGATCGCGGAGGTCAGCGCGGGAGGCGGCTTGAACGTCCGTCGAGTGGATGCGCCTTGGGAGGAACGGCGGCTCAGATTGAAGATGCGTTGAAGCAGTCCAGCGAGGAGTAGAAGCAAGAAGGCGTGCCGAGACCCGATGCAGAGGCATTCCAACGGCCGCGGTAGAGGTAGGTCGAAGCCGGCCGGCGGAAACCGGCAGGGCAACTCCAAGCGGCAATGCTCATCGGTGGCTGTAGGAAGGCGGTCCTGCACTAGCGCATCAGCACGGCCAGGCGGAGGAGGGCGTCCAGCGCAAGAACCTGGCGCAGCGCAAACAGAGACATCGGGCAGCTGATCGCGACCAAGTAAGCAGCGCTCGGTGGAGCAAAAATACATCGGCCGGCGGTTCAGACCGAGTTCATGGCCATCTCTACTTTCGGAGTCGCGGACTGTTTTCTTCCACTCCCCTTTTTTTTATCACTTTTCCTGATCCAGCTTGGATTGATGGCTTCTTCGATCTGTTCCGGTCCTCATGCCAAAAAAATAGCGACGACAGATTATTCCTTCTCTTGGGTGACGTCGTACAATAAAAGTTGCAGCAGTTGGTGCCCTCCGGACAACATCAACACAAACACGGCGGATCGGACAGATGCTTGACGTATAGTAATTTGACCCGGTCGCTGATCCTGCAGTGGGAAACGCTAATAGCTCCGGTTGACCGCCGTAGTAGTTTGGGCTCCGGACTCCTCTTGATCTCGGCGAGTTATGGCAGCTGCACTAAATCTCCTCTAAATCTTAAATCTTGAATACAACGCCTGATATCATCGGGGCTTGATCCTGAAAACCCAGTAGCAGAAACTTTTGCGCAACTCGACGGATCGGAATGCGGAAATTTTTGTTGGTCTTGGCGACTTGTACCGTGAGCTTCTCAATCCCTGAAGAAATCCCTTCAAGAACTTAACACCACTGTGCGCAGGCCCCACGGTGAGCGCCAACTGTCGTGGAATTAACACGTCAGATGTCCTAGTGTGAGGACTTAGTCGCGAGGCCAACACATCTATGTGGTAGCTTGAGAGGGGTTGAGCGGAATCGAGAGACACAACACAAGACAAGGTTTTAGACAGCTTCGGGCCCCGGGAAACATCATCCGGTAATAGCCCTACATGTTGTTTGAGGCTAGATCTCATTATCATCACGAGGGAGTCGCCGTAAACCGGCTCTCCTAGTTGTGTCTAGCCCTAGAGATTATTGCTTGTTTTTCTGTCCCTCTTTGGGGAGCCCTGCCCCTCCTTATATAAGTTGAAGGGGCGGGTTACCTATAGAGTCCATCTCGGACTAAGTCTTAAACTATTTTGACTTCCCTTCTTAGGCTTCTTAACGTCTACCGGTTTAACATTGTCTGCCGGTATAACATTGTCTGCCGGTTTAACATTGTCTGCTGGTTTAACATGGTCTGCCGGTTTAACATGGTATGTCGGTTTAACATGGTCTGCCGGTTTAACATGGTCTACCGGTTTAACATGGTCTGCCGGTTTACCGTCTGTCTTAGCCATCTGTCTTAACACCTGCCAGTTTACCACTCACCGGTTTACCAAGTCCCCGCCGGGTTATGACTCCGGCCGGGTCATACCGCGGGGTATATCCCCGACAGGTACCCAAGTGTTTAAGTCCATATGAAAAGATTCAAAACTCCAAATTTCAAATTCAAACCAACTGAAAATTAGGCAAAGAAAAGAGGGCAAATACCAGGCTGTCACAAACCTCCCCCACTTAGAATTAATCTCGTCCTCGAGATTCGGTTGCTTGGGAAAACCATTCTGGATAATATGCCTTTAGAAATTATTCCCGTTCCCATGTTGATTCTGACTCTGTGTGATGCTCCCACTGAATCTTGTAGAACTTCCTTACTTTACTACGAGTGACCCTTTCCATCTGATCCAAAATTTTAACCAGTCTCTCTTCATATGTTAAGTCCTTTGCCAGCTCTATTTCAGTCACAGCAGTCTTTTTCTCAGGCGGCGATATGCATCGCCTCAACTGCGAAACATGAAACACGTTGTGCACATGTGACAATTTAGGGGGTAGTTCCAACTGATATGCACTAGAGCATGTACTTGTAGTTCAAATTTGAATTATGCACATTAAATGCCAAAAAATTCAATTATTGTATAAAAAGGCCAAACGAACCCTGAATAATTCCAAAATTTAGCACGATACTTCTATTTGGTCTAATCTGCCTGTCTAAAAAATTAAGGCGGGAGAAGGCATTCTATGTCGTTTCACACACGGAGGTGACACGTTCCCTCTTGGAACCTCGAGCCTTCTTGAGAGAAGCTCCGGTTTGCAAGAAGCTTATACCAAAGCTTGTCCCAATTCGGCCAAAAAATTTACCACAACATGTTGGTGCCATGTCATGACACCATGCCAAGTTTCATGATTTCCAGGCGTGTTTAGGATTTACATGAATTAAGAAACCAAGTTTCTCAATCTTTCCGGCCGAGCCACGACGCCTAGATGTTTGAATTTCATTCCCATTTCTTGCATTGGACCTAGAAATTCACCCAAGGACACACATGTGATTTTTTCAACCAACTTTGGTGCACTGGAGCATGTGGTTGTAATTCAAATTTGAATTATGCACATTAAATGACCAGAAATTCAATTAATGTATAAAAAAATCCAAACGAACCAGGAATAGTTCCAAATTTTAACACGTCACTCATATAGTTCTATGTTGCCTCTGTAAAAATCAAGGGGGGGAGGCAGCTATATCATTTCGCACACAAAGGTGACACGTCCCCCCTCGGGCACCATGAGTCTTATCGAGAGAAGCTCCAGTTTGCAAGACGCTTATACCAAAACTTGTCCAAATGCGGCCTATATTTTAACCCAACATGTTGGTGCCATGAAATGACACGATGCCAAGTTTCATGATTTTCAGGAAAGTTTTGAATTTCCAGGAATTTAAAAACCAAATTTCTCAATGTTCCCGGCCGAGCCACAACCCCGATGTTTGAATTTCATTCTCATTCATGCATGGGGTCTACAAATTCACCCAAAGACACACATGTGACTTCTCAACAAACTTTGCTGCATTGGAGCATGTGCTTGTAGTTCAAATTTGAATTATGCACATTAAATGCCTAGAAACTCAATTAATGCATAAAAATGCCAAACGAACCCGGAATAATTCCAAATTTAAACATGACACTCATGTAGTTGCATGTTCACTGTACATAAATGTTCTAGCAATTCAAAATTTTCCCTTCGTAACACCATTTTGTCTTTCAAAACATAATGAAAAAATTAGTACACCACAAACAGTTTACTAGAAAGAATCATGTGGGATGCGATATAAAATATCTTCGCGCACCGTCTTGTCTGGCTTGTGCAGGAAGCTTTGTCGTCTATATCCACCGCCCCCGTTTGAACCACACTTGCGCGCCAGTTTCTCGCGGCACCAAGCGAAATTTTTCTGCCACCGCAGAAATATCTATCTCCCCGCCCCTCCCTCCCACCAAAAGCCACATTTCCACTATTCCTCCTTGCTTCTCAAGTTCAAACCTTCACTGCTGCTTACTGGCAGCTCAGCCTCCTCACCGGCGACCCTTCTTCTTGCAGCGCTGCCTCCTCGCCGGCGACCCTTCTTCTTGTAGCACTGCCTCCTCGCCAGCGACCCTTCTTCTGGTTGCGCGGCCTCCCCACCGCCGACCCTTCTTCTTGTTGCGTGGCCTCGTTGGTATGGTCAGGTAATCCACACCCCACCCACACCATCCTCCTCCTTCCCCGTCCCACATGCCCCGACCGACGGCCCGACACCTTCTGCCGAAATCACTATCCCCGGACTCCAATTAAGCATCGCCCAAAAACCATTTTGCACGCAGTATAACATGGAGCTCAGTAGAATCTGGCAGTGGAGAAGCAAACCGTGGCCGACTGCCAGATCTTTGAGGAGCACCTCGTCTTCGAGGCCACGGTCGACACCGCCACGCGGTTGTCTACTTTAAAATACAGTTCGTGTTGTTTTCTCGAGGCCACTGCCAGTGCCTTCTTGTGATTTGTCCTCTGTAATGTTAATATGCAATCTGATGTTCAGTTAACAATTTGGTCATCTGAAATGTATTATTCAGTTAACAGTTTGGTCCTCTAAAATGTAATGTTCAGCTAACAGTTTGGTCCAACAATTGCTACATTTCGTAGTACTGTTCTCAAGCATTCTTTTCTTTATTAACTGTCTTATCTTCTAGTACATGTTCTATTCTGCAATGTCGTGCTCAGTTAACTGTTTTGGTCATTTGGTTTGCTATCCATTTAACTGTTTGGTTCAATTATGCAATTTGATTTTCATTTGCCGTGGGTACAATTTTGTATTGTTATGCATGAGAGAAATAAATCGAATTTGGCTGTACTCAATACAAATTCTACTGATAGTATGGCAACTCTCAATTGACCTGATCAAGATCTTCCTTATGTGTGTTGCAGGGAAACAATGGGAGACACTGTGGTTTACCATTGAGTTTGCTCATGCATTGTCCTTTCACTAATAGCACATTATTGTGCGGTTGCAGGAATCATTCTAATATTTAGGTTTCTTACAATTTTGTCTTGCACATGTAGGTCCTGCTGTCAGAGGCTTAGACCCACTGTTCGACCCATTTTGCATATGGGAAAATGAGATGTCCATGAATATCAGTTAATTCAAGAAACTCAGAAAGATTGTTAGGATGAAGAAACTTCCGACGAATAACAACAAGATCTTTGTTTGCACAATGAAGAAGACATCAGTCAATTATAGGATGGTACTAACTCTTTTACCTTGTTTTTACCCTTGCGCCATATCAAAATTTATAACAACGATTTATGCATATATTTGTTTTCAGTACTTTTCAAAGCAGTTCACCGATGATTACCTCTCAAACCACCTGCATGGTCAAGAGGCGAGGAAGGTATTCATTCAATGCCCATGGTACAATATTGTAGTCTTCTTGAAGAGGACAAAGGTTGGGCAGGCAATTATCCATAGCCACTGGCCTAAAGTTGCAAGGACATTCAACATCACTGAAGGCTCAGTATTTGCCTTCCGCTTCACTAGTTTCTCAAATGAGATTCATCTGTCTATTTACCATGTAAGATGCTAGTTTCCAAAGGTTTTTGATGTTGCATGTGAAACTTGGTGCTATTGTGTAATGGTGTAACTGAGTGCCGAAGCTATCTGATGTAATTCGATTATGAAATCCTGGTTCTTGTTATATGGATATGAAATATCTGGTGTGTTTTATAATAAATATCAATTTTATTACTACATGGATTATCACTAATAGGCTAATTACCCTGCTTATTAGGGTTTTCTATTGCAGACGGTTACTCAGACAGCACCGTGAGCAATGAACTCAAACAACCCACACGGTTCCTAGAAAGTAGGCGTGTTCGATAAACTAGCAATAACACACCAGCTTCTGGCAGAGAACTGTTTGCGTTAGGCCACCTTGCACAAACGTTTCCACACAAAAAACTGTGTGTGATATACATACGAACGGAAATGTTTTTCTACGATTCACTGTGTGGGATGTACATATGAACGGAAATGATTGGGTTTCGATGCCTCGCCAGATCGCACACGAGATCATTTCTCCCCAGCCTGTGTGCCAGGAGGGCCTATCCCCGACGGTTTCTGGGTCGTGTGGGAAGGACCCCCTATCGCCCACACTCACTTTGCGACGGTTCCAAACGCCGTCGTGGAAAGGGGTTAAAACTCGTTTGTATAGAAGGTCTCTGCACCAGTGGTAGTAGCGCGGGTTTATACCGCTCGCTGCTACTACGGCATGTCCCGGGGGCACGGTAGACACCACTTAGTAGTAGTGAGGGGTATAAACCCGCTCTACTACTATCAACTTAGTAGTAGCGAGGGGTATAAACATGTGCTACTAGTAACTAGCAGTAGCAAGGAGTATAAACCCGCGCTACTAGTAAGCGTCTATCTATAAGCTTTTCCCTAGTTGTGTGTGTGTGTGTGTGTGTGTGTGTGTGTGTGTGTGTGTGTGTGTGTGTGTGTGTGTGTGTGTGTGTGTGTGAAAATGGTGTGGTGTGATATTTAAATAACCAAATCACAAATTTGATGTGGCACATACCCTGCACGGTGGATGCATGGCTGACATCCCATCAATTCAAAAACTCCAGCATCTTGAGTTCTACCATTACAATGCAAATAGCTTCCCACCAAGCGTTGTAGTTGTGCCCTCACCACCGAAGTCCATCTCGTGGTTTTCCTCCTCTCTCCACACTGCCACCTTGGTCCGGTGCCATCTAGCAGACAATCTGGTATAAATACTTCAACTCCCGCTGCTAAAAAAACTCGCGCTAGTGGTGGTCGGTTTGTCGGAGGCCTGACTGCACATCATCATCCACTCCTGCTACCCTGCCCTGGAGCATTTGCTACTTGTTTTTGGAAAATAAATCTGTATTCGTTGTTTCCAAATGAAGTCGCCTCACCTTGTAAGCATTGGAATTTGCTTTAAAGGAGAGGAGCTCATCATCATAGATTCCCCTTCACTCCAAAGGCTGCTCCTTGATTATCGTTATGCACCTTCGCAAATAACAGTGGTCTCTGTGCCTAAACTGGAGACCTTGGCTGTAACTCCCGATCCATTTGAAGGTTACAAGATGGTCGTTGGCTCCACACTTATTCAGGTACTGTATATTATTATCAACACGTTTGTAATCATAAGATGCATTTTTCATTTGTGTGTGTAAGTTTTATATCATCAACACTTTTGTAATCATAAGATGCATTTTTCATTTGTGCGCATAAGTTTTATATAAGCTTGGAGTAAACTTTTGGTACTAATATTAATATTCTGTTCTATGCTCAATGAAGAGTGTGTCCATGGATACCCTATCAATGATGCTGGATTCTGTCAATACCTTACATATCAGTATGTGGAGTTTTGATCTGAACATGATTATCGGCTTGCTGCGATGATTTCCATGTCTAGAGAATTTGTATATAGACGTGATGATATCAAGCACATTGATATAATTTACTAGAATTAAATTTTCAGCTGTCGCTCTTTCAACATATTCTTTTTTTAGACATTAATTGTTTTCAATCTTCATGTATATTTAGGCAAAATGACATTGACAAAAAGGTATAATCAATCGATGGCATAAGAAGCACCGGGATATTCTTAGTTCTCATGACATTTGTATGATGACAATAACGCTGGAAGGATATGCATCCAACAATGCAAACACTAACTTTGTGTCATTCTTCGAATGCGAGAGTACTATTGTCCATTGATAACCCACGAGTGTAGGGGATCGCAACAGCTTTCGAGGGTAAAGTATTCAACCCAAATTTATTGATTCGACACAAGGGGAGCCAAAGAATATTCTTGAGTATTGGCAGTTGAGTTGTCAATTCGACCACACCTGGATAACTTAGTATCTGCAGCAAAGTATTTAGTAGCAAAGTAGTATGATAATAAAGGTAACAGTGTAAAAGTAATATTTTTGGGTTTTGTAGTGATTGTAACAGTAGCAACGGAAAAGTAAATAAGCAGGCACAAGATGTGAAAAGCTCGTAGGCAATGGACCAGTGATGGATAATTATGTGAGATGCGATTCCTCATGTAATAGCTATAACATAGGGTGACACAGAACTAGCTCCAGTTCATCAATGTAATGTAGGCATGTATTCCGTAAATATTCATACGTGCTTATGGAAAAGTACTTGCATGACATCTTTTGTCCTACCCTCCCGTGGCAGCGGGGTCCTAGCGGAAACTAAGGGATATTAAGGCCTCCTTTTAATAGAGAACCGGAACAAAGCATTAGCACATAGTGAATACATGAACTCCTCAAACTACGGTCATCACCGAGAAGTATCCCGATTATTGTCAATTCGGGTTGTCGGATCATAACACATAATAGGTGACTATAGACTTGCAAGATAGGATCAAGAACACACATATATTCATGAAAACATAATAGGTTCAGATCTGAAATCATGGCAGTCGGGCCCTAGTGACAAGCATTAAGCATAGCAAAGTCATAGCAACATCAATCTCAGAACATAGTGGATACTAGGGATCAAACCCTAACAAAACTAACTTGATTACATGGTAAATCTCATCCAACCCATCACCGTCCAGCAAGCCTACGATGGAATTACTCACGCACGACGGTGAGCATCATGAAATTGGTGATGGAGGACGGTTGATGATGACGACGTCGACGAATCCCCCTCTTCGGAGCCCCGAACAGACTCCAGATCAGCCCTCCCGAGAGAGATTAGGGCTTGGCGGTGGCTCCGTATCGTAAAACGCGATGAAACTTTCTCTCTGATTTTTTCTCTGCGAGACGGAATATATGGAGTTCGAGTTGAGGCCGGTGGAGCCTTAGGGGGCCCACGAGATAGGGGGCGCGCCCAGGGGGAGGGCGCGCCCCTCACCCTCGTGGACAGGGTGTGGGCCCCCTGTTCTTGATTCTTTCGCCAGTATTTTTTGTATTTTCTAAAAAGTGCCTCCGTGGATTTTCAGGACATTCCGAGAACTTTTCTTTTCTACACATAAAACAACATCATGGCAGTTCTGCTGAAAACAGCGTCAGTCTGGGTTAGTTTCATTCAAATCATGCAAGTTAGAGTCCAAAACAAGGGCAAAAGTGTTTGGAAAAGTAGATACATTGGAGACGTATCAACTCCCCCAAGCTTAAACCTTTTCTTGTCCCCAAGAAATTCAGTTTTTAAACTGAAAGTGATAAATAAAAACTTTTACAAACTCTGTTTGCTCTAGTTGTTGTAAACATGCAAAGCCAGCATTCAGGTTTCAACAAATATTATGAATTAACCATACTCATAATAACACTTAGGTCTCACAGTTACTCATATCAATAGCATAATCAGCTAGCGGGCCATAATAATAAAACTTGGATGACAACACTTTCTCAAAACAATCATAACATGATATAACAAAATGGTATCTCGCTAGCCCTTTCTGAGACTGGAAAACATAAATGCAGAGCGCCTTTAAAGATCAAGGACTGACTAAACATTGTAATTCATGGTAAAATAGATCCAGTCAAGTCATACCCAATATAAACCAATAGTAATGAATGCAAATGACAGTGTGCTCTCCAGCGGGTGCTTTTTAATAAGAAGGGTGATGACTCAGCATAAAAGTAAATATATAGGCCCTTCGCAGAGGGAAGCAGAGATTTGTAGAGGTGCCAGAGCTCGATTTTAAAATAGAGATTGAATAACATTTTGAGCGGCATACTTTCACTGTCAACGCAACAACTATGAGATGGCTGTATCTTCCATACTGCATGCATTATAGGCAGTTCCCAAACAGAATGGTAAAGGTTTATACTCCCCCAACCACCAACAAGCATCAATCCATGGCTTGCTCGAAACAACGAGTGCCTCCAACTAACAACAGCCCTGGGGTAGTTTTGTTTAATTATTTTGATTTGCTTTGATCTTTTTGGATCATGGGACTGGGCATCCTGCCATCGCCCTTTCTCGTGAATGAGGAGTAGAGTCCACTCCTCTTGAGAATAACCCACCTAGCATGGAAGATATAGGCAGACCTAGTTGAAACATTAGCTGCTCGAGCATACAAAACAGAATTTCATTTGAAGGTTTAGAGTATGGCACATACAAATTTACTTGGAACGGCAGGTAAATACCGCATATAGGAAGATATGGTGGACTCATATGGAACAACTTTGGGGTTTAAGGAGTTTGGATGCACAAGCAGTATTCCCGCTTAGTACATGTGAAGGCTAGCAAAAGACTGGGAAGCGACCAACTGAGAGAGCGACAACAGTCATAAACATGCACTAAAATTAATTCACACCGAATACAAGCATGAGTAGGATATAATCTACCATGAACATAAATATCATGAAGGCTATGTTGATTTGTTTCAACTACATGCGTGAACATGTGCCAAGTCGAGTCACTCAATTCATTCAAAGGAGGATACCATCCATCATACCACATCATAATCATTCTAATAGCATGTTGGCACGCAAGGTAAACCATTATAACTCATAGCTAATCAAGCATGGCACAAGCAACTATAATATCTAAATGTCATTGCAAATATGTTTACTCCATAATAAGCTGACTCAGAAACGATGAACTCATCATATTTACAAAAACAAGAGAGGTCGAGTTCATACCAGATTTTCTCATCTCAATAAGTTCATCATATATCGTCATTATTGCCTTTCACTTGTACGACCGAACGATGTGTATAATAATAAGAGTGCACGTGCATTGGACCAAGCTGGAATCTGCGAGCATTCAACTCAAGAGACAAGACAAGTAATATGGGCTCTAAGTTAAATAAACAATCATGCATATGAGAGCCACTAAACATTTTCAATATGGTCTTCTCGACCCCCAAAGAAAAGGAAAGAAAAGAAAAGAAAACTATTTACACGGGAAAGCTCCCTACAAGTAAGAAGAAGAACGAGAAATCTTTTTGGGTTTTCATTTTAATTTCTACTACAGGCATGGAAATTAAACTAACTAATTTTTTTGGTTTTTCTTAAGGTTTATCAAACACAAGAAGAAAGAGAGAAAGAAAATTAAACTAACATGGATAATACAATGGAAGAGTATGAGCATCGACGACTAGTGTGTGAACATGAATGTAAAGTCGGTGAGAAATACGTACTCCCCCAAGCTTAGGCTTTTGGCCTAAGTTGGTCTAATACCAAGGACCGCCTGGCTGATATCCGTAGTTGTAGCTGGGGTCATACTGAGATGCAGCGGCAACCGCCTCCTGATCTGTGGCGTGTTGGCGAGCTGCCTCCGCTCTCCCCTCGTGTTCAGCTGCTTCCTCCCTGGTGACAACATATCTTCCTTTTGCCTGATAATCAAAAAGGTGGGGAGCAGGAAGAGTAACATGGACGACGTTGCGTCTGTTATAGATTAGTCGATAATGGAGGAATTGTTCATTCCTCCTAAGAAACTGATGGTTGACCATAGCATCATAATCTAAATAAGCAGGAGGTATCATCACATCCCCCTCTCGTGGGGCTATACCAAGATAATTAGCCACACGGGTTGCATAAATTCCTCCAAATAAATTTCCCTTTCTACTATTATTCTGCAACCTACGTGCAACTATTGCCCCCAAGTTATAACCTTTATATCCTAACACAACACTCTGGAGGACACACAGATCAGGGACACACATGTGACATGCTTCATCTTTACCGTTAATGCATCTACCAATAAAGAGAGCAAAATAATGTATAGCAGGAAAATGAATGCTCCCTATGGTAGCTTGTGATATGTCCCTGGATTCTCCCATAGTAATACTAGCAAGGAAGTCTCTAAATTCAGATTTGTGAGGATCATTAATATTACCCCACCGCGGGAGTTTGCAAGCAGTTGTAAAATCCTCTAAGTCCATGGTATAAGATGTATCATAAATATCAAATAGGACACTAGGAGAATTACGTGTACAGTTATATTTAAACTCCGCACAAAGGAATCAGTCAATTGATAGTACTGAGGACACTTATCTTGTAAGAAGTCCTCTAGCTCAGCATTCCGCACATACGCGTCAAATTCTTCCTTAAAGCCTGCTCCTACCATAAAATCATCGGGTGGCCACTCACAAGCTCGTACATCCGCGTCCCTTGGCAATTCAACATCTTGCTCACGTATAGCAATCCTAGGCCCTTTCTTCACCGAGGAACCACCTTGGTACATTCTCCTAGACATAATTCTTTTTCTGAAAAATTTCTAAAATTTTAGTAACTTCAAAATAAAAGTGAATAAAACTAAACAAGATTGATAGCAACTACTCCTATAAGTGCCTAGAGCCTATATCATGCATCAGAATTGCTTGGGACCTCATAAATTCAACATGCAAGCTCAAGAACATGGTCACCAATGTAGCAAAAATTTGCAATAAATAAAGCACTAGAACAAAAACTAATTGGACCAATGGAGGAGTCACATACTGATACATCCATTTTGCATCATGCTTTTATATTGATATTTATCGCATTATGGGCTGTTATTTCACGTTATGTCACAATACTTATGGCTATTCTCTCTTATTTTACAAGGTTTACATGAAGAGGAGAATGCCGCAATGGAGTTCGGGTGGAAAAGGAGCAAATATTGGAGACCTATTCTATGCAACTCCAAAAGTCCTGAAACTCCACGGAATGTCTTAAAATAAATAAAGAAAATCGTCGCTAAAGATGAAGGCCGGGGCCCACACCCTGCTAACGAGGTGGCGCCCCCGGGCGCGCCCCCTACCTCGTGCCCCGGTGGCTCTCCGATGCCCATCTTCTCCTATATGAAGTCTTTCGATGAGAAAAAATCAGAGACAACCTTTGGGACGAGACTCCGCCACGAGGCGGAACCTTGGCGGAACCAATCTAGGGCTCCGTGGAGCTGTTTCGCTGGGACACTTCCCTCGGAGGGGGAAATCATCGCCATCATCATCACCAACGCTCCTCTCATTGGGAGAGGGCAATCTCCATCAACATCTTCACCAGCACCATCTCATATCCAAACCCTAGTTCATCTCTTGTATCCAATTCTTGTCTCCAAGTCCGGATTGGTGCTAGTAGGTTGCTAGTAGTGTTGATTACTCCTTGTAGTTGATGCTAGTTGGTTTACTTGGTGGAAGATCATATGTTCAGATCCTTTATGCATATTATTACCCTCTGATTATGAACATGAATATGCTTTGTGAGTAGTTACGTTTGTTCACGAGGACAAGGGAGAAGTCTTGCTATTAGTAGTCATGTGAATTTGGTATTCGTTCGATATTTTGATGAGATGTATGTTGTCTAGCCTCTAGTGGTGTTATGTGAACGTCGACTACATAACACATCACCATTATTTGGGCCTAGAGGAAGGCATTGGGAAGTAATAAGTAGATGATGGGTTGCTAGAGTTACAGAAGCTTAAAACCTAGTTTATGTGTTGCTTCGTAAGGGGCTGATTTGGATCCATATGTTTCATGCTATGGTTAGGTTTACCTTAATACTTTTGTTGTAGTTGCGGATGCTTGCAATAGAGGTTAATCATAAGTGGGATGCTTGTTCGAGTAAGAACATCACCCAAGCACCGGTCCACCCACATATCAAATTATCAAAGTACCGAATGCGAATCATATGAACGTGATGAAAACTAGCTTGACGATAATCCCATGTGTCCTCGGGAGCGCTTTTCCTATTATAAGAGTTTGTTCCGGCTTGTCCTTAGCTACAAAAAGGATTGGGCCACCTTGCTGCACCGTGTTTACTTTTGTTACTTGTTGCTCGTTACAATTTACCTCATCACAAAACTATCTGTTACCACTTATTTCAGTACTCGCAGAGAATACCTTGCTGAAAACCGCTTATCATTTCCTTCTGCTCCTCGTTGGGTTCGACACTCTTACTTATCAAAAGGACTATGATAGATCCCCTATACTTGTGGGTCATCAAGACTCTTTTCTGGCGCCGTTGCCAGGGAGTGTAGCGCCTTTGGTAAGTGGAATTTGGTAAGGACAAATTTATATAGTGTGCTGAAATTTTCTGTCACTTGTTACTATGGAAAGTAATTCTCTGAGGGGCTTGTTCGGGGTATCTTCACCCCGTCCAGTAGAGCAAAGAGTTGCTCCTCAACCTACTGAACCTATTGAAAATGAAACTCCTTTTGAAGTTCCTTCAGGTATGATGGAAAAACTGCTGGCTAATACTTTTACAGGAGATGGAACAAAGCATCCTGATGAACATCTACTCTATGTGGATGAAGTTTGTGGATTATTTAAGCTTGCAGGTATACCCAATGATGTTGTTAAGAAGAAGGTCTTCCCTTTATCTTTGAAGAAAGACGCATTGACATGGTATAGGCTATGTGATGATACGGGATCATGGAACTATAAAAGATTGAAATTGGAATTTTATCAAAAGTATTACCCTATGCATCTTGTTCATCATGATCGCAATTATATATATAATTTTTGGCCTCGCAAAGGAGAAAGCATCGCTCAAGCTTGGTGGAGGCTTAAATCAATGTTATATTCATGCCCCAATCATGAGCTCTCAAAAGTGACAATTCTTCAGAATTTTTATGCTCGGCTTTCTGATAACAATCGCACCATGCTCGATACTTCTTGTGCTGGCTCTTTTATTATGAAGACTATTGAATTCAGATGGAATTTATTGGATAGAATTAAACGCAACTCTGAAGATTGGGACCTCGACGAAGGTAAGGAGTCAGGCATGACACCTAAGTTTGATTGTGTTAAATCTTTTATGGATACCGATATTTTCCGTAAGTTTAGCACTAAATATGGATTTGACTCTGAGATAGTAGCTTCTTTTTGTGAATCTTTTGCTACTTATGTTGATCTCCCTAAGGAGAAGTGGTTTAAATATCATCCTCCCGTAGAAGTAAAATTAGCTGCACCTATTAAAGTTGAAGAAAAGACTGTCACTTGTCATGATCCTATTGTTCCTACTTCTTATGTTGAGAAGCCACCTTTCCCTGTTAGAGTAAAGGATCATGCTAAAGCTTCAACTGTTGTTCGTAAAAGCAATATCAGAACTTATACACCTCTTGAGCAAGTTAAAGTAGAACCTAATATTGCTATTGTTAAAGATCTCTTGTCTGATAATATTGATGGGCATGTTATTCAATTCTGTGGTGAAACTGCTAGAATCGCTAAACCGTGTGCTAAAGATAAACATAGACCTGTGGTAGGCGTGCCTGTTATTTCTGTTAAAATAGGAGATCATTGTTATCATGGTTTATGTGATATGGGTGCTAGTGCTAGTGTTATACCTATTACCTTGTATGAAGAAATTAAGCATGAAATTGCACCCACTGAGATAGAAGATATTGATGTTACAATTAAACTTGCCAATAGAGATACCATATCGCCAGTGGGAATTGTTAGAGATGTTGAAGTCTTGTGTGGGAAAACTAAATATCCCGCTGATTTTCTTGTTATTGGTTCTCCACAAGATAGCTTTTGTCCCATTATATTTGGTAGACCCTTCTTGAACACTGTTAATGCTAGGATAGATTGTGAAAAGAATGTTGTTACTATTGGCTTGGATGATATGGTTCATGAGTTTAATTTCTCTAAATTTAGTAAACAACATCGTGAGGAAGAATTGCCTAGTAAGGATGAAATTATTGGTCTGTCTTCTATTGCCGTACCTCCTAGTGATCCTTTGGAACACTATTTGCTAGACCATGAAAATGAGATGTTCATGAATGAAAGAAGGGAAATAGATGAAGTATTCTTTAAACAGAACCTATTCGCAACATAATTTGCTGTTGAAATCCTAGGGATCCTCCTCCACCCAAGGGTGATCCGTGTTTGAGCTTAAACCGTTGCTCGATAATCTTAAATATGCTTATCTTGATGAAAAGAAAATATATCCTGTTATTATTAGTGCTAACCTTTCAGAGCATGAAGAAGAAAGATTATTGAAAACTCGAAAAAGCACTATGTCATTGTTGGATATACTCTTTATGATCTTAAGGGCATTAGTCCCACTCTATGTCAGCATAAAATAAATTTGGAATCGGATGCCAAACAAGTTCGTGATCCTCAACGACGTTTGAATCCTAAAATGAAAAAAGTGGTAAGAAAAGAAATACTCAAGCTTCTGGAGGCAGGTATAATTTATCCCGTTGCTGATAGTCAGTGGGTAAGTCCTGTCCATTGTGTCCCTAAAAAGGGAGGTATTACTGTTGTCCCTAACAATAAAGATGAATTGATTCCGCAAAGAATTATCACAGGTTATAGGATGGTAATTGATTTCCGCAAATTAAATAAAGCTACTAAGAAAGATCACTACCCCTTACCTTTTATTGATCAAATGCTAGAAAGATTATGCAAACATACACATTATTGCTTTCTAGATGGTTATTCTGGTTTTTCTCAAATACATGTGTCGGCTAAAGATCAATCAAAGACTACTTTTACATGCCCTTTTGGTACTTTTGCTTATAGACATATGCCTTTTGGTTTATGTAATGCACCTGCTACCTTTCAAAGATGCATGATGGCTATATTCTCTGACTTTTGTGAAAAGATTTGTGAGGTTTTCATGGACGACTTTTCCGTCTATGGATCCTCTTTTGATGATTGCTTGAGCAATCTTGATCGAGTTTTGCATAGATGTGAAGAAACTAATCTTGTCTTGAATTGGGAAAAGTGACACTTTATAGTTAATAAAGGTATTGTCTTGGGGCACAAAGTTTCTGAAAGAGGTATTGAAGTTGATAAAGCCAAGGATGATGCTATTGAAAAGATGCCATGTCCCAAGGACATCAAAGGTATAAAAAGTTTCCTTGGTCACGCCGGGTTTTATAGGAGGTTCATTAAGGACTTCTTAAAAATTTCTCGGCCTCTGACTAATTTATTACAAAAAGATGTACTATTTGTCTTTCATTATGATTGTGTAGAAGCATTTGAAATACTTAAGAAAGCATTAGTCTCTGCACCTGTTGTTCAGCCACCTGATTAGAATTTACCCTTTAAAATTATGTGTGATGCTAGTGATTATGTTGTAGGTGCTTGATAAGCACATTTCTTATACATAATTTTGGCATACAAATATACCATTTGTTGAGTTCTGACCACCAATTCTTGTTTTAAATATAGAATAATTGAATGAAAATCATATAAAAGGATTGTTGACTAGTCACTTGTTTATTTTGAAGAAAAGTGCGACAAGGCACAAAATCCTTCTACTACAAAAGATCAAGTGATGGAGTCAAGGACCCGAGCGAGAAGAAAAGAAGTTAGCAGAGGCAAGCTAAAGAAGTGGGAGGATCTTCTTGTGAAGAAAGAAGAGAAGTAAGAGGGCCAAATCACAAAGTGCAGATGAGAGGAGGGGAACAAAATCCCTAGGCGCTGGAGGGATCCAATCGGGCATGGCATCTCATCTCTCTCCCTCACCCCTCCTTCTCCATCTCCGGCCGCCGCCATGGCCAGGCCGGCGTGGTGGTGCGCCTCCGCACCATCAGCACACCCACCATAAACATCCACCACTCACCACCAACTTCATCCACCAGCGCCACCATCTCGTGATCTCTCCCTCTCCGTCGATCCTATCTTCCTGATGCCCCTGCTGCTCCTTCTCTTTGCGCCTCCTTTGCTGATTCTCTGCTCTGAACCTCAAGTTGCTGCTGCCACTTCTTCTCTGAACCCAAAGGGTTTGCTGCTCCTCGAGCACGCACCTGCTGCTTCTCTCCTCACGTCCCTGCTGCTTCTCTCCTCACGTCCCTGTTGCTGCTCCATTCCCAATCTTGCTCTCTCTCTCTCTCTCTCTCTCTCTCCTCTCTCTCTCTCGATCCTCTCTCTCTCTCCGATGCTCCTCTCTCTGCTCTCTCTCTCTCTCTGCTCTCCTCTCTCTCTCTCTGATTCTCTCTCTCTCTCTCTCTCTCTCAAGTCTGTCTGCTCTCTCTCTCTCTCTCTCGAACCCTCTCTCTCTCTCTCTCTCTCTCTCTCTCTCTCTCTCTCTCTCTCTCTCTCTCTCTCTCTCTCTCTCTCTCTCTCTCTCTCTCTCTCTCTCTCTCTCTCTCTCTCTCTCTCTCTCTCTCTCTCTCTCTCTCTCTCTCTCTCTCTCACTCTCTCTCTCTCTCTCTCTCTCTCTCTCTCTCTCTCTCTCTCTCTCCATCTCTCTCTCTCTCTCTCTCTCTAATTTCTGTAATCTTGGAAGTGTCATAACTAGTGCTATGTAATGTTCAGTCTTGATAAGTGTAGTATCCTGCTGCTTGGTTCAGTTTCGAATTTATAATATAAATGCTTAATTAGTATGTCCAGAGTAGTTGATACCTCGTCACTTAGAGAATTACTTGATCTGTTATACTTTGTTTAGTGAAATAGTAATCATATGTGTGTGGTGTCCTGTGATATATACATATGTGATAAGTAATCTTCACATAACGCCCCTGCTGCTCCTCACGCTCCTTCTCTAGCTGGTTGCTGCTGCTCTTCACCTTCCCGTGCCCCAACCTGCTGCTGCTGCTTCTTCTCCAATCCCCATGCTGCGCCTATTCCCTTTCCTTGTTGGTGTTCCTTTACAGAAGAAAACAACCTGCTGCTGTTCTTTACTTGTTGCTGATCCTGCACTTCTCTGAATCCCGAACTGCTGCTTCTCTCTCTTTTTCTTGCAAAAATATTGTACGATGCCTTGTAAGAATTGGTGAATTGTCCAGTATTAAAGTGGTTTAGTAATATTCTGTTGATCTGCGAGTACTAGTTTAGTGGCTTGTGTAATTTCGTTTGTGTTGTCACTCGTGTAACCTAAACCTTGGTGTAGTACCTTGTGCCCATATGTGTGGCTATGTGTGTACTGTAGTTCCTACGTCAACTATGTTCATGTGAAAATATATATGTTTGTGCTGTGATATATATTTGTCCCTGTCATATTATCTGGTTTCTTTCCTCTGTTAGATGTTTGATAGTTATATATGTGTCTTTGTCATGTTATTTTCCTTTTGTTTTAGTCTCTAATTTCTCCTGCCTAATAAAAATATCAAAAAGACAACTAGTACTCTCTCTTTACTGTTTGTCATTTTTATTTGTCACTGTCCTTGGTTATTTTAGGTTTATATTTTCTTGCGATCATCATCTGAATTGTCACCTAGCTTTAGCCTAGTATAGTCGCTGTCGCCTAGTCCCTGTGGAGAACACGACATGCGTAGTTTGGGCGTAAAAACCCCACTATACTCACAATTGATCAGTGATGTTCTAGGGCAAAGAGTTGATAAGAAGTTAAATGTTATCCATTATGCTAGTAAGACTCTAAACAATGCTCAAAGAAATTATGCTACTATCGAAAAGGAACTTTTAGCAGTTGTATTTGCTTGTGATAAATACAGACCCTACATTGTTGATTTTAAAGTAACTATTCACACCGATCATGTTGCAATTAAATATCTTATGGAAAAGAAATATGCTAAACCTAGACTTATTAGAAGGGTTCTCTTGCTGCAAGAATTTGATTTGCATATTGTTGATAGAAAAGGAGCTGAGAACCCCGTTGCAGACAACTTGTCTAGGTTAGAGAATGTTCTTGATGACCCACTACCTATTAATGATAGCTTTCCTGATGAACAATTAAATTTCATAAGCACTTCTCGTAGCACTCCATGTTATGCTGATTATGCTAATTATATTGTTGCTAAATTTATACCACTTAGCTTCACATACCAACAAAAGAAAAAGTTCTTTTATGATTTGAGACATTACTTTTGGGATGATCCACATCTTTATAAAGAAGGAGTAGATGGTGTTATTAGACGTTGTGTACCTGAGCATGAACAGGAACAGATCCTACGAAAATGTCACTCCGAAGCTTACGAAGGACACCACGCTGGAGATAGAACTGCACATAAGGTATTGCAATCTGGTTTTTATTGGCCTACTCTCTTCAAGGATGCCCGTAAGTTTGTTTTGTCTTGCGATGAATGTCAAAGAATTGGTAATATTAGTAGACGTCAAGAAATGCCTATGAATTATTCATTTGTTATTGAACCATTTGATGTTTGGGGCTTTGATTATATGGGACCTTTTCCTGCCTCTAATGGATATACACATATTTTAGTTGTTGTTGATTACGTTACTAAGTGGGTAGAAGCTATTCCAACTAGTAGTGCTGATCATAACACTTCTATTAAAATGCTTAAGGAAGTTATTTTTCCGAGGTTTGGAGTCCCTAGATATTTAATGGTGATGGTGGTTCACACTTTATTCATGGTGCTTTCAGTAAAATGCTTGCTAAATATGACGTTAATCATAGAATTGCATCTCCTTATCACTCACAGTCTAGTGGTAAAGTAGAATTGAGTAATAGAGAGCTCAAATTAATTTTGCAAAAGACTGTTAATAGGTCTAGAAAGAATTGGTCCAAGAAACTTGATGATGCATTATGGGCCTATAGAACTGCATATAAGAATCCTATGGGTATGTCTCCTTATAAAATGGTTTATGGAAAAGCATGTCACTTACCTCTCAAACTAGAACATAAGGCATATTGGGCTATTAAAGAGCTCAACTATGATTTCAAACTTGCCGGTGAGAAGATGTTATTTGATATTAGCTCACTTGATGAATGGAGAACCCAAGCCTATGAAAATGCCAAGTTATTTAAAGAAAAAGTTAAAAGATGGCATGACAAAAGGATACAAAAGCGTGAGTTTAATGTAGGTGATTATGTATTGCTCTACAACTCTCGTTTAAGATATTTTGCAGGAAAACTTCTCTCTAAATGGGAAGGTCCCTACGTTATCGGGGAGGTCTATCGTTCCGGTGCTATAAAAATCAACAACTTCGAAGGCACAAATCCGAAGGTGGTAAACGGTCAAAGAATCAAACATTATATCTCAGGTAATCCCATAAATGTTGAAACCAATATTATTGAAACCGTAACCCCGGAGGAATACATAAGGAGCACTTTCCAGACCGTTTCAGACTCTGAAAATGAATAGGTATGTGGTACGGTAAGTAAACCGACTCCAAAACAATTTTAAGGCAATATTTCTCTGTTTTGGAATATTTAGAAAAATAGAAAAATAAGTGGCAGTCCGGGAAGGACACGAGGCCTTCACGAGGGTGGAGGGCGCGCCCTGCCCCCTGGGCGCGCGCCCCTACCTCGTGAGCACCTCGTGTACTCTCCGGACTCCGTTTTCTTGCACGATACGTATTTTGGTCGGTAAAAATTCATTATATATTCTCCCGAAGGTTTTGACTCCCGTATCATGCAAATATCCTCTGTTCTTGTTTTTGAGCTGTTGCTGCTGCAGACTAGAGCAAGATGTCTTCTCAAGAGTCAGTCGGGGAAAGCCGGGTATCTAATCCAGCACCAGAACCGAGGGCACAGAGTGATGCCGACCACTTTGGGCCAGCAACGGAGGAAGAGACGGAGGCCGACTTGATGAGGGTAGATGCCATGGAGGATCAAGAAGTCACCTCTCGCCTCCGAGCTGGGTTTACGATGGGGGAACTACAGAGCTCAGCTATTCCAAACTCGGTTATCCGTTTCAATATTAGATTTCTTTCTTATGAAAATATGAGGAGGAGTGTCTCTTGTTCCCCCGCAGCTATGCAACATCCTTGGGTGCAAGGAGCTTTAGCCGTTACAGGAAAGCTTCGCAAGGAAATAATGGACAATAATGGACCTCAAGCAGCAAGTCAATAAGCTCGAGGAGGAGAACCATATCTTGAAGGGAATCATCGCCAAGAATATTACACCAACAACAAAGGAGACATAATCACATGGGTATGGGCACTCCCCTTGGCAATTGCCAAGCTTTGGGGGGTGGGTGCCCCGCATCGTATCACCATCACAACTCCTATCTTTACCGTTTTTCTTAGTTCGATCCTATTAGTAGTATCCATACCCATGTGATTATGTCTCCTTCTTTGTTGTTGGCAAATATAGCTTTGGTCATCATTGCAATTAATAGGAAGTAATAAGGAGAGAGAGGTTTCACATATAGATATATTATCATTGACATCTTTTATGATTGGGAGCACTCATTAAAATATGACATGCTAAAGAGTTGATGTTGGACAAGGAAGACAACATAATGAGTTATGTTTTCTTCTATCTGAGATAAAGTATGTTGTCATGGTTCCTCTAACATGTTGAGCTTGCCTTTCCCCCTCATGCTAGCCAAATTCTCAGCACCAAGTAGAGAAACTACTTGTGCTTCCAAATACCTTTAAACCAGTTTAGCCATGAGAGTCCATCATATCTACCTATGGATTGAGTAAGATCCTTCAAGTAAGTTGTCATCGGTGCAAGCAATAAAAATTGCTCTCTAAATATGCACGACTTATTAGTGCAGAGAAATAAGCTTTGTACGAACTTGTTGTGGAAGTAATAAAAGCGACGGACTGCATAATAAAGTTCCACATACAAGGGGCAATATAAAGTGACGTTCTTTTGCATTAAAATTTTGTGCATCCAACCATAAAAGCGCATGGCAACCTCTGCTTCCCTGTGCGAATGGCCTATCTTTTATTATTATCCTCTACCTTATGCAAGAGTCATGGTGATCTTCACCTTTCCTTTTTCATTTTATCCTTTGGCAAGCTCAGCATGTTGGAAAGAACATGATATATATATCTAATTGGATGTGGGGGAGCATGAATTATTATTGTTGACATTACCCTTGAGGTAAAAGGTTGTGGGGCAAAACTATAAGCCCCTATCTTTCTCTCAGGTTCCATTAAAACTCCGTAACCACAAGTATTGCGTGAGTGTTAGCAATTATGAAGGATTAAGTGATAGTTGAGTATGTGGACTTGCTTTTAAGCTCTGACATAGACTATTTCCGATGTTATGATAAATTGCAATTGCTCCAATGACTGAGGGTATAATTTGTTAGTGCCCAATAAGGTTTCTGATTCATACTTTTGCATTGTGAAAAGTTCATCACTTGAACATAAGTAATCATATGAAAAATCTATATATGTTGATGTTATGAGAATAATCATGATGCCTTCATGTCCGTATTTTATTTTTATCGACGCCTCTACCTCTAAACATGAGGACATATTTATTGTTATCGGCTTTTCGCTTGAGGACAAGCGAGGTCTAAGCTTGGGGGAGTTGATACGTCCATTTTGCATCATGCTTTTATATTGATATTTATCGCATTATGAGCTGTTATTTCACGTTATGTCACAATACTTATGGCTATTCTCTCTTATTTTACAAGGTTTACATGAAGAGGAAGAATGCCGGCAGCTGGAATTCTGGGCTGTAAAAGGAGCAAATATTGAAGGACCATTCTGCGCAACTCCAAAAGTCCTGAAACTCCACGGAATACCTTAAAATAAATAAAGAAAATCATCGCTAAAGATGAAGGCCAGGGGCCCACACCCTGCTCACGAGGGTGGGGGCGCGCCTCCCCGGGCGCGCCCCTACCTCATGGGCCCCCTGGTGGCTCTCCGACGTCCATCTTCTCCTATATGAAGTCTTTCGATGAGAAAAAAATCAGAAGCAACCTTTCGGGACGAGACTCTGCCGCCACGAGGCGGAACCTTGGCGGAACCAATCTAGGGCTCCGGCATAGCTGTGCTGCCGGGGACACTTCCCTCCGGGAGGGGGAAATCATTGTCATCATCATCACCAACGCTCCTCTCATCGAGAGAGGGCAATCTCCATCAACGTCTTCACCAGCACCATCTCATCTCCAAACCCTAGTTCATCTCTTGTATTCAATTCTTGTCTCCAAATCAGGGATTGGTGCTAGTAGGTTGCTAGTAGTGTTGATTACTCCTTGTAGTTGATGCTAGTTGGTTTACTTGGTGGAAGATCATATGTTCAGATCCTTTATGCATATTATTACCCCTCTGATTATGAACATGAATATGCTTTGTGAGTAGTTACGTTTGTTACTGAGGACACGGGAGAAGTCTTGCTATTAGTAGTCATGTGAATTTGCTATCCGTTCGATATTTTGATGAGATGTATGTTGTCTAACCTCTAGTGGTGTTATGTGAATGTTGACTACATAACACTTCACCATTATTTGGGCCTAGAGGAAGGCATTGGGAAGTAATAAGTAGATGATGGGTTGCTAGAGTGACAGAAGCTTGAACCCTAGTTTATGCGTTGCTTCGTAAGGGGCTGATTTGGATCCATATGTTTCATGCTATGGTTAGGTTTACCTTAATACTTTTGTTGTAGTTGCGGATGCTTGCAATAGAGGTTAATCATAAGTGGGATGTTTGTTCAAGTAAGAACAACACCCAAGCACCGGTCCACCCACATATCAAATTATCAAAGTACCGAACGCGAATCATATGAGCGTGATGAAAACTAGCTTAACGATATTCCCATGTGTCCTCGGGAGCGCTTTTCCTATTATAAGAGTTTGTTCCGGCTTGTTCTTTGCTACAAAAGGATTGGGCCACCTTGCTGCACCTTATTTACTTTTGTTACTTGTTGCTCGTTACAATTTACCTTATCACAAAACTATCTGTTACCACTTATTTCAGTACTTGCAGAGAATACCTTGCTGAAAACCGCTTATCATTTCCTTCTGCTCCTCGTTGGGTTCGACACTCTTACTTATCGAAAGGACTACGATAGATCCCCTATACTTGTGGGTCATCAGAAGCGAGCCGCGGGCGCTGCAATTTATTGCTGGTTTTGGACTTTTGTTTTGGCCGCCTCGGGAAGGTACGTAGAACAGTCCTTCGTTCTCATCTACAAGCACCGGCACCGAGGATCGCCACCGGCTGCGAGATGGAGGATGAGCCGGCCAACAAGCGGGGGCGAGTCGAGCCAGAACCGCAAGGGCCTCCGGCGAACATGGACTTCATCCGCAGCCTCCCCGACGAGATGTTGGCAACCATCATATCCCACCTCCCCATCAAATCTGGCGTGCAGACCACTGTCCACTCACGGCGGTAGCGCCCCCTATGGCACTCCTTCCCCAGGACCTCATCATCGACAATGAGTTCTGCAGTGGGGAGCGACAATGCCTGGAGGAAGTGTCCCACGTCCTCGCCATGCATCCTGGGCCGGTCAGATGCCTTCCTATCGGCAGGTTCAGTCCCGACTGGAAGGTCGAACCAGGTTTCACTACTGGTTCCTATCCCCAGCCCTAGATTGGCTCAAGGAGCTCAGCTTTCATGCTGGACGTCCGTGCTCACTGCCGCCGTCCGCGCTCCGCCTCGCGCCCACGCAGCGCCACGCTAAATTCAGGCAATGCATTTTCCCCGGATTGATGCCACGCGCGCTCTTCATATCCCTAAACTTAAGCACCTCGAGCTCATGGTCGTCTGCATCTCAAAGGAGGATTTGGAGCGCCTGCTCGTCGGTTGTACAACGCTCGAGTACCTTCGTATTGAGGTGATGGATGGATTCAGTAGCCTCCACATCACCTCGACGAATGTCTGTGCGATTTATGTGCATTGTTGATGCTGCCCAAGGTTGTCAGTTGAAAATGCGCCTTTCCTTGAGAGATTGTATGTACTTGATAAATTAGGTCCAGCAAGAATCAGAATCATTCATGCACCGAAATCGACAGTGTTGGGCTATTCGTGTGCTGAATTCAATGAACTTGTTACCGGATCATTATCCGTTTAGGTACAACAGCCTTCGTCTTGTCCTTCTTATATATCATTAGACAACACATTTTATCTAATTTTTTTGATCTATATGTTCACCTGTCATCCAGAAAATGATTCCTACAAGCTTGACCCGGCCTCTGCGCACAATGAAGATCTTGGCACTACAATCTGTCGGCCCCGATCTGGATGAAGTTGTTAGATTCCTTAGATGCTTTCCTTGCACGGAGAAGCTATACATCAAGGTGATGCTCCTTTCCTGTTAATTTTTTACCACAACGGAGCTCAATTTGTTGTTACTTTTACCCATGATTACAATGACAAATGTAGAATGATTTCTAAAGGAAATTTGGAGGATTTCAATACATATATTTTTTGAGATGTTAATCATGAAAGATTAAAGGTGGCATTTCACACTTTTCGTGTATTTTAGAAATCTTGCAAATCAAAGAGGCCCGAAGTGTTCAAATCTGCAGCTAGGCACAAATATTCCGTCTTCGTTTGCAGTTACTAGCAAGCCAGAAAGTAGAAAATGTTGGGGAATATAACAATCCCATTGAATGCCTTGATCTTCATCTCACAGATTACTTTCAACGAGTACCGAGGCACCACACCAAAAATTAAATTTGCCAAGTTCTTTGTTGAGAATGCAAGGTTGCTCAAGGTAATGAGGTTTGCCCTATATTAACTGCGCAGAAGTTAATGGATTGCTAAAGAGCACATGCGTCTACAACTGAATGGAAAAGGCTCTGTAGAAGCTGAATTTCAGTTTCTAACTTCATATGACAGATTATTCGGAAGTCACTGTATTGAGCCGCTATATGACTTCTCGGTGGCTGACCCTTTCACAGAAATAATGCATGAAAAACATTCTAAAGAAGATGAATTTTATTTGTCAGAATAGTTTGAACCTTGTAATATTTGAATTTGGGCCTTGTAATGCTGGAATTTGAACCTTGCAATATTAATGGTATTTTTTATATAACATAATTGGATGTTTAATTTGGTTTTGAAATCATGTCTTGTTATAAGTACATTTATGGTATTTGTAATTGGAGTATGTTGTTCTTCTGTAGACAGATCATAGATGTTGTGCAAACAGAGGCTATCACAGCGCACGCGGACCACACTAGGGAACCCGTCGGTGATGAATTCATTAATCGGAGACAGTTGTATACCAGGAAGCGGTTGCCCACAACACGCACGGCTTATTCCATCACAAACAGCTCGGACGGATCAACTGTATGCCATGTATCGCACACGCAACTCTAATCTGAATTGTGCTTGATCTCTCCGCCATAGCTCGCACAGTTCGTCTTATTTGCCACATATCACTGTGCATGCCTCTGCTCGCGTACCTCGTCGCGCTCTGCTCGCGTCCCTCCGCTAGCTCGGCTTGTGGACGGCTTTTCTCCGCGTGTTCAACTGTTATATGCATATGCTTGCTCACCGTTAAGGCAGTCGCAGAGTGCTCTGCTCGCGTCCCTCCACGCGCACTGCCAGCGGTTGGAGCCGATGCACGATCACATTGGGGGTCCCTAATACGTTTCCGTCGTATCTATAATTTTTTATTGTTCCATGCCAATATTATTCAACTTTCATACACTTTTAGCGACTTTTTATACTATTTTTTGGGACTAACATATTGATCCAAAGGCTCAAAGTGCGCCTCTGTTTGTTGCATGTTTTATGTTTCGCAGAAACCCAATATCAAACGGAGTCCAAACGGGATAAAAATGGACGGAGAATTATTTTGGAATATTTGTGATTTTTGGGAAGTAAAATCAATGCGAGACGGTGCCCGAGGGGGCCACGAGGCAGGGGGCGCGCCCCAGGGAGGCAGGCGTGCCCTGGACCCTCGTGGGCACCCCGTAAGGCGGTTTATGCTATTCTTTTGCCGCAAGAAAGCTAATTTTATGAAAAAAATCTGGGCGAAAGATTCACCCCAATCGAAGTTACGGATCTCCGGATATAAAAGAAACGGTGAAGGGGCAGAATCTGGGAACACAGAAACAGAGAGACAGAGAGATAGATCCAATCTCAGAGGGGCTCTCGCCCCTCCCAAGCCATGGGATCCGACCAGAGGGGAAACCCTTCTTCCATCTAGGGAGAAGGTCAAGGAAGAAGAAGAAGAAGGGGGGATCTCTCCCCCTTGCTTCCGGTTGCACCGGAACACCGCCGGGGGCCATCATCATCACCACGATCTTCACCAACACCTCCGCCATCTTCACCAACATCTCCATCACCTTCCCCCGTCTTTATTCAGCGGTCCACTCTCCCGCAACCCGCTTTACCCTCTACTTGAACATTGTGCTTTATGCTTCATATTATTATCCAATGATGTGTTGCCATCCTATGATGTCTGAGTAGATTTTCGTTGTCCTACCGGTGATTGATGAATTGCTATGATTGGTTAATTGCATGTTTTATTATTGGTGCTGTCCTATTGTGCCCTCCGTGTCGCGCAAGCATGAGGGATTCCCGATGTAGGGTTTGCAATATGTTCATGATTTGCTTATGGTGGGTGGCGTGAGTGACAAAAGCACGCACTTAGTAAGTAGGTTGTTTATGTATGGGATAAAGGGACTTGATACTTTAATGCTATGGTTGGGTTTTACCTTAATGATCTTTAGTAGTTGCGGATGCTTGCTAGAGTTCCAATCATAAGTGCATATGATCCAAGAAGAGAAAGTATGTTGGCTTATGCCTCTCCCTCAAATAAAATTGCAATAGTGATTACCGGTCTGGTAAAGTTGTTAATTGCTTAGGGACAATTTCACAACTCCTACCACCACTTTTCCACACTCTCTATATTTACTTTATTGCTTCTTTATCTAAACAGCCCCTAGCTTTTATTTACGTGCTCTTTATTATCTTGCAAACCTATCCTATCACACCTACAAAGTACTTCTAGTTTCATACTTGTTCTAGGTAAAGCGAACACTAAGCATGCGTAGAGTCGTATCTGTGGCAGATAGGGCTTGAGAGAGTATTTGTTCTACCTTTACCTCCTCGTTGGGTTGGACACTCTTACTTATAGAAAGAGGCTACAATTATCCCCTACACTTGTGGGTTATCAAGACCTTTTTCTGGCGCCGTTGCCGGGGAGTCATGGCGTGGGGTGAATATTCTCGTGTGTGCTTGTTCGCTTTATCACTAAGTAAATTTTATTTGTTGTTTTTAGTTGTTTTCTATCTTTAGTTATGGGTAGGAAACGCAAAATACCAAAAAATAATAGTTGTACCTACTGAACTAATGGTTGAAGAACCACTCAAAATCTATCACACTCCTGAAGCTTTTTACTTGGATCATCTTCGATCCCTTTATGCTCGTGCTGAAACCCCTACTAGCTTAGTTGAGGGAAAATTTTTAGATGAGCATGCTTGTTATGTGCGACACCGTATATCTGAAAAAGGGAAACTTTTACTGGATCAAATTCATCATTTGCAATGCTATGCTTGGAATTTGTGTGAAATATATGATATTACTTATTGTTCCGAAAACCCTAAGAAACACCTTCCCTACCAATGTGAGTTTAGTGATAATGGAATCGTATCTTCGTATGCTAAGGGTTTTTATAATTACTATGATGTTCAACAAATTGAAGAATTTGTTGCTTTTAAGGGTGCTTATGAAATTGCTTCTTTGATTTGAAAGTATGATGCCACTCTTTACAAATCTGAAAATTTTGCCATACTTGAATATTGTTATGATAATTATGCTTCTAATGCCTATGTTAAACCATATATTGAGGACTTCTTCGCTGTCCAAGAAGAGACTAATATTTTGCAGGAAGCTATGGAAGAGGAAATTACTGAAACTGTGAGCTCATTGGATGAAAAAGATGATGAGGAGAGCGAAGAACAAAAGGAGGAAGAGCGGATTAGCTACCTGTGCCCACCTTCTAATGAGAGTAACTCTACAACTCATACATTGTTTAATTCCTTCGTGCTTACCGAAGGATGATTGCTATGATCCCGTTGATTCTCTTGAAATATCCCTTTTTGATGATGCTTGCTATGCTTGTGGCCAAGATGCCAATATGAATTATGCTTATGGAGATGAACTTTCTATAGTTCCTTATGTTAAACATGAAATTGTTGCTATTACACCCACACATGATAGTCCTATTATCTTTTTGAATTCTCCCGACTATACTATATCCGAGAAGTTTGTGCTTATTAAGGATTATATTGATGGGTTGTCGTTTACCACTACACATGATGATTTTGATAGGTATAATATGCATGTGCTTGCTGCTCCTACTTGCAATTACTATGAGAGAGGAACTATATCTCCACCTCTCTATGTTTCCAATATGATAAAATTGCAAGAAACTGCTGATACTATGCATTGGCCTTTACTATGTGTGCATGAATTGTTCTCTAATGACATGCCGATGCATAGGAAGAGAGTTAGACTTCGTTGTTGCATGATATATGTTACTTTGTGCTCACTACTAAATTACAAATCATTGTTAATTAAAATTGGCTTTGATATACCTTGGGATCCGGGTGGATCCATTACTTGAGCACTGTATGCCTAGCTTAATGGCTTTAAAGAAAGCGCTGCCAGGGAGACAACCCGAAAGTTTTAGAGAGTCATTTATTTCTGTTGAGTGCTTTTATATAGTCTAAAAACAAAAAAAATAAAGAGGGGAACCCAAAACTTTTCAAAAAGGAAAGTGAAAGTGAGAAAGACAAGCATTGTTGAAGTGGGAGAGCTCCTTGAACTTTGTTCATGCTCATGGAAACTTTGTGAATCTTAATTACAGGAACTTTTCATAAAAAATAATTATCCCCTTGTACAATTCCATTGTATTATAAAAATAATGTGCTAAGGTTTGCCTTTAGGATGTTTACAATGCTTGTTGGTTTATACGGTGCAGGACGGAAACTTTGGCTGTAGTGCACGATTTTACATTTTTAGCTGGAACGTCAAATGGTTCTGATTCTTTTTGCAGTATCTTTATGTACAAATTGTTTATTTTTCCTAATTTTGGTAGAATTTTTGGGGTACAAGAAGTGTTGTGAATGTTCAGATTGCTACAGACTGTTCTGTTTTTGACAAATTATGTTTTTATGCATAGTTTACTTGTTTTGATGAAACTATCAATTTCTATCAGTTGATTAAGCCATGAAAAAGTTATATTATAGTAGACACAATGCAAAAACAAAATATCAATTGTTTTGCAAAAGTACCTAGAGTAGTGGTTTGCTTTATTATACTAACGGATCTTACCGAGTTTTCTGTTGAAGTTTTGTGTGGATGAAGTGTTTGATCGAGGAGGTCTCAATATGAGGAAAAGGAGGAGAGGCAAGAGCTCAAGCTTGGGGATGCCCAAGGAACCCCAAGTAAATATTCAAGGAGACTCAAGGGTCTAAGCTTGGGGATGCCCCGGAAGGCATCCCCTCTTTCTTCAACAAGTATCGGTATGTTTTCGGATTCGTTTCGTTCATCCGATATGTGCAAGTCTTGGAGCGTCTTTTGCATTTAGTTTTCACTTTTCTTTTATGCACCATGCTGGTATGAGATAATCCTTGGTTGATTTATAGAATTCTCATTGCACTTCACTTAAATCTTTTGAGTGTGGCTTTATAGAATGCTTCATGTGCTTCACTTATATCATTTGAAGTTTGGATTGCCTGTTTCTCTTCACATAGAAAACCGCCATTTGTAGAATGCTCTTTTGCTTCACTTATAATTGTTAGAGCATGGGCATATCTTTTGTATAAAGAATTAAACTCTCTTGCTTCACTTATATCTATTTATAGAGATGACGGGAATTGGTCATTCACATGGTTAGTCATAAAATCCTACATAAACTTGTGGATCATTGAATATGATATGTTTGATTCCTTGCGATAGGTTTGCGATATAAAGGTGGTGTTATTAGAGTCATGCTAGTGGGTGATTGTGGATTAGTAGAAATACTTGTGTTGAGGTTTGTGATTCCCGTAGCATGCACATATGGTGAACCGCTTTGTGATGAAGTTGGAGCACAATTTTATTTACTGATTGTCTTCCTCATGAGTGGCGGTCGGGGACGAGCGATGGTCTTTTCCTACCAATCTATCCCCCTAGGAGCATGCGCGTAGTACTTTGTTTTCAATGGCTTGTAGATTTTTGCAATAAGTATATGAGTTCTTTATGACTAATGTTGACTCCATGGATTATACGCACTCTCACCCTTCCACCATTGCTAGCCTCTCTTGTGCCGCGAAACTTTCGCCGGTACCATACACCCACCATATACCTTCCTCAAAACAGCCACCGTACGTACCTATCATGGCATTTCCATATCCATTTCGAGACAGCCCCTAGCTTAGGGACAAATTCACAACTCCTACCACCACTTTTCCACACTCGCTATATTTACTTTATTGCTTCTTTATCTAAACAGCCCCTAGCTTTTATTTGCGTGCTCTTTATTATCTTGCAAGCCTATCCTATCACACCTACAAAGTACTTCTAGTTTCATACTTGTTCTAGGTAAAGCGAACACTAAGCGTGCGTAGAGTCGTATCAGTGGCAGATAGGGCTTGAGAGAGTATTTGTTCTACCTTTAGCTCCTCGTTAGGTTCGACACTCTTACTTATCAAAAGAGGCTACAATTATCCCCTACACTTGTGGGTTATCAGCCCCATATGCATGTTGTTGCACTGCGCCCGTTGCCACGATGCAGTTACGTGCGGCACGATGGAGTTACACGCTGCAAATTAGAACTGCCATCTGGTCATGCCGATATTCCAGGCCATCCGGCTTCCCCATTAATTCCCACGACCATTTAGTCTCTTCAACCTTTCGATCACTCCCCACAACACAACAAGCACACCCACGACGACACATACAGAGAGGATATCTAGGGGTGCTCCAATGGAGTTCGGCGTGCATCAAGTCAAAAACCCACGCGAGGGAGATGGATCTCTCGGTGGTGTACACCATCGACCCGGCCATGGTGGAGGGCTACATCAACACCATGGGGTAGTTGCTTGCTCGGGATAAGTACAAAGTGGCGGCATCAACTTCCAGTACACCGGCGGTCATCCCGGCAAAGATCACAAGGTTGCCATCACCCAGTTGTGCCTGAGTCATCATGTCATCATCTACCACTACTGCATGGCCACAGAGCCTTGCAACCGTTTCGCCAGGTTTGTCAATAGCACCGATTACAAGTTCGCTACGGTGGAAACCTCCGACGATGTAAAAGCGCTCATGGTTACGGGCTTGCCTACAAGAACCTAGTCAAAATCCGTGACCACTACAAGGTCTTGGGCAGCACGAAGAAGGACTCCCTGGTTGAACTCGCCTCGGCCATCATCGACCCCTGCTACGAAAAGATGAAGCGGGATGGCAACAGAACACATCATGTATCCTAGCATGGGGCCTGGACGCGGCAATTGGATGAACCTCACCTCAGTTTCGCGGCCAAGAGCATGTACACATGCTACGAGATGCACAGGCGGATCGTTGACATGAGGAAGTGCCTCCTTCCAAAAATCAACGAGGCCAGATCGAGCCACAAGCAGAGCACTAGCGGCAAGCATCACAAGAAGTAGATGATGATCAGATGATCATTTATCCTAGTTAATTATGCATGTAATATATAGTTTACTTTGGTGTGTGAAAATGTCATGTGTGTAGTAGCCACCTATGTAATTATGCATGTAATAGTTTACTTTGGTGTGTGCAAATGTTATGTGTGTAGTAGCCACCTATGTAATTGGATGTTTAATTTGGTTATGCAACCATGTCCTTATAAGTGTGTATACATACATATGTCATTGTTCTATATGCAATCACATCGCACAACACACACGTCTTATTAGCAGCAATCGCCTGTGTTATTATCGGTCTTCGCACACATTTCTGATTATAGACCTGTTTGCCGCCTATGACACACATCTTGTTAAGTTGAACCGTTTATGTTCTCTTGGCTCAACGCAAATAGTTAATCCGAGTAACTGTTTGCCCTCTATCGCATAGACCTTGATCTGGCTAACCATGTCTTTTGTGTTGCCTAATCATAAACAGTTCATTCGAGTAAATTGTATGTTGTATATCACACACACCTTCATCTGGCTACCCGTTTCTGTTGTTCCGCCTTATCCGAGTGAACTGTATGCGTTATATAACACACACCTTCATCTGGCTGCCTATTTCTGTTGTTCTGCCTCATCACAAACAGTTCATTGGAGTGAACCATATGCCACGCATCGCACAAGTAACTATAATGTGAATCGTGTTTGATGTCTCCGCTATCGCAAACGTATCGTATCATTTTTTTACGGTTTCTTTACATTAGCGTTTGTGATTAATGCATCACACATAGTTTTGTCGAAGGGTCTCTGATTGTAGTGTCGCGTTAGCAGCATCCTGCAATAGTAATTTTTTTTACTATAAATGACAGTGGGAGAGGCTCCCACTGACTTTTGTATTACTCACAAGGAACCGATTACATCAATGTTACAAGTGGGATTTTTGTGCCCCCCGGCCATGGCCTCAAGAATCTAATCAACAAATGTCACAACCCTTGTATGTAACTAGCTAAGAAAGGACGAAGTTCCTCTCTACAATTGTGTACAAGAAGGTCCAAAATATTTTTGAATCTACCCAACCATGAACCAAACGAGTGCGGGATCCCTCTGAAATATTCATTGTTCCTCTCCTTCCACAAACTCCATGCAGCCATCATAAAATTGTCCACAAACAAAGGTTGCTGCCAATTCTCTCTGCCACCGTGTAACAAAGTGATTCTGTTGCCCAATGCCGGCCAATGCATGCCAACTTTATCCCAACAACATTGACTAAACGGGCAGGCAAAGAATAGGTGTTCGACGGTTTCCTCAGGAGGGTTTTGCAACAACATGCATGTGTAAATATTGCCCGCAACAACGTAGTGCCTCGTCTCAGCAAGTTTCTCGTGTTTAGGTGGTCCACCAGGAGCGGCCACCCAAACATTTTGAATTTGATCGGGCTTTTCGCCCTCCAAAGCCAAACGAAGGCATCGTCAGCAACCATCTCTCTAAAGCAGTGGTCGTAGAATTTTTTGGAGGAGAATTTCCCACCAAGGACGCACTCCCAAGTGTCATTGCAGTCCCTCTCCAAAAGCACATGCATCGAGCCTTGTTGGATCTCCCTGACTTCCTCTCTAGCTTGAGCCGACAGAGGCAGGTGGAAGAGCATGCCTGGATCCATAGTTGTAAGAACATTAACAACAGACTCATCCTCATTTACGCTGAAAGAGAAAGCTCTGGGGGAGAGCTCCATGAGGGGGGCATCTCAGTCGCTATCAAACTAGGCGTCTTTCCAGAACAGTGAGGAAGAACCGTTCCCTAGAGTGACTATGGTGATCCCACGAAACGCGTCGCTGAGTTGCATTACATCACGCCACCGGAAGGAGCCAACTAGGTCTGTTGCGTGCGTAATTTTGTCCGTGTAATAAGCATCCCAGATCAAGGTCACCCAAGGGACATCTTCTCGGTTGTAGAACTTGAACATGTGTTTTAGAAGGAGGGCTACATTCTGGGTTTTGTTGTCAATAACCCCAAGTCCACCTTTATGTTTTGGTCTACAAACCAACTCCCAGGCCGCCAGAGAATTGTTCTTGACTCCGTCTTCTGAATTCTTAGCCCATAGATGATATCTGCGCAGTTTATCGAGGTGCTCAACCACCTTAGGGTGTAGCTTGATCGTGCACATGGCATAGATCAGCATTGACGTTACAGTTGAATTGACCAAAGTGAGCTTGGCCCCGGACGACATCAGAGACAGGGCCGTAGACATCTTCCTTTCCACTCCATGCACCAGTGGCATGAGCTCCAACAAAGATGGCCTCGTCGTGCCCATGGGAAGGCCAAGGTAGGTGAATGGGAGCGATCCAACAGAGCAACCGAAAACACGCGCCAACTCATTAGCACACTGCTGGTCAATGTTGATAGGGATTAAGGTGGACTTGTGAAAATTGATTTTCAAACCTACCGAGGCAGCGTAATCCTCTAGGATGATGTTCATGCGAGCAGCTTGATCAGGGCAGGCTGGCATCACCAGAATGGTGTCGTCCGCGTACTGCACCACTAAGAAATCAGCACTGTGACTGCAGGGAAGGGGCAAGTCAACCAGGCGCTGAGCAAAAGCATCATTGTACATGACTGCTCAGGAATTTGACAAGCGTCATAGGTATTGCTTCTAGAGAGGCAAGAATCCAGACAGGAAACACTCTTGTTGCTTGGGAATTAGACTAGTGTATAGATGAAAGGATTAGGGGGGCCTGGCAAAATCAATTTGGAGACTCAAAATGATGCCTTACTGATGATAAAGCATTTTCAAGTTCATTAAAAAAAGGACATCCCATGGGTCAGCATGATTTGAGGATCTTATTATCAACATCGACTACCACGTGGTCAAAATGTTGACCGATTGTTCCGGTGGTGAGATTGCCTAACATACTACCTAAGTTCATAGACATTGTCCCATGTCAAGTGAAAATGATAGTTCTACTTTATTCTAAAGAGATAAATGGGAAACACCCCTCTTCATGAAACATGGCCTCACCTATTTCTTTCTATTGCATGAGAGATGTATTGTATTGCAGATTGTCCAGTAGGATCACTCTCCATATTTGTTCCACCTTCCTCTTTCTACAGAATTAACACTTCTGGACCAGTTCATCATGGATCATGTTTCTGCCACTGAACCCAACATTTGGATATGGCACCAATTGTCATATGGTTATTGTGCCTCTTATATGTATGAAAACATGTTAGCAACCCATGATGATATCCTTGCATTAAGGTGCATTAGCAAACTTGTCCCAAAAAACAAAATTTCTTCTAACTTTAGTTGCATGATCGACTAAACACAAGACAGATGATGTAGAGAAAGAACTTCCACTCACCTGAATACAATGTGTGTTTTGTGGAAGATTTCCCGTTAAAACAAGAGACCACCAATTATTCCAATGCCCTTTTTCCATTGTTTGTTGGCAGTACTTGTGTCCTGACTGGACACCTTTGTAAGAATCAATTTAGAACTAGATAAATACTTTAAATGGTTTTCTCAAAGGCAGCTTTAGTTTGAAGCTCATTATTCTTGTCGTTTGGGCCATTCCGATAATTAGTACTAACTGTATCTTTAAGTGTATTCCCCAAGACTCTACTCTTGCAGATCAACTTTCAAGAAGGAAGTCATTCTTCTCATTCATATAGCCAACAAAAGGAAAAGTCTAAATTTTAATAATTGGTCAGAGGATTTTTGTTGACTATTTTATCCCTCTTCCTTTTTGTACCAATTCCCTTTTATGATATTTTTAGCTCTTTCTATGAACATTGAAATATTATAAAAGTACAGTAGAGAGAAATCCCTCTTGGTTCCCTAAAAATCATGCACCAAGTTCATATGTAAGCCTTATCTTCATATCCATGTGAAACATACACCTCGCTATATTTCAGCCACAACTTACCTCAGCAAAAACATGTGATTCGAGGTCTCTCTTTCATCAGGAAACAAACACTTAGTTCCCACCCACCCTCTTCTCTTTTAAATTTTTTGGATGATCAATATATTACTTCTCAGCACAAACTAAACAAAGACTCTGCTCGGGATTGTTTTGATCTTTCTACTTTACTCATTACTTATCTGAAAACATCAATGATCACATTCATACCCTCTAGTCCATAGACCATACCAATTGGCAAATGAACAACTTATCCACCGGTCCAGAGAAAGCCTTAATTTATTTTAAAAAACACACAAAAAAACGATGTCAGATTTTTAGGCATGGAAAATTTGAAGTTTTTCATGGCAATTTATGCCGGCGCGATCATGACAAACTTACTTTGCAAGCACGGTAACTTTGTGAAAAAACAAGAGCTAGGACGGATTTGCCATTCTCGTCAACTAAACTTGCGATCCACGGAGAACATAATTTGCCATGGAAAGCCATTCATTTGCCATCGCATTCGTAGTGGGGTCCTTTATTTTATGAGAGATAGCCTAAATTGTGTACGGATGAAATAGAGTCAAGTAGGGTAGCTAAAATATCCCAAGTGCATCTAAGCAGCAATTTACAAGCCCAATTAATGACACCGGTGAATCTGAGCCACATAAATCGGGCTTAGAAAGAAGGTTAGCCCATATCGCACATGAAGAGCATAGCTCAGATGTTCCCAACCCCTAAAATATCGCGAGTGCTATATGTCGCATTAAGTCAGACCGAAACAACTTTTGCTGCAAGAGTCTACAGTAGCGGGCCAGCCCACTCTTGCACGCTTAAAGAAAATAGTGTAGAAAAAGGAACACACGGGTGATTCGGACCTTGGTCTCCTATACAATTTGCAACAATGCTAGCAACCAGGGAAGCTTCGGGGTACTAATGAAGACATAAAGCGCGTTCTACTTGACGTAAGATGGCCGAGGTTCACTACTAGGGAAAACGTTATACACAAAACTTTAGTAGTAGTGTTTGTTAAAAAAGCCCGCTACTGCTAAACAGCAGTAGCGCATGCAAAATAAGCGCGATGCAGATGCATATATATCAGTAGCGCGTCACGCTGAAAACATGCTACTACTAAAATTCCAACCACTAAGCCGATGGGCTACACATAGTAGTAGCGATCTTTCAAAAATCGCGCTACCGCTAATATTCTTATAGCAGCGCGTTTGTGTGTAAAGCGCTACTGCTAACAACAAGAAAATAAAATGAAAAATAAATAAAAAAGTAAATGAAAATGAAAGAAATAGAAAAAAAAGAAAGGAAAAATATAAAATATAAAAAAAATAAACGAAAAAGGGAAAAAAGGATGAAGGCATAGCAGTAGCGCGTTTGCTAAAACGTGCTATAGCTAACTTAGCTATAGCGTGTTTTCCATAACGCACTACCGTTATTTTTGACTTAACCCAAAAACGGTTTCCCCCCGGCCACCACTTCTCCCCCAAATCCCTCGCCCCCACTCCGCCGTCGTCTCTCCCACTTCACTGTCGCCCCACTTCGCTGCTCTCTCCCGGCGGCCGACGCCACACCATCCTCACTGTCACCGAGGCCGCCCAGCCTCACCGCTGCTGCCTCTCGGGCCGCCTCGACCTCACTGTCGCCGCCCTCGACCTCACCTGGCCGCCTCGACTCACCTCCCGAGCCCGCCCAAGACCGCCGCCTCCCGATCCCGAGCCCGCCTCGCCGCCCCTACCTCCGCCGAGCACCTCCCGCCACTGCCTCCCCTCTCAGAAGCCCCCACCCTCCCCCACCCCCTCTCTCTGCTTTTCTTCCTCCGCCATGTTAATTAGCAGTAGTAGTAGATGTTAATTAGTACTAGGGTTCATACATAATGATTTTTAGTAGTAGTAGTAGATGTTATTAGTAGTAGTGATGGTACTAGTTAACTAGGGCGGTATGGTTAATAGTACTCCCTCCATTCCGTTATACAAGGCCATAAACTCAAATTACAGATACCAAGGTAAAATTTAATGAATGCTTTGCAAGTCAATTATTCTTTTCGTTAACCGGAATCATTAATACGCCCGCATGCATGCAAAGAAGGAATGGGAAGGAAGTAGCACAGTGTCATTATGACTACATGCATGAAAGTATTAAACAAGTTGGTAGTACGAGGAAACATCATTAATTTTTGTCTCGATTACTATTAGTGGCCTTGTATAGATGCAAATTGTATTTTTCATAGTGGCCTTGTATAAGGGAATGGAGGGAGTAGATGTTTTTTAGTTAGGGTAATAATAGATGTTAAGTAGTAGATAATGTAGATGTTAATTAGTTCAGTAGAGTTTAGTTTTTGAATTGATTTTGTTTCACTAGATGTTAATTAGGGCAGTAGGGCTTAGTTTAGAGTAAAGTTTAGTTCAGTAGTTAACTAAATATAATCTATATTTGGTTTTTGAATTGAGTTTGAGAGAGCATGAGATTTGTGTAGATTTTCTTGAAGTGTCAAACGCTAGGACATGCAAATTTGAAGTAGTCAGGATATATGAAAATTTCTCAATTGTGTTTGCACATGTTTCGATTGTGCCCAAGTGGCTTTGTTGTTTCCAGGGAATGAAGCCGAGTGGCCTATGTTTTGCCGGAATGTTGATTCATTTCCGTTCCGGCAAATTTCAGGTTCTTGATTTGTCCACTTTTTAGCAAAAGTCATGCCGAAATTTTCCGTGAATTTCGGCATGACTTGTGCTACAAACTAGGACATATCGAGTGCCCGGGCTTTGCCGCACCGGGAAGGAGTCAACGTTCCTGCAAAGCATAGTCCTTATTTATGTCATTATTCATTTTATTAGGTCAAGAATTAATTGACTAGATTTAATCGTAGGAAACATGGCTAGCAACGATGAAGGACAGGGTTCTGGTGACTGCGACAACGTCTACCTGGCGGCAGAATAATTTTTGAGGGAAGCCGACGATCAACAGTTGATGTTGGTGGTTCCACCTGTCACATTGGAGATTGAGACTGACTTCGAGACTGGCGCTGAGACTGAGACCGGCGCTGAGACTGAGAACGGCATCGAGACCGGCGCTGAGACTGAGACCGGCGCCGTGACTAGCGGAGCCGGTATAGAACCGAAAGCAAAGAGGCAATGGCTTCCTAACAAGCTCAGGACTACTAGACTGGTGGTCACGGAGGTGGACGACGGAAATTTTGAGCCAACGACGCCCGAGGAAGCGCGCGCGTGCTACGGCAATCAAATAGGCTGCATCATACGGACAACCGCCACCATCAACGATGAGAAACTAAAGAAGATAGATAATATGAGGCCCTCCCTCCTAAAGAAGTTGCGCCAGATATTCTTGTTCCCGGGCCGGAATGAAAAGGATTATAAAGATCCAGATAAGGACCCGGCAATGAAGAAGATAAACAAACACGCCATGACCAAGTTTAGGGACGCGTTGGCCGCCTGGAAATCAAGGGTGAAATATTGGATCGTCAACAAAAAGGAACCCTACTTCGAGATTGTAAAGGATAATCCGACAATCACGGTAGAGCACTTTCAAATATTCAAGGCGGCTTGCGAGGCCGAAGCTGCCAAAAAAAAGTCAAAGTACATGAAGGGGCTTAAACAGAGGAATATTGGGTGCCACCACCTCGAAAGCCGTGGTTACGGCGGGAAGAGGTCCAAATGGGCCAAGGAGGACGCGGAAGCCGCTTAGTCCAGGCATCCTGCACTTTGGCGAAGTTCACCGTCCGCTGGAGCGTGACGTCCTCGGGCCCGCACCGCTGGGACCCAGTGAAGAAGGTTTTTAGACGAACGCGTCACGAGGAGTTCATGAGACTGCTGGTAATTTTAGTTTCGATCAATTCGACCGCACGTTAGTCATATTTGTAAATGATCCTTGTGCATTTTGCGAGAGAGCAGACAGATTGCGGTTAAAAGCGACTCGCCATCCGAGGCGCTGGCGAGGCCCAAGTGGGACACCCATTCAACCAGCGTTGAACATATTGAAAGGACTCCGGTGGAGACTCGACCGTCAGATGGACGCTGCACGGTGTCGGAGACAGCGCCACATGGAAGAAGTACTATCGTGAGACCACGGAGGAGAGAAAGGAAAGAAGGAGGTTAATCAAGAAAACATCGACAAGAAGGTTGATATTGCGGTTGAGAAGAAATCATCTCGAGACAACAGAATAGCGGTAGCTGCCGCAAAACAGGTGCTTGTAGATATGTCTACTACCTTGGTTCCGGCCGTTTTCAATTGGAGCATGCAAAATCCAGAAAAAAATGCAGCGGACTTTCCTGCTGTTGACTTCTTGTGGAGCAGCTCGACTAGCGCAGACCAAAGACCTGCTCCCGTGATCGGCTCCTCGCACCTGCTCCCGCACTGCTCCCCGTGACCTGCTTCGGCACCGGACGTGCTCGGCGGTGCTTCATCTTTGGCTGAGCTCGACGCCCTCACGGTATCTATCACACCGGCCCTCTTTAATAAATGTATAATCTCCCTTTTTCGTTGCCTTTCGATATCTCATGTCGCAGACTTTTCTTTGCAGGCCGACGAAACCCCGTGCACCATATTGTACACCACCGGCGACCAGAAGGTGGACGTGGGGAAGGCGACGATAATGGAGCCGAAGGAACCATTGTTCCTTAGCCGGCCGATCCCCCCGGACGTCTTCAAGGTTTCCATGGCCAGTGTCAAACCGGGCCACGAGAATTTGGCTCCTCTGGTACTAGTGGGGGATGACTAAGATACCCCGCGGCGGCTTGGTGATTGTTGCAATGGGTGGGTCCTGTTGTGGCCAAAGAGTCTGCTTCGTCTGGAGGCGGCCGGGAGCACACCCACGAGCACGCAGTTAGGTATGAACATCAACACGTCACCTACTCAACTAGCGTCGGCTGTCGTTCTGGGTGATAGCGGAGGGGGTGAGGAAGAGGCTCCATTAGTCGCTGGTGACGCCGCCATAGATGAGGATGAGGATGACGATGACACTCAACAGTATGTCATTACTGGCGCCTACTTAGGGTTTGAGCGTCATGAGTCGGTGCCTGAATTGCTGCCTCTGGAGTCTAAACGTATTATGGACAACCTTCCAGTACCAAAGAAGTCTAGGAAGAGACCGAGGAAAGGCAAAAAACCTGCTTCTATGGTCCAGCCGCCTCAGCAGCCTCGGGTTCAAGACCGTATAGATATCCCCGGTGCGGCAAAATGGCATATCGCCGGTGAATAAATCCTACCTGAAGCAGCAACAGGGGCCAGATTCGGTGATGTAAGGAGACTTCATGACGATGTGCTGCGGAGAGAGAAATGCCTCCTTGCCTCGAAAAATCCAGGATACCCACTTTACGTGGTTAACGTGCCGCGGCAATTGTCGTACGTCGACACATTCCCCGCGGAGAAGTTCTTCCTTCGATTCGATTACATCTTCGACATGTTTCACTGGAAGAAGCTGGATTTTACGTTTGTCCGCCTTTATGCCTTGCACATGAACTATCTCATCGGGGTTGAGCAGATACCTTTTATCCGTGTCGCTGACCCGTACTTCATGCACGAGAGCTTCTTGGCAGTCTGCGCAAAGCACTGTGAATACGCGAGGGACTACCTCGTCAATTTCATGCTCGCCAATAAGGACAAGGAGGCGATTCTCGTGCCTTACCATCTCCTGTAAGTTATCCGCGCGGATATCCTTCCTTCGATTTCAATCATTAATTTGCACGATGGAGGCTAATTAATTTGAGGTGTACTTATTTTGCGCAGCAACGGGTGCGCCGTCCTCATCATCCTCTACCCCCAATACTCGCATGCTCTTTTACTTGGACTCGTCGAAGAACATTACCAAAAAGGATTACACCCACATCAAGTCTGTTCTCGGCAGTGCTATCTTTTACTACGGCAAACGGGATGGAGAGGTAAACGATAAGAAGACAAGGAACGGCAGGCCCGCCTTCAGCCATAAGACCGACTTCTGCTCCATCCAGCAACCGAGTGATTCTCTTAATGATGGATTCTATGTCCTACACCACATGCTGGAGTACAGACGGGATCACCAGAACCTTCGCATGTCACCTGAATCCGGCGATGCCCATATTCTACAATGGGCAAAGGACTTAGGAGATATCGAGGATCGTCGACTTCGAGCTGAGTTCTATCACATCCAACGCGAACTTGCCCAAATCATCATGAAGGAGGTCGTCAAAAAAACAGGGATGTTCTACGAAGAAGGACAAATGTCACAGGAAGACGTCCGAACACGCGTAGCCTCTCAGCGTCTCGACATGAAGCCTTTCACTAAGCTCGGGGACTATCTCCCTGACATGGATGGATGGCACGACATGTTGGATCGATTGTCGATATATGACAATGTGTCCGTTTAGTCCATACTTTCTATATGACAAAACTTTGAGTTATGCACGGCGAAAATTTATTTGTGATGTAATTAAACCGTCCTCCTCCTCGACTAGCGAAGATCCCTCTAGTTAGGGCATTTTGGGTACGATGAACTTTGTTATTTATGCTTATGATATGTTGCTTTTATTTTTACCAAGTCTGTCTCTTTCTGTTGCTCAACTATATATGTTGCATATCATCGACTCATGTGACGATGCAGGTGCATAGATCATCGATGGCGAAGAAGTGCTACGGCAGGAGTATACGACAAGTGGCCTGAGTGCCAGGCCCAGGTGTACCAGTTTCCGGTTTCCGAGCGACAGCCAGTAGTTAGTTTAGGTTCACGCTAATGCGAGAGAGGGATACGAACTCATGTACTTCATAGTTCCACTCTCACTCATAGTGATAGCGCTTCTCGCGTATATATATCATTGTTTAGATGGATGACGATGTAGTTGCAAGTAATCGAGACTTGTATCGCTATTTTCAAGATGATGACGAGAGACCACTTTGTGTTGGATGATAATTATGATGATGACAAGATTTGATGAGACTATTTGTATGTATACGCTATGATTACATTCGTATGTGTATGATATTCTAAAAATTATTGTATAAAGCCTATTCAAATACAAAACAAATATGCAGAAAAAAACAGAAACTGATAAAACTAGCAGTAGCGAGGGGAACAAAGTTAGCAGTAGCGCTTCCTTACTAGTAGTATTTCCTGCTAAAAAGCGTTGCAGATATTAGCAGCAGCGCTCTACACTAAAGCGCGCTACTGCTAGCAATGTATAGCAGTAGCGGGGGATGACAGGCGCTACTGCTACACGTTAGCTGTAGCGCCTTATCAGTAGCGCGTCGTCCCGCACTACTGATAAGCAAAATACCCGCGCTACTGCTAGGGTTTTCCCTAGTAGTGGTTGCCACAGATTTCTTCTGGGTTCCCTTTTTTTCTTCATCTTTATTAACTTTTCTCTAACATTTTTTAAAAAAACTGTTTTTTTGTTTGCTTGGTTTTTCTTTTTCTTCTCCAATTTTTTATTTTATTTTGTGTTTTATTTTTATTTTTCTTTTGTTCCTTTCATTGCTTACCTCGCTTTTATTTTCTTACTCATTTTACTTCCTTTTTCTTTCTTTGTTTTCCACATTTTTTGTTATTCTTTGTTTCTTTATCGGTTTTCACTAATTTTCATTCTTTCTGCATTTGCTTCTTTGGTTTATTTTCTATTTTCTATTGTCTTTGGTTTATTTTGTTTCTCTTTGATTTTCATTTATTTGGTTTCTTTGTTTCTTTTAGTTTTCATTCTAGAATTTTGTATATGTCAACAACATTTTCGAATACACGCTTAACATTTTCTAATACAAATTTGGCATTTTTAATTTGTGTTGTTTTTCTATACACATTTTTCATATGCTTGATTAACATTTTTCAAATACAAGATTAATCATTTTTAACTACATACTCAACAATTTTTCTATACACACTTAAAAAATCAAATGCTTGATTAACATTATTCAAATACAAGATTCACATTTTCTAATACATGGTCAACATTATTTTATGCACATTTTAAAAATTCAAATGCTTGGTTAACATTTTTTGACACATGGTCAACATTTTTCAGAAACAATTTAACATTTTTCAAATTCTTGATTAATTTTTTCAAACATTTGTTCAACACAAACGATTGATAAACAATTTTATATACATGATCAACTTTTTCCAGCAATTTTTAAATACATGGTCAACATTTTCTATACACATTTAACATTTTTCAAATGCTTAATTAGCATTTTTCTAATCCTTGACAATATTTTTTCAAATGCTTGAATCCCATTTCTGTATACATGATCAAAAAATTTCATCATTTTATTAATACATGGTCAACATTTTCTCAGCGAAAGCACTTAACATTTTTCAAATGCTTTATAAACATTTTTCAAATACTTTATAAACATTTTTCAAACACTTGTCAACATTTTTTCAAATGCTTGATTAATTTTTTTAATACATCATCAAATTGTTTCATAAGCATTTTTAGTACATTTTTCATACGTGATGAACATTTTCTCTATATATTATTTAACATTTTTCAAATGCTTGAACACCATTTTTCAAATATTTTATGTAGAATAAGTTTTGTAATATATTTATTAAAAAATTGAAAGTATAAGAAAAGTAAAAAATAAGCAAAAAACAAAAACGAAAAACGTGAAAAAAAGGGAAAACGGGACTATTGTTTCCCGCGTGCCTAGGCCGGCCCAACTGGCGTACCCTTCGACGGGTTCCCGAGAGCAACTAGTTGACGAGCGCTTCTTCGGGAGCCTCACAACGATCAACGTCACTTGGCGCGTTCTCAGCCGCCGCCACGTGTGTCGCTCTCGGTGCTCCTTCCTGATTTTGTTTTTTGATTTTCCCGCATGTTTTTTGGCTTTTTAAATGGGGGTTTTCCGGTTTTTTCTGACCTTTTGGTTTTTCATCGGTCTTCCTTAGCTTTTGGACCAAAAAATCATAAAAATAATTGCTCAAAAAAACGCGTTTTGCTTTTTCTTTTCTTGCTTCCGCGAAAGGTGCGGTTTTGCTTTCATGGAGGCACGACCATGCCTCTCAGAAACAGAAAAAACGCGTTTTTTTTCTTTTGCTTCCGCCAGAGGCACAGTTTTGCCTCTGCGAGAGGAACGGTTTTGTTTTCATGAGAGGCACGGCCGTGCCTCTTGGACCCGAAAAGAAACGCGTTTTCTATTTTTTTTCTCTTCCGCGAGAGGCACGGTTTTGTTTTCGCGAGAGGCATGGTTGTGCTTTTGCGAGAGGCACGACTGTACCTCTCAAAAATGAAAAAACATGTTTTTTGTTTTTTTTCTATGAGAGGCACAATTTTGCTTCTGCGAGAGGCACGGTTGTGCTTTTGCGGGAGGCACGACCGTGCCTCTCGGAAACGGGAAAAACGTCTTTTCTGTTTTTTTCCTTCCGCGAGAGGCACATTCGTGCCTCTTTTGGAAAGGGGAAAACCGTGCTCCCGGTTCGGTTTTTTCGTGAAAAAAGTTCGGCAAAACCTATCAACTTGGGATCTAGTTTTGAAGATCTCGGAGCGAGGAATCCAACGGTGAAAGCGGTTTGAGATTTGGACGCACTGTTTGTGAGATAAAATGTTTTGAATAAACGGATCTATGAGAAACGAGAAAACTCCAAGGTTCCGACAAGTAGCGCACATGCAGCGCGCCACTTGTCACAGCCTGGAGAGGTGGGACTGATCTTTGCAAGGAGTACTCCTCAATTAGAGCATGGTTAATATTATAGCCAACAATCGGTTATATAAGGTTCCCACATCATCTATAGCCAACATGTATAGTAATTACTACCTTCGTCCTGGTTTATTAGTCCCCTTTGTAATTTATGCTAAATTTTGACCAAAGATTTAGCTGACGAAATATTAGTGCATGTCAATAAAAATTATATTGTTGGATTCACTTTTTAACATAGTTTTCAATGATATAATTTTTGTGACATGCATAAACATTTTGTTTAAATTTATGGTCAAAATATGGCACAGATTACAATGGGGACCAATAAACCAGGACGGAGATAGTATTTATTACGTAGTAGTACTTCATTAATAGATGGCTCATCTTGCACTCTCACATTGTTTCTTGGAGCACGTGTTGTAGCCGGCTGTTAATCTATAGTCCGCTTCCCTTCTCTTTCCTTTTTTCTACTATCCATAGTGGGAGTAACATAGGTAGTAACATCACACTTATCTAGGCAAAATAGATGATGTGGCATGTAATTAATAAAGAAAAAGAGGCATGTGGTAACATAGCTAGTTACTGTAACATCACACATATCAAGACAAGATGAGTCTACAATCTAATAAATGAAGTGATGCATGACCCAACACATATGAGGCTGGTCATAGTGGAGAGTAACTTAGACTAGTAACATGCATTTGTTACTAGTCTATGTTACTATCTTCATAGTGGGTGGTAACATAGATGTCTTCATTTATTACTTTGTAGACTCATTTTGCATTGGGAAGCGCTATGTGATGGTAACATATTATGTTACTCTATTTGCCTCTCTCCTTATTAACTACTTGCCACCTCATCATTTTTGCTTATGTGGCATCTAAGTTACTACCTATGTTACTCCCACTATGAGCAGCCTGATACTCCTCACGATAGAGGTAGTAACATAGACTAGTAATATATGCATGTTACTACTCCAAGTTACTCCCCACTATGACTAGTCTCATATCCAACTTAGAGCAAGTACTATAAGGTGATGTAGACGGGCTGTAAGATATTAAATATTATATTCTTGCTTACTTGGAAGAGAGAGAAGATGAGAGATAAAAGAAGCGGACTACTAGTTAACAACCGGCTGCAGCACGTGCTCCTAGGTATTTTGTGAGAAAGTGGGATGGGCCATGATCGCAAAAGAAGACATATTTATATCTAAATTATCAGATTGTTGGCATTATAAACTTGAACATATGCGACATGTCAACATCATATAGCCAGCAGCTGGCTATATTATTAACCATGCTTTTAAGAAATATACAATATTTTAATCTTTGCAACCTGCTGACTGTACTTTATTATACTTGTTCGCAGGTTCCGTCTGTCTTGAATGCGAGAAATCGGAGCGCAAAAAATCTCGTATGTTCCCCACCATTGCCTTAAAAAGAAAATCACCAACTCTCTCTGAAAAAAAAAGAGCTCTACAGAAACGAACAAAGCTCTATGGAAACGAACAGAGCTCATACGAACCACGGACGTGCCATCGTAATGCATATACTTTATTTTGTCTCGCGCACGCACGCACGCATCATTACACAAAGATTAGTACGCAGTCCGTTGAGCATTAGCTCTAGAGGACTACGGAGTAGCAGCAGAGTAGCACGTACAACAACGACGAGGACGACGACGACAACTACGGTACAAGATACGTAATACAGTAGTATGACCCATCGAGAGCCTAAGCTAGATTTAGGGCTACTATATGCCAGCGCTAATGGAGTATAGCTAGCTAGGTGGCGCATGACGGCGCGCAGCCTCCACTCTAGAGGCCTAGGCACGGGGACGGAGGGCAGAAGAGGCCGCCGCGCGGCGCCCAGAGGTCGGCGAAGGCGTGGAGGATGAGCGGGTGGTTGCGCGGCGAGTTGAGCGAGAGGAACCCGTGGAGCAGCGCGTTGAGGTCCTCCCACGCGTACATCTCCTTCTCCACCACCATGGCCACCATGGACTCCCGGAAATCCTCGTACGGCGTCGCCGACTCGACCTCCACCGCCACCGCAGCCTCCTCCTCCTCCTCCCCGCGCGCCATCATCCTGGCGCCCCTCTCCGGCCTTCTGCTGCTACCGTGGTTCCTCTGCCTCCTGTGCCTCCTCGTCCCCGTCCTCCGCCGCTGGCGCCTCGCCCCCGGGTCGTCCTCGTAGAGCGTGTTGGTGGCGTAGGTCGCGAGGCCCCACGAGTCGTCCCGGGACGAGACCGTGGTGGCGGTTGTGGCGGCCGCGGTGCTGGAGCTGAAGGCGGTGGCGGTGGACGTGGACGACGCGTGCGGCGACTTGGGCTTGGTGCCACGGCCTCCTGCTCCGCGCGCCCGGGACATGAGCGACGAGTAGATGGAGCTGAGAAGCCTCGGCGTGCGGCACCCGCAGCCCACGTCCGTCACCGGCGGCGGCCGGGGCAGCAGGAAACTCTCGCCGCTACGCCGACTGAAGCTACCAGGCGAGGGCATGGTGATCGTGGCTCGGCTACACTACACGAGTGAGTTCTTGGAGAAGTGGACGCGCACGCACACACGGACACGGGGTAGTATATGTCACCGGAGCTCCTCGCAAGAGATCGAGCGACTTAAATAGGGGGTAAAGGGGGCGTGCACGCCATGATCACCGCGAGCAGCTAGTGACATGAAAAGAGGAGGTAAATGGGGGTAAGATCGTAGGCTAGCTAGCTAGCCTGGTAGCGTGCATAAGTTCGAATCATGGTGGTGCAGTAAAGCAAGCGAATCTGTCGTTCGGGCGGTACGTGTGCGTGCATGCATGCATGCACCCATCCATCGATGGCTGCTGTGATTTGACGCGTCGAGGTACCACCTCTTATTACAGCGGTAAATAAATTCTGGCCGGGCAGAGGTGACGAGCAGACGAGGGGGGAATAGTACGTGTACGAATATAAAAGCCTGCTCTGAGTTGACTATCTCGGCACGCAAGTGAGAACACGACGCTAGATGAGCTATTCACTGGCTGCAGTAGTACCTTCAATCATGCATTCAAGCCTTAAGAAAAATGCATTCAAGAAGACATTTGTTTTTCTCCGCGAGTAAGAAATTTCACTGGAAAGTTACTGCATGAGCACGCATAGTGTACCGTGATCAGGACGTGCAACTCATGCTCAAAAGGGTGAGATTGTCCGACTTTTTATGAACCATGATGATCCAATGCAGCAGCAGCAACATCGGGTTGCTCGTTAACTTTGGTTCTTTCTCGAAGTAAGATTGCCCCCCTAACTTTCACCAAGGATCTCTGGTGTAGCTATTCCCCTTTCCGTATCTGTCTCGGTACAGTCAAAGATGGAGAGAGCCGGATACGATTCACACGCGCACCATGAGCTGATCATTGCGCAATGCGGCGACTGGTCAGCAGTACAGTGCTGCGGCTGCTGTGAGACGGGAGATGAGGTACGCACTCGAGTACTCTACTGATAACGTGACATGGTTGGATTATGGTACTGGGACAAAAATAGGTTAGCTCATTCAGACATGATCGATGGAGTCGGCCGGGTGGCAAAGCATCAAAAGGATGAGTCGTTCTTAGCTAAATCCTACCCGCGCTCCGGTTCATTGCAAAAGCATCAAAGATTTGCGTGTGTATCGCAATTGGGCGGTACGGCCCAATGTTGCAAGCCATCATGAGCAGTCTTCTGATTGGGGATGATTCCGCATCTATAATCATAATGGACAAATCTTGCCTCCATTTATACGCGGATGCGTTTTAGTAATGCATATCACACACAAACAATATTTATTGATAGAGGGGAAAAAAATACAAAAATCAAACATAAAATTCACTTGGAGTGCATAATTCAAACATGAAATACAATGATTTGCAGGGTAAATTCGCACATGCTTCATTGAGTAGTTGCACATGCACATGTTTGACCTCAAAGTTGTCGGTGTATCTCTATAAAATTCACATCATGTGCTGCATCTTGTTCTGGGGGGAGAACATGTACTCCGGACTCCTCAAAATCATGCATGTAGGCTGCTCCTTCACACTCATTCTTCACAATCAATGTTGTGCAATATTACACAACTTGGCATCAGTTGCCAGACAAATGTCTTTGGTTCCCACGTCATAGCAACTCCACAAACAATACTCCAACCAGCTTGGTTCACTCCAAGTGCCATCTCCACATCCTTCCAAGTACCTTCTTGCAATTGTGCAAAGAGAGATTGCTCGTTATCTCGGGGCTTGGATATAATCTTCACAAACAGCGTCCATTGAAGATAGATATCATCAGCAAAGTAATTACCCCTTTTAATACTTGTGCCCGTTGACGGTGTAGTTGCACGCTCGAGCATCCCCATCACAAAAGTCTCTTGAACAACAGAGAATACTGGAACACATTGATATTGTTGTGAAAACCAAGCATACCAAAAAAGCATGGCAAATCCACACGTCCTTTAGGGGGTGTTGGATTGTGGCCGAGAGTTGCCCTCCAATTTTTTGTCGCTGACTGAGAGCCTTGGCTCACGTTTGGATAGTGGCTCAATCTTTCCGTCCACGCCAGTATTTTGGATGTGTAGTTCAGATTCTACGCCAACGCGACGGTGAAACTGGGGTGGTTGATTCCCTTGCCAAATAATTGGCGTGCCCAGCTTCGGCGGGCTGGTGTGGGCTTCATCCAAACAGCCTGTGATGTCACTACTTCAAATATGATGGTGGCTTCTTATATGTGACCTTTATATATACTGCTCGTGCAAACCTTTTGGGCGCTTCTTCTATTGCCCATGCATGCAATCAACATAACCGAGCATACCTGGGAAACCTCTTGATGCTCCAATTGCGAATAACTTTTTGTATCCTTACAATTGGTTCTCTTGAGTAATTCGGTTCAAACACCTTCACCACGGTGTAGGCAAGTTTCGTCGTGGCCTCAAGGCATGTACTCTCCCTTATCCCAATTTCAGCATATGTGGCTTACCATGTGCAAGCATCCTGAGAGCAGCCGTGCATTTTAGCAAATGAGCAGGAGCAAAGGGCAGTTGTCCCGACAATCCTTCCTCGGCTTGAAGTAAGGGTCATATTCCTCCAGGCATTCACTATGCGTAAGAACAAATTTTTGTTCATCGGGATGCGACGTAAAAAAAACCTCATGGTATTTTGGGTCCGGTTTGAAGTAGTCGCTGTAGAGAAGTCGTGCACGAGCGGTCCTATCCCAAAGAACAACTCTCACGCCCTTCATCAAACCTTTGAATCTCAGGACATGTTCCACTTGCTTCTTCATTTCTTCTTGGATGCTCATCATCATTTCAGTTTTTTCGTCATCCAATTCCAGCGAATTGACGAACTCTTTGTACATGAGTTTGTCAAGGTTCTTGTTCTCATAGTCATTATTTGACGACTCGATCGTTTCCATATAGAAAAGAACTATAGAAACAACTCGGACATTTGGTTGAACACATAGAGGGATAGAGTATGTCTAGGTGAGTAGGGTGTATTGGGGCGGCATTCTGTAATGGAAACTATGTCCGATGGCGGCAAGGGTGACGATATTGTGGGTTAGGGATGGCGGTGGTGATGCTATTGTTGGAAATATGCCCTAGAGGCAATAATATTGTATTATTATATTTCCATTATCAATAATTAAGAGTTTATATTTCATGCTATAACTGCTATGATCTTGGAATATGTGATTCAGTGGAAAACTCATTGTGACGCCCGGGTAATTAAGCTACAGTGATCCTCTGCTGGTGATGCCACGTCACCTCGATTATAGTTGCTAATCTCGAGTTAGTTCGGAACCGATTCTAATTCAAATTCAAAATTTGGTAATTAATAAAAGTTTTCAAACCTTAAAATAAAATTGTTCGGTTTGTACTAGATATTACATAGATGATTATGGTGTAGAAGACACAGTTTTATAAAATGCATAAATATTTTAAATTAAATGAAAACAGAAAATAATAAATAAAAGAAAGGTAAAAAGAAAAAGAAAGAAGGAGACCCCTTGCTGGGCCGTGGCCCAGTTGGCCATCGGGCCCCCAGGCCGGCCCAGTCGCGCCCCCAATCCGCATAACCCCCCTCCCACCGAACCCTAACCCCCGTCGCCCCACTCCCCCCCCTCTCGATCCAATCTGGATCGAGGAGGCCGCCCCACTCTCTCGTCCCACTCGCACCCCACCCCCACGATCCCCTCCCCCATCGCGAGCGGGATCGAGATCGGGCCGCCGCCCGATCGCCATCGCCCAAGTCCCGACGTCACTCCCCCCGCCCGGAGTTCTTCCCCACCGGCTCATCGCCATCTCGCCGCGTTCGCCGCCGCTCCCGTGGCTCTCGGCGAGCACGACCGCGCCGTGGCCCGCCTCCTCAACCCCTCTCGTGGATCCGGTCGGGGCAATCGATGCCTCGACGCCTGCGCCGATGCGGATCTCCTCGCCGGAGCTATCCGCCATCCGCTGTCGCCGCTCGACGCCGCCACGCCGACCTTCCTCTCGCCGGCGCCGTCGACCCGACTCCTCCTCGACCCCACGCCTCGACCCTACGAACCGCCGTGAGGACCCCCACCTCTTCCCCTTTCCTCTCTCGCCGCGCCAGAAGCGACGCTCGACCTCCTCTACTGCACCGCGCGCTCGCGTGCGGGCGCGCGCCAGTCAGCGCCACTCCGTCGTCAGCGCGACCAAGACGCGACCACCAACCTCCACCCGGTTCGCCGTTCGTTGTTCCTCGCGCCACAGACACGCTGGCGCCCACAGCCCTCCGCCTCACCGCTTGGCCCCGCCACGCCAAGACCATCGCACCCGTGGTCGCCGCCGGCCTCGCCTCCGTCGCCCTTGCTCCCACTCCGCCACACCCGCCGTGGCGGACGCAGATCCGCACCGATCGGCGTTATCGCCGCCACGGCGAAGCGTGTTCCCCACCTGCATCACCGCAGCCCCGCCTGCTCCATGCCTCGACGGCAACCACCTCGGCGCCGACCACAACGCCAAGACACCGCGCCATTCGGGCTAGCGCCTGCAGGCGCCTGCTGACCATTCTGCTTGGCCCCCGGGTTTATGACAAGTGGGGCCTCAAGCCCCCATAACATTAAACAAAAGAAAAGAAAAGAAGAAAGAGATAAAAAATATATATTATTAATAATAGAAATATAATATAATTAAATTAAATTAAATTAATTAACTTAATTAATTATGTTTAATAAACCTAATTAAATAAACTAACCTAACTAATCTGTTAATTAATCTAATTAACATGGTTAATTAGTTAGCAGACAATGACAGTGGGACCCACCTGTCAGGTTGACCAAGTCAACCCTGTTGATCGCCGACGTCAAGATGACATCATGTCGACGCTATAAATCCATTTTTCAATTAATTAATTAATTAATTAAATTCGAAATTAATAAAATCTTTAGAAAATCATATCTTTTAATCCATAACTCGGATTAAAATATTTTCAACATGAAAGTTGCTCGTAATGACGAGACGAATCCGGACACGCAGTCCATTCGTCCGCCACACCCCCTAACCTATCGAACTCGCAACTTTCCCTCCGGCCCTCTCGCTGAATCAGAAACACCGAATACTTTCCTGATGTTTCCTTAACCGTACCACCTCATACCACGTTTGGGCACGCCTAGCATCGTTATTTGTCTTGTCATGCATCGATATGCATCTGCTTACATGTTATTCATTGTTTCTTCCCCTCTTTCCTCCGTAGACTACGAGACCGACGCTGCTGCCGCCTACCGACTACGGTGTTGACGACCCTCTCTCTTGCCGAGCAACCAGCAAGTCCCCTTGATCACCAGATATCACCTATTCTACTCTATACTTCTTGCATTAGAGTAGTGTAGCATGTTATCGCTTTCAGATACTCCTATATCGCTGCATAGCCTGTCCTTGTTACTCTGTTGTTACCTTTACCGCAATCCTATATGCTTAGTATAGGATGCTAGTACTTTCATCTGTGGCCCTACATTCTTGTCCGTCTCGCGCTATACTATCGGGCCGTGATCACTCGGGAGGTGATCACGGTATATACTATATACTTTATACATGATACATGTGAGACTTAAGTCGGGTCATTTGGTGGAGCACCATGAGTGGATCTTTGTGGCGGAGCGGCAGGCAGGTTGAGACCGCCTAGAGAGAGGTGGGCTCAGCCTGTTTGGCGTTCATGGATACTTAACACGCTTAACGAGATCTTGGTATTTGATCTGAGTTGGCTACGAGCTTATACGCACTAACCATGTACGAGGGAGTAGTTATGGGTATCCGGCGCCGTGGTATCACCAAGCACTTGCACATCACGACGGAGCGGCGTGGCGCGGATTGGACTGGAACGCTGCTAGGCTAGGTCTGCCCGGCCGCCCACGCAACGCGTGCAGGTGTGCTCAGGCGATGGGCCTGCACTGCGCTTAGGTTTAGACCGGCGGTTGGCTCTCTCACAGTTGCCTAGGTGGGGCCGCGACGTGTTGATCTTCCGTGGCGGGCATGACCCAGAAAGTGTGTCCGCCAAATGGGATCAAGCGTCTTTGGGTAAGATGGTGCACCCCGCAGGAAGTTAATCTATTCAATAGCCGTGATCTTCGTTAACGGGACGACTTGGAGTTGTACCTTGACCTTATGACAACTAGAACCGGATATTTAATAAAACACACCCTTCCAAGTGCCGATATAACCGGTGGTCGCTCTCTCTCGTGGATATGAGGAGGGATCGCGGGTAGGATTATTGCTATGTGATGTTACTTGAGGACTTCAGTTTGCCCTCTTCTACCTATTGCAAGACAGTGACTGAGCGTAGTCTTCGATAAGACTAGATATCCCCTCTTATTCGGCATTCTGCAGATTCAGTCCACCGATATGGCCCTTTACACATATATCCATGCATATGTAGTGTAGCTCCTTGCTTTGTAGTACTTTGGATGAGTACTCACGGTTGCATTGTTTCCCCTTTTCCCCTATCTCTACTCGATTGTCTGCAACTGCACGATGGAGCCTGTGGAGCGACGCCACCGTCGGCGGCGACTACTACTACGGAGGTGCCTACTACTACGTGCAGCCACCGACGACGACCAGGAGTAGCTAGGAGGATCCTGAGGCGGAGGCCCGCGCTTCTTCGATCAGATCCCAGCTTTTGCTAGCCTTCTTAAGGCAAACTTGTTTAACTTATGTCCGTACTCAGATATTGTTGCTTCACTGACTGCCTATGATCGAGCACTTGTATTCGAGCCCTCGAGGCCCCCGGCTTGTATTATGATGCTTGTATGACTTATTTTATTTGTAGAGTTGTGTTGTGATATCTTCCGTGAGTCCTTGATCTTGATCGCATACATTTGCGTGCATGATTAGTGTACGATTGAATCGAGGGCGTCACAAGTTGGTATCGAGCCGATCGCTGTAGGAATCCCCTTCCAACTCCTTGGTCAAGTCGAGTCTAGACTTTACAAAACTTTTACTAACATGGCTGTGCGCCCATGGGCCCACGTCGCCATTGGGTGGTATTAGGATCTTTTACTCCTCGATCTTTACTCTGGGAATCTGAACTCTCTTCTATTCGGGTTAAACGATTTTGCTAAAAACAAAATTAACTTTAGGTTCTCGCAAGTACTTTCTCCCAAGAGCCCCTCACTTCAGATGATAAATCGCTAATCGGAAGATTCCGAAGATACTCTCTGATGTTCTCTCGAGACTTTGTGCCCATCACTTTTGCTATTCCTGACCACCGATAAATCCGTATGGATAACTACTTACACTTGCCATTCATACGATCATCCCCATTGATCTTGTTATTACAAGATACCCCAAGTTTTCTATTGTTCCGAGAATACTTTGTGCCTACCGCCTAGCAGTTCTTTGCCACATGAATACCCCTTCAAATAATCCTCGCACTTGTCGAGTATCCGCCATCCCAGCTTGTTCATGTGTTTCACAAAAGTCTTCAAAATACTATTTGATCTTCCGAAAATCCTCTGGAGCCCTTGGCTCTTGAAATTCTTGCTTGCTTGCATTATGGTTAATCCCATAAGTCTCGTAGTCCTATTGACATTCCTTGTCATTATCATTTTGAGTCTGTTGACTCAATATGTTTCTTGAATACACGCAATCATCATTGATCCTTATAAATACTTTTCCGGCCGAGCTGCCATTCTTTTAACTGGAATTGGTTCTCGACCAATCCAATTGTCGTTGATTGTAACCTAAGGCTATTCAACTTATCCACCCTAATCGAGCATTGCTTCGATCCCTTGATTTGGAAATCATAATTCCTTTGCATTTGACAATTGAGTTAGTCATTGTTTCTATAATCTACTTCCTCTAGTTGAGTACCGATGCTCACGCCGGATCCCTTGTGGACCACCGATCCTTTGTTGGATTTTATCCGACAACGCCTTCATATTCAATAACCTTGTGAGCCTTTTCTCCGATACATAATGCCTTTGGTAAATTGTATCCTCTCGCTTTCAACCATGCTCGCCTTCGAGCTTGAGTTAATTACTTCTAAAGATTCTGGTATATGATTCTAAGATGCGCGATGGGTTGAACCTATGCCTTCCTTAATATGTGTGGACTCGAAAGTTTTCACGAGTCGTACTCTTCTGGTACTTTGCCGATAAAATTTCAACACTATAACTTCATCGAAAGCGAGAAGTGAATGAAAGGGTATGCATTGGAGAAGTGGGAGTCGACCTTGAACTTGTGTTCATACCCATGGACACGATGTAGATCTTATCATTAAAGCTTCTCTTAAATTAATTATTCCTCTGGTATAAGTTCATCTTATATCGGGATCCGCCTTTTGTAATCGTGGTTCCACCATGTTCTCTTTTAAATACCATTTCTCGTGCAAGTTTTAGCACTTGTCTTTCAGAGAGCAATACCCCGTCCAACCTCTACTTTGATATGTCATCGAGTATTACCCCCTGGTATCTCGAGATTATCTTGGTACTGCATAACTTCTTATGAGTTGTTAATCAAGTGCTACATTCTCACCGATTCCAATTTTTCACGGGCTCCGAGTTATTAAACACTCAAAGACACCGATAACTGAACCGAGTCCGCACTACGGTTCAACAACTCTTCAGTAAGCTTCTATAAGTACGAGTTTGTACCCGACCACGCCATTCCTAGCCTGTTTGGCTATATCATTGTCGTGATGATTTTAACTGTGCTACCCGGTCCTTCTTCTCGGAGCACAATTTTCGACGATGAACTAACCTTACGTCGATCCTCATCGACATATCATTTCGCCTTGAACACAAGCTTGTTCATGTTTGGTGTTATACCTTGAGTTCCTTGCTACCCAGCAATTGTTCTTCTTTACCTTGGAGTATTACCATACTTTATGTCAAGAATGTTCTGAGAATTGCTCCACCTCTTAAGAAATTCTTGCTATAATGATACTTCTCACCATCACCATCCTTTCTTGGTCCTTGTGTGGATTCCAACCGGGGTACCCACATGTGAACGGTGTTGTTTGGATTCTGCACTTCTAGCAACCCTATTGCTTTGAAGTTAATGATCGATAATTCATTCTTAGCCTATCGGTTCTTTGAACCACCATTCTAACGTTGATCATGCTACTATAAGCCCACATTTGGTTGCACCTTTCAACTTTTATCGATGTTTAATTGGGTATGTTTTCCTCGAGCATACCCCATTATATCTTTTGAATTGACAAGTGTCATCTTCTTGTTCACATTATTGTGGAAAGCCATCCGTTTGGAATTCTCGATGAATTGTCGCTGAGCCCATCAGCCACCTTCTCATCCCCTCCTTGGTTTAAGGATGAACTATTGCTTCAAGAACCCGCTCCCATAGTTCATTTCCTGAGAATCTTGAAATGTCATTTCGTCTATTTGTGTTGCACCTTTTCTTCTTGGACATCCTGAGTCTGAGGTAACATGACACCAATCGGAGTTGAATCTCGGTCATATATGATGGTTGGGACAACTTTCCAAGAGTTATGATGTTGGTCCTTTGATGACCCGGTAACATGATGTCATGCCTAGCACCCCCCCCCTGGGTGGAGGACCTATTATTGTAGTATCCTTTTTAGCAAGTTTAGCCATTCTTCCCTGAGGAAATTGTAAGACTTATCCTACAAGTTGTTCCTAATGGATCCTTCCTATATCCAAAGTCTGACCTTTGCTTGAAGGCCATGTCCATGTTATCTCGAAGCATGTCTATGGTACCCCGATTTTCAACAAGAACATTTGAAGCCCAATGCTAAATGTTTCCTGCTCAATTATCCAAACACCGTTGTGTGGGTAATGTCATGAAAATTCTCTCCCCTACCTAAAGAGTTTTCTACATTATATCCTGTCATGGATATCATGCTCTGCTTATCCTTGGGGAGGATATACCCCTGAAATATGTGTTTAAACACATTTTCTTTTCCATTGTTCTGTTTAAACCTGATAATCACATTTTCCTTTCATTGTCTTGTTTAAGCTTTCTTGTAATCTGACTTAACTGAGCAGTGATAATTCCCTGCTTAGTAAGCACCTCGTTGTACCACTCTGTAAGTAAGACCCTGTTACTATTGTTGATGACATTCCGTAACCATCGATGGACGAGAACTTTGCCTATTGGTCCGCCTCGTTCAACGAGCAGGAAAATGGTTCTCTTCGTCCCTCGCCCTTGGTACCTATGTTGTTGCCGACATGACCCTCAGACTCTCCTCTGACATGCCTTGCTTACATGATCGTGCAAGATGTCACCGACCTTCCTACTTTTAACCACCGGTGGGCCCATAACCCACAGTTTCACAGGATCGAAACCTGACTCTCCTGCACACCCTCGTTGCCCAAGTTATTCTCGTGCTTGACTTCAGTATGTAATTCACGGGTCACCTTCCTAGTAATCTATTCGTATCGGACACAAAACTTATTACCATTACTCGACCCCTTTTACACTTTGTTTCAGGCATCGGATGATTGCCTACCCGCTTGAAACTTCTCATGGTACCTTCTTACTTTGCTCTCGATATTTTCTCGAGTTCCAGTTCGAGAGTTACTTTCCGCCACCTTCCCCGATGTTAGCTACCAGATAGTCAACCTTGCATAGGTTCGTTCTGCCGGAATACCCCCTTACCTATTCGTAAGTACGTTGGAGTTCCCGAGAAAAGGGCGGCATCACCATGATGACCTGTAGCAGAGAAATGAAGATGTCAAAGTAATGGATCGACCACTTCCAGAAGAGCAACCAAGAATGAAGAGATTCGTTAGGATTTCGTAACCAGACCTTTCCCCCTTACTCCCCTCTTAAATCTCGGACGAGATTTCTTGTAGTGGAGGAGAATTGTGACCCTGTAATTAAGCTACAAGTGATCCTCTGCTGGTGATGCCACGTCACCTCGATTATAGTTGCTAATCTCGAGTTAGTTCGAATCGATTCTAATTCAAATTCAAAATTTGGTAATTAATAAAGTTTTCAAACCTTAAAATAAAATTGTTCGGTTTGTACTAGATATTACATAGATGATTATGGTGTAGAAGACACAGTTTTGTAAAATGCATAAATATTTTAAATTAAATGAAAACAGAAAATAATAAATAAAAGAAAGGTAAAAGAAAAGAATGAAGGAGACCCCTTGTCGGGCGTGGCCCGATTGGCCATCGGCCCCAGGCCGCCTGGGTCGCGCCCCAATCCGCATAACCCCCTCCCACGAACCCTAACCCCGTTGCCCCTCCCTCTCGATCCAATCTGGATCGAGGAGGCCGCCCCACTCTCTCGTCCCACTCGCACCCCACCCCACGATCCCCTTCCCCCCCCATCGCGAAGCGGATCGAGATCGGCCGCCGCCCGATCGCCATCGCCTAAGTCCCGATGTCACTCCCCTGCCGCCGGAGCCCTTCCCCAGCCAGCTCCTCGCCATCCTCGCCGCGTTCGCCGCCGCTCCCCGTGGCCCCGGCGAGCACGGCCGCGCCGAGGCCCGCCTCCTCAACCCCCTCTTGCGTGGATCCGGTCGGGGGCAATCGATGCCCCTGACGCCCTGCGCCGATGCCGGATCTCCCCCGCCGGAGCCATCCCGCCACCCGCCGTCGCCGCTCGACGCCGCCTCGCCGACCTTCCTCCTCGCCGGCGCCGTCGACCCCGACTCCTCCTCGACCCCCCGCTGCCCCTGACCCTACGAACCGCCGTGAGGACCCCCCACCTCTTCCCCCCTTTCCCTCTGTCGCCGGCGCTGTTAGCGACGCTCTGACCTCCTCTACTGCGACCAGCGCTTCGCTGCGTTGGGCGCGCCCAGCAGCGCGCACACTCCGTCGTGTCGCGCAAGACGCGACCACCAACCTCCAGCCCGGTTCCTCCGTTGCCGTTCCCTGCGCCTCGCCGCACACGCGGGCGCTCCACAGCTCCCTCCGCCTCACCGCTTGGCCCCGCCACGCCAAGACCATCGCACCCGGGTCGCGCCGCCGGGCCTCGCCTCCGCCGCCCTGCTCCCACTCCGCCACACCCCGCCGTGCGGACGCAGATCCGCACCAGTCGGCGTTGTCGCCGCCCGCCGGCGAGCGTGCTCCCCCACCCGTGCATCACCGCAGCCCCCGCCCCGTTCCATGCCTCGACGGCAACCACCCCGGCGTCGACCACAACGCCGCACACCCGCGCCCATTCGGGCTAGCGCCCGTGCGCTCGTTGACCCACCCTGTTTGGCCCCCTGGGCCTATGACAAGTGGGGCCTCAAGCAGAACATTAAACAAAAAAAAAGAAAAAGAAGAAAGAGATAAAAAAATATATATTATTAATAATAGAAATATAATTAAATTAAATTAAATTAATTAATTAACTTAATTAATTATGTTTAATAAACCTAATTAAATAACTAACCTAACTAATCTGTTAATTAATCTAATTAACATGGTTAATTAGTTAGCGAACAATGACAATGGGACCCACTGTCAGTTGACCAAGTCAACCCTGTTGATCACGACGTCAAGATGACATCATGCCGACGCTATAAATCCAATTTTCGAATTAATTAATTAACTAATTAAAATCCAGAAATTAATAAAATCTTTAGAAAATCATATCTTTTAATCCATAACTCGGATTAAAATATTTTCAACATGAAAGTTGCTCAGAACGACGAGACGAATCCGGATACGCAGATCCGCTCGTCCGCCACACCCCCTAACCTATTGAACTCGCAACTTTCCCCTCCGCTCCTCTCGCTCGAATCACGAAACACCGGAATACTTTCCGGATGTTTCTTAACCGGTACCACCTCATACCACGTTAGGGCACGCCTAGCATCGTTATTTGTCTTGTCATGCATCGATATGCATCTGCTTACATGTTATTCATTGTTTCTTCCCCTCTTCCCTTGGTAGACTACGAGACCGACGCTGCTGCTTTGCCAGTTCGACTACGGTGTTGACGACCCTCTCTCTTGCAGAGCAACCAGCAAGCCCCCTTGATCACCAGATATCGCCTATTCTACTCTATACTACTTGCATTAGAGTAGTGTAGCATGTTACCGCTTTCGGATACTCCTATCTTCTGCATAACCCGTCCTTGTTACTACTGTTGTTATTTTTACGCGCAATCCTATATGCTTAGTATAGGATGCTAGTACTTTCATCTGTGGCCCTACATTCTTGTCCGTCCGCCGTGCTATACTATCGGGCCGTGATCACTCGGGAGGTGATCACGGGTATATACTATATACTTTATACATGATACATGTGAGACTTAAGTCGGGTCGGTGGTGGAGCACCATGAGTGGATCTTTGTGGCGGAGCGACAGGCAGGTTGAGACCGCCTAGGAGAGAGGTGGGCTGGCCTGTTTGGCGTTCGCGGATACTTAACACGCTTAACGAGATCTTGGTATTTGATCTGAGTTGGCTACGAGCTTATACGCACTAACCATCTACCGGAGTAGTTATGGGTATCCCGTCGTGGTATCACCAAGCACTTCAGACGTCACGACGAGCGGGCGCGCCGGATTGGACTGGAACGCTCGCTAGGCTAGGTCCGCCGGCCGCCCGCATACGTGCGAGTGTGCTCGAGGCGATGGGCCTGCACCCTGCGCGCTTAGGTTTAGACCGACGTCTTTGGCCTCTCTGTTGTGCCTAGGTGGGGCCGCGACGTGTTGATCTTCCATGGCGGGCATGACCCAGAAAGTGTGTCCGCCAAATGGGATCAAGCGTCTTTGGGTAAGATGGTGCACCCCGCAGGAAGTTAATCTATTGAATAGCCGTGATCTTGATAATGGACGACTTGGAGTTGTACCTTGACCTTATGACAACTAGAACCGGATATTTAATAAAACACACCCTTCCAAGTGCCGATACAACCGGTGGTCGCTCTCTCGTGGATATGAGGAGGGATCGCGGGTAGGATTATTGCTATGTGATGTTACTTGAGGACTTCAGTTTGCCCTCTTCTACTGTTGCAAGACAGTGACCGAAGCGTAGTCCTCGATAAGACTAGATATCCCCTCTTATTCGGCATTCGCAGTTCAGTCCATCGATATGGCCCTTTACACATATATCCATGCATATGTAGTGTAGATCCTTGCTTGCGAGTACTTTGGATGAGTACTCACGGTTGCATTGTTTCCCCTTTTCCCCTATCTCTACTCGATTGCTGCAACTGCACGATGGAGCCCAGAGCGACGCCACCGTCGGCGGCGACTACTACTGGAGGTGCCTACTACTACGTGCAGCCGGCGACGGCGACTGTGAGTAGCTAGGAGGATCCCGAGCAGGAGGCTGCGCCTCTTCGATCAGATCCCGTTTGTGCTAGCCTTCTTAAGACAAACTTGTTTAACTTATGTCCGTACTCAGATATTGTTGCTTCCGCTGACTCGTCTATGATCGAGCACTTGTATTCGAGCCCTCGAGGCCCCTGGCTTGTATTATGATGCTTGTATGACTTATTTTATTTGTAGATTTGTGTTGTGATATCTTCCCGTGAGTCCTTGATCTTGATCGTACACATTTGCGTGCATGATTAGTGTACGATTGAATCGAGGGCGTCACACTCATATGCACGTGTGAAATAATAAACGGTAAACAATAGGTTCTCGGTCTCGCCTCTAAGAATGGCTCAAATGTTGTTGGTGACCACGTTTTCCGGATCTTAGGATATCGTTAAGTGTAATGATAGTTCTAAAATAACATTGAGGGTATGACGTTAGAAGAATGATCATATTGAATCGACCAAATATTTGTTTGTTATACTTTGTGATTATATCGTCTGAAATCATCTGTTTTAACACGGAGTGTTATCATGTGTTTTAGTTCCTCATACCATGAGAGTGTCTCGGTCACTTCCTACCAGACGGTGTGCTTTGGGGTTGCCAAAACTCATCTGTAACAAGGTGATCATAACGACAACTTTCACGCTCACCAGAAAGTTTGACAAGTGACCAGATCGCTCGAGAGTGGGATTTGCTCCTCCGACGATGGAGAGATATTCTTAGGGGCCTCTCGGTGTGACGACATCCATCATCGTCTGGCCAGACACAAGTGACTATGTCACGGGGATGTCGGAACACGTTAACGAGAAAAAAGAACAAAACCGGTAACGGGAGCAACTGTATAGTGAGCATGGTGATGACTCGCGAGGATACCGATGCACACCGGGTTTTGTAAAGTTTCATGAAGCAAAGGGAACATCACATGATAACCAAAAGTTCACTCAAATATCATTCGCGTAATCATAGGGACCAATATGGATGTCCACTTTTTCGCTATCGACCATTGAACTAAGGGGTTTCATGTATGTCTATGATCTACCGAACCTACGAGGTCACAAGCTTAAGGTAATCATGTTTTGCTGAGTGCTAGTGGTACGGGAGTGATGAGAATATATTTGTGGAATTGTTTCATTAATATCCGGAAGTTCATAGAAGTTCTGGAAGGGTTTTGGGGTAATCAGAAGGGTTTCGGTGAATATCTGGTAATACTGGGTATTACCGATTAATTATATATAGATGGAAAATGTTTCTGGGATGTTAAATTATATATAAAATGGTCTAAAAGTATTTAGAATATTTTGTATTTAATTTAAATATCAACAGGTCCTAGAAGGCCAAGAGGTGGAGCAACTTTGGCTACAAGGGCCCAAGTGGGGAGAGGCACCCCCTTCCTTGCCTAATAGGAGTGGGGGAGGAGTCCAACTTCTCCTCCCCTTGGTTGGACGCCCCAAGGAGGGTTTCCCTCCTTGGTGGCAGCCCTCCTTCTCTCCTCTAACATATATAGTTGAGATTTGGTGCCCAATTGAGTACATAAGTTTTGGAGCCTCCTCGAGTTCTTCTAGTTCATGTTCTAGTTGGTCCTAGTTGACTAATTAGAGCGTGCCTAATCCTCTTGTCCTCATAATTAAAAGTCTAGTGTGGTTCTAATATCCTTCCTCTAATTCTCCGCCGACGATTAGCTCTGGGTGATGAAGCGATGCCATATCGTGAAGGCTGCATGCTTGCAACCAAGTAGAGAGGTCGTGCTTTCGGTCTTCTGTTCGAGGACAGTTCACAGGATCGTCATCGACGTTCGAGGTATTCCAAGCATGATCTACACCGACTTGTCTACTTCCGCTGCAATCTTGGAGTCGGTAACGATCATTGATCCAAATCCATTATGGATCTTCATATTGTTCTTGGGTGATCGTAGGGCGAAACTTTTTGTTTTCTACTACGTTTCCGAACAGCTATGTGTTAGGACGACGGAGGTAGGGAAGGGGTGGCACGGACGAGGAAGAAGAAAAGGAGAGGTAGAGGGCGGGTCGGGCTAGGTTGAGGATGATTTAATTTTGAGAGACTTGGGATGGGTCCGGCTTGTAAGATCTAACGTGGTAGATGCGTCCGGGAGTCTCCATGTTCGCCCCACATATGGGCTAGATATGTGGGGTGTGGTACAACCTGAACGTTTGGTCTGGGTTTGGGGGGTCCTGTTGGGTGGCAATTTTTGTCTGGGCCCCAACCGGTCTATCCGCCCAGACCTTTAGGGGAAGGGGGTTCGACTGTAGATGCTCTAATGGTAACTCCAACACAAACCACCAAATCGTCTGACGGTCCAGATAATTTTGGCCATCTAACATCGATCACGAAAATTGTCCTAACACGGATGTCCAAAATCACACAAACATGAACCAAACCTATGGGGTAGTTCGAGCGTCTGCCCTGTCGGACTCTGGTGCTGGTGGTCCACCAAAATACCCCACCCGAAGCCCCTTTTCCCACTCCATTGCTCCCCATGTGCTTTGTATCCGCACCCTCGGAGAGCGTCGCCACCACTGAACCACCCCGGCTGTCGTGGAATTGTCACGGCAGATGTCCTAGTGTGAGGACTTAGTCGTGAAGCCATCGCAACTAGGTTAGCTTAAAGGGGTTAAACGGGACAAAGTACACAGGAGTTTATACTGGTTCGGCCCCTTGCGGTGAAGGTAAAGGCATAATCCAGTTTGAGGTGGTATTGTTTATGTCTCGATTACCAGGGAGTGATTCCGCTTGACCTAGCATTCGATCTCTTGTTTCTTACCTTGAACCGTCGCCGAGTCATCCCTTTATATACACAGGTTGACGCCCAGCGGCTCACGGAGTCCTGGCCGGCTCATAGACAACGTGTCCGGATCGGTGACTAAATATACTTGCCTTCCAATATAAGTCATACACATACGGAGGTTCATCAATATAAGTTATACATATGGGTCGCTCATGGGCTTTATATTGATGAACCTCCATAGGTATAACCCGGCCCCTCCTGGGCGGGTCATACCTAATAGTCATATGCCCAACATTAGGCCCCAGATTGATTTGAACTTGTTCATGTTGCTACATCTTGAGCTTGTGTTGGTTTTCCTTGAAGAGGAAAGGGTGATGCAGCAATAGTAGCGTAAGTATTTCCCTCAGTTTTTGAGAACCAAGGTATCAATCCAGTAGGAGGCTCCTCAAAAGTCCCACGCACCTACACAAACAAACAAAGAACTCACAACCAACGCAATAAAGGGGTTGTCAATCCCTTCATGGCCACTTGCGAAAGTGAGATCTGATAGAGATAATATGATAAGATAAATATATTTTTGGTATTTTATAATACAGATGCAAAAAAGTAAAGATGCAAATAAAAGTAGATTGAAAGCTCATATGATAAAAGATAGACCCGGGGGCCATAGGTTTCACTAGTGACTTCTCTCAAGATAGCATATGTATTACGGTGGGTGAACAAATTACTGTCGAGCAATTGATAGACAAGCGAATAATTATGAGATTATCTAGGCATGATCATGTATATAGGCATCACGTCCGTGACAAGTAGACCGACTCCTGTCTGCATCTACTACTATTACTCCACACATCGACCGCTATCCAGCAGAAGAACAGAGTAACGCATTAAGAAAGATGACATGATGTAGAGGGATAAATTCAAGCAATATGATACAAACCCCATCTTTTTATCCTCGATGGCAAAAATACAATACGTTCCTTGCAACCCTTTCTGTCACTGGGTAAGGACACTGCAAGATTGAACCCAAAGCTAAGCACTTCTCCCATGGCAAGAAAGATCAATCTAGTAGGCCAAACCAAACTGATAATTCAAAGAGACTTGCAAAGATAACTCAATCATACATAAAAGAATTCAGAGGAGATTCAAATATTTCTCATAGATAAACTTGATCATAAACCCACAATTCATCAGATCTTGACAAACACACTGCAAAAAGAGTTTACATCGAATAGATCTCCACAAGAGAGGGGGAGAACATTGTATTGAGATCCAAAAAGAGAGAAGAAGCCATCTAGCTAATAACTATGGACCCAAAGATCTGTGGTAAACTACTCACAACTCATCGGAGGGGCTATGGTGTTGATGTAGAAGCCCTCCGTGGTCGATTCCCCCTCCGGTGGAGCGCCGGCGAAGGCTCCAAGATGGGATCTCGTGGATACAGAAGGTTATAGCGATGGAAATTGTTTTTCGTTAGCTCCCTGGATGTTTTCGGGGTACGTGGTTATATATAGGAGGAAGAAGTACGTCGGTGGCCGCTCGAGGGGCCCAGGAGACAGGGGTGCGCCCAGGAGGGGTGGGCGCGCCCTCCTATCTCCTGGCCGCCTAGTTTGCTTCTTGACTTGCACTCCAAGTTCTCCGGATCACGTTCGTTCCAAAAATCACGCTCCCGAAGGTTTCATTCTGTTTGGACTCCGTTTGATATTCCTTTTCTTCGCAATACTGAAATAGGCAAAAAAACAGCAATACGGGCTAGGCCTCCTGTTAGTAGGTTAGTCCCAAAAATTATATAAATGTGTAAAATAAAGCCCATAAACATCCAAAAGGGGTAATATAATAGCATGGAACAATCAAAAATTATAGATACGTTGGAGACGTATCAAGCATCCCCAAGCTTAATTCCCGCTCGTCCTCGAGTAGGTAAATGATAAAAACAGAATTTTTGATGTGGAATGCTACCTAGCATAATTCTCAATGTAATTTTCTTTATTGTGGCATGAATGTTCAGATCCAAATGATTCAAGATAAAAGCTTATAAAACATAAAAATAATAATGCTTAGAAGCATACTAACAAATAATCATGTCCTATCAAAATAGCATAGCCAAAGAAAGCTTATCCCTACAAAATCATATAGTTAGGCCATGCTTCATTTTCATTACACAAAATACTCCCATCATGCACAACCCGGTTTCAGCCAAGCAATTGGTTCATACTTTTTAACACGCTTCAGCTTTTTCAACTCTTATGCAATACATGAGCGCAAACCATGGACATAGCACTATGGTGGTATATGGTGGTGGTTGTGAGGACAAAAAAGGGAGAAGATAGTCTCACATCACCTAGGCGTATTAACGGGCTATGGAGATGCCCATCAATAGATATCAATGCGAGTGAGTAGGGATTGCCATGCAACGGATGCACTAGAGCTATAAATATATGAAAGCTCAACAAAATAAACTAAGTGGGTGTGCATCCAACTTGCTTGCTCACGAAGACCTAGGGCATTTTGAGGAAGCCCATCATTGGAATATACAAGCCAAGTTTTATAATGAAAAATTCCCACTTAGTATATGAAAGTGACAACATAGGAGACTCTCTATCATGAAGATCATGGTGCTACTTTGAAGAACAAGTGTGGAAAAAAACATAGTAGCATTGTCCCTTCTCTCTTTTTCTCTCTTTTTATTATTTTTTCCTTTTTTTTCATTCTTCTTTTTTTTCTTATTTTTTGCCTTTCTTTTTTTCTTTTTGGCCTTTCTCTTTTTTTTCTCTTTCTCTTTTTTTTCTTTTTAAAGTCCGAAGTCTCATCCCGACTTGTGGGGGAATCATAGTCTTCATCCTCCTTTCCTCACTAAGACAATGCTCTAATAATGAAGACCATTACACTTTTATTGATTTACAACTCAAGAATTACAGCTCAAAACTAGAACAAATATGACTCTATATGAATGCCTCCGGCGGTGTACCGGGATATGCAATGAATCAAGAGCGACATGTATGAAAATTATGAAGGTGGCCTTGCCACCAATACGATGTCAACTACATGATCATGCAAACAGCAATATGACAATGATGAAGTGTGTCATAATAAACGGAACGGTGGAAAGTTGCATGGCAATATATCTCGGAATGGCTATGGAAATGCCATAATAGGTAGGTATGGTGGCTGTTTTGAGGAAGGTAAATAATGGGTGCATGATACCGGCGAAAGTTGCGCGGTATAATAGAGGCTAGCAAAGTGGAAGGATGAGTGTGCGTATATCCATGGACTCACATTAGTCATAAAGAACTCATATACTTATTGCAAAAGTCTACTTTCCCTCGAAGAAAAGTACTACTACGCATGCTCCTAGGGGAAGGGTTGGTAGGAGTTAACCATCGCGCGATCCCGACCTCCACTCATAAGGAAGGCAATTAAAAGAGCACCTCATGCAACAAATTTGTCACACAACTTTTACCATACGTTTATGCTACGGGACTTGCCAACTTCAACACAAGTATTTCTCAATTTCATAATTACCCACTAGCATGACTCTAACATTACTACCTCTATATCTCAAAACAATTATCAAGCACCAAATTGATCATAGCATCCAATTCACTTCCTATGATTTATTATACCCAACTTGGATGCCTAGCATTCTAGGACCAATTTTATAACCATAGCAAATACCATGTTGTTCTAAAAGACTCTCAAAATAATATAAGTGAAGCATGAGAGACTAGCAATTTCTTCAAAATTAAGCCACCGCCGTGCTCTAAAAGATATAACTGAAGCACTAGAGCAAAAACTATCAAGCTCAAAAGATATAAGTGAAGCACATAGAGTATTCTAGCAAATTCTAATCAAGTGGGCTTCTCCAAAAAGGTGTGTCCAGAAAGGATGATTGTGGTAAAATAAAAAGCAAAGAATAATATAATACACGACGCTCCAAGCAAAACACATATCATGTGGCGAATAAAAATATAGCTCCAAGTAAAGTTACCAATGAACGAAGACGAAAGAGGGGATGCCTTCCCGGGGCATCCCCAAGCTTAGGCTTTTGGATATTCTTTAATATCTTGGGGTTCCTTGGGAATCCCCAAGCTTAGGCTCTTGCCACTCCTTATTCCATAGTCCATCAAAGCTTTACCCAAAACTTGAAAACTTCACAACACAAAACTCAACAGGAAATCTTATAAGCTCCGTTAGTGAAAGAAAACAAAACCACCACATAAGGTACTGGAATGAACTCATTATTTATTTATTTTGGTGCTAAACCTACTGTATTACAAGTTCTCTATGGTTTATAAACTATTTTACTAGCCATAGATGCATCAAAATAAGCAAACAACACACGAAAAACAGAATCTGTCAAAAACAGAACAGTCTGTAGAAATCTACAACTAACGCAAACTTCTGAAACTCTAAAAATCCTAAAAAAATAGGAAGTCCTGGAAAATTTGTATATTGATCGGCAGAAAAAAGAATCAAGGCAAAAGCACGTTTCTGTGATTTAACAAAACTAATTTCGTGCGTGCAAAGTTTCTGTTTTTCAGTAGAATCAAATCAACTATCATCATAGGTTATCCTATAGGTTCTACTTGGCACAAACACTAATTAAAAGATAAAAACACATCTAAACATAAGGTAGATGCAAAATTTATTACTAAACAGGAACAAAAACAAAAATACAAAAAAATTGGGTTGCCTCCCAACTAGCGCTATCGCTTAACGCCCCTTGCTAGGCATAAAAGTGAAGATAGATCTAAGTAGTGCCATCTTTGGCACTCAATTCATAAGTAGCTCGCATGATAGATTCATAAGGTAATTTGAATTTCTTTCTTGGAAAGTGCTCCATGCCTTTCTTTAATGGAAATTGGAATTTAATATTCCCTTCCTTCAAATCAATAATCGCGCCAATCGTTCTAAGGAAAGGTCTACCAAGAATAATAGGGCAAGAAAGATTGCAATCTATATCAAGAACGATAAAATATACGGGCACTAAATTTCTATTTGCAACAATGAGAACATCATTGATCCTTCCCATTGGCTTTTTAATGGTGGAATCCGCAAGGTGCAAATTTAAAGAGCAATCATCAAGATCATGGAAACCTAGAATATCACATAAAGTTTTCAGAATCGTGGAAACACTAGCACCCAAATCACACAAAGCAAAACACTCATGATCTTTAATTCTAATCTTTATAGTAGGTTCCCACTCATCATTAAGTTTTCTAGGTATAGAAACTTCCAAATTAAGTTTTTCATCATAAGATTGCATCAAGGCATCAACGATATGTTTGGTAAAAGCTTTATTTTTACTATAAGCATGAGGAGAATTAACAAGGGATTGCAGCAAGGAAATACAACCTTCTAAAGAACAATTATCATAATCAAATTCCTTGAAATCCGAGATAGTGGGTTCAATACTATTTAAAGTCATGACCTCTCCAATCCCACTTTTACCAAATTTAGCATCAAGATCTAAAAACTCCGAATTCTTGGGACGCCTTCTAACTAAAGTTGACTCATCTCCAGTCCCATTATTATTAAGATTCATATTGGAAAACAAAGATCTAATAGGAGACACATCAATAACTTTAAGATCTTCATCGTTATTTTCATGGAAACTAGAAGAACACGCCTTTACAAAGCAATCATTCTTAGCACGCAATCTAGCGGTTCTTTCCTTGCACTCATCAATGGAAATTCTCATTGCTTTGAGAGACTCATTGATATCATGCTTAGGAGGAGTAGATCTAAGTTTGAGAGAATCAACATCAAGCGAAAGTCTATCAACGTTCCTAGCCAAATCATCAACTTTGAGCAATTTTTCTTCAAGCAAAGCATTAAAATTCTTTTGAAAAATCATAAATTCTTTCACACTATTCTCAAAATCAGAGGGCATCTTATTGAAATTACCATAAGAATTATTGTAGGAATTTCCATAATTATTAGAGGAATTACTAGGGAACGGTCTAGAATTAAAGTTTCCTTTATAAGCATTGTTACCGAAACTATTCCTACCAACAAAATTCACATCCATAGATTAATTATTATTCTCAATCAAAGTAGACAAAGGCATATCATTGGGATCAAGAGGAGTATTTTTAGTAGCAAACAACTTCATAAGTTCATCCATCTTTCCACTCAAAACATTGATTTCTTCTATAGCATGCACTTTTTAACTAGAAGATCTTTCGGTGTGCCATTGAGAATAATTAGCCATAATATTATCAAGAAGTTTCGTAGCATCTCCTAACGTGATTTCCATAAACGTGCCTCCCGCGGCCGAGTATAAAAGATTTCTAGAAGCAAAGTTCAAACCGGCATAAAAAATTTGAGTGATCATCCATAAATTCAAACCATGAGTAGGGCAATTGCGAATCATTAATTTCATTCTTTCCCAAGATTGGGAAACATGCTCATGATGAAGTTGTTTAAAATTCATAATATCGTTCCTAGCAGTGATAATCTTAGCGGGAGGAAAATACTTAGAGATAAAAGCATCTTTGCACTTGTCCCAAGAATCAATACTATTTTTAGGCAAAGACGAAAACCAAACTTTAGCATGATCTCTAAGTGAAAACGGAAATAACTTCAATTTAACAATATCATTATCCGTATCCTTCTTCTTTTGCATATCACACAAATCAACATAGTTGTTTAGATGAGTAGCGGCATCTTCACTAGGAAGGCCGGCGAATTGATCTTTCATAACAAGATTCAGCAAAGCAGTATTGATTTCACAAGACTCAACATCATTAAGAGGAGCAATTGGAGTACTAAGGAAATAATTATTATTGGTATTGGATAAATCAAACAATTTGCTATTATCTTGCGCCATGGCAACAAGTAATCCAACACATAAGCAAACAGAAAAAGGCAAGGGAAAAAGAGAGGATAGGATTGGGAAAGAGAGGGCAAATAAAACGGCAAGGGTGAAGTGGGGGAGAGGAAAACGAGAGGCAAATGGCAAATAATGTAAATGTGAGGGAGATGAGTTTGTGATGGGTACTTGGTATGTCTTGACTTGAGCGAAGACCTCCCCGGCAACGGCGCCAGAAATCCTTCTTGCTACCTGTTGAGCTTGTGTTGGTTTCCCTTGAAGAGGAAAGGGTGATGCAGCAATAGTAGCGTAAGTATTTCCCTCAGTTTTTGAGAACCAAGGTATCAATCTAGTAGGAGGCTCCTCAAAAGTCCCACGCACCTACACAAACAAACAAAGAACTCGCAACCAACGCAATAAAGGGGTCGTCAATCCCTTTACGGCCACTTGCGAAAGTGAGATCTGATAGAGATAGTATGATAAGATAAATATATTTTTGGTATTTTATAATATAGATGCAAAAAGTAAAGATGCAAATAAAAGTAGATTGAAAGCTTATATGATAAAAGATAGACCCGGCGGCCATAGGTTTTACTAGTGGCTTCTCTCAAGATAGCATAAGTATTACAGTGGGTGAACAAATTACTGTCGAGCAATTGATAGAAAAGCGAATAATTATGAGATTATCTAGTCATGATCATGTATATAAGCATCACGTCTGTGACAAGTAGACCGACTCCTGCCTGCATCTACTACTATTACTCCACACATCGACCGCTATCCAGCATGCATCTAGAGTATTAAGTTCATAAGAACAGAGTAACGCATTAAGACAGATGACATGATGTAGAGGGATAAACTCAAGCAATATGATATAAACCCCATCTTTTTATCCTCGATGGCAACAATACAATACGTGCCTTGCAACCCTTTCTGTCACTGGGTAAGGACACCGCAAGATTGAACCCAAATCTAAGCACTTCTCCCATGGCAAGAAAGATCAATCTAGTAGGCCAAACCAAACTGATAATTTGAAGAGACTTGCAAAGATAACTCAATCATACATAAAATAATTTAGAGGAGATTCAAATATTTCTCATAGATAAACTTGATCATAAACCCACAATTCATTGGATCTCGACAAACACATCGCAAAAAGAGTTTACATCGAATAGATCTCCACAAGAGAGGGGGAGAACATTGTATTGAGATCCAAAAAGAGAAAAGAAGCCATCTAGCTAATAACTATGGACCCGAAGGTCTGTGGTAAACTACTCACAACTCATCGGAGGGGCTATGGTGTTGATGTAGAATCCCTCCATGGTCGATTCCCCCTCCGGCGGAGCGCCTGCGAAGGCTCCAAGATGGGATCTCGCGGATACAGAAGGTTACGGCGGTGGAAATTGTTTTTCGTTGGCTCTGTGGATGTTTTCGGGGTACGTGGGTATATATAGGAGGAAGAAGTACGTCGGTGGCCGCTCGAGGGGCCCAGGAGACAGGGGCACGCCCAGGAGGGGTGGGCGCACCCTCCTATCTCTTGGCTGCCTCGTTTGCTTCTTGAGTTGCACTCCAAGTTCTCCGGATCACGTTCGTTCCAAAAATCACGCTCCCGAAGGTTTCATTCCATTTGGACTTCGTTTGATATTCCTTTTCTTCGAAATACTCAAATAGGCAAAAAAATAGCAATACGGGCTGGGCCTCCAGTTAGTAGGTTAGTCCCAAAAATGATATAAATGTGTAAAATAAAGCCCATAAACATCCAAAAGGGGTAATATAATAGCATGGAACAATAAAAAATTATAGATACGTTGGAGACGTATCACATGTCAATCTTCAACACTTAGAAACAATCCTTCCTTCTTTATTTTTGCGAGATCTCATAACCTGCCATGACGTCACCTCCCGCGATTGTAGTAATCCACCGTGAAGTCACCTGTAATTAATATGACACAAAGCCGAAATCTTAATAAATCTTTTCTTTAATAACCATCCCAAAAATCGAGGCGTCCGAGCGGCTGGATAATCATTCTTCGGCCACCTCATTTTTCACGCCCACCTGTTACCCTTCTCCTTATAAATAGGGTCAAGCAGCCCTCCTTTCATTTTCCCCTCTCTTCCTTCTTGTCTTCCACCTCTCTCCGTGACGCATCTGCACGCCCGAGTACTGCCGCTGCCGCGAAGCTCATCGCCTTCCTCAACCTCGGTCGCTGCATCGACCTGAACTGGATCAGAGAAAACTGCGGCGCCTCTTCATTGCTCATCGGATCCAGTAAGTGATACGTCTCCATTGTATCTACTTCTCCAAACACTTTTGCCCTTGTTTTGGACTCTAACTTGCATGATTTGAATGGAACTAACCCGGACTGACGTTGTTTTTAGCAGAACTGCCATGGTATTATTTTTGTGCAAAAATAAAAGTTCTCGGAATGTCCTGAAAATCCATGGAGCAACCTTTTCAATTTACTAAAAAATACTGGGGAAAGAATCAGCACTAGGGGGCCCACACCCTGTCCACGAGGGTGGGCCCCCCCTAGGGCGCGCCCCCCTGCCTCGTGGGCCCCGTGAAGCTCCACCGACCTCAACTCCAACTCCATATATTCACGTTCGGGGAGAAAAAAAGATAGAAAGATTCATCGCGTTTTATGATACAGAGCCGCCGCCAAGCCCTAAACTCTCTCGGGAGGGCTGATCTAGAGTTCGTTCGGGGCTCCGGAGAGGGGGATTCATCGCCATCATCATCATCAACCATCCTCCGTCACCAATTTCATGATGCTCACCGCCGTGCGTGAGTAATTCCATCATAGGCTTGCTGGACGGTGATGGGTTGGATGAGATGTACCATGTAATTGAGTTAGTTTTGTTAGGGTTTGATCCCTAGTATCCACTATGTTCTGAGATTGATGTTGCTATGACTTTGCTATGCTTAATGCTTGTCACTAGGGCCCGAGTGCCATGATTTCAGATCTGAACCTATTATGTTTTCATGAATATATGTGAGTTCTTGATCCTATCTTGCAAGTCTATAGTCACCTATTATGTGTTATGATCCGTTAACCCCGAAGTGACAATAATCGGGATACTTATCGGTGATGACCGTAGTTTTAGGAGTTCATGTATTCACTAAGTGTTAATGCTTTGGTCCGGTACTCTATTAAAAAGAGGCCTTAACATCCCTTAGTTTCCAATAGGACCCCGCTGCCACGGGAGGGTAGGACAAAAGATGTCATGCAAGTTCTTTTCCATAAGCACGTATGACTATATTCCGAATACATGCCTACATTACATTGATGAACTGGAGCTAGTTCTGTGTCACCCTATGTTATAACTATTACATGAGGAATCGCATCTGACATAATTATCCATCAGTGATCCAATGCCTACAAGCTTTTCACATATTGCTCTTTGTTTGGTTATTTTACCGTTGCCACTGTTACAATTACTACAAAACTGCTACTGTTACTTTTGCTACTGTTGCGTTACTTCCATACTACTTTGCTACTAAATACTTTGTTGCAGATATTAAGTTATCCAGGTGTGGTTGAATTGACAACTCAACTACTAATACTCGAGAATATTCTTTGGCTCCCCTTGTGTCGAATCAATAAATTTGGGTTGAATACTCTACCCTCGAAAATTGTTGCGATCCCCTGTACTTGTGGGTTATCCAGACTATTTTCTGGCGTTGTTGCCGGGGATCATAGCTCTATTCTTTGAGTCACTTGGGATATATATCTGCTAATCACTATGAGGAACTTGAAAGATGAAAGAACTAAGATTTATCCCTCAACTACGAGGGGAGGTAAGGAACTGCCATCTAGCTCCGCACTTGATTCTCCTTCTGTTATGAGTAAGCTTGCGACACCCAAACCTGCTTCTGCTATGAATTCTGATATGTCACATGTTGTTGATGATGCCACTTCTGCTATGCATGATACTTATGATGAAACTACTTCTATGCTTGATACTACTGTGCTATTAGGTGAATTTCTTGATGAACAACTTGCTAGGGCTAGAGAGAATGAAATTCTTGAAACTGATATTATTGACAATAGTGATGATGAAGGTTCTCCCCCTAAATATGAATTGCCTGTTGTTCCTGAGGGTTATGTTATGGATGAAGAAACTGCTAGAGATTTCCTTGCTTGCAATGATAGATCCGATCTTAAGAAGTTATTAGCTAAACTGAAACAGAAATCTCTGAATGTTAGGATGAAATATGACCCTGCTTTCGCTACTTCACCTATCTTTGTTACTGATAAGGATTATGATTTCTCTGTCGATCCTGAGATAATTACTTTGGGTAAATCTAATCCTTTTTCTGGCTATGAATCTGAAACTGTTGTGGCACATCTTACCAAGTTAAATGATATAGCCACCCTATTCACTAATGATGAGAAATCTCACTACTACTACATCCTTAAGATATTTCCGTTCTCATTAAAGGGTGATGCTAAAACTTGGTTTAACTCTCCTGATCCTGGTTGTGTGCGTAGTCCCCAGGATGTGATTTATTACTTCTCTGCTAAATATTTCCCTGCTCATAAGAAACAAGTTGCCTTAAGGGAAATATATAATTTTGTGCAAATTGAAGAAGAGAGTCTCCCACAAGCTTGGGGGAGGCTCTCCGGTTACTTAATGCTTTGCCTGATCATCCTCTTAAGAAAAATGAAATACTTGATATCTTTTATAATGGACTAATCGATGCTTCCAGAGACCACCTGGATAGTTGTGTTGGTTGTGTTTTCAGGGAAAGAACTGTTGATCAAGCTGAATTGCTATTGAATAATATGTTGACTAATGAAAACAATTGGACACTTCCTGAGCCAAGTCCTAAGCCAACTCCGAAGAAAAGAGGTGTTCTATTTCTCAGTCCTGAAGATATGCAAGAGGCAAAGAAATCTATGAAAGACAAAGGTATTAAAGTTGAAGATGTTAAGAATTTACCTCCTGTTGAACAAATACATGGCCTTAATATACCACCTATTGAAGAACTAGATGGTCTTGATAACCCGACACAGGTAGTAAAAGTAAATTCTCTCTATAGATATGATAAAGTTGAAATCCCGTCTACTAAGTTCGCTAGCCAATGCTTGGATCAATTTGATGACTTTATGGCTAGACAACAAAACTTCAATGCTTATATTGGTAGACAATTGAAAAGTAATGCTTACATGATTGGACACTTGAGTGATTATATGTCTAGAGTTAAGAATGAACTTAAACTCATTAGTAAACATGCTTCCATGGTTACCACTCAAGTAGAACAAGTACATAAAGCTCAAAATGATTTGCTTGATGAATTGAATAATAAACATGACTTTGCTGTTAGAGTAACAACTAGAACGGGTAAAATGACTCAGGAACCTTTGTATCCTGAGGGCCACCCTAAGAGAATTGAGCAAGATTCTCAGAGAAATAATGTTGATGCACCTAGTCCTTCTAAGAAGAAGAAAAAGAAAAATGATAGGACTTTACATGCTTCTAGTGAACCTATTGTAGATACACCTGAGAATCCCAATGATATTTCTATTTCTGATGCTGAAACACAATCTGGTGATGAACATGAACCTAGTGATAATGTTAATAATGATGTTCATGTTGATGCTCAACCTAGCAATAATAATGATGTAGAGATTGAACCTGTTGTTGATCTTGATAACCCACAATCAAAGAATCAACATTATGATAAGAGAGACTTCGTTGCTAGGAAGCACGGTAAAGAAAGGGAACCATGGGTTCAGAAACCCATGCCTTTTCCTCCTAAGCCATCCAAGAAAAAGGATGATGAGGATTTTGAGCGCTTTTCTGAAATGATTAGACCTATCTTTTTGCGTATGCGTTTGACTGATATGCTTAAAGTGAATCCTTATGCTAAGTACATGAAAGATATTATTACAAATAAAACAAAGATACCGGAAGCTGAAATTTCCACCATGCTTGCTAATTACACTTTTAAGGGTGGAATACCAAAGAAACTTGGAGATCCAGGAGTACCAACTATACCATGCTCCATTAAAAGAAACTATGTTAAAACTGCTTTATGTGATCTTGGAGCAGGTGTTAGTGTTATGCCTCTCTCTTTATATCGTAGACTTGAATTGAATAAGTTGACACCTACTGAAATATCTTTGCAAATGGCCGATAAATCAACTGCTATACATGTCAGTATTTGTGAGGATGTGCCTGTTGTGGTTGCAAACGTTACTATCTTAACGAACTTTGTTATTCTTGATATTCCCGAGGACGATAGTATGTCGATTATCCTTGTAGACCCTTTTTGAATACTGTAGGGGCTGTTATTGATTGCAACAATGGCAATGTCACTTTTCATGTTAATGGTAATGAGCATACGGTACACTTTTCGAGGAAACAACCTCAAGTTCACAGTATCAATTCTATTTGAAAAATTCCAACTATTATTATTGGAGGTTTTGAATTTCCTCTTCTTATTGTCAAGAAGAAATATGATATTCTTATTATTGGGGATGTGCATATCCCCATTGAGGTAACCTAGTGTTATTCGAAATTTCTTCGGTTTCATGTGATTCGGAATGAGTTTGTTAACAAGACTTGATCAACCTTGTTAGTGGATTTCTTTTGATGAGCATGAGATGGATGAAGTTAGAAGGCACAACCTTCTGTACCCTCTTACTTTCTGTTATTTAGATTAAATAAAGCAAAAATAGTATTTTTTCTGTCTGTTTTCTAAATTATTCATGCAATAAAAAATAGCCCAAAAATAAAAGTTCTCCAAATGTCCTAAATATTTAGTATTATTTTTTCTAGAATATTTGAGAATATCTGGCACTGAGAACATAGCAGGGGGGAGCAAGCACCTGACCACGAGGGTCCAGGGCGCGCCCCCTGCCTCGTGGGCCCATGATGGCCCCCCTCCACTTAGTCCTGCACCCATGCTCTTCTTCTCCCCCCCCCCAAAATCACCATCCAGCTCAAGCACGAGTTCTAGCTCATTTTGCTGCCATTTTCGACCTCCTTGCTCAAAGCTCCATTCACAAAACTGCTTTGGGGGATTGTTCTTTGGTATGTGACTCCTCCAATGGTCCAATTAGTTTTTGTTCTAGTGCTTTATTCATTGCAAAATTTTGCTGCTAAGGTGACCCTGTTCTTAAGCTTGCATGTTAAATTTATATGATCCCAAGTAGTTCTAATGCATGATATAGTCTCTAGGCATTTATGGGAGTAGTTTCTATCAATTTTGTTGAGTTATGTTTTTAGAGGAAGAAATATGTCTAGGAAAATGTACCAAGGTGGTTCTTCAAGGAAGCAAGGACCCAGGCTCGCAATACGTGAGCAGGACGATGAACCACCGAGGGAAGCCTACGTGCGGCCTTGTGAATGGCCGTCAGAGGAGTTTATGGTCAAAGCAGGCATCAAGGATGAATTTGATGCATATGTGTGTAACGCTGATCTTGAGGACTTCATGCAAGATAAGTGCCCTCAATACTACTATTTAACTGATTCCTTTGTGAGAAGGTTCAAATTTACATATTCGCGTAATTCTCACAATGTCCTGTTTGATCTTTATGATAATTCTTATACCATGGACTTAGAAGATTTTACTACTGCTTGTAAACTCCCGCAATGGGGTAGTGCTAGTGAACCTCGCAAATCTGAATTTAAAGATTTTCTTGCTAGTATCACTGTGGGGGAATCCAGAGAAATAGCACAAGCTAACATAGGGAGCATTCATTTTCCCGCTATACATTATTTTTTATATTTATAGGCAGATGCATAAATGGTAAGGATGAAGCATGTCACATGTGTGTTCCTGATCTTAGTGTTCTCCGGAGTGCGGTGTTAGGAGATAATCAATATAACGTGGGGGCCATCGTTGCACGTAGGTTGCATAATAATGGTTTAATTGGAGACTTGTTTGGTGGGATTTATGCAACCCGTGTAGCTAATTTTCTTGAGATACCCATACATGAAGGGGATATGGAATTGTCTCCTACTTATTCAGATTACAATGACATGGTTAGCCACCAGTTTCTTGAGAGGAATGAACGGTTCCTCCAATACCGACTAATCTTTGACAGACGCCGCGCTGTCCATATTACTCTCCCTGCTCCTGCTTTCTTTGACTATCAGGAAAAAAGAAGATATATTATAACCAGGGAGGAGGCGAACGAGTACGAGAGGAGGACGGAGGCAGCTCGCCTCCAAGCCGCAGCTCATGAGGCAATGGCTGCTGCATCTCAGTACGACCCCAACTACCACTTTGATCCATGGGCATAGACCAACTTAGGCCAAAAGCATAAGCTTGGGGGAGTACGTATTTCTCACCGACATTACATTCTTGTTCACACACTCACTCTAGTTGTCGGTGCTCATACTTTTTCATTGTACTATCCATGCTAGTTTATTTTCTTTTCCTGCTTTCTTCTTGTGTGTTTAAATAACCTTAAGAAAAAACCAAAAATTAGCTAGTTTACTTTCCATGCTTGCAGTAGTAGTATTAAAAGAAAACCCAAAAAGATTTCTCATTCTTATTTTGGTTGTTGGGAGCTTTCCCGTGTAAATAGTTTTATTTCCTTTCTTTTCTTTGGGGGTCGAGAGGAGAAGACCATGATGAAAATGTTGAGTGGCTCTCATATGCATTATTGTTGATTTAACCAAGAGCCCATATTACCTTGTCTTCTCCCTTGAATTGAAAGCTTGCAGATTCCAGCTTAGCCCAATGCACGTGCACTATTATTATTATCCACACCGTTCGCTCGTGCGAGTGAAAGTCAATAATGACGATATATGATGAAATGATTGAGATGAGAGAAGCTGGTATGAACTCGACCTCTCTTGTTTTGGTAAATGTGATTAGTTCATCGTTCCTGATTCAACCTATTATGAATAAACATGTTTGTAATGACAATTAGAGATTATAGTTGCTTATGCCCTGCTTAATTAGCTAGGAGTTTATAATGGTTTACCTTGCGTGCCAATGATACGTCTCCAACGTTGCCATAATTTATGAAGCATTCATGCTATTTTATTATCTGTTTTAAATGATTACGGGCTTTATTATACACGTTTATATTACTTTTGGGACTAACCTATTAACCGGAGGCCCAGCCCATATTGTTGTTTTATTGCCTGTTTCAGTATTTCGAAGAAAAGGAATATCAAACGGAGTCCAAACGGAATGAAACCTTCGGGAGCGTGATTTTTGGAAAGTATATGATCCGGGAGACTTGGAGTTCAAGCCAGGGGGGCTCGAGGAAACCAGGAGATAGGAGGGCGCGCCCACACCCCCCTGGGCGCGCCCCCTGTCTCCTGGGCCCCTCGAGGCTCCCCCAACCGACTTCTTTCGCCTATATAAGTCCACGTACCCTAAAAACATCGGAGAGGAAGATAGATCGGGAGTTCCGCCGCCGCAAGCCTCTGTAGCCACCAAAAACCTCTCGGGAGCCCGTTCCGGCACCTGCCGGGGGGGAATCCTCACCGTGGCCATCTTCATCATCCGGCGCTATCCATGACGAGGAGGAGTAGTTCACCCTCGGGCTGAGGGTATGTACCAGTAGCTATGTGTTTGATCTCTCTCTCTCTCGTGTTCTCTCTATGGCACGATCTTGATGTATCGCGAGCTTTGCTATTATAGTTGGATCTTATGATGTTTTCTCCCCCTCTACTCTCTTGTAATGGATTGAGTTTTCCCTTTGAAGTTATCTTATCGGATTGAGTCTTTAAGGATTTGAGAACATTTGATGTATGTCTTGCCGTGCTTATCTGTGGTGACAATGGGATATCACGTGATCCACTTGATGTATGTTTTGGTGATCAACTTGCGGGTTCCGCCCACGAACCTATGCATAGGGGTTGGCACACGTTTTCGTCTTGACTCTCCGGTAGAAACTTTGGGGCACTCTTTGAAGTACTTTGTGTTGGTTGAATAGATGAATCTGAGATTGTGTGATGCATATCGTATAATCATGCCCACGGATACTTGAGGTGACAATGGAGTATCTAGGTGACATTAGGGTTTTGGTTGATTTGTGTCTTAAGGTGTTATTCTAGCACGAACTCTTGAATAGATCGATCCGAAAGAATAACTTTGAGGTGGTTCCGTACCCTACCATAATCTTTTCGTTTGTTCTCCGCTATTAGTGGCTTTGGAGTGACTCTTTGTTGCATGTTGAGGGATTGTTATATGATCTATCTATGTTATTATTGTTGAAGGAACTTGCACTAGTGAAAGTATGAACCCTAGGCCTTGTTTCCTATCATTGCAATACCGTTTACGCTCACTTTTATCATTAGTTACCTTGCTGTTTTTATAGTTTCATATTAAAAATACCCATATCTACCATCCATATTGCACTTGTATCACCATCTCTTCGCCGAACTAGTGCACCTATACAATTTACCATTGTATTGGGTGTGTTGGGGACACAAGAGACTCTTTGTTATTTGGTTGCAGGGTTGCTTGAGAGAGACCATCTTCATCCTACGCCTCTCACGGATTGATAAACCTTAGGTCATCCACTTGAGGGAAATTTGTTGCTGTCCTACAAACCTCTGCACTTGGAGGCCCAACAACGCCTACAAGAAGAAGGTTGTGTAGTAGACATCAAGCTCTTTTCTGGCGCCGTTGTCGGGGAGGTGAGTGCTTGAAGGTATATCTTTAGATCTTGCATTCGAATCTTTTTGTTTCTTGTTTTATCACTAGTTTAGTTTATAAAAGAAAACTACAAAAAAATGGAATTGAGTTTGTTTCATACACTTCATCTTTTTAATATCTTTCGTGAGAATGATGGAAAGGAAAATTGTGCTCAAGTGCTAGAAGAAGAATGCATTAAAATGCTTGGTACTAAATCTTTGAATGATGAGCATGATTGCAATGTTGTTAGTATGAACTCCTTGAATATCAATAGTACTAATGATGATTATATTGATGAAAGTGGGTTTGGAAGAGTGTCAACTTTAGGAAGTAGTTATCCCACTATTTTGGAGGATGTTGAATCTTATTGTGATGAATATGGAAGTGGATTTGGAAGAGTGTCAACTTTATTTAGTGATGATTCCACTACCTTGGAAGAGGTTTCAATCGATTATGATGAGAACGAAGTTGCTACTTATGATGATTATTGTGATGAAACTTATGCTATAAAAAGTAGTGATGGTTATATTTATAAAACTTTTCATGATTATGATTACCCTTTTTCTGAACATTACTCTTTTAATGTGGAAACAATTTTTAGTGTTCAAGTCTCTTATGATACTCCCGCTATTCCGAATGAGAAGAATTTTGCTTATGTGGAGAGTAGTAAATTTTTTATGCTTGTAGATCATGAAAAGAATGCTTTAGGTGCTGGTTATATTGTTGAATTCAGTCATGATGCTACTAAAAATTATTATGAGGGAGGAACATATGCTTGTAGGAATTGCAATAATATCAAGTTTCCTCTCTATGCGCTTAAAATCTTGAAGTTATGCTTGTTTTACCTTCCTATGCTAGTTAATTATTGTTCCCATAAGTTGGTTGCTCACAAAATCCCTATGCATAGGAAGTGGTTTAGACTTAAATGTCCTAGTCATATGCTTCACGATGCTCCCGTTATGTTTCAATTCCTATCTTTTATGTGAGCATCATTGTCATCATCATGCCTAGCTAGAAAGGCATTAAAGAAAAGCGCTTGTTGGGAGACAAACCAATATTTATCCTTACTGTTTTTGTGTGTTCACATGATTACGCTACTGTAGTAATCATGTTTTATAGCTTTTGTTTCAATAGAGTGCCAAGTAAGACCTTTAGGATAGCTTACGGTGATAGTTGTGTTGATCCTGCTGAAAATCAGAAACTTTTGTACCCGGTAAATTAGTTTTGTTAATTTACAGAAACGTGCTCCTGGTCTGATTATTTTTTCTCTGGATTGGTACACAAATTTCTTAGGACTTCCTAATTTGGTAGGATTTTCGGAGTTCCATAAGTATACGTTTGATACAGATTACTACAGACTGTTCTGTTTTTAACAGATTCTGATTTCTATGTGTTGTTTGCTTATTTTGATGAATCTACGAGTAGTATCGGAGGGTATGAACCATAGAGAAGTTAGAATACAGTAGATATTACATCAATATGAATTTAGAATGAGTTCATTACAGTACCTAAGTGGTGGTTTTATTTTCTTATACTAATGGAGCTTACGAGTTTTCTGTTGAGTTTTGTGTTGTGAAGTTTTCAAGTTTTGGGTAAAGGTTCGATGGACTATGGAATAAGGAGTGGCAAGAGCCTAAGCTTGGGGATGCCCCGGAAGGCATCCCCTCTTTCGTCTTCGTTCATCGGTAACTTTACTTGGAGCTATATTTTTATTCACCACATGATATGTGTTTTGCTTGGAGCGTCATTTTCTTTGTTAGTATTTGCTTGCTGTTATTTAGAATAATGTTTTGCATCTATATTTTCAATAAAAATGTCAAGGATAGCCTTTACCATGCTTATTTTGCTAGTATACATGTTGCTGTTTGAAAACAGAAAGTTTACCGCTGTTGCAAAAATTCCCTAGAAAAGTCAGAGAATGGCATAATGTTGAAACTTTTTTCATATTGAGCTCTGATAAATCTTCTACAGCGTAGAATTTTTCTCATAATTTTTGGAGTTAGCGAAGTATTGATAACTCTTGCATTCTTTACAGACTATACTGTTTTGGCAGATTGCTGTTATGGTTGCATTGTTTGCATATGTTTGCTTGTTTAATGATTCTATTTGAGGATAGGAGTGTTAAATATGCAGAGGCATTTAGTATGCAATGTTGAATAATAATTTTAGTGATTTTTTACAGTAGAAAATGATAAGGTTTTGCATTGGTTTATACTAACCTATTCTCACGAGTTCTTGTTGAGTTTGGTGTGGATGAAGCTTTTGATAAAAAGAGAAACCATGATATGAGAGAAATTAAGGAGACACAAAAGTTCAAGCTTGGGGATGCCCAAGGCACCCCAAGATAATATTCCAAGAAGTCTCAAGCATCTAAGCTCGGGTATGCCCCGTTTGGCATCCCACCTTTCTTCTTCAACAACTATCGGTTAGTATCGGTTGAACCTAAATTTTTGCTTCTTCACATAAGTTGTGCTATCCTTGCAATGTCATTTTATCTTGCTTTGCTTGCTGCTTGAATACAATACCAAGATATGAAATTCTTTAATGGGAGAGAATCTTCACATAGTTACATAATTTAGCTACTCATTGATCTTCACTTATATCTTTTTGGAGTAGTTTGTCATTTACTCGTGTGCTTCACTTATATCCTATGAGTAAGTTGTTGAATGAGTGGATTGTCATAAATCTGAAATTATATATGTCTCATTTGCTTATCCCATGGGGAGTAATGACTTCACATATAAGAACTAGAGGTTGAAGGTTAGCAAGCATTGTATTGGTCATTTGAACAATTCATGAAAAAATATTTAAAGGAAGAGATATTTCACATATAAATATACTATCCTAGACATATTTTATAATTGTGAGCACTCATTAAGTATGACATGCTAAAGAATTGATGTTGGACAAGGAATACAACGTAATGGGTTATGTTTTCTCACATCTCAGTTAAAGTATATTGTCATGGATCATTCAAACATGTTGAGCTTGCCTTTCCCCCTCATGCTAGCCAAAATTCCTTGCATCAAGTAGAGATACTACTTGTGCTTCCAAATATCCTTAAACCCAGTTTTTGCCATGAGTGTCCACCATACCTACCTATATGCGGTATTTGCCTGCCGTTCCAAGTAAATTTGCATGTGCCAAACTCTAAACATTCAAATAATAATCTGTGTTGTATGCCCGAATCGCTCATGTAGCGACTAGTGGCTGTCAGTATCTTCCATGCTATGTGGGTTATTCTCAAGATGAGTGGACTCCGCTCATCATTCACGAATAAAATGGCTGGTAACCGGGATGCCCAGTCCCATGATCAAAAGAACAAAATCAAATCAAAAATAATTGCAAACAAAACTCCCCCAGGTTTGATGTTAGTTGGAGGCACCCGTTGTTTCGGGCAAGCCATGGATTGATGATTGTTGGTGGAGAGGGAGTAAAAACTTTTACCATTCTGTTTGGGAACCGCCTATAATGTATGTAGTATGGAAGATATTGGGAACTCTTGGCTGTTATGTTGACAATGAGATCATACCTCTCAAAATTATTTATCTCTATTTCAAAAATGAGCTCTGGCACCTCTGCAAATCCCTGCTTCCCTCTGCGAAGGGCCTATCTTTTACTTTTATGCAAGAGTCAAGGTGATCTTCACCTTTCCTTTTTTCATTTTATCCTTTGGCAAGCACTTCGTGTTGGGAAGATCTTGATATATATATATATCTATATATATATATATATATATATATATATATATATATATATATATATATATATATATATATCCAATTGGATGTAAGTTAGCATGAACTATTATTGTTGACATCACCCAAAGGTGAATACGTTGGGAGGCAACACTATAAGCCCCTATCTTTCACAGTGTCCGACTAAAACTCCATAACCATTAGTATTGCGTGAGTGTTAGCAATTGTGGAAGACTATATGATAGTTGAGTATGTGAAGTTTGCTAAATCAAAGCTCTGACATAGACCCTTACTGAAAATAGGATGAATTGCAATTGTTTGATGACTGAGAACATAGTTTGCTAGTTTTCAAGAAAGTTTATGGTCTATGCTTTAACATGTGAATAGTTTGTTACTTGATCGTGAGAAGTTTTATGAGATGAACTACTGTTATGACTTATAATCATGCTAGAAAAGGTGGTTGAAATTATCATTGATCAAACTTGTGCACCTGCTAGCATTCACACTTCATATATTCTTTCTTTTATCATTTACCTACTCGAGGACGAGTAGGAATTAAGCTTGGGGATGCTGATACGTCTCCAACGTATCCATAATTTATGAAGCATTCATGCTATTTTATTATCTGTTTTGAATGATTACGGGCTTTATTATACACTTTTATATTACTTTTGGGACTAACCTATTAACCGGAGGCCCAGCCCATATTGCTGTTTTATTGCCTGTTTTAGTATTTCGAAGAAAAGGAATATCAAACGGAGTCCAAACGGAATGAAACCTTCGGGAGCGTGATTTTTGGAAAGTATATGATCCGGGAGACTTGGAGTTCAAGCCAGGGGAGGCTCGAGGAAGCCAGGAGATAGGAGGGCGTGCCCACCCCCTGGGCGCGCCCCTTTCTCCTGGGCCCCTTGAGGCTCCCCCGACCGACTTCTTTCGCCTATATAAGTCCACGTACCCTAAAAACATCAGAGAGGAAGATAGATCGGGAGTTCCGCCGCCGCAAGCCTCTATAGACACCAAAAACCTCTCGGGAGCCCGTTCCGACACCCTGCCGGAGGGGGAATCCCTCACCGGTGGCCATCTTCATCATCCCGGCGCTATCCATGACGAGGAGGGAGTAGTTCACCCTCAGGGCTGAGGGTATGTATCAGTAGCTATGTGTTTTATCTCTCTCTCTCTCGTGTTCTCTCTATGGCACGATCTTGATGTATCGCGAGCTTTGCTATTATAGTTGGATCTTATGATGTTTTCTCCCCCTCTACTCTCTTGTAATGGATTGAGTTTTCCCTTTGAAGTTATCTTATCGGATTGAGTCTTTAAGGATTTGAGAACACTTGATGCATGTCTTGTCGTGCTTATCTGTGGTGACAATGGGATATCACGTGATCCACTTGATGTATGTTTTGGTGATCAACTTGCGGGTTCCGCCCATGAACCTATGCATAGGGGTTGGCACACGTTTTCGTCTTGACTCTCCGGTAGAAATTTTGGGGCTCTCTTTGAAGTACTTTGTGTTGGTTGAGTAGATGAATCTGAGATTGTGTGATGCATATCGTATAATCATGCCCACGGATACTTGAGGTGACAATGGAGTATCTAGGTGACATTAGGATTTTGGTTGATTTGTGTCTTAAGGTGTTATTCTAGTACGAACTCTTGAATAGATCAATCCGAAAGAATAACTTTGAGGTGGTTTTGTACCCTACCATAATCTCTTCGTTTGTTCTCCGCTATTAGTGGCTTCGGAGTGACTCTTTATTGCATGTTGATGGATTGTTATATGATCTATCTATGTTATTATTGTTAAGAGAACTTGCACTAGTGAAAGTATGAACCCTAGGCCTTGTTTCCTATCATTGCAATACCGTTTACGCTCACTTTTATCATTAGTTACCTTGCTGTTTTTATATTTTCATATTACAAATACCCATATCTACCATCCATATTGCACTTGTATCACCATCTCTTCGTCGAACTAGTGCACCTATGCAATTTACCATTGTACTGGGTGTGTTGGGGACACAAGAGACTCTTTGTTATTTGGTTGCAGGGTTGCTTGAGAGAGACCATCTTCATCCTATGCCTCCCACGGATTGATAAACCTTAGGTCATCCACTTGAGGGAAATTTGCTACTGTCCTACAAACCTCTGCACTTGGAGGCCCAACAACGTCCACAAGAAGAAGGTTGTGTAGTAGACATCAGCCAACATGCTATTAAAATGGTTGTGATGTGGTATGATAGGGTGGTATCCTGTTTCGAATGATTCGAGTGACTTGACTTGGCACATGCTCACGCATGTAGTTGAAACAAAATCAGCATAGCCTTCACAATATTTATGTTCATGGTGGATTATATCCTACTCATGCTTGCACTCAGTGTTGATTAATTTTAATGCATGTTCATGATTGTTGTCGCTCTCTAGTTGGTCGCTTCCCAGTCTCTTGCTAGCCTTCACTTGTACTAAGCGGGAATATTGCTTGTGCATCCAAAATCCATGAACCCCAAAGTTATTCTATATGAGTCCACCATACCTTCCTATATGCGGTATCTACCTGCCGTTCCAAGTAAATTTGTATGTGCCAAACTCTAAACCTTCAAATGAAATTCTGTTTTGTATGCTCGAACAACTCATGTATCAACTAGGGTTGTTTGGATCTTCCATGTTAGGCGGGTTATTCTCAAGAGGAGTGGACTCCGCTCCTCACTCACGAGAAAATGGCTGGTAAACGGGATGCCCAGTCCCATGCTTAAATCAAATCAAAATAATTGCAAAAAAACTCCCCCAGGATTGTTGTTAGTTAGAGGCACCCGTTGTTTCGGGCAAGCCATGGATTGATGCTTGTTGGTGAAGGGGGAGTATAAACTTTACCATTCTGTTTGGGAACCGCCTATAATGTGTGTAACATGGAAGATATCGAGATCTCTCAGTTGTTATGTTGACAATGGAAGTATACCGCTCAAAATGTTATTTATTTCTATTTCAAAATCGAGCTCTGGCACCTCTACAAATCCCTGCTTCCCTCTGCGAAGGGCCTATCTATTTACTTTTATGTTGAGTCATCACCCTCTTATTAAAAAGCACCCGCTGGAGTGCACCGCTGTAATTTCCATGCATTACTATTAATTTATATTGGGTATGACTATGACTGGATCTCTTTTACCATGAATTACAATGTTTAGTCAGTCCTTGATCTTCAAAGGTGCTCTGCATTTATGTTTTGCGGTCTCAGAAAGGGCTAGCGAGATACCATCTTGTTATATCATATTATGATTGTTTTGAGAAAGTGTTGCCATCCGAGATTTATTATTATTGCTCGCTAGTTGATTATGCCATTGACATGAGTAAACATGAGACCTAAGTGTTATTGTGAATATGGTTAGTTCATAATCTTTGCTGAAAACTTGAATGCTGGCTTTACATATTTGCAACAACAAGAGCAAACAGAGTTTGTAAAAGTTTTTCTTTATCACTTTCAGTTTGTCAACTAGATTGCTTGAGGACAAGCAAAGGTTTAATCTTGGGGGAGTTGATACGTCTCCGTCGTATCTACTTTTCCAAAAACTTTCGCCCTTGTTTTGGACTCTAACTTGCATGATTTGAATGGAACTAACCCGGACTGACGTTGTTTTCAGCAGAACTGCCATGGTGTTATTTTTGTGCAGAAATAAAAGTTCTCAGAATGTCCTGAAAATCCACGGAGCAACTTTTTGGATTTAATAAAAAATACTGGCGAAAGAATCAGCACCAGGGGCCCACACCCTGTCCACGAGGGTGGGGGTGCGCCCCCTGCCTCGTGGGCCCCCTGAAGCTCCACCGACCTCAACTCCAACACCATATATTCACGTTCGGGGAGAAAAAATCAGAGAGAAAGATTCATCGCGTTTTATGATACGAAGCCGCCGCCAAGCCCTAAACTCTCTTGAGAGGGCTGATCTGGAGTCCGGTCGGGGCTCCGGAGAGGGGGATTCGTCGCCGTCGTCATCATCAACCATCCTTCATGACCAATTTCATGATGCTCACCGCCATGCGTGAGTAATTCCATCATAGGCTTGCTGGACGGTGATGGGTTGGATGAGATTTACCATGTAATTGAGTTAGTTTTGTTAGGGTTTGATCCCTAGTATCCACTATGTTCTGAGATTGATGTTGCTATGACTTTGCCATGCTTAATGCTTGTCATTAGGGCCCGAGTGCCATGATTTCAGATCTGAACCTATTATGTTTTCATGAATATATGTGAGTTCTTGATCCTATCTTGCAAGTCTATAGTCACCTATTATGTGTTATGATCCGTTAACCCGAAGTGACAATAATTGGGATACTTACGGTGATGACCGTAGTTTGAGGAGTTCATGTATTCACTAAGTGTTAATGCTTTGGTCCGTACTCTATTAAAAGGAGGCCTTAATATCCCTTAGTTTCCAATAGGACCCCGCTGCCACGGGAGGGTAGGACAAAAGATGTCATGCAAGTTCTTTTCCATAAGCACGTATGACTATATTCGGAATACATGCCTACATTACATTGATGAACTGGAGCTAGTTCTGTGTCACCCTATGTTATAACTATTACATGAGGAATCACATCTGACATAATTATCCATCACTGATGCAACGCCTATGAGCTTTTCACATATTGCTCTTTGCTTAGTTACTTTACTGTTGCCACTGTTACAATTACTACAAAACTGCTACTGTTACTTTTGCTACTATTACCGTTACTTCCATACTACTTTGCTACTAAATACTTTGCTGTAGATTTTAAGTTATCCAGGTGTGGTTGAATTGACAACTCAACTGCTAGTACTTGAGAATATTCTTTGGCTCCCCTTGTGTCGAATCAACAAATTTGGGTTGAATACTCTACCCTCAAAAATTGTTGCGATCCCCTATACTTGTGGGTTATCAGTAAGTACCTTATCCTCTCCACCATAGATCTCCATTAGGGTTTCTGCAGTTCTTGTGAGTTCATCCTCGTTCTTCGTCACTCTTCTGTTTAATCCTTACTTTGATCGAATAATGGCCTTTAGAATATGCAGAACATGTTTCTATCCTTCGTCTTAATCACTGAACATACCCTTTAGATGCAGAAATCTCACCCATGTGCTAGTTCCTCTTCCGCTGCAATACTTAGGTTTTGATTTATTTTCTTTTTCACACAGGCTAGATCCAAATCATCTGCCCCAGTCTGTAAAACCTGTTTATTCAACACTTAGCAGATTTCACTCTTGATAGATATCAATCTGGTCATGGCGGCTTACATCACCGGTTATCACTAGCCATATATCATTCCGCCCCTTTTAAGCCGCCACTCTGAATATATACTGTAGTGTTTTACTTCCGGCTTAATGAATCAACTTAAACCGGCAAAATTGTTCTTTCTTTTAGGCTTACCTGTGTAGCCCCCATGAGCCGGCTGTGATTGTTTATAGCACATCCGGGTCGTCATAAGATAATAATGAAAAGCGAGCAATATGAATTAGCCCCCAAGTGCCAAGTACTCTTGCTTGCAAAGTGCTTGGGACTTATTCACATAAGCCGTTGTATGAATAATTTTTTCGGCAGGCATTAGCCCCCAAGTGCCAAGTGTTGTTGCCTGCAAAAAAGGCTTGGGACTTATACTCCCGTAACCTGGATATGAATGTGTTTACAAATCTATGTTTGTACAGGACGCCACTGCTCAACTTCAATCGTAATTGGCTGATGCAAAGACTCGGCTGGAGCAGCAAGAATCTGAGACCCGGAAGGCCGACTCAAAATTCCAATTTAGCTTGGCTGAAACGAAAAAACTGAAGACCAGTTTTGAGGCTGAAAGAAACACCTGGGCTGAAGAAAAAACTGCCATGACACAACGGGCTGAAAAGGTCGAGGCGGCTCTTCAAGAGGTGACCACTGAGCTTACCAGTTTAAAACACCGTGTTTCCCAGATGGTTTCTGCTATCTTTGGTGAGTCGCCTTACTAGTATTAAATTTGAATCTCTTCCTTGATAGTATAAACCACCTCTAACCAATCCATAATTATTACTCAGGTCCCAGGAGAAACAACCTTAGTCAAGAGATGCTTGTGAAGCTCAAGGTTGTTTATACACTTGTTGAACAGCTATATACTGGAACTCAGCGCTCACTGGCCACAATTTCTCTGACTAATCACGCACCTACTCTCTTGAGTGATGTCTTGAAAAAGCTTTCTGTTCTGCCTGCTAGGATTGACGAGATGAAGCGGTCATCTGCAAGAGCCGGTGCTGTGACAGCTTTAAGCCGGGCCAAGGCATGGCTAGCAGAGCTAGACCCGACCGATATAGCTACTGGGTATCCAAGCTTAAAAGAAGATGTCACTCCCTTTGAGAAGAAAGACTTCGCTGCCTGCATGAAGGAGATACGTCCCCTAGCCAGCCTGATTGCAAATCAAATGGATCTTTCAAGAAACCAACCGGCTTATGACATGGAGAACCAGAAGATTCCCATGTCGGCTTATAAAGTGATGGATCTAATTCCCCCAATCCGTAAGCATACTTTTGCTCCTGAAGTTGAACCGTCCGAACTTATAGATGATGAAGCTGAATTCCAAGCCTTGTGTGGCATCGATTGGTCATCACCAAATTTCCAGACGGCGGAGGAGGACGAAGAACCGGAGAAGGATGATCCAGAAGCCTCAAGTCCTCAAGGCCAAAAAGAGTGATCCGCCGGGCGGTTCAAAATATGTGATCCTTGGAAAACACTTGATCTTTTTGGCTCCCTAAGTCATGTAATAGGCTAGTGAAACTTTGATCTGTCATGCCATCGTGCACGTTTTTGTTTTACCCAACACTGTTTGATCCGCCACTTGAAAACTATCATCTTACACTTATGATGACATTGATTTATGCAGATGAGATTTAGTATTATCCTGCACACAAGTAGATCACAAGAGCCCTGGCGGTTTACCGCAGGGCGAGTCTTAAGATCTCATATAAGCAGGGTCGGTTTGATCAAAAAATATCATACCTATGATATGTGATTAAACTGCCAGCTTACCATATCAATGCAGTAAGGGTGATAACCCAAAGCTTAGAAGACAATACTTCCAAGTATTTAACATCATCATATACTGGCGACTTATCGTCCAAAGCCAGGCCGGGTTATCAGAAACCACGGATACACTCAAATATGAGTTGTTAAGAATTGAGACTACATGGCATGAATCACTTTAAACCATATGTCAATATGGTACCAAGATGAACCCAAAAAATGCTCAAAAATCAAATCAAAGTGAGAAAACGAGGCTTTCATAGGCCGCCAAGCCTAAAGCTCCGAGGCTTTCATGGGACGCCAAGCCACTAAGTTAACCTTTTACACTTTGTGAAACCGGCCTCACATGACCGCCGTTTTAACCTTGACAAGTTCAGGGTCTATGTAAGATTGACTGTCAAGAGTTCGGCTTGCCATTCCGGGATTACCCGGGCGGAGTGGAAGCTTCTATAAAGCAGGAGAACCCGGAAGGTTTTGGTGAATACACCTGGTGTTCCAAACCAGCTCACAAGGGTAGTAACACTATGTTCTCTTTGGTGAATACACCTATGTTTGAATAGGAAGCCCCCTAGTGCTTTGTGGCGTTGAGCCGATCAAGAGGAATATTCACAGCTATGCTCAATGAGCAGGAAGCCCCCAAGTGACCATTGAAATTGTGGCATTGAGCCGATCAAGAGGGATATTCATAGCTATGCTCAATGAGCAGGAAGCCCCCAAGTGACCATTGAAATTGTGGCATTGAGCTGATCAAGAGGGATATTCACAGCTATGCTCAATGAGCAGGAAGCCGCCAAATGACCTTTTTGTGTGACATTGAGCCAATCAAGAGGGATATTCACAGCTATGCTCAATGAGCAGGAAGCCCCCAGATGACCTTTTTGTGTGGCATTGAGCCGATCAAGAGGGATATTCACAGCTATGCTCAATGAGCAGGAAGCTCCCAAATGACCTTTTTGTGTGGCATTGAGCCGATCAAGAGGGATATTGATGACCCACAAGTGTAGGGGATTTATCATAGTCCTTTCGATAAGTAAGAGTGTCGAACCCAACGAGGAGCAGAAGGAAATGACAAGCGGTTTTCAGTAAGGTATTCTCTGCAAACACTGAAATTGTAGGTAACAGATAGTTTTGTGATAAAATAATTTGTAACGGGTAACAAGCAATGAAAGTAAATAAAGTGCAGCAAGGTGGCCCAATCCTTTTTGTAGCAAAGGACAAGCCTAGACAAGTTCTTATAATGAGAAAAGCACTCCAGAGGACACATGGGAATTATCGTCAAGCTAGTTTTCATCACGCTCATATGATTCGCGTTCGTTACTTTAATAATTTGAAATGTGGGTGGACCGGTGCTTGGGTACTGCCCTTTCCTGGACAAGCATCCCACTTATGATTAACCCCTATTGCAAGCATCCGCAACTACAAAAGAAGTATTAAGGTAAACCTAACCATAGCATGAAACATGTGGATCCAAATCAGCCCCTTACGAAGCAACTTGTAGACTAGGGTTTAAGCTTATGTCACTCTAGCAACCCATCATCTACTTATTACTTCCCAATACCTTCCTCTAGGCCCAAATAACGGTGAAGTGTCATGTAGTCGATGTTCACATAACACCACTAGAGGAGAGACAACATACATCTCATCAGAATATCGAACGAATACCAAATTCACATGACTACTAATAGCAAGACTTCACCCATGTCCTCAGGAACAAACGTAACTACTCACAAAGCATATTCATGTTCATAATCATAGGAGTATTAATATGCATTAAGGATCTGAACATATGATCTTCCACCAAATAAACCAACTAGCATCAACTACAAGGAGTAATCAACACTACTAGCAACCCACAGGTACCAATCTGAGGTTTGGATACAAAGATTGGATACAAGAGATGAACTAGGGTTTGAGAGGAGATGGTGCTGGTGAAGATGTTGATGGAGATTGACCCCCTCCCGATGAGAGGATTGATGGTGATGACAATGGTGATGATTTCCCCCTCCCGGAGGAAAGTTTCCCCGGCAAAACAGCTCCGCCGGGGCCCAGATTGGTTCCGCCTCGTGGCGGCGGAGTTTCATCCCGAAAGCTTGCTTGTGATTTTTTTCCAGGTAAAAGACTTCATATAGCAGAAGATGGGCTCCGGAGGGCTGCCAGGTGTCCCACGAGGCAGGGGGCGCGCCCAGGGGGTAGGGCGCGCCCCCAGCCTCGTGGGTGGTGGGTGGCCCTCTCAGGTATTTCTTCCGCTGAATATTTTTTATTAATTCCCAAAATGACTTTTGTGGAATTTCAGGACTTTTGGAGCTCTGCAGAATAGGTCTCCAATATTTGCTCCTTTTCCAGCCTAGAATCCCTGCTGTCGTCATTCTCCCTCTTCATGTAAACCTTGTAAAATAAGAGAGAATAGCCATAAGTATTTTGACATAACGTGTAATAACAGCCCATACTGCAATAAATATTGATATAAAAGCATGATGCAAAATGGACGTATCAACTCCCCCAAGCTTAGACCTCGCTTGTCCTCAAGCGGAAGCCGATATCGAAAAATATGTCCACATGTTTAGAGATAGAGGTGTCGATAAAAATAAAATAAGGACATGAGGGCATCATGATCATTCTTATAACAACAACATATATATATATATATATATATATATATATATATATATATATATATATATATATATATATATATATGTATGTATGTATGTATGTATATATATATATAGGAAAATCCATCCTACCACCCGTGGTAGTTACCCCACGTGTCTCATATACTACCATGTGGTACTATATATACTATTTTATTATTTTAAATATGTTCATATAATATATCTAAGATATTTCAAAGCAAGTTACATGAAAAAATTGCATATGAGCCCATAGTTTTTTTATATTTGTGAAATACGTACATATTTGTGCGTAAAAAAGCATACTCAAAAATGGTACATACTACCTAAAAATTAGTATATATACTACCTAATCATTATTATATACTACATACTACGTACATACTCTCGGTTTCGACAGATACTACATACAACATACAAAAGCGCAAGTGGTGGTAACTACCACTGCTTGTAGGAAACATTTGTCCTATATATATATATATATATATATATATATATATATATTGTTATATGATTTCTTATGCTCAAGTAATAATCTATTCACAATGTCAAGTATGATTCAGAAACTTCATTAAGAACCAACAAACTATCTCAGTCACTAAAGCAATTGCAATTTATCGTAACATCGGAAAGAGTCAACATAAGAGCTTTTTAGCAAGTCCACATACTCAACTATCCTTTAGTCTTTCATAATTGCTAATGCTCATGCAATACTTATGGTTATGGAGTTTTAATCAGACACAGAGAAAGATAGGGGCTTATAGTGTTGCCTCCCAACCTTTTACCTCAAGGGTAATGTCAACAATAATAGTTCATGCTAACTTACATCCAATTGGATATATATATATATATATATATATATATATATATATATATATATATATATATATATATATATATATATATATATATATCAGGATCTTTCCAACACGAGGTGCTTGCCAAAGGATAAAATGTAAAAAGGAAAGGTGAAGATCACCTTGACTCTTGCATAATGTAAAAGATAGGCCCTTCGCAGAGAGAAGCAGAGGTTGTCATGTGCTTTTATGGTTGGATGCACAAAACTTAATGCAAAAGAACGTCACATTATATTGCCACTTGTGATATAAACCTTTATTATGCAGTCCGTTGCTTTTATTACTTCCATATCACAAGATCGTATAAAGCTTATTTTATCCACACTAATAAGTCATACATATTTAGAGAGTAATTTTTATTGCATGCAACATGACAACTTACTTGAAGGATCTTACTCAATCCATAGGTAGATATGGTGGACTCTCATGGCAAAACTGGGTTTAAGGATATTTGGAAGCACAAGTAGTATCTCTACTTGGTGCAAGGAATTTGTCTAGCATGAGGGGGAAAGGCAAGCTCAACATGTTGAATGATCCATGACAATATACTTTAATTGAGATGTGAGAAAACATAACCCATTACGTTGTCTTCCTTGTCCAACATCAACTCTTTAGCATGTCATACTTTAATGAGTGCTCACAATCATAAAAGATGTCCAAGATAGTATATTTATATGTGAGAACCTCTCTTTCTTTATTACTTCCTATTAATTGCAACGATGACCAAAACTATGTTTGCCAACTCTCAACAACTTTTAATCATCATACTCTTTATATGTGAAGTCATTACTATCCATAAGATCAATATGATCTCTTTATTTCTTTTTACTCTTTTATTTCCTCAAGATCAAAGCAAGATAGCAAAGCCCTTGACTCAACACTAATATTTATTATATATAGCTCACAGACTCGATTACTGTAACATCCCAAAATTCTAAATTTTGGAATGTTATATTAAATAAATAACTATGCTTGATTGTCTGATTGTTGGTTTGATGGATTGAGTGAAACTGATTGAAATTTGAAACTTTTGAAAGTTGAATGAGAGGGAATGAAATGACTTTCCCAAAACTTTCCCCTTTGCCTTTTGGATCCCAATGAATTCAAATTCATACCAACACCAAAGCCTAGAGTGAGGATGACATGACTTCTTCCATTTTTAAATGAATAGGGTTTTGGAAAAAGATTTGAATTTCATTTGGGAAGATTTCAAGTTCAAAGCTTTATGCAACTCAATGATTTTCATGAGGGAAGATAAAATGACTTCTTCAATTATATGAAATAGGAGTTGGAAGTTATAATGAATCAAGTTGAAAATCATTTGAAAGTGCTTTGAAACCCTCTTTCAAATTTTGAGTTTTGAGTCTGAATTTCAAACTTGGCATGTGGGAAACATTTCAAAAACTAAGCCTGATAAATACTTGATCAAAAGTATGAGAGGAGCAAACATGACACTCCAAAAATATCAGAGGAAACAATGCCAAAAGATTTGGATTCAAATCTGAAATTTATTTGAATTTGAAAAAATAGATTTTTATGAAGTTTGGATTTTGACTTTGGAAAATGTTCAAATGAAAGGAATATTCCCTGATCATTTTGGTATATATATACCCTATATAAATTATTTATAGTTTAGGTTTTATTTTGTTTTGTTTTAATTAAAACCCCCAGGCGCCGGCCAGCCACCAGCCCAGCCCAGCCAAATGAACCCCCTTGGCCGGGCCCACAGGGCCCACCCACAGCGCCAATGAGCCATTAACTCCCCTCTCTCCCCCTCGCGCCGAACCCTCTCCCGATCGGTCGACCGCTCGCCTCGCCTCTCTCTCTCTCTCACCGACAGCGGACCCCACCCCCTCTTCTTCCCCCCCACGCCACACCGATCTCGCTGGAGATCGCGGATCGAAGGATCCGGATTCCCGATCGCCCGATCCCTTCCGAACAAGCCCGACCCCGGCTATAAAAGCCGAGGCGCCGCACCCATTTCCCGAGAGCTCGCCGCACCTCTCCCTTCCGTTTGCGCTGCGCGGAGACCCGAGCATCTCCCGCCGCCATTGTCGCCGCCGACGACGCCCTAGCCCTCCCGAGCTCCCCGACCCCACCGAACTCCTCGCGGCCTCCCCGCACCCAAGACGGCGACTCCTCGAGCTCACCGACGCCGGAAGCCCGACACACTCCGCCGCCGCCGCCGCCGTCGCCGGACTCGACGTCGCGGAACCCACCTCCCGTCCGTCTGGATCAACGGCTCGATTAGAAGCCCCAAGAAGTGTGTTTTATTAGAAAACCGGCCGGCCGAACGGTTTTTATTTTAGTTTAGGTTTTATTTATTAGGCGGTTCGTTAGTTTTAACCCTAGGCCCATTTAGCCTATCTAACATACAGTATGATTTAGGCCCATTAGGCCTTTTTCTTTTATTTGATTTTCTGTTTTAGCGAATAGTTTCAATTTTCAAAATGTATATCTTTTATTCTGTTTAATATTTTTGAGTGATTCTTTTTTTTGGATTGCAAATTTTATGTAGTTTCTGAAAAACATATATTTAGCTATGTTAAAAATAATTAAAAATGCTTTAATATTGTTTTGGTCAGAATAGCAAATCTGTTATAACTTTAGCTAGAAAAATTATTTTTGCATGGTTCTTTTGTCATCACTTTATTTTGACATTGCCAAACCCTAGAAATTAACTTTGGTATTTTAGGATTAATAAATAATTAATTCTAGACAGAATCCTATTAATCCTAATTAATTGATTAGTTCTGTTTTCCTAATTAATTAATTAGTAAATTAATTTATTTTTAACTTGTGATTAGTTATTCTAGGTTAGTTTCTGTCGTTCCATTAGATGAACTTTTATTTGTAATTAATAAAAGTTTTAAATTATTTTCTTAATAGAAATTGGATTAGGCCTAAAATGAGTTTTATAATAGTTTTTTAATTAATTCTTTTTGCTCCTAGTTGCTTAGTTAATCTTTTTCTGTTAAGTTAACCTAAAACCATGATTAGGTTATTTTAAGGAATTTTTGTTATATAAAAACTATTTTTGCTATTGTTTGGAGTAGGGAAAAACTTTGAATTGGACTTTCTTTGAGTTTTTCTTTTGATTTGGTTTTGATTGTTTTGTTGTGCTATGTTACTTTTGTTATGTTGTGTTTTGTGATCCTATTGCTATGAGCTTATTATAGTTATTGTTTGCCTCGGTAGAATTTCCGAGTGCGAAGATTACTACTCTGAAACCCTAGTTCTTTCGAAGATCGTCAACCAGGCAAGTTCACTTTGATCATTGCTTTCATACCTATGTTTTTATTGCATTTAGTGGCACCTTTGCAACCACCCCTCGTAGTGTTTTTGAATCCTTGTAGTTGAGTAGTATGCATGAGGTAGGAACCCATCACCTGTTACCAAGCCGGGCGTTATTCCTTTTAATGCTACGCTATAGTAGGCGGGGTTTGGTATGAGTGCACGGAGTGGTGTGAGAATGGAGGATTCTCGTCAATGACAACATCTCCATGGTGGAATCTGCAAGGACTGCATCTTCAAGACCTCAAGACTTCAAGACTCGAGACAGATTTCAATACACACTCTTGGGTGAAGGGCGGTTGACGGGCAGCCTGGAGAAACCGGTGGTTGGCGGGATGCATGGAGAAGCGCCATGACATCTCATGAAAGCTTCACCCAGACTCAAAGAGACGGAAGAATACTTCACGCCGGAAGCTTACATGCAACCGCAAGTCATTATGGGCTCTGGCTTGGTTGACCTTAGTGGTGACTCTGGTGGGGACGGTACTAGCAGATGTAGACGAGCGGTAGGATTGGATGGGTGCCGGACGGTGGTCGGAGGAACTATTTGGAAGACCATGTTTGGTCATCTTGTTCTCAAACACTCTGAAGTGCGAGCGTAAAGAGAGATCGAATCTTGCGGGTAAAGTGTACAAACCTCTGCAGAGGGTTATAACCTAATCGATTAGCCGTGTCCCGGTTATGGACAATTTGAGCCTCTGGACTTGGATCTATCTGGAACTCTCAACACCGGATGATAACTTAATTGTGGGCAACTTATGATGATTTTGGGCTATGAGACATCGGTTGGCGGAACCATGTCATGATAGAAAACTCCATAGTACAGACTTCATTTATTCCTTTGATGTAGGTAAAATAAAACTAGCTTTTACATAAACCAAACTCAGATCTGAACCACAAAGCCATACTGCATATAGTATAGTTTATCATCTGTTTTATCTTATTGTGATCTTGCGGTACATTCAATGTCTTGACCTACACGGCTGCAACGTATCATGTTGCGAGATATTTTCCTCGACGAGTAAGAGTTACGATGCAGGTTACGGTCTACACTCAACCTGCCGATGGCGTTGATGGGACTCCACACCCGTTTGATTGTTTCCGCTGATTATTATGAGGTATATATCATTTACGTTATTTATACATGTGATTGCACTTTGATATATACATTGATGTCTTGTGTGTGCCAAAGATCTTGATCCGAGGATGGCATAAGAATACGTAGGCTTGACCGTCCGAGGTCGGGTCGCTCTGAGATGGTATCGAGCACATGTTGGTGTAGGACGTGACCCTAGAAATCGGAAAGCCCTAGGACAGGAAATCTCTAAAACTTTATTTTCAAAAGGATCCTTTACTTCTCGTCTTTTCTGATTTTATCGATAGACCCTCAAATAGTTAGAATATACCCTTATCCTTTGATCACCCGGAGGATCAATCAAGACGCCCAAGAAGGATTTGATATCGAGAACCGATGACCCTTTGAGTAAAGAGGATTTCTCCATTAGAATCTACAACAGTTGAAGACTCAAGACTTGAAGGATCTGAAGAATTATTTGACCTTTAGAAGACCAAACCCTGCTATACACCTACGTTAGATGCGATGATTTTGTGAGCTGTCATTTGTTTGATGTTTTCCGACAGCCCCAAAATAAAAACTTGTTTCTTCAAAAACTATTGGTTGTATTGTGTATATATCCCCCCATCTCTCTCACCTCACCCTAAAACCCTTGAACCCCATAGATGATGAATGAAGTTGGACTGATATTCTCGGATCAAGACTCAGCGGAGGCAGAGCTATGGATGAGAACATGGAGAGTCACTTGGGAACAATTTGGTTTCAAGGAAGTATGAGGTCCAATCGCTCTTGATTATTTTAGAAAGTGCTGCAACCTGGTGGAAAATGCATCAAGCCATACAGGATTTAATGGAGCAAGAACTTGGGAGGATTTCAAGAAGACCTGTTGAGATCACGTCTTATCCGGAAGCACCATGATACACCAGGAATTAAACCTTGTGCTGCAGGATTTGCGGAGAAATAGGACACACCGGGAGGAACACAAGGATGGATGCCCTCATTGTGAGGAGAAACACCCGGTGAGGAATGCCCAACTAGTCGGTGACTTGCTTCCGTGTGAAGGAACCACCCACTACCGGTGCAGATGTCACATTTACTCCACGGTGCAACGAACTATTCAAGCGGGAAGATGGAATGAAAGAAGCCCTCAAGGAAGACCTAGAAGAACCAAGAATGAATGAAAGTGTTGAAGACCGGATGGATAAGGTCTCAACAGATTTTCTCCAATGCACGCTATTCATGTGGAGAAGAAGGACATTTTCACAAGATTGCACCAAGGAAAGAAAAGAGTATCCGGGATACTTCCGGCGAAGCAATAGAGTTTGACCCACAGGGAATAGAAGGATTGATCGAACGAGGAAACCCGGAAGAGAAAACAAACACACCCTCGAACAACCCAATTTCTGCAAATAGGGACAAGAGTCATATCACCTGTTTTGAATGTAAGGACATCGGGCATTATGCCAATCAATGTCCCGAAAGGAAGCAAGGAACTCAAGGAGCAGGCACCATCTCCAAGAAGCCCAAAGACTTATCGAAAGTCATTTGTTTTCGCTGCAAGGAAGCAGGACATTATGCTACTAAATGTTCCGACAAGACGAAAGCTGGAGCTGAGTAGTTGGAATTTTGATTATGGATAATAAGAGTAGTAGAAAGCAACTTCCTTTTCATGAGCTCAATGAGTTGAATTATGTAATAGATTACCCTGAGATTGTAATAGTTCATGACTCAATAAAGTTGTAATGTCACATGCTGAAAATCTTAAGGAGTTGTCATATTTTATCTTGGAAATTAATATTCTGGATGAACATGGAAGAAAGTGAGTTGTGAAGCATAAACAGGAAATTGGAATTGAGATTGAAGTTTTGTTTGGATGATATGAATGTGTGCCCAGGAGATAAGTACCTTAATTCTGAGCATCATTTCTGTTCCACAACTGCAGATGACGACCCTTTACGAGTCCTTCCTTAAAGGTCCGGAAACCATCATGACCCTGACAAGTGATCATGATTACCGAAGATCTGAAGGACATGATGAAGCATATTCACCTTGAAGGAGATGCAGTCTACAAAGGCTACCCCTTTATGCATAAGGGAGTGGAATTTTGGTATGTGGAGGTACACCTCCACCGTGTGAAAGGAGTTTGCCCAAAGAGGATGGGGCATTACTTCTTCATTTCACGTGTGCCACAAGCAACTTTCTTCGATGCTGTTCGTGAAGCAGCCATGGAAGCCATACGCCAGATCGGAGAAATACTTGAAGCAAGACTCCGTCATACTCAGGAATACCTAAGTGAAGTGCATACGGAGATGATGGAGGAGAAGCTCAAGGCCACCACAATGAACCAGAAGATTGAAGAATTCAAGACACATGTCGCACAATTCCAGTGGGACTGAAGAATCCTCGAGGAGGATAAATGAATAAAGTTGGAAGTAATGTCTGACCATACCAAATCATGTGGGTGGCAGCATTTGTAAACAAAGTACTTTTGGAATTTGGATTTACGAAAATGGTTAAGGATGTAATGAAAGATTGATATGAGATTAATGAGATTTTATGGATAAACTTGTGCACTTCTTTTGGTCATAGTACTCTGTAAAGCCACAGGATCAATGAAGAAAGAAACGTGTTATTCATGACGGCCATAGAAGGAAGCTGGACAAAATAAGTTGGAGTTTTGTTTTGATATGATGGTACGAAGAAACAGAGTACTACTGGATTTAAGGAGGTGTAACAAGAGAGTTACTCCAAGGATGAGTTAAAGCTGCACTAGTGTTGAAGTGGGCTCATAACCCACAGGCCCAGGATTTCGAGAAGGAACCGTTGTAACCTTGATGAAGGAATAAATTGGAAGAATCAGCAGTCCAATCAGCATACGTTTCGTAGGAGGTTACACAAAAACCTAAGAGTGGTGAAGTAAACGATAGATGTTTTGTTTGGCTTGCAGAACCCATGGATTTACTCGAACCCAGTTCGTGGACAAGAGAAATTCTGTAATGCTTGTGAGAATGACCGAGTGTTAGAATACGAGATTCGCTAAACCTTATCTGTGGTAATGATGCAGGTGCGGAATGGATTGATCACCATACCGACTTACTCGTATCTTTCGCTCTTGCTATTTGGAATGGTAAATCTGAGAGACTCAACCATAGTAAAGTGACGACGCTCGTTGAAGCCTTGCTTAAGCCTTAGAGTGGTAGGATGATAAACCCATGTACATGGCAGCTGTTGCCAAACGTAGGTTATACGGTGAGGATTAACCCAGACCCGTTTTCTGCAAGAGAAACCATAAATTGTAGACCACCATGAGTATTTCGATAGCTGTCTAGAATGGACACGGACCTATCAGCTAAGAAGATCCAGTCTCTGACGAGCCACAACTTTGAAGAACCGACCCAAGGTTTCGAGGAAAACTTTACGCTTCTAACAGAAGGAGTTATTGTAAGATATGTGAAGATACATACATGGTCAGCACTCCAGAGGAAGTATCTGAGTTTATTGGAACCGTAACCTTGATTTTAAGTGTGGTAGCCCACTTGACCTTTCTGACCAGAACATTTGCTAGAAGACCCCCAACCCCTAACCTTTTCTTGCTAGCCTCTTCGAATCTCGAGGACGAGATTCATTTTAAGTGTAGGTTTGTAACATCCCAAAATTCTAAATTTTGGAATGTTATATTAAATAAATAACTATGCTTGATTGTCGATTGTTGGTTTGATGGATTGAGTGAAACTGATTGAAATTTGAAACTTTTGAAAGTTGAATGAGAGGGAATGAAATGACTTTCCCAAAACTTTCCCTTTGCCTTTTGGATCCCAATGAATTCAAATTCATACCAACACCAAAGCCTAGAGTGAGGATGACATGACTTCTTCCATTTTTAAATGAATAGGGTTTTGGAAAAGATTTGAATTTCATTTGGGAAGATTTCAAGTTCAAAGCTTTATGCAACTCAATGATTTTCATGAGGAAGATAAAATGACTTCTTCAATTATATGAAATAGGAGTTGGAAGTTATAATGAATCAAGTTGAAAATCATTTGAAAGTGCTTTGAAACCCTCTTTCAAATTTTGAGTTTTGAGTCTGAATTTCAAACTTGGCATGTGGGAAACATTTCAAAAACTAAGCCTGATAAATACTTGATCAAAAGTATGAGAGGAGCAAACATGACACTCCAAAAATATCAGAGGAAACAATGCCAAAAGATTTGGATTCAAATCTGAAATTTATTTGAATTTGAAAAAATAGATTTTATGAAGTTTGGATTTTGACTTTGGAAAATGTTCAAATGAAAGGAATATTCCCTGATCATTTTGGTATATATATACCCTATATAAATTATTTATAGTTTAGGTTTTATTTTTGTTTTGTTTTAATTAAAAAAAAAAACCCCCGGCGCCAGCCAAACCACCCCAGCCCAGCCAGCGCTTGAACCCCCATCGCCAGCCCACTGGCCTTGACCCACAATGACCCACCAGCGCCAAATGAGCATTAACTCCCCTCTCCCCTCGCGCTGAAACCTCTCCCGATCGGTCGACCTTTCGCTCGCCTCTCTCTCTCTCTCACCGACAATGGACCCCACCCCTCTTCTTCCCCCCCCACGCCACACCGATCTCGCGGAGATCGCGGATCCCGAAGGATCCGGATTCCCGATCGCCCGATCCCCTTCCGACAAGCCCGACCCCGGCTATAAAGCCGAGGCGCCGCACCCCATTCCCCGAGAGCTCGCCGCACCCCTCCCTTCCGTTTATGCTGCGGAGACCCGAGCATCTCCTCGCCGCCATTGTCGCCGCCGACGACGCCCTAGCCTCCCGAGCTCCCCGACCCCACCGAACTCCTCGCCGGCCTCCCCTCAGACCAAGACGGCGACTCCTCGAGCTCACCGACGCCTGAAGCCCGACACACTCCCGCCGCCGCAGCCGTCGCCGGACTCCAGACGTCGCCGAACCCACCTCCCCGTCCGATCTGGATCAACGGCTCCGATTAAAGCCCCAAGGGGTGTGTTTTATTAGAAAACGGTCGGTCTTAACGGTTTTTATTTTAGTTTAGGTTTTATTTATTAGGCGGTTCGTTAGTTTTAACCCTAGGCCCATTTAGCCTATCTAACTATTGTATGCATTTAGGCCCATTAGGCCTTTTTCTTTTATTTGATTTTCTGTTTTAGCGAATAGTTTCAATTTTCAAAATGTATATCTTTTATTCTGTTTAATATTTTTGAGTGATTCTTTTTTGTTGGATTGCAAATTTTATGTAGTTTCTGAAAAACATATATTTAGCTATGTTAAAAATAATTAAAATGCTTTAATATTGTTTTGGTCAGAATAGCAAATCTGTTATAACTTTAGCTAGAAAAATTATTTTTGCATGGTTCTTTTGTCATCACTTTATTTTGACATTTCCAAACCCTAGAAATTAACTTTGGTATTTTAGGATTAATAAATAATTAATTCTAGACAGAATCCTATTAATCCTAATTAATTGATTAGTTCCTGTTTTCCTAATTAATTAATTAGTAAATTAATTTATTTTTAACTTGTGATTAGTTATTCTAGGTTAGTTTCTGTCATTCCATTAGATGAACTTTTATTTGTAATTAATAAAAGTTTTAAATTATTTTCTTAATAGAAATTGGATTAGGCCTAAAATGAGTTTTATAATAGTTTTTTTAATTAATTCTTTTTGCTCCTAGTTGCTTAGTTAATCTTTTTCTGTTAAGTTAACCTAAAACCATGATTAGGTTATTTTAAGGAATTTTTGTTATATAAAAACTATTTTTGCTATTGTTTGGAGTAGGGAAAAACTTTGAATTGGACTTTCTTTGAGTTTTTCTTTTGATTTGGTTTTGATTGTTTTGTTGTGCTATGTTACTTTTGTTATGTTGTGTTTTGTGATCCTATTGCTATGAGCTTATTATAGTTATTGTTTGCCTCGGTAGAATTTCCGGAGTGCGAAGATTACTACTACGAAACCCTAGTTCTTTCGAAGATCGTCAACCAGGCAAGTTCACTTTGATCATTGCTTTCATACCTATGTTTTTATTGCATTTAGTGGCACCTTTGCAACCACCCCCTCAGTAGTGTTTTTGAATCCTTGTAGTTGAGTAGTATGCATGAGGTAGGAACCCATCACCCTGTTACCAAGCCCGGGACGTTATTCCTTTTAATGCTACGCTATAGTAGACGGGGTTTGGTATGAGTGCACGGGAGTGGTGTGAGAATGGAGGATTCTACGTCAATGACAACATCTCCATGGTGGAATCTGCAAGGACTGCATCTTCAAGACCTCAAGACTTCAAGACTCGAGACAGATTTCAATACACACTCTTGGGTGAAGGGCGGTTGACGGGCAGCCTGGAGAAACCAAGTGGTTGGCGGGATGCATGGAGAAGCGCCATGACATCTCGCGGAAAGCTTCACCCAGACTCAAAGAGACGGAAGAATACTTCACGCCGGAAGCTTACTGTGCAACCGCAAGTCATTATGGGCTCGCTTGGTTGACCTTAGTGGTGACTCTGGCTGGGACGGTACTAGCAGATGTAGACGAGCGGTAGGATTGGATGGGTGCCGGACGGTGGTCAGAGGAACTATTTGGAAGACCATGTTTCGGTCATCTTGTTCTCAAACACTCTGAAGTGCGAGAACGTAAAGAGAGAGATCGAATCTTGCGGGTAAAGTGTACAAACCTCTGCAGAGGGTTATAACCTAATCGATTAGCCGTGTCCCCGGTTACGGACAATTTGAGCCTCGGACTTGGATCTATCTCGGAACTCTCAACACCGGACTGATAACTTAATTGTGGGCAACTTATGATGATTTTGGGCTATGAGACATCGGTTGGCGGAACCATGTCATGATAGAAAACTCCATAGTACAGACTTCATTTATTCCTTTGATGTAGGTAAAATAAAACTAGCTTTTACATAAACCAAACTCAGATCTGTAACCACAAAGCCATACTGCATATAGTATAGTTTATCATCTGTTTTATCTTATTGTGATCTTGCGGTACATTCAATGTCTTGACCTACACGGCTGCAACGTATCATGTTGCATATATTTTCCTCGATGAGTAAGAGTTACTGATGCAGGTTACGGTCTACACTCAACCTGCCGATGGCGTTGATGGGACTCCACACCCGCTTGATTGTTTCCGCTGATTATTATGAGGTATATATCATTTTACGTTATTTATACATGTGATTGCACTTTGATATATACATTGATGTCTGTGTGCCAAAGATACTTGATCCGAGGATGGCACAAGTATAAAGAGGCTTGACCGTCTGAGGTCGGGTCGCTACAATTACATAGAGGGATCACAAAGAAAAACTCAAAACTAATTCATACCAAAACTTTATTCTACTAGATCAAGATATTATTAAAAGGATCGAACTAAGTAAAATGGTAAAGATAGGAGTGTGATGGTGATACGATACCGGGGCAACTCCCCCAAGCTTGGCAGTTGCCAAGGGGAGTGCCCATACCCATGTGATTATGTCCTCGGAGGTGGTGATGATGGAGTTGTTGATGATGCAGGCTTGTCTCCCATCTTCCAAGGAATAGGCTCACCATCATAGAAGGATGATCGAGTCTCTGGAATCCTCAAATCTGCAGCCAAACTCATCCTCTTGAATCTATATTCATACGCACAGTTTTGGTTTTGCAGGTCATAGATCCGGGCTTGGATGTACTCAATTTTCTCATGAAGCTTGGAGATGGTCTCCCCAATGTTCTTGGCGTCCAGCTTGTGGTTGTTGGTGAACTCCATGATCATCATCTGGTTGGTGTTGAGTCCGCGTTCCACCATCCCTTGGCACTTGAAGACTTGTTGTTCCATTGTTTCGAGCTTTGCATCCACGCTTCCGGTACTCCTTGGTCCCTCCACATCGCGGATGTTCAGCACCCCCTCACACATCTCAATGGTTTGAGGGTGATGCAGCACCTCCGCGAGGTAGGGGTTGATGACCCTCTCGAAAAACTTGTCCTTGGGGGCGCTTGAAGACGTCATGGTGCTCTAGATCTGTCAGAAAAACAGCTAGAAACAAAGACAGAGGATATTTGCGTGATACGATGGTCAAAACCTTCGGGAGATTATATAATGAATTTTTACCGACCAAAAGAAGTGTCGTGCAAGAAAACGGAGTCCGGAGAGCACACGAGGTGCCCACGAGGCAGGGGGCGCGCCCAGGGGGGTAGGGCGCACCCTCCACCCTCGTGGATGCCTCGTGTCATTCCCGGAGTACTTCTTATTTTCCTATTTTCTTAAATATTCCAAAATGGAGAAAACTTGCTATTAGAACTGTTTTGGAGTCGGTTTACTTACCGTACCACATACCTATTCCTTTTCGGAGTCTGAAACATTCTGGAAAGTGTCCCTTATGTATTCCTCCGGGGTTATGGTTTCAATAATATTAGTTTCAACATTTATAGGATTACCTGAGATATAATGTTTGATTCTTTGACCGTTCACCACCTTCGGATTTGTGCCTTCGAAGTTGTTGATTTTTATGGCACCGGAACGATAGACCTCCTTGATAACGTAAGGGCCTTCCCATTTAGAGAGAAGTTTTCCTGCAAAAAATCTTAAATGAGAGTTGTATAGCAGCACATAATCACCTACGTTAAACTCACGCTTTTGTATCCTTTTGTCATGCCATCTTTCAACTTTTTCTTTAAACAGCTTGGCATTCTCATAGGCTTGGGTTCCCCATTCATCAAGTGAGCTAATGTCAAATAACCTCTTCTCACCGGCAAGTTTGAAATCATAATTGAGCTCTTTAATGGCCCAATATGCCTTATGTTCTAGTTCGAGAGGTAAGTGACACGCTTTTCCATAAACCATTTTATATGGAGACATATCCATAGGATTCTTATATGCAGTTCTATACATTGTTGAGGAAATCGTTAACTGGTAGCTGCTCGGTCGGCTGGTGAGTAGGGGATTAATAGGTTAATCGGCAAGTTAATCGGCCATTTAATCAATTAATCATACGATTTATCGGGTTATCGGCTACTCGGGGACCCTATGAGTAGGGATTAATCGGCAAGTTAACTGGTTAATTGGATGAATTCTTGAACAGGGGTTCTATAAGCCCACAATGCATCATCAAGTTTCTTAGACCAATTCTTTCTAGATCTATTGACAGTCTTTTGCAAAATTAATTTGAGCTCTCTATTACTCAATTCTACTTGACGACTAGACTGTGGGTGATATGGAGATGCAATTCTATGATTAACGTCATACTTAGCAAGCATTTTACGGAAAGCACCATGAATAAAATGTGAACCACCATTAGTCATTAAGTATCTAGGGACTCCAAATCTTGGAAAAATAACTTCTTTAAGCATCTTAATAGAGGAGTTATGATCAGCACTACTAGTTGGAATAGCTTCTACCCACTTAGTAACATAATCAACATCAATTAAAATATGTGTATACCCATTAGAGGCAGGAAAAGGTCCCATATAATCAAAGCCCCAAACATCAAATGGTTCAATAACAAGAGAATAATTCATAGGCATTTCTTGACATCTACTAATATTACCAATTCTTTGACATTCATCACAAGACAATACAAACTTACGAGCATCTTTGAAGAGAGTAGGCCAATAAAAACCGGATTGCAATACCTTATGTGCAGTTCTATCTCCATCGTGGTGTCCTCCATATGCCTCGGAGTGACACTTGTGTAGGATCTGTTCATGTTCATGCTCAGGTACACAACATCTAAGAACACCATCTACTCCTTCTTTATAAAGGTGTGGGTCATCCCAGAAGTGATGTCTTAAATCATAGAAAAACTTTTTCTTTTGCTGGTATGTGAAACTAGGTGGTATAAATTTAGCAACAATATAATTAGCATAATCAGCATACCATGGAGCAGTACGAGAAGCGTTTGTGACAGCTAATTGTTCATCAGGAAATCTATCATTAATAGGTAGTGGGTCATCAAGAACATTCTATAACCTAGACAAATTGTCTGCAACGGGGTTCTCAGCTCCCTTTCTATCAATAATATGCAAACCAAATTCTTGTAGCAAGATAACCCATCTAATAAGTCTAGGTTTAGCTTCTTTCTTTTCCATAATATATTTAATAGCAGCATCATCAGTGTGAACAGTTACTTTAGAATCAACAACATAAGGTCTGAACTTATCACAAGCAAATACAACTGCTAAGAATTCTTTTTCAGTAGTAGCATAATTTCTCTGAGCAGTGTCTAGAGTTTTACTAGCATATTGAATAACATTTAGTTTCTTATCAACTCTTTGTCCTAGAATAGCACCTACAGCATAATCACTAGCATCACACATAATTTCAAAGGGTAAATTCCAATCAGGTGGCTGAACAATAGGTGCAGAAATCAAAGCTTTCTTAAGTATTTCAAATGCTTCTACACAATCATCATCAAAGACAAAAGGAATATCTTTTTGCAATAAATTAGTCAGAGGCCTAGAAATTTTAGAAAAGTCCTTAATGAACCTCCTATAAAAACCGCATGACCAAGGAAACTTCTTATTCCTTTAATGTCCTTGGGACATGGCTTCTTTTCAATAGCATCAACCTTTGCTTTATCAACTTCAATACCTCTTTCAGAAATTTTATGCCCCAAGACAATGCCTTCATTAACTATAAAGTGGCACTTCTCCCAATTCAAAATAAGACTAGTATCTTCGCATCTCTGCAAAACTCGTTCAAGGTTGCTCAAGCAATCATTAAAAGAGGATCCATAAACGGGGAAATCATCCATGAATACCTCACAAATTTTTTCAGAAAAGTCAGAGAATATAGCCATCATGCATCTTTGAAAGGTAGCAGGTGCATTACATAAACCAAAAGGCACACATCTATAAGCAAAAGTACCGAAAGGGCAAGTAAAAGTGGTCTTTTCATGATCCTCTGCTGACACAGGTATTTGAGAGAAACCAGAGTAACCATCTAGAAAGCAAAAATGTGTGTGTTTGGACAATCTTTCTAGCATTTGATCAATAAAAGGTAAAGGGTAATGATCCTTTTTAGTAGCTTTATTTAATTTGCGGAAATGAATTACCATCCTATAACCTCTAATAATTCTTTGCAGGATCAATTCATCTTTATCATTAGGAATGACAGTAATACCTCCCTTCTTAGGGACACAATATGGATATGACTTACCCACTGACTATCAGCAACGGGATAAATTATACCTGCCTCGAGGAGCTTTAGTATTTCCTTTCTTACCACTTCTTTCATCTTAGGATTTAACCGTCGTTGGTGATCAATAACTAGTTTAGCGTCTTCCTCCAATTTATTTTGTGTTGGCATAGAGTGGGACTAATGCCCTTAAGATCATCAAGAGTATATCCAATAGCAGCACGGTGCTTCTTCAGAGTTTTCGATAATCTTTATTCTTCCTGCTCTGAAAGTTTAGCACTAATAATAACAGGATATATCTTCTTTTCATCAAGATAAGCATATTTAAGAGTATCAGGTAATGGTTTAAGCTCAAACACGGGATCACCCTTGGGTGGTGGAGGATCCCCTAGGATTTCAACAGGCAAGTTGTGTTTCAAAATAGGTCCCTGTTTAAAGAATACTTCATCTATTTCCCTTCTTTCATTCGTAAACATATCATTTTCATGGTCTAGCAAATATTGTTCTAAAGGATCATTAGGAGGCACGGCAATAGAAGCAAGACCAATAATTTCATCCTTACTAGGCAATTCTTTATCATGGGGTTGCCTAAGAAACTTAGCAAAATTAAACTCATGAGACATATCCCCCAAACCAATAGTAACAACATCCTTTTGCAATCTATCTTAGCATTGACAGTGTTCAAGAAGGGTCTACCAAATATGATGGGACAAAAGTCATCTTGTGGGGAACTAAGAACAAGAAAATCAGCAGGATATTTAACTTTTCCACACAAGACTTCAACATCTCTAACAATCCCAATTGGTGAAATAGTATCTCTGTTGGCAAGTTTAATTGTAACATCAATATCTTCTATCTCAGCAGGTGCAATGTCATACATAATTTCTTCATATAAGGAATGAGGTATTGCACTAGCACTAGCACCCATATCACATAAGCCATGATAACAATGATCTCCTATTTTAACAGAAATAACAGGCATGCCTACAATAGGTCTATGCTTCTTAGCATCGGGTCTAGCAATTCTAGCAGCTGCATCACAGAAATAAATAACATGCCCATCAATATTATCAGCCAAGAGATCTTTAACCATAGAAATACTAGGTTCAACTTTAATTTGCTCAGGAGGTGTATATGTTCTGGTATTACTCTTATGAACCGCAGTTGAAGCTTTAGCATGATCCTTTATCCTAATAGGGAAAGGTGGTTTCTCAATATAAGTAGAAGGAACAATAGGATCAGTATAAGTGATAGTCTTTTCTTCAACTATATTAGGTGAAACTACTTTTACTTCAGTGGGAGGATTATATTTAAACCAATTCTCCTTAGGGAGATCAACATGGGTAGCAAATGATTCACAGAAAGAAGGTACTATCTCGGAGTCAAGTCCATATTTAGTGCATAATCCACGAAAAGCATCGGTATCCATAAAAGATTTAACACAATCAAACTTAGGTGTCATACCTAACTCCTTACCATCGTCGGAATCCCAATCTTCAGAGTTGTGTTTAATTCTTTCCAATAAATCCCATTTGAATTCAATATTCTTCATCATAAAAGACCCAGCACAAGAAGTATCGAGCATGGAGCGATTGTTGAGAGAAAGCCGAGCATAGAAGTTTTGAATAATCATTTCTCTTGAGAGCTCATGATTGGGGCATGAATATAACATTGACTTAAGCCTCCCCCAAGCTTGAGCGATGCTTTCTCCTTCGCAAGGCCAAAAATTATATATATATAATTACGATCACGATGAACAAGATGCATAGGATAAAACTTCTGGTGAAATTCCAATTGCAATCATTTATAGTCCCAGGATCTCATATCATCACATTGCTTATACCATGTCAATGCATCTCCCTTCAAAGATAAAGGGAAACCTTCTTCTTGACAACATCATCGAGCATACCTGCAATGTAACACCCCGGAAGTAACTTTCCATATTTGTAACTCCAACTCTTGCCATTTTAGGCATTGATATATGATATTCCCTCCGTGGTTGGGTTTTCTTCTTTTTGAATTTTGTCTATGTCATGCATTCTTATCATGTCATCATGTGCATCGCATTTGCATACGTGTTCGTCTCATGATTCCGAGCATTTTTCCCGTTGTCCGTTTTGCAATCCGGCACTCCTATCTCCCCCGGCGGCCCCTTTTACGTTTTTCCGTGTGCGGGTATTAAACCTTCTCGAAATGGACCGAGGTTTGTCTAGTGGCCTTGGTATACCAACCGTAGACCACCGGTCAAGTTTCGGGTCATTTGGAGCTCGTTTGGTACTCCAACGGTTTACCGCACTCTCGCAAAGGCCTATTTTAAGTTGCAGCCCAACACCCCTTCAAAACAGCCCAATAACCCATCTAAGTCACTTCCATTCTCTCCGCTGTTCGATCGCGATCGTGGGCGAAAAATACACCTCTTTTGGACTCTCCTAGCTCCTCTATGCCTATTTAAGCAAACCCCTCCAAACCGGATCATCCTCCCGAAACCCTAGCATTTTTTTCCTCGCCGCCGGACACGTCCGGCGAGCAGACGCGTCCGTCCGCCGCCGCCCGGCCAACTGGGCTGCCACGTCAACCGCCTGGCGCCCACATCGCCGCCCTCGCGCTGGCCAGCCATGGGCCAGAGCAGTCGCGAGCGAGCCGCCGCCTCCCGGCCGAGCGCGCCGCCTCCCGCCGCCGAGCGCGCCGCCTCCGCCGCCGACCGCGCCTCCCAGCGCCGCCCGCGCTCCTCCGCCCGCCCGACGCCCCCCGCCGCCGGCCGCCACGGGCCGCCGCTGCCGCCGCCTACCGGTCGCCTCACGGCCCTGCCTGCTCTCGGCTCCCCTCGCCGGCCGCCTTCCCGGCGAGCTCATGAGCAACCCAGCGCCGTCGCCCGATCCGATCCGCCCGATCCGCCTCGGAAGCGCGCTTGATTGACTTCTCCCTCTCCTTTTCTTTCTCTAAGTTTTTGCATCATTGATATTTTGTAGCATTTTCAACGTGCTATATCTCTGTCATCGTAGCTCCATTTTGCGCGTATAATATGTCAAAATGTTCGCCTCGAAGAGTAGATCATTTCATATCATTGCATCATTTTCATTTGAGCTCATCTTGATGCCCGAAATGCTGTTGGAAGAGTGCTATGTGATGTTAGTTTCTGTTTCGTAACAGAACTTGCACTTTTGTTATTTTTGCCATGATTATTGTGTGCACCCTATGAATTTGAGTCCTACATGTGTTTTGAAATATGCCATGCCATCTTTCCAGGGGTGTATGCCATGTATTTTTGTGATCTATGTGGTGACTAGCACAAGCATGCAAAGTAGGTGTCCTGCTGTTGCTGATTTCAGCCCTTTTTTAGCTGATTTTGATGCCATGTTAACTTGATGATACCGAGAGATCTATGCATATTTTGAGATACTTCAGTAAGGGTGTTTTGTAAATAATGTCTTGCTCTATCCATCCATGCCTTTGTTTGCAATTATGGAGTGCCATAGCTTGAGTCAATCGAGCTCTACTTTTGCTATCAAATGTTTCCTGGCAGATTGTTTACGTGTTATTCAATTTTGCCAAGCTTGTTGTGGTTGATCCATGTATGCTATGTTATTGTTCTTGCCATGTATGTCTTCTATGTCATGTCTTCTTGATGTATGTATGCTTAGTTTATCATTTAAGGCTCTGTAGTGAGTGCATTGAGCTTGTAAACATGCCTACTCGTTATCAGTTTTTGACATGCCATGTTGCTGAATCTGTTAACGAAACTTTCAATATTGACATGTGTGTTACTATATTTTCTGATCCTTTTTGGCTTATGGTCAGTAAGGGACTTTTGATCTATGCTTTGAGTAGATTCATGCCATGCCATGTTTTGCTATTTTAAGTTCCTGTAGCATGTAGTTTTGTTGCTCTGAACTTTGCAACCTGATGCTGTTTTTGCCATGTCCAGCCTGATATTTTGTGCACTTTTGCCATGCTTGTTTGAACCCGTTATGATGTGAACTAGCCGTAGCTCAGTGCTCATCTTTTGTCGAGCATCTTGTGTAGATCACTGCCATATACTTTGTTGATACGGTTGGGTGCAGTAGCTTAATTATTTGTTGCTTGCTAAGTGGCATCATGCTGTTAATGGCAGATTTGTGCCATTCTTGTTTTGCTTGTCATTTCCAAACCGTGCATCCGATTCCGGTGATCTTTATATCGATTTCAACCGAAATCATCTCATATTTCCAGTGGCATACTTGGTTTGCCAAGTTGATGCCTGGTTCATCATTTACCTTCCGGAGCGCACATAAGCATTGCATATCACATCCCGCATATCATGTCATGTTTTGCATCATGTTGATTGTGCATTGCACCGTGATTTATTGTGGTTCCTTTGTTTGTGTTGTTGCTTTGGGTAGAGTCGGGAGACGAGTACATGAACGAGGAACCTGTTGAGAACGCTTACGAGGATCAAGCTTTCGACAACTCTGAGAACATTGCAGGCAAGATGACCATACCCTCGAAATCACTTCTATCTTTGCTATGCTAGTTGCTCGCTCTTTTGCTATGCCTATGCTGCGATGCCTACCACTTGCTTTATCATGCCACCCATATTGCCATGTCAGCCCCTAACCATCCTTTTCCTAGCAAACCGTTGATTGGCTATGTTACCGCTTTGCTCAACCCTCTTATAGCGTTGCTAGTTGCAGGTGAAGCTGAAGTTTGTTCCTTGTTGGAACATGGAGATGTTGTTCCTCTTTGGAACATGTTTACTTGTTGGGGATATCACAATATATATCTGCTATATTTTAATACATCTATACACTTGGTAAAGGGTGGAAGGCTCGGCCTTATGCCTGGTGTTTTGTTCCACTCTTGCCACCCTAGTTTCCGTCATACGGTGTTATGTTCCTTGATTTTGCGTTCCTTACGGTTGGGTGATTTATGGGACCCCTTGACAGTTCGCTTTGAATAAGACTCGCCCAGAAGGCCCAACTTTGGTTTTACCATTTGCCACCTAAGCCTTTTCCCCGGTTTTCGCGAGCCCGAGGGTCATCTTTATTTTAACCCCGGGCCAGTTCTCCTTCGATTGCTGGTCCAACTTGAGCGATGTCCGGCGCCCTTGGGCAACCAGGGTTTATGCCAACCCGACGTCTGCTCATCCGGTGTGCCTCGAGAACGAGATATGTGCAGCTCCTATCGGGATTTGTCGGCACATTCGGGTGGCTTTGCTGGTCTTGTTTTATTCTTTGTCGAAATGTCTTCTAGTCCGGATTCGAGATTGATCGGGTCTTCCGGTAGAAGGAATATCCTTCGTTGACCGTGAGAGCTTATAATGGGCTAAGTTGGGACACCCTGCAGGTAATATCTTTCAAATCCGTGCCCGCGGTTATGAGGCAGATGGGAATTTGTTAATGTCCGGTTGTAGAAAACCCAAAGTTGACCTCAAATAAAATACACATCAACGCGTGTGTAACCGTGATGGTCTCTTCTCGGAGTCCGGAAGTGAACACGGTGTTGGAGTTATGTCTGACGTAAGTAGTTCAGGATCACTTCTTGATCGCTATTAGTCTCACGACCGTGCTTTGCTCCTCTTCTCGCTCTCTTTTGCGAAATAGCCACCATATATGCTAGTCGCTTGCTGCAGCTCCACTTTACGACTCTGCCCTTCCTATAAGCTTAAATAGTCTTGATCTCGCTGGTGTGAGATTGCTGAGTCCCGTGACTCACAGATACTTCCAAAACAGTTGCAGTTCCGATGATGCGGTGCAGGTGACTCAACCGAGCTCCAGTGGGAGTTCGACGAGGAACGTGGTCGTTACTATGTGTCTTTTCCCGATGATCGGTGAGTGGTGCCCAGTTGGGACGATTCGGGATCTGTGTAGCATTTGGGGTATCTTCTTTTATTTTGGTTCCGTAGTCGGACCTTGAGTGTACTCTGAATGATGGATGTTTATTTATGTATTGTGTGAAGTGGCGACTGTAAGCCAACTATGTATCTTTCTCCCTTAATTATTACATGGGTTGTGTGAAGATTACCTCACTTGCGACATTGCTTTCAATGCGGTTATGCCTCTAAGTCGTGCCTCGACACGTGGGAGATATAGCCGCATCGGGGGCGTTACACTGCAAGCTTAAATAATCCACAAACTTCATCCACATTGATTAGGTGTAAATCGTGATGCAATGTTCCATCTCCTGCAAAGGGATTAGCTAGCAGTTTCTCTACCATACCCGAAGGAATTGCAAAGTAAACATTTTTTAGTAGGTTCAGTAGTTTGAGGAGCAACTCTTTGCTCTACTGGTCAGGGTGAAGATACCCCGAACAAGCCCCTCAAAGGATTATGTTCCATAGTAACAAGTGACAGTAAATTTCAGCATGCTATATAAAACTTTCCTTACCAAGTTCCACTTACCAAGGGCGCTTCACTCCCTGGCAACGTGGCCAGAAAAGAGTCTTGATGACCCAAAAGTGTAGGGATCTATCGTAGTCCTTTCAATAAGTATGAGTGTCGAATCCAACGAGGAGCAGAAGGAAATGACAAGCAGTTTTCAGTAAGGTATTCTCTGCAAGCACTGAAATTGTAGGTAACAGATAGTTTTGTGATAGGATAATTTGTAACGGGTAACAAGCAATGAAAGTAAATAAAGTGCAGCAAGGTGGCCCAATCCTTTTTGTAGCAAAGGACAAGCCTGGACAAGTTCTTATAATGAGAAAAGCGCTCCCGAGGACACATGGGAATTATCGTCAAGCTAGTTTTCATCACGCTCATATGATTCGCGTTCGTTACTTTAATAATTTGATATGTGGGTGGACCGGTGCTTGGGTACTGCCCTTTCTTGGACAAGCATCCCACTTATGATTAAACCCTATTGCAAGCATCCGCAACTACAAAAGAAGTATTAAGGTAAACCTAACCATAGCATGAAACATGTGGATCCAAATTAGCCCCTTACGAAGCAACTTATAAACTAGGGTTTAAGCTTCTGTCACTCTAGCAACCCATCATCTACTTATTACTTCCCAATGCCTTCCTCTAGGCTCAAATAATGGTGAAGTGTCATGTAGTCGACATTCACATAACACCACTAGAGGAGAGACAACATACATCTCATCAAAATATCGAACGAATGCCAAATTCACATGACTACTAATAGCAAGACTTCAAACATGTCCTCAGGAACAAACGTAACTACTCACAAAGCATATTCATGTTCATAATCAGAGGAGTATTAATATGCATTAAGGATCAGAACATATGATCTTCCACCAAATAAACCAACTAGCATCAACTACAAGGAGTAATCAACACTACTAGCAACCCACAGGTACCAATCTGAGGTTTGGATACAAAGATTGGATACAAGAGATGAACTAGGGTTTGAGAGGATATGGTGCCGGTGAAGATATTGATGGAGATTGACCCCCTCCCGATGAGAGGATCAATGGTGATGATGATGGTGATGATTTCCCCCTCCCGGAGGAAAGTTTCCCCGGCAGAACAGCTCCGCCGGAGCCCTAGATTGGTTCTGCCAAGGTTCCGCCTCGTGGCGGCGGAGTTTCGTCCCGAAGGCTTGCTTATGATTTTTTCCAGGGTAAAAGACTTCATATAGCAGAAGATGGGCACCAGAGAGCTGCCAGGTGGCCCACGAGGCAGGGGGGCGCGCCAGGGGTAGGGCGCCCCCACCTCGTGGTGGTGGTGCCCCGGGTATTTCTTCTGCTGAATATTTTTTATTAATTCCCAAAATGACTTTCGTGGAGTTTCAGGACTTTTGGAGCTGTGCAGAATAGGTCTCCAATATTTGCTCCTTTTCCAGCCCAGAATCCCCGCTGTTGGCATTCTCCCTCTTCATGTAAACCTTGTAAAATAAGAGAGAATAGCCATAAGTATTGTGACATAACGTGTAATAACAGCCCATACTGCAATAAATATTGATATAAAAGCATGATGCAAAATGGACGTATCAGATATTCACAACTATGCTCAATGAGCAGGAAGCCCCCAAATGACCTTTTTGTGTGGCATTGAGCCGATCAAGAGGGATATTCACAGCTATGCTCAATGAGCAGGAAGCCCCCAAATGACCTTTTTGTGTGGCATTGAGCCAATCAAGAGGGATATTCACAGCTATGCTCAATGAGCAGGAAGCCCCCAAATGACCTTTTTGTGACGAAAAAGACTCATTATTCTTGGAGATGAAACGACAGAGGCCCTGCTTTATCAGTGATGCCAGCTTTATTATAATCATCATAATATATACATTGTCAAAATATGTACATTGTAAGAGTCGGTGGCTCAAGTGTAGTAAGGACGAAGATGAGCAATATTCCATGGTCGGCGGGTCTCCTCCTCCGACTTACATGAGTCCTTATGGTCTCGAATATCGATAAGGTAGTATGACCCATTGTTCAAATTCTTGCTGACCACAAAGGGACCTTCCCAAGGTGGGGATAGTTTGTGCATATCAGTTTGATCCTGGATAAGCCGGAGCACCACGTCACCTTCTGGAAAGGTTCTGGTCTTAACCCGGCGGCTGTGATAACGGCGCAGATCTTGTTGGTAAATCACCGAACGAGCCGCCGCAAGGTCACGCTCCTCGTCTAACAGGTCAAGTGCATCATGACGTGCTTTTTCATTATCAGCTTCAACATAAGCCGCCACGCGGGGCGAGTCGTGACAGATGTCACTAGGAAGAACCGCCTCTGCTCCGTAAACCATGAAGAGAGGCATGTAACCTATAGATCTGTTGGGCTAGTATTGATACTCCATAGCACTGAAAGTAACTCCTCCACCCAACAACCCGGCGTCCTCTGCAAAGGAACCATAAGCCAGGGCTTGATGCCTCTCAAAATTTCTTGATTGGCTCTTTCAGCTTGACCATTGGATTGGGGGTGAGCTACTGACGATGTGTCAAGTCAAATATGCTCACGTAGACAAAACTCTTTCATAGCACCCTTCAACAGATTAGTGCCATTATCAGTTATAATGATGCGGGGAAAACCGAAGCGAAAAAACACCTTTTTGATGAATTGAACTGTTGTTGCCACGTCACACTTACTGACCGGCTCTGCTTCAACCCACTTTGTGAATTTGTCAACTGCCACCAAAAGGTGGATCTTCTTATCCTTGGACCTTTTGAAAGGCCCAACCATATCAAGCCCTCAAACTGCAAACGGCCAAGTAATTGGAATCATCGTCAATCCTTGAGCCGGCACGTGAGCTCGCCGTGAAATTTCTGACAACCACCACATTTACTGACCAAATACTCTGCATCAGCATGAGCCGTCAGCCAATAAAATCCATGACGAAAAGCTTTAGCCACGAGAGATTTAGAGCCGGCATGATGACCACAATCTCCTTCATGAATCTCGCAAAGAATTTCACGACCCTCTTTAGGAGAAACACAATGTTGAGACGCCCCAGTAACACTGCAATGGTGTAACTCTCCGTTGACAATTGTCATCAATTTAGACCACCGGGTTATCTGTCTGGCCAAGGTTTCATCCTCAGGTAACTCGCCTCGGGTCATATAAGCCAAATATGGAACTGTCCAATAAGGAATAGCGTGAAGAGTTGCCACCATTTGTGCTTCCTGGTCAGGAATAGCCAGATCTTCTTCTGTAGGCAATTTGACAGAAGGGTTATGCAGAATATCTAAGAAAGTGTTAGGTGGCACCGGCTTACGCTGGGACCCTAACCGGCTTAAGGCATCAGCCGCCTCATTTTTCCTGCGATCAATGTGTTCCACTTGATAACCCTTGAAGTGCCTAGCAATAGTATCAACCTCGCGGTGTTAAGCCGCCATGAGTGGATCCTTAGAATCCCATTTGCTTGAAACTTGCTGAGCCACCAAGTCTGAGTCGTTGAAACATCTTACCTGGCTTAAACTCATCCCCTTAGCCATCTGAAGACCATGGAGCAGGGCTTCATACTCAGCTGCATTGTTAGTACAGAGAAACATCAACCTTAAAACATAACAAAACTTGTCACCTCGAGGGGAAGCTAAGACCACTCCAGCCCCTGAGCCCTCCAATTGCCTGGAGCCATCAAAGTGAATAGTCCAATATGTGTTATCTGGCTTCTCTCAAGGCATCTGCAGCTCTGTCCAGTCATTGATGAAATCCACAAGTGCTTGAGACTTGATGGACGTGTGAGGCATATACTTCAAACCATGAGGTCCAAGCTCAATGGCCCACTTGGCTACCCGACCTGTGGCTTCTCTGTTTTGAATAATATCCCCTAAGGGAGCAGAACTAACCATAGTGATGGGATGACCCAAAAAATATTGCTTAAGCTTCCGACTGGCCATGAACACCCCATATACGAGCTTCTGCCAGTGCGGATACCTCTATTTGGACTCAATAAGCACTTCACTGATATAGTAAACCAGCCATTGAACCGGATATTCCTTGCCTGCTTCCTTCCATTCCACCACAATAGCTACACTGATAGCCCGGGCATTAGCAGCCACATATAATAACAACGGCTCCTTATCAATAGGAGCAGCGAGGACTGGCGGCTCAGCTAGCTGTTTCTTCAAAGCTTCAAACGCGTCATTAGCAGCATCACTCCATACAAAGTGATATGTTTTCTTCATCATCTGGTACAGTGGTATAGCCTTCTCACCCAACCGGCTTATGAACCGGCTTAAGGCAGCAATACAACCCGCCAGACGTTGAACATCATTGATACACGCCGGCTTTGCCAAGGAGGTAATGGCCTTGATCTTCTCCGGGTTAGCTTCAATGCCTTTGTTAGAAACCAGAAAACCCAAGAGCTTGCCTGTTGGCACACCAAAAATGCACTTGGCCGGGTTAAGCATCATCTTGTAGACCCGGAGATTGTTGAAGGTCTCCTTCAAATCATCCATCAAAGTTTCCTTCTCTCTGGATTTCACCACAATATCATCCACATAAGCATGAACATTGCGCCCAATCTGACTGTGAAGGTAATTACGCACACATTTTGGTAAGTCACCTGGGCACTCTTGAGCCCAAAAGGCACAGACACATAGCAGAAGGCTCCAAAGGGAGTGATAAAAGTTGTCTTCTCCTGGCCTTTAACTGCCATCTTGATCTGATGATAACCAGAATAAGCACCCCAAAAACTCAAACTCTCACAACCCACCGTAGCATCAATGATTTGATCAATACGAGGGAGAGCAAAAGGATCAGCCGGACATGCCTTGTTTAAGTCCGTGTAGTCCACACACATACGCCAAGTGCCATTCTTCTTAAGTACCAGCATCGCATTAGCCAACCACTCAGGATGAAAGACTTCAATAATGAACCCAGCCGCCAAGAGCCGGGCCACTTCTTCACCAATGGCCTTACGCCTCTCCTCATTGAAGCGACGAAGGAATTGCTTGACCGGCTTAAACTTTGGATCAATAAGAGTGTGCTCAGCGAGTTCCCTCGGTACACCTGGCATATCAGAGGGTTTCCATGCAAAGATGTCCCGGTTCTCATGGATGAACTTAATGAGCGCTCTTTCCTATTTTGGATCCAGGTTAGCACTTATATTGAACTTCTTGGATGAATCGCCAGGAACAAAGCCACCTAGCTTAGTGTCATCGGCCGACTTAGACTTCAATACCGGATCATGCTCTGTAGTTGGCTTTTTCTAAGATGTCATATCCACTGGATCAACATTGTCTTTGTAGAACTTCAATTCCTCTGTTGCACAGACAGATTCTGCATAAGCAGCGTCACCTTCTTCACAGTCCAAAGCTATTTTCCGGGTCCCATGCACTGTGGTGGTCCCCTTGTAACCCGGCATCTTGAGCTGCGGATAAACATAACAAGGTGGTGCCATGAACTTGGCATAAGCCGGCCGTCCAAACAGAGCATGATACGGGCTTTTAATCTTGACCACTTCAAAGGTAAGTCTCTCGGCCCTGGAATCATGTTCATCCCCAAAGGCTACTTCTAGATCAATCTTGCCTATAGGATACGCCGACTTACCAGGTACCACTTCATGGAAATAGTATTGGACGGCTTAAGACTTTTATCAGTCAACCCCATGCAACGGAAAGTATCATAGTAAAGGATATTAATGCTGCTACCCCCGTCCATTAGTACCTTAGTGAATTTGTATCCACCAACTTGAGGCGCCACCACCAAAGCCAAGTGACCCGGATTATCAACCTGGGGCAGGTGATCTTCTCGACTCCACATAATGGGTTGCTCATACCATCGTAAGTAATGGTGGACTGCCGGCTCAACGGCGTTCATAGCCCTTTTATGGAGCTTCTGGTCCCGTTTGCATAAACTTGTGGTGAAGATGTGGTACTGCCCACTATTCAACTGCTTCGAATGCCTTTGATATCCAGACTGCTGCTGCTGCTGAGCCCCCTGACCAAATTGTTGATTGTATCCACCCTGATTACCTTGATGGTTTTGGTGGCCCTGGAAACCGGAACTAGAACCACCACACCGTAACCCGGGCCATGAGAACCGCCGCCACCAGAACCTGAGCCGCCGCCCAGCCCATGATTGTTCTGGAATAACTCAGAATTTTTGAACTCCTTCATAATTTGACAGTCTTTCCAAAGGTGACTGGACGGTCTTTCCCGCATACCATGCTTTAGGCAGGGCTGATTCATCATCTGCTCAAGATTGAGACCTGATCCGCCTGCCCGAGGAGGTGGCTTCCCCTTACGACGCTGACCATTGTTCTGCGTATTGGTATTGGCTACAAAATCTGAATTACTATCGGCCTTGCGCTTGCCATTGCCCCCGTGACTCGCCGGGTTATGCTGCTGACCCTTGCTGTTACCACTCTTCTTTCCTGTCCCGGATTTTCATCATCAGACTCAGGGTCCTTGGTACTATCAGAGTCGGCTTATTTAATTAGAGCCGCCATCAGCTCCCCCATATCATTGTAGTGGCGCTTGAGCCGCCCTAGCTTCTGTTTAAGAGGCAAAAAATGGCAATTCTTCTCTAACATTAGGACTGCTGAGCCGACATTGATGTTATCCGATGAGTGCAGGATGGCCTTGACCCCGATGCACCCAATGGGTCGTTGACTCGCCCTCTTCTTGGGCACAAGCATCCAAATCCACAATCGACATGGGTTTTTTGCATGTATCTTTAAAATTATGGATAAACCGGGCTTTTAGCTCGGCCGATGACCCGATGGAATTGGCAGGCAGCCCTTTGAACCAAGTATGGGTCGTCCCATCCAGCATCATAGTGAAGTACTTGGCACACGCAGCTTCGCTGACCTCCAACAGTTCCATGGCCATCTCGTAACTCTCAATCCATGCCTCAGGGGGTAAGTCGACTGTGTAGTTAGGCACCTTACGAGGTCCTTTGAAATCCTTGGGCAGACGCTCATTCTGAAGAGCCAGCACTAAACATGGTATACCCGTGGTTCTAGAGGTCACGCCTGCCTCCACCAAAGTTGTCGGATAAACAAGAAGATTTTGATGAGCCGCCTGCTAAGCCGCCTGCTCAGCTTCTCGATGTGCCCCTGCCTTGATCCGCCAAATCCTGAGCACCATCACGCGCCGGGTCATGCCCACGCAGCTGGTTACGGTGCCTGTCATTGCTTGAAACGGCCGGTGAGTCCATGTGTCTGCTATAACTCCGGCTTGGGCGAGGGGTCGAATGAATCCTCTCTCAACTGTAAGAATATGCCTCCTGCTGTACCAATGCTGTTTGAAGAAGCTCTCTAGCCCTCCATGTCTCAACCGCAGCTGGACAATCACCTTCAACTGGGAGAGCCACCAATCGTGTCACCGCAGCGATCATATTATCCAAAGTGTTGGAATAATGACCCGGTGGTGTCGGCACATACTGAGGCAGAGTATTATTCAGACGAGGCGGCTCCGTCGTGCGCGGTTGAGCCGGCGCTCCAGCCCCAAGCGCGTCAACCCGGTTTATCTCCGGTTGGTTATTGGTCCCTGCTCCTGGCGTGCAAAAGAGGTTCCTCGCCTCGTAAATTGGCGGCAGACGACTCTGGTGCCTTCTTCTCATGATTTCGTTAGAAGCGTTCTGATCCAACGAGAGCCGGAAGGAATTAGTCTGGATCAGTTGTGCCTGAGCATCCAAAACAGCTCGCCCTGCAGTCATCCTAGCGTTCTCCACCGCCAGGTCTTCCTTGGCTTGCGCTATCTCATCACGCAATTTTGCAACTTCAGCGTTATGCTGAACTTGATTTGCCGGGTTAACCTCCGCTGTTAACAAGGTGGTCAGATTATCCAGCAAATCCGGCGGGCGCACAGGGCCTCCTACCCCAGCTGCCATCGCCGTTGCTGACCCGGAGACCATTGCTGTCGCAGCCAAAGAATTCTGCACGGGCTATGTACCGGCCATGAAGATTGCGACCCTATTCGGTGGCTCATAGGGGTCCAGAATACTGTCGCCATCGGAACAGCCCCCAAGCCTGCCATCTTGCAGTTGATACAATGAAGTAGTCTCGCCCGTGGATGACTCACCATCAGAATAGATGACCGTCTCACCGCCAGACATGGATCCTTCCTCAAATTCCGCCCCATGGATGAATCCCATGAAGGCACGTTTCACGGCGAGCTGAACTCGGGTGGGTCGTGCACGCTGAGCCATTTCGATGATGTCGGTGCAGATGTCCGGCTCAGGGCCTGGCTCGCCGATCTTGTCGATGAAAAGGTGAATTCCGCCGAAGGGGACCCGGTACCCGTACTCAATTGAGCCGGCCCCGGGGCCCCAGCCTGCATCGTCGATGTAGAGCTTGCCGCGACGAATCTTGGTCATCCGGCCCATAGTGTATCCCTTGATCCCTTTGAAGCTGCCTTCAAGAACTCGAAACCACCATGCGCAGGCACCACGGTGGGCGCCAACTGTCGTGGAATTGTCACGGCAGATGTCCTAGTGTGAGGACTTAGTCATGGAGCCATCACAACTAGGTTAGCTTAAAGGGGTTAAACGGGACAAAGGACACAAGAGTTTATACTGGTTCGGCACCTTGCGGTGAAGGTAAAGGCCTAATCCAGTTTGAGGTGGTATTGCTTATGTCTCGATTACCAGGGAGCGGTTACGCTTGACCTAGCTTTGGATCTCTTGTTTTTTACCCTGAACTGCCACCGGGTCGTCCCTTTATATACACAGGTTGACACCCAGCGGCTCATGGAGTCCCGGCCGGCTCATAGTCAACGTGTCCGGCTTGGTGACTAAATATACTTGCCTTACAATATAAGTCATACACATACGGCGGTTTACTCCTATGGGCCTTAAGTCGCTCTTGGGCCTTGGGCCCTTGCTTCATGAACCACCATCTTCAACATCCTCATGGGCTTTATATTGATGAACCGCCATAGGTATAACCCGGCCCCTCCTGGGCGGGTCATACCTAATAGTCATATCCCCAACACCGGCCATTGCACAGGCCTTGTCGTACCTTTGTCACTCTAGACAGACACCTACACCATTGGCGCACGCCACCGTTCCACACAAGATTCCGCCGGCGCCCAGGTACCATCCGCCCCTGTCACCGACGTCCATGGCGAACGCCATGGCCGACAAGCGTTCGACCAAATGGCATAGCCAAATATTTTGATGTTGTCATTGTTGACTTTGAAGGAAACATGATGGTTGTGTACTCGATGAAAGAGGATGAATTGTTATGTGAGGTGTGGTTGGCCACAAATATGTGGTTTTAAGGCATGAAGCATAATGCGGCATTTTAAACAAAGTGTGCATCTTTGATTCAATGAGCACCATATATAATGTCAGCTTTCCAAGACTTCTATGAACATAAACTGGACCTGAGTGGGATTAATTTTGGAGTGATTACCTTAATGCCAAAAGGTGCACGTGCTAGCAAAATCGAGAAGTTCATCCTCATTTGCCCGCTGCGGGTTTTGCAACTAATTTGTTACGACCTAGGATAATAAGCCCATGAGCATCTAAACTTTGAGTTGTTAGTGTTCTGAGTTCAAAAGTCTAGCTTCTGAGAGCTTTGACTATTAGAGCTGACCTCATTGATGCGGAGCATCCCACGATCATCCCCATGGACGCATCTACATCCCCTACAACACCACTTGGACCTATGACTCGAGCACGTGCAAGAGCTCTTGAAACCGAGGTGACATCACTCCTCTGACAACTCCCTTTCGATTCACATTAGACATGGTTACTACCTCAAACGGAAACACTATGCATACTCAGGTACCAAGGAGTTAACCATGGAGAAGTTAGGAAGCAAGGAGAACCGGAAGCGGAAGACATGCTGAAGACGGAGAGGAAAAGCGCCAAGTCCCAGACTGGCCGGATGATCCGGACGGTGACCCGCCCGATCCGGACAGAGCCCGGACAATCCGGACCCCGGTCTGGACGATCCGGCTAATGCGCATCGAAGGCACCCGAAGGTCTCACCTGAAGCCGGATCACCCGGACGGCGCCCCGGATCATCCGGACCCTGCCCGGACATCCAGTCCCCCAACCAGACATCCGGACCTGCATCGCCACCAGCCGCGTCTCCAGCTCATCCGGGCCTCCACCCGGATCATTCGGACCAGCCCGGATCATCCGGCTCCACCCCCGGATCATCTGGCCAGCGCCTGCGCGCGCGTGTTGGGCTGAGCCCATGTACCCCTTCGCCCCCTAGTCTACATATAGGACTCCTCCTCCTCACTTCGAGACTTAGCATTGTGATAGCTCATTTTGAGATAGAGCACTGCTCATCCGTACCGGATCTACTCCACGTGAGGGACCGTGCCTCCTCGGAGAAGATCCATTCGGATTCAAGGCCTCCATCCGAAGAAGACAATCAAGACCTCCTCACGGAGAAGACCGGTTACTCGTGTGTCATCCGTTGTTGACTTTGTATCTCGTGCTACTCGTGCTTCGATGATCTAGACCTTGTGTGATCGATCTCTTGTCGGTTGAGTGTTTCCCTCGCTCTCCCCCGTGATTTCCTCGTGTTCTTCCGCGCGTTCTTCCCCGTAGGATCCCCTCCAAACGTGAAAGATCGGCCCCTAGGGTTCCGCCCTACATCATCTTGGTATCATGAGCCACGTTGATCACGTTTTTGGAGCCCCTACCCCATGTTTTCTAGCTTGATTTTGTTGTTTTCGTCCTAAATCCGAAAATCCCCACCAAAAATAGCCCCCAAAATTTTTGTGATTTGTTGGTTTTGATGATTATTTGTTGATTTTGATCCGTGGATTCGGTGTGTAACTCGTGGATCTTGCTTTTCCCCACCTTCTCCCCCTCGAAATCCTTCCAAAATCCGCGGAATCGTCGAAATTGTGGCCGTTTTCGAGTTCATCCCGAGCAGTTCCCGATCACGTTTGACCTGCCCTGATCATCCGGACCCTGACCCGGATCATCCAGACGCGCCCAGATCATCCGGCTCCTGGCCCGGATCATCCGGCTTCCTCTGCCGAAACTGCATTTTCTGCAGTTCTCCACCACCACCACTTACGCCTACGCACTCCACCACTTAGACCACCACCACATTCACCTACCAAAACCCCACACACAACCTCCGTACCACCATTTGAATTTGCGTTCAAGAATTTGAGTCGTGCTTTCCCGTGTCCTATTGTGTTTCGGCTATTTAGGTATGGTGCGACATCAACATCACCACCGCTCATCTTCGTCGACTACTCATCTTCGCTACGGACGGTAACTTCAACGACATCTTTGTCATACCTTGCAATTGCATTGATAACCATCATATCCCATCTTTTGCGTAGCTTACCCATCGAGACTAGCCATTGAGTATTGCCGGCAACGTGACTTGTGCACATTAGTAATCATACCATACCACACATGCCATATCATCTCTTGTGTCACAAAGTTGTCATCGCATACACAATTGCTATCTTGGTTCGTGAAGTATCGCATGAGAAAAGAGCTCAAAAGTGAAAGAGCCAACTAAGCTTTTAAGCAAAAGAGAAAGATAAGCAAAGAGCTTATAAGCAAGAACCATAGCATCATACTACATTAAGATTGTCATACTCGATCATCTTGGATCATAACACCGAAATACCATACATATAGCATACTTGGGATAGAGATCATTGCATTTTTGCCTAGTAGGTTGTGCACAAGTTCCGTATCCGCCTATTGTGCAAGCGTGCTAGCGTCTCTCGAGTATTGCGCAACAAGAGCATTTTCGTGGATTCTACATCTTGGCTCATTTTTGGTTTGCACAATCCCATTATTGTATTTGCGTGTGTGTTTATGTGTTCCACTACTTGCTTGGTCTACTTGTTGCATTTGCGAATTTGTGAATCTTTTTCAACATCTTTGAGTCAAACTAACAATTGCAATCAATTTTGTGCCACCATCCTAACCAAGCTCCACCATAAGCTTTTACTTGTGTAGGTGTGAGAACCGACAAGGATTGGTACCAATAGTGCTATTTCATTGTCCGCATTTGAGTGAACTTGATTCATCGTCAACATCGGTCAAGGTACATTGGTATAAGTTCTTCTCTTCTTACAACTCACATTTTGCTTGGAATGATGGATAGGCCGAGTACTTCTACCAACCCACTCTTCATCGAGCAAGACGACGACATGTCATCATACGTCACCAAGAGCCACCTCTTTGGTGCACAACGAGCGTTGCATCAAGAGCAACAAGCTATGAATAAACGCATCGACAACCTCGCCACCGACTTGTGACTCTCCGAGCAACGTACAAAGGACTACTTCGACAACAAGCTCGACGCGCACAAGCAAGAGAACGATGCAAGGATGGACGAGATCCGCGCCTTGTTGGTGAACCGGCATCCTTCAACTTCTTCATACTCAAGACGGAGCCACTCAAGTCGACACTCCAACGACTCCTTCTCCGGCTCAAGTACACCGTCATCGAACACTCTTCGACGAGCCGCGCGTCAATACCGTCATGCATCTCGCAACCCACTACACGACAAGCATTCACAAGAGCAAGTTGATGAGCAAGTCCCTCGTCCTCCCTCGAACCAAGTCGCCTTTGCTCAAGCTCAAGAACGACAACGTCTTCGTCGCCAAGAGGAAGAACGAGCGCGTCTACATCAAGAGGAACAAGACGCTGAGGCTCAACGTCTTCAACAACAACAACGTGAAGCGCAAGCTCTTGAGGCGCAACGTACCCTTCAAGGATCAAGTCGAGCCATCGCCAACCGCAATCACGAACGGCGCAATCAAGAGGAACCCCTTTGAGAAGAAATCCAAGAGTGGAACTACCAACCACGTGTGCACCGTCAAGTTCCTCAAGCTCCTCCACAAGCTCGTCAAGCTCCACTTCAACCTCAAGTTCAACAAGAGCAAGTTGATCATGGACTTCCTCCACACCAAGAGCAACATGAGGATGATTACCCTCCATGTCAAGGGCTTCATCATCACCATCGCCAACAACACAATGAAGAGCAACGCTATGGAAAGCTAAAATTCACCATGCCCAAGTTCAATGGAAGCAATGACCCCGAAGAGTACCTTTCATGGGCATTGAAGGTCGACAAAATCTTTCGTTTGCACAACTATGAGGAAGAGAAGAAGATCACTGTGGCATCACTTGAGTTCCAAGACTATGTGCTCATATGGTGGGAACAAATCCTTGAGCGCCGACAAGCAAGAGGTGAACCTCCAATCACCACTTGGGCTCAAATGAAGGATGTCATGCGAGCACGTTTTGTGCCCACCTACTACAACCGCAACCTCTTCAAGAAACTCCAACTCCTCAAGCAAGGAACAAAGAGTGTTGAAGAATACTACAAGGAAATGGAGATAGCCATGATTCGAGCCAATGTCAAGGAAGATGATGAGCAAACAATGGCACGTTTCTTGAATGGGCTCAATCATCCCATCAAGAAGATCGCCGACTTCCAACCCTACTCCAACCTCATTGAGCTCGTGCATCAAGCGACCAAGGCGGAACGTCAAGTGCAAGATGACTTCAAGTACGCCAAGTACTCGTCCAAGACCTACGGCTTCTCCAACAACCAAGCTTCAACAACTCCTCCAACATCTACATCAACCAAGCCTTCTCCAAGCAATGACGACAAGTCAAGTTACAAGAAAACTTCGGCAAGTTCAAGTCGTCTTCCTCCTACTACAAGAAACTTCAAGCCACGTGCTTCGTCATCTACTCCGACCGATGAGACCATCAAGACAAGCTCCTTCAAGTGTTTCACTTGTGGCGACCGAGGCCACAAGTCCTATATGAATGCACCAACAAGCGCACCATGATCCTCAACGACGATGGCACCTACGACTCCATGAGTGATGAGGAATGGAAGCTCTTGAGCAAGTGGCCATGCACCGGCGCATGAACGAGGATGAAGATGATCAAGTCTTTTTAATGAAGATACGAGCCCCGCTCTTGTTGTCTCCAAGGTCTTGACTCTTCAACATCAACAAGAAGAAGACCAAAGATGCCACATCTTCCACACTAAGGCCGGCATCAATGGAAGGTCCGTCAAGGTCATCATCGATGGAGGTAGTTGCCACAACTTGGCAAGTGAAGAACTATGCTCCAAGCTTCAATTGATCAAGAAGAAGCACCCGCAGCCATACAAGGTTCAATGGCTAAGTGACTCCGGCACTATACGAGTTGAACATACAGTCCAAGTCTCCTTCAAAATTGGTGCATATGAGGACACTTTGGAGTGTGATGTGGTCCCAATGACCGTTTGCCACATCCTTCTTGGTCGACCATGGAAATTCGACCGTGGTGTCATCCACAATGGGTGTACCAATCACTATAGCTTCAAGATGAAAGGGAAGGAATATGTGCTATGACCTATGTCTCCTAGTCAAGTGGTAGCCGACAAGCAAGCCACACATCATGGAGAGAAGAGTGCAAAACTGACCCACCCAAAAGTGAGTGAGAGCCACAAGCCAAACTTGAGCGCCTCTTCGCCTAGAGAGAACAACCTCATACTATTTGCCACAAAAAGTGAGATAAGAGAATTGTGTGAGAACCCATCGAGTGTGATGCACTTTGTCCTTGTGTGCAAGGATGGGAAACCAAAAGCTAACACCTCTCACGAGCTACCTTTAGTGTTTCAATCTCTTTTGCAGGAATTTCAAGATGTTTTCCCCGATGAACTACCTTCGGGTCTACCTCCTCTTCGAGGCATTGAGCATCAAATCGACCTCATCCCCGGAGCCCCACTTCCAAACAAAGCTCCATACCGTGTCAATCCCGAAGAAACTAAGGAGATTCAACGGCAAGTACAACAACTCATCGACAACGGTCATGTACGTGAAAGCTTAAGCCCTTGTGTTGTTCCCGTTATACTTGTGCCTAAGCCAGATGGAAGTTTCCGCTTGTGCTCCGATTGTAGACCTATAAATGCTATTACCGTTCGCTATAGGCATCCCATTCCTCGCTTAGATGATATGCTTGATGAACTTAGCGGAGCCAACTTTTTCTCAAAAATTAATCTTAAAAGTGGCTATTATCAAATCTGCATTCAAGAGGGTGATGAATGGAAAACTGCTTTCAAAACCAAATTTGGATTATATGAGTGGTTAGTCATGCCTATGGGTTTATCGGAGGCTCCCGGTACTTTCGTGCGTCTTATGCATTATGTGCTTCGCCCTTATATTGGAGTCTTTGTTGTGGTTTACTTTGATGATATTCTTGTGTTTAGCAAAACCATGAAAGAGCATCTTAATCACGTTAGGGCTGTTTTGCAAACCCTTCGCAAGGAACGTCTTTATGCCAACATGAAAAAGTGCACATTTGGTGTTGACAAAGTGGTTTTCTTGGGTTTTGTTGTCTCTTCCAAGGGTGTCCATGTTGATGAATCTAAAATTGAAGCAATTAAAACTTGGCCGCAACCCACCAATTTGCAACAAGTGCGTAGTTTTCTTGTTCTTGCGGGTTTTTATCATTGTTTTGTGAAAGATTTTAGCACTATTGCCGCTCCTTTGCATGCCTTGAGTAAGAAGAATGCTCCTTTTGTTTGGGGATCTTTGCAATCCACCGCTTTTGATGAGCTCAAGTCTTTACTTACTCATGCTCCGATTCTTGCTTTGCCCAATTTTGACAAAACTTTTGAGGTTTATTGTGATGCAAGTGGAACCGGAATTGGCGGAGTTTTGATGCAAGAAAAACGAGCCATTGCATATTTTAGTGAAAAACTCTCCAGTGCTCAACTTAACTATCCCATATATGACAAAGAATTGTATGCCTTAGTGCGTGTGCTACATGTTTGGGAACATTATCTTAGACCTCATGAGTTTGTCATACATACCGATCATGAAACGCTTAAATACTTAAAAGGTCAAACTAAGTTAAACAAGCGTCATGCCAAATGGAGTGAATTTATTGAATCTTTCCCCTATGTGATCAAGTACATTAAGGGTAAGGAAAATGTAGTTGCGGATGCACTTTCACGCATATGCACGCTTGTCACTAAACTTGAGTTGAATGTTATTGGTTTTGAGCACATCAAAGACTTGTATGCTAATGATCCATCTTTTGTTATTCCTTATGCTAAGTGTTTGACGCATACTTCTTGGGAACAATATTATATCAAGGATGCTTATCTTATGAAAGCTAACAAACTATGCATTCCCGAGTCTTCTCTTCGTTTGCTACTTTTGCAAGAGGCTCATGGAGGCGGACTCATGGGACATTTTGGACGAGATAAGACATTAAGAACTACTTTTGCCCAAGATGTTTCGAGACGTCTCACGCTTCACCACCCGATGCTCTACATGTCGCAAAGCTAAGTCTAAAGCTCAATCTCATGGTCTTTACATGCCTCTTCCTATTCCTTATCAACCTTGGGAAGACATTAGCATGGATTTTGTACTTGGTTTGCCTAGAACTCAAAATGGAAAGGATTCCGCATTTGTTGTTGTGGACCGATTTTCTAAGATGGCACATTTCATTCCTTGCAACAAGATAGACGATGCTTCACACATTGCAAATCTCTTTTGTAGGGAAATCTTACGCCTCCATGGAGTTCCAAAGACAATCGTCTCTGACCGTGACGTCAAGTTCTTGAGTTACTTTTGGAAGACGCTATGCGCCAAGCTCGGAATCAAGCTCTTGTTCTCATCCGCATACCATCCTCAAACCAACGGCCAAACAGAGGTGACGAACCGGACGCTCTCTACTCTACTTCGCGTGTTGATCAAGAAGAACATCAAGGAGTGGGAGGCGTGTCTACCCATCGCTGAGTACGCCTACAACCGTGCAAGACATTCGACTACCGGCAAGTCCCCTTCGAGGTCGTCTATGGCTTCAACCCGTTGTCCCCATTGGACATTCTACCTCTTCCTCTACAAGAGCACACCAACATGGATGTGAGTGCTCGAGCAAGCTACATCAAGAAGATGCATGAGGATACAAGGAACACCATCGAGCGCCAAGTACAACGACTAGCGACCAAGCTCAACGTCAACAAGCAACCCATGATCTTCGACATAGGCGATCTCGTGTGGCTACACCTTCGCAAGGACTGCTTCCCCAACGAACGCAAGTCCAAACTTCTCCCTCGAGCCGATGGACCCTTCAAGGTGCTAGCACGCTACAACAACAACGCTTATAAGATCGACCTACCAAGCGACAAGTACAATGTGAGCAACATCTTCAACGTCAAAGACCTCTCGCCTTACCATGGTGATGAAGATTTTCGATCCGAGGTCGGATCTTTCCCAAGGGAGGGGGGGGGGGGAGATGATGCGGAGCATCCCATGATCATCCCCATGGACGCATCTACATCCCCTATAACACCACTTGGACCTATGACTCGAGCACGTGCAAGAGCTCTTGAAACCGAGGTGACATCACTCCCCTCACAACTCCCTTTCGATTCACATGAGACATGGTTACTACCTCAAACGGAAACGCTATGATTACTCAGGTACCAAGGACTTAACCATGGAGAAGTTAGGAAGCAAGGAGAACCGGAAGCGGAAGACATGCGTGAAGACGGAGAGGAAAAGTGCAAGTCCCAGACTGGCCGGATGATCCGGACGGCGGCCCGGACGATCCGGACCCCGGTCCGGACGATCCGGCTAATGCGCACCGAAGGCACCCGAAGGTCTTACCTGAAGCCGGATCATCCGGACGGCGCCCCGGATCATCCGGACCCTGCCCGGACATCCGGACCTGCACCGCCACCAGCCGCGTCTCCAGCTCATCCGGGCCTCCACCCGGATCATCCGGCTCCACCTCCAGATCATACGGCCAGCGCATGCGCGCGCGTGTTGGGCTGAGCCCATGTACCCCTTCGCCCCCTAGCCTATATATAGGACTCCTCCTCCTCACTTCGAGACTTAGCATTGTGATAGCTCATTTTGAGATAGAGCACTGCTCATCCATACCGGATCTACTCCACGTGAGGGACCGTGCCTCCTCGGAGAAGATCCATTCGGATTCAAGGCCTCCATCCGGAGAAGACAATCAAGACCTCCTCACGGAGAAGACCGGTTACTCGTGTATCGTCCGTTGTTGACTTTGTATCTCGTGCTACTCGTGCTTCGATGATCTAGACCGTGTGTGATCGATCTCTTGTCGGTTGAGTGTTTCCCTCGTTCTCCCCCGTGATTTCCTCGTGTTCTTCCGCGTGTTCTTCGTGTTTCCCCGTAGGATCCCCTCCAAACGTGAAAGATCGGCCCCTAGGGTTCCGCCCTACATCACTCATCATGTCCAAGATTAGTAGGAACATCATGGATGGGGTCTTGCTTTTGCATGAAATTTTGGAAGATATCAAAGCATGAGATAGTAGTTGTGAAGCATGATTTTGAGAAAGCATATGACAAGGTGAACTACCAGTTTCTCTTTGACCGCCGAGCAAAAAGGTTCCAGCCTAAAATGGATTGCATGGATGAAAAGTGTGGTCACGCAAGGGACACCCGTTCGGATCTCCACTAGCTTTCCGAAATAGCAGGCTTCCCTGCTTCTCACTGGCTTCCAGCTTCTCGGTGGAGCAGCAATTCGTTCGGTTGAACGTGCTCTTCTCCTCACGTACGCATGGGCTGGTAGCCCAGGAAATCAGGCTAAGGCCTGTTCGACCAGGGTTTGGGCCAGGTCATATTGGCCCAGTTCAGTTGGGGAAGCAGGTTCGAGCGATTGAAACGGTATGTGAGATTCACTTCGGAAGAGCAGTGGCATGTAATTCCGGCCAACTCCTTGCTTCGATGTGTCGAGGGCCGGTTGTAGCGGTCGAGGCTCACTTCGGAAGGGCATTCCCCATGTAATTTTGATCAACTCCTACTTCTCTGTTTCGTGAAGCTGGGCTGGCGCTGCTCCTCATCTCCGAAAAAATTGCACTGCATATTCCTCGTCTCCGCGGAGTCTGCTTCTTGGAGTAGATCCGTTCAGCTGGCTTCTCAGAGCGATTTTAGGAAGCTGGTTTGTGAAAACTTCAGAACGGGGCCTTAGTGTCTGGGTTAATGATGACGTTGGGAGAAATTTTGGCAGTCACAAAGGGATGTGGCAATCCGACTGCCTGACTAAGATGGTACGTAATACTTAACAATGGCTTGTTTACTGGTTATGCGGATCATCTAATTGACAAATGGATTTGCCAAAAAAATATTGACAAATGGATTGTCATTTTACAATATGTCGATGGTACCACTTTGTTCATTAAGGATGACATGGAGGGGGCTAGGAAATTGAAGCCACTATTATACTTTGTTTGAAATGATGTCTGGTATAAAAATCAACTTCCAGAAAAGTGAGGTCTTCATGGTGCCTGAGCATGATGAAAAAGTAGAACAATATGGTGATCTGTTCAACTGTCAGGGGGTTGCTGGCATATCAAAATATTTGGGGCTGTCTCTTAATGCTAGCAGGTTGAAAGTATCTAATTGGAAAACTGTTGATGAGGACAAACTTAAGGCACGGCTGGCTGGCGAGTAGGGGGAAGAGCAACTTTGACAGATGCTTCTCTGACTAATACTTCAATTTACCACATGTCCGTGTTTCTAATGTGCAAGAAAATTTCTATGGGAGTAGCTGCAGTAATCTGGTCTCTTTGAAGGCCGGAAAAGCAGCATGTTTTGATCACGTTTTCCCACATGTTCCAACGAATGCGTATGCAGAACTTAAACCATTTGCAGTACTGAAGGGATATTTATTCTGTTTACAAGTCTTGGCTATGTACAACATACGCCACAAAGAATGGTTGAATCAAAAGGAAAAACCAGGCAACACAAACCACACGCTGTTATAAAACCAAGCGAGTTTCGGTAAAGCTCAGAGCACAAGGGGGGAGCAAACAAAAAGGCCCCTCCGGGCTACAAAAATACAGATACTCACATTGACATGCGACTCGCTTCGTCATTCATCATCCCTTTAAAGCTTCTAGCCAGCCAGATTGCCGTTTCTCTTGGAGAGACCTTCATCTTCCCAAATGGCTTCAGAACAATAGCAAGCTCCTCCAACCTGTTGTCTTCGAGTAGGTCGGCTGAAAGCTCAAGGAGCCCCTCAAGAGCCTCGGCCCGCTGCCTAAATGACGTGACGTCGAGCATTTCCTTGGCAGGGGATGTCTCCTCCTTGACAACAATGTTGGCCTCAGAGATGTAAGATCTCACATCGACGATGGCACTAGATAATCTTGCTGTGTCTGAGCCGGCTGTTATCTTGCAGGCAGCATTGCTTCCCAAAGCATGCTGTTCGGAAGCAACTGAGGGAAGAGGTGTCGAAGGCAGTGAGTTTAATGAGCATGAGCTGCTTCTTACTTCCAGATCTTCTCTTACCACATTCAGAAGTTTGCTGACATCCATGTTCTGAGTCCCCCCTTGAACATATTCTGATATTGGCTGCTCATTGCTGACATTGAGATTGATTTGCCGCATGGCATCATCAACCAGTGGGTTTAAATGAGGACCTGTTTCTTTCTTCATTGATGTTTGTTTCTTCATTGACTGAACACAATTGGGTCCCTTCTCCAACATTGTATCTTCTGCTGTTGAAACAGAAGAATCGTATGGTGGCATCGATGAGAGAAGCTCTTGGACAGTAAATTTATCCTCACCATTTTGCATTGTGGCCATATTCTGCCCTTGCTTACTGGATTGCACATCATCCTTGCAAACAAACTCCTGTTCAAAGCTCGGAATGGATGGACCCAAAGCAGAGCTCAGGCTTGAATCATTACTAACCGCACTCCTCTGCGATGTTTCTGTGTTAATTTCTGAACGTGATATGGCTGTAAGGCCATTGTCTTCTGGCACAGCAGCAGCATCAGGCACCGAGCTTGTGTGCGATGAAATCAAGCAGGCTGGTGGGTTAGGTTCAGATATCTCAGACTGGTCGATCTTTTCAACACAACCAACTGTTGAACTTGAGCAAGGACTGATGCCTTCCTTAGTTGCCACAGTAAACAATTCTCGGGGAGCAGATTTTGCATGTGAGTTGTTTGGCATGATGTTCAGACCTTCTGAAGGAATTTTGGATGGCCTTACAATAAGTGGAAGATCACCAGGGGTATTATCTGGAGAATGGGCAAGTTGGCATGGACTTTTCTCACCCTCCACCATGACCTTAGTTTGAGCTCCTTTTTGCACAGTGCCTGGGAGGCTAGTTGTCCCTACTCCCGCTCGTCGCTGAGGGCTAGCCCGTCTAGTAACACTACTTGGGGTCTTCATTTTTGACTTCGCTGAAACTGCAGAACCATTTTCTATGACCTGTTTGGCAGGTTCAGGAGTTGATGACCGAGCGGTTTTGATGTTTGAACGGTGTTCAACAATAGGTAACTGCATGACCAATAGCAGGAGTCAGTGGTTAGCAATAGAAGCTAAATTTTGTTTATGATATAAAAGAAGCAGGTTCATACCAGTTGCTTCGAGGGTGGTGATGCTTGAACTGAATTCACGCATCCATCGTTGGTACTGTCCAATCCATGAGATGAATCATCACCAGACCTTGATCTGCATGAAGCATTGTTGTTAAACCTTGAAGTATCAGATGGTTGCTCTGCTTCATTCTTATTATTGACTGCAGAACTCGGCTTTACGCCTCTAGTTCTTGCAGGAGTACTGCTTTCTCTCAGCCTGCTCTCCTCTCTTAAGGTTGTCATTATCTTCTCAATGATTTTCGGTTGCTTACTCTCACCCCTGTGATGCTGATCTAAGGATTTAGATGAATCTTGTCTTTTCAGGTCTTTGTTGCCTCTGAGATCTTCTGGTGTTGCACACTTCTCATCTGAGTCGTCTCGATCCACATCCTGAACGCTTCGAGTATCAATGACCTTGGTATCAGTACTTGCAGCTCCACCTGATGTGCTTCTGTCACTTGATAGTGTGCTGTCTATATCACTACTAGACATGCTGCTGCTTTGGCTTTCAGACATGCTTCTCTGACTGCTCCGTGAAGTGGACAATGATTTCACTGGTGTCCGCATGGTATTTGAAGCATCATAAAGAGCACGACATTGATCAACATAAGGCTGCAGATATGGGTTCTTCAGAATCTCCGATGCCTGTTCACAGGACATTAGATTTTATTCAGAGATCATGTTGTACTTGTAAACTCTTGTTCTTTCTTAAGAAAGATCAGCTACGGCCTTTCGAAAGAAAGAGTGGAAGAGACAAGGTTATATCAGAAGGTTTCCAGCTTCATAGTAGCTTACAGTAGGTCGATGCTCAGGATTCTTCCGCAACATAATTTTGATAAGAGATTTCCTGTATTTAACAGCAAAAGGGGAAACCATTAGAGTGGTATATTCTTTGTGAAGCTACCAAATCATTACTTGGTTGTGAAGCATAAGAATTGAGGATGATGACTTAAAATATGTTATTGAAATGAGACAAATGATAAGACTTAAAAAGGACATACACTTACGACTTAAAAAAGATCTAAACTGTAATACACCAATATCAGTACAGATGCTACCTAATCATTACTTGGTTCTGAAGCATAAGAACCAAGGATGATTACCGCAGTACAGATCATGTGATTGAAATGAGACAAATGACAAGACAACTTTTAACAGATGTATAGCTTTTACACAACCGACTCTATGAAGAAAAGTGCACATACATAGAAGAGGAGTAGCAGGTAGGCAAGGGACCCATCGCGGACCTATTTATCTTACTTATCAATCCAGCCATATCCTGCAAGCATTCTTAATCGGGTAAGTCAACTGATTTGTCAAAAAAAAACTGCAAATAGTAGCGTCACCAAGTAACAACCAGGAAACCCAACGTTGCAGATTTTTTATTGTAGAGTTCTAAGAGATCATACTAACTTTATTTCACCATTTTCTTGTAGAAAATATTTTGGATACCTCATATGTTCCAAACTTTGATACTATATTTAACTAAATAGTTAGCTTTGGATGAATCATAAACACCATTAGCAATACTTTTTTACAAAACAAAATTATATATAATTGACAAACTTATATAGAAGTTACTTGAAATGTTTGCTAGAATAATTAAAAAACTTTAATGCTCAAACGCTCTAAAATATGAATAGTTATATGTGAGTCAGTACATGTCAATTATGAACTGATATACTAATTTAGTTTTTTTAACTGAATTTAGGCAATATACCATGGTAATTGCTTTGTTCATGTAATTTGGCCTAAAGAGCTTTTGAATATTGTCTCAAAAAGAATCTTTACATAGGAAATAAGTCTACATGCAGAGTTAGTTTATGTTCCATTTTGTATTGTATAGTATCTGCAAAGTATTTCCATAAGAGAATATACAGGATGGACAACAGAGCTAACCAGATCTTAGCTAGTTCTACCAAAATATTGCAGTTTCTCCAACATAGGAGTATTAAACTACTAAGCCAGAAAAACTATAGCTGGTATGAGCCCATTCGGAATGTAAGATGGAAAAGGTAAATGTTCAACTTATAATACACCCAGGATACCAATGATTCTCAAGCAAAAAATAGATCAGGTAAGAGCTCACAAAAGCCTTGAAAGCAGGTCGATGGGCCGCCATCTCATACATACAGCATCCTATAAAAGACAAAGTTATATTAAATTCATAAGCAAACATATGGTAATCTAGGAATAGTACATTAGCCTGATGTTAATTATTTTTACCAAGCGACCAAATGTCCGACTTGAATCCATAGGGAATGTCTGTAAGCAGCTCCGGGCACATGTAATTCGGTGTTCCTACGACCTAAAGGAAACATAATAGCGTTAGTGTCCAGCAAGAGTCTGAGCATATAAAAATGATCCTGACTTTATGTTCTCCACAATACAGATGAATTTGCGCGCCTACATTGTTTGTGGTTAATAAGGGAAGAGGAAGACGATAAATAGCATGAGGTATATGCGCATGACAAACAGCATGCTGTCATTGGTGATGCACCATATGAGAGAGAGAGAGAGGTATTAATAGCTCAATAAATGGAATGCCCGTCTAACAGTAGGAAAGGCTATGGCAATGCAAATGTTTTACACAGAGGTCATCCGAGGAAATAGGAAAAAAGATCATACTGAAGAAGTTAAATCATCTTCTTTCAAAGTCTTGGCTAAGCCAAAATCTCCTGCATGCAAACCAATGGATTGTTAATTGATAAAACAAAAGGTGTATATTAGTACTGTACTATCTGTAATCAGGAACTGACCAAGGCGTATATCATGATCTTTGGTGAGAAATATGTTGGAGCACTGCACTTATGAGGAACAATCGTCAATGTTTCCACCGTATAAAATAATTGGCGATGACTATACCCATTGCTGCTTACCTTCAGATCACGATGCAGGACATAGTTCGAATGCAAGTAGTCAACAGCTAATACCAACTGTGCGAACCATTTCAGCAATTTCTGAGGAACAATCAGTGATCAACCAGTGTTATGAGCTTGACGTTGGATGTATTTTTAATTTAATTCAGATGAACAATAGAGATAAGTTATCTCATACCTCCTCAGGAAAGTAAGTACCATTTAATTTCTTCATCAGCTCATCCCTGTTATTAAAGAACAAAATAAAACAAACCCCTCGGCACATGGAAATAAGAAATAAACTCCAAAGCACCAACAACACTCACACATCTCCCCCTTCACAGTAGCCCGTGATGATGCAGACATAGCAACCCTGCGTAACTCTCCTTGTCAGATGAAATTTCAAACCCAACAAGCAAAGTAAAAAAAATGATAAAGTTTAAATGAAAAACCTTCTCAACCCAAGCCTCTTTGAACTCCACAATGTAAGGATGTTGCAGTCGAGCGATGAGAGCCATCTGCAATTTACTTCCCCACTTAATCAATCCCTCAAAATAGCACCAATCAATCAACAAAACGAAGCCCAAGGACTTGACAAACCTCTTGATGAGCAGACTTGCGGCAGCGCTCCGTCTGCCTCGCGAGACGGATTTTCTTCAACACATACCTGCAATCAGATCACAGCTGTTGCTGTCACCTTCATCCGACGGGTGGAAACAGAATCTACGCTTGGAAGTGAAAAAAATATACTATATCGTACTTCTTCTTCTCGATCTTGTGATTCACAAGGATGGCGGCGCCGAAGGCGCCGCGCCCAATCTGCTCCATGATCTCGTACTGGTCCATCCGGGACTCCATCACGCGTCCCCAGCCCGTAATGGAAAACAATCACAGCCTTTCACTGCAGCAGCAAGTCGCCTCAAATTCCTCCCGCCGTGCCCATGCTGCGGTTCAAACGCCTGCGCATCCTCACCACCAGGTCCTGCGAAAAGCAGCGGGACAAGTGCATAAGCCAAACGACTTTTACCAAAGCGTACTCGCGTCACGTGCCACCCAACCCAATCAAAATCAGCCCAGCACTCGCTGCCTTTTCCTAGAAAGGAGACCAGGAGAGGCACTGTTTGAACAAGCCGAGAGATTACAGATTAGCACGGGAACCGACGAACTACTTCGCAGATACAGAGACAGAAATGGAGAGGTTATCCAGAACAGTAGCAGCAGGTTTGCGGATCACACCAACCGCGCGCGACCGGGCCGAGGCAGGGGGGTTTGCTTACCGCGGGGCTGGCCGGCTGCATTGACTGGCGCGCGGCGGCGGAGGGGATCTCCGGCCTCCTCGCTGGCCGGCTCGCGCGGCTGGAGCTCGTGCGCCCGCGGCTTCGGCGGGGGGCACACTCCTCGCTGGCGGTCGCCTCGCCTGTGATTTGTTAATGTTTTGGTGGATGGAGCCTTTGATGCGGCGTGACGGTGTTGGTTCAAGGCGAACGAGTTTGCTGGGCGGCTTTGCTTATAGCTAGCTTATATATGCAGCATCGCCGCAACAGCGAGTGGTGGCGATGGCCTGACGGGGTTGGGGTTAAAAGCTCAATGAAGTAGCAGTACACTAATCAGTGGAATTAAATTAAGCGAGGGAGATGCCTAGTGGCTTAAAAGGGATATTGCAACTTGCAAAGCGTATCTCCCACTAAGTACTGCCCTGGCTCCTGATGAAAACTCCAGGTCCCTTTTTTTTGGGGAAAACTCCAGGTCCTTTCTATTGCTGATGAAAACTAAACCAAAAGTTGATATAAATTCACAAACTATGAAATGTTGAAATATAGTGTCCGCCTTCCTTCATCAATTCGAACTTTTAGATAAATTGGCTGGAGCATGAATTCAATATGAAAAAGGATCAAATGAACCCGAGTCGGTATAATAAGCAAAAAAGATGGTAAAATATGGAGACCAAATAGAATACCATGGCCATCGGCAAGGGAAAAAGAAGAATATCTGCATTGGATAGGAACGCGCCCTTGAATCCTGTACTTTTTTCCGTGAAGTGCGAATGCATGAAGTGCTTGTTTTAACAATATTTTGAACCTTCTATACTACCGTGTATTTCAAACATATAACCGTACTTAATTGGTAATGCCACTTTAGGACATCTGATATGATGTAGTAGTTGAGTGATCACATCATATGAGGACTAACTTGGTGCCAAACAAATAAAAATGGTACTTTAAAGCCAATTGAGTTGTAGATGTTTATTAGAGGAATTCCTTTTTATTCGTTCACTTGGTACGATTTTTGAATTTACATTGCAGAGCATCATTGCTATTTTTTTCTCCGTCCTTTTGAAAAGAGCATCACTGCTGGTTCGTAACAATTTTTCAACAAGCCTCTCGCCTTTTTTTTAGATAGCTCATTACTCATGTGGAATGGTACTCTCGACATGTTTTCATTGCGTGAACCACTTAGAAAAATTTGCAAGGGCACACATGTACGGGGTACGAACGTGCCAAACCATGCCCGGCCGGACAATTGCTTCGCGGTCTGCAAAGTTGTTGGATTCCGCAAGAGAGGACACCAAGTTTTAATTTTTAGTTTTTGCAACTTGCTGATTTTGTCCTTCGTTCGTATCAAGTTTCAACACTTGAAACTTGGTAAAGTTTGAAAAACTTATCAAAACGTATTCAAAAGTGATCTATCTTATTTGAAAGTCCTCGTCACAAGAAAAATGAATATGCAAACGAAACTTAATTTAGACTTTCAGTTCAAAAGATTCAAAATTGAAAGAAAAAAATGGGCCGGTGCCTCGCCCAGCGTGCCACAAATCCACTTCCAACTACGGAGCTGCTACGTCTCGAATTAGGGGCGGTTCAGTGTAGTGGTCGTCAGTTCTGGCGCCAAATTTTGGTTGATTTGAGCTTCTAACTCATTTCTGATTGTGCTGTTACAGAATAATAATGTTTTTTTTTACCCTCGTCAACTTGCTTGACAGCCTGCTGCAGCATCGTGCATGACAGATCGGTATAAGCAGATTTGAGGATACGGGTCTGCTGCATCTTGTATATATTATATTCGATGCAACCATCCAATCCAATAAATATAATTAATACTCCCTCCGTTCCTAAATAATTGTCTTTCTAGCCATCTTAAATGGACTACAACATACGGATGTATGTAGACATGTTTTAGAGTGTAGATTCACTCATTTTACTCCGTATGTAGTCACTTGTTGAAATCTATAGAAAGACAATTATTTAGGAACGGAGGAAGTATATGAAGTCCTGAACGAATCTTTTGTCTTGGCTCATCATCAGGCATCTTGGCTTATATCCTGTTTGAGAGGGGGAGGGGCAACAAAGAAAGAACTTGCTAATTATATTATCGCTCACATGCATACCTCAACTTGACTGCCATTTTGTAATGCATGGTTCATTTCATTGCATTGCACTGAAGAGTGGTTGATTAAGGTCAAAGATACAAACGATGGTTCAGTAAGGAGGGGTTTAAATTTCAACAAAGGACGCATCTTTTGTAAAACAAATAAAACCCCACATATATGGGTCTACCTTGATTTGAACTTGGAATTCTCCTCCTCGACGTCCCAGTACAGAAGTAAAATGTACGAATATATTCATGTTTTTTTTGGAAAAGTTCAAAGGCAGTATATTTACTATCACAAACTCTTACACAAACACTCTACAGAAATTAAAAAATACATCCATATCCTTGGGGTGCCAAAGTCTTCTTTCTCCTGCATCCACCGGTGGCCAGCCGTGAGCAAAGCTCGTTATCACCTCTAGACCTCCGCCTCAGCGAAACGAACTTGTTTAAGCCCGGGAACTTGTAGAAGCAGCGGCCGGGAAGTCAGCGATGTAGAACAAAAAATGATGGTGGTCGTGATTTGTGTAAAAAAGCAAATCGCCACCTCGGAGAATAAAATGAGGGAGATGGCCTATAGCGCGCCCTAGTTCCAGCCAAACAGAGCTGGGGAGCACAAGTCTCACATGCTCTCCGATTAGGTCGAGATTGGACAATCTTCGTTGGTTGGAACTGGAGCCTGGAGACCAATATGTACAACCACGTTGTCCTCTCCCTACAAAAGCACCATCGAGACAAACTTGCATGAAAAAAAAGCCAGACCCAAAGAACTAGATCTGAGGACATACCATCTTTCGCACGCCTCCCGGTGATATGATGAAGCATCACCGGAACTAGGGCGAAGTGGGAAGACCTTATTCCACACCGACTACATCACCATCATCTTGCCATCACAGAACTGATATCTATCTAATGCTCCAAGAGGAGGAAACTATGACTCCCACCGGTAGATCGGGGCCTCCCGCACGCCCCTACCGGCGAAGCCAGATGAGCTCTTGAGGAGGAGGCCGGTGATCTACCGGTGGAGGAGGATGATTGTGGAAGAAAACACTAAATCGCCTTTGATAGGAGTTGCGTACCGTCACTTATGTTGTAATTAAATCAATTATGACCAAATGATAAATTTAATAGAACATACATGCTTTGAAAAAAACACTCAATATAGTACCAAATTAGATCATGTTCGTGTGTGTTGACGCGCCCGTTAATTTTCCCAGTTTAATGGTAAAAGTTCCATGAATATATATACATATACGAGAGTTATTTTTTCCTTAGAATAATGTATTTATATTTATTTGTTAATAAGGAAAAATTAAATATTTTTTAGTAACAGAAAAATGGACAAACCCTTCTTGATAAGTTCGTGGCATCTAATTAATCGAGCTAGGTGTCGATTTTCTGTCATTATCAAGTTGAATCAAGATTTTTTTAGGGGAAATCTAGAAATAGTTACGTGGAGTACAATGCAAAAGAGATAACCTATCACCATATGCCACCAATTTCCTATGAGAATAGCGACTTATTACGATATTTGGCCAAGTTTGTTGCACAAGTTGTATCTCGTAGATAAGAATGAATAGAGTTTAGGGCCTCTTTGATTTGTATGATTTACAAAACAGAAAAAATAGGAAAAATATAGGAGTGCTATGCCTTCTTAAACTCTATAAGATCAGGAAACCAAGAGATTTTGATCAAGTCCATGTGCGGCTTCAATCCCCTGGGCAGGGTTTCTTCTATTACCCTGATTTGAATACTAAGCAAGTTAAGGAGTTGTGCTAGTACTATGGTCATTATTGTTCTTGAAAGCGTTTCTATTGTTAGGAAGACTGAGTATGAACTTAATTGCCTTTTCGGTCCTGGCTAGAGACATACTACTCGTCTTATTAGTCCAACGCAATTTACCATGCGATTTCCTAATCATAAGGAGGTAGATCATTGAAGGACATATGCCCTAGAGGCAATAATAAAGTTATTATTTATTTCCTTATTTCATGATAAATGTTTATTATTCATGCTAGAATTGTATTAACCGGAAACATAATACATGTGTGAGTACATAGACAAGTGTCACTAGTATGCCTCTACTTGACTAGCTCGTTGATCAAAGATGGTTATGTTTTCTAGCCATAGACATGAGTTGTCATTGGATTAACGGGGTCACATCATTAGGAGAATGATGTGATTGACTTGACCCATTCCGTTAGCTTAGCACTTGATCGTTTAGTATGTTGCTATTGCTTTCTTCATGACTTATACATATTCCTATGACTATGAGATTATGCAACTCCCGTTTACCGGAGGAACACTTTATGTGCTACCAAACGTCACAACGTAACTGGGTGATTATAAAGGTTCTCTACAGGTGTCTCCGAAGGTACTTGTTGGGTTGGCGTATTTCGAGATTAGGATTTGTCACTCCGATTGTCGGAGAGGTATATCTCGGCCCTCTCGGTAATGCACATCACTATAAGCCTTGCAAGCATTGTGACTAATGTGTTAGTTGCGAGATGATGTATTAAGGAACGAGTAAAGAGACTTGCCGGTAACGAGATTGAACTAGGTATTGAGATACCGACGATCAAATCTCAGGCAATTAACATACCGATGACAAAGGGAACAGCGTATGTTGTTATGCGGTTTGACCGATAAAGATCTTCGTAGAATATGTAGGAGCCAATATGAGCATCCAGGTTCCGCTATTGGTTATTGACCGGAGACGTGTCTCGGTCATGTCTACATAGTTCTCGAACACGTAGGGTCCGCACGCTTAAAGTTTTGTGACAATTTGTATTATGAGTTTATGTGTTTTGATGTACCGAAGGTAGTTCGGAGTCCCGGATGAGAGCGGGGACATGGCGAGGAGTCTCGAAATGGTCGAGACGTAAAGATCGATATATTGGACGACTATATTCGGACATCGGAAAGGTTCCGAGTGATTCGGGTATTTTCGGAGTACCGGGGAGTTACGGGAATTCACCGGGAGAAGTATTGGGCTTATTGGGCCATACGGGAATAGAGTAAAGAGGCCAAAAGGAAGGAGGCGCCCCCCCCCCCTCTGGTCCGAATTGGACAAGGGGTGCAGCCCCCTTTTCCTTCTCCCTCTCCCCCTCTTTCCTTCTCTCCTACTCCGGAAAGGAAAGGGGAATCCTACTAGGACTTGGGAGTCCTAGTGGGACTCCCCACACTTGGCGCGCCCCCTCTGGGCCGGCCTCTCCCTCCCTCCTTTATATACGAGGGCAGGGGGGCACCTCTAGACACAACAATTGATCTCTTGATCTCTTAGCTGTGTGCGGTGCCCCCCTCCATCATAATCCACCTCGATCATATCGTAGCGGTGCTTAGGCGAAGCCCTGCGTCGGTAGCATCATCATCACCGTCATCACGCCGTCGTGCTGACGGAACTCTCTCTCGAAGCTCTGCTGGATCGGAGTTCGTGGGACGTCATCGAGCTGAACGTGTGCTGAACTCGGAGGTGCCGTGCGTCCGGTACTTGGATCGGTCGGATCGTGAAGACGTACGACTACATCAACCGCGTTGTCATAACACTTCCGCTTTCGGTCTACGAGGGTACATGGACAACACTCTCCCCTCTCGTTGCTATGCATCACCATGATCCTGTGTGTGCGTAGGATTTTTTTTTGAAATTACTACGTTCCCCAACAGTGGCATCCGAGCCTGGTTTTATGCGTAGATGTTAGATGCACGAGTAGAACACAAGTGAGTTGTGGGTGATACAAGTCATACTGCTTACCAGCATGTCATACTTTGGTTCAGCGGTATTGTTGGATGAAGCGGCCCGGACCGACATTGCACGTACGCTTACGCGAGACTGGTTCTACCCACGTGCTTTGCACACAGGTGGCTGGCGGGTGTCTGTTTATCCAACTTTAGTTGAACCGAGTGTGGCTACGTCCGGTCCTTGTGAAGGTTAAAACAAGACTAACTTGACGAACTATCATTGTGGTTTTGATGCGTAGGTAAGAACGGTTCTTGCTCAGCCCGTAGCAGCCACGTAAAAACTTGCAACAACAAAGTAGAGGACGTCTAACTTGTTTTTGCAGGGCATGTTGTGATGTGATATGGTCAAGGCATGATGCTAAATTTTATTGTATGAGATGATCATGTTTTGTAACCGAGTTATCGGCAACTGTCAGGAGCCATATGGTTGTCGCTTTATCGTATGCAATGCAATCGCCCTGTAATTGCTTTACTTTATCACTAAGCGGTAGCGATAGTCGTAGAAGCAATAGTTGGCGAGACGACAACGATGCTACGATGGAGATCAAGGTGTCGCGTCGGTGACGATGGTGATCATGACGGTGCTTCGGAGATGGAGATCACAAGCACAAGATGATGATGGCCATATCATATCACTTATATTGATTTCATGTGATGTTTATCTTTTATGCATCATATTTTTCTTAGATCGACGGTGGCATTATAAGATGATCTCTCACTAAATTTCAAGGTATAAGTGTTCTCCCTGAGTATGCACCGTTGCGAAAGTTCTTCGTGCTGAGACACCACGTGATGATCGGGTGTGATAGGCTCTACGTTCAAATACAACGGGTGCAAAACAGTTGCACACACGGAATACTCAGGTTAAACTTGACGAGCCTAGCATATGCAGATATGGCCTCGGAACACTGAGACCGAAAGGTCGAGCGTGAATCATATAGTAGATATGATCAACATAGTGATGTTCACCATTGAAACTACTCCATCTCACGTGATGATCGGACATGGTTTAGTTGATTTGGATCACGTGATCACTTAGATGATTAGAGAGATGTCTATCTAAGTGGGAGTTCTTAAGTAATATGATTAATTGAACTTAAATTTATCATGAACTTAGTCCTGGTAGTATTAGCATATCTATGTTGTAGATCAATAGCTCGCATTTAGCTCCCCTGTTTTATTTTGATATGTTACTAGAGAAAACTAAGTTGAAAGATGTTAGTAGCAATGATGCGGACTTGGTCCGTCATCTGAGGATTAACCTCATTGCTGCACAGAAGTATTATGTCCTTGATGCACCGCTAGGTGACAGAACTATTGCAGGAGCAGATGCAGACGTTATGAACGTTTTTGACAAAAGCTCGGCATGATGACTACTTGATAGTTTAGTGCACCATGCTTTACGGCTTAAAACCGGGACTTCAAAAATGTTTTGAACGCCACGGATCATATAAGATGTTCCAAGAGTTGAAATTGGTATTTCATACTCGTGCCCATGTCGAGAGGTATGAGACCTATGACAGTACTTTGCCAATAAGATGGAGGAGAATAGCTCAACCAGTGAGCATGTGCTCAGATTGTCTGAGTACTACAATTACTTGAATCAAGTGGGAGTTTATCTTCCAGATAAGATAGTAATTGACAAAGTTCTCTAGTCACTATCACCAAGTTAATAGAACTTCGTGATGAACTATAATATGCAAGGGATGACAAAAGTAATTCCCGAGCTCTTCGCGATGCTGAGATCGGCGAAGGTAGAAATCAAGAAAAGAGCATCAAGTGTTGATGGTTAACAAGATCACTAGTTTCAAGAAAAAGGAAAAGGGAAAGAAGGGGAACTTCAAGAAGAACAGCAAGCAAGTTGCTGCTCAAGTGAAGAAGCCCAAGTTTGGACCTAAGCACGATCTCGAGTGCTTCTCTGCAAAAAGGACTGGTCATCGAAGCGGAACTACCCCAAATAATTGGCGGATAAGAAGGATGGCAAAGTGAGCAAAAGTATATTTGATATACATGTTATTGATGTGTACTTTACTAGTGTTTATAGCAACCCTCGGTGCTTGATCTGGTTCGGTTGCTAAAGAGTAGTAACTCAAACGGAGTTGCATAATGAATGAAACTAGTTAAGGATGAAGTGACGATGTGTATTGGAAGTGGTTCCAAAATTGATATGATCATCATCGCACACTCCCTATACTTTAGGGATTAGTGTTGAACCTAAATAAGTGTTATTTGGTGTTTGCGTTGAGCATGAATATGATTTGATCATGTTTATTGCAATACGGTTATTCATTTAAGTTAGAGAATAATTGTTGTTCTGTTTACATGAATAAAACCTTATATGGTTACACACCCAATGAAAAATGGTTTGTTGGATCTCGATCATAGTGATACACATATTCATAATATTGAATCCAAAAGATGCAAAGTTAATAATGATAGTGCAACTTATTTGTGGCATTGCCGTTTAGGTAATATTGGTGTAAAGCGCATGAAGAAACTCCATGCTGATGGACTTTTGGAATCACTTGATTACGAATCACTTGATCCTTGCGAACCATGCCTCTTGGGCAAGATGACTAAAACACCGTTCTCCGGAACAATGGAGCGAGCAACAGATTTGTTGGAAATCATACATGCTGATGTATGTGGTCTGATGAATATTGAGGCTCGCGGCAGGTATCGTTATTTTCTGACCTCCACAGATGATTTGAGCAGATATGGGTATATCTACTTGATGAAACATAAAGTCTGAAACATTTGAAAAGTTCATATAATTTTAGAGTGAAGTGGAAAATCCTCGTAACAAGAAAATAAAGTTTCTACGATCTGATCGCGGAGGAGAATATTTGAGTTACGAGTTTGGTCTTCATTTGAAACAATGCGGAATAGTTTCGCAACTCACGCCACCTGGAACACCATAGCGTAATGGTGTGTCCGGACGTCATAACCGCACTTTATTAGATATGGTGCGATCTATGATGTTTCTTACCAATCTACCACTATCGTTTTGGGGTTATGCATTAGAGACAGCTGCATTCATGTTAAAAAGGGCACCATCTAAATCCGTTGAGATGACACCTTATGAACTGTGGTTTGGCAAGAAACCAAAGTTGTCGTTTCTTAAAGTTTGGGGTTGCGATGCTTATGTGAAAAAGTTTCAACATGATAAGCTTGAACCCAACTCGGAGAAATGCGTCTTCATAGGATACCCGAAGGAGACTATTGGGTATATCTTCTATCACAGATCCGAAGGCAAATTCGTTGCTGAGAATGGATCCTTTCTGGAGATAGAGTTTCTCTCAAAAGAAGTGAGTGGGAGGAAAGTAGAACTTGATGAGGTAACTGTACCTGCTCCCTTATTGGAAAGTAGTTCATCACAGAAACCGGTTCGTGTGACACCTACACCAATTAGTGAGGAAGCTAATGATAATGATCATGAAACTTCAGATCAAGTTACTACCGAACCTCATAGGTCAACCAAAGTAAGATCCGCACCAGAGTGGTACAGTAATCCTGTTCTGGAGGTCATGTTACTTGACCATGACGAACCTACGAACTATGAGGAAGCGATGATGATCCCAGATTCCGCAAAATGGCTTGAGGCCATGAAATTTGAGATGGGATCCATGTATGAGAACAAAGTATGGACTTTGATTGACTTGCCCGATGATTGGTGAGCCATTGAGATTAAATGGATCTTCAAGAGGAAGACGGACGCTGATAGTAGTGTTACTATCTACAAAGCTAGAATTGTCGCAAAAAGGTTTCGACAAGTTCAAGGTGTTGACTACGATGAGAGTTTCTCACTCGTATCTATGCTTAAGTCTGTCCGAATCATGTTAGCAATTGTCGCATTTTATGAAATCTGGCAAATAGATAAACAAAACTGCATTCCTTAATGGAATTACTAAAGAATATTTGTATATGGTGCAACAAGAAGGTTTTGTCAATCCTAAAGGTGTTAACAAAATATGCAAGCTCCAGCGATCCATCTATGGGCTGGTGCTTAGCATCTCGGAGTTGAAATATACGCTTTGATAAATTGATCAAAGCATATAGTTTTATACAGACTTGCGGTGAAGCCTATATTTACAAAAAAGTGAGTGGGAGCACTACAACATTTCTGATAAGTATATGTGAATGACATATTGTTGATCGGAAATAACGTAGAATTGTTCTGCAAAGCATAAAGGAGTGTTTGAAAGGAGTTTTTTAGAGAAAGACCTCGGTGAAGCTGCTTACATATTGAGAATCAAGATCTATTGAGATAGATCAAGATGCTTGATAAGTTTTTTCAATGAGTACATACCTTGACAAGATTTTGAAGTAGTTCAAAATGGAACAGTCAAAGAAAGAGTTCTTGCCTGTGTTACAAGGTGTGAAAATGAGTAAGACTCACACTACAAAAAAAGACACATCCGTGACATTTTGGGCCGAACAAAAAAAAATTCTATCATACATATGACACTTCTATGACGATAATTGTGACAAAACCCGGTATCATCATAGATGTGGTGGGCTCCTACTTCTATGACAAAAAATCATGACAGAAAATGGGCTTTTCGTCCTGGGCGGGCCGGAGACGCAGCTGCATGACATTCTTTGGGCCGTCCATGACGGAAAAAACCATGGTAGAAGCGAGGGGGAGGAAAATTTCGGGGAGTTGCCGGTTACGGTGGGAGGTCGGGGCCGAAGCGATGCGCTGCTTTCTCTCAGACACGACGCGTGCGTGTGTGTGAGGCGTTGGCTCTAATGAACCCCAGCGAGGCGTTGGGCTCTAATCAACCCGAGATTGCTTTGCAGCTACGCGTTATCGAACCCGAGCGATCGATCGATGGTGTTAATCGAGCCCGATCGGCGATTCTTCTTCATCGCTGCTAACTGAAGCCAATCGATGCTGCCTTTGTGATGAACAGTGAGCGTTGCGGGTGGGGGGGGGGGGTTGGATGAACAGTGAGCGGTGGCGTTTGCCTCTGGAAGAACAGGACCCCATGGTGTGGAGGGCTGGATGAACAGTAGACGGTGGAGGGGTGCCCGTGGAGGGGTGGTTGAGCAGGACCCCGTGGTGTGGTGGGTTGGATGAACAGTAGACGGCGGAGGGTTGGTTGAACAGTAGCCGGTGGAGTAGCGCGCGGTGGAGGCTGGATGAACAGGAGCCCATGGAGGCTGGAGGAGGTCGACGGTAGCCCGTGGAGGCTGGAGGAGGTCGACGGTGGAGATGAACAATATCCGTGGAGTCCTGCTTATGCACGCCACACCCTCCCGATGAACAGGACCCCGTTTGACCGTAGCACTCCAACACAAGTCCGTTTTGTCCGTTTTGCGGCACGCCACACCCTCCCGATCAACAGGACCCCCGTTTGACCGTAGGAGGTCCGTTTAAATCCGCTTTGCGCACGCCACACCCCTCCTGATTAACAGGACCCCCATTTCGACCGTAGGAGGTCCGTTTCCTCCGTTTTGCGGTACGCCACACCACTCCCGGTCAACAGGACCCCATTCCAAACATAGGAGGTCCGTTTCCTCCGTTGTGCGGTACGCCAGGCCTCGTTTCCATCGCCTGTTCCGTCCAAGCCCTCCCGATGAACATGACCACGCATTCCGTTCCGACCCAGCCGGTTGGCTCCCACGCGTTCCGTTGCCTCCCGATGAACATGACGCATTCCGTTGCGTCCCCATGAACAGACGCACTCCGTTGCCTCGCCATGAACACGACGACGACGCAGTTTCTCCGTTCCGACCCAGCCATGTACACGAGCCCTGGTCGTACGTATGCGCGAGTAGGCGTTCGAGACCCCGCCCGTATGTACACATACGTGGCGATTTTCTTTCTTGCACCCTGCCGCTATCGACGTGTACATGCTACGCGGCGCTCCTCTACTACGACACGTGCGGCGCCTCTACAACGACCGGTATGTACGCATATCGTTCACGACCAGAATGACAACGCCACGACGCTTCGACCAGGTGGGTCCCGAATGTCGCACTTCCTTGCGACGAAGATGTAGCTGGTGGGTCCCAGCAATGGGGGAGAATCGCTTTTTTGCCCGGACGCACTTCCTTGCATGCGAATATGTAGCAGGTGGGTCCCAGCAGTCAGGGGAGCGAATTGCTTTTTTTGCCCAGACGCACTTCCTTGCGTGCGAAGGTGTAGCTGGTGGGTCCCAGCAAGTCGGGGCGAATCGTTTTTGCGGACGCACTTCCTTGCGTGCGAAGATGAAGCTGGTGGGTCCCAGCGATGTGGGGAAAGCGTTTTTCCGTGAAATACAATGGCCCGCACGATGGGTCCCACTGTCGGTGGAGGAATCATTATTTTCAGCGTAATAAGGAGGCACTTCCTTGTTGCGGCCGTGGACCCGGTGTCGGCCTCTCCACGTACAGTCCACATCCGATGGAAGCCATTCCTTGACCACGTTGACCACGCCGCGCCGAGAACACCAGGGCGGTGGACGACGGCGAGGCCTAGGAAGGGGACGACGCGGAGCCGGGGAAGATGCGACGAGAGATGCCCAGCGCCAGAGGAGTATGAGGGTTCACTCGTTGCTGCGGTCTAAGGCTGCGTCGCCCAGAATAACAGGGGTGTGAGTGCGAGAGGGATGGCCGGCCAGCGGTGGGAGTAGTAAGGCGGTGAGGCCTCCGCGGCATCCTGATCCACCACAAGCGGCAGGAGCGGCGGCACGACCGGCGCTGCTTTGGGCGGCTGGAGCAAGAAGACCAGAGGTTGAAGAAGCACTACGACCGTTAGATGGACATCGTAGGTCACTGGAGCTAGAATCATTCATATATTGACTAAAGTTGACAAAGGCATCCGTCCCAGTCAACTTAGTAGCCCCACAAGTCAGCCTCCCACCAAGGTGGGTCCCAGCTAGCGTGGGGTATTCATTTTTTGTGCGTAATAAGGAGGCACTTCCGGTGGGTCCGAGTGACAATGGGGAACGTTTTTCGCGAAACACGGTGGCCCGTCTGTGGGTCCCAGCGATCGTGGGCAAACCTTTTTTTCGCGAAATACTGGTGGCCCGCTCGATGGGTCCCCTTTGTCAGTGGAGGAATAATTATTTTTCGTGTAATAAGGAGGCACTTCCTTGCGGTGGCGTGGACCCGGTGTCGACCTCTCCACGTCAAGATACTTCCGATGGAAGTCGGTCGTTGACCACATTGACCACGCCACGCCGAGAGCACCACGGCGGTGGACGACGGCGAGGCCTAGGAAGGGACGACGCGGAGCCGGGAAGACGCGCAGTGGAAGCCCGCGGAGAGGAGTACGAGGGTTCACCGGTTCGGCTGCGGTGTGAGGCTGCCGTCGCCGCAGAATAACAGGGTGTGGGTGAGTAGAGGATGCCTTGGCCAGCGGTGGGAGTAGTAGGGGCGCTGAGGCTGCTGGCGGCAAAGACAGCCGCCACGAGAGGCGGGGAAAGCGGTCCCTTGGCGCTGCTTTGGCGGCTGGAGCAAGAAGATTAGAGATTGAAGAAACACGACGGCCGTTGGATTGAAATCCAACGGTAACTTCTGCTAGAATCGTTTGTTGACGTATATAATAACTAAAAAAATCTTGCATACGCGTCAACTAAACAGGCCCACAAGTCAGACCACTCCCTCTTTTTTTAAATAATTTATATATAGCTCATGGAAGCTTCTTATGCAATTTATTGCAGTCGTTTTTTTGGTTGGCCAGGGCCAATTTCGCATATTTCTGTGGGTTCCAAACTAGTTTTAATACCGAAATGTCGAGTCAGATTTAATGTATTTTGAAGATAAATTTAAATTAGGTTAATGCCTAGTGAAATAGGAATCTGAAAATGTGAAAAAAAATCAGAAATTATAAAGTAATTGCCAATTTGTCATCTGTTTTTATATTTACAACCCATTCAATATTACTTTCAAGATTTGCAGACATGTTGAAAGAGTTGCAGCCCATCAGGGCGTAGAAAAATAAGTAGGCCTGGATTGGGTATTCTTCAGAAAAAATAAAGTTGGCTCATTTTCACAAAGAAAAAATAGCTGGGCTGGTCACATGGTGAACATAAAATATAAGCCTGGGCTAGACGGGCCACAGCCCAGTTCAAACCATGCTCCGTCTCAACAATACCAAACAAAAAAATACTGCTCGATTAGCTACTTCCTAGGTGTCAACCGATCTTGTGCTGTTCTCTTGTCTATTGACTATATACGCTCACAATGTCATGGGTCCCAGATGTCAGGAAAACACTAGAAGGAAGAATTTTATTTTTCCATACGCTGACATGGTGGGCCCCTACTGTCATCCTCTCCACGTACTTCGCCGATTCCTGTTGTTTGTTGACCATGTTGACAACACAAGAGGGCGGCGCCTTGTGGCGAAGCGCACCAAAGCGCGGAGGACGTCGGCGTTAACGATTTAGGAGGCGGTGGGGCGGCGATCGTCTTGTTGGCGCAGCCGACCGTGGAGGCGAAGCAAGCGGCCCACGGTGCTGGTTTGGTTTTGGCGGCTGGAGGAAGACAGGACTAAAGAAACACGACAGAATGTAAAAGCAGCAGGAGTACTTAATAACCTTAACTGAAACCAGAAGGGGCACTTAACAACCAAAGATGAAAGCAGTATGAGTACTTATACAGGTTCAACCGTACAAAGCACGCCTCGAATAGTGCTACTTTGCCTACAGTTAACAAAGAGTGAGGCTGCCAAGCCCCAGGACAAGGCCCAGGCGCCACCCCGCGCAACCACAACCTTCTTAAAGCGGCTTCATCTCGCAACGTGGTCAATAAACAGGATATTCGCTTTAGAGCCATGGAAAAGCATGAACATAATCTTCTGTCCTATTCTCCAAGATGGACGGGCCTTCATTATTTGAGACCACCCATGAATAAGTATCTTTTCACCTCCAAGGGGAATTGAGTAGGTCGACATAAACATCATGTTGTGACCAAGCGCAAGTCTGATCCGACAATGGTCAGACATCTGTATAGGAACAATAGAACTCGGCAGTTCCTGTTTCAAGAAGATCACAGCTGTAAAACTGTGTATAAGCAATAGTTTAGGAACAACATATATAACACAAAACAGCTTGTACCATAAGTTTCTCGACACAGTTGGACCTGTTCAACGAGTGCAGCAGTGGCACACATATCCCACGTGGCCTTCCACCATTTAAACGCCCCACAAGGACCTCAAGACGATCAATAAAGTGTACGAACTTGTGGATGTCGATCTAGTCAACTTCAGTGCCATTAGTAACAGCCGAGTTATTACAGAGTAACAAACGAGCAGACTTCTTAACTCTGAAAAAACCTACACGTGCCACCAATTATAAGAAAATATTAGTTAGAAGTAGCATCTTCATGAGAGATTCGTTGCTACTTCTGAAGTTAAATTGTGATTAGTTAGACAAAATAGGTGGATTAAGAAGTAATCGAGGCAACAAGCAAGAACCAGATACAAAACTAACATGGATGAACAATTGGAACGACGTCGGGTGGAAGATCGCGGTGAAGATGAGACCAGGTTCGCTATTTCCATCAACATTCGTGCGCCAACTTTCGATCAGTAACACTTGAGAAAGTTTATCCAAGTTCGCCATAAAAAAGCAGCGATCTTCTTGGTTCATGAACCCAACTCGAACTTATATCCATGGCTTGTCTTCACTGTGACCATTAAACTAGTGTATTCAGTTATGGCAAGGCCGAGCATCTTGAGTACATGTGTTCTGGCAGAGCAAATAATACACTGCAGGAAAAATAATCTGAGAACACAACATGTTAAAAAAAACCCACCCTCCCGGATAGAAAAGAGGATTCTAGGAACATATTGTGCGCGTTTCAAAATGCTGTGTTAGGATGAGAAGGAACAAGTGTGGCATCTCGCCGAGGGCGCAGAAACCTGTAGGGTACTCGCACTTTGGGCACTGCAAATGAAACACACTAGATTCAGTAGGAAGAAAAATGCATCAACGGCGGCGGCTGCCATCCTAAGATTACCTGCGACCAAGGGACTTGGATTTACCGGGGACGGATGAAGAATTTGTACCTGGTTCTCCATGAGAAAACCCTATGCAATCACCGAGAGGGGGTTTTCTCTGAACAAGCAGACGAGGGAGAAGGGGATTTAGGCCCAGTGAAATATTGCCGCTTCGTCCGTCGAGCTTCATCGCTTAATTTGGAAAGGGGGGTGTGATTTGACGGCTCATTGGGCATTACTGCGGCGCTACGACCGGGGTGTGTCTACCGTGAAGTTGTGCACTCTAATTTGTGCATATGGCATGTGGACCCCGTTGCCGGCTGCCCCACATATCAGCGAAAGGAAGTAGAAAGACAGGAGTAACTAGTTACACATAAATATATTTCTTGACAGAGAGATACCCTCAGTAAAGAAATATACAAATCTTTATATCACAGCTCACCTTCCGAGAAATATACTCCCTCGCAACGCACGTGCATTATGGGGGTTCAGTGAGAATATAATACTCGAGATAGGCTCACGGTTCGGACTTTGGGCATGAGCCGACCTCGCATGTTTGGGGGCCCATGTGTTCTACCTCAGCGCTTTTCATATTGCAAGCGATCGATGCGGCGCTGGTTTTAGATGTTGTCGCAAGGCGAATACACAAAATTGAATAAAGCACGGCAATCTGTTGGAATGAAATCGAGCAGCGGTTCCTAACCAGCAATCAAAGTTGCAATTCTATCAACGATATACCATGTGATAAATAATACTGTCGTACTACTTATACACACAGGACACTTGTTTCACCATGCCAGATTATTACATCAAAATCTCTCGGAGATAGATCAGTTCGGCAGTTGCGTGCTGCTACTGAAGAATTTCAAAGTTGATTTGGACCAGCTCTCCTTGCTGAGAAAGTTCGATTTTGACATCATCCCCTACCGCAAGATATGATTTAGATTTAAACCTTGACCATCCTTTAGCATCAATCATCATGCGACCATCCTTTGTACTTACGGTATATTGAGCAGGTTCATTCACACAAGGCTGCGCATGGTAAGAGAAACTTGGCCGCGGTCGCCCGGATTGTTGAACGACTCCATCGTTGCTCTAGGAATTCTATGTTTGCAAACAAGAAGACATACCCAAACAGTTAGATCAACACAGTGAATCATGTGAAACAACATGGAAAGAAAAAAGAACGAAGCACTTGGGCGGCCAATGCTTACCAAGAAGGTGGACATGTCGGTTTTTGTAAGGACTTTGGTATATGAAGTGCGAACTGCAGCCCGGTCTGTTTCCGGTGCAACTGCACGGGCCGGAGCAGATGCAAGTGCAAGTGTTGGTGCAGGTGCCGAAGCCGCTGCTGCTGCCAGAGATGGTGCTCCTTGTAGAGCTGGTGCCGGTGTCGGAGCAGGTGCCGATGTCAATGCCCGATCCTCCGGTAGATCAGACTGATCCGCTGACACGGTCGGTGCCCAATCCTCACCGATCGACCGAGCTCTTTGCATTGTCGATGCTAGAGCAATGCGGTGATCGATCTGTGCGAGACAGCGGCGATCGTGTGTGGTTTGCTATGATCAACTTTCTAACTTGACTAGGATCCGTGACAATGATCTAGTTTTTTTCTTCATTTCTTTTAAACGCGAGAAGGACTAATTGTGGCGTTTTAGTTAAACCAAACTGCAGTTCATCATAGGGATTCATCTTGTACTCAGACAACAGACTGATCAATTTTTTCCAGTAATATAAGTGATGGACAGCGCCTTCGTTACTGACACGACATAAGAAGTGAAACCTGCAAAAATAGCCATCGTAGAGCAAACCAAACGGTTTATTCTGTGATGAATGTCACATGGCAAAACCTGCATCATAAAATTGCAGGAAAAGAAAGAAAACATGACATTAAATCAATAAGATTTAGACAGTAAATCAATAAGATTTACTTGATGTGACACGAGCGAATCCTTACCAAGAAATCACTATGTTGAAGTACTAAGCAGAAGATTGATCGTCCAACTACTGGCGTGGCATGCAGGGGCCCGCCTACTCCCACAAGGGGACAGTCCAAAGGTCGTGACAAATCGTATGGACCGAACATCCATGGATGGAAATCCTGGTGGGTGCGATAAACCCTGCAATGCATACAGATATTGAGTGTAACCATAATTGATAAACCGTCCTCACAAAAAATATGATCCGGATACTTCAAAATATCTGAGATGAATTGAGTGGACAAACATTAACATAGACCGTTCTCGGGATGACCACACACAAAGCGGCAATACTAATAAAAATACAGGGTTCACAAACACAAATCAAGTACTGAACAATAGTACTTACTACAGACAAGAAAAGTTGCACTAACTAAACTTTGCAGACTATTTCTTGCCACCGACCTATGGGATGAAACCCGATAATCGGCTAGGCCATGGACTTCGTGTGAGATGTCTACATGCACCATCACCATCTTGTCAACCTTGGAGAACCTAATGAGTGGTCTTTCCACTCATAAACATGATGATGAAGACATGCCGCATCAGATTTGTTGGGAAGCTTTACAAGAACCACACCCTTCGTAATCGAAGGCACAGCCAGGAAATTGTTGTGGTCAAGTACAGCCTCGAGAACACGCCTGACAACAATGCTACAGGAAAACACTAGTTCAGGATACGTGTGTAACGCCCCGGATTCGATGCGCCAGGTGTCCGCCAGTTATTCGCCATCGTTGCCATGTCAGTTGCTTGCGTGTTGCTCTTTGCCATGTCATCATCTGCATTTTATATCATGTCATCATGTGCATTTCATTTTGCATACGTGTTTGTCTCATGCATCCGAGCATTTTCCCCGTTGTCCGTTTTGCAATCCGGCACTCCTATGTCTCCCGGCGCCCCCTTTTACCTCTTTTCATGTGCGGGTGCTAAACGGTCTCGGAATGAATCGAGGTTTGTCAAGCGGCCTTGGTATAGCACCGGTAGACCGCCTGTCAAGTTTCGTGCCATTTGGAGGTCGTTTGATACTCCAACGGTTAACCGGGTAACAGCAAAAGCCTCCTTCTCTTTGCAGCCCAACACCCTTCCAAAGTGGCCCAAAACCCATCTAACTCCCATCCATGCTCTCGGTCGTTCGATCACGATCGCGTGGCCGAAAACCGCACCTCATTTGGACTCTCCTAGCTCCCTCTATCTATAAATTAGCCTCCCCCTCCGAAATCCCGCGTCTTCTTCCTCCCGAAACCCTAAATCTCCTCCCGGCGCCGCCGGACGTGTCCACCCCGCGCCGGACATGTCCAGCGCCGCCGCCCCCGCCGAATCGGAGCGCGCCACCTGTCCCGTCCGCGCCTCCGCGCCGCCATGCCATGGGGCAAGCGAAGAAGGGCCATGAGCCAGCTGTCGCCGTCGCCTGGCCCGTCGGCCCATCCGCCGCCTCGCCCGTCCCGCACCTCCTCTCGCCGGCGTCTTGCGCCGCCGCCCGACCATGGTCGGACCAGATGCAGCGCGCCGCCCGCTCCGCCCGGCTCCCGCGCCAGCTCCTCGCCGCCGGCCTCCTCCCAGCGCCCGGCCGCTCGAGGCGCGCCTCGCCGCTTGCCGGCCGCGAGCTCAGCGAGCTTCGCCCCGCGCCCAGCGCCTCCGCCTCGGCCTCCTCCCGCCCGGGCCAGGGGCGCCGGCCTCCTCCGGCCAGATCCGGGCGTGGTGCCCCGGATCCGGCGAACTCCGGCCGCCCCCTCGCCTCTCCGACGAACTCCGGCGAGTTCTCCGGCGTGCCTCGGTTCCCGCGCCGGTTGACTTTCTTCCCCTCTGTTTTCGTCTAAGTCCCGAATCTGCAGTTATTTTGTTGCATTTTCATCGTGCCATAACTCTGCATCCGTAGCTCCGTTTTGCGCGTGTAATATGTCAAATTGTTCGTCACGAAGAGTACATCATTTCATCTCATTGCATCATTTTCATTTGAGCTCATCTTGATGCCCTAAATGCTGTTAGAAGAGGGCTATGTGATGTTAATTTCAGATTCTTATCAGAACATGCACTTTTGTCATTTTTTCCTTGATTGATGTGTGCATCCTATGATCTTGAGTCCTACATGTGTTTTGTAATATGCCATGACATCTTTACAGGGTGTATGCCATGTATTTTTGTGATCTCTGTGGTGACTAGCACAAGCATGCAAAATAGGCTTCATGATGTTCTTGATTTCATACATTGCTCATTGATATTTTTATGCCATGTAAACTTGATGCTACCGAGAGATCCATGATTATTTTGAGATACTTCAGTAAGGATGTTTTAAACATATGGTTATTCTCTATCCGTCCATGCCCTTTTTTGAAATTATGGAGTGCCATAGCTTGAGTCAATCGAGCTCTACTTTTGCTATAAAATGTTTCCTGGCAGATTGTTTACATGTTATTCAATTTTGCCAAGGTTGTTGTTGTTGATCCGTGCATGCTATGATGTTGTTCTTTCCATGTATAGCTTCTATGCCATGTCTTCTTGCTGGGTGTATGCTTAGTTTATCATGTATTTCTCTGTGGTGAGTGATTCAAGCTCGCCAACATGCCTACTTATTGTTGTTCCTGCCATGTATGAATCTGTAATATTACTTGCCATGTTTACATGGGTGCCATCATATCTTCTGATCCTTTTTGGCTTATGGCCAGTAAAGGACTTTTGTTCTATACATTTAGTAGTATCATGCCATGCCTTTGTTTGCCATGATAAGTTCCTGTAACATGTTGTTTGATAGCTCTAAACATTGCAACCTGATGTTGTTTCCTGATAAGTCTGAAACTGTTATTATTTGCAATCTTGCCATGTGTTTTTGAGCATGTTCTAGTGATTTCTGGAGATAGCTCAGTGTTCATGTTTTGTCATGATTTACCTGTACATCATGCCCATGCCTTTTGTTTTCATATTGTGGTACTGTAGCATGTTGTTTTGATGCTTGCAATATGCCTAGTTGCTGTTTTGATCAGATTGTTGTCATGACTTGTATAGAGTGTATGTGTTGAACCGTTGCTCCGTTTTGAGTGTGCTCTATATGAAACTTGCTTGATTTGGCATGTAGTTTCATATTATCATGTTGCATCCTTGTTTTGAGGTGTTTTCTTGATGTTTGTATGCATTTTGCATCAATGCCATGCTTATCTTGTTTTGCTCATATCTTCTAGGCCGTAGCTCCGAATCTAATGAACTTTATATGTAACTTGACTAGAATTTCGTGTAGATCATCGTGGTGCATCTTAACTTGATGTTTAACAACTTCAACTTAAGGTTTATTCAGATCTGGACCAATTTCGAAATTTGCATATGAGGACTTACCGGAATTGTTATATGTTGTTCCCGGCCTCATTTAAACTTGCCTTGATGTGTTGCTCTTGTTTGCATCATCTCTTGCCATGAGTATCTTCATGTAGTTTTGTCATGCATCGTTCTTGGTTGAGCATCATGTCTTGTTCATGTGTGGTGTGTTTACTATGTTGTGTGCTTCTTCTTGTTAGTTCCTGTTTCGTTGCGATCGTGAGGATTCGTTCGTCTACGCTTGGTTCGGCTTCATCCGTTCGTCTTCTTCATGGAATCGTTCTTCTTCCTAGCGGGATTTCAGGCAAGATGACCGCTACCTTGGATCTCAATACTATCATTGCTATGCTAGTTGCTTCGTTCTATCGCTATGCTGCGCTACCTATTACCTGTTTATCAAGCCATCCCATATTGCCATGTCAGCCTCTAACCTTTTGCACCCTTCCTAGAAAACCGTTGTTTGGCTATGTTACCGCTTTGCTCAGCCCCTCTTATAGCGTTGCTAGTTGCAGGTGAAGATGAAGTTTGTTCCTTGTTGGAACATGGAGATGTTGTTCCTTGTTGGAACATGTTTACTTGTTGGGATATCACAATATATCTTATATTATTAATGCATCTATATACTTGGTAAAGGGTGGAAGGCTCGGCCTTATGCCAGTGTTTTGTTCCACTCTTGCCGCCCTAGTTTCCGTCATATCGGTATTATGTTCCCGGATTTTGCGTCCCTAACGCGGTCGGGTGATTTATGGGACCCCTTGACAGTTCGCTTTGAATAAGACTCCTCCAAAGAAGGCCCAACATTGGTTTTACCATTTGCCTCACCTATGCCCTTTTTCCCTTGGGTTTAGGAGCCCAAGGGTCATCTTTATTTTAGCCCCCGGGCGGTGCTTCTCTAAGTGCTGGTTCGAACCGAGTAGATCTGGGGCCACCTTGGGGCAACTTGAGGTTTGGTTTTACTCGTAGGATGTCTCATCGGTGTTGCCACGAGAACGAGATATGTGCAGCTCCTATCGGGATTGTCGGTGCATCGGCGGCTCTGCTGGTCTTGTTTTATTCTTTGTCGAAATGTCTTGTAGCCGGGATCCGAGACTGATCGGGTCTTCCGGGAGAAGGAATATCCTTCGTTGATCGCGAGAGCTTATCATGGGCTAAGTTGGGGCACCCTGCAGGTATAAACTTTCAAAGCCGTGCCCGCGGTTATGTGGCGATGGGAATTTGTTAATATCCGGTTGTAGTAAACTTGAAGCAAACTCTTCTAAAATACACCAACCGTGTGCGTAACCGTGAGTGTCTCTTTTCGGGGTTGATCGAGAGGAGAACACGGTTTCTGGGTTATGTCTGACGTAAGTAGGAGTTCAGGATCACTTCTTGATCTTTACTAGTTGTCGACCGTTCCTTTGTTTCTCTTCTCGCTCTCATTTGCGTATGTTAGCCACCATACATGCTTAGTCGCTGCTGCAACCTCACCACTTTACCCTTCCTTTCCCATTAAGCTTTGCTAGTCTTGATACCCATGGTAATGGGATTCTTTGAGTCCTCGTGGCTCACAGATTACTACACCACCGTTGCAGTGTACAGGTTGTGCGATGATCATGACGCGAGAGCGATGTTTGTTTGTGTTGGAGTTCTTCTTACGCTTCGCTTCGATCGGGGATAGGTTCGGTCGGCGATGCGGGCTAGCAGTGGTGGATGTCGTGTGAGCTTTTGTTTATGTTTCATCCGTAGTCGGATGTTGATCTTGTATATGATGTTGATGTATTCCTGTGGCATTTGTGCCTTATGTATGTATCCCCATCTATTATGTAATGTTGATGTAATGATATCCACCTTGCAAAAGTGTTTCAATATGCGGGTCTATCCTTGGTGGGACCGTCGAGTTCCTTTTGGATAGGGTCGCATATTGGGCGTGACAAGTTGGTATCAGAGCCTCGACCGACCTTAGGAGCCCCCTTGATTGATTGTGTAGTTTGGCCGTTGTCGAGTCTAGAAGAAAACTGATTTCTGAGTCTAGTTATATCGGAGAGTAGGAATTCTTTTTACTCCTCTGCCCCTTCGTCGCTCTGGTGAGGAATCTTGACGTAGGTGTTTTGAATTACTCCTCTTCCCCTTCAAAAATATTCTTTAGGATCACGCAGTGGGTTTTCCGATCGTTGGTCCTCAGCTCTTTTCGATCGATGTTGTTTCTCTGTCTGAAGTTGTCCTTGTTTTTCCCACCCGCTCTCCCTTCTTCTTCTCGGAACCGGAGTCCGTAATCGAGTATCCATTCTACTCGTGCGAAGTCTTTGCTTCCTTTCCTTAATGATTTCAATCGGTGTTTTTCTCTTCAAGATATTCGTCGTTTCCCCTTCCGAGTTGCCTTTGTTTTTCCCGCCCACCCACCCTTTTCTTCCCGGAGTCTGAGTCTGTTTGAGCATCAATTTTATTCGTATGGAGCCTCTTCAGTCTTCCCTCAATTATTTCAACCGGTGAATTCTCGTCTTGTTCGTCATTCTTCATCTCTTTCTTTTTCCGGTGGACTCAATTCAAGTTTTTCGGGTTGATCTTATTCTTTTCCCTCGGCTCAAGTGTTTTCCTTGCTCGTTTGCATCTCGCCATTCAATCATCCCGGAGTTCGTAAGATATCTCAGGAGATTCGTCTGTGTTCCAATTAATTTGAGGTTGTTTCTCTTCAGTGGGCCCTAACCCACAGGTCTTTTCCCAGGATCTTACCTGACTCTTCTAGTTCCCCCGGAGCCATTCATAATTCTTTTCAAGCGTGACGTAAGAATGGATCCCATCAGTCACATGCCTTTTCAAGATTGATTTCAAATTCTTTTCATTATTGGCTCAACCTCTTCGCCTATCTTTCTCCCGGAGTATCTTCGTAATTTCGGTGGTGTTTCTCGTCGTCATTCTCAACTTTGAAGACCGAAGTAGAGTTTGTCTTAAATCTTGTCCGTTCCCCCGGAGATTCATGGTGCTAGATCGATGTTATCCTCCCGAATTGTTTTCAATCGTGCAAATTCTTTTCATCCATCCGGAGTATTTCAGGTGTTGTTTTCGAAATATTGCTTCGTTCCAAGTTTTCAAATTCGTTCTCCAATTATTCCTTATTCGTGCCCCTTCGTTCGTCTCAATATTCTTCCGGTGCTTCGTTCAAGTATTCTTCTATCAGTTCGTGATCTCTTCATTCTCTTGTATCTAAATTCCCTCAAGTATCTTTGTGCTTTCTAATTCTTCCCGGTGATGCATTCTCTTTCATCAGTCATTTCCAAATTCTTACGGTGTTCGTTCAAGATTGTTTTCTTTGATTATCACTTTAATTCATTCGTTCTTTCGAATCCTACCGGTGGTTCATGAAGACCTTCTCAAGTTTGTGACATGTCACTTCTTAATCCTTTTCAACAAGAATAAGTAGGATGCAAGATCCATTGATTGTCATCAATTTAACTTGATGAAGGATAAGCATACAATAAATCTTATTCTTATTTCATCCAAGTGTTTAATACTTTTTCTTCGGAGTTTGTTCTTGAGGAATAAATTCTAGTTCCAAGTGTCTTCATCTTTTCTTTTCCGGAGTTCAAATTTCCTCAGCCATTTCGTCGGAACCTCCATCTAAGTCACCGCAAGCTTTAATCTTATTCTTTCATCCTTCATTTCTATCTCATCACCCTTTTGTCACCGGAGTTCTTCATGGTGGTTCTTCATGATTTAATTCTTTCTTCAAGAGTTCATCAAGATTCTTGTTGGTGGAGTTCAAGTATCTTTCCTTCTCGCATCTCGAAGTGCAATTAATTCTCCGTATTCTTTTGAAATGGAGTTTTGCATTTCTTCGTTCTTCTCAGCTATCCAATCATTAAAATTTGTGGCCGGTTATCACCTGATGATCTTGAGATGTTATCCATAAGTCCGCAACAAGCTTATTCTTTCGTTGTTGATTTTCTCAACAACTCCAGTCAATCCTTCCTTCTAAGTTCTTTTCATTCAATTTTTTTTCCAATTCTTCCGGAGGTATTGCGTTGCTTATGTCGTCAAGTGCCATTCCATCTTGTGAAGTTCGTGTTCTATTTTTTTCCTTGTTCAACCGGTGCGCTGCCTAAATTCTTTCAGTCTTATTCGTTTCTTATCTCATTCTAACCGGAGTGATTTATTAGTCTATCTGATCCCGTGAGCTTTCGATTCTCGTCATTCTCGTCGTTCCTCTCTTCTTCTCGAGTGCTCTCGATTCTTTGCCTCTTCTCTCTTGCGTTTCTTGTTTCACCTCATCCCTTTTTCTCTTCCGTCTCGGTCCTAAGATCTCAGGACGAGATCTCTCATTAGTGGAGGAGTGTTGTAACGCCCCGGATTCGATGCGCCAGGTGTCCGCCAGTTATTCGCCATCGTTGCCATGTCAGTTGCTTGCGTGTTGCTCTTTGCCATGTCATCATCTGCATTTTATATCATGTCATCATGTGCATTTCATTTTGCATACGTGTTCATCTCATGCATCCGAGCATTTTCCCCGTTGTCCGTTTTGCAATCCGGCACTCCTATGTCTCCCGGCGCCCCCTTTTACCTCTTTTCATGTGCGGGTGCTAAACGTTCTCGGAATGGACCGAGGTTTGTCAAGCGGCCTTGGTATAGCACCGGTAGACCGCCTGTCAAGTTTCGTGCCATTTGGAGGTCGTTTGATACTCCAACGGTTAACCGGGTAACCATAAAAGCCTCCTTCTCTTTGCAGCCCAACACCCTTCCAAAGTGGCCCAAAACCCATCTAACTCCCCTCCATGCTCTCGGTCGTTCGATCACGATCGCGTGGCTGAAAACCGCACCTCATTTGGACTCTCCTAGCTCCCTCTATCTATAAATTAGCCTCCCCCTCCGAAATCCCGGGTCTTCTTCCTCCCGAAACCCTAAATCTCCTCCCCGCGCCGCCGGACGTGTCCACCCCGCGCCGGACACGTCAAAGATGCCGCCGCCCGCAGAATCGGGGCGCGCCACTGTCCCGTCCGCGCCTCCGCGCCGCCGCCCAGGGAACCAAGCGGGCCTTGCGAGCCCAGCGTCGCCGTCGCCTGGCCCGTCGACCCGTCGCCGCCTCGCCCGTCCCGCGCCTCCTCGCGGCGTCTTGCCGCCCGCCGCCGGGAAACCTCGCCGCCGACCAGCGGCGGACCCAAGACTGCCAGCGCCCGTCCGCTCCGCCCGGCTCCGCGCCCAGCTCCTCCGCCGCCGGCCTCCTCCCAGCGCCCGGCCGCTCGAGGCGCCCTCACCGCTTCGCCACCGCGAGCTCCGGCGGCTTCGCCGCCGCGCCAGCGCCTCCGCCTCGGCCTCCTCCCGGCCCGGCCACCGAGGCCCGCCGGCCTCCTCCGGCCAGATCCGGGCGTGGTGCCCGGATCCGCGAACTCCGGCCGCCCCTCGCCTCTCGAGCGAACTCCGCGAGTTCTCCGGCGTGCCTCGGTTCCCGCGCCGGTTGACTTTCTTCCCCCCCCTCTGTTTTTGTCTGTCCCGAATCTGCAATTATTTTGTTGCATTTTCATCGTGCCATAACTCTGCATCCGTAGCTCCGTTTTGCGTGTGTAATATGTCAAATTGTTCGTCACGAAGAGTACATCATTTCATCTCATTGAATTATTTTCATTTGAGCTCATCTTGATGCCCGAAATGCTGTTAGAAGAGGGCTATGTGATGTTAATTTCAGATTCTTATCAGAACATGCACTTTTGTCATTTTTGCCTTGATTGATGTGTGCATCCTATGATCTTTAGTCCTACATGTGTTTTGTAATATGCCATGCCATCTTTACAGGGGTGTATGCCATGTATTTTTGTGATCTCTGTGGTGACTAGCATAAGCATGCAAAATAGGCTTCATGATGTTGCTGATTTCAGCCCTGTTCTGCTGATATTGTTATGCCATGTAAACTTGATGCTACCGAGAGATCCATGATTATTTTGAGATACTTCAGTAAGGATGTTTTAAACATATGGTTATTATCTATCCGTCCATGCCCTTGTTTGAAATTATGGAGTGCCGTAGCTTGAGTCAATCGAGCTCTACTTTTGCTATAAAATGTTTCCTGGCAGATTGTTTACAGGTTATTCAATTTTGCCAAGGTTGTTGTTGTTGATCCGTGCATGCTATGATGTTGTTCTTGTCATGTATAGCTTCTATACCATGTCTTCTTGCTGGGTGTATGATTGTTTACAGGTTATGTGGCAGATGGGAATTTGTTAATATCCGGTTGTAGTAAACTTGAAGCAAACTCTTCTAAAATACACCAACCGTGTAATGCGAATCGTGAGTGTCTCTTTTCGGGGTTGATCGAGAGGAGAACACGGTTTCTGGGTTATGTCTGACGTAAGTAGGAGTTCAGGATCACTTCTTGATCTTTACTAGTTGTCGACCGTTCCTTTGTTTCTTTTCTCGCTCTCATTTGTGTATGTTAGCCACCATACATGCTTAGTCGCTGATGCAACCTCACCACTTTACCCTTCCTTTCCCATTAAGCTTTGCTAGTCTTGATACCCATGGTAATGGGATTGCTAAGTCCTCGTGGCTCACAGATTACTACACCACCAGTTGCAGGTACAGGTTGTGCGATGATCATGACGCGAGAGCGATGTTTGTTTGTGTTGGAGTTCTTCTTACATACGCTTGATCGGGGATAGGTTCGGGGCGGCGGCACTGGGCTAGTAGGGTGGATGTCGTGTGAGCTTCTGTTTATGTTTCATCCGTAGTCGGATGTTGATCATGTATATGATGTTGATGTATTCCTGTGGCATTTGTGCCTTATGTATGTATCCCCATCTATTATGTAATGTTGATGTAATGATATCCACCTTGCAAAAGTGTTTCAATATGCGGGTCTATCCTTGGTGGGACCGTCGAGTTCCTTTTGGATAGGGTCGCATATTGGGCGTGACAACGTGGCGATAAGGACACAGTAGATGGATAGTTCAGCAGTAGAACTCATCATCTGGTCTCCCAGTTCACACGACATGACTTTGAGAACTTCATCTCCACCGCGGACCTGGTTCTAATTCAAACAGAAACCATATTTTATTACTACCTCCGTTCAGAAATATAAGATGATTTTCGATATTATACTCCATATATGACTACATATACGCACAGAAAAGAGTGAACAAAGACACTAGAACATGTCTTCAAAGGCATGAGAGCAGAGGGATTACATGCAATATCCATAACACAAGTTACTGAAGCAAATATACCCTCTTAAAAGGTAGCATTGATGTTCATAAAGTACTCCATCCATCCCAAAATTCTTGTCTTAGATTTGTCTAGATACGGATGTATCAAGTCACATTTTAGTATTAGATACATCCATATCTAAACAAATCTAAGACAAGAAATTTGGGACAGAGGGAGTAGTTGAAAGTAATCTATCAGAAATCAGTGTCAACCTCTCGCGTGTTTTGGGCAAAAGAGGAATTTAGAACCGTCATTTGGCACACTAAAATCACATGCAAGATCACCCAGAAAGTTGTACTACGATTACTAGTCTGCGTGTTAGATGAAAAACACGATCAAGATCGAGAAAAAGATCGTCAACAAGAGACATTACCTGGACTTTCTTAATGAGGGATCCCGGAGTGGGGGGCTTGGACAGGGCGATGGCTTTGAGCTTGTCTGCGGTAGTCTCGGCGGGGTACTTGCGCTTCTTCGTACCATGAGCCTCGACGATTTTGGCCAGATCCATAGACATCACGTCGGCCGGTGCTCCGGCGTCCATCCAAGAGAGGAAGCTGAGAGAGAAGAGTGAAAGGAGGAACGATACGAGAAGCGAAGCGAGTGGGGGTTTTCTTCAAGAGAGGAAGCTGAGAGAGAAGAGTGAAATGATGGTTGCTTCGTCGTCAGTCAACTTCTTCTTTGGAAAGGAGGGGGTTTTGTGATTTGACGGCTCATTGGGCATTACTGTGGCGGTTCGATCGGGGTAGTCTACCGTCACTCTACTACGGAGTAATTTAGTGTATGGCTGGTGGACCCAGGTGCTGGCTGTCCCACACGTCGGCGAAAGTGAGTAATTTAGTGCATGGCTGGAGGAGGATCCGCACGGTAGAGCGTGTCCACTGTTTTTCATTCTGAAGAAAAAAATGATTACAACAAGCGTTTCCACTTTTACGACGGAGGAGTGCGAAGCACAGCAGCCACTTGAACATACACAGTGCTCCTACTACTAGGCATGTGAAGTGGTTCATACATCAGTACTACACAATCTTGTTGCTAGTGTAGTAAGATATGACGATAACAAATGATGTTGTGCGCATGTCAACTACTCGTATATGTAACATAGTACCGCTTTTTCGACTGTCCAGTCGAGAATGAACGGTGAGATCAATGTTAACAGAACTAGGTCCACAGCGCAAGGAGAGTACGGTGCTACAGTACTCCACGAAACATGAACCATATGAAGCACGAATAGTGTTAGGCAGGGTGTATGAAGGGTGCACGGGATGGGAGCAAAAGTTTCGTTCTCGACCCACTTTTGGGTGTTTGGCAGAGTGCATGAAGGGTGCAGGAGTCCACACTAGTAGGTTGACAAAAATACATGAAGATGAAACAACTATATTGATATGAGAATGCAACCAAACACACCCACACGCTTTGTGCTACAGTGACTGGTCTACACCGTCTGAGTTTGATCCAACGGTCATGTTGCACCGAGACATGGACATGCCCATGCAGAGGGCGCCTAAACACCACCGAAGTCCCTCTCGCTTTTGAGGCGCCTGGCGTTGGTGATGCAGGTGCAACCGCCCGCAGAGCCCGCTCCCGGTCGACGGGAGCCAGCTCGTCAAAGACAACGTCCAATGGCACGAATGGATTTCGGTGACGGAGCCCTGAAAGGATTCGCCCGGCAACAGCGACGGCAGCCCGCAACCCCTCCTTGTCCAGCTCAGCCCCCACCATCGCGCGGAGACGACTCAGCTCCTCGGAGATATAGGTGAAGAAAGAGACCAGGTCAGGAAGCCGCAGCTCGTTGAAGTTGACCGGGTGGTCGAACGGGTTTAGCCTGACGACCGGCATCATCGCGCTGGCACGGCGGCAGGCATCGCGCAGCCGCAACACGTGTGTGGTAACTTGGTTCACCAAATGGCTGAGGCGATCCTGGACCTCGTCACGATCGGCCCGCTCGCGCTCCAGCCGTCTCCCCTGACGGCCTATCATATCTCCCGCTTTCTGCAGCAACGCCGCCGACGCCTCGAGCATCATTGTGGTGGACGCCTGCCGCTTTTGAAGCTCCGTGAACTCCCGCACATAACGGAGGAGCATGGCAATCCTCTCCTCCTTGAGCTCACGGAGCTCCACGTCCTTGTCCCTGAGCTCCGCATCCTTGGCATGGAGCTCCTGTGTCAGGCGCCTCACCTCGGACTCCGTGATCTGCTGCGCCGCCATGGCACCAGGTAGAAGCAATGGGGAGAGGAAGCAAAAGGGGCAAAACGGCTGAAAGCCAATGCAATCTCACGGAAGGCGGAGGGGCGGGGAATCTTTTGGTTTTCACCACGGTAAAACACCAGTCGACGACTTCTCACATCAGGGAGCAGTGGGTTTTTACAGGTGGAGTCATCGTGACTAATTGCTGCCGCGCCTGCTCCCGTCAATCAAAAAATTTAAAATCATGCCGCGCTTGCTCCGTCAATCAAAAATTAAAAATCCTGCCGCACCCAAACACCGAGCAACGCCGCGGTGGATATTTAAATTTACATGCGGCAAGTAGATAAAAAAGGGTGAAAAAACAAATGTGGCGGCGGCCTAGCTAATCGGTCGAACTAGCCCAACTAGCTAGCCACCGTGCTTCACTGATGTACTCGGCGGGAAAGGTGGTCTTTTATGATTTGACGACTCATTTACTTGCTTCGGCGCTACGACCGAGGAGGACCCAGAAAACGCGCGGTAGGGCATCCCACGTCAGGAAGAATATATGCGTGCACCACCCGGGAGGACCCCGAAACTGCGCGGCAGGGTGTGCCACGTCACGGCACGGAGGAAAAATGTGTGTGTAAAAATATACTGTATCAGACGTAGTACCTATGGTTCGACCTCGGGACCCAGCTAGTCGGTCGAAAACACCCCACTAGCCACACAGCTTCATCATGCAAATGTGGCACGGAGGATAGATGTGGTTAGCTCCGTCCCGACCAGCCACATCGTCTCTTGTTCTAGGCGATTCTTCTATTTTCCAAGCTTTTTTTAGTTGTAATAACACCACGGCAAGCTAGCGCCGCTCTTCGTGTGTGCCCGTGCAAAGGTTAGACGATGGAGAGAAGAGAGATTGAGATCGCAGACTTGGGACCTACCAGTAAGTGAGACAACGGTCATGCACGTGTTGACGAGGCACTCCCTCTACTCTACTCAACGCAAGTACTGTAGAAAATCAAGTTATGGGACAAAGCCAGCAACCATTCGATTTTTTCAGGCTATCGACTTACGCTTTGTAGTCCAGGTTGCTAGTTCGAATCTCGTCTTTCAGATTTGTTAGTTTTAGGTCCAAATTTGATTAATGACAAGTGGGACCCCCATGTGTTGTTCCGATATTTCAGTGTAGGATGGTTTTTTTGAACAAACACTTTGCGCGGTTAGACAAGTAACGGCACGAGTTACATGAATTTTACAAGTTTACGAACAAAAATGACAGCAGCATAGAATATCACATCCACCCCGCAGCTTAGATACTATGGTGATACGAGTTTTACACCGTTGGAAGTGAGATCCAATGGCTTGGGAGTAGTCTTTGTAATTATGCAATTTCCAAACTCTCCAAAGGTTTTTTGCAAATAAAACATTCAGGGCCTCGTGTGTCCGCTGCATCTTGATCCAACGGCTCCCGGTGCTCATATTAGGTGCTCCCCGTAGCTTAATTACCCGCTACGGTGATATGAGCATCTAGGTCGTATGATCAGTGATCAGATGGCACATGCGAAGTACTTGTACTTTCTGTGCATTTCCCAAACTCTATCAGCCATATATTGCAAAAACATTCAAACCTCCTACTATGGGCCGTCAGATCTCAGTGAAATCGTATCACCATAGAATCTACGGTGCGGGACCACCTCATACTCTCTCGTGCGAGAAAATATAAGGTGCTATCGCAGCTTGGATGCTACGGTGATACGAGCTTGGAGGTCGTTTGATCTGAGATCCAATGGCATCTGAGCAGTCTTTGTGCTTGTAAGCAGTGGCCGAACTCTTTTGGGGCTTTTACGCAAAAACCATTGAACCACCGAGGAGGTGTTGGGTCACAAATCTAACGCCCCAAGAGCTTGTATCACCAAAGCATCTAAGGTGTGGTAGCACATGATATTCTTACATACAGGAGAATATGATGTCCTCCTTCATCTTAGATGCTACGGTGATCTGAGCTTCGAGGTCGTTGGATATGGGATCAAAGGGCATCTAAGTAGTTTTTGTACAAATTGTGTGCAATTCTCAAACTCATCAAGGTTTCTGCAAAATATTAAGACACATCATGTGGGATGCTATATCTCATATCTACAAGCTCCAAGCAACTCGTATCGGCATATATCATCTAAGGTATGGGGCACATGATATTCTCCGGGGAGGAGGGTGGGGTGCACAACCAATCGTTGGTTGGGAGGGTGGGGACAAATATAATCTAAACAACCCTAAACAGAGCTCCACAATTTTATCTAAGGTCGAGGGGTTGACCCCCGACAATCATAGCTCCGCCTAAACACAACATTTGCATGTATTGTAGTACTAGACTTAATATTCATGTTTCAGTTTCATGTTCATTTTAAATATTGAACTGAGGACCATGGATGTCTTACATTTTACTCCCTTCGTTCCTAAATATTAGTCTTTTTAGAGGCTTCAAATGGACTGGCACATACGGATGTATATAGACATATTTTAGAGTCTAGATTCACTCATTTTGCTCCGTATGTAGTCACTTGTTGAACTCTCTAAAAGACTAGTATTTAGGAATAGAAGGAGTATTTTTGAATTCGTGTCATACATGCATGGTTTGGAAAAATAGATGCACTATACTTATTGGATTGTTGTTGTGTTCGTGCGTGTGTGTCTCTGTGTGTGTGTGTGTGTGGTCATATGCTTGATACATACAAAGTTTTCTCACCTCCGTATTGTTCATCTTTTAAATTTGAATCTGCATTGGAAAACTTACTAGGGATACCATGAAATGTGAAATCCACGTTGAGATCACTATATCACAAACTCACTCTAATCAACAACTCGTCATAAATCAATTACCACGTTGAGATTAGTATTTGCAAGGAAAATACGGGTATTGTAATACACATAGATTCGTTCGGCAATTTAAAAGGTTCCTTTCGTATTCTCGAATGGTAGGACCCAACGGCGTACCAGCCAGACCTTGGCTCGTGTTGATCCTAAAAAAACCGGGCTTGTGTCCTTCGGTGGCGTGCGTGGTACGCACATTAGGCAACCCCAACCAGTCGAGCCTCGGCGTTTCAAGTCGAAATATCTGGCGGCCAGAATTCCAGCCCTAGGAAATTCCCCTCATGTCCCCGGTCCATAATGACTACCGATGAACAACGGAGGGATGCTTTAGTAACTAGACAACGTTACCTACCGTGCCGAGCACGGTTCAATTCCCTCGGTCGCCGCTCGTCAAGGTCACCCTTCAACTGCATTGCCTAGTACTACTACTACTACTACACCAGGATGAGCACAGAATTGAGCCCGTTTGTTCGTGCCTAGTACTTGAGTTAATATATCAGGCAATGCACTGGCACGGAGGGATTATCCTTTTACTCTGCATATATAACTTGTCTCAAGTCTAACTAAGCAAAATGTTTGACCAAATCCTTTCTTAAGAAATACAACAGACAGATGTACGGCTTGAAAATTTATTGCATGATGCGGTTATGATATTGTTTGAATCCTGGATCTTAAATTTCAAAAATCCAAAAGTGAGCATAAATTCTTGAAACTGAGCATGGTCACGTGATATGGCACAAATATTACTTCGTAAGTTTTTCTTCAATTCAAGACAAGCTGCTTATGACAAGTTGCACAAATGAAGAGCCAAGGTATTTTGGAACAAAGACCTGTCATGTTAAGGTGAACGCTTTCACTATTGAAACCGTGGCGCCACGTGCCTCCACGAGTCCCCGCTTCTCATCGGCGGTGCCGTCCCAACAAGCGTGTGAGTCGACGGAGGCGTGCGAGCGAGCGCTGCGCGCCGGCTGTCGAGGGAGGCGCGGCGAGCAGCCCATTGTGCAGACTCACCGGAGGCGAGCCTTTGACCAGCTCCGCCGCCCACCGTCGTCCCAACTGCTCCCACTTTTAATGTCGCCGGTGCCGCAGTTTAAAATCAACCCCGCACTACCCGGTATCGCTACAATCCTCTCTCTTCCTCTCCGATTCTCTTGTCGTCTACCTCCAACTAGCCTGACCTAAACGTACGCCATGCCGCATCACGATGGTCTGCCCTTAGTGTTCCAGTTTCCTGAGGAAGATACCCAGCCGGAGTCTCAAGAACATAAGGCGCTTTGGGACAAGCTTGAGCTTGAACTGGCCTTGTGGGAAGACGCCGCGCCTGCCCCTGCTCCCGTTTCGGCTCCCGTCGCCCCGACTGCGCCAGCGCCCATCCCCGTGGCACTGATGGGCTGGGAGCTGCACATTGTCGCCGAGCTTGATGCCACGGGGTTCCACGAGGTCCCCGCCGACTTTCACGCGCCCGTGCACCTGCCAGCGCATGCGCCTGCGCGTGCATCGACGCAGACGCTGCAGCGCTGCGGTGCTCGTGCACCCGCCAACAAGATGCGCTGCGTGTGCATCGACGCAGGCGCGCCGTGCGGTGCCGTGCACACGAATGTCTCCGCTGCGTCGTTGACAGCGTCTGTCCCCAGCTGGTGCGGTGCCCCCTCGGCGGCATGGATGGCGCCGTCGACCGCTTCCTTGCACCAACGATCGCCTCCTCCCGCCAGATTGACTCGCTCCGAAGTCCAGAACATTTTGGCCTTCCTTGAAGCTAGGCCAACGTCCAGGAGTACACCAACAACGGCGCAAGACGCCGCCGTCGCCGTCGGTCAGTGGCCAAACGACACATATAGCATGGCAGAGGAGCCGCTTCCCACCGTGAGAGGCCCCCGCCGCCGCCGCGTAATCTAAATTTGCCATGAAAAATGTTCGGATTGCCATGCTTAAAATCCGAACGTTTATCATTTCTGCTTATTTTATATCGATGGTCGTATAATTTAAAGTCAGAGTCAGACCGAACGAAATGTATGGTTTGATCGATTGAATGTTTTACTAGAGCCGTATCAAATTAAATATAAAACATCATCAAGCCACATGTATTCCGTGTCATCCAACGACCTAGACTGCTTCAATGTCGAGCACTCAACACGTTTAGCGTGCAGTTAATTTCATGCCAAAAATAGTGCTAATCACATGACAACACGCAAATAATATCCTATTAGTTAATATCCGCATGCACTTCATATACTTCCAAATTAACGTGCATTGCATGTACACACTGACTAGTGTTGCTAGTACGTGAAACTGGTGCCGTGACTTGTGAACGCGTCCAGATATGGTCAACGGCAACATCGCCCGCGAGTTCTTCCTGTTTGCCCGTGCGTCTAAACGCAGAAGGGGAGGAGAGAGAGAGAGAGCACACATGGAACCCACCATTAAGTGAAGACGAATAGCACTAAAAATAATATTACATGTTATCCATTAGGCTGTGGTAATATAAAAACATTATGTGAACAAAGGGGGTACAACAAACATTGCTATTCTACGTATGTTGCCTATTGACGTGCGGCTTGAAGGCCCGGTCGCATGTTTGATCCTCGTCCTTTATTTTTTAATTTGTATATGGGTCCAAATTTGTTTCATGACATGTGGGCCCCTCGGTGTGTAGTTTGTGGCACTTTAATTTGTGGGTCGAAATTTGTTCCATTCCAAGTGGACTATCAGAGTGTAGTTTTGTAGGTTATTTATAATAATTAAAGAGAACAACATAGTTTTTTCAATAATACCATGGTGCGACGTTGAAGGCGAGAAAGGACGTGCCAGAGAGTGATGACCGAGCAAGAGGGAAATCAACTAGGGGAATTGTGTGGGTTGCAACGGTGTTTGGAGTAGTTGTGGGCCGAATGCTACGAAAATATAATCTAAACCGACCGGAATAAATGCCTACACAAATTAATCCAAGGTTGGAGTGTCCCTCGCAATGTAAATAGCTCCGGCTTTGCGAGGGATGGAGAGGTAGTAGCTTCAATGCGTGGAAGATACGGTGTGAGAAAGCGAGGTCAATCGAGAGACATATAGATAGAGAGACAAAGTGAGTGTGGTCCGACATTCGTTGAACAAATATATATGCTCTGGAGAGATATTGTCCGATTGAGCTTTTGGCAAGGGTGAGGGATGTAAGATAGAGCTTGAGAGATGATCCAGTCATAGACATGTAGATATATTTTGTGCGTGGGAGGAAGCAAGGTCAACCGATCACATAGGGTCGCCGTGCGATCGAAAGAGTGAGACGGGTTGGAGAGAGTGACCTAGATAGACGATGTGCGTGAGAGAGTATACAATGTGAATAGGTCGAGTTGAGATCAAACATGGTGATATATCGTTTTTGTCCGAGAAAGAGCAAGGTCAATCGAGACATAGAGAGAGAGAGAGAGAGAGAGAGAGAGAGAGAGAGAGAGAGAGAGAGAGAGAGATTGAGTGAGCGTGGCCCACCATGAGGTTGAAAGAGTGGCGGCGGCTTGGATGGACTGACCTAGATAGACAATCTGCGTGAGAGAGTATAGAGTGTGTCGATCGAGGCCCGAAGAGGGAGATATATCATTTGTGCGTGAAAGAAAACGAGGTTAAACGAGACTCGAGATAAAGAGAGCGAGATTGAGCGAGTGTGGCCCGCCGTCTTGGAAGAAAGAGTGAGACAGTCTCAGGGAGTGACCTAGATATACAACGTGCTTGCGTGCGCGACGAGAGGTTGGGGGGCTAGATAGGCAATGCATGTATTTAGCGTGAGAGGGTGAGAGGAGAGGGGGATAGAGAGAGCTCGCATGGGGTGCAATGGCGGTGTGTGAGGTAAATACATTTGGTAACAGAGTGGAAAAATGGGTTGTGTAGTTGAGAGACTTAGAGATCGAAACATGGAGAGAAAGAATGAGCGTGTGTTGGAAACCGATAGCTTCCTAAGGTGGTTAGGAGAGGAAGATTGACCGATACAGAAGTATGTAGCGTTTGTGGGGGGGGCTAAAAACAACATTTGAATGTACATAGTACGAGACTTAATATCGATGTTTCAGTTCGGTGTACATTGTAAGATTTGAACCGAGGACCAAGCATACGGTTAATTATTTCGAATTCGTGCAATACTAAGTTTTGAAAAGTTGACATTGACTCAATTTGTTGTGCTATTTTGTAGGTCATATGTTTGAATCCATCCAAAAGTTTTCTCACTACCATGGTGTTCATCATATACATATGAATTTGTATTAAAAAAGTAGCATGGATACAGTGAAATGCGAAATCCACGTTAGAATTTGAGATCGCTACGTGACACACACTCTAATTCAAAAATCTAACCACGTGACACACACACTAATTCAAATAACTAATTATGTGACACACACTCTAATCCACGTTAGCATGGGTACCATTTCAAAAAAAAAATTCAAATGACTCCTCATTAATTAATTTATAGTACTCCCTCTGTTCACTTTTATAAGACCTTGAAGACATTTCAGACAATGTGCAAAACAGTTCATTTTAAGTTGTGAAAACGACTTACAAAAGTGAGTGGATGGAGTACCTCGTTTTAAATGACTAATTATTGCAAGGAAAACACGGCCATGGTAATACATACAGATTCGTTTGCAAATGAAAGAAGATTCGTTTGCATTCTCAAATGTAGGCGCACCAGGAAGACCAGGGTCGTGTCGGGGTGGACGCTGCTTCGGTGCCTTAAAGGCAACTGCCTTTGGGTGACTGACATGTGGGCCAGCAACCTTTTGGGCCCACATGTCATGGACACAAAGGCAGGTGCCTTAAGGCACCGAAGCATAGTCCTGTCGGGGTGGTCGTATGTGTCGGACGGACGCGTAACACCCAGCCACCCACCCCCTCCCCCCCCAAAAGGACGACGACAATATAAGTTCGCGCTTCCATGTTTCGGATTGAAATATCTGGCGGCCCCAATTCCAGCCCTGCAAAATCTCTCTTCTCCACCGTCCCCTTCTGCGCCCAGATTGCTCAAATCCCTAATTCACCGCCAACCCTCGAATCGCCCCTCGTCTCGTCTCTTTCCCCACCGTTCCCCACCTCTGTGCCGGACGACGACGACGAAGACGACGGTCACGCTTGACCACCGCACCGGAGCTACCTCATCTACGCCCTCGTCCACCGCACCGGGTGGTCCACCAACAACGTCGGCCGCCGCAACCGACGTGCCCCACAGACACCGATTTCCACCGCATCAGGTGCGCTTCACTGACGCCGTCTCCCAGCTCACCGGGGCTACTTCACCGAGCACATCGTCACACCTCTGCCCCCCGAGGCCGTTGGGGCTTCACCAACGGTCTCGTCCACCTGTCGATCAGAAGCGCCCGCTGCCACTCAAGATCTGCATCCGCGCGCTGCCAGCCAACACCAAAGATCACCCTCAACGGCTCTCAAGTGACCCGCACTCTAGCTAGGCGAGCATGCCCAAACGCCGGCCCCAACTAGGTATCCACACATCACTCCCTTGTGCACTGTTCCGATGATGTTTGGATATTCTTTCACTGCTCTCTTAGCTTACATGCCTAGGCAACTCTGACTTTAACTCTTATTTCTTCTGGAGATATCATCCAAACAAGCAAATCCATTTTTTGCGAAGCATGACGGCGCTACGGGATCTGGTACACATCCCGCACACCCAGATAACCTTGTAAGTATCGTCCTCGGTACAACATCAAGGTCGATTCCTCTTATTTTATCAACCATTCGCCGTGTCAAAAATGCAGAGGGGATGCAAGGAGCACAAGGCCTGCACATCCAAGCAAGTGGTAACATGGACTTGTACATGGAACATCCCAAGCGCAAGCAGAGCTGCGATGAGCGTGTACAACAAGCTAGCGTAAGTCCCTGCATTTCATTTAATTTGTCTTGGCATTCGTGTATGATTTGTGTGCGTGGCTGATCCATGAATTCAAGTTACCAGGGCTAATATTTAACTTAAAAATACGAAGGCACTTGCACCGGAAATCAACATAACTTGAGAAATGTGAAGCTACATGCACTTTGAAAACCAGCTAATGATCCAAAGTAGTTCAGATTATAAACACTAAATGATGCAAGCACCAAAAACACAAAATGCAACATGGTGTACAAGGACTACAAACATGGTCTGTACCTGCTTGAATTATTCGTTCTCTGGCTGAAAATATCGAAGTGTAATTGAACGTATAACCAGTGCGCAAACTGCATATCAATATATCTATCCTGCACATGTATGCCAATAGTTTCAAACAACAGATTAGGAAAGTATTTATGCTATGTTGTCATGATACGGGGACTTTCTGGTAGATGGCCTCGACGTTTCCTCAAGCTATGAAAATGCACTGTAATTTGCTTGTCATCAATGCCTGCAAATATCTGTCTCTCTCAACATAGTAGATCATATTTAGACACTAAATCCTTCAATGAGCTTGCAAAATGCTTGCATTAGAGCCCTCAGTAGACACTATATGTTCATCACCAGGAGCATGTAAAATGTTTGCATCAAATCCTTCATTAGCAGTCTGTTCATTAGACACTTGAGCTCAAGAACAACATGAGCTTGTATGTTTGCACCGAAACTTGATTAGATACATTAGATTCATCGATTCAGTATTGATTGGGGAGTTATAAAATAAGTAAAATTGGTTTCATTTTCTCATAGATTCTCTACATACAAGCAGTTTTACAACACCGTCAGTTTAACTATTGGCCAGAAATTGAAGAGTTGAACTAGATATAATCAGGGATGTGATGCACCTGCTTGTTGCGCATGCTACTCTTGCAAGCTGCGATCGTCTGCTTATGCAAGCTCGATGCCATGCCGTCTTGCCGCCGCTGCCTCCCACGCAGGCTACACCTGTGGTTGGATCTTCATCTTCTTGTCATTCCGTTCGCTTGAAGCTCGGCGACCGCCTCCAACGAGGGCGCGAGGAAGTGATGTGTCGGTCTGTCCAATGACGGCTAGGTTAGGAGCGAACTGATCGAGGCGGAGCGAATGAATTGGGATTTTTCCTGCCGTCGATCGATATGGGAGGCGCTCGTTTGGGCATGAGCCTGCTATAGGGCCTGCCTTGCACTTATGTTATTGGCCCATCCAAATTGAAACATTTTCTTCATTTTTACATTGCACGCTTGTGCGTTGGGACGAACAAAACTAGCGTGGGCCAACCTCGACGACTCAAACTAGGTGCACAATTTCCAGCCACCGAGGCGGCCGCCCATACCAGCCCCTATGGTGGCGTCGCCTTTTTGCGTGTATGATTGGATAGTGAAAAATATTCGATGGCGCTTTTGTTTTACCCACGAATGGTTGAATTGCTTGTTTCTATGAATTGAGTTCGCCAATAATGTGAAGGATGCCAGTCTTTTCATCCTATTGTAGATTGCTTAGATCTCGATATGCCAGAAATAATCGCATGAAATATACAGTAAAAGCCAGTGTGATGTGTTTGGCTACAACTAGTCTGACTACACGTCCTCATATAACATATCAAGGATGCACCATCTTACCAGATTAACCATTCGACTTACCCATGCAGTGTGGGAAGAAAGAAGTATTGGGACTGCGTATCCAATCAATTGATGCCATGGACTCCTTCCTACAACCTTGTAAGCGAAAAAGAAGTTGCAGTGTGCCTGTACAAAGAACTAGCATAAGTTCAGTTACCTGCTTCTCGGAATTTTAGTTAACCACTTACTGCAAAATTGTTGAATTATGTTGCTTGGCTTAATTTAGTTTGCTACTGATTACATAATGGCACAGCCTATTAATCATATTGTAGACTGTGCCTATCTATGTGTTTGATACTTACTGTTAAGAATTACCTGTTTGCCTTAACTTAAATATCTACTTGTTTGTTTAACTGCATTGCTGCTGCAACAGCGGGTTACAATGATGTTCATAACTACTTTTCAGCATCCAATTGAAACTCTTTAATTCCTTGTTTGTTTAACTGGTTTGCTGTTATAACTCCCAGTTGAGATGTTTTGCTAACTTCAACTTTTCTGAATCCAATCGGAACTTTAATGGCAAAACAGGTTAGCCCAAGATCAAAGAGCGAGGTCCGCATGGACGTTGCATCATCCCGCAGCAGTGGCACCGGCCCAATCGTGCATTATGAATTGCCAACTGCTGATGCTCTAGAGGCTAAACTAGTGGTAGAAAGAGATTATGCTTCTGCACTTAGAGATGAAGTTGACATGTTGAGGAAGCAAACAACACAATCACAAGCAGTACTCAAGACAACCATTAAATATTTGGTGGATTTCAAAACGAAGCAAGCTGAGATTGACCAGATTGTTAAGGTCCTGAAGGAAAAAAGGAAATTAAATTCCTACTTGGTAAATCATAGGTGAAATGTTCTTTCCATAGTTGAATAACCTTTGTGTTGTCTGTTCATGTAATAAATCAAACCATTTGTTTTAGAGATCATGTAATAATTGTTTTTTTTTGGTTTGTAATTTTATTTAAGCACAAGTCTGTATTAATTGATAAGACTGGAGACATTTCATTTGGATTGCTGTGCTGGACCTACAAATATGTTAATCGGGCTGAATGTGCATTCAGCAATAGTAGTAGTATAGATGGACCATAAGTGGCACGCATCGGAAAGGGCCAAGATGCTGGCTAAAAAAAGGATGTTGCTGTAGCCAAAAAAAAGTACAACGGCCTGGCTTATGTATGTTAGTTGATATTATTGATCCATATACTATATAAGTGTTTATATGTTCGTTAGTTTTGTACATTATTGGTTGATTGACTCGGTATTTGAATCTTGATACATCGCTTGTGTACATATCTAAATGGGAGTACACATTATGTTGCGTGTGACATTTGAGTTGGACATAAAGTGTTCCAAATATTCGAATTCACCTTAAACTGGATTCTAGCTTCTGAATTCGAGTATCGGCATTTGTAAATCATATTCATATATGACAGTGGAATAGATCTTTGTCGTGCTTTTGAAGATATATAAAAACACATAGAATGATTTATAAAGATTCATATAGGAATACAAAATGGATTCGAATTTAGTTGCCAGGGTAAACGTGGATGCTTATTGTCCCAAAATTCGAAAGAAGCGGCAAAATGTCCACTCCCATGTCGTCTGCCCGAAGCCAAGTCTTTGGGAGATGGAAATTACTGTCTACCCCTTACACAGACAATCCATCGGCCCGATTTCCACTGCTCTCAATAGGGGTAGGTTAGTAACTTCAAGTAGACATGATACGACCGCCTCTGAGCCCATTCCGACATGGTGGGTGCCAAACATGGGCGGCAAAACACATTTGATTCAAGCTCGTCCGAAAGACCTCTATTTCTCCCTCCATTTCCCCATTCATACACGGCGGGCGGCAAAACAAACTCGACTCGGCCGAAATCGATGTAGGCAAATATTTTCAATAGGGGCAGGTTTGTAACTTCACTCAGACGTGACACAACCTCCCTACCTGTCAGCCATGTTCATACACCGTGGGCGCCAACCATGGGCGCCAACCACCCTCTCCTCGCCCGAAATTGCTCTGGGCAAATATTGGCGAGATGCGAGATTACTGTCCTATCCCCAACCGACGAGACGTCCAAATTTTAAACGGGGGCTAAGTTCGTAACTTTCCCATATTTCAGACAGGCGCGTCCCAAAAACATGGTTCCCCATACCTCTCCCTCCATTTTCCCATTCATACACCGTCCACGCTAGAACACCCCATCCCCACACCAGCCTCCGTCCGCCATTCCATCCATCGCGCCGTCCTCCACCACATCCATCGCCACCGTCCTCCACCATGCCGGAGCGCCTACCAAGACCGCATCGTCCACTGCTAGAGATGGTCGTTTCTTATCCACGGCGATGGACCAATAGCCTTGCATCGCGTCCTCTCGCTTCATAGGCGCCGTCGTCCTCTTTGCCAGGGCCGCTCACACGATCTTCTCTTCCACCGCAACGGGACTTATCCCCCGATGCACCCGTCTACCGTCGCAGATCTGCTTCAACGCCACCGACAGCCATCGCACCCCCGATGCCTACACGGCGCCGCAAGAGGGTGGTACTTCATATCTCCTCAAATTTTTGATCTCAACCAGAAAATATATCTTAACTTGGTTACTCTACTTTCTTTTCAGCTCTTATAATTTAGTTCTTAGTTCGAAGCAAACAATGGATGCTAAATATCATTTCTCCAGTTTGCAGCTTCAAATCTGCCATGGCACAACCATAATACGGTTTAATTGATCATGCTTAGGGTTTAATTGATCATGTTGGTTCCGTGGTGGTTTCTTTAATAGAAATCGGAGGGGAAACCCTCTTTTTCTAAAAAAATATGTTTAGAGTTTCCCCCCTTTTATGATCACTATACGATCAAAATACGTGCTTCGTGTCATAATAACACTGCTCCAGCCATCAAGCTAAACAAGCTTAGTTGTTCAAATACGAATCTGATATTATTAAAACAGAGTTGTTTAATTGGTCAGCTAAATGTTCCTAAATTAGTTTCAAAATGCATGTTCGCCGCTCGGTGTGTATCTCTGAGGTGCCCACGGTGGGCCGCCCACCCTAGGATTTTGGGTCGCCCCAGCCCCGATTCCTCTCGTTCTCACAAGGCTTCGATCTCTACTGCCCTCACCGCTTTGCCTCATTGGTGACTTGTTGTCCCCGGACGGCATGACTCTAGGAGGAGACGCCGGACTAACAGAGGCCAGAGCCGCCGCCCAATAGCGCCACCGCTGCCCGGCGCGCCGCCGTGCCTACCTTCCCAGTCTGTTCAGGGCTCAGGCATGCAGGACCCACCAAGCCAACCCAATTTATCCTGATATACGTCCTCAACACTCAACAGCCACTCCTCATCACCCATTTTCTAATTGATTCATTACTCATTAGGCAGGACTGTCATTAGGGTTTGTTGTGTGCTCAGTTCTACCTACACTTAATGGTTCAGATGTATTTCGGTAATCTTTAGTACCTCTAAAGTTCACAGTGGTTTTCAAAATTCGCCCTCGTAATGTAAACTAGTCATTTTGGATTGTTGGTCGTAGTGACATTGACCAGATTACTACTCCAAGCCAAGTTTGTTGACAATTTTACTTGTCTTTCTTACTCATTCGATATAATATCCAATTATTCACGTCGATTAGTTGCAAACAATAAGTGCTAGACAAACTTCTTCATTCAGATTTTGGACGGTCTCTTCATCGCAGATTACAATTCTGCATACTTGTCCTAATAAGCTCACAAGTAAATGATTGATTCACTACATCTATGCTTGCCTTGTCATATTTGTTGTCAATATTCTTTTAGGGTGGACCACCTGTTTCTAAATCTTTGGAACCGTAGACATGAGTGAATAGTATTTTCTATGTGATCTCTTCCATCATGTGTGGGTAACGAACACGCATTGTATAGAAAGAAAGTGTCATTTCCATCTTTTACATAGGTTTCGATCTTTTACATGGAATACAATCTGCCTACTTGCTTTGTGTCGCACTACCAACACTCCACCCTTGAAGCTAAACATTACACCACTCATAATTGCTTAGTTTATTTGTTCAAATACTGAATTTCATATGATTCTAATGTTCCTACTTCAGTTTTGAAATGTGTGCTGCACTGTTATAGAGACATAAGGGGTTTGTATTTGTGTGTGTGGTCAGTCAAGACGGTTGGGAGGTGAACTCTGCATATGCAGGGGTTTAAAGGGAGACACTCTCCGAGTTGAATCCGCAATGCATTCCGTAGATAATCTGACTACTTTTTATGTTTTCATGAATCTCAGATTCTGAATAGCATCATAATGATTATGAGCTTGCGTGCATGAAAAGAATAAAGCAGAACAATGCCATGGCTGTCAAACTTGGCATTAAGGGACTGAAATCAAGTCTGGATGCAATGCAATGCAAACGCTCTCCACCTACAGATTCATGCTCAGAATGTGATCCTAATAGTGATTTGAGCTAGAGGGAGACCTAAGTCAATGTAGCTCCCTAGTGGAGGAGTCAGAGGAAGATTCCCTATCTTATTCACCCATCAAGGTACTTGCTCTAACTTTCCAAGGTTACATTGCTCGCACATATCTTGCAACTGATGCTTTGCATTGCTTCTACTTTGTTGAACTGCCATTAGCTTAGTTTACACATCGTATGTGAATACGCCTGCCTATCCATTTTCAAAGACATATTCCATCTGTCATCATACCATATTTATCCATTCAAATGTTGTTCTTGTCTATCAGACATTCAAAAGGAAGAGGGTGATTGCTGATCGTGGAGGAGCACAAGCAAAGTATTTGGAAAAGGTAGTGTCACCTGATAAATCAAATAGCCCAATAGGTGTAGTTGCAATATCACCTGACCCACAAAATACCCCAACTCTAGCAGACTCTAGCCCTACTACACTGGTCATTTCTGATGCCCCAACTCAGCAGATCCCAACTGCAGCAAACAGTATGATTATGCAAGTTGACATAGCACCAGTTGTACGACGCAAAACCCCCATTCCAGCAAAGAGTACACCAAATCCAGTTCCCAAATCCCTTTTCGAACCAGAGAGAGCCCCAATTGCAGCAAATAGGACCCCTGTTCCATTTCATCCCAGTTTAGAAGACGAAGCTTATGTTGTTGTCGAACTTTGTGCGATCTTTCCTTCATGGAAAGATTATACATGAACAGAACAATTTCCAGTCTTCCTCCGCAACTTACGCGTAAGTAATGTACTAATGCTATTCATGGTCATTATCGCATATGTTTCACGATGTAAGACACAAGATTTCATTCTTTTAAATAGGTGAGGAGCAAACTGGATGGTGATGACGAGCAAGGGTTGGTTGCGCTTTTCAAGCACTCGTTGATGAAGTATCATTCCTACCTGAGGCAAGCGCACTTTGATGGCAAGCCTCTGAACGAAATTTCTGTAAAGTCTCCGGTGCTACATTTATCCGACGGTGATCGGAATAATCTTGTTACACATTGGTCTCGGCTGCAGTGTAAGGTACTGTATATGATATCACATCACAATTTGAACTACATTTCTGCATTTGCCTTAATGTCTCACTTGTACGAAAATTGTTAGCAGAAGAACATCCGTTCTCAAGGGACCACAAAATCTCGCAACTATACCGCATAATCGCATTGCTCTTGTGAGTACCTCTTGCCCTGTATGACCATACTTACTTTCATAGTTGTTTGATTATGTAGCGTCACTGCACATGTTAGCCTCGTAATCGTCCATTTGGTGGACATTATAAGATCCGTATGGACTCTTACATAAATTTAGAATCAACCCAATGCTTTTGAAGAGGTTTAGCTCTGCAGTCCTCTTGTAAGGACTGAATGTGGTCTATCACTATACTTACATTAACAGCTACTTCCAGGGATTGGTAGTTGATTATGTAGCATCAATCTGCATATTATCTTCATTATCCTCTATCCCTTCCAGTATTACCATATCTATAATTACTCTCTACAAAATGTAGAGTACATGCAATGCTTATGAAGAACATTATGTGCTGAAATTCTTGAGTTATCCTTCCCTTGACATGGAGAAGGGCATTATAAAGCCGGTGTTAACTGTTAATGTAAGTCAGTCCTTCTAAAGCCTTTATCCTCAACTGCTGTTTAATTTTCTCATACTCCGTATCGTTTACTATTGTTTAGTTTGCTGTTTCTACCAAAATGCATGTTCGTAAGAACCGTAAGTTCTAAGTTTTACTTGTAAAACCAAATTCCTTACTCATACCATGCACATTACTTAATACTCCCTATATGTATGCTTGTTTTTGTGGATCTATAATCCAGTGTGTGGTGAAGCAGCCCACGTTTGCACCTTGTCATCTCTGTTTTATCTTCTTGATGTGGTGATGATATGAACAACATGCCATGCACATTATCCAAAATAGATACAATGATTTTCTTTGCCTTTCATCTATGCTTGTTATGTTGACATGGTAATCCAGTAGTGTGGTGAAGCTCCCCGCATTATGAACAATGCCAAATTATGCTATTGATATTTTGAAATTAGTCTTTATTTTTTAATTTGAAATTGGATAGAATTGACAGAACAGTTATCATCTTTGTTTATACATGTGCGAACCTGTCATCTCTCTGCTTTGTTTCAGGGTGATATGCCTGATGGCATGCACAAGTCTGCTGAAGGCTGTGAGACAAACCCAACATATATTGCAGCAAAGAAGGCAAAACATCTTGAAGATAGCGAAACAACCCCAAAGTCTTGTCTTGATGCAGTGTTCAAGTTACTTGAGACTAACAGTCAGACAAGCTCACAGAATTCGTTGTCTGAATCAGTTCGACTTCTTCAGTCCCAAGTTCTAGCAGAAAGGCATTCTGCAACTCAACTTCGACTTGAAGTCCTATCTCTAAGAAAGATTGCGGAGAACACCAATGAGAACCTCATCGCTAAACAGCTACACCCGGAAGCTATGACCGACATGCTAGGCCGGTCTCACAGCCTTGCTCAGCAGCTTGCCCAGCAGTTCCCCCGCAAGGCTAACCTTTCTTGAACTGTCTTGGAAGTGGTCTCGGTTCAGTATTATTTTGTTACGCTGCAATGATGCCTAGTTTTTGTAATCTGCTTCTTCGTTGCGCTTTATGATCACTAGTGGCGAACTTCGATGCCCAGTGGATGCAATATACCTTAAATCCTTTATTGTACAGTGTAGGTTTATTCTTAGTTACTATGCCGTAATTTCTTTATTGTATAGAGTAAGTTTGTTCTTAATTCCTACTAGTTACTGCCATCATTCGCTATTTGAAAAAAAATCAGATGTAGTCGACCAGACCAAAACATTTGACTCTAACGGGCCAGGTTTTTAGCGGGCCACAATTGGGCCGGCCTGCGTCTTTCTTGGGCCCGAATGATTGGGGCCTTCACACATTGCGCCAGGCCCAAACTTACACCGGCCTATATTTTAGTTGGGCCTTTTGTCGACCCAGCGCTTAGTTTGGCCCAGGTAGCGTTGGGCCATTAATAGGCTGAATATTGTACTGGCCTGTTACGGCCGAGATGAAACCACAGGCCTTTAGCAGCCCAAAATGCATGTTGGGCCACAATTTTCACTAGTCATCGACGGGCCTTCAGCAGGCCGAAATGTAGACCGGGCCGTTTTGGGCCCAGTTAGCTCACGGGCCGTTACCAGGCCGAAACATATCTCGGGCCTTAGTTGGCCCACTAATATCATGGGCCTTTAAGAAGCCGAAAGCTTAGTACAGGCATCAACGGGCCGAATTACGCGACATGCCTTTAACAGGCCCAAAGTCACGTTGGGCTTAACTGTAGCCACCTTTAGCACGGGCCGTTAGTGGGCTCGATGTCCCGTTGGACCATATATGGCCCATGGGAAGCACGGGCCATTCCCAGGCCGAAAGTCACACCGGGCTGAAATGGGCCCATGTCTACATCAGGCCTCTAACAGGCCGAAAGTCATGGGCTGTAGTTGGGCCCAAATATTCGGCGAACAATTAACGGGCCAGATCTGGCTTCAGGCCGCAAATGGGCACAAATATTGGGTGAACAATTAACGGGCCAGATATGGCTTCGGGCCGTAAATGGGCCCAAATATTGGGCGAACAATTAACGGGCTAGATCTGGCTTCGGGCCGTAAATGGGCCTTTATTAAGCAGGCCGTTATTGGGCTGGCCCACTAGTACCTGATTAAGTTCTACGGGCCTTTGACTGGGCCGGCCTTTTTAACCTATATGGGCCTCTATTGGGCCCAGCCACGTGTCGACGTATCATAGGCATGTCTCCTCTAATGGACGGGCGACATCTGGCCCACTGACGAGCTGACAGGTGTTCCCTTCGGCCAATCAGAATTTTACACGTGGAAATTTCCCATTGGTCAGGGTTGTTAACGGGTTATCGGATCCAAAATTCGACCCGATAGCTTAACGGCGTTCCGTTACGGTGGATGCCACGTGTCGATTACCCTTGACGAAAGCACTTCTGTGACGCGCGATTTATCATCATGGAAGTGGACACTTCCGTGATGATAATTTTGGTAATGTCATGGAACACTTCTACGACAGCACAGGTATGACTATCTTGATTCTGTCATAAATTTGTCATGGATGTACATGCATGACAAAAAACGCGACCTACTGTGACAAACACGTATCATCACGGAAGTGTATTTTTTTGTAGTGTCAAAAGCCCGACCACGACAGAAGATAGAAAGAGAATGAAAGTCATTCCCTATGCCTCAGCCATAGGTTCTCTAAAGTATGCCATGCTGTGTACCAGATCTATTGTATACCCTACACTGATTTTTGGCAAGGGAGTACAATAGTGATCTAGGAGTAGACCACTGAACAGCGGTCAAAATTATCCTTAGTGGAATAAAGATATGTTTCTCGATTATGGAGGTGACAAAAGGTTCTTCATAAAGGGTTACGTCGATACAAGTTTTGGCACTGACCCAGATGACTCTAAGTCTTAATCTGGATATATATTGAAAGTGGGAGCAATTAGCTAAAGTAGCTTCGTGCAGAGCATTGTAGACATAGAAATTTGCAAAATACATACGGATCTGAATATGGCAGACCCGTTGACTAAACTTCTCTCACAAGCAAAACATGATATCACCTTAGTACTCTTTGGGTGTTAATCACATAGCAATGTGAACTAGATTATTGACTCCAGTAAACCCTTTGGGTGTTGGTCACATGATGATGTGAACTATAGTTGTTAATCACATGGTGATGTGAACTATTGATGTTAAATCACATGGCGATGTGATCTACATTATTGACTCTAGTGCAAGTGGGAGACTGAAGGAAATATGCCCTAGAGGCAATAATAAAGTTATTATTTATTTCCTTATTTCATGATAAATGTTTATTATTCATGCTAGAATTGTATTAGCCGGAAACATAATACATGTGTGAGTACATAGACAAACAGAGTGTCACTGGTATGCCTCTACTTGACTAGCTAATTGATCAAAGATGGTTATGTTTCCTAGCCATAGACATGAGTTGTCATTTTATTAACGGGGTCACATCATTAGGAGAATGATGTGATTGACTTGACCCATTCTGTTAGCTTAGCACTTGATCGTTTAGTATGTTGCTATTGCTTTCTTCATGACTTATACATGTTCCTATGACTATGAGATTATGCAACTCCGTTACGGAGGAACACTTTGTGTGCTACCAAACGTCACAACGAAACTGGGTGATTATAAAGGTGCTCTACAGGTGTCTCCGAAGGTACTTGTTGGGTTGGCGTATTTCGAGCTTAGGATTTGTCACTCCGATTGTCGGAGAGGTATCTCTGGGCCCTCTCGGTAAAGCACATCACTATAAGCCTTGCAAGCATTGTGACTAATGATTTAGTTGCGAGATGATGTATTAAGGAATGAGTAAAGAGACTTTCGGGTAACGAGATTGAACTAGGTATTGAGATACCTATGATCAAATCTCGGGCAAGTAACATACCGATGACAAAGGGAACAACGTATGTTGTTATGCAGTTTGACCGATAAAGATCTTCGTAGAATATGTAGGAGCCAATATGAGCATCCAGGTTCCGCTATTGGTTATTGACCGAAGACTTGTCTCGGTCATGTCTACATAGTTCTCTAACCTGTAGGGTTTGGATGCTTAAAGTTCTGTGACGATTTGTATTATGAGTTTATGTGTTTTTATGTACCGAAGGTAGTTCGGAGTCCCGGATGAGATCGGGGACATGACGAGGAGTCTCGAAATGGTCGAGACGTAAAGATCGATATATTTGACGACTATATTCGGACATCGGAAAGGTTCCGAGTGATTCGGTATTTACGGAGTACCAGGGAGTTACGGGAATTCGCCGGGAGAAGTATTGGGCCTTATTGGACCATACGGGAATAGAGGAAAGAGGCCAAAAGGAAGGAGGCGCCCCCCCCCCTCTGGTCCGAATTGGACAAGGGGTGCAGCCCCTTTTCCTTCTCCCTCTCCCCCTCTTTCCTTCTCTCCTACTCCGGAAAGGAAAGGGGAATCCTACTAGGACTTGGGAGTCCTAGTAGGACTCCCCACACATGGCGCGCCGCCTCTAGGGCCGGCCTCTCCCTCCCTCCTTTATATACGAGGGCAGGGGGCACCTCTAGACACAACAATTGACCTCTTGATCTCTCAGCCGTGTGCGTAGCCCCCCTCCACCATAATCCACCTTGATCATATCGTAGCGGTGCTTAGGCGAAGCCCTGCGTCGGTAGCATCATCATCACCGTCATCACGCCGTCGTTCTGACGGAACTCTCTCTCGAAGCTCTGCTGGATCGGAGTTCGTGGGACGTCATCGAGTTGAACGTGTGCTGAACTCGGAGGTGCCGTGCGTTCGATACTTGGATCGGTCGGATTGTGAAGACGTACAACTACATCGACCACGTTGTCATAACGCTTTCGCTTTCGGTCTACGAGGGTACGTGGACAACTCTCCCCTCTCGTTGCTATGCATCACCATGATCCTGTGTGTATGTAGGAATTTTTTTTTGAAATTATTATGTTCCCCAACAATCATGTGTGTTGCTTTGGTAAGCGCCGGCCCCTCAAGTATGGCAAGGCTAGGGCTAACATTTATTTCTAGACTACATCCATTGGGGCTAAAGCTGATATGCATAAAGTTTGTTTCATGTTTGTGATGTCCTTATTAACAAGCGATGCGAGGAGAATGTAGCTTATGTTGGGTCTCTTGTTGGTGTTACTCTTGAGCTGGACCTGCTAGTCTCTATAAGCCAGAGTATGCTCGCATTTTTTTAGGATTCATCGATATTGTTGAGATCCCTCCCTCTACTGAAGGGGTTTTAGATTATCATTTCTATGACTTTTATTCCGAAGTGGAATGTTTTGCTATTGGAGGGTGAGGGAGTCCTGGATTAGGGGGTGTCCGGATGGCCGGACTACCATCATCAGCCGAACTATCATTTGCCGGACTATCATCATCGACCGGACTCCAAGACTATGAAGATACAAGATTGAAGACTTCACCCCGTATCCGGATGGGACTTTCCTTGGCGTGGAAGGCAAGCTTGGCGATACGGATATGTAGATCTCCTACCATTGTAACCGACTCTATGTAACCCTATCCCTCTCCGGTGTCTATATAAACTGGATGGCTTTAGTCCGTAGGACTACAATCACAACAACCCTTACAATCATACCATAGGCTAGCTTCTAGGGTTTAGCCTCCTTGATCTCGTGGTAGATCCACTCTTGTAAACATCCACAATATCAATATTAATCAAGCAGGACATAGGGTTTTACCTCCATCAAGAGGGCCCGAACCTGGGTAAACATCGTGTCCCTTGTCTCCTGTTACCATCCGCCTAGATGCACAGTTCGGGACCCCCTACCCGAGATCCGCCGGTTTTGACACCGACATTGGTGCTTTCATTGAGAGTTCCTCTATGTCGTCACCGATAGGCTTGATGGCCTCTTCAATCAACAACGACGCAGTCCTGGGTGAGACCTTTCTCCCCGGACATATCTTCGTATTCGGTGGCTTCGCACTGCGGGCCAACTCCCTTGGCCATCTGGAGCAGATCGAAAGCTACGCCCCTGGCTGTCAGGTCAAGTTTGGAAGCCTAAAATTCACGGCCGACATCCGCGGGGACTTGATCTTCGATGGATCTGAGCCACAGCCGAGCGTGCCGCGCTGTCACAATGGGCATGACCTAACTCTGCCGCCGGACAGCACCTTGGAGGCCGCACACGAATCCGCTCCGACTCATAGTCTGGAGCCGATCGCTCGGATCGAGGACGGACGGCTGGACACCGCCTCGAGAGCTGCAACTCCTACGGCGATGGAGCCGAACACTTACCTTGTCCCGCATAAAGCCCATGACTCCGAGGTGCTGGACTCCCTGCCGGACTCCGGACCTCCTGCGTCCTTGCCAGTCGAATCCGATTGGGCGCCGATCATGGAATTCACCGCCGCGGACATCTTTCAGCACTCGCCCTTCGGCGATATCATAAATTCACTGAAGCATCTCTCGCTATCCGGAGAGCCTGGCGAACCACGCCGGGACGGTTGGGACGCGGACGACGAAGAAATTCAGATCCCACCCACCACCCACTTCGCCGCCACCGTCGGCGATTTAACCGACGTGCTCGACTACGACTCCAAGACATCGACGGTATGGACAACGATGCCGGAGACTACCAAGAACCAGCGCCTACGGGACCTTTGGAAGACCACCTCGTCATACGACATATACATGGTGGACACCCCAAAAGATGGGGACGGCGAAGAAGCAAAGGAGGCCGATTCCTTAAAGAAACAGCCCAAGCGCCGACGTCGTGGCGCCGCTCTAAATCCCGCCACGGCAAGAATGGAGATTCCGCACAGGAGATAATAACACCCCGAAAGTGCCGAAGACAACTCCCTCCAAAGACGATCCAGCGCGAGGAGGAGGCGAAGCAAGCCCTCGGGAGAGGGCGGCGATTTAAGAGGTCGAGGATGAAAATTACTTACCTCCCTCTCGAGACGAGGCAAGCCTCGGCGACACTTAATTCATCGTGCACGAGGATCCCGTCGAACAAGAGCGTTTGAGAGGCAGGCTAATGGCCACGGCAAACAGCCTAAAGAAAAGCAACAACAGCTTCAAGCTGATCAAGACCTCATGGCCGACAGATGGACCGAGGTCCTCGCGGCCGAAGAGTATGAACTCGAACGCCCCTCCAAAAGTTACCCAAAAAACGCAAGTTGCTCCCCCGATTAGAGGAGGAGGCATACAAACCTGCATCACCAGCGCATAATACGGCAGACCGACCACCTCGTGGCGCGAGAGAGGCGTGCAAGCCCTCCACTAAAACCGCACCTCGCATCGCTCAAAAGCAGGAAGCCCACGGGAACGCGCGGACTTGCGAGATATATTGAGGACAAGGCAAGACAATCCAGATCTATCTATGGATCGGTGGACGCCCACGACCCACGCATTTAATACCGTCGCACCGGATACAACTACTCTGGCCGGGCCGAACACAGCAGACAACGCTCTCTCGAGCTATATTGCTCAATACAGAGGCGCCGCACACCCACTATGCTTCGCTGACAAAGTAATGGATCATCAAATCCCCGAAGGGTTCAAACCCGTTAATATCGAATCCTACGATGGCACAACAGACCCCGCAGTTTGGATTGAGGACTATCTCCTCCATATACATATGGCCCGCGGCGACGATCTTCACGCCATCAAATATCTCCTGCTCAAGCTTAAAGGACCAGCTCGGCATTGGCTTAACAGCTTGCCCGCATAGTCAATTGGATGCTGGGAGGACCGGAAGCCGCATTCTCGACAACTTCGTGGCACGCGTATGCGACCACCCGGACGCAGATGACCTAAGCCACATAATCCAGCAGCAGATTTAATCGCCAGCAATTCGGACACGGTTCTTAACAAAGAAAAATCAAATCGCCGACCGTCCGGATGCAGAGGCACTCGCTGCCTTCAAACATAACATCCGCGATGAGTGGCTGGCCCAGCACCTAGGACAGGAGAAGCCGAAATCCATGGCAGCCCTCACATCACTCATGACCCGCTTCTGTGCGGGAGAGGATAGCTGGCTAGCTCGCAGTAACAACCTCAGCAAAAACGCTGGCAGTCTGGATACCAAGGACCGCAATGGCAGGTTGCGTCGAAACAAAAACAAACGCCGCATTAACGGAGGCAGCAATGAGGATACGGCAGTCAACGCCGGATTCCGAGGCTCCAAGCCCGGTCAACGGAAGAAGCCATTCAAAAGAACCACCCCGGGCCTGTCCAATTTGGACCGAATACTCGACCGCTCTTGTCAAATACATGGAACCCCCGAAAAGCCAGCTAACCATACCAACAGAGATTGTTGGGTATTCAAGCAGCAGCAAATTAATTGCGAAAATAGTGACAAGGGCTACACAGCGATGACGAGGAAGAGACCCGCCGCCGAACAACAGAGGACAAAAGGATTCCCCCTCAATTTCGGACGGTAAACATGATATACGCAACGATATTCCCAAGAGGGAGCGCGAGCGTGCACTAAGGACGATACGGCGATGGAGCGATCGCCCCAAAATTCAACCCATGGTCCTCTTGCCCGATCACTTTCGATCGAAGAGACCATCCGACCGATATCCGCCATGGCGGATTCGCCGCATTGGTTTTAGACCCAATCGTTGATGGATTTCACCTCACGAGAGTCCCGATGGACGGCGGCGAGCTGAACCTGCTTTATCGAGGATACAAAGGCGCAAGATGGGCATAGACCCTTCAAGGATTAAACCTACAACGACAACCTTCAAAGGCGTCATACCGGTGTCGAGGCCAATTATATGAGCTCACCACACTGGAAGTGGTCTTCGGATCCCGGATAATTTCGAGCGAGGAGTTAATCTTCGACATAGTCCCGTCCGCAGCGGCTATCACGCTCGCTCGGACGAACCGCGTTTGCAAAATTCAACACGGTGCCGCATTATGCATACCTTAAGCTCAAGATGCCAGCCCTCGTGGAGTCATCACGGTCAACGGAAACACGGGAACGCCCCTCCGAACGGAGGAACATACAGCGGCTCTCGCGGCAAGTACTGAGCAGCCTTTTAAGGCAATTCTCGAGTCCGCCGTTAAACGACCGGACACGACCAAACGCGCCAAGCAACATCAACCAAGACCACGCACGCCTCGCACGCAGCGTAGCAATGCGGCCCCAACCCCAGCCCTCGCAAAATTGTAAGACAAACTCTCACAGACATAATTACGCCTGGAGATACCATGGGCATAGGGGAAGGGCACAACCACAACAGACCAGTGCGGTTCGACCACACCGGGGCTCCCAAGTGTGTCGCTCTTTTTTCTTTTATTTTCTCTTTTTATACAGAACTCAGTCCGTGGCGAACCTGCCGAACTCATGATGCAATAGCTGGGAAGGACAAAGGCGCATTTAACACTCGTGTGTTCTCCATCACGAGCATTAAATTTGTTAAATACAACATTCCGCTGCCTACCCTCGGAGGGAGACGCCTTTAATTCGTCCAATCCCTTGCTTTCCGCACTATTTGTATCATTCTCGCTGCGATAGCATATCTTCTCGAATAAAATGCAGCACTTTTTGCCTATAATTGCATTACTTTATATATATATATATGTTCATTTACGACATGTTGCACCCGTGCATCTTGGTACGGCCAAATACACCAGGGGCTTATGTCCTCCGCATTATGGTGTGATAAAGTCCGCACACTTTCACAAGTGCGGCACCCCGAACTTATAGCTTTATATGAATCAGCTCCGAATCATGTCTTGGGTCAATAGTTGGGTTTGCCCGGCTCCCATGGTTGGCACCTTACGTTCCGTTCTATCGGCTAAGGTAGCACTGGGAGAACCACTGCGATTGTGCCCCGGTTGAGCCGGGTTAACGCCTCAGTGGAGAAAGCTAAAACTGACTGGCATGATAAGGCGAGAGACTGGTCTCTGTTCGAGAGGTCCTTTCGGGTCCTTAAAGACCTACGCCGCTTCGAGCGAAGTTCCAGATTATGTCTGATGAAGGCGTGGATAGCGCCCCAATTCGGTCTTCCGAATACTAGGGGCTTCGCCGAAATTTAAAATTATAGAATTCTATGGCTAAGTGAGAGTGTTCAAGCTCTATAAGTCCGGTTTCCTTGTTCGTTGTGTTGAGCGCCTCCCTAGATGGACCCAAAAATGGGAACAAGAGTGCTCAAGTTTATCCCGAACACCCCAAAGACTCGTGGCATGGGGCTGAAGCCGACGACTTGCCATCTCTCGATTTCATAAACGGCCACACGAAGGTAATATTTTAAATTAAACAAGCGTTGCTTAGCGATATGAACAAAGTTTTCAGCGCACAGGATAACACATTGCTAATTCACTCAAAATTACATCGCTGGGGCACTCATCCGCAATCTTGCGGGCACCCTTCAAGACAGCCTTATAGTAAATTTGGGCGACGATGCTCCTTGCCCGCTGGTGGCGCGTCGCTGATTAGCTTCTCGCATCCAGCTTGCCCCAATGCACCTTTGCGCTGGCAAGGGCCCGACGAGCACCTTCAATACAAGCGGAGCGCTTGATAACCTCCACCCGGGGCACACATCCACCAGCCGTCAGACGAGGGCGAAGTAACTCCTGTGCATGGCCTCTCCAGCCACAAACCGGACTATGAGGCCCTTCATGGCCTGCTCGGCCACCTTGTGAAGCTTGACCAGCTGCTTCACCTGGTCGCTAGGGGCACGGATGGCCGGCCTCAAAGATACCGAGACCGAAGACCTTCTCCGTTGAGATCCCTCCTCGGCTCGGTAGAATGTGGCGGCATCGACACGCTGCTGAGGCAGATCTGCAAACGCCTCGAGAGCTCGAATTCGGGTAAGTAACACGTAATTTACATTCACATGCTTGCTTTGCATGAAAAATGCCTTACCCGCCGCTATCTTCCTCATCAACTCAATTTCTGAAGGGACTTATGGGCCTCGGCCTTGGCGGTTTTAGCACTTTCGAGAGCCGAGGCAAGCTCGGACTCTCGAGTCTTTGAGTCACGCCCAAACTCTCATGCTTTTCCATGAGAGCACGGAGCTCTTGCTGAACCACCGCCACCGCGCCTCCTTCTTTTCTCGCTCTGCCTGCTCCATGGCGCATTACGTTCGGTCGCAGACACGGCCTCCTTTGTGGTCGCCACCTCGCTCGTGGCCCTGCAGCACCCATGTTATCCTCGTTATTTTTGTTGCAACCTAAATCCTTTTTCAGAAGGTACAAGTCCAAAGTGGTGTTACTCACCTTCTTTGTCCTGGAGCTGCTTCTGGCGCGCCGAGCTCTTGCCCGACCGCCGAGCTCCTGCTTCAACGCACCGACCTCCGCAATCAGTGCGGTAGAGGTCAGCAGCGCAGCCTGCAACCCATATTGACATAATTTTTAGCAACCCTGCGTATATTTTTTCAGATCCTCGGTCCGCTTTTCTTTCCGAACACCGAACCGAGCATCGGGCTACTGTCTATGCGGTATTACATTGCATATTTTTAACTTCTTACCTCAAAGCCCGATAGAAGGCTCTGCGAAGCTTCGGTCGACCGCCCTTGGCGAAGCTGCACTTTTTCAATCACCGCACTCATAATAGTGCGGTGTTCTTCCTCGATGGAAGCGCTGGCGCCTCAACAATTGCCCGGCGCCCGGTTGAACGGAAGCCGCCCGGCGTTACGATCTTGCCTTCGATCGAAGGGCGCCGGCGGACTCCGGAACCACTGCGGGTTCATTGTGGAGTCCGGCGCAAAATCTGGGAGGACGCCTTGTGGCGCCCGAGCCTCCCCGATGGGTCCCTTCTGGGTTCCCACCTCGGCGTCCTCGGCGTCGCGAGGGGTGGAGGCGGTGGGATGGAGTCTACATCCGACGGAGCCAACGACCCGCCAAGAAGCGGGAGATCATCACTGGCCGTACTACGCAAAGTATGCGGCATTAGAATGACACTATGTGACGCAGAAAAGAAATTATAAATCATTCAGAATCCGGATACTTACGATCTCGCCGAGGCCTGGCCCTTGAAGGCCATTCTTCCTCGCCAACGTTGATGTTGGCGGAGCTGTCCGGGAATAGTCCTTCCCTCTTGACCCTTGGCCTCCCCTGCTGGGGAAGCCTTCCTCTTCCTCTCTCCTCCTCCGAGAGAGTCCTCTTCCTCCTCCTCATTTTCGGGAGGAATCCGCCGAGTCGTCGGACACTGAAAACGGGCACTCTTTCGAGCACCCGTGGCCTCCTTCTTGGTTTTCTTCTCCGGCACCACGTGCGGTGCGGAACTAGCAGCCTCGCTAGACGAGCCTCTCTGGGTCTTCGGCATAGGAGCCGGACAGTAATCTGCTCCGCCTTCCTCATCCAGTCCTATCAAAGGAAAAGGGAAATTAAAACCCGTGATAGAGTCAAACTATGAAAACAAGTGTCCCGTAAAGGGTAGAATCACTTACCTCGTCGGCTGGCGCTGGCGAAATCCGCGATCTTGATCGCGGATGCAGGGCTTCGCGCCTTTAAACAGCACCTTCCAGCGCCTTTCAGACGTTGTGTCAAGAGCTTGCTCAGCGCTGGTGATGTTCCGGATCGAACTCCCATAGATTGAATACCCGCTCTTGGCATGGGAGAATCCGGCGGACGAGCATGACCTGGACCACGTTAACCAGCCTGATCTTCTTCACCAACTTCTTGATACAGGCTTGGAGTCCCGTCAGCTCCTTCAAACTACCCCACAGCAAGCCCTTCTCTTTCCAGGAGGTGAGCTGCGTGGGGATACCAGATCTAAACTCGGGGGCCGCCGCCCATTTAGGGTCACGCGGCTCGGTGATATAGAACCACCTCGATTGCCACCCCTTGACGGATTCCACGAAGGCCCTTGAACTAAAGGATGTTGGGCATCTTGCCCAACATAGCGCCCTCCGACTCCGCTTGAGTGCCCTTCACTACCTTCGCTTGACATTGAAGGTCTTGAGCCAAGCGAAGTGGGGCTGGATGCAGAGGAAGGCCTCGCTTACCACGATAAACGCCGAGATGTTGAGGATGAAGTTCGGCACCAGATCATGGAAATCCAGGCCGTAGTAGAACATGAGCCCCCGGAAAAAGGGATGTAGTGGAAAGCCCAGTCCGCAGAGGAAGTGGGGAAGAAAGACGACCCTCTCATGGGGCCTGGGGGTGGGGATGAGCTGCCCCTCATCGGGCAGCCGGTGCTCGATGTCGCCGGAAAGGTATCCGGCGCCGCGCAGTTTGGCGATGTGCTCCTCCTTAACGGTGGACGCCAACCATTTACCTCCCGCTCCGGACATGGTCGGAGAAGGTTGAGACGAGATGCGTGAACTTGGGCGCTGGAGCTCGAGTGCGCGGAGATGGATAAGCAAAGGAGGAAGAAGGCGTAGGTGAGAAGGTGAATCCTTATCCCTTATATGGGCGGGCGAAGTCTTACGCGTCCCCCACCGGCCTGGTAAAACTCGCTTATCTCCCAAGCGTCACCATCAATGACGCGTTGGGTTACCCACGCCCGTATTAATGAGAATCCCGGATTAAGGGAAACACGATCTCGCTTCGACAAGACGTGCCAAGGAAACCGCTTCGCTAAATGCGCTGAGGTGGTAAAGTAAAAAACAATTCGAGTAATGGCTTGGTAGTGGTGTGACGTCATGCCACGGAAAACGCCGCAGATTGAACTTGTGTATATATTATTATTCTCTCTACGGTGGAATGTGGAATTTATTTTGCGAGCGGACACTATCTGGTGTTCACAATCTTCTATCATTTGGAGGAGGAACCCGCCTTGCAATGCCAAGCAATATACACGCCGGACTTATCGTCATTGAAGCCTGGTTCAGGGCTACCGAGGAGTCTGGATTAGGGGTGTCCGGATGGCGGACTACCATCATCAGCCGAACTATCATTTGTTGGACTATCATCATCGACTGGACTCCAAGACTATGAAGATACAAGATTGAAGACTTCACCCCGTATCCGGATGGGACTTTCCTTGGCGTGGAAGGCAAGCTTGGCGATACGGATATGTAGATCTCCTACCATTGTAACCGACTCTATGTAACCCTAGCCCTCTCCGGTGTCTATATAAACCGGATGGCTTTAGTCCGTAGGACTACAATCACAACAACCCTTACAATCATACCATAGGCTAGCTTCTAGGGTTTAGCCTCCTTGATCTCGTGGTAGATCCACTCTTGTAAACATCCACAATATCAATATCAATCGAGCAGGACGTAGGGTTTTACCTCCATCAAGAGGGCCCGAACCTGGGTAAACATCGTGTCCCTTGTCTCCTGTTACCATCCGCCTAGACGCACAGTTCGGGACACCCTACCCGAGATCAGCCGGTTTTGACACCGACAGAGGGCCTAAGAAAGGATAGAATATTTTATATGTAGGAAATAGTTCTCGCCCTTCGTTGTCCAAAAGCCCTAGACTTGATGATCAGTCCAAGTCTCATACTAGACATGTTGGTACTAGTAACTTTGAGGCCAGAACCTTATCTTCAGATGGGAAAAATACTGGTACACAACACTTGGTTGTTGTTTCTGAACAAAATTTCAAGGAAGATAGTGAAGATTGTAATGAGCTTTGAATTCACAAATTGGCTAAACAAAATGATGCGAATGTGGTGGATGATAACTTTCGTTTACCTTCTGGAGAGGCTATAGAAAATTCCGTTGAGATTGTTAATGAGCATAACAATGTCATATCTTGCTGTGTGACACCTTCTCAAGTTGGTGTTCCTAACAAAGAGTTGTTGGAAGAAACATGTGATTGGAGCAGCCTATAAGAGAAAAGTTGTAATTCTTGTTGCGTTGAATGTGTTATGTGCTGATAAGGAGACATTTAGCTTAAAAGTCTCATGAAAATTCGTTGTTGCAAGGTGATAATGACACAAATTTTTCATAAAGTTGCTAATGGTAGGAGGATAAAAAAAAATACTATGCGTGCTCTTGAATGTGGTGGTGTGATCATTGAGGGTACTAAAATGCTTTTGTTCCACGGCAGTAACTTTTATAGGAAACTATTTGGCCCTGCTCCTGCCTCCTAGTAACTTGTTTAATATTGATCCTTTATTGCGGCTTAAGAATGAAATCCTATTTGTTGATGATATTTTTAAGTTGACCAAACCTTTCGGTTCAGATGAAATAAAAGCTTCTCTTTTGGCTGGACACTAATAGATACATTGGTCTTGACAACATTCCTGTTGAATTATACTAACAATGTTGGGAGGTTTGTTTGTGGAGATTTATTTGGGCTATTGAGTGGTTTTATGGGTGGGAACTTGATGTTCCACATTTGAACTATGATATAATCACTCTCTTACCCAAAAAAGTTGACGCTAAGAAACTCCAGTAGTACATGCCTATTTGCCTTTTGAGATGTCCTCATAAACTGCTCACTGAAGTGATGGATATTAGCTTGGAGCCTTATGCCTCTAAACTTTTTAGTATTCAACAAAGGATTTAATATAAGGGTAGAAACATCATGGATGGCATTCTTTCTTTGCATGAGATCATGTATTATACTCATATTAAAAAACTTGTTGGCATTATTCTTAAGCTTGATTTTGAAAAATCATACGATAAAAGTGAATTGAGATTTCTTATTGCTTGTCATAAGATTAGAGGGTTTAATGATAAGTGGTGTAGTTGGTGTCTCAAATCTTGGAAAATGGTACTTTTTGTTTCAAAATCAATGATGAGATGTGCCATTATATTCAAAGTGCTAAAAGGGTTCACCAGGGTGACCCACTTTCGCCTTTTTTTTCTTTAACTTAGCGGTTGAATGCCATGCCAAAATGGTGGTATCTGCTCGAAGAAACAATTTGATTCAAAGGCATGCTACCGATTTAATTGATAATGGGGTGGAAAATTTACATTATGCAGATGATATTGTCCTTTGTATTATGTATGATCCCCGCTGCTACTTGTGAGTTGCCTTGAGATTTTCCCCGAAGAGGAAGGGTGAAGCAATATAGTAGCGGATAGTATTTCCTGAGTGAGAACCAAGGTTATCGACCCAATAGGAGAACCTTGCAAATGCCTGCTAAACAGTACCTACACACACAAGAGCAAATACTTGCACCCAACGCGGGGAAGAGTGTTGTCAATCCCCTTGAACTCGTTACTTGCAAGGATTAAATCTGGTAATGATAGACAGATAAGTTGCAAAGTAAAATAAAAGGAAGAAAATTGTAGCAAGGTATTTTTGGTTTTAGTAATATGATAAAAATAGACACGGGGGGCCATAGTTTTCACTAGAGGCTTCTCTCTCAAAAAATAGCATACGGTGGGTAAATAAATTACTATTGGGCAATTGATAGAAAAGTGCATAGTTATGACGTTATTCATGGCAATGATCATGTATATAGGCATTACGTTTGTGACAAGTAGACCTACTTCTGCCTGCATCACTACTATTACTCCACTTCGGGAGCACTTCTATGCGTGCCTCTCTACGTATTAAGTTCATAACAAACAGAGTAATGCATGAAGTATGATGACATAATGTAGACAGAATAAAACCAAGCAATATGATTAAACCTCGTCGTTTTACCCTTAGTGGCAACAATAAAAAAAAGTGCATCGCTACCCCTTCTGTCACGAGGTGAGGACACTGCAAGATTGAACCCACTACAAAGCATCTCTCCCACTAGTTGGCTAAACCAAATTGATAGATCGGAGAGAAATACAAAGCTATAATAATAATGCATAATAAAGTTTAGAAACTCAATTACTTTCAATGAATAATATGATCATAAACCCATAATTCATCGGATCCCAACAAACACACTGCAAAAGGAGATTACATCGAATCGATCTTCGAAGAGAACACTGTATTGAAGATCAAAGAGAGAGAAGAAGTCATCTAGCTAATCACTATGGACCCGTAGGTCCAAGGTGAACTACTCATACATCATCGGAAGGGGCGGCAAGGTTGATGTAGAAGCCCTTCGTGATCCATTCGCCCTCAGGCGGAGTACCGAAAAAGGCCTCCAAATGGGATCACGGAAGAACAGAGATAGCGGTGGCAGAAAAATTGTTTCGGGTGGCTCTATAGGGTTTTTGGAATATTTGGGAATTTATAGCACTGGAATTAGGTCAAACGAAGCAATGAGGGGCCCACAAGGCATCAGGGCGCGCCTGATACGTGATACGTCTCCAATGTATCTATAATTTTTTATTGTTCCATGCTATTATATTATCTGTTTTGGATGTTTTATATGCATTAATATGCTATTTTATATTATTTTTGGGACTACCTATTAACCTAGAGCCCAGTGTCAGTTTCTGTTTTTTCCTTGTTTTTGAGTTTTACAGAAAAGGAATATCAAACGGAGTCCAAACGAGCTGAAACTTTATGAAAAAAATTTATGGACCAGAAGAAGCCCGCGGAGTATCGAGATGTACCAAAGGAGGCACGAGGCATCCACAAGGGTGGAGGGCGCGCCCCCTGCCTTGTCACCGCCTCGTGGACCCCCCCTGACTTGAAACTGACGCCAAAAATTCCTATAAATCCAGAAACCCCCAGAAAGAAACCTAGATCGAGAGTTCCGCCGCCGCAAGCCTCTCTATCCACGAAAACCCGATCGGGACCCTGTTCTGGCACACTGTCGGAGGGGAAATCATCACCTGTGGCCATCTTCCTCATCCCGGCGGTCTCCATAATGAGGGGGGAGTAGTTCACCCTCGGGGCTGAGGGTATGTACCAGTAGCTATGTGTTTGATCTCCCTCTCTCTCTCTCTCTCTCTCTCTCTCTCTCTCTTGTGTTCTTGATTTGCCACGATCTTGATGTACCACAAGCCTTGTTACTATAGTTGGATCTTATGGTGTTTTCTCCTCTCTACCTTCTTGTGATGAATTGAGTTTTACCTTTGAGGTTTCCTATTATTGGATTGAATATTATTATGGATTTGAGAACACTTGATGTATGTCTTGCGTGGGATACCCGTGGTGACAATGGGGTGTTCTATTGATTCACTTGATGTATGTTTTGGCACTCAACTCACGGATTCCCAAGCTGACATTGGGGTAATCTATGCATAGGGGTTTATGCACATTTTCGTCCCTGTTTCTCTGGTAGGAATCTTGGGGCACTCTTTGAGGTTCTTTGTATTGGATTGAATAGTATGAATCTGAAGTCGTTTGATGCATATCTTATAATTGAACCTCGGATACTTGTGGTGACATTGGAGTATCTAGGTGATATTAGGGTTGATTGATGTGTGTCATATTGTGTTGTTTTACTACGAACTCTAGGGCTGTTTGTGACACTTATAGGAATAACTCAGTGGACTATCGGAAAGAATAACTTTGAGGTGGTTCCGTACCCTACAAGCAATTTCATCTTATTTCTCCGAGATAGGAAGTTTGGAGTGACTTTTGTCGCACATTGTGGGATTGTCATATGATCTAATTATGTTATCATTGTTGAGAGAACTTGCACTAGTGAAAGTATGAACCCTAGGCCTTGTTTCCAAGCATTGCAACACCGTTTTTACTCACTTTTGTTACTTGCTACCTTGCTGTTTTTATATTTTCAGATTACAAAAACCTATATCTATCATACATATTGCACTTGTATCACCATCTCTTCGCCGAACTAGTGCACCTATACAATTTACCATTGTATTGGGTGTGTTGGGAACACAAGAGACTCTTTGTTATTTGGTTGCAGGGTTGTTTGAGAGAGACCATCTTCATCCTACGCCTTCCACGGATTGATAAACCTTAGGTCATCCACTTGAGGGAAATTTGCTACTGTCCTACAAAACTCTGCGCTTGGAGGCCCAACATGAGTCTACAAGAAGAAGGTTGCGTAGTAGACATCAAGATCTTTTCTGGCGTCGGTGCCAGGGAGGTTAGTGCTTGAAGGTATATCTTTAGATCTTGCAATCGAATCTTTTAGTTTCTTGTTTTATCATTAGTTTAGTCTATAAAAGAAATCTACAAAAAAATTGAATTGAGGTTGCCTCATATGCTTCATTTTTTAATGTCTTTCGTGAAAATGATGGAAAGGAAAATTGTGCTCAAGTGTTAGAAGAAGAAGTCAATAAAATGTTTGGCACTAAATCTTTGAATGATGAGCATGATGGCAATGTTGTTAGTATGAATTCTATGAATATCCATGATGCTAATGATATGCAAAGCAACAAGCTTGGGGATGCTATGTTTGATGAAGATGATATTTTTAGTACCCCACATTTTGATGAGCAAATTTATTATGATGAACGCATGCCTCCTATTTATGATGATTATATTGATGAAATTGGGTTTGGAAGAGTGTAAACATGAGGAAGTAATGATCCCACTATTTTGGAGGGTGCTGAATCTTATTACAATATTGATAAAAGTGGATTTGGAGAGGTCATGACTTTATTTAGTGATGAATCCACTATTTCAGAAGAGTTCCTATTGATTATGAGAACAAAGTTGCTATCTATGATGATTATTGTGATGACATTGTATGCTATAAAGAATAATGATAACCATGAAAATTGTCATCATGATTTTAATTTTCAGTTGGATTATGCCTCACATGATAGCTTTTTTGTTGAGTTTGCTCCCACTACTATTGATGAGAATAAATTTGTTTTTGTGGGGAGTAGAAAAATTTCTTTGCTTATGCATCATGAAAATAATTATTTATGTGATGGTTATATTGTTCAATTCATTCATGATGCTATTGAAAATTATTATGAGGGAGGAATATATGCTTGTAGGAGTTGCAATAATATCATGTTTCCTCTCTATGTGCTTAAAGTTTTGAAGTTATGCTTGCTTTGGCTTCATATGCTAGTTGATTCTTGTTACCATAAATTGTTCGCTCACAAAATCCCTATGCATAAGAAGTGGGTTAGGCTTAAATGTGCTAGTCATATGCTTCATGATGCTCTCTTTGTGGTTCAATTCTTATCTTTCATGTGAGCATCGTTGAAATCATCATGCCCAGCTAGAAAGGCATTAAAGAAAAGCACTTGTTGGGAGACAACCCAATATTTACCCCTACTGTTTTTGTGTGTTCACATGATTATGCTACTGTAGTAATCATGTTTTATAACTTTTGTTTCAATAAAGTGCCAAGTAAAGCTTTTGGGATAGTGTGGATGATAGTTGACTTGATTCTGTGCAAAAACAGAAACTTTTGTGCCCAGTCCAGGGATTTTGAAAATTCACTGGAACATGCTGTTGATATGAATTTTTTAAAAATATTGAGATACAAATTTCCTAGATTCTCCTAATTTTTCAGAATTTTTGGAGTTACAGAACTATACGAAGTTTCCAAATTACTACAGACTGTTCTGTTTTAAACAGATTCTGTTTTCATTGTGTTGTTTGCTTATTTTGATGAATCTATGAGTTGTATCGGAGGGTATGAACCATGGATAAGTTGGAATACAGTAGATATAACACCAATACAAATTTAGAATGAGTTCACAACAATACCTAAGTGGTGATTTTCTTTGTTATACTAACAGAGCTTACGAGTTTCCTGTTGAGTTTTGTGTTGTGAAGTTTTCAAGTTTTGGGTGAAGTTTCGATGGACTAGGGAATAAGGAGTGGCAAGAGCTTAAGCTTGGGGATTCCCAAGGCACCCCAAGGTAATATTCAAGGACAACCAAGCATCTAAGCTTGGGGATGCCCCGGATGGCATCCCCTCTTTCGTCTTCGTTCATCGGTAACCTTACTTGGAGCTATATTTTTATTGACCACATGATATGTGCTTTGCTTGGAGCGTCATTTTATTTTATTCTGTTTTGCTTGCTGTTTGAATAATATCCCAAGATCTGAAATTCTTAAATGTTAGAGAGTCTTCACATAGTTACATAATTATTTGACTACTCATTGATCTTCACTTATATCTTTTGGAGTAGTTTGTCGTTTGCTCTAGTGCTTCACTTATATCTTTTTAGAGCATAGCGGTGGTTTTATTTTATAGAAATTGTTGAACTCTCATGCTTCACTTATATTATTCTGAGAGTCTCTAAACAGCATGGTAATTTGCTTAGGTTATGAATTTATTCCTAATATGATGGGCATCCAAGAGGGGTATAATAAAAACTTTCATATAGAGCATTGAATACTATGAGAAGTTTGATTCCTTGCATTTGTTTTGAGATATGAGGATGGCGATATTAGAGTCATGCTAGTGAGTAACTGTGGATTGGTAAGAATACTTGTGTTAAAGTTTGTGATTCCCGTAGCATGCACATATGGTGAACCGTTATGTAATGAAGTCGGAGCATGATTTATTTATTGATTGTCATCCTTTGTGTGGAGGTCGGGATCGCGCGATGGTTAACTCCTACCAACCCTTCCCTTAGGAGCATGCGCGTAGTACTTTGTTTCTATGACTAATAGATTTTTGCAATAAGTATGTGAGTTCTTTATAACTAATGTTGAGTCCATGGATTATACTCACTCTCACCCTTCCACCATTGCTAGCCTCTCCAGTACCGCGCAACTTTCGCCGGTGTCATACACCAACCATATACCTTCCTCAAAACAGCCACCATACCTACCTATTATGGCATTGCCATAGCCATTTTTGAGATATATTGCCATGCAACTTTCCACCGTTCCGTTTATTATGACACGCTTCATCATTGTCATATTGCTTTGCATGATCATATAGTTGACATAGTATTTGTGAAAAAAACCACCGTTCATAATTCTTCCATACATGTCACTCTTGAGTCATTGCACATCCCGGTACACCGCCGGAGGCATTCATATAGAGTCATATTTTGTTCTAGTATCAAGTTGTAATTTTTGAGTTGTAAGTAAATAAAAGTGTGATGATCTTCATTATTAGAGCATTGTTCCATGTGAGGAAAAAAAAGAGGCCGAAAAAGACATTCAAAAAAATAAGAGAAAAGAGAGAAGGGGCAATGTTACTATCCTTTTTCCACACTTGTGCTTCAAAGTAGCACCATGATCTTCATGATAGAGAGTCTCCTATTTTCTCACTTTCATATACTAGTGGCAATTTTTCATTATATAACTTGGCTTGTATATTCCAACGATGGGCTTCCTCAAATGCCCTAGGTCTTCATGAGCAAGCAAGTTGGATGCACACCCACTTAGTTTATTTTTGAGCTTTCATAAACTTATAGCTCTAGTGCATCCGTTGCATGGCAATCCCTACTCACTCACATTGATATCTATTGATGGGCATCTCCATATCCCGTTGATACGCCGAGTTGATGTGAGAATATCTCCTTCTTTTTGTCTTCTCCAAAACCACCATATTCTATTCCACCTATAATGCTATGTACATGGCTCATGCTCATGTATTGCGTGAAAGTTGAAAAGGTTTGAGAATACTAAAGTATGAAACAATTGCTCTGAAACCGGGGTTGTTCATGATTTGAATACTTTGTGTGATGAAGATGGATCATAGCCAGACTATTTGATTTCGTAGGGATAGCTTGTTTTGGCCATGTTATTTTGAGAAGACATGATTGCTTTATTAGTATGCTTGAAGTATTATCGTTTTTATGTCAATATTAAACTTTTCTTTTGAATCTTATGGATCTGAGCATTCATGCCACAATAAAGGAAATTACATGGATAAATATGTTAGGTAGCATTCCACATCAAAAATCCTATTTTTATCATTTACCTACTCGAGGACGAGCAGGAATTAAACTTGGGGATGCTTGATACGTCTCCAATGTATCTTTAATTTTTTATTGTTCCTTGCTATTATATTATCTATTTTGGATGTTTTATGTGCATTGATATGATATTTTATATTATTATTGGGACGAACCTATTAACCTAGAGCCCAGTGCCAGTTTCTGCTTTTTCCTTGTTTTTGAGTTTTACAGAAAAGGAATACCAAACGGAGCCCAAACGAGCTGAAACTTTACGACGATTTTTTATGGACCAAAAGAAGCCCACGGAGTATCAGATATGGACCAGAGGAGCCACGAGGCATCCACAAGGGTGGAGGGCGCCCCCTAGGGCGCGTTCCCCTGCCTTGTTGCCGCCTCGTGGACCCCCTCTGACTTGAAACCGACGCCAAAAATTCCTATAAATCCAGAAACCCCCAGAAAGAAACGTAGATCGGGAGTTCCGCCGCCGCAAGCCTCTGTATCCACGAAAACCCAATCGGGACCCTATTCCAGCACCCTGCCAGAGGGAGAAATCATCACTTGTGGCTATCTTCATCATACCGGCGGTCTCCATGACGAGGAGGGAGTAGTTCACCCTCGGGGCTGAGGGTATGTACCAGTAGCTATGTGTTTGATCTCTCTCTCTCTCTCTCTCTCTCTCTCTCTCTCTCTCGTGTTCTTGATTTGGCACGATCTTGATGTACCGTGAGCCTTGTTATTATACTTGGATCTTATGTTGTTTTCCCCTCTCTACCTTCTTGTGATGAATTGAATTTTACCTTTGAGGTTTCTCTATTATTGGATTGAATACTATTATGGATTTGAGAACACTTGATGTATGTCTTGTGTGGGATACCCTGGTGACAATGGGGTGTTATATTGATTCACTTGATGTATGTTTTGGCACTCAAATCGCAGATTCCCGAGGCTACTTTGGGGTAATCTATGCATAGGGGTTTATGCACGTTTTCGTCCTTGTTTCTCCGGTAGGAATCTTGGGGCACTCTTTGAGGTTCTTTGTGTTGGATTGAATATTATGAATCTGAAGTTGTTTGATGCATATTATATGATTGACCCACGGATACTTGTGGTGACATTGGAGTATCTAGGTGACATTAGGGTTGATTGATGTGTCATATTGTGTTATTTTACTATGAACTCTAGGGCTGTTTGTGACACTTATAGGAATAGCTCAATGGATTGATCGGAAAGAATAACTTTGAAGCGGTTTCATACCCTACAAGCAATTTCATCTTATGTTCTCCGTGATAGGAACTCTGGAGTGACTCTTGTCGCACGTTGAGGGATTCTCATATGATCTAATTATGTTATCATTGTTGAGAAAACTTTCACTAGTGAAAGTATGAACCCTAGGCCTTGTTTCCAAGCATTGCAACTCCGTTTTTACTCACTTTTCTTACTTGCTACCTTGCTGTTTTTATATTTTCAGATTACAAAAACCTATATCTACCATACATATTGCACTTGTATCACCATCTCTTCGCCGAACTAGTGCACCTATACAATTTACCATTGTATTGGGTGTGTTGGGGACACAAGAGACTCTTTGTTATTTGGTTGCAGGGTTGTTTGAGAGAGACCATCTTCATCCTACGCCTCCCACTGATTGATAAACCTTAGGTCATCCACTTGAAGGAAATTTGCTACTGTCCTACAAAACTCTGCGCTTGGAGGCCCAACACGACTCTACAAGAAGAAGGTTGCGTAGTAGACATCAATGTGTCTCCATCGTATCTACTTTTCGAAACTCTTTGCCCATGTTTTGGACTCTAATTTGCTTGATTTGAATGGAACTAACCCGGACTGATGCTGTATTCAGCAGAATTGCGTTGGTCTTATTTTTGTGCAGAAATAAATGTTCTCGTATTGACCTCAAAATTTACGAAGAATATTGCTACTTCTTGAGCTTGTGTTGGTTTTTCCTTTCAAGAGGAAAGGGTGATGCAGCAAAGTAGAGATAAGTATTTCCCTTAGTTTGAGAACCAATGTATCAATCAAGTAGGAAACAACGCACAAATCACCAATACCTGCACAAACAATCAAACAACTTGCACCCAACGCGATAAACGGGTTGTCAATCCCTTCACGGTCACTTGCAAAAGTGACATCTAGTAGAGATAGATGAAACTAAACAAAAGATGAAATATTTTTGGGTTTTTGGTTTATAGATTGGAAAATAAATGATTGCAAAATAGTAGATCGGAAACTAATATGATGGAAAATATACCCGGGGGCCATAGGTTTCACTAGAGGCTTCTCTCTTGATAGCAAATAATATGGTGGGTGAACAAATTATTGTCGAGCAATTTATAGAAAAGCGCAAAGTTATGACGATATCTAAGGCAATGATTATGAAATATAGGCATCACGTCTGTGTCAAGTAGACCGACTCCTGCCTGCATCTACTACTATTACTCCACACATCGACCGACTCGTGCCTGCATCTAGAGTATTAAGTTCATGATGAACAGAGTATTAAGTTCATGAAGCACCTCTCCCATTGTAAGAAAAACCAATCTAGTTGGCCAAACCGAACCGATAATTCGAAGAGAAATACAAAGATATCAAATCATGCATAAAAGAATTCAGATAAGATTCAAATAATATTCATAGATAAGCTGGTCATAAATCCACAATTCATCGGATCTCGACAGACACACCGCAAAAGAAGATTAGATCGGATAGATCTCCAAGAACATCGAGGAGAACATGGTACTGAGAATCAAAGAGAGAGAAGAAGCCATCTAGCTACTAGCTATGGACCCGTAGGTCTGTGGTGGACCACTCACGCTTCATTGGAAGGGCAATAGAATTGATGTAGATGCCCTCCGTGATCATATCCCCCTCTGGTAGGATGCTGAAAAAGGCCCCAAGATGGGATCTCGCGGGAACAGAATGTTGTGGCGGTGGAAAAGTGTTTTCATGGATACTTCTGGTGGTTTGGGAATATTTATGAATATATAGGAAGAAGATCTAGATCTATAAAAAGGCCACAAGGTAGGGGACGCTCCCTCCGCCTCGTGGCTCTTCTGACTTGCACTCCAAGTCTCCTGGGTGTCTTCTGGTCCAAGAAAAATCATCACGAAGGTTTCATTTTCTACGAAGCTCAAAAACAAGGAAAAAATAGAAGCTGGCACTGGGCTCTAGGTTAATAGGTTAGTCCCAAAAATAATATAAAAAAACATATTAATGTATATAAAACATCCAAAACAGATAATATAATAGCATGGAACAATCAAAAATTATATATACGTTGGAGACGTATCAAGCATCCCCAAGCTTAATTCCTGCTCGCCCTCGAGTAGGTAAATGATAAAAACAGAATTTTTGATGTGGAATGCTACCAAACATATTTATCAATGCAATCTCTTTTATTTGGCATGAATGTTCAGATCCGTATGATTCAAAACAAAAGTTCATTGACACAAAAACAATAATACTTCAAGCATACTAGAAAGCAAATCATTAAGCTTCAAAAATAACATGGCTAAAGAAAGTTATCCCTACAAAATCATATAGTCTTGTTATGCTCCGTCTTCTCAACACAAAGTATAAATCGTGCCCACCCCGGTGTCAGACAAGCAATTGTTTCATACACTACAAAAAAAAGACACATCAGTGGCATTTTGGGCCGAACGAAATTTTTTTCTGTCATACATATGACACTTCTATGACGATAATTGTGACAAAACCCGGTATCATCATAGATGTGGTGGGCTCCTACTTCTATGACAAAAAATCATGACAGAAAATGGGCTTTTCATCCTGGGCGGGCTGGAGACACAGCTGCATGACATTCTTTGGGCCGTCCATGACAGAAAAAACCGTGGTAGAAGCGAGGGGGAGAAAAATTTCGGGGAGTTGCCGGTTACGGTGGGAGGTCGGGGGTCGAGCGATGCGCGTTTTTCTCGACGACGCTGTGGCGTGTGCGAGGCGTTCGCTCTAATCGAACCCGAAGCGAGGCGTTGGGCTCTAGCGAACCCGGCGACAGACTGCAGCTACGCGTTCTCGAACCCGAAGCGATCGATCGATGGCTCTTAATCGAACCCGATGGAGCGATTCTTCGCTGCTGCTGCTAATCAAGTCGGTCGATTGAATGAACAGTGAGCGTTGTGGGGTGGGGGGGTTGGATGAGCGATGGCGTTGGCGTTGCCTCTGGATGAACAGAACCCGTGGTGTGGAGGGCTGGATGAGCGATGAGACGGTGGAGGGTGGCCGTGGAGGGTGGTTGAACAGGACCCGTGGTGTGGAGGGCTGGATGAGCATGAGACGGTGGAGGGGTGCCCGTGGAGGGTGGTTGAACATGGCGGTGGGGTAGCGCGGTGGAGGCTGGATGAACAGGAGCCCGTGGAGGCTGGAGGAGGTCGATGGTGGAGATGAGCAGATCCGTGGAGTCCCGTTTTGCGACGCCACACCCTCCCGATCAACGGGACCCCGCTTCGATCAGAAGCGCCCAACACAAGTCCGTTTCGTCCGTTTTGCGGTACGCCACACCCCTCCCGATCAAGAGGACCCCCGTTTCGACCGTTGGAGGTCCGTTTCCTCCGTTTTGCGGTACGCCACACCCCTCCCGATTAACAGGACCTCCGTTTCGACCGTAGGACGTCCGTTTCCTCCCTTTTGCGGTACGCCAGGCCCCTCCCGATCAACAGGACCCCGTTTCGAATGTGGCCGGTCGAACACAATGTCGTTTCCTTTGTTGTGCGGTACACCAGGCCTCGTTTCCGTCGCTTGTTCCGTCCAAGCCCTCCCGATGAACACGACCACGCATTCCGTTCCGACCCAGCCGATTGGCTCCCCATGAACACGACGACGACGCTGTTTCTCCATTCTGACCCAGCCATGTATGTATGCGCGATAGGCGTTCGAGACCCTGCCCGTATGTACGTACGTGGACGTATTTTCTTTCTTGCACCCTCGCCGCTGTACATGCACGCCTCTACTACGACACGTGCGCGCCTCTACTACAACACGTGCATGCCTCTACATCCACCAGTATATATGTACGTACACATTCACTACCAGAATAACAACGCTATGTACGCTTCGACCAGGTGGGTCCCGACTGTCAGGCACTTCCTTGCGTGCGAAGATGTAGCCGGTGGGTCCCAGCAGTCAGGGGGGCGAATCGTTTTTTTTCGGACGCACTTCCTTGCGTGCGAAGATGTAATTGGTGGGTCCCAGCAGACAGGGGGAAACGTTTTTTTCCTAAATATGGTGGCCCGTCCGGTGGGTCCCCGCTGTCAAGTGGAGGAATAATTATTTTGTGCGTAATAAGGAGGCACTTCCTTGCTGCGGTCGTGGACCCAGCTGTCAGCCTCTCCATGTACAGTCCACGTCCGATGGAAGCCATTCCTTGACCACGTTGACCACGCCGCGCCGAGAGCACCAGGGAGGTGGACGACGGCGAGGCCTAGGAAGGGGACGACGCGGAGCCGGGGAAGACGCGGCAGTGGATGCCCACGCGTAGAGGAGTATGAGGTTTCACTCGTTCGGCTGCGGTGTGAGGCTGCCGTCGCCGCAGAATAACCGGGGGTGTGGGTGCGTAGAGGGATGGCCCGCCAGCGGTGGGAGTAGTAGAAGGCGGTGAGGCCTCCGCGGCATCACAGCCGGCCACGGGCGGCAGGAGCAGGCGGCACGACCGGTGCTGCTTTGGGCGGCTGGCGCAAGAAGACCAGAGGTTGAAGAAGCACTACGGCCGTTGGATGGACATCGTACGGTCACTGGAGCTAGAATCGTTCAAATATTGACTAAAGTTGACAAAGGCCTCCGTCCCAATCAACTTAGTAGGCCCACAAGTCAGCCTCCCACCAAGGCTGGTCCCAGCTAGCAGGGGGTATTCATTTTTTTGTGCGTAATAAGGAGGCACTTCCGGTGGGTCCGAGCTGACAGCGGGGGGAACGGTTTTTTCACGAAATACGGTGGCCTGTCCTGTGGGTCCCAGCAGTCAGGGGGAAATGTTTTTTTCGCGAAATACTGGTGGCCCGTCCGGTGGGTCCCTGCTGTCAGATGGAGGAATAATTATTTTCCGCGTAATAAGGAGGCACTTCCTTACGGTACCGTCGTGGACCCGGTGTCGACCTCTCCACGTCTGATACTCTTCCGATGGAAGTCGGTCGTTGACCACATTGACCATGCAGCCGAGAGCACCACGGCGGTGGACGACGGCGAGGCCTAGGAAGGGGACGACAGGAGTCGGGAAGACGCGGCGGTGGAAGCCCAGCGGAGAGGAGTAGGACGGTTCTTTGGTTCGGCTGCGGTGTGAGGCTGCCGCCGCCCAGGCCTGGCCAGCCGTGGGAATAGTAGGGCGGTGAGGCCTCCGTGGCAGCACAACCGCCACGGAGGCAGGAGCATCTTGCACGACCGGCGCTGCTTTGGGCGGCCGGAGCAAGAACACCAGAGGTTGAAGAAGCACTACTGACCGTTGGATGGCCATCGACGATCTTTGGAGCTAGAATCATTCATATTGACTAAAGTTGACAAAGGCCCCATCCCGATCAACTTAGTAGGCCCTAAGTCAGCCTCCCACCATGGTGGGTCCCAGCTAGCGGGGAGTATTCATTTTTGTGCGCAATAAGGAGGCACTTCCGGTGGGTCCGAGGTGACAGCTGGGAACGTTTTTTCGCGAAATCGCTGGCCCGTCCGGTGGGTCCCAGCAGTGGGGAAACATTTTTCGCGAAAAAGGTGGCCCGTCCGTGGGTCCCTATTTGTCGGTGGAGTAATAATTATTTTGCGCGTAATAAGGAGGCACTTCCTTGTGGCCGCTGGACCGGTGTCGGCCTCTCCACGTCTGATACTCTTCCGATGGAAGTCGGTCGTTGACCACGTTGACCACGCCGCCGAGAGCACCAGGCGATGGTTCAGACGACGGCAAGGCCTAGGAAGGGGACGACGCGAGCCGAGGAAGACGCAGCAGTGGTAGCCCGCGCGGAGAGGAGTACGAGGGTTCGCTGGTTCGGCTGCATTGTGAGGTTGCCGTCGCCGCAGAATAACAGGGGGTGTGGGTGAGTAGAGGGATGGTCTGGCCAGCGGTGGGAGTAGTACGGGGCGGTGAGGCCTCCGCGGCATCACAGCCGGCCACGGGAGGCAGGGGCACGTGACACGACCGGCGCTGCTTTGGGTGGCTGGAGCAAGAAGACCAGAGGTTAAAGAAGCACTACGGCCGTTGGATGGACATCGTACGATCACTGCAGCTAGAATTGTTTATATTGACTAAGTTGACAAAGCCCTTGGTACGCGTCAACTTAGTAGGCCCACAGCTCGGATTTGGCAGAGAACATATAGCCCATTTGCAATTTGTAACAATGTACAACCCATTTTTCAATTCTAATGGAATTTACTACAGCCCACTTACGGGTTTGTTAAAAGTACAGCCCAACTTCTAGCTAGGACAACGATTAATAATTTCAAACAACCGCTCAAAACAGAATTAAAAAAAATTCCCACATTTTGATGGGATCCGAAATATTTTTATCCAAAATTTCTAGTCAGGTTAAATATAATTTCAAAATAAAGTTGTATCACGTTAAAATCCAATGAAATATTACGCGTGCAACAAGTAATGAAATTAAAATTTGCAAATTCCAAAAATAATATATTTTTCAAACTAATTACGTGTTTGGTGCATAGTAATTGCCCAGTTATTATAATTACATCCCATTCATTATTTCTTAAAGTCCATTTTCTTGTTAAGCCTAATGCATACCTCCTAGGAAACTTTGCAGCCCAATGAGCGGATAACAAGTTGACCCGGATATTGTGTACAACTGTCGGCCCAGTTGCATTGCTGATGTTGAAAAAAAAAGGCATGTGTAGTATAGTATAACCTAACATGGTTACTCAGCCCACATTCAGGGACACCGGAAAGGCCCAAACAAGGCTTCTGTACAACTTTTTGAAGTCACTGAGCTCAACTAATAAGAAAAAAGTTAGATTACAGTGGAACCTAATTAAAACCTGTCACGAGCAAATAAATAATTCAACGGTTCCCACTTGTGCGTGTGCGTGTGTGTGTGTGTGAGAGAGAGAGAGAGAGATAGAGAGAGAGACCCATCGGTCGATGCTCGTAAATACATCTTTCAGCCATATGCATTGCTGATGCTCAGTAAAAACTTATATAGTTGACACAATCATATAGAACATCATAGCACACTGAACTTGCATACAAAAATTTCAAGCAGGCGGCACAATCAGGATGGAAGCAGTGGATCGCTACGGGAAGGGCTATGTTGAAACCAACGAAGTCGTACATAACGGTTCATCGTCTTTATAAATGACGGGGAAATATCTTGAATGTTGTGCAAAGAAAAGCATGCAGACAACACAATAAGTTCGCTAGCATATTAAGTTGACGTACAACCCTTTCTAAAAAAGTTCAGGTACAAAATTAGAACTGGTCACAATCAAATGTCTTGGCATATCGCTGCTTCAGACCCATAGCTCGGATTTAACTAGTGCTATCTGACAAGATTTAGTTGTTACCTCAAATTAGAGCACATCCAGCAGCCAGCCCTGCCTCTTCTCCCAAAGAAGCGGTGGCCTCCGTCAGCGATGGAGTAGGCCCTATGCCATCCATCGTTCCGAGCAACACGGGGAAAGTCTGACGTTGACTCCTGTAATGGACGTCGTCGACGGACCCTGGCACCAGCGGCGGAGGCAGGACTTGATTGATGGATTGACCGCTTCTTCGACATGCACGAACACTCGTCTGGTACATCCCTAACGTGGTCCACGGCGGCCTTGGTGGCGATTTAATAGTACAACCCGGTTCCTACACGGTATCTCAACACCAATCACCTTTGGTATGGTGGGCGGCTTCTTCATCCATGCCATAACCGTGAGCCCAGCTATGCGGAGGAACAAACATACTTATGAGCTCACCTCCAAGGTCGTTGATAAGCTCGTTCATGGACTCGCTGTTCCAAGCACGCCGAGGCATGCCGTGGAAGGTAAGCTTTGTTAAAAACTCAAGCTCGAGAGCACCGAGCCCCATCACAGGTGCCATCGATCAAAGCTCACCGGTAGCGCCATCGCAGAACAAGCGCCGGAAGATTCGAACACACGACTGCAGTCGAAAGTTGTTCGGAACCTGACGAAGAAATTAGCCGGTGGCGGACAGACTTCAACGAGCAAGTCACTTATCTGGATGCCATGCGCAATGCCAAGAGCTTTGACAAGGTCGTCCGGCGAGACGGGAGGCCGGTCGCTGTTGATGGTTACCATCAGCACTTTGCCGGCAAACTGGTCATCAAGCGCCGCCATGCCACTGTTGAGCGACAGCATGCAGCGACCGAAGGCAGGACGGACCTCAGGATCTCCGACTTGGAGATCCTCGTTGACCGGCGACATGATAGTGCGCTTGAGTACAGGGAGTACAGGAGGGAGATTTGGGGGAACTGGAGTAGGAATCGAGATTCCAGAGGTGGGGGAGGGGCGGGAGACTGGGGATGAAAAGGTAGCATGAATTTCGAGCACGCGCCAATATGCTCTCGCGTGCAAGCGCACGAAAACACCGGTGGCGCCCACATGTCGGCCTAAGAGTCCTTATTGTTTCTTTTTGGGAGAGCCTGGCCTTTTTTTCCAGGATCTTTTGAGAGCCAGGCCCGAGAGTCATAATTGACCTGTTTGGCATTGCGTTACTACTCGGCCCATATTCAACGACACCTCACTGGCCCAAACAAGTGTACATCATCGAAAATACAGTGAGCTCAAATTATATAACTTGAAAAAAGGAGATATACTCGAACACGGAGAATGGTGATGCTTTCATTTAGCCCACCAAGAGTTCGAGACAATAAACAGTTCAAACAACGATATATACAACATTCAAACACCGACTAGTGACTACTATCGACATAAACAGCAAGACATGAAAGTTCATAAGAAGTCTTGCTACACCACCAAAATGTACCCATCTGCAGCGCTCAGACTCTCGTGATCCAGACGAGAATGACATTCTAAACAGAAGCAACTATTACATAGAAAGAGTGACATAGACGAGGATGACCAAATGACAAGGAATATGCATAACAAAAGAAAGAACTACCCATCCAGAACCAGCAAAAAAGACAACAAAGTCATTCGAAGACATGATCCAACACCATCATAATTTGCAGCCTCGCTTGGTGAAAGTGATCCGGAGACACCAAGACTCCACCCTTCGGTGCAACAGCCCAATTACCTATCAACTTTGAAGGCTTGAACCACATCATCGCTCGTCAGAATTGAGACATCCAAGGATCAAAGTTAATCTGGATGCCTTTGTCATTCTCACCTTCTTTTGACTGCAGGCTGTATCGTTGACAATCGGGAGTATGCTCCCGAACTCCTAGGGCTCGCCATGTAGACACATTTTCCATAGCAAAGCAGAGCCTCTCTCGCCATCAAGGTCCTTGCCAACGGTGATCTCCTGGTTAATCGGATAATTGAGTCCGAGAAATGAGAGTGTGAACCAAGGTTGTTTACCCGCCTCCAACTAAAAATCCTAAAGGCCCCAACAAGCTGGTATCCTGCTCATAGACGTAATAGCCATTGTCCGGATACTCACGTATTACACGGTGCTTGTATACATTGGGGGGTTTTGCAATATAACTTTTCCGGCTCATGTGTCCGAATGATCATCAGTCTTTTGTCGTCGTCTGATCGAGCGAGGAACCAGTTGTGCTTCCCTGTTTTTGGCAAAGGTGGTGTAGTTACAACGGGCAAGAATCGAGGGACACCGCATCATATCAAAAAGGACAGGCATTGTTAATGTAAGATTAGCATTGTTCGAGTATGAGTAGGATAATGCAAGAAACAGCATTGATATGTCCTTTGTTGAACTGGGAGGAAAATACAGGAAATGTATACTGGGTTCAAAATATAGAAGTGCCATGCATGGTTATACTCATGTTATCTCGCAATCGATTCTTCACAGGAAACTACCATGTCATGCATGTTATGTAATCATGTTCTGTCCTCACAAAAAAATTCTCCAAGGTAACTAACAGACCATGCATTGTTATATACTCGTGTTCTGTGGGCAAAAATTTTGTGAGGATATTATTCTAGCCATTGATTGCTGAAGGGCGAATATAGGTATATACACATGGTAAGCATTGCAGGATTTCACTATGTCCAAATATAGAGTTCTCCAGATGCACATTTATTTCCCTAATGTATGGTTAGATGAAACCAATAGTGTGGTGCATGTTTCTACATCATGAAAATGAGGAAACTAACATGGCCATTGATACACACTCATATTTAGTAGTAGTATATAGATTACTGTAAAATAAGGATAATATCCATATATTCCTAACCGTTTAATTATTTAGGGTACAAATTGGCTGTAATGACATGGTCACAATCGCATGAATTAACTCATTCCAAATATAGCTGATTTACTGGCGTCTCTAATATATTGCCATAGTTCTACTCAAATTCTGCTCAAACAGGATATGCCAAACATCACAAAAGTTCAAACAGTCTCATGGCGTCATCATTAACATGAGATGGAAACAACTTACACGCGTCGTCCAAAGCAATACGTGGTGCCATCTGCTTTGTCGATCGCGTAGATGATGCCATTGTGTTCAATAGCATCACGAAGTGTGTATCAGCTTTGACGATGATCCACCGCGAGCCGAGTTGTCTCCAGCTAAAAAGGCACCGGCGTAAAGATAGGCGAGTCCGCGGTCAAACAAGGCAATTAGCTTGAAGTCTGCGTAATTCGCATGTCGTGTGGGTACTTGGCAGATTACAATCTTCGCAAAACAAGGTCCGTCCAACTGACATAGTAATCTAGATGACTTGGACCGCGATGGTAATACTCTATATAATCCAACGGAGGAAGGATAATCTCATGGGAGGTGCGGAAGTTCACGAGCACCAACTATTTACCGTCTTCTCTGAAGGCAACCATCCGATGGGAGTTCATGCCGACCAGACATACCTGCCAAGAAGTTTCGGGCGATGGTGATCGGATCGATGTCGAGGGAAATGATGTACGGCGACACACTACATACCTGCAAAGAAGTTTCGGCTAATGGAGATCAGATTGAAGTCGAGGGGCATCATGCACGCCTCCGTATCATGGTGAGCCAATCTCGCAAGACCAGATAGATACGGAGACGGAGAAGGAGATGGAGATGGAGTGGTGCTATGGGAGCGGAGAGGGAGACGAGGCGAGGCGCCAATGTGCCGACAACATGGCGATGACAGATACCGCACAAAGGCATGTGGTGAGGCTGACTTTGGTAACCCGAACACGCCACCTCGCCTGGACTAGTGTCAGGTGCAGGGTGTTGTCACTTCACTGTGAGGACCGGATGAATAGTATTTTGACCATCAAGTGTACCACAGTTGTACTACTACTACTACTACTACTAGTAGGAACATGAGTACTCCAAGATTGTATAGCGGAAATAGGTCTCCGTGCTAGCATGCCCGCTCACTTCATCGCTCGTATCATCCATATTATGAAAGCAGAACCAAATTCTCGTGCATGCCCAATCAACGCCTACATCGCGATGCATGCAAAGGGTCGTTCTAGTGCATCAAGGACGGCATGCGATCGCTCCACACTTGAGAAGAGGAAAATGGAAAGGTAGAACGCGGCAGCAGAGGAAGAGAACGCTGGCTAACGAGGCTGGGAGGGATCGGCAGGAAGTTAATGCTCCACGCCTAAAGGTTTTGGGAAAACTTGATTTTCATAAGGTGACTTATACTCGCCTAAACGGAGGGAGTATTCCTTAACCAGGGAATGTTGTGTCTCCCACTCACGCGCTCAAAAAAAAGCTACGACACATTTTTTTTATCTGTTTGCATAGGTCCCACCTATCAAGAAGGATGGGCACGTACACGAACAGGTACGACTCCTTAGTCTACCCGCATAGCCTTTTCGTTTAGTCTACCTAGCCGTTTAATCAACTGCCTGCGCGCCACTTCTCCCATTTACTTCTCCATCGGGAACCGATTCGCCTTGGCTTCTTCACCTCCCTTTCGTCTTCATTTGCATCCAAACCCCACTACGTTCACATTGTTTTAACCTCTTTAAATAATCATCTACTACTTCAGTTAGACTAGCCATCTAATCCTAATTCTCCAAACCATAGCCCTCCATTCCAGCGGTTCCAAATGGCGAAAGAGATCGAGATGCAGGTTTTTAGCGTCCAACATGTCCTCGTCGAAGGCTCGATGCGCATAGTTGCCACCGTCACCGTCCACCCAAGGGTTGTTCCGAAGTGGATCAACAATGTATCCAACTCCCTCAAAAAGGTAGAGACGAGGGTCATTGGTCTCGACACAGAGTACACGGAGCGTGCCTCAGGAAGATCCAGTGATGTCGCCGTCCTTCATTTGTGCCTCAAGATGATGTTTTGGTGTACCACATCATACACTCGCCTCCATACTAGGTGAGCTTCACGATTTCTTGTCTCGGGAGGAGGTATACTACGTGGGGCAGCCATCGAAGGGACAAGCAGAAGCTGGAGCCGTACAACCTTGATTTGAAAAGCATCGCTGACCTACAAACCAGAATCAAAATTCATGTAGAAGATTGTGCTAAACAGACACCATCCCTATTCGACGTAGCAAATTTTGTGCTCGGTACAAATCTTCAGAAGGGTGACGAGATGGTGGCATTAAGGTCGTCTGGATGGGAGAATTATCCCTTGACGTACGAGCGGATAAAATATGCTGCCCTCGATGCACGTGTTAGTTTCGAGATAGCTGCATGGTCCAAAGAGCTTGTTGCGAAGCCGTCTCCCATAGAGAATGAGAACAAGAAGAAGAAGAAGAAGAAGAAGAAGAAGAAAACGTTGCACCAGCAGGAGGGCATTATGGATGGATGAATTATTTCCTCTCTTGTAAAAAAAATTATTCCCTCTCGGTGTATATTGATATAGATGGACTATTTTGATGGTGTGCATGTCTTTGGAACAGAGTAGTAGCGTGGGTCCGCTTGACTATAAGGAACTATTTATCCGCATATATAGCTTTCTCTGCTACTCCTTCCGGTGATCGGTATGCAGTGCATGTGTCCGTAGACATGACAGCTTGTCCATGGAAGTTCAACTACGGCGACCATCACGTTTCATCTCGCGATTCCCACGACGCCTCTCCAACCCATGGCACCACGCCCCCCGACGTGCGCCTCACCCCTCTCGGCCGCACCGCCCCTCTGCCTTTGTGTGCATGACATGTGGGCCACGTAAAATGCGGCGAGCATCAAGTTTCTACCACAGCCACCCGCGATTCCCACGACGCCGCTCGAACCAATGAAACCACATGTCCCCGACCTGCGGCTCACCCCTCTTGGCCCCACTGCCCCTCTGCCTTCGGGAGCATTACATGTGGTCCAGTAACCTATCGGGTCCACATGTTATTGACTCAAAGGTAGGTGTAGTAAGGCGCTGAAGCTTAGTCCCGACGGCCCTGAGAGGGAAATGTAACTCCTGTGCCAGGGCTTGTGGTGCTCCCGCAGCGCTATCCATGCACGCAACGATTTAATGGACATTGTAATATCAACATGTGATGGGGAGCTCTAAATTTGAATTTGAAACTTATAAAACAAAAAGATTCAAAACAAATAAACAGGGAGAGAGGGAGTATATCCTAGGATGTGTCCCATACAAAATAAGTCCCCTGGTTTGTCACCGCGAAGATGCGGTTAGAAAGGAGCACAACGTCTTCCTACTCGTACGGCAACAAATCGGCCGCAGACAGCATGGTCCGCCTTTGACCGCCATGTGCAAGGTCCGTGCTATCTTTTATTCAATCTCACCGTGGTTCCATCATACCAATTCATGCGGTGGCCCGTTGCATGGCTGATCTCAATTTTGTACAAAGGTTCTACGGGAATGGTGTCACCGTTGTAAATATTGTGCAAATTGATGTTGGTACCCTCCCGTACATATGCAAGCCAATCTCCACTCGCACCGAGCCTAGCCTGTGAAACAGTGGGCAGGGGGAGAATTAGGAAATGGGCACGGAAGTAGTCTTTAGAATGCATTTACTACGTGATCAAACTCATCTTACCTGCTCATCGAGAGAAATCCGAGTGCCCCTCAACGCCGGCATCTCAAGGGCGCTAACTTGCAACTACGGCCACGCCGCTACTGGAGAGACACCAAGGAAACATCCTCGTATGCTCCACGGAACATCAAGATGCATTTGTATGAGTAGTTTATCTTGTGAGAGAAAAGGATGAACGAGGAAGGCCTCTAGAGATAGAGATGGACACTACTACTACCAATGTGTTGGCCGTGCGTTGCAATGGATCCAAACTAGTACTAGAATAATACTTGTTCATGTGCTTGAAATATAAACACTCTAGTTTTGATATACATGTGCCGCCAGACACGACAGCTTGTCCATGGAAGTTGAACCACGGCGACCATCACGTTTCTTGTTTCTACCATCGCCACACCCACACGCCGATTCCCATGACACCGCTCCAACCCACGGCACGACGCCCCCGACGTGGACATGGATCCTCCGACGTGGCTATCACCGCCTTGCCCTCGCTTTCCTTCGCTGATGTGGGACCCACGCTTATGGGTCCCACATGTTAGTGATGAATGGTAGGATTGTTCGTGCCCTCATCCTCTCGCCCCACCGCCATCGCCTTTGTGTGCATGACATGCGGCCACCTGAATCTGCGGCGACCATCAACTTTCTACCACGTACACACCCGATTGACGCGGTTTGCTCGCTCGCTTCTTGTGTTCGATCCGCACTCCGCACCATCGAATTTTCATCCAAGAATCGTGACACATTTTGTCCCGGGCATCAATCCTCAGCTGGAGTACTTATGTACTACAGTTAGTACCGACCGGTGTGGCCATCTACGCCTCGTAACACCCCGACGCCCAGTTGTGGTACCCTCGCCACGGCCATGCCACCACCGGCCGGTTCATCTCGAACGAGTGATTCACGAACCACGCCACCACCATGAGAATGACATGTGGGCCAGCCGCATTTAAGGCCCGCATGTCATTGACTCATAGGCCGGGCACTGCTATCAAGTTCGGTCCGTGGGCCCCGAGAGGGAAATGTAACTCTGCGGCAGGCCTTGTGGTGCTCCGCGAAGACGAGCTCATGCCAAAACTGGAATTTGTTTCTTACTGCTACCAACTAGTACTAGTAAGGTACACGTGCATTGCACGCATGAGATTCTGGTGGTTTGTGCATTATGCTCCTACATGTGGAGTTTTCTGAATTCTAACATGTGGCAAAATCTGGTGGAATGTAAGGTTAGGCAAGTGTGATTAACTCAGGTGAGTGTTTGGTTCAAGCCACACTGGCCCCACATGACATACACACAAAAAATGTGGCAAGATTCCCTTAGGCTAGCCAACTTGTGGCTCTCATTTTGAAGAACTTATTAATAACTTTTCCTGAGCTTAGTTGTGGCAAAGTTAGTCATGAATTAAGTTCAACCATGGAGTCTTCTAGATTATACATGTGGCAGAATCTGGTGGATGATATCCAATGGCCAGTAGTGCTTGGATTTGCCATCTTAGTACCGTCGGATTGGCTTCATCCAACGACCAACTTTCAAAGTTTTTCACACACTATATAGGGGGTATAGATATAGATGTGCCGGTCCGTTGCAATGGATCCAAAGTATATCTATTTAATGGAGTGCACTCTAAACACATTATCTATTTATTTTTCTCTAACCTTCCGTAGCCATGCAACCAAGCCACATAAGCTTCATGGGTGCCCCCCACATCATATTATTCATACTACGTTGATTGAAAAAAAGATAAATCACCCAAAACAAGATCTTCCCGTTTTTTGTTCCTACGATGTTGTGCCGTGCACGTATCTACTAGTTGTATAGTGGTAGTACTAGTAATATAGTATTAGGAGTACAAACTTGGTAAGTACTAGTAGGAGTAGTACTAGTACGGAATGCTCCTACTCTATCAACGAGCCCCGTGCTACAGCTAGATCTTCCCCTTGTTTTTGTTTTCCAACCCGGCGGCGGGCGGGGTGTCGGTTTGCTCAATGGGCGGTCCCACATGAAAGTGAAAATGCTAGGCATTGTGGGCGGAGGTACGTGAGGGCCAACACGCGCCTCGCCCGCCCAACCTAGCAGGATTTTCGTAGTTGTACATCCAGTTTTGAGGCATGAAACGCCAACGCAAGGGTAATTTCTATAGCTCGCTAGATCGGCACGTAACGTTTTGCTTCAAGATCCGCCATCGCTAGGCAACACGCCTTCCCTAAGCTATGTGTCGTGCCGGACGGGCCGTGTTGTACTCCCGATTCCCGGGCGTGTGGGGTTGCGACGCGAACGTGGCAGGCTTTTTCCTTTTACTAGCTATGTGCCCGTGCGTTGCGACGGATCCAAAGTAGTAGAATAGTATTATTTGTTCACAAACTTGAAAGAAATCACTATTGTTTTGATATACTCCTAATATACTACTCCCTCCGTACCTAAATATTTGTCTTTTTTGAGATTTCAAATGGACTATCACATATGGATTATATAGACATATTCTAGTGTTTCTAGCAAGATGCCCACGCGTTGCACGAAGTTGATGGAAAAGGTAAGCACAACTTATAAATTGACGGATGGAGTAGGTATCGCACATGTCGGTATTGACTGGAACGAGAATGCAACAGCACAATAAGAATTAAGGCCACGACGATGCGATCGCAGTGGTGGTTACAGAAGGCAAGAAGAAAGATGGATCCACGAACGTACGACCTCCTCCTCCTCAACTTTGTGCGTCGGGCCACCGACCGGCGGCTAAGGAGCGGCGACTTTTGTGGCGAGGTCGAGGTGCTTCTCAACAAAGGCATCCAAGGCTTCCAGCCGTTTGAGGAAGGCCAACGTCGTAGCGTCCTCACTGGCATTGTGGATACCTATGTACACGATTGCTCGTACGCGTGGATGTGTAGGTCGACGAATTCTTGCAGGGCGAGGCGCCTCACGGCGAGCGCGACCTCCAGGTGGACATTCTTCGTGGCGTCGGCGGGCAGTCGCAGGGCCACCAGTGCTTGAAAGAGGTTCCAGCCATGGAGACCGATTAGGGTGGCAGGCAATGAGGAGCCCGGTCGCGCGGGCTGGAGGAGTACGGCGATGTCGTCCGCGAGCTTCTTGAGGACGGTGAACTTGTTGCTGGTGGCAACGATCATCTGGTCCAACTGAGAGTCGTAGTTGGCGCCGACGGCGCCATCCACCAGCCGGTCTCCAACATCGCTCGAGACGATGCTCGCGCCATGCCGCAGCCGGCGTCGTGGACCATCTGGCGCAGCCGCTGGCGCCACGCGCATCGCTGCCATGGGTCCGGAGCGAGCTCTTTTGCGCTTAGTGTAGGTGCTTAGGCAAGTGCTTAGGTGCGTACGATGTGGTAGATGCATTGGAATGGAGGAGGGCGCTTTATATGAGGGCAATGAGGGCAAACTGCGTTGCATTCACATCATGCAGCCTCTTTTCCCGGACCTCCTCCCATTACTTCCTCATGCATTAATTGAAGGAGGATGCATTGGCCGCTCAACATATCGGGAACCGCTACTCCCTCCTCGCTGCGCATTAAAGGCGATCGAACTGCACCGCCATTGTCAAATCGAATACTCCCTCCGCCTAGGTGAGTATTAAGTCATCTTACAAAAATCAAATACTAGTAAACACATAGGCGTGGTGCATTAACTCTCACGTTGTTTCTTATTTTTTGACATAAATAGAGGAATCAACCAAGAAGAGATGTGGGGCTTGTATGCTTTTAATGACTTGAGACTATCAAACATGACATGGAGTGGTCGGCCTGCTGCACAAGAACAAATACAACCCACGTCAGCACACACGCATCTTATAGCATCACATCCAATGGCTATAGAAGATGAATGAGACCAAATTATATCTCATCTAGATGAGTTCTAGCAAAATTGTATTAATAATACTTAGTACTCCTGAGCCATGTATCATATAAGTATCATGTAGTACTTTATTTATTGTCATGCATGACACATAGTTCACGAGCGCTCTCTATATGTACCACCTTTTTTTTTAATTTCAAGTTTTGCTCCATGGCGCAATCCATCGATACTACTACTGTACAAAAGTGGAGTATATACATTTTTTAAAAGGCTAGAGGGCGGGGCAGTCTAGCTCGGTCGGTTTCACGAGAGGCGAGGGCATTTGTGATTTGACGGCTCATTAATGCTGTCAAATTGAATAGTACTACGCCGCCCGCTGCACGCCCGGCGCCTCCATTAAACCCCTCCGTAAACCCGCATGAAAACCGAGAATCCTACTCTGGCCACACGTCCGTTCATGAGCGGGCCGGAATTAAACACAACACCGGCCGAGCTCCTCCCGTCCGCCCTCAGTTTAAACGAGGCCAGACGTCGGCCAAGCTCCTACCGTCCGCCCTCTATTTACACGAGGCCAGACAGACAGCGGGCAAGAATCGCCCATCCGCCGCTCCCCCATCTCCTCCTTCACCATTTTCTCCACCCTTCCGATGGCTTCCGATCAGCCGTTCTCCGGCATATTACCCGACTGGGTGGCCCGCCGAGTCCTCCGGATACGGGCGAGGCCGCTCGGTGCTTCACAAACCTCGCTTGGCCCGACGGAGCCAGTTGCCGCCCCAAGCAGGCGCGTGGTTCAGCAACTCGCCGCTCGAGTTCAGCTCGATGAGGAGTGGCGAGTTGCTCCACGCCGCACGGGCGGCGAAGCACGCCAGTATGGGCGCCGTCGCTGCCGCGTCGTACTGCGCCACCAGTGTCTGCGGTGGCGCGCCTCCGTGTCTGTGGGCGCGCCTCCGTGCTCGTGGCAACGCCATGCGTGGAGATGAAGTCGGGTGCGTGGAGAGCGACGAGTCGGTGGCCAGCTTCTCCGTGTCCGCCGCCATCATCGAGGAGAAGTAGAACACGGGAGGCCGCCGCCACTTGGGACCCATGAAGGCCACTGCCGAGGCGACGACCGCGGATTCAGGTGGTTTATTTGCTGCTTCATCTCTTTCGAGGACCTTCGTCGACCCCGCAAGTGTCTGACGGACATGAGGAAGACAAAGGGATCCGCGGGCGGCCATTTAGAACTAAATGTAATGAAATCCATCATGTTTATATGAAGATCCGGCTTTTTTATACGAAATCCTTCATGCTTATATGAAATCAGTCCGTGTTTGCACGAATTTCATCTGGTTGGTTAGAGTTGTAAAAATCCGCCATTTGGCGTTGATGTCGCCCTCCGCGGAAGGAAGCGGAGGAAATTTGCCGCTGCCGTTGGAGATTCTCTTTATGTTGGAAATAATAGAGTGACATCCAATCCATTTGAGTTAATTGCCTGTATGATTGTCCCTCTATAAAAAGTTAATTGCATGTATAGTGTACACGTGACTTGCAGGGTGGCTACAGCTTTGTACAGAAAGTTAAAAAGAAACAAGTCCATCCTTAATATTCTAAGTACTCTGTGGGTTCCTTGTCAAGACAAGAGCTTAAAGAAGTATATATTAAATAAGTAGAGTAATATATAATATACAAATCTAAAGTTAAAAGACAGAATTCGAACTCATGTCATTGCGTTGCGAGCATTCGGCGCTAACCAGCCCAGCACATTTTTGTTGTAGACCATGCTGGAGATATATCTCCATGTCTACTCTTATATATACTCCATTAGTTCCTAAATATTTGTCTTTTTCAGATTTCAAATGGATTACCACATACGGATGTGTATGTAGACATATTTTAGAGTGTAGATTCACTCATTTTGATACGTATGTCTTTTCAGGAAGGGGTCAAATTTGTCCTTGATTTATTTATGAGGTATCCAGATGGCACTGCACCGCCAAGAAAAGAGGGTAACATCAAAATTATGGACTACTTTTTTGAGTATGTTGGTAAGGTCCGGTCATAGTCACTTGTTGAAATCTCTAAAGACAAATACTCCTCCGTTTCGAATACTTGTCATCAAAAGGGATAAAAGGAAATGTATCTAGACGTATTTTAGTTTTAGATACATCTATTTTTATCCAGTTTGATGACAAGTATTTTCGGACAGAGGGAGTAGAAAACAGAGTTGGTGATGATGGTGTGCGTGCCATCCTGCAATATAGGCCGTCGGATTTATATATAACGGATAGGAAAGAAACTCTGCCAATTTTGCAAAAATATACCCAACGTCTCTCCACGTTCGCAAATAAGGCCTTCCCTCATTCAGCCTTTTCTCTCACAAGATAAACTACTCATACAAATGCATCTTGATGTTCCATGCAACGCAAGGGAAGCTAGCTAATTTCTTTTAAAATAGTTGCTGCGATAATTGGGTTGAAGTGATATATTTTATGTCTACCCTGAATGATTTCAGATTCACTAGTAGTAACAAAGAAAAGGTTGCCTTGTTAATTAACAGAAAACAGGGTGAAAACTATCACATGAGGCCGGTAAAAACAAGGCACACTGGGTTCAGCGCCATCGTCACTACAGCTGCTTGTGAGAAGTCTACATATCGAGGGGCTACCGAGCGAGGCACCGAGACACAATGTTTGAGAGAGAAACCAATTGACTGATTATGATCAGATCGAGTTGTCACCCTTCTGCTGTCATTGTTGGGGGGGAGAGAAAGACGTATCAAGAGTGTGCGTTGTAGGCACAAAGGCACAACTAGCGAGTGTGTGTGTGTGTGTGTGTGTGTGTGTGTGTGTGTGTGTGTGTGTGTGTGTGTGTGTGTGTGTGTGTATGTTTGAAAGAGGAGTCGATAGATTATTATCAAGATCGATGTGCCACCCTACTCCTTTGGTGTCGGGTAGTGTGTGTGTGTGTATGTTTGAGAGAGAATCCAGCCGATAGATTAGTATCAAGATCGAGGTGTCACCCTACTCCTTGGTGGTGCCGGGTGTGTGTGTGTGTGTATGTTTGAGAGAGAAGCCGGTCGATAGATTAGTATCAAGATCGAGGTGTCACCCTACTCCTTGGTGTTGGGAAGTGTGGTGTGTGTGTGTGGGGGGCAGTGACACTCACATATCTCTACTCTTATAAAAAACAGAGTTGGTGATGATGGTGTTCTGCCATCCTGCAATATAGGCCATCTGATTTATATTCGACGGACAGGAAGGAAAATATGGCAATTTTGCAAAAAGATACCCACACCCCTCTCCGCATTTGCAAATAAGGCATTCCCTTGTTCATCCTTTTCTCCCACAAGATAAACTTCTCATACAAATGCATCTTGATGTTCCGTGCAACGCACATGGGCATCTTTCTAGTAGGGAGAAGGAGTTTGTGTGACACATATCTAGCTATATCAAGGGATAGGTAGATAGCATATGTGTGAGAGACATTATTATACTTTGAGACATTAGTGGTTGTGGGTGGGCGGAATTAAAGGGGTGGGCGTGTTAGACATAGAGAGCGTGTGTGTTTGTGTGAGAGACTTGTAGGACGGGGTAGAAAGATGAATTTAACCCTGACGAAGGGAGAGAAATACACGAAGTGCGCGTGTGTGATTCCGATGCCCACATGGAAATGAGATATGTATGCGTGTGAGAGAGATTGCACAATTCATTCACGTATCACTATCTAGCGATCGTGGACGTGCATCGCTTGAACATAAGTCAATATCTACTTCGTATCGTGGCCAAAGGTACAGTATCGATTCAATTCAACGCTATTAAGATTGGACACTCACATATCACATTTTTTCTATTTAAATAAACCTTTTCAGTTGTGCATGCCAAAGTTACAGTGATGTTTCTTCAAACAACCAATGTAGCTATCATGCACATGCACCATTGTTACTCTTGCATTCAAATTCATTAGTATTGGATGATTTAAGTTTCTATTTTGAAGTAATATATGTAATATTCATATATGAATTCAACGGGTACGGAATTTATGAAATGGAGGCTATGTAATCATATGAGGTAACACTTTTAAGTAGCTAACTACAATATCCATTTATTTTTGTGCGCCTCTACACTAACACGTCAATGCATTATGTTTAAAGTAAATAACCAATGGCACTAAATTATCTATTTACACGAGAAATACATAGGCTGAGCGTTTGATCCGTTTTTTGTGAATGCGCGACTACACCTGTACGATTGGCCGCGCCCGTGTGAACGGCCAAGTTATCGGCGCATCATCCCGAGTTATTGTCTTTTTTTCTGGGGTGGACCTCACACTAGTTATTAATCACGACGCGTGCCTGTGTACACAGCCTAGCATGACCTTCCGCTAGCACGGTCCAAAATTAGTTGAAACTAGATACGAACGATCCGCTGGGCGGCAAAATCTCCGCCTCCTTCTAAAATTTCCGCCACCTTAGTCTTTAGCATGCGAAATCCCCCTTTTGTCCTTGGTGCACGGAGACCAACAGTTACAATACTGCCCTCATCTACATGATAGGTCGGGCTGCTTTGGTAACTTCGGTTCCCCCACTACACGGCACCCCATTTCTCTCCCTCCCGCAAAAACGACTAACTCCACAAAGACCACAAGCATCTTACATCACGCCGTCCGTACTTCATCGCCCTTTCTCCCCTCCCCTCTCGAAACCCTAGACTGGTCATCCACCGGCGTACCATAGCCCATTCACTACCAGCGGCATCCACCTCGCTGGATATGCTCCTGCGGCCACATCTACCCCTCCCACCTCCCCTAGAAACAAGTAGACTGCTCATCCACCATTGTACCACAGCCCATTCAGTGCCGGCCTTGTCCACGGCGCCGGATCTGCTTCGCCGGTACTCTCGTCAACCGCCGTGCATCTACCGCGGCTCATTCGTACTCTCCACCAGAGACGCTTCGTCCACACCCCCCCGGAGCCGCCCCACCGACGCCCCCGTCGACGGCCTCTGATCCTCTTCGCCGACACCTTCCTCAACCCTATCGGAGCCGCTTCGCTGACACCAGCGTCAACCCTACCGGAGTAGCTTCGCCTATACCATTCTCAACCCTACCGGGGCCGCTTTGCCAACTCACAAGTCCACGGCCTCAGATCCGCTTCCTCGCACCCTCATCCAACCTACCGGAGCATCTTCTGACGCCTTGTCCACGGCCACAGATCCGCATCGTCGACACCACCCTTAAACCAATCACCGGTGCAGGTTCTGACGCCCCATCCACGGCCGCAGATCCGCATCATCGACACCATCCTTAACCCAACCACCAGAGCAGCTTCTGACGCCCCGTCCACGGCCGCAGATCCGCGTCGTCGACGCCATCCTTAACCCAACCACCGGAGCAGCTTCACCTACGCCCTCGTCCACGGCTACAGATCCTCTTCGCCCACACCGTAGTCCACCCTACCGGAGCCGCTCCACAAACACCCTACTCGACGGTTCTAGATCTCCTTACCGGACCCCGACAACCAGCGCAGCGTCATCACCCTCAACGTTTCTAACCTGATTCCCACCGTCTGGAGAGATGCCAAGCACCCGCCACGGCCTAGGTACTTGTCACCTTTAAACCCGTCCGGCATCACCGCCGATGTACTTCAAATATACTAACCGGTCGTTGTTACTGTTATGCGGTGGCAAAACTACAAGGACGATGTTTCTTCTGGATCTAACAGCTTGGCCAACCAAGATCCTGGACTGAGGCATTGCTATGATCTTGTAAGCGCATCTCTCTCTCTTGTATTGTTTTGTGCCTGCCAGCGTGCTTTGCTAGGATTTTCAACCAGTAATCCCTTTGTGCAGACAATGATTTCTACTACTGGCTACTAAATTAGATATGTAGATGTCATACATGATACTACCTCGTACCTCCGTTCCTAAATATAAGTCTTTCGAGAGATTCCACTATAGGCTACATACGGAGAAAAATGAGTGAATCTACACTCGAAAATGCATCTATGTACATCTGTATGTGGTCCATACTGGAATCTCTACAAAGACATATGTTTAGGAACAGGGGCAGAACATTACACAAAATCATAGGTGGCATGTAGGAATTCCAGTGCACTACATTAGGCTCCCTTAGAGTGCCCGCCATCCAAAGATCTGAGTCATGGCTAGTTTATGGTACGCACACAATCGTTAATTGGTGGTTTAAATATGTGCAAGGGATATGCAATGTAGTATCATGTAGAGATGTCTGAAATTAGTCGTGTTAACTTGCAGATAGGGTTACACAATGAAAAAGTACAAGATGTATGTGGCAATTTCATGGAACATCGCAAAAAAAGGAGAGGCAGGGGTGAGCCTATACAGTGTGCTATGGTACGTCACTCCTCCATTGCAATCATCGTGACATGTTATTTGTATGCCAGTTCTATTAGCCAAGTTTCTTAGAGATAGTTATTACGAGTTATCCTAAGAAAATAAGCACCTGTGAATATAAGCTCCATGTAATACGCCAACCAGTTCTTTTCATTGCGTTTTCAGCTTATGATCAGTGGAAAGTCTAGATTGCATTATATATATTTTTCATTTTGCTGCCCATATGGAAATTAATTTGACTTTCAAACATCACAAATTGAACCGAGTGCAGTAATTAATATGATAGGAAAACAGACCATCACTATTTGCTCAAAATGCAAATACAAAGATACCATCTACTTGGCACAATCTACTTTGGTCAATATTTTCCATAGAGATCACATTGCCTAATTTAAACGAAGAACGCATGACCCACATTTAAATGAAGAACAATTATTTATTGAAATTCGATGGTCCAAGTGGCTGGTTATTATCGATAGTAGCACCACCGAAAGCATCATATAGCAGATAGCAAGCAGCTCATAGCAACTCATCATACAGCAGCAATGTCGCAATTCATCATATACCAGCAGCAGCTCATAGCAATTCATCATATAGCAGCAGCAGGAGCAGCTCATAGCAATTCATCATATAGCAGCAGCAGGAGCAGCTCATAGCAATTCATCATATAGCAGCAGCAGGAGCAGCTTGTAGCAACTCATCATATAGCAGCAGCAGCAGCTCATAGCAATTCATCATAAAGCAGCAGCAGCAGCTCATAGCAACTCATCATACAGCAGCAGCAGCTCATAGCAATTCATCATATAGCAGCAGCAGGAGTAGCTCATAGCAATGCATCATATAGCAGCAGCAGAAGCAGCTCATAGCAATTCATCGTATAGTGGATCAGAATGAAAATTTGGCAAAAAATCAGAGGAGATCCTCACCTTGTTGGATGAGCTCATCCTTCAATAGCACCTCAAGGCCATGGCACGGGAGGAGGGAGGGGAACAAGGTGCCTTACGCATGATGTGGCATCGGCAGAAGTTGTGCAGCAAGCTGCTGGAGTAGTCGTTGGACAAACCACGATGGAGCAGCTGCTGGAGACCGTGAGAATGAGGGGCGGCGCCAGAGGAGGAGCAGCCAGGAGATTTGCCCCACCCGCCGCCATGTAGCCTAGCTGGACATAGCATCGTCGAGACCGGGCCGATGGGATCGATGGCGACGGCTCACTGGAGGAACCCTAGTGTTGCAGGCGGGGATCGAGGTAGAGAGAAAGGGAGAGGAGATGCAAGCGGCAGGGCAATGAATGCTTGCATGTTTGTTTTACTTGAGGGTCATGTGTGACACAGGCGTCGTGATTGCATTTTGAGTGTAATATAGGCGATAATGAGTCATTTCACTATTCCCCTTCCCTTCAATTTTTAGTGAGGTTCTACCCGAAACACCCCCCTCCAAAGCGAAATTAGTTAAGCCCAAGCCCATAACTCAAAAATGATTTCTTTACATCTTTTATGGCTTATTTTGACAATATGCCCTGAAAAGGCGGAATCGAACTGGCCCTTAACCTGCAATTCAATTGTGCGTGCAATGATGAATCACTCTTGCCTGCTATTTGTACATTTAGGCGTCATCATACATGGCATAACCTAATACATGTGCATTCCGTTGTAGAATCTGGAATATGCAATGTTTATGTTAGTTCATACGTTGCACATGATGTTTAAATGCCCCTTAAATCTGGTGAGTCAAGTGATGGTCTTTAAGCCTCCTTCTTTGCTTCTTTTCTGATATGTAAGATTTGCTCACACATCTGTTCAATTGCTTGTTTGCATCAGCCAGCCATACTAGGATTGTTTGCTTTGATTACTTGTTGTTCTTGACCTAACACTCTAACAGAGCTTGTCAACGATTTAAACACTAAGGGCTGATGTAGTGGGGCCTTGTCTAACTCATAGGTGACATAAAGGTTTGGTTGTACACTACAGTAGGCTCTCCAAGAGTACCTGGAGATCCAGTTTCGAAGGTATGCCTAGTTTTTACATAGTGCAGACATAGTAAATGCTCATTTCATTGTGTGCAAGTGCAAGAGATGTGGCATGTTTCATTATGTGGTGTTGTTTTGTTATAATCTCATCCTTTTGTGTTCACAGACTGGAAAGTATGCATATTTATCTTCCAAGGAGACGAGTAACTAGTTTGTGTCACCTTGCAGAGGGGGTGCAATGGAGATAAGATTGAGGATTTCCAAATACAAGATGTTAGGAAGGAGCCTTGCAAGAGAAGTAGGAGCTGCGCTGAGCCTCTTCAACCTGCTAAGGTAAGTCCGTATGCAACTCAACAGTTCAATTCCTTGTTTGTTTCAGGCATAGTAAATTTTCTCTTTTCAATTGCTTTATTTGTTCTCACTTAATGAGATGCCCAAATAATTATGCCACGATGTTCGGTACTTGTATCACTATTAGTTGACATAATTAAAGGCCTTACCATTTAATTACTCTGCCGCCAAGTGTGCATGAAGCTTTGAAGTCTATTAACCAACTATTATTGCATGAGGCTCACAATCTAGTTTATACTACGCTAATGATTGCATAGTTTTGCTGTTGTAGTATGTTTGTATGAAACCCTCTGATGTTCATTATGCTCCCTAAGACTTTAATTGAGGTACAGAATGGCCAACTGCTTGCTTACTTATACGCAACGTGCTGTCTACATTTGTAACTTGTCTGTGTTTTCGATTGGGCCCCAACATGATGCTCCTCTGGTGAGCTAAGAGGGATTTCTGTATGCAGGCTGCACAGACTATCTTTTTTTTAATTTTTAAAATATCACCTGCTTATGCTTCATAACGTGTAACATTTTTTTGTGAAAGTGACGTGTAACATTATTGTTAGTCCTGTTTTGCCATGTAGTACAAAATAGTGTCTTGTTCGCTTCACTGTTGTAACTATATTTTTGCCCTAGTCATGTGTACTTACAGAAACATTTCAGGATGAAGTGACATCAACACAAAAATCTGCGAGTAGTGCGGCATGGCCGTTACTGAATGATTATGGATTGGAATTGGAATGTGATGATGTTCTCGAGCATCAACTAGAGGTGGCAAGACAACATGTACATGATTGTCAACGTATAATCAACAAGTTGAGACTGGACATGCAGGTATTAGATGCACGAGTCAAAAAATGAAACAAGACACCGAGGTAACCATGAAGGAATTGGAGATTTTGCAGACTGAAATTTGTGCTATCTGAATCCGGCCAATCCTATTTTCTGAAGAGATTATAGTTCAAATGGAGTTAAGTTGATGCGCGTCCATGATGTATGAGCCATATTTTCCCAATGTATGTAATTTGTTGTTTGTGTATGCTTTATTATCACCTGTGCCGTACCATAATGCCCAGTGGGTATAATCGGCTGTAATTTCTTTATTGTATAGTGTAGGATTATTCTACTTTTCTATGCCTTGATCTCTTTGTTGTATAGTGTATGCTTTTTAGTAGGATAATTCTTTGAATATGCTATATCGTTCAAACGGGGGCCAACTCGCCCGACCATGGGCCTTCTACGTCTCGTAGGATCCATGGGCCTTCTACATCTCGTAGGATCCATGGGCCTTCTACGTCTCGCAGGATCCTTGGGCCTTCTACGTCTAGCAGGATCCATGGGCCTTCTACGTCTCGCAGTGTCCATGGGCCTTCTATGTCTCGCAGGATCCATGGGCCTTCTACGTCACGTAGGATCCATGGGCCGCCGACTCATTTATGGGTCTTGTACTGGCCTTTAATGGGCCGTACACGGGCCTATAATGGAAATCGTATGTTTTATGGGCTGACCATAACGGGCCGTTAATAGGCCGTATTTGGTGATGCTATGAAAATGGCCCAACAGACTAACAGACCACAAACGGGCCGACTATAACGACGGGCTAAATTTGGCCCACAAGCAGAAAATGACAGTAACGGGCCGTAAGTAACCAAATGCTGCAAATGAGCCCAAGAATAAATGGGCCCTCAGAAGGCCGAAAGTTAACTTGGGCTGGAAACGGCCCAACGGAATAATGGCCCGTTAATGGGTATAAAGTGTTACACAGTTCATTACGGGCCAGTTTCACCACGGCCCGTTAATGGGTGTAAAGTAATACACTGTTTATTACGGGCCAGTTTCAGCACGGGCCGCTAATGAGCCAAGAGTTACAAAGGGCCTCATATGGGCCGAAGACGTCATGGGCCATACATGGGCCGGCGAAAACGGGTGGAATCATATTGGATGGCCCAGATGACGCTCATGGGCCTAATTCGCATAGGGCGAAGGGCCTTGGGTTAGCGGGCTGTAAATGGGCTATATGCTAACGTGCCATTAACAAGCTTTCCATGGGCCGCCCGCCACTTTTGACCAAGTCAAACGGGCGGCCTTTTCACGAGAATGGGCCGTTTTGGGCGTGCCACTGTCGACGTATCATAGGCGTATACATCCGGTGAGTGGATGACATCTGTCCCAATGATGAGCCGACCGTGTTTCCTCCGACCAATGATGATTTTACACGTGGAAAATCCCCATTGGTCGGGGCTGTTAACGGGTTATCGGATCCAAAACCCGACCCGATAGCTTAACGGCGTTCCGTTATGGTGGATGCCACGTGTCGGTCACCCTTGTTGAAAGCACTTCTGTGACGTGCGATTTATCGTCATGGAAGTGGACACTTCCGTGATGATAATTTGGTTAATGTCATGGAACACTTCTACGACAGCACAGGTATGACTATCTTGATTCTGTCATAAATTTGTCATGGATGTACATGCATGACAAAAAACGCGACCTACTGTGACAAATACGTATCATCACGGAAGTGTATTTTTTTGTAGTGATACTTTTTAACGCACTTTACCTTTTTCAACTCTTCACACAATACATGAGCGTGAGCCATGGATATAGCACTATGGGTGGAATAGAAGGTGCTAATAGACAAAATAAGGGAGAGAGTCTCACATCAACTAGGCAAATCAATGGACTATGGAGATGTGCATCAATTGATATCAATGTGAGTGAGTAGGGATTGCCATGTAACGGATGCACTAGAGCTATAAGTGTATGAAAGCTCAAAAGAAAACTAGTGGGTGTGCATCAACTTGGTTGCTCATGAAGACCTAGGGCATTTGAGGAAGCCCATCGTTGGAATATACAAGCCAAGTTCTATAACGAAAAATTCCCACTAGTATATGAAAGTGACAAAATAGGAGACTCTCTATCATGAAGAACATGGTGCTACATTGAAACACAAGTGTGGAAAAGGATAGTAACTTTGTCCCTTCTCTCTCTTTTTGGTGGGCTTCTTTGGCCTCTCTTTTTTATTTGGGCTTCTTTGGCCTCTTTTAATTTTATATCTTCACATGGGACAATGTTCTAATAATGATGATCATCACACTTTTATTTACTTACAAAACAAAATTACAACTCGATACTATAACAAAGATATGACTCTATATGGATGCCTCCGGCGGTGTACCGGGATATGCAATGAATCAGAGTGACATGTATGCAAGAATTATGAATGGTGGCTTTGTCACAAATACGATGTCAACTACATGATCATGCAAAGCAAATGTCAATGATGGTGTGTCTCAAAATAAACGGAACAGTGGAGTTACATGGCAATATATCTCGGAATGGCTATGAAAATGCCATAATAGGTAGGTATGGTGGCTATTTTGAGGAAAGGTAAATGGTGGGTTTAATACACCGGCGAAAGTTGCGTGGTACTAGAGAGGCTAGCATTTGTGGAAGGATGAGAGTGCGTATAATCCATGGACTCAACATTAGTGATAAAGAACTCACATACTTATTGCAAAAAATATATTAGTCCTCGAAGCAAAGTACTACTACACATGCTCCTAGGGGGAGAGGTTGGTAGGAGTTAACCATCGCGCGCCCCCGACCTTCACGCAAAGATGAACAATCAAGACACAATGCGCTTCAATTTGGTTACATAGTTAGGAGACCATACGCGCATGCTACGGGAATCACCAACCTTAACGCAATTATTTATTTGACTCCACAATTTACTACTAGCATGACTCTAATATCACCATCTTCATATCTCAAAACAATCATAAGGAATCAAACTTCTCATAGTATTCAATGCTCTATGTATGAAAGTTTCTATTATATCTCCCTTGGATGCCCATCATATTTGCACTAAATTCATAACCTAAGCAAATTACCATGTTGTGTAGAGACTCTCAAAATAATATAAGTGAAGCCTGAGAGTTCAACAATTTCTACAAAATAAAGCCACCGACGTGCTCTAAAAAGATATAAGTGAAGCACTAGAGCAAAATTGCCGAGCTCAAAAGATATAAGTGAAGCACATAGAGTATTCTAATAAATCATGATTCATACGTGTACCTCTCGGAAGGTGTGTACAGCAAGGATGATTGTGGCAAAAGAAAAATCAAAGACTCATATCATGCAAGACGCTCCAAGCAAAACACATATTATGTGGTGAATAAAAATATAGCCTCAAGTAAAGTTACCAATAGACGAAGACGAAAGAGGGGATGCCTTCAAGGGCATCCCCAAGCTTAGGCTCTTGGTTGTCCTTGAATATTACCTTGGGGTGCCTTGGGCATCCCCAAGCTTAGGCTCTTGCCACTCCTTATTCTATGGTCCATCAAATCCTTACCAAAAACTTGAAAACTTCACAACAGAAAATCTCATGAGATCCATTAGTATAAGAAAGCAAATCACCACTTTATGGTACTGTTGTGAACCCATTCATTAGTTATATTGGTGTAATATCTACTTTATTCCAACTTTTATATGGTTCATACCCCCCGATACTACCCTTAGATTCATCAAAATAAGCAAACAACACACAGAAAATAGAATCTGTCAAAAACAGAACAGTCTGTAGTAATCAGAGAACTTCGAATACTTCTGTAACCCCAAAAATTCTGAAAAATTAGGCCAACCTGGGCAATTAGTATAAATATCGGGTGCAAGAAGAATCAGATCAAAAGCACACTTCTGTAAAAATTGAAAATTATTTTCCTGGGCGCAAAAGTTTCTATTTCTCAGCAAGATCAAACAACTATCACCGTAAGTCATCCCAAAGGTCTTACTTGGCACAAACACTAATTAAAACACAAAAACACATCTAACCAGAGGCTAGATGAATTATTCAAAGCAAAACAGGAACAAAAAGCAAAAACAAAAATAAAATTGGGTTGCCTCCCAACAAGCGCTATTGTTTAACGCCCTTAGCTAGGCATAAAACACATAGATCTAGGTATTGCCATCTTTGGCCTTTATCTTTTTAGTGGAGTTATGCTCAAATCCGGGAGGTTCTTTGTGTTTCCCATCATCTTCAGAAATCTTTATGCATCCAACCGCTTATTGCAAAGAGTGATCAACATGTTCATGCGGTGGAGGTTTCCACTAATATTTTTTAGAGGTTCAAAAGATTTTTGTAAATCAACCAAATTTAGCTGTACTTCACACAACTTTTCTAAAACTCGTGTTCCTTCTTGAATATGATTGGATGCCTTTTCTAGGGGTAGTATTCCTACCACACCCTCTATTATTTCATAAGCAATATTGGCATCAATCTCAATAAAATTTCCTTTAGCAACGAAATCCAAAAGTTGCCTATGGGGCATGGTTAAGCCAGCGTAAAAGTTACGAAGTAAAATCTTAATATCCCCTTTTATAGTACAAACAAGATAAGACTCTATCATCCTATACCAAGCGTCCTTTAAATTTTCTCCTTGTTTCTATTTGAAGTGAAGAACTTCAAGGTCTGGAGGCAAAGGAGGGGTAGCAGTGCTAGTCATAACGAGAAGATAAAGGAAAAGAAAAGGGAAAATGATCTAGCACACAAGCAAGCAAAACGACGAACGGAAGAGAGGCGAAGAAAAGGCAAATATTTTCAAAAATCATTTTAGAAGTGGGGGAGAGGAAAAGGAGAGGAATCGGCGAATAATGTAATGCAAGAGATGAGAGTTTATGATGGGTACTTGGTATGTCTTGACTTGGCGTAGATCTCCCCGGCAACGGCGCCAGAAATTCTTCCTGCTACTTCTTGAGCTTGCGTTCGTTTTCCCCTTGAAGAGGAAAGGGTGATGCAGTAAAATAGTGATAAGTATTTCCCTCAGTTTGTGAACCAAGGTATCAATCCAATAGGAGACAACGCACAAATCACCAATACCAGCACAAACAATCAAACAACTTGCACCCAACGCGATAAAGGGGTTGTCAATCCCTTCACGGTCACTTGCAAAAGTGAGATCTAGTAGAGATAGATGACACTGAACAAAAGATGAAATATTTTTGGGTTTTTGGTTTATAGATTGGAAAATAAAAGATTGCAAAATAGTAGATCGGAAACTAATATGATGGAAAATAGACCCGGGGGCCATAGGTTTCACTAGAGGCTTCTCTCTTGATAGCAAATAATATGGTGGGTGAACAAATTACTGTCGAGCAATTGATAGAAAAGCGCAAAGTTATGACGATATCTAAGGAAATGATTATGAAATATAGGCATCACGTCTGTGTCAAGTAGACCGACTCCTGCCTGCATCTACTACTATTACTCCACACATCGACCGACTCCTACCCGCATCTAGAGTATTGAGTTCGTGAAGAACAGAGTAACACATTAAGTAAGATGACATGATGTAGCGGAATTAACTCAAGCAATATGATGAAAACCCCATCTTTTTATCCTCGATGGAAACCATACAATACGTGCCCCGCTACCCCTACTTTGTCACTGGGTGAGGACACCGCAAGATTGAACCCAAAGTTAAGCACCTCTCTCGTTGCAAGAAAAATCAATCTAGTTGGCCAAACCAAACCAATAATTCGAAGAGAAATACAAAGATATCAAATCATGCATAAAAGAATTCAGAGAAGATTCAAATAATATTCATTGATAAACTGATCATAAATCCATAATTCATTGGATCTCGACAAACACGCCGCAAAAGAAGATTACATCAGATAGATCTCCAAGAACATCGAGGAGAACATGGTATTGAGAATTAAAGAGAGAGAAGAAGCCATCTAGCTACTAGCTATGGACCCGTAGGTCTGTGGTCGACTACTCACGCTTCATCGAAAGGACAATAGAGTTGATGTACATGCCCTCCGTGATCGAATCCCCTCCGGAAGGATGCCGGAAAAGGCCCCAAGATGGGATCTCATGGGAACAGAAGGTTGCGGCGTTGGAAAAGTGTTTTTGTGGATACTTTTGGTGGTTTGGGAATATTTGTGAATATAGAGGAGGAAGATCTAGGTTAGGAGGTCACCGAGGGGCCCACAAGGCATGGGGCGCGCCCTCCACCCTTGTGGCCGCCTCGTGGCTCTTCTGACTTGCACTCCAAGTCTCCTGGGTGTCTTCTGGTCCAAAAAAAATCATCGCGAAGGTTTCATACCGTTTGGACGTCGTTTGGTATTCCTTTTCTGCGAAGCTCAAAAACAAGGAAAAAACATAAACTGGCACTAGGCTCTAGGTTAATAGGTTAATCCCAAAAATAATATAAAACAACATATTAATGCACATAAAACATCCAAAACAGATAATATAATAGCACGGAACAATCAAAAATTATAGATACGTTGGAGACGTATCATATATTTTTGGAATTAATAAAAAAATACTAGCGAAAGAATCAACTAGAGTGGACCCACTAGGAGACCACAAGGGTGGGGGCGCGCCCTACCCCCTGGGCGCGCCCCCTGGCTTGTGGGTCCCCTGGAGACCCCCCGACCTCAACTCCAACTCCATATAACCCTATTCGGGGAGAAAAATCAGAGAGAAGGATTCATCGCGTTTTACGATACAGAGCCACCGCCGCCTCCTGTTCTTCATCGGCAGCGCTAATATGGAGTCCGTTCAGGGCTCCGGAGAGGGGGATTCGTCGCCATCATCATCACCAACCTTCCTCCGTCACCAATTTCATGATGCTCACCGCTGTGCATGAGTAATTCAATTGTAGGCTTGCTGGACGGTGATGGGTTGGATGAGATTTATCATGTAATCCTGTTAGTTTTGTTAGGGTTTGATCCCTAGTATCCACTATGTTCTGAGATTGATGTTGCTATGACTTTGCTATGCTTAATGCTTGTCACTAGGGCCTGAGTGCCATGAATTCAGATCTGAACCCTTTATGTTTCCATGGATATATTTGTGTTCTTGATCCGATCTTGCAAGTTGTAGACACCTATTACGATCTATGATCCGCATACCCCAAGGTTACAATAATTGGGATTCTTTCCGGTGATTACCGTAGTTTGGGTTATATTATGGATGAAGAAACTGCTAGAGACTTTTTTGCTTGCAATGATAGAGATGATCTTAAGAAACTGTCAGCTAAGTTGAAAGCAAAATCTTCGAATGCTAGAATGCAATATGACCCTAAGTTTGCTGCTTCACCTATCTTTGTTACTGATAAAGATTATGAATTCTCTATCGATCCTGAGTTAATTACTTTGGTTGATTCAGATCCTTTCCATGGTTATGAAACTGAAACTGTTGTGGCACATCTTACTAAATTGAATGACATAGCCACCCTATTTGCTCATGAGGATAAAATTCACTATTACTATATTCTTAAGTTGTTTCCTTTCTCGTTAAAGGGTGATGCTAAGATATGGTTTAATTGGATATGATATGTTACTTCTCTGAAAAATATTTCCCTACTCATAAGAAACAAGCTACTTTACAGGAAATATTTAATTTTGTGCAAATTTAAGAAGAGAGTCTCCCACAAGCTTGGGGGAGGCTTCTCCAATTACTTAATGCTTTGCCTGATCATCCTCTCAAGAAAAATTAAATACTTGATATCTTTTATAATGGACTAATCAATGCTTCTAGGCACCACCTAGATAGTTGTGTTGGTTGTGTTTTCAGGGAACGAACTCTGGAACAAGCTGAAGTGTTATTGAATAATATATTGAGTAATGATAATGATTGGACTCTTCCCGAACCAACTCCTAAGCCAACTCTGAAGAAAAGAGGTATTCTATTTCTCAGTCCCGAAGATATGCAAGAGGCAAAGAAATCGATGAAAGAAAAATGTATTAAAGCTGAAGATGTTAAGAATTTACCACCTATTGAAGAAATACATGGTCTTAATGCCCCGACACAGGTAGTAGAGGTAAATTCTCTCTATAGATTTGATGAAGGTGATATTCCTTATAATAAATCTGCTAGTCAATGCTTGGATGAATTCGACAACTTTATTGTTAAATAAGAAAACTTCAATTCTTATGTTAGTATACAATTGAAATGTAATGCTTATATGCTTGAGCGCTTGGATGATTATATGTGTAGAACTGTTAATGATCTCAAGCTTATCAGTAAGCATGCTTCTATGGTAAAAACTCAAGTAGAACAAGTACGTAAGGCACAAAATGATTTGCTGAATGAGATGAATAGTAAAAACAATGACCATGTTGTTAGAGTTATGACTAGAGGTGGTAAAATGACTCAGGAACCTTTGTATCCAGAGGGCCATCCTAAAAGAGTTGAGCAAGATTCTCAGAGAATTAACATTGATGCACCTAGTCCATCTAGTAATAAAACGAATAAGAAAACTGATAGGATTTTGCATGCTTCTAGTGAATCTACTATAGACACACCTGAGAATCCAAATGATATTTCTATTTCTGATGCCGAAACACAATCTAGGGATGAACATGAACCTAGTGATAATTTTAATGTTGATGCTCAACCTAGCAATGATAATGATGTGGAGATTGAACCTGTTGTTGATCTTGATAACCCACAACCTAAGAATAAATGTTATGATAAGAGAGACTTCGTTGCTAGGAAGAACGGTAAGAAAGAGAACCATGGGTTCAGAAACCCATGCCCTTTCCTCCTAAGCCATCCAAGAAAAAGGATGATGAGGATTTTGAGTGCTTTGTTGAAATGCTTAGACCTGTCTTTTTGCGTATGCGATTGACTGATATTCTGAAATGTCTCCTTATGCTAAGTATATGAAAGATATTGTTACAAATAAAAGGAAGATACCGGAAGCTGAAATTTCCACCGTGCTTGCTAATTATACTTTTAAGGGTGGAATACCCAAGAAATTAGGGGATCCAGGAATACCAACTATACCATGCTCCATTAAAAGAAACTATGTTAAAACTGCTTTGTGTGATTTGGGAGCCGGTGTTAGTGTTATGCCTTTTTCTTTATATCGTCGACTTGATTTGAATAAGTGGACACCTACTGAAATCTATTTGCAAATGACTGATAAATCAACTGCTATAACCATCGGTATTTGTGAGGATGTGCTTGTTGTGGTTGCAAACATTACTATCTTAATGGAATTTGTTATTCTTGATATTCCCGAGGACGACAGCATGTCGATCATCCTTGGTAGACCCTTTTTGAATACTGCAAGGCTGTTATCGTTTGCAACAAGGGAAATGTCACTTTTCATGTTAATGATATTGAGCATACGGTACACTTTCCGAAGAAACAACCTCAAGTTCATAGTATCAATTCTATTGATAAAATTTCAACTATTACTATTGGAGGTTTTGAATTCCCTCTCCCTACTGTCAAAAAGAAATATGATTTTCTTATTGTTGGGGACATGCATATCCCCGTTGAGGTAACTTAGTGTTATTCAAAAATTCTCCAGTTTCATGTCATTCGGAAGAAGTTTCTTAATAAGACTTGATCAACCTTAGTAATGGATTTCTTTTGATGGGCATGAGATGGATGAATTTAGAAAGCACAACTTTCTGTACCCACCTTTTACTTTCTATGATTTAGATTAAATAAAGCAAAAATACTATTATTCGTCTGTTTTTTGAATTTTCTGTGCAATAAAAAAATATCCCGAAAATAAAAGTTCTCCAAATGCCCTGAAAATTTAGTATGATTTTTATAGAATATTTGAGCATTTTTGGCACTGAGAACACACAAGGGAGCTGCACCAGTGGGCCACAAGCCCAGTGGGCGCGCCCACCCCCCTTGGGCGTGCCCTGGTGGCTTGTCGGTCCCACGTGGGTCCCCCTCACTTATTCCAGCACCCATCCACTTCGTCTTCCTACAGAAAAATTATCATGTTGCTCAAACCCGTGTTCTTGCTCATCTTGCTGCCATTTTCGATCTCCTTGTGCAAAGCTCCATTTGCAAAACTGTTTTGGGGATTGTTCATCGGTATGTGACTCCTCCAATGGTCCAATTATTTTTTGTTCTAGTGCTTTATATAGTGCAAATTTTTGCTGCTGTGGTGACCTTATTCTTGAGCTTGCATGTCAAATTTATATGGTCCCAAGTAGCTTTGATGCATGATATAGCCTCTAGGCACTTGTAGGAGTAGTTGCTATCAATTTTGTTGAGTTTGGTTCACTTTTATTTTTGAGTCACTAAAAATTTCAGAAATTTTCAGCGGAAGAAAATGATGAGGAGGTTGTTAAGAGGCTCTTCGAGTCGGGGTTCTAAAGAAAACGAGAATGAGGAGAAGAAGAAGCCCAAGTACAATCTTCCTCGCACCGCGGAGGTTCGGCCGTGTGAATGGCCAAGCGATGCATTCTTAGGGGTGGCCGGAATTTATGATGATTTTTATTATTTGGCGGAGAATGCAGGCATCACCGACCTCCTCCATGATAAGTGTGACCAATACCTCCTACTCACTAATACCTTCATGCAAAATTTTCACTTCCGTTATAGGGAAGATCCTCCTATGGTAGAATTTCACTTATATGATGTGCCTAAGAAAATGACTCTTTATGATTTTTGCAATGTTTGCAAATTACCTTATGAGAGCAGCGTCAGTGAACCACGTCCTAGAGATGTGGAAGATTTTATTGCTGAAACTACTGTAGGGGAAGAGAGAGGGGTGTCGGAAGCAAGAGTTGATAGTTTACATTTTTCCTGTTTTACGCTATTACTCATTATTTGCTGGGAGATGTTTGATTGGTCATGGGGAGAGTGGAGGCCTTAGTGCCCCTGACCTTGCCATTTTACGCCATGCTCTATATACTAATAGAACTTTTAGTTTGGGTGCTATGTTGCTCGACGGTTGAGTTTAAACCCTTCAACGGGTCCTATCTTTGGAGGTATTCATGCCCCCCGCCTTGGTAAACATTTTGAGATACTAATTAGGCTAGATGAAAGGGAAGAAATGCTGCTACCCACTAGATATTTAGACTATGATAGTATGGTAGCGCATGATTTTATTACCAAAGACGATGATAAGCGCTCATCTATAACTTAGTATTCAGTCAGGGTACTTGTCAGATTATTACTTTGCCTGCACCTTCTTTGTTCAACATTTATTCAGGCAGGTACATTATTATGCCCGATGACATTTATGCATACTGGGAGCAGACTCGATCCCCAGTTCCTGAGCTAGAACCATCACCTGACCCGTATGAGGAGTTTGTTTATCAGTGGGAGCCACAGGAGCTTGCCAACCAGTGGAACTCTTAGGATCCTCCTCAGTACCCAGGAGGGCTACTTTGATCCATGGGCATAGACCAACTTAGGCCAAAAGCCTAAGCTCAGGGGAGTACGTATTTCTCACCGACATTACATTTATGTTCACACACTCATTCCAGTTGTCAGTGCTCATACTTTTTCATTGTATTATCCATGCTAGTTTATTTCTTTTTCTCGCTTTCTTCTTGTGTATTTTCAAAACTTTGAGAAAATCCAAAAAACATTAGTTGTAGCTTATTTTTTAATGTTTATTTAGTAGTTCTATTAAAAGATGTAACATCCCAAATTTCCTATTTGGAATGTTTTACAATTATAGCTAAGCATCTAATGCATCCTGTTTGAATTTGAATGCCATTTGAAGTTTCAGAGGATTTTGAGTTTTGAATTTGAATTCAAACTTTGGCAAGTGGGAATCATTTCAAAAACTATGCCTGATAAATACTTGATCAAAAGTATGAGAGGAGCAAACATGACACTCCAAAAATATCAGAGGAAACAATGCCAAAAGTTTTGAATTCAAACTTGGGTTTTATTTGAATCTGGAAAAAAATGAAATTTTATAAAGTTTGGATTTTGCCTTTGGAAAAATGTTCAAATGATAGGGAATATTCCCCTGATCATTTTGGTATATATATGTCCTATATAAAATATTTATATTTATTAAGTTATCTCTGTTTTTGTTTTATTTAAAAACAATAAATTTCAAAAATAGAAACCCCCCAGCGCCGCACCAGCCCCTGGCCCAGCCAGTGCCAAGACTGCCCACCAGCGGCCCAGAGGCCAGCCAGTGAGGCCAGCCGAGCCGGCCTCATCTCCCCTCGCTCAAACCCGTTGGAGTCGGTCGCCCACCCACCCACCCCCCTCTCTCTCTCTGGCAGGTGGACCCCCCCTTCTTCAACCCCCCCCACGCCACGCCCGCGCCATCGATCGCGGATCTCATGAGATCCGGATGCCGATCTCCTCGATCGCCCCGTTACGCCGAGGCCCCGCCTATATAAGCCGGACCCCGCACCCCATTCCCCCTTACCCCTCATGGAGCCCTCTCTCTCTCTCTCTCACGTCGCCGGAGTTCGAACCTCCCCGCCGCCATTTTTTCGCCGTCGCCGCCTAGCCCCTCCCGAGCTCGCCTGACTCCACCAGACGCCTCCCGAGCTCGTCAGACTCCGCCGAGCCACTCCGCCGCCCTCCCGACGACCGAGCTGTCGGCACACTCGCCGCCACGCCGCCGCCATTGCCGGCGCCGGTGAGTCACCGAGACCCCCGCCGTCGATCACCGATCTACGGTGTAGATTAGAACTCAAGGGGTATGTTTTTTATAAAAGACCGGCCGGTTCGTTACGGTTTAAATTTAGGTTAGGGTTTATTTTATTTAGCCCGGCCCGACTAGCTTAAACCTAGGGCCGTTTAGTTTATATTACGCTCAGTGCGTAGTTTAGGCCCATTAGGCCCTTTTTCATTTAAATTCGTTTTCTGTTTTAACAGAATAGTTCCTGTTTTGAAAAATTCATATCTTTTATTCTGTTTAATATTTTTAGGTGATTCTTTTTTTTTGGTTTGCAAATTCTCTATAGTTTCGGCAGAAAATATATTTAGCTATGTTAAAATTAACTAAAATTGCTTTATTTTAGTTTTAGTCAGAATAGTAAATCTGTTATAACATGAGTTAGAAAAATTATTTTGGATGATTCTTTTTGTCCCAACTTTATTTTGACATTGCCAAACCATAGGAATTAATTTGGGTATTTTAGCATTAATAAAAAAATAGTTTTAAGCAGAATCTTGTTAATCCTAATTAATTAACTAGCTACTGTTTTCCTATTATTTTAATTAGTAAATAAATTTATTTTTAACATGTGATTGATTATTCTAGGATAGTTTCTGTCACTTTATAGGATGAACTTTTATTTATAATAAATAAAATTTTTATTTTATTTTTCTTAATAGAAATTGAATTAGGCCTAATAGGAGTTTCATAATAGATTTTAAATTAATTCTTTTTGCTCCTAGTTGCTTAATGCATCCTTTTCTGTTAAGTTAACCTAAAACCATGATTAGGTTATGTTAGAAAAAATTTGTTATATAAAACTATTTTAGTTGTTGTTTGAAGTAGGAAAACTTTGAATGGGTTTTTCTTTGAGTTTTTCCTTTGAGTTTTGCTTTGTTGGTTTTGGTGTGTTACTTTGTTATGCTATTGTGTTATGTGATCCTATGCTATATGCTTATTGTGATTATTTGTTTGTCTCGGTAGAGTTTCCGGAGTGCGAAGCTTGCTACTACGAATCTTTAGCTTATGAGGATCATCAGCAAGGCAAGTTTTGATCATGTTATTTTCTATACCTATGTTTTTGTGCATTAGAAATTGTCACCACCCCACCATTGCATGCAGTAGTTGAAATTTTGAAGTTATTAATCTTGAGTAGTATCATGTGGTAGGATGAACCAATCCCCTTGTTACCATGACCCCCGGGACGAAGTAGTTTACTTTGCTATGCTCGTAGACGGGTTTTGGGTTGAGTGAAATTCATAAGCAAGATGTGAGAGTCAATGATGATGACAACCCCATGAACTACAATGATCAAGATGGACTTCGGAATTCACTACTGGGTGGAGGATGGTTGACGGGCACCCTGGAGAACCCAGTGGTTGGCCGGGATGCATGGAGAAGTGCCATGACATCTTGCGGAAAGCTTCACCCAGCCACGAAGAGACGGATGGATGCCCCATGACCGGAAGCTTACATGCAGCCGCAAGCCATTATGGGCTCGCTGGGTTAACCCTAGTAGTGGCGCTGGCTGGACGGTACTACGAGATGTAGAAGAACGGTAGGATTGGATGGGTACGGCAGTAGCAGAAGAACTCTTGGAAGACCTGTTTCATTCGTCCGTCTTCAAACACCATGAAGTGCGAAGACTTAAAAGGAGGAATGATTCTTGCGGAAAAGTGTGCAAACCTCTGCAGAGTTAAAGATCTAATCGATTAGCCGTGTCCCGATTACGGACAAATTGAGCCTCTGGAACTTGGAAGTATTCGAAATCTCAACACTAAAACTAATGAATTAATTTGAGGGTTTTATGACTTAATAATTTGGGAATGAGATTTTGGTTGGCGGAACCATCTCAATAACTACCAACAATTATGTAGTAATTTGCAAGCAAGTCCTTTGTAGTAGGAGAAAACGGCTTTTGCAAAATGATGAAACTTAGAGCCCCACAGCCAAAATGCATATAGTGTTAGTAACTTTATTATTGTTATTCTTCATGACTTGCCGCTTATTCAAAAGCTGACCTACACGGCTGCAACGTCTTATGTTGCGTAGATATATTCGATCAGAGTGAGGCTACGCCGCGCTTGGCGATTGCCCTTTGGAGTCGGATGGACTCGCTTTACTTCTACGCTTCCGCAGCATTAGTAGTTTATTTCTCATGAGTTGGCCTTGAGCGAATTTATTCTCTTGTAATAAAGACTCTATATGAGAATCGTGTAATAATATTCAGGTGTGATTGAACTTTGATTACTATATCGATGTCTTGTGAGTACCAAAGATGATCTTGGGATGTATGCATACGTAGATTTGACCGATTTTGGGTCAGGTTGCTACAAAAGAAAACCCAAAAAGATTTCTCGTTCTTCTTTTTGCTTGTTGGGAGTTTTCCCGTGTAAATAGTTTTTCTCGTTTTCTTTTTTGCTTTCTTCAGAAAAACAAAACTCAAAAAAAAATTCAGTGTGTTTCTTTAAAATTCTTTTCTTTTCTTTGGGTCGAGAGGAGAAGACCACGATGAAAATGTTGAGTGGCTCTCATATGCATTATTGTTGATCTAACAAAGAGCACACACTACCTTGTCTTCTCGTTTGAATACATGTTTGCAGATTCCAGCTTAGTCCAATGCACATGCACGCTTATTATTATTCACACCGTTCGGTCGTGCAAGTGAAAGGCAATGATGACGATATATGATAAAATGATGGAGATGGAGAAAAACTGGTACGAACTCGACCTATTTTGTTTTTGTAAATATGATTAGTTCATCATTCTTGATTCAGCCAAATATGAATGAAACATGTTTGCATTGACAATTATCTAGGAGTTTATAATGATGTGTCTCGAGTGCCAACATGCAAATTAAAATGGTTGTGATGTAGTATGATAGGATGGTATCCTCCTTTGAATGATTCAAGTGGCTTGACTTGGCACATGTTCACGCATGTAGTTGAAACAAAAACAACATAGCCTCTATGATATTTATGTTCATGGTGATTTATATCCTACTCATGCTTGCAGTCAATGTTGGTTAATCTCAATGCATGCTTATGACCGTTGTCGCTCTCTAGTTGGTCGCTCCTCAATCTTTTGCTAGCCTTCACTTGTACTAAGCGGGAATGCTGCTTGTGCATCCACTTCCTTAAACCCAAAGTTGTTCTATATGAGTCCACCATACCTACCTATATGCGGTATTTACCTGCCGTTCCAAGTAAATTTGCATGTGCCAAACTCTAAACCTTCAAATAATAATATGTTTTGTATGACCGAATTGCTCATATAGCGACTGGGGGTTGTCAGTATCTTCCATGCTAGGTGGGTTGTTCTCACGATGAATGTTGATTCAGTTGTCATTCACGAGAAAGTGGTTGGTAATCGGGATGCCTAGTTCCATGCTCGAAATCAAATCAAAATATAATTATCAAACAGAACTCCCCCAGGACTGTTGTTGGTATGGACGGTACCCATTGTTTCAGATCAGCCGTGGAGTGTGATTTTTGGTGGAGGGGGAGTAAAAACTTTACCATTCTGTTTGGGAATAACCTATAATGTATCTAGCATGGAAGATACCGAGACCTCTTGGTTTTTATGTTGACAATGAAAGCATACCGCTCAAAATTATATTCATCTCTGTTTTAAAGCTTGAGCTCTGGCACCTCTGCAAATCCATGCTTCCCTCTACGAAGGGCCTATCTATTTACTTTTGTTGTTGAGTCATCATTTTCTTATAAAAAGCACCAGTTAGAGAGCACCACTGTCATTTGTATGCGTTGTTATTAATTGATATTGAGTATGATTGTGACTAGATCTCTTTTACCATGAATTATAATGTCCAGTCAGTCCTTGATCTTCAGGGGTGCTCTGCATTTATATTTTGCGGTCTCAGAAAGGGCTAGCGAGATACCATTTTGTTATATCATATCATGATTGTTTTGAAAAAGTGTTGTCATCCGAGATTTATTATTATTGCTCGCTAGTTGATTATGCTATTGATATGAGTAAATGTGAGACCTAAATGTTATTGTGAATATGGTTAGTTCATAATCTTTGCTGAAAACCTGAATGCTGGCTATACATATTTGCAAAAACAAGATCAAACAGAGTTTGTAAAAGTTTTTCTTTGTCACTTTCAGTTTGTCAACTGAATTGCTTGAGGACAAGCAATGGGTTAAGCTTGGGGTAGTTGATACGTCTCCATCTTATCTACTTTTCCAAACTCTTTTGCCCTTGTTTTGGACTCTAATTTGCATGATTTGAATGGAACTAACCCGGACTGGCGTTGTTTTCAGAAGAATTGCCATGGTGTTATTTTTGTGCGGAAATAAAAGTTCTCGGATTGACCTGAAAATTTACGAAGAATATTTTTGGAATTAATAAAAAATATTGGCAAAAGAATCAACCAGAGTGGACCCACCAGGAGACCAGAAGGGTGGGGTGCGCGCCCTACCCCCATGGGCGCGCCCCCCTGGCTTGTGGGTCCCCTGGAGACCCCTTGACCTCAACTCAAACTCCATATAACCCTATTCAGGGAGAAAAAAATCAGAGAGAAGGATTCATCGCGTTTTACGATACGGAGCCGCCACCGCCTCCTGTTCTTCATTGGGAGGGCTGATCTGGAGTCCGTTCCGGGCTTCGGAGAGGGGGATTCGTCGCCATCATCATCACCAACCTTCCTCCATCACCAATTTCATGATGCTCACCGTTGTGCGTGAGTAATTCCATTGTAGTCGAGTTGGATGAGATTTATCATGTAATCGAGTTAGTTTTGTTAGGGTTTGATCCCTAGTATCCACTATGTTCTGAGATTGATGTTGCAATGACTTTGCTATGCTTAATGCTTGTCACTAGGGCCCGAGTGCCATGAATTCAGATCTGAACCCTTTATGTTTCAATGAATATATTTGTGTTCTTGATCCGATCTTGCAAGTTGTAGACACTTATTACGATCTATGATCCGCATACCCCAAGGTGACAATAATTGGGATTCTTTCCGGTGATTACCGTAGTTTGAGGAGTTCATGTATTCACTATGTGCTAATGCTTTGTTACATTTCTCTATTAAAAGGAGGCCTTAATATTCCTTAGTTTCCATTAGGACCCCGCTGCCACGGGAGGGTAGGATAAAAGATGTCATGCAAGTTCTTTTCCATAAGCACGTATGACTATATTCGGAATACATGCCTACATTATATTGATGAATTGGAGCTAGTTCTGTGTCACCCTAGGTTATAACTGTTGCATGATGAATGCCATCCGACATAATTATCCATCACTGATCCATTGTCTGCGAGCTTTTCACATATTGATCTTGGCTATGTTACTTTTCCATTGCTACTGTTACAATTACTACAAAACTGCTACTATCACTTTTGCCACTGTTACTCTTACTTCCATACTACTTTGCTGCTAAATACTTTGTTGTGGATATTAAGTCTTTCAGGTGTGGTTGAATTGACAACTCGACTGCTAATACTTGGGAATATTCTTTGGCTCCCCTTGTGTCCAGTCAATAAATTCGGGTTGAATACTCTACCCTTGAAAATTGTTGCGATTCCCTATACTTGTGGGTTATCAGCGCCCTGTTGCCTTGCCGTCTCCTCGTAGGTCTTCTGGTCCTCCCCTGAAGCTTCTAGGGTCTATTATGTCTATAAAAAATCGTCAAAAAGTCTGTGTCATCCTAGGTTATAACTGTTGCATGATGAATGCCATCCGACATAATTATCCATCACTGATCCATTGCCTACGAGCTTTTCACATATTGATCTTGGCTATGTTACTTTTCCGTTGCTACTGTTACAATTACTACAAAACTGCTACTATCACTTTTGCCACTGTTACTCTTACTTCCATACTACTTTGCTGCTAAATACTTTGTTGTGGATACTAAGTCTTTCAGGTGTGGTTGAATTGACAACTCAGCTGCTAATACTTGGGAATATTCTTTGGCTCCCCTTGTGTCGAATCAATAAATTCGGGTTGAATACTCTACCCTTGAAAATTGTTGCGATCCCCTATACTTGTGGGTTATCAGCGCCCTGCTGCCTTGCCGTCTCCTCGTAGGTCTTTTGGTCCTCCTCCGAAGCTTCTAGGGTCTATTATGTCTATAAAAAAATCGTCAAAAAGTTTCGTTGAGTTTGGACTCCGTTTGGTACAGATTTTCTATAAAACAAAAAACAAGCAGAAAACAACAACTCACACTAGGCACTGAGTTAATAAGTTAGTCCCCCAAAATGATATAAATTTGCATAAAAAGTATCTAATTGATAATATAATAGCATGAAACAATAAAAAAATTATAGATACGTTGAAGACATATGACCCGCCCCCTTCAAAAAAAAGATTTAAACATTAAGGCCCTTTTGTACATTTTTAGATGATGTTGAGGATAAAAATAACTTTATAAAGAAGTGAGGTATTTACTATTGGAGCCTTGGAAAGAAGAATGATGTTGCTGGTTTCTCTGTTGACATGCTTGGATGTCAAGTTGGCACTCTTCCCATGAGATGCTTGGGGTTTCGGTGGCCTTTTCCATGCTTAGAAATATCGACTGGGATTATTTGGATGCTAGGCTTATAAGAAATTAGAGCCCTGGATTGGTAATTCAACATCTTCTCGGGGCAGGACTATCCCAATCAATGCTAGTTTATATGACTTTCCTTCATATTTTATATCTATGTTCCTATTGAACAAAACTGTTATCGATAAAATGGATAAGCATCATAGCCGTTTCTTTTGGAAAAAAGTAAAAAAAAAAGAGCTTATCATATGGTTAAATGGTCGAGGATTTGCTGATCTAAAAAGATTGGAGGCCTGTGAAGGAAATATGCCCTAGAGGCAATAATAAAGTTGTTATTTATATTTCCTTATATCATGATAAATGTTTATTATTCATGCTAGAATTGTATTAACCGGAAGCTTAGTACATGTGTGAATACATAGACAAACAGAGTGTCCCTAGTATGCCTCTACTTGGCTAGCTTGTTTATCAAAGATGGTTATGTTTCCTAGCCATAGACATGTGTTGTCATTTGATGAACAGGATCACATCATTAGAGAATGATGGGATGGACAAGACCCATCTGTTAGCTTAGCACTATGATCGTTTAGTTTGTTGCTATTGCTTTCATCATGACTTATACATGTTCCTCTGACTATGAGATTGTGCAACTCCCGAATACCGGAGGAACACTTAGTGTGCTATCAAATGTCACAACGTAACTGGGTGCTTATAAAGATGCTCTACAGGTGTCTCCGATGGTGTTTGTTGGGTTGGCATAGACCGAGATAAGGATTTGTCACTCCGATTGTTGGAGAGGTATCTATGGGCCCTCTCAGTAATGCACATCACTATAAGCCTTGCAAGCATGTGACTAATGAGTTAGTTGCGGGATGATGCATTATAGAACGAGTAAAGAGACTTGCCGGTAACGAGATTGAACTAGGTATGGTGATACCGACGATCGAATCTCGGGCAAGTAACATACCGATAACAAAGGGAACGACGTATGTTGTTATGCGGTTCGACCGATAAAGATCTTCGTAGAATATGTAGGAGCCAATATGGGCATCTAGGTTCCGCTATTGGTTATTGATCAGAGAGGTGTCTTGGTCATGTCTACATAGTTCTCGAACCCGTAGGGTCCGCATGCTTAACGTTCATTGATGATATAGTATTATATGAGTTATGTATGTTGGTGACCGAATGTTGTTCGGAGTCCCTAATGAGATCATGGACATGATGAGGAGCTCCGAAATGGTCCGGAGGTAAAGTTTAATATATGGGATAGTAGTGTTTGATCTCCGGAAGGGGTTCCAGATGTCTCCCGAAATGTTTGGGTATGTGAACACTTTATTTGTGCCAAAGGAAAAGCCCACGAGGCTTTTGGAAAGTGCGAAAGGAAGTTTTGCGGAGACCAGAGGCTAGAGGCCAGGAACCCTGGCGTCTAGGGGGTAGACGCCGGGAACCCTGGCGTCTAGCCCTGGAGTCCGTGTAGGACTCTTGCCTTTCGGGCAAAACCGACTTTGAGGAGGCTTTTACTCCAAGTTTCAACCCCAGGGCTCAACATATAAATAGAGGGGTAGGGCTTGCACCAAAGACACATCAAGAAACACCAAGTCGTGTGCCGGCAACCCCATCCCCTCCTGTTTATCCTCCGTCATAGTTTTCTTAGTGCTTAGGCGAAGCCCTGCAGAGATTGTTCTTCACCAACACCGTCACCACGTCGTCGTGCTGCCAGAATTCATCTACTACTTCGCCCCTCTTGCTGGATCAAGAAGGCGAGGATGTCATCGAGCTGAATGTGTGCTGAACGCAGAGGTGCCGTATGTTTGGTACTTGATCGGGATGGATCGTGAAGATGTATGACTACATCAACCGCGTTTATAAACGCTTCCGCTTTCAGTCTACAAGGGTATGTAGACACACTCTCCTCTCTCGTTGCTATGCATCTCCTAGATAGATCTTGCATGATCGTAGGGAAATTTTTGAAATTACTACGTTCCCCAACAGTGGCATCCGAGCCAGGTCTATGCGTAGATGTTATATGCATGAGTAGAACACAAAGAGTTGTGGGCGATAATATTCATACTGCTTACCAGCATGTCATACTTTGATTCGGTGGTATTGTTGGATGAAGCAGCCGAAACCGACATTACATGACCGCGTTCATGAGACTGGTTCTACCATCGTGCTTCGCACACAGGTGGCTAGTGGGAGTGTGTTTCTCAAACTTTAGTTGAATCGAGTGTGACTACGCCCGATCCTTGTTGAAGGTTAAAATAGCACACTTGACAAAAAATCGTTGTGGTTTTGATGCGTAGGTAAGAACGGTTCTTGCTAGAAGCCCGTAGCAGCCACGTAAAACTTGCAACAACAAAGTAGAGGATGTCTAACTTGTTTTTGCAGGGCTTGTTGTGATGTGATATGGTCAAGACGTGATGATATATAAATTGTTGTGTGAGATGATCATGTTTTGTAAAAGTTATCGGCAACTGGTAGGAGCCATATGGTTGTCGATTTATTATATGAAATGCAATCGCCATGTAATTTCTTTACTTTATCACTAAGCGGTAGCGATAGTCCTAGAAGCAATAGTTGGCGAGATGACAACAATGCTTCGATGGAGATCAAGGTGTCAAGCCGGTGATGATGGTGATCATGACGGTGCTTTGGAGATGGAGATCAAAGGCACAAGATGATGATGACCATATCATATCACTTGATTGCATGTGATGTTTATCATTTATGCATCTTATTTTGCTTAGTACGATGGTAGCATTATAAGATGATCTCTCACTAAAATTTCAAGGTATAAGTGTTCTCCCTGAGTATGCACCGTTGCGACTATTCTTCGTGCTGAGACACCACGTGATGATCGGGTGTGATAAGCTCTACGTTCACATACAATGGGTGCAAGCCAGTTTTGCACACGCAGAATACTCGGGTTAAACTTGACGAGCCTAGCATATGCAGATATGGCTTCGGAACACTCAGACCGAAAGGTCGAGCGTGAATCATATAGTAGATATGATCAACATAGTGATGTTCACCATTGAAAACTACTCCATCTTGATAACCCACAAGCATAGGGGATCAATTGTAGCCTCTTTAGATAAGTAAGACTGTCAAACCCAACGAGGAGCTAAATGTAGAACAAATATTCCCTCAAGTTCTATCGCCACCGATACAACTCTACGCACGCTTGACGTTTGCTTTACCTAGAACAAGTATGAAACTATAAGTACTTTGTAGGTGTTGTTGGATAGGTTTGCAAGAATATAAAGAGCGCGTAAATAAAAACAAGGGGCTGTTTAAGTAAAGACACAATAAAGTAAATATAGCGAGTGTGGAAAAGTGGTGGTAGGAGTTGCGAAATTGTCCCTAAGCAATTGACTACTTTACTAGACCGATAGCAAGTTTCATGTGGGAGAGGCCACTGCTAGCATGTCATCCCTTACTTGGAATTCTATGCACTTATGATTGGAACTATTAGCAAGCATCCGCAACTACTAACGTTCATTAAGGTAAAACCCAACCATAGCATTAAGATATATTGGCCCCCCTTCAATCCCGTATGCATCAATTTCTATGCTAGGCTGAAGCTTCTGTCACCCTTGCCCTCCAATACATAGTCCTATCAACATACAACTAACCCTATGGTGTGATCCACGCGCGCGCTCATATGATGGGCACCAAAGGACAGCAACATAACCACAAGCAAATTAAATCAATCATAGCAATTCATCAACCATCGATAGGACAACGAAAATCTACTCAGACATCATAGGATGGCAACACATCATTGGATAATAATATGAAGCATAAAGCACCATGTTCAAGTAGAGGGTACAGCGGGTTGCGGGAGAGTGGACCGCTGTAGATAGAGGGGGGAAGAAGATGTTGGTGGAGATGGCGGAGGTGTTGGTGAAGATCGCGGTGATGATGATGGCCCCCGGCGGCGTTCCGGCGCCACTGGAAGCGAGGGGGAGAGAGCCCCCCTTCTTCTTCTTCTTCCTTGAACTTCTCCCTAGATGGGAGAAGGGTTTCCCCTCTGGTCCATGGTCTCCATGGCGTGGGAGGGGCGAGAGTCCCTCCGAGATTGGATCATCTCTCTGTCTCTCTCTGTTTCTGCGTTCTTTTCTGCTGCCCTTTCACCGTTTCGTGTATATATGGAGATCCGTAACTCCGATTGGACTGAAACCTTCGCCGTGATTTTTTAACCAAAAATTAGCTTTCTTGCGGCCGAAGAAGGGCATCAACCGCCTTACGAGTGGCCCACGAGGGTCAGGGGCGCGCCCAGGGGGGCAGGCACGCCCCCTGCCTCATGGCCACCTCGGGCACCGTCTCGCGTGGATTTTTCTTCCGGAATTCTCCAAATATTCCAAAAATATTCTCTGACCGTTTTTATCCCGTTTGGATTCCGTTTGATATGGGGTCTCTGCGAAACATAAAACATGCAACAAACGAGAACTGCATCGAGCAATTGGATCAATATGTTAGTCCCAAAAATAATATAAAAAGTTGCCAAAAGTATATGAAAGTTGTAGAATATTGGCATGGAACAATAAAAAATTATAGATATGACGGAGACGTATCAGCATCCCCAAGCTTAATTCCTGCTCGTCCTCGAGTAGGTAAATGATAAAAAGATAATTTTTGATGTGGAATGCTACCTAGCATAATCTTGATCATGTATCTAATCATGCCACGAATATTAAGACACGAGTGATTCAAATCAATAGTCTATCATTTGACATAAAAACAATAATACTTCAAGCCTACTAATAAAGCAATCATGTCTTTTCAAAATAACATGGCCAAAGAAAGTTATCCCTACAAAATCATATAGTCTTGCTATGCTCCATCTTCACCACACAAAATATTCACATCATGCACAACCCCGGTGACAAGCCAAGCAATTGTTTCATACTTTTGACGTTCTCAAACCTTTTCAACTTTCACGCAATACATGAGCGTGAGCCATGGACATAGCACTATAGGTGAAATAGAATATGATGATGGGGGTTATGTGGAGAAGACAAAAAAGGAGAAAGTCTCACATCGACGCGGCTAATAAACGGGCTATGGAGATTCCCATCAATTGATGTCAATGTGAGGAGTAGGGATTGCCATGCAACAGATGCACTAGAGCTATAAGTGTATGAAAGCTCAAACTGAAACTAAGTGGGTGTGCATCCAACTTGCTTGCTCATGAAGACCTAGGGCAATTGAGGAAGCCCATCGTTGGAATATACAAGCCAAGTTCTATAATGAAAATTCCCACTAGTATATGAAAGTGATAACTCAAGAGACTCTCTATATGAAGAACATGGTGCTACTTTGAAGCACAAGCGTGGTAAAAGGATAGTAACATTGCCCCTTCTCTCTATTTGTCTCATTTTTTTTCTTTTTTTTTTCTTTTTTTGTTTTTTTGGGCCTTCTCTTTTTTTTTCGTCCGGAGTCTCATCCCGACTTGTGGGGGAATCATAGTCTCCATCATCCTTTCCTCATTGGGGCAATGCTCTAATAATGATGATCATCACACTTTTATTTACTAACAACTCAATATTACAACTTGATACTAGAACAAAGATATGACTCCATATGAATGCCTCCGGCGGTGTACCGGGATGTGCAACGATCTAGCGTAGCAATGAAATCAAAAAACGGACAAGCCATGAAAACATCATGCTAGCTATCTTACGATCATGCAAAGCAATATGACAATAAATGTTCAAGTCATGTATATGATGATGGTGGAAGTTGCATGGCAATATATCTCGGAATGGCTATGGAAATGCCATGATAGGTAGGTATGGTGGCTATTTTGAGGAAGATATAAGTAGGTTTATGTGTGATAGAGTGTGTCATATCACGGGGTTTGGATGCACCGGTGAAGTTTGCACCAACTCTCGAGGTGAGAAAGGGCAATGCACGGTACTGAAGAGGCTAGCAATGATGGAAGGGTGAGAGTGCGTATAATCCATGGACTCAACATTAGTCATAAAGAACTCACATACTTATTGCAAAAATCTATTAGTCATCGAAACAAAGTACTACGTGCATGATCCTAGGGGGATAGATTGGTAGGAAAAGACCATCGCTCGTCCCCGACCGCCACTCATAAGGAAGACAATTAATAAATACCTCATGCTCCAACTTCGTTACATAACGGTTCACCATACGTGCATGCTACGGGAATCACAAACCTCAACACGAGTATTTCGACTAATCCACAACTACCCACTAGCATGACTCTAGTATCACCATCTTTATATCGCAAAACTATTGCAAGGAATCAAACATGTCATATTTAGTGATCTACAAGTTTTATGTAGGATTTTATGTCTAACCATGTGAATGACCAATTCATGTCATCTCTCTAAATAGATATAAGTGAAGCAAGAGAGTTTAGTTCTTTCTAAAAAAGATATGCCCACGCTCTAACAAATATAAGTGAAGAAAAAGAGCATTCTATAAAGCCATACTCAAAAGATATAAGTGAAGTGCAAAGAGCATTCTATAAATCAACCAAGGACTATCTCATACCAGCATGGTGCATAAAAGAAAAATGAAAACTAAATGCAAAAGACGCTCCAAGATTGCACATATCGCAAGAACGAAACGAATCCGAAAACATACTGATACTTGTTGAAGAAAGAGGGGATGCCTTCCGGGCATCCCCAAGCTTAGACGCTTGAGTCTCCTTGAATATTTACTTGGGGTGCCTTGGGCATCCCCAAGCTTGAGCTCTTGCCTCTCTTCCTTCTTCTCACATCGAGACCTTCTCGACCATCGAACACTTCATCCACACAAAACTTCAACAGAAAACTCGGTAAGATCCGTTAGTATAATAAAGCAAATCACTACTCTAAGTACTGTTGCAAACCAATTCGTATTTTGTTTTTGCATTATGTCTGCTGTAGTATAACTTTTTCATGTCTTAATCCACTGATATGAATCGATAGTTTAATCAAAACAAGCAAACTATGCATCAAAAACAGAATCTGTCTAAAACAGAACAGTCTGTAATAATCTGAACAATCACCATACTTATGATGCTTGAAAAATTCTGCAAAAATTAGGAAAAAAACAATTTGTATAGAAAGACAGTGCAAAAAGAATCAGAACCATTTGACGTTCCAGTAAAAAAAATGAAAAATCGCACACTATAGCCAAAGTTTCTGTCTTGCACCATACAAACCAACAAGCATTGTAAACATCCTAAAGGCAAACCTTGGCACATTATTTTTATTTCTAAACTTTATAAAAGCACACAACAGAAATAAATGACTCTCTAAAACTTCCGGGTTGTCTCCCTGGCAGCGCTTTCTTTAAAGCCATTAAGCTAGGCATATAGTGCTCAAGTAATGGATCCACCCGGATCCCAAGGTATATCAAAGCCAATTTTAATTAACAATGATTTGTGATTTAGTAGTGATCACAAAGTAACATATATCATGCAACAACAAAGTCTAACTCTCTTCCTATGCATCGGCATGTCATAAAAGAACAATTCATGCACACAAAGTAAAGGCCAATGCATAGTATAAGCAGTTTCTTGCAATTTCATCATATTGAAAACATAAAGAGGCGGAGATATAGTTCCTCTCTCATAATAATTGCAAGTAGGAGCAGCAAGCACATGCATATTATATTCATCAAAATCATCATGTGCAACGGTATAAGGCAACCCATCAATATAATCCTTAATAAGTGCAAACTTCTCCGATATAGAGTAATCGGGAGAATTCAAAAAGATAATAGGACTATCATGCGTGGGTGCAATAGCAACAATTTCATGTTTAACATAAGGAACTATAGCAAGTTCATCTCCATAATCATAATTCATATTGGCATCTTGGCCACAAGCATAGCAAGCATCATCAAAAAGGGATATTTCAAGAGAATCAACGGGATCATAATAGTCATCATAGCAATCATACTTCGGTAAGCACAAAGGGAAATTAAACAATGTATGAGTTGAAGAGTTACTCTCATTAGAAGGTGGGCACGGGTAGCTAATTCGCTCTTCCTCCTTTTGTTCTTCGCTCTCCTCATCATCTTTTTCATCCAATGAGCTCACAGTTTCATCAACTTCTTCTTCCATAGATTCCTGCAAAATATTAGTCTCTTCTTGGACAGCGGAGTAGTCCTAAATATATGGTTTAACATAGGCATTAGAAGCATAATTATCATAGCAATACTTAAGTATGGCAAAATTTTCAGATTTGTAAAGAGTAGCACCATACTTTTCAATCAAAGAAGCAATTTCATAAGCACCCTTAAAAGCAACAAATTCTTCAATTTGTTGAACATCATAGGAACTATAAAAACCTTTAGCATACGAATATATGATTCCATTATCACTAAATTCACATTGGTAGGGAAGGTGTTTCTTAGGGTTTTCAGAACAACAAGTAAAATCATATATTTCACATAAATTCCAAGCATAGCATTGCAAACGATGAATTTGACCCAGTAAAAGTTTCCCTTTTCCGGATATACGGTGTCGCACATAAGAAGCATGCTCATCTAAAGATTTGCCCTCAACTAAGCTAGTTGGGGTTTCAACACGAGCACATACGGATCGAAGATGATCCAAGTAATAAGCTTCAGCAGTGTGATAGATTTTGAGTGGTTCTTCAACCATTGGTTCAGTAGGTACAACTAATTTTTTCGGTATTTTGTGTTTCCTACCCATAACTAAAGATAGAAAACAACTAAGAACAGCAAATAAAAATTACTTAGTGATAAAGCAAACAAGCACACACGAGAATATTCACCCCACGCTATTGCTCCCCGGGAACGGCGCCAGAAAAAGGTCTTGATAACCCACAAGTATAGGGGATCAATTGTAGCCTCTTTCGATAAGTAAGAGTGTCGAACCCAACGAGGAGCTAAAGGTAGAACAAATATTCCCTCAAGTTCTATCGACCATCGATATAACTCTACGCACGCTTGACGTTTGCTTTACCTAGAACAAGTATGAAACTAGAAGTACTTTGTAGGTGTTGTTGGATAGGTTTGGAAGAACATAAAGAGCGCGTAAATAAAAACTAGGGGATGTTTAAGTAAAGATACAATAAAGTAAATATATCGAGTGTGGAAAAGTGGTGGTAGGAGTTACGAAATTGTCCCTGAGCAATTGACTACTTTACTAGACCGATAGCAAGTTTCATGTGGGAGAGGCCACTGCTAGCATGCCATCCCTTACTTGGAATTCTATGCACTTATCATTGGAACAATTAGCAAGCATCCGCAACTACTAACGTTCATTAAGGTAAAACCCAACCATAGCATTAAGATATATTGGTCCCCCTTCAATCCCGTATGCATCAATTTCTATGCTAGGCTGAAGCTTCTGTCACCCTTGCCCTCCAATACATAGTCCTATCAACATACAACTAACCCTATGGTGTGATCCATGTGCACGCTCATATGATGGGAACCAAAGGACAGCAAAATAACCACAAGTAAATTAAATCAATCATAGCAATTCATCAACCACCAATAGGACAACGAAAATCTACTCAAACATCATAGGATGGCAACACATCATTGGATAATAATATGAAGCATAAAGCACCATGTTCAAGTAGAGGGTACAGCGGGTTGCGGGAGAGTGGCCCGCTGTAGATAGAGGGGGGAAGAAGATGTTGGTGGAGATGGCGGAGGTGTTGGTGAAGATCGCGGTGATGATGATGGCCCCCGGCGGCGTTCCGGCGTCACCGGAAGCGAGGGGGAGAGAGCCCCCCTTCTTCTTCTTCTTCCTTGACCTTCTCCCTAGATGGGAGAAGGGTTTCCCCTCTGGTCCATGGTCTCCATGGCGTGGGAGGGGCGAGATCCCCTCCGAGATTGCATTTGTCTCTCTGTCTCTCTCTGTTTCTGCGTTCTCTTATGCTGCCCTTTCACCGTTTCGTGTATATATGGAGATCAGTAACTCCGATTGGACTGAAACCTTCGCCGTGATTTTTTTACCAAAAATTAGCTTTCTTGCGACCGAAGAAGGGCATCAACCGCCTTACGGGTGGCCCACGAGGGTCAGGGGGGCAGGCGTGCCCCCTGCCTCGTGGCCACCTCGGGCACCGTCTCGCATGGATTTTTCTTCCGGGATTCTCCAAATATTCCAAAAATATTCTCCGTCTGTTTTTATCCCGTTTGGATTTCGTTTGATATGGGGTTTCTGTGAAACATAAAACATGCAACAAACAGGAACTGGCACTGGGCACTGGATCAATATGTTAGTCCCAAAAATAATATAAAAAGTTGCCAAAAGTATATGGAAGTTGTAGAATATTGGCATGGAACAATCAAAAATTATAGATACGACGGAATCGTATCACATATCACATGATGATCGGACATGGTTTAGTTGATATGGATCACGTGATCATTTAGATGACTAGAGGGATGTCTATCTAAGTGGGAGTTCTTTAGTAATATGATTAATTGAACTTTAATTTATCATGAACTTAGTCCTAATAGTATTAGCATATCTATGTTGTAGATCAATAGCTCGCGATGTAGCTCCCCGTTTATTTTTGATATGTTCCTAGAGAAAAATAAATTGAAAGATGATAGTAGCAATGATACGGACTAGGTCCGTGATCTAAGGATTATCCTCATTGCTGCACAGAAGAATTATGTCCTTATTGCACCACTAGGTGATGAACCTATTGCAGGAGCAGATGCAAACATTATGAAAGTTTGTCAAAGCTCGGTATGATGACTACTTGATAGTTTAGTGCACCATGCTTTACAGCTTAGAACCGGGACTTCAAAAACGTTTTGAACACCCCGAAGCATATAAGATGTTCCAAGAGCTGAAATTTGTATTTCAGGCTCATGCCCGAGTCGAGAGATATGAGACCTCTGACAGTACTTTGCCTACAAGATGGAGCAGAATAGATCAACCAGTGAGCATGTGCTCAGATTGTCTGGGTACTACAATTGCTTGAATCAAGTGGGAGTTAATCTTCTAGATTAGATAGTAATTGACAAAGTTCTCTAGTCACTATCATCAAGTTACTAGAACTTAGTGATGAACTATAATATGCAAGGGATGACGAAAGTAATTCCCAAGCTCTTCGCGATGCTGAAATTAGCGAAGGTAGAAATCAAGAAATGGCATCAAGTGTTGATGGTTAACAAGACCACTAGTTTCAAGAAAAGGGCAAGGGATAGAAAGGGAACTTCAAGAAGAATGACAAGCAAGTTGTCACTCCCATGAAGAAGCCCAAAGCTAGACCCAGGCCTGAAACTGAGTGCTTCTACTACAAAGGAAATGGTCACTGGAAGTGGAACTACCCTAGATACTTGGCGGATAAGAAGGATGGCAAAGTGAAAAAAGGTATATTTGATATACATGTTATTGATGTGTACTTTACTAGTGTTTATAGCAACCCCTCAATATTTGATACTAGTTCAGTTGCTAAGAGTAGTAACTCGAAATGGGAGTTCCAAAATAAACAGAGACTAGTTAAGGGCGAAGTGATGATGTGTGTTGGAAGTGATTCCAAGGTTGATAAGATCACCATCGCACACTCCCTTTACCTTCGGGATTAGTGTTGAACCTAAAATAAATGTTATTTGGTGTTTGTGTTGAGCATAATATGATTGGATCATGTTTATTGCAATACGGTTATTCATTTAAGTCAAAGAATAATTGTTATTCTGTTTACATGAATAAAACCTTCTGTGGTCATACACCCAAGGTGAATGGTTTATTGAATCTTGATGGTAGTGATACACATATTCATAATATTGATGCCAAAAGATGCAAAGTTGATAATGATAGTGCAACATATTTGTGGCACTGCCGTTTAGGTCATATTGGTGTAAAACGCATGAAGAAAGTCCATGCTGATGGGCTTTTGGAATCACTTGATGCTTGCGAACCATGCCTCATGGGCAAGATGACTAAGACTCTGTTCTCCGGAACAATGGAGCGAGCCACTGACTTATTGGAAATAATACATACCGATGTATGCGGTCTGATGAGTGTTGAGGCTCGCGGCAGGTATCATTATTTTCTGACCTTCACAGATGATTCGAGCAGATATCAGTATATCTACTTAATGAAACATAAGTATGAAACATTTGAAAAGCTCAAAGAATTTCAGAGTGAAGTGGAAAATCATCGTAACAAGAAAATAAAGTTTCTACGGTCTGATCGCGGAGACGAATATTTGAGTTACGAGTTGGTCTTCATTTGAAACGATGTGGAATAGTTTCGCAACTCATGCCACCTGGAACACCACAGCGTAATGGTGTGTCTGAACATCATAACCGTACTTTATTAGATATGGTGCGATCTATGATGTCTCTTACCGATTTATCACTATCATTTTGGGGTTATGCATTAAAGACAGCTGCATTCACGTTAAACCGGGCACCATCTAAATCCGTTGATGACACCATATGAACTGTGGTTTGGCAAGAAACCCAAGTTGTCGTTTTTTAAAGTTTGGGACTGTGATGCTTATGTGAAAAAGCTTCAACCTGATAAGCTCGAACCCAAATCGGAGAAATATGTCTTCATAGGACACCCAAAAGGAGACTGTTGGATACACCTTCTATCACAGATCCGAAGGCAAGATATTCGTTGCTAAGAATGGATCCTTTCTAGAGAAGGAGTTTCTCTCGAAAGAAGTGAGTGGGAGGAAAGTAGAACTTTATGAGGTAATTGTACCTTCTCTCGAATTGGAAAATGGTTCATCACAGAAATTAGTTCTAGTGATGCCTAGACCAATTAGTGAGAAAGTTAATGGTGATGATCATGAAACTTCAGATCAAGTTACTACCAAACCTCGTAGGTCAACCACAGTATGTTCCGCACCAGGGTGGTACGGTAATCCTGTTTTGGGGTCATGTTACTTGACCATGACAAACCTACGAACTATGAGGAAGCGATGGTGAGCCCAGATTCCGCGAAAAAATGGCTTAAGGCCATGAAATCTGAGATAGGATCCATGTATGAGAACAAAGTATGGACTTTGATTGACTTGACCGATGATCGGCGAGCCATTGAGATTAAATGGATCTTCAAGAGGAAGACGGACGCTGATAGTAGCGTTACTATCTACAAAGCTCGAATTGTCGCAAAAAGGTTTTTCGACAAGTTCAAGGTGTTGACTACGATGAGTTGATCAAAGCATATAGTTTTATACAGACTTTCGGTGAAGCCTGTATTTACAAGAAAGTGAGTGGGAGCACTACAACCTTTCTGATAAGTATATGTGAATGACATATTGTTGATCGGAAATGATGTAGAATTTTCTAGAAAGCATAAAGAAGTGTTTGAAAGGAGTTTTTCGAAGAAAGACCTCGGTGAAGCTGCTTACATATTGAGCATCAAGATCTATAGAGATAGATCAAGACGCTTGTTGGTGTCAAAACCGGCGGATCTCTGGTAGGGGGTCCTGAACTGTGCGTCTAGGCGGATGGTAACAGGACAAGGGACACGATGTCTTTACCCAGGTTCAGGCCCTCTCGATGGAGATAAAACCCTACCCCTGCTTGATTAATATTGATGATATGGGCAGTACAAGAGTAGATCTACCACGAGATCAGAGAGGCTAAACCCTAGAAGCTAGCCTATGGTATGATTGTTGTTCGTCCTATGGACTAAAACCCTCCGGTTTATATAGGCACCGAATAGGGTTAGGGTTACAGAGTCGATTACAATGGTAGGAGATCTACATATCCAGATCGCCAAGCTTGCCTTCCACGCCAAGGAAAGTCCCATCCGGACACGTGACGAAGTCTTCAATCTTGTATCTTCATAGTCCAGAGTCCGGCCGAAGGCTATAGTCCGCTATCCGGACACCCCTAATCCGGGACTCCTCAAGAGCCCTGAACCAGGCTTCAATGACGACGGTCCGCGGCGATATTGTCTTCGCATTGCAAGGCGGGTTCCTCCTACTGAATACTTCATAGAAGATTTTGAACACAAGGATAGTGTCCGGCTCTGCAAAATAAGTTCCACATAACACCGTAGAGAGAATAACATTTACACAAGTTCAATCTGCTGACGTATCTCGCAGCGTGACATCACACCACGGCCAAGCCTTTATTCGAATCGTTTTTACTGCCCAACCTCAGCACGTTTAGCGAGGTGGCTTCCTTGCCACGTCTTGTCAAAGCAGAGATCGTGTCCCCTTATTCCGGGATTCTCATCAATACGGGCATGGTAACCCAACCGCGCCATTGATTACGGCGCTTGGGAGATAAGCGAGTTTTATCGGGCCGGTGGGGACGCATAGCTTTGTCCATACAAGGGGATAAGAATCCGCTTTTTCACACACGCCTTCTTCCTCCTTTGCTTATCCATTTCCACGCACCCGAGCTCCAGCGCCCAAGTCCGCACATCCCACCTCAACCTTCTCCCACCATGTCCGGAGCGGGAGTCAAGCGGATGGCCTCCTCCGTCATGGAGGGGCACATCAAAAAGTTGCGGAAGGCCGGATACTTCTCCAGCGACATCGCGCATAGGCTCCCCAACGAGGGGCAACTCATCCCCACACCTAGGCCCCATGAGAGGGTGGTGTTCCTCCCCCACTTACTCCGCGGACTAGGGTTTCCACTTCACCCATTCGTCCGGGGGCTCATGTTCTACTACGGCCTAGATTTCCATGATCTGGCCCTGAATTTCATCCTCAACATCTCGGCGTTTATCGTCGTGTGTGAGGCCTTCCTCTGCATCCAGCCCCACTTCGGCTTATGGCTAAAGACCTTCAATGTCAAGCCGAAGGTTGTGGGCGGCCGCCAAGCAGAGTGCGGAGGTGCCATGGTGGGCAGGGTGGCCAACGTCCTATGGCTCGAGGGATCCTTTGTGGAGACCATAAAGGGGTGGCAATCGGGGTGGTTCTATATCACCGAGCCGCGCGACTCTCAATGGGCGGCGACCCCCGAATTCCGATCTGGCTTCCCCACACGGCTCACCTCATGGAAAGAGACGGGCCTGACGTGGGGTAATTTGGAAGAGCTGGCCGAACTCCAAACCTGCATCCGAAACCTGGTGGACAAGAATCTCAAGCTTGTCAACGTAATCCAGGTGATGCTCATCCGCCGGATTCTCCCATGCCAGCAACGGGACTTCAATTTGTGGGAGTTTGATCCGGCACAACACCGAACCTTGAACCGGCTCTTTGACACTATGTACGAAGATGCCTGGAAGGTGTTGTTCAAGGGCGTCGAAGCTCCCGCATCCGCGACGGAAGATCGCGGATTCAGCTCGCAGCATCAAGCCAGTGAGGTAAGTTATTTTACCCTTTACGGGACTCTTTTTTCATAGTTTGACTCTATGCGGGATCTAAAACTCCCTCACCTTTGACAGGACTGGTTGAAGACGTCCCGACAGATCGATCGTCCGGCCTTCTTGCCGAAGACCAGCGGACGCCCAATTGACGGGGCTGCTGGTTCCGGCACCTCACGTGGTGCCGGAAAATAAGGCCAAGAAGAAGGCCACGGGAACTCGAAGGAGTTCCCAGCGCCAGGTGTTATCGGACTCATCGTCCGATGACACCGAGGCGGACTCCTCCCGCGAAGATGAGGAGGAGGAAAAAGAGGCCTCTCCCCCAGGGGGGAGAGAAGAAAAGGAAGGCCGCCCCCACCGGGGAGGCCGGAGGGTCCAAGAAGGGAAGGACCCTTCCTCCGGACTACACCGCCAATGCCGACGACGGCGAAGAGGGGTGGGTCCCAAGGGCCAAGCCCCTGGCGAGATCGTAAGTGTCCGGACACCAGAATAACTCGTGGCATTTCATTTGTCGCACAACATCCTATAACGCCAGATATGACCATGTAGCCCGCCCAAGGATGGGCTCGACAATTCGTCGAGCGGCTCCCTGGAATCGTCGGAGGTGAATAGCACCTCACTTCCGACCGCCTCGTCTCCTCCCGCCGCGGATGACGCCGGGGTGGAGTCCCAAAAGGGGCCCAGCCAGGAGGAGGTGGCTATGGAGGCGCCGCAAGGAGACCTCCTAGAATCCGGGCTCAAAGGGGATAAAACCCCGAAGGGCTTCGAGTCCGGCCCTGCGCCGGACTCCGTACCGGAACCTTCAGTGGTTCCGGAGTCCGACAGGCGACCCCTTCATAAGAAGGGCAAGACTGCGACCCCGGTGACCTCCGTCCAACCGGAGGCACCAGATGATTTGATGGAGGCGCTTAACGGCGCTTCCATCAACAAGGAGCACCGCACTGTTATGAGTGTGGTGATCCGTAGGTTCATCCGCCAAGAGCGGGCTGATCAAGCTCTCGCCACCTTCTAACGAGCTTTGAGGTATATATAAAATATTACCAAGATAGACAGAGCCCCCGATGCTCGGTTTGGTGTTCGGAAAGAAAAGGCGAATTGAGGATCTAAAAAGATATACGCAGGAGTCTAACATAAGTATGTCAATATGGGAATGCAGGATGCGCTGCTGACCTCTGCTGCACTGACTGCGGAGGTTGGTGCATTGAAGCAGAGCCTCGAGTAGTCCGAGAACAAGCTCGGACTTGCCAAAAAGCAGCTCGAGGACAAGGAAGATAAGTAATACCTTATGGGAGTATTTAAAAGATGTGTTTGCAAAAAATGACAGGAATAACATGAATATTGCAGGGGCCACGAACGAGGTGGCGACCCTGAAGGAGGCGGTGTCCCGGGCCGAAAGCAATGCGGCCACGGAGCGCACCGAGCGAGAAAAGCAGGAGGCGCTGGTGGCGGAGGTGCGGCAAGAGCTCTGTGCTCGTGGAAAAGCACGAGAATTTGGAGCGTGACTCAAAGACTCGGAGTCCGAGCTCGCCACGGCCCTTGAGAGCGCCAAGGCCGCTAAGGTCGAAGCCCAAAAAGCCCTCCAGGAGATTGAGGCGATGAAGAAGATAGCGGCGGGTAAGGCATTCTATATGCAAAGCAAGCATGTGAAAGTGAATTATCTGTTACTTACCTGAATCCGAGCTCTCCAGAGCATTCGCAGATCTGCCTGCATGATGTGGCTGATCTTGCTGCATTCTACCGAGCCAAGGAGGGAAGCTCGACGGAGAAGGTGTTCTAGTCTCAAGATCTCGAGGCGGACACCAGTGCCCTTAAGCGACCAGTTGAAGCAGTTGGTCGAGCTCCATAAGGTGGTCGAACAGGCCATGAGGGGCCTCATAGTTCGGTGTGGCCTAAGGAAGCCATGCCTCGAGAGCTACTTCGGGCTGGTGAGGCGGTGGTGGACGCTTTGTCCATGGGTTGAAGTCATCAAGCGCCGTCTGCATCGAAGGTGCTCAGAGGGCCTTGCCCTGCTAAGGTGCACTGGGCAAGATGGACGCCGAGAAGCTTGTGAAGGATGGACCACCACCAAGAAGGAGCATCGCAAGCCTGAAATGTATTATGAGGGCGCCCCAAGGGTGCCTGCCTTATAGCGGATGAATGCTCCAAATATATAATTTTTAGTAGACTCGCATTTGTTATCCCATGCGCTGAAAACTTGTTCATATGCGCTATGCAACACTTTTAATTTAAAATATTACCTTTCATGCGGCCGTGTATTAAACTTGAGAGATGGCGAGTCGTTGGCTTCAGCCCCATGCCACAGTCTTTGGGGTGTTCGGGATGAACTTGAGCGCTATTGTTCCCATTCTTGGGTCCTTCGAGGAGGCGCCAACGAACGTAACAAGGCAACCGGACTATAATGCTTGAACACTCTCACTTAGCCATAGAATTCTATAATTTTAAATTTCGTGAAGCCCCTAGTATTCGAAGACCGAGTTCGGGCGCTATCCACGCCTAGGCCGGACAATGCCGACTCCTCGCCTAAGCGGCATAAGTCTTTAGGGACTCGAAAACCTCTCGAACAGCGATCGCTCTCGCCCTATCATGACGGTCAGTTTTATCTTTCTCCACCGAGGTGCTTAACCCAGCTCAACCGGGCACAATTGCAGTGGTTCTCCTGGGGCTACCTTAGCCGATATAACGGAACGTAAGGTACCAAAACATGGGAGCCGGGCAAACCCAACTATTGACCCAAGACATGATTCGAGCCGATGCATATAATGCTATAAGTTCGGGTGCCGACTTGTGAAAGTGTTCGGACTTATCACACCATGTTATGGGGTACTTAAGCCCTCGTGTATTGCCCGTACTAAAGTGTACGGTTGCACAATGTCATAAATGAATATATATATATATATATATATATATATATATATATATATATATATATATATATATATATATATATATATATATAAGGGAAATCAATAATAGGCAGAAGCTATATATTGTTTATTCAAAAGGGCTGTTGTAAGAGCATAACGATACAAATAGTGCGATAAGCAAGGGACGGGACTTTTAACATGTCTCCCTCCAGGGGTAAGCCGCGGGATGTTGTGTAAAAAAGATATATTGCTCGTAAAAGAGACCACCTAGACACTCGACGTAGCTTTCTGCTTCCCTGGCTATTGCATCTTGTGTTCGGCGATTCTAATGCTGGACAGGGCTTCGTGAGAACGGAGTCCTGAAAGTAAAAAGAAAGAGAAAAAAAATGACACAATCGGGAGCCTCTGGTGTGGTTGAGCCGCATTCTGGGCATGCCGTGGTTGTGCCCCTTCCCCTATGCCCATGATATTTCCAGAGCGTAATTATGTACGCGTAATACTAGTTTCGCGATTTCGCCAGGGCTGGGGCTTGGGCCGCATTGCTATGCGTGCTCGGAACGTGCCAGGCGGTCTTGTTGTAGGTTACTCCGGGCGCGCTTGACGGTGTCCGGACGTTTAATAGCCGGACTTGAGAATTGCCTTAAGAGGCTACTTTGCACTTCCGCCAGAGGGTCAGCCAGATGCTCCTCCGTCCCGAGAGAGCGCTCGTGTTTCCATTGACCGTAATGACTCCTCGAGGACCTCGCATCTTGAGCTTGAGATATGTGTAGTGCGGCACCGCATTGAACTTTGCAAATGCGGTTCGTCCGAAAGCAAAGGCATGATAGCCGCTGTGGAACGGGACTATGTCAAGATTAACTCCTCGCCCGAAGTTATCCAGGATCCAAGACAACTTCAAGTGTAAATGAGCCTGCATAGTTGGCCTCTACACCTGGTATGACGCCTTTGAAGGTCGTCTTTGTGGGTTTAATCCTTGATGGGTCTATGCCCATTTTGCGACCGTATCCCGATAAAGCAGGTTCAGATGCTGCCGCCGCCCATTAGGACTCTAGTGAGGTGAAATCCGTCAATGATTGGGTCTAGAACCAATGCGCGAATCCGCCATGGAGGATGCTAGTGGGTGGTCCTTCGATCAAAAGTGATCAGCAGAAGACCACGGGTTGAACTTTGGGGCGATCGCTCCATCGCAGATACGCCCCTTAGTGCACGCTCCGCTCCCTTTTGGGTATGTGGGTTGCGATATCATGTTCACCGTCCGCACTTGCGGGGAAGCCCTTCGTCCTCTATTGTTTCGCAGGCGGGCTCCTCCTCGCCATCGCTATGTAGCCCCTTGTCATTGTTTTCGCATTTAACTTGCTCGCCTGCTTGAACACTCAATCAATCCCTGTTGGTGTGATTGGCTAGCTTTTGGGGTGCCATGTATCCGCACGAAGCGATCGAGTATTCGGTCCAAATTGAACGGGCCCAAGTATTTTTTTTAAATGGCTTTTTCACGACGGGTTTAGAGCCTCTGAATCCGCATTGACCGTCAGATCCTCAAAGATTATCGCCGCACGCGGCGCTTTGTGCTTGTTGCGACGCCGACCTGCCATCGCTGTCCTTGGTATCCGAATTACTGGGGCTCTTGGTCATGTTGTTACTAGGAGCTAGCCAGCTGTCCTCTCCCGTGCAAAAGCGGGTCATGAGTGTTGTGAGGGCTGCCATGGATTTTGGCTTTTCCTGTCCAAGGTGCCGGGCAAGCCACTCGTCGAGGATGTTGTGTTTGAAGGCTGCAAGGGCCTCGGCATCCGGACAATCGACGATTTGATTTTTCTTGGTTAGGAACCGTGTCCGTAATTGTCCGCCGATTCCTCCGGCTGCTGAATTATGTGGCTTAGGTCATCGGCGTCGGTGGTCGCACATATGTGCCCCGAAATTGTCGAGGAATGCGGCTTCCGTGTCTTCCCAACAACCGATCGACTCTGGCGGCAAGCTGTTAAGACAATGCCGGGTTGGTCCTTTAAGCTTGAGTGGGAGGTATTTGATGGCGTAGATCATCACCAAGGGCCATGTGGATGTGAAGGAGATAGTCCTCGACCCAAACCGCAGGATCTGTTGTGCCATCGTATGATTCAATGTTTACAGGTTTGAAACCCTCGTGGATTTGATGATCCATCACTTCATCGTGAAGCATAGTGGGTGTGGCGCCTCAGATTGGGCTATATCACGACGCAGCTCAAATGAGCTTTGTTCATCGTGTTCGCCCGCCGAGTTGTTATATCCGGCGTGACGGTTATCGCCACGTGTCGGGCGCCCACGCGATCCATAGATCGATCTTGTCCGCCTTGCCTTGTCCTCCAATATATCTCGCAGGTTCTGGCGATTTCCCGTGCCTTTATATTTTTGAGCGGCGACGGGTGCGGCTTGAATTGAGGGCCGAGAGGCCTCTTCGTCATGCCACGAGGTGGCCGGTCAGCCATATCATGCACCGGTGATGTAGGTTTAGGTGCTTCCTCCTCTAATCGGGTAGCAGCCGCATCTTGGGTAGCTCTTGGAGGGAGCTCGAGTTCATACTCTTCGTCGCAAGGACTTCACCATCCGTCACCTAGCAAATCTTGGTCAGCTCTAAGATGTTTCGCTTTTCTTGAGGCTGCTTGCCGTGGCTATGAGCCTGCGCTTGAAACGCTCTTGTTCGACAGATCCTCGGCACGACAAATTGCTGTCGTCGAGGCTTGCCTCATCTTCGGAGGGAGGCATGTAATTATCGCCCTCTACCTCTTTTTTCGCCGCCTCTCATGAGGGCTGGCTTCTCCATCCTCCGCGCTGAATCTTGCCGGGGGGTTGTCTTCGCCACTTGTCCGGGTGTTATTATCTCCCGTGCCGGAATCACCTTTTTGCTGTGGCGGGATTTAGAGCGGCGCCGCTGACACCGGCGCTTAGGCTATTTCTTGGAGGGGTCATCCTCCGCTGTTCCATCGCCATTCCCATCTTTTGGGATGTCCACCATGTATATGTCATATGACGAGGTGGCCTTCCAGTGCCCTGTGGGCGCTGGTTCTTGGTCGTCTCCTGCATCGTCGTCCATACCGTCGATGTCTTCGAAGTCGAAGTCGAGCATGTCGGTTAAATCAACGACAGTGGCTATGAAGTGGGTGGTGGGTGGGCTTTGATTTTCTTCGTCGTCCGCATCCCAACCTTCCTGACCATAATCCGGCTAGGGCTCTCCTGATAAAGAGAGAGACTTTAGTGAATTCAGGATGTCGCCAAAGGGCGAGTGCTGAAAGATGTCTACGGCAGTGAATTCCATGATCGGCGCCCAATCGGATTCGATTGGCAGGGGTGCGGAAGGCTCGGAGTCCGTAGAGGAGTCCGGCGCCTTGGAGTCACGAGCTTCGCAAAGGAAGGGGTAGGTGTACAGCTCAACCGCCGTGGAGATCGCAGCCCCCGAGGCGGTGTCCAGCCACCCATCCTCGATCGGCGCGGTCGGCTCCGAGCTAAAGGTCGGAGCGGACTCTGGTGCGTCCTCCAGGACACTGTCCGGCGGCAGAGATAGATCATGCCCTTCGGGACAGCGCGGTGCGCTTTGCTGTGGCTCGAACCCGTCGAAGATCAAGTCTCCGCGGATGTCACCGATAGTTCAAACTTCCAAATCTGACCTGATGGCTGGGGCGTAGCTTCGATCTGCTCCAGATGGCTGCTTAATTGCCCGCAGCAAAGTCGCCAATATGAAGATCTGTGCGGGAGAAAGGTCTCACCTCAAGCGCATCGTTGTTGATGATCGGAGGAGCCATCGGGCCTAAAGACGACGACACGAGGAACTCTCAATGAAAGCACCAATGTCGGTGTCAAAACCGCGGATCTCGGTAGGGGGTCCCGAATGTGTGTCTAGGCGGATGGTAACAGAGACAAGGGACACGATGTTTTTACCAGGTTGGGCCCTCTCGATGGAGGTAAAACCCTACTCCCGCTTGATTAATATTGATGATATGGGTAGTACAAGAGTATATCTACCATGAGATCGAGAGGCTAAACCCTAGAAGCTAGCCTATGGTATGATTGTTGTTCGCCCCACGGACTAAAACCCTCCGGTTTATATAGGCACCGAATAGGGTTAGGGTTACACGTAGTCGGTTACAATGGTAGGAGATCTACATATCAGTATCGCCAAGCTTGCCTTCCACGCCAAGGAAAGTACCATCCGGACACGGGACGAAGTCTTCAATCTTGTATCTTCATAGTCCAGGAGTCCGGCCGAAGGCTATAGTCCGGCTATCCGGACACCCCCTAATCCGGGACTCCCTCAACGCTTGATAAGTTTTTTCAATGAGTACATACCTTGACAAGATTTTGAAGTACTTGAGAATGGAACAGTCAAAGAAGGAGTTCTTGCCTGTGTTGCAAGGTGTAAAGTTGAGTAAAGACTCAAAAACTGACCACGGCAGAAAATAGAAAGAGAATGAAAAGTCATTCCCTATGCCTCAGTCATAGGTTCTATAAATTATGCTATGTTGTGTACCAGACCTATTGTGTACCTCACCATGAGTTTGGCAAGAGGGTACAATAGTGATCCAGGAGTGGATCACTGGACAGCGGTCAAAATTATCCTTAGTGAAATAAGGATATATTTCTCTGTTATGGAGGTGACAAAGAGTTCGTCGTAAAGAGTTACGTCGATGCAAGCTTTGACACCGATCTGGATGACTCTAATTCTCAAGCTAGATACATATTGAAAGTGGGAGCAATTAGCTAGAGTAGCTCCATGCAGAGTATTGTAGACATAGAAATTTGCAAAATACATACGGATCTAAATGTTGCAGACCCGTAGATTAAAATTTCTCTCACAGGCAAAACATGATCATACTTTATTACTATTGGGTGTTAATCACATAGCGATGTGAACTAAATTATTGACTCTAGTAAACCCTTTGGGTGTTATTCACATGGCGATGTGGACTAATCACATAAAGATGTGAACTATTGGTGTTAAATCACATGGTGATGTGAACTAGATTATTGACTCTAGAGCAAGTGGGAAACTGAAGGAAATATGCCCTAGAGGCAATAATGAAGTTGTTGTTTATATTTACTTATATCATGATAAATGTTAAATATTCATGCTAGAATTGTATTAACCAGAAGCTTAGTACATGTGTGAATACATAGACAAACAGAGTGTCCCTAGTATGCCTATACTTGACTAGCTTGTTTATCAAAGATGGTTATGTTTCCTAGCCATAGACATGTGTTGTCATTTGATGAACATGATCACATCATTAGAGAATGATGTGATGGACAAGACCCATCCGTTAGCTTAGCACTATGATCGTTTAGTTTGTTGCTATTGCTTTCATCATGACTTATACATGTTCCTCTGACTATGAGATTGTGCAACTCCCGAATACCGGAGGAACACTTAGTGTGCTATCAAACGTCACAACATAACTGGGTGATTATAAAGATGCTCTACAGGTTTCTCCGATGGTGTTTGTTGGGTTGGCATAGATCGAGATTCCGATTTGTCACTCCGATTGTCGGAGAGGCATCTCTGGGCCCTCTCGATAATGCACATCACTATAAGCTTGCAAGCAATGTGACTAATGAGTTAGTTGCGGGATCATGCACTAAGGAATGAGTAAATAGACTTGCCGGTAACAAGATTGAACTAGGTATGGTGATACCGACAATTGAATCTCGGGCAAGTAACATACCGATAACAAAGGGAACAACGTATGTTGTTATGCAGTTCGACCGATAAAGATCTTCGTAGAATATGTAGGAGCCAATATGGGCATCCAGGTTCTGCTATTGGTTATTGATCAGAGAGGTGTCTCGGTCATGTCTACATAGTTCTCGAACCCGTAGGGTCCGCACGCTTAACATTCATTGACGATATAGTATTATATGAGTTATGTATGTTGGTGACCGAATGTTGTTCGGAGTCCCTGATGAGATCATGGACATGACGAGGAGCTCCAGAATGGTCCGGAGGTAAATTTTAATATATGGGATAGTTGTTTGATCTCCGGAAGGGTTCCGGAATTCACCGAAAGGGGTTCCGGATGTCTCTCGAAATGTTTGGGTACGACAACACTTTATTTGGGCCAAAGGGGAAAGCCCACGAGGCTTTTGGAAAGTGCAAAAGGAAGTTTTGCGGAGACCAGAGGCTAACCCTGGTGTCTAGGGGTAGGCGTCGGGAACCCTGGCGTCTAGCCCTGGAGTCCGTGTAGGACTCTTGCCTTTCGGGCAAAACCGACTTTGAAGAGGCTTTTACTCCAAGTTTCGACCCCAGGGCTCAACATATAAATAGAGGGGCAGGGCTTGCACCAAAGACACATCAAGAAACACCAGGCCGTGTGCCGGCAACCCCGTCCCCTTTAGTTTATCCTCCGTCATAGTTTTCGTAGTGCTTAGGCGAAGCCCTGCGGAGATTGTTCTTCACCAACACCGTCACCATGCTGTCGTGCTGCCGGAACTCATCTACTACTTCGCCCCTCTTGCTGGATCAAGAAGGCGAGGACGTCATCGAGCTGAACGTGTGGTGAACATGGAGGTGTCGTACGTTCGGTACTTGATTGGGGCGGATCGTGAAGGTGTACGACTACATCAACCGCGTTGATAAACACTTCCACTTTCGGTCTACAAGGGTATGTAGACACACTCTCCCCTCTCGTTGCTATGCATCTCCTAGATAGATCTTGCGTGATCGTAGGTAAATTTTTGAAATTACTGCGTTCCCCAACAGCCTGGGTATTAAGGATCTTAGGAAGCAAGATATCATCTTTTTGGTCAAAATGGTGATGGAACTTAGAAATGAAGTAGGGTCTATGGCAACAGATTGTGCATGCCCGTTATTCGCAACAAAACGGTTGCCACCGTTAAGCCTTATTCTTCACTAACTTGTCATGCTATAGAGCCATTATGAAAAAATATGTTTATTTTACTAGGAGAAAAATCATTTAATAGCGATAATTTGTTAGAATCTGGCACGATCCATGGCACTCGGATATTGCTTTAAAAGATTGGTCTTTGTGCTTTTTGACATTTTTCAAAGGCAGGGTTGCTCCTTATCTCAAGTTATTTCAACTCGACTCGAGCTTACTTTTAGACGCAGGCTCTTTTCAGAGCACAGTGAACAATGGAAAAATATTATATCCACTACTAGGAATTACAATCTTAATTTTTTATTAGACAGCATCTCGTCTTCTCTTAATAGCAAGTGCATTTTCACTACTAAGTCTGTTTATGAGTGGCTCAAGAAAGATTTGTCTGTCTCATCATAATGGATCTGGAAAGCTTGCATCCATTTCAAAAACAAGATTTTCTCTTGGCAGCGTTTTTTGAATATTGTGGTTGCTTGCGATAATATGCTTGCTACCATCTATTTGGGAATGTTTTGCGCTCGTGATAAAATTCCCACACCTAGTCGATCGCCTAAACTAAGTGGAGTGTTTTTTTTATAGATTTTTGTCCTAGACTCATGAACTTAAAATACTTCATATTATATATCATGCAAACATTCAAATTAAGAACATGCATAAAATAACCGATTAGAACATACATAGCATATAGTTGCATCATTGTGATTATAAAATTAAAACATGCATAATTCATGCAAAAGGCATCACTTCAAATTCAAAGTTTGTTTCAAAATCACCACAAACATGACATGTGTATGTTGTGGATCGATCCAACCAATGGCATGCACGAACTCAAACGAAGTCCTCATGGAAGAAATCATCACTGCCACTACCACCGCCATCCTCTCGGCCACCATCACCACTACCATCCTCTCGGCCGCCGCCACCATCCCCACCACCACCATCATTCTCTCGGCCTCCACCATGACCACCATTCCAAAGGGAGTTTTTCATTTGGGTCAAAATCGCCCCACGAGTGAGCTCCCAATATTTATTGCGGTTTCATATATTGTTGTTTGGATTCATGAACATGCTAGCACGATCTTCGGCTTTCTTGGCATCATAAATTGTCTCCTCCTCAAGTGCAAGTTTATGCTCCTCCGCCTTCAACTTTCTCTACTCTGCCACCAACTTGGCCTTCCATTTCTTATCCTCCAACATCTTGAGCTCATTCCACCTTGCCATCTTCTCTTCTTTTCATTCGCCCGCCAACACCTTTCTTGGCCAAATGTAAGGCGAAGGGAGCCTTGTAGGCGATGGAGTCAGACAGATGTTTGATAACTTTCAGTAGCAGGAGTGTCAAGTGGGGGCGGTAACACATGAGGATTTCATTTTTGGTGGTGCTCCTGGGGTGCCGAGTCGTGACTTTCAGGGTGAAAACCTAAGGTCTGGCCTTCATTGGTTGTGCTTGGCAATTGCCTTGTTGAAGGTATTGTTTTGAGAGCTCGGTCTTTCTCCAGGGTGAAAACCTATGATCTTGGATCGGGTGACGACGATGCTTGTACACTATTTCCTTTCTTGAAGGCGTTGCTTTTGAAGGCCTTCTATATTTTCTGGGTGCTGTCTTTGGTGGTGGTTCTGTGCTCATGCTGAAAGGAGTTGATCACTTCGGCGAGGCCATTTTTTTCCTTTATTTTTTTTCTTTCGGTTGTGTGCATGTCTTTGTGACTTCTTATTGGTGCAGAGGCTGGGTGTAATTGGTATCTTCGTGATATTAATATATTCCGCTTTTCCAAAACACCTTTCTTGGCCTCGGTCATGGCCACAAGTTCGTCTTTGTATGTGCCACCGTACGCATTTCTCTTGTTTCTTTCTTTTGCAATTTTGTTCCCTTCCCGTCTATTGTTGGGCTCTTCATCAACCTCGTCATCCTCCTCGATGGATATGCTCGACCTTGATCTTTTTGGAGTGGTTCTGAAACTCTTTGGATCCACTTCTTGTTCTTGCATAGCTCTTTGTAGCAATGATGCAACGTGAAGGGCTTGTGGCCGACCTTGGCGTCCTATGCTTGAATAGGTCTTGGATGCAACGTGAAGGGCTTGTGGCCGAACTTGATTGATGCAACCGTGCCATCGGTTGCATTGGTCGTGCATGGTGCTCCAACGATGCCCAAGAGAACCTTATGTATGGCTGGATTGGACCTCTATGGAGTTGTTCTAGTACTCCTCAATTCTCTCCCAAAACATAGTCTTGGTTTAATCTGTTCTAGCCGTTGCATCTATTGAGATGTTCATCAAAGCACAGCAAAGAGCAACATCTTCAACATGATTGTAGTTGGCGGTGCATGACCTTGACGACCGTGTGCTTGCTTCGATCACCTCCGAAACTTCATCTTCATCGGCCACCTCGTCTTCTTACATCTCACCGACCACCTCCTCTTCTTCGGCCTCCTCCGATCGATCCCAAATTGAGTCATAATTGAGATCGTTTAGACCTATTACCGCCGAGGACTCCAAATACGCTAGAAACTCGGCCATGTTGATCTCCACACTATGATAACAAAACGAACAAACTCCATCACCATCGATCACCACCAATCACTGTCTAAAATTCGGTGGCCGAAATGTGAAAGGTGGTTTTTATTTACCTTGTCGGCATTTCGTCGAGCACTTGGAGGTCGCGGCCCTTCTTGCAGGCCGCCGACCAGGCCGCCCCGGAGCCATCGTCGTCAGGGTTGCCGGAGATGTTGCACGAGTCGCCAGACGTGAACGAGGCACCAGAGTGGTCTTCTTCTTCCTCTTCTTTGCGGCCTCCTCGGCGAGGGCCGTTGCCGTCGGTTTTCATGCTCTCTTGGCTCAGTTTTGTTGATTTTAATGACATTTTCTTCCGCTAGTACTGTTTTTGGTTGTCGGTACTAGTTCACTGGGTTTTGATGCCCTCTAATGTATGTCATGTCATATTTTGTTGATATTACTTTCATTAAACTCTCTATGGGTTCTGGTGCTAACATGTTTTTGCCCCAAGTAATTCGGCAGCGAGCAGTTGCAGTGGGTTTTCTGTTAGTGCCCCCGAGTCGCTTCTCCACTTCCTCGTCCCCTTGTAATTCCTCGGTCTTGAACTTGTGTAGTGGTTATTTCCATTAAGAAATTAATAGAAAGGGGTAGGATCCCGGTTGGAAAAAAAGGATTTTGATCCGAGAGTGGCATTGTACAAAGAGTCTTGAATGGATGATTTTTTTTCTTTTCAAAATAGAGTACAAACTAATCCTTAGGAAACTAAATTTCGTATGGATTCCACCCATACAAATCAAACGGGCAACTAGGAAATTTTCTTTCGGACGCTTGTATTTTTGTTATCAGTTATGGAAAGGGGTTATGCCCAGTTCAAAAAAAAACCTAGAAAATTTTCTATGTATCCAACATCCTTTAAAGAAAAGTGGGGAGCTCTCCTCCTATCAAGACAGGCCCCCACGTCACTCTCTCCCCGGGGCGGCACGGGCGGCGACCACCGCCCCTCCCGCGGCCTCCCCAACACCAGCCTCTTCTCCCCCTCGCCGTCGCTGGTGGCCTCGGCAGCAAAGCTCGCGTGAGCCGGGCGGCGGCGGGCGCTCTAGCCGCTGCCGGGAGGAGGGGCGCCGCGTCGGGTTGCGGCTGTCCGGCGCTCGGCCTCGTGTCGGCGTCGCTCTCGCGGCGGAGGCGGTCTCCGGCGTGTGGCACGGCATCTGGTCGCGGCGGTGGGCGCGCCGCGCGCGCTTGTGCGTCACGGATCGTCGGCCTCGGCGGTCCCGATCCGATCTGGGATCCTGCGGCGGCGGTTGGTGCGGATGCGGCGGCCTCGGTCCGAGCTCTGATGTGGCGGGCGTGGACGGCGCGGCGGCAGGGCGGCGGCTCGGATCCGCTGTCAGGCGCGTGGGGCGCGCGATCGCCGGGCGCGGTGGTTGCAGGCGCGTGTCGGGCGCGGTGACCGGCGGTGCGTGGCGGGTGTGCTTCTCTGGAGTGCGAGGTGTGCTGCGGAGGGGATCCTGCTCGTCTGCTCTGCTGCTTCGCATGTGCAGCTCCGATTGGATCTAGTGCGAGGTGCATCGATCTGGGTGCTGCGCTTCACGATGCGGCGTGGGTTGCTGCGGTGATGGTGGCCACGGTGGTGCTGCGGTGGTGGACGGCGGCTTCGGCCAGGGGGTGGTGCATGTCATGTTGCGGTGGATCGTGGGATCCCGTGGCCTGAATGAGGTCGGTCTCAGCAGGTGGTGGCTGGTGGGCGGTGGTCGGTGGTGGTAGGTGGTCGGCGCATCTCCAGGAGAAATCTTTGCTCCGGCCTTCTTCGGAGCCGGCGACGGCGGCGCCCGCGGGTGCCGTGATCTTTCTTGGAAGCATTGTCGTGGAGGTGTGCTCCTCCTCCCCACGGCTTTGGCTCCGGAGGGAAACCTCAGATCCGCTGGGTCGGGCGATGAAGGTGTCTTCGCGTCTTTCTCCTTCTTGGGGGCATCGTCTCGGAGCCGGCTACGACTGGGAGACTGGTGGATTGCGGCATCTTCGCCGTGGATGGTGGCATCTTCGTCGCGTGGTTTGCTGAGGCGGGGCGCTGGTTTCTGTTTGGCAACGATGATGACATCGAGAGAAGCTCGGTTCGCGGCGTGGACTTCGGTAGTCGGTTCTTCCTGGCGTGTCCGAGGTGCTCTTCTGTGGGCACGGTCGGTGCAAGTCTTGCATATCTCCCTGGTGAGGCTCGTCGTCAAAGTCGGAGCTGTCAGTTGCTTGCGCGTGTGGCCATTCTGTGGCATGCGCCGTCGTGGCTTCTATACAGCTGTTTGCAGGTTGGCTTCGAGGTTGGAGCTCTATGGTGAAATCGGAGTCGCTCGTTCAAGGCAATCGGTGATGACGATGATGCTTGCGACTCCTCGGCGAATGCCTTTCTTCTTTGCAGCTTTGTGTCCCATGACGGTGGCCAGGTTGACCGGTGGTACCCATGTTATGTGGGTTGAGTTGTATCGGTTTTAGCCCGGTTTTTCGTCAATTAACCGGGCAATTCTCTCTTCTTCTTAATCAATGAAAATGATAAATCTTTTGTGTCGTTTCAAAAAAAATCCTTTAAAAATCTTATTATAAAATTTCTTTGTAGTCAAGTACTCTAGATGCCGGCGTGATGAGAGCGGCAGAGTACTCCAGCATTGACCAACCTCGGACAACGGGAGCAGCAGATTCTCTGTTACGGTAATCAAGAAGCTGCGTCACGAGGAGCGTGAGCTCTCTCTGCACCGTCCCAACTCGCGGCATCATAATACGGCAGCGGAAGTAAATATCACCACTGCCTCCCCAGGCACAAACCACCGCTGCCTGCCCCAATGACCGCCGGGACCCTCCATGCTTATCTTGGCTGCAGCACGCACGCCAGTGGATGAGGCGCTCGACTCAAGCTGTCGGCCGAGGTGAAAACCGGGCAACGAGGAGGGGTAACGAGAAAGCGTACGGAAACACGGTGATGATGCACGTGAGCCGTGGCGTTTTTGTTGTTGGTCGCTTCTTCAGTTTGAGAGCGAGGCGAGCTCCCCGAGGCTGGGTTGCCCTCCCCACTCGCCAAAAACCAAAGCATTGACCTGTCTGTGTGCCTGCCTGTCAGACTGCAGATCACAGCAGGTAACGGCGTGCTGGCGATTCCTCGTGTTCCCTCCTCCTGGAGTAGCAAGTGCTATCGCTTCACACAGATTATTATGGCCATGGAAGCCACAGGACCTTGGGAATCATTGCATGTTTTGGTTCATTGTTAGTACAAACACATTACACATGTCATGTCAACCTTTTCTCCCCACATCCATCCACCCAGAGGGAGAAAAAAACACCGTCGACGCCTGTCACGTCGACGAGCAGACGGGTTACGAGTAGCATCTCATCTTCTCATCTCAATTCAAAAGGTTGCACGAAACCCATCCAAGGTAGCTGCCCCGTCGGCGTCACGAGACGGGCCGCCAAAAATCCCGCTGCAGTTGCGGTTCGATTCGAGGCTCCGTAAGATCATAATCATGACCATCACCCCAACTCTTAAAGAAACTGACCGGGAGAAGGACGGCGCAACCACTCGAGGAACAGCAAAGCTACAAGCGGAGCAGCAGACAGGCGGCGACCTAATTAGCGAGGAAGGTTACGACGTGATTTTCCTCCCTAAGCCAAAGGCGCTCAGCGAGCGAGACGGGTTTAGACCCAAGCGTGCGACGCGGGGCCCGCCCGTGTCGGGGGAGGGACAGGATTAGTAGTTTTGTCAAAAAAATGAAAATGTTGGGGGAAAAGCGAGAGGCGATGGAGATGGAGACGTCTCTCTCGTGTCGATCGGGCCAAGGGATGCACACGATCTTTGTCCCTGCTTTCGGTAGTTTTTGTCCGGTAAGGGCCTGTTTGGTTTCAAATAAGTCATCAATTTATAAGTCAAGTGATTTTTATTTGGTTATCACCTGACTTATAAGTTATCTGATCACATATTTTCACACCAATCCACATCAAATAAGTGGTGGGACCCACGCAAAAGGGGTGATTTATAAGTTTTAAGTTGGGATAAAGCAACTTATGACTTATAAGTTGAAGGGACTTATAAATTGGGTCCGTTTGGCAAAATAAGTCACTTTTTTTACTTTTTGACTTATAAATTGATGACTTATTTGGAACCAAACAGGCTCTATTTCAGCCGACTAGAGCCGGGGGGAATGGATATTGGATCGGCTGTTAACTTGTTAAGGTTCTGGAGAGATCGTCTCGTCGGCCTAGTGCCTGCCTACAGCTAAGCTACCGGTTGAATTGGTTGATCCACTCGTGCGCACAGGTAGAGCGCTCCGCGTCACCGTCGGCTGAGGTCTTGACGTTTGTGTAGGGACTTTTGTGGTGCGTGCGGGGTCGCTAGTCACGGCACAGGCAGGGGGTTCCAATCCAACAGTGGCGCCCGGCATCTACCCGAGAAGTGGTGGGAGTTTGATGCGATGGGCTTGGCCAGGAGGATGGGCGGGTCACGGGGTACACGGCACCTACCGGACTAGTGCGCGCGCCGGGTCACGCACGGGAGCGAGCATCCGTCTATCTCGCCCGCGTGCGGCGTGCCCCTGCCCTACGACGCGCGCACGCGAGCAGACCTCATTGACCTCGTGACTGTCCAGCAACTGGATAGTTTTTCCTTTTTTAGAACAAACTGGAAATTAGTTGGCGAGGCAAAGGGTGGATCGGGTATTTATTAGGACAGTAAAAGCTGAGGCTAAACCGAGCTCTCTCACGCCCCTAATAATTTCAGTCGTAGGATTTCACGTTTGAATCATTTTTGGCCGGCATGTCTGCATTACAGTGGAAGTAAACCACGACCTGGGTTGCGTGTCCTTTTTTTTTTTTTTTTTTTTTTTGAGTGCTAGTTGCGTGTCCTAATAGGACTCCATTCTTGTTTTTTTTTTAGAGTTATGGGACTCCATTCTCGTGACCTTTTTCAATACCTGTGGTGGATTGGGCTTTATTCGTCTGCTCTGCAAGCCCGTTTATCTAACGGTCAACATACAGAGCGTTCGGAGGTGATCCTTTTTCATGGGAGCTCCTATAGGACGCTCTTTGCGTCAAATTGCCGTCCCGACGCACAGGGAGGCATCGTGACTGGGCCGACCCATAGAGCTGTATCGCTGGAACGAAAAGAAAGCAAAAAAGAGACTCAGGCACGATGTAAGGAATCGAACCGGCAACCGCTTGCACATGCGTCGTCCCAACCACTCCATCTGTGTACCATTGCCTGTACCAATCCAACGAGCAACTTAAATAACCAAGCACAACCGTCCAACCGGACATGTCTACTGTATCAGACCGAAATTAGTTACTCTACTGAACATCTTAAAAACATGCACATTTTTTGTGAAATTATATATTTGAAAAGTGAGAGCATTTTTTAAATATCTGAAAAAAATCATAGACAGGAACATCTTTTCGCATATGCAAAAAGAATTGAAAACTGCAGGAAATGTATTCGAAAAACATGAACAATTTTTTGAAGTTGTATACAGATTATGAAATACTGAAGAAATTTTGAAACTGCGAACATTTTTTGAATTTTTGAACAAATATTTGAAAATGGAACATTTGATGAAATTACGAAAATATCAAACCACGAACATTTTTTGAATTTGTAAAAAAATATTTGAAAATGGAACTTCATGAAATATCTAACAAAAAAATATGAAACCACGAACGTTTTTTTGATATCCCTGTACACTTTTTCGAACGTGAACATTTTTTGAATTTCGGACCAAATTTTGCAACTGTGAACATTTTTTTGCAATTCCAGAGGTATATTTGAAATATGAATGTTTTCTAAATTTGTGAAAAAAAAATTCAAATACATGAAGATTTTTTGAAATTCTATTACATTTTTTGAATTTAGGAACATATTTTGTAAAGCAGAACATGTTTAAAAATCTAAAAAATGAATTTAAAATAAAAAGACAAATATCAACATGAAAACGGAAAAAAGTGAAAAAAAAGGAAAATAAAAGACTGGAACATTTTTTCGCATATGCGAACAAAAAGTTGAAACAGCGTAAATATTTTCGAAAAACTTGAACCATTTTTTGAAGTTGTGAACAAATTATGAAATTTTGAACAAAATTTGAAATGGCGAACTTTTTCTGAATTTTTAAACAAATATTTGAAAATGCGACATTTGATGAAATTACGAAATTATGAAACCACAAACATTTTTTGAATTTGTGAACAAATATTTGAAAGTGAAACTTCATGATATATCTACCAAGAAATTTGAAACCACGAACATGTTTTTAAATTCCTGAACACTTTTTCAAACGCGAACATTTTTGAATTTCAGACCAAATTTTGCGACCGCGAACATTTTTTACTATGCCAGAAGTATTCATGAAATATGAACATTTTCTAAATTTTTGAACAAATTTCAAATACATGAACATTTTTTGAAATTATTGTCATTTTTTGAATTTATGATCATATTTTATAAAATGGAGCATATTTTCAAATCTGAAAAATGAATTAAAAAAGAGACAAATATCAACATGAAAAAGGAAAAAAAAGGCAAAAATAAAAAATGAAATGGGAAAGAAAAAAGAAACAGCAAAATGAAAAGAGAAAAGAAACAAGAAAAATAAACAAAAACACTAAAAAGAAAAATCAAAAACTAAAAAGAAACAAGAAAACCGGTTCAGAGAACGTTCTAGAAGGTCCCAAACCAGGAAAACAGGCTGGAAGCTCTGGAAGGTTCCCAAAACCGAAAGCGCTGCAACCCTGTTAGTGGCCGGCCCAGGTCATCCATCGTTTGGTTAGTCTCTGTGCGAAAGGTCAACATTTAGACGCAACGTGCGTCCAATAGGGAATTCCCTGTTTCATGTCGGCGCTCCCTATTTGGCGTGTAGGTCGACCGAGAGTTTGGGCTGGTCCATTTTAGTGTTTATTCCCCCACTAGTTTTGGAAAGGTTCTGGAACCCTCCCTGAATCGGTTTTTTGTTTTTCCTTCCATTTTTTCTTTTGTGTTTTTTTTTATGTTACCTTTTTCCTTTCTTTTTTAGTTTTGTTTTTTGCAAACATATTTAATGTTTTTAATCTTTTTTTGAAATCATAAACATTGTTTGCAAATTAGCAACATTTTCTAAATCATTAACATTTCCGGATTAATACATTTGTTTACAAATTCATGAACATTTTAAAAAATTGTGAACATTTTTTGAAATGTGAGAATAAAATTTGAGCCTAAACCAAGCTCTCTCATGCCCCAACAATTTCAGTCATTGGATATCGCATTTGAATCATTTTTTACCGATAGATTTTCAGGAGCATCTACTTAATGAGGGCTCCTTCGGGAGCCTCCCAAGGGTCACCTGCCGCGCGCAACATGTCAAGCTCTGGGTGCTCCCTCCAATTTTTTTATTTTCCCGAACGCGGTTTCAGCCTTTTAGATGTATTTTCCAGGTTTTTCGGCTTTTCAGTTTCCCACAGATCTTATCTTTGGGACAAAAAATATTCGAAAAAAATTACATGAAAAAACATGTTTTTTTTGCTTCTGCGAGAGGCATGGCCATGCCTCTCGGAAACAAAAAAAAACGTATTTTTTTACTTATGCAAGAGGCACGAATTTGCTTCCGTGAGAGGCACGACCAAAAAAATGTGTTTTCCTTTTTTATTCCTTCCACGAGAGGCATGGATTTGGTTCTGCGAGAGACGCGGGTTTGCTTATAGTGGAAGCAAGGATTTGCTTCCGCGAGAGGCACAATCGTGCTTCTTTTGGAAAGGGGAAAAACGTGCTCCTGGTTCGGGTTTTTTCATTCGACTTTTTCGTGAAAAAATGGTTCCTTAAACCTATCAACATGGAATCTAGTTTTGAAGATCCGGACACGAGGAATTCGACAGTGAAAACGGTTCGAGATTTGGGCGCACGGTTTAAGAGATAAAACATTTTGAATAAAGGATCTATGAACTCCCCGGTTGTGGCATGTGTGCCACTTGTTGCAACCTGGAAAGATGGGAGGGACTTTGTAGAAAATGCTCCTTAATTAGAGATTTCACAAATCTTCATTCAAGTGGAAGTATACCACAACCTGGACCGCATGTCCTAATGGACTCCTATTCTCGTGACCTTTTTCAAAACATGTACTCCCTCCGTCCCAAAATTCTTGTCTTAGATTTGTCTAGATACGGATGTACCTGATACTAAAACATGACTTGATATATCCGTATTTGGACAAATCTAAGACAAGAATTTTGGGACGGAGGGAGTAGTTGATTAGGCTGCTCTACAAGCCTATCTATCTAAACGATCAACTTACAGAGCGATCGGTGATGATTCTGTTCATCCTGACGGTATCTATTTGCCACGTAGGTCGCTACGAGCGACCTAGCACGCACCCCTCCAGCGCCCCATCGAGATTTTGGGCTGACCCATTTTAGTGTTTATTCCACACAAGTTTTGAAAAGTTTCTAGAAACATCCCTGAACCTATTTTTTGTATTCCTTCCATTTTTATTTTCTTTTACACTTTCTCTTTAGTGTCTATTTTTTGCGAATATCTTTAAATTTATGTTCTTTTTTACAAATTTGCTAACATTTTTTAGAATTATGAACATTTTCTGAATTCAAGAACTTTTTCTACAAATTCATGAACATTTTCTAAAATGGTGAACATTTTCTAAACTCATGAACATTTTTTGAAACGGTAAAAAAAAATTTGATAAAATGGGAACAATTTTTATAATTTAGGACAATAAAACTGAGCCTTAACCGAGATCTCTCACGCCCCCAACAATTTCGTGTTTGAATCATTTTGGAGAGATCTTCATTCTAGTAGAAGTATACTTCATAAACTTTAAAGATATTAGCGAAAAAGAAAAAGGGAGGCCTGTCCTAATGGGCCTCTATTCTCATGACTTTTCCAATACATGTGGTTGATTGGGCTGCTATGATAGCTCAGTTATCTAATGATTGAACATACACAGCGATCGGTGGTGATTCTGTTCATGTCGGCGATTCGCATTTCGCGCATAGGTTGCGCGAGAGAAACCTAGCGCGCACCCCTCCAGCGCAGGGTCGAGAGTTTGGCTGGCCCATTTTAGTGTCTATTCCCCACCAGTTTTGGAAAGGTTCTAGAAACCTTCCTTGAACCGTTTTTTTTCCTTCTGGTTTATTATTCTTTTCCTTTTTAGTTTTATTTTAGGTTTATATTTTATTTCTTTTCTTTTTTCGAACATATTGAAGTTTTTGAACTTTTTCTAAAACCATGAACATATTTTGGAAGTTGCGAATGTTTTTTAAAATCATGATCTTTTTTCCAATTCAAGAACATTTTCTTAAACTGTAGACAGTTTTTGAATCGGCGAACACTTATTCAAATTTGAGAACAATTTTTGATATTTAGAACGGTGAAACTGAGCCTAAAACGAGCACTTTCACGTCCCTAAAGAATTTCAGCCATCGGATTTCACCTTTGAATCGTTTTCGGCCTACAGATCTTCATTCTAGTGGAAATATACCATGACCTGGGCTATCTGTCCTAATGGGCCTCTATTCTCCTGACCTTTCCAGGACATGCAAGGCCGTCTATCAAACCGGTCAACATATAAACCGATCAGTGTTGATTCTGTTCATGTCGGCGATCCCTATTTGGCATGTAGGTCGTTGCAATCGACCTAGCGCGCACACCTCCAGCGCCCGATCGAGAGTTTGGGCTTGTATAAAAAGAAATATTTTAGAAAAAGTTCCAAAAATTCTATTCAAACCGATCAAGAGTTTGGGCCCATCTTAGTATTTATTCTCCACAAATTTTGAAAGGGTTCTAGAAGCTTCCCTGAACATTTTTTATTTTCCGTCCATTTTTTCCCTTTCTATTTTTCTTTTACACTTTTTTCTTTTTCTTTTTAGCCAACATCTTTAAAGCTAATGAACATTTCTTACACATTTGCAATTTTTCTCTAAATTCATGAACTTTTTTATGGATTCTAAAATATATTTTTTGAAATTGTGAACATTTTTCAAACTCCTGAATATTTTTGGAACCATTCAACATTTTTTTGCAAATTATGAATTATTTTTTTAATTCAGGACAATAAAATTGAGCCTATACCGAGCTCTCTCACAAACCCAACAATTTCGCGTCTGAATACTTTTTAGCTGACAAATTTGCATTCCAGTAGAAGAATACCATCACCTGGGCCGCCTGTCCTAATGGGCCTCTATTCTCCTGACCTTTCCAAGACCTGTGTTTGATTGGGTTGCTATGCAAGCCCGTCTATCCAACCGGTCAACATACAGAACGACGGTGGCGATTCTTTTCATGTCAACGGTCTGTATTTCGCGCATAAATCACGTGCGAGCGACCTAGCGCGCACCCCTCCAGAGCCCGATTGAGAGTTTGACCGGCCTATTCTAGTGTTTATTCCTCGCAAATTTTGGAAATGCTCTAGAACCTTCCCTGAACCAGCTTTATTCTTCCTTTTTAGTTTTCTTTTATCTTTCTTTTCTTTCTTCTTTTTGCGAACATCTTTAAAGTATGTGAACAAGTTTTAAATCATGAGCATTTTCTGAATTCATGAATGTTTTTACAAATCGGCGAACATTTTTTGAAAATTGTCATTTTTTGTAATTTATGATGATGAAACCGAGCCTAAACCGAGCCCTCTCATGCCACCAACAATTTCAGCCATCGCATGTCGCGTTTGAATAATTTTTTGATGACGGATCTTCATTGCAGTGGAAGTATACCTTGATCCGGGCTGCCTGTCGTAATGGGCCTCTACTCTCATGACCTTTTCCAAAACATGTAGTTGATTGGGCTGCTTTGCAAGCCCTTTATCTAACATGTCAACATAAAGAGTGATCGATGGTGATTCTGTTGGCCATCCCTATTTGGCATGTGGGTCCTATGCGAGTGACCTAGCGCGCACCCCTCGAACACCTGATCAAGAGTTTAGGCCAACCCATTTTAGTGTTTGTTCCGCACTAGTTTTCGAAAGGTTTTAGAACCTTCCCTGAACCATTTTTTTGGGTTCCTTCTGAATTTTTTATTTCTTTTATCCTTTTTTATATTGGTTTTACATTTATTTTTCATGTCTTTTTTCTTTCTTATGAACGTCTTTAAAGTTTGTGAACCGTTTTTTTTAATTTGCGAACATCTTCTGAATTCATAAACACTTTCATGATTCACAAACTGTTTTACAAATTCATGGACAATTGTTTGGACTTGTGTCCATTTTTCAGAAGTTGTGAACATTTTTTGGAACGGCGAACATTTTTGGAAAATTGGGAAAGCAAAATTTTGAAATATGGGACCGTAAAACTAAGCATAAACCGAGTTCTCTCAGGCCCTCAACTGTTTCTGCCGTCGGATTTCGTGCTTGAAACATTTTTGGCCAAGAGATCTTCATTCCAGTGGAAGTATATCATGACCTGGGGCACCTGTCCTAATGGGCCTCTATTCTAGTGACACCAAGACCTGAGGTTGATTGAGGTAATTTGCAAGCTCGTTTATCTAATCGGTCAACATACAAAACGATCGGTGGTAATCTTGTTCATGTCGGTGATCCCTATTTTGCGCATAGGTCATGCCCGAGCGACCTAGCGCGCACCCCTCCAGCGCCCGATCAAGAGATTGGGCAGGTCCATTTTAGTGTTTATTCCCCACCAGTTTTGGAAATGTTCTAGAATTCCGTGAACCTATTTGTTGTTTTCTTTTCGGTTTTTTTCTTTTTCTTTTTCTTTTTTATGTTTTTTCTTTCTCTCTCTTTCCTTTTCCTTTTTTGCGAACATCTTCAAAGTATCAACTTTTTTTGACAAATTTGCATACATTTTTTAAAATCATGAATATTTGCTGAATTCATGATTTTCTATAGATTCTTGAATATTTTTTGAATCAGCAAACATTTTTTGAAACCTGGGAACACCTTTTCAAACTTAGGTACAATAAAATTGAGCCTAAAACGAGCTTTCTCACGCACCCACACATCATTTTCAGCCGTCGGATTTTGCGATTGAATCATTATTGGGCAACAAATCTTCATTCCAGTGGAAGTACACCACGACCTCGGCCAGCTATCCTAATGGGCCTCTATTCTCTTGAATTTTTTCAGGACCTGTGGTTAATTGGGCTGCTCTGCAAGCCCGTTTATCTAACTAGTCAACATACAGAGCGACTGGTGGTGATTCTGTTCACGTCGGCGATCCCTATTTGGCTCGTAGGTCGCGCGCTAGTGACCTAAGGCGCACCCCTCCAGTGCCCCATCGAGAGTTTCGGTCGTCCCATTTTAGCGTTTATTCCCCAAAAGTTTTGGAAAGGTTCTAGAACCTTAGGTGAACCTGTTTTTTTGTTTTCCTTCCGATTTTTCCTTTTCCTTTTTATTTTTCTTTTATGTTACTTTTTCCTTTTTTTTCTTATATTTTTTTTCCTTCTTTGCGGGTATCTTTACAGTTGTAAACATTTTTTTAAATGATGAACTTCTTTTATAAATTTGCGATTTTCTAAATTTATGAGCATTTTACAAATTTGCAAAGATTTTTGGAAATTGTGAAATCGAACAATTTTTGGAAATTGGGAACAATTTTATATATTTAGGATAGTAAAACTGAGACTAAACCGAGCTATCTTACACCCCCAACAATTTCAACCGTCGGATTTCGCGTTTGAATCATTTTTTGCGGACACATCTTCATTGTAGTGGAAATATACACGACCTGGGCCACCTGACTTAATGAGCCTCCATTCTCATGATCTTTTCCAGGACCCGTGGTTGACTGGACTGCTATACAAGCACATTTATCGAATTGACCAATATATAGAGCGACCAGTGGTGATTATGTCTACTAGATGACCAGTTGCGCCAAATGGTGCAAAGACCCGTTTAAAATCATGTTCGTGTTAAAAATATTTGCATTTTTCAATAACCGTATATTTGAGTACATTTGGTAAGAAATTATACCCCTATATATAAAGAAAATTAAATGCAAATATTTTCTTAAGGTAATAATGCCACAAATTAGATCATCGGTAGGTCAAGATAGTTGAGTCTACAATTAAGAATTCCGAGTAGCTGTAAACTTGCATTAAAAGAAGAATAAACACAAGTGACACAATAAAATGTACTTAATACATGAACTCGTGAACATTGTGTACAGGAGAAGTTAATAGAAATAGTAGTCAATTACATCATATGATTTGGTTCTATACTCTTTTGTGTATATATCCTGAATGCTACCTCTTTGTGATTAACTCTTTGTCCTTTGAATCAAATGGCACAGCTACTACCCCTTGTGAAAAGAGGTAATAGCACCCCAAGTCCCTATACTTGTACTGCATGTGATGGTTTGGTCCTTGTAGTTGCAAAAACAGATTATTTCATCCCTGAACTTGTCATAGAGGTGCAAGTTTAGTCCTAGGCCAATCACAACTCGCCAGCTGGATGCCAAGTGGCCTGGCTGGTCAGCGCAGCGCATTTTGCAGTTAGGCCCCCTGTCTTTACCATTAATCAACCCGCATTGCACCACTTAGTTAAATAGAAAACACCTGAAATAAATGCAGGTGCTTAGTTTACTCCGTCGACGGGGCATCGAAACATCCGGCGCATACGTTGTGCATGCCGATACAAATTTTGTTGCGTCTCCTAGCTCTGCCACTGTTTGATCGATGACCGATCGTTCGTTGAGACCACTAATAGGTGGCGAAAGAAAAAATGAATGAGTTCCTACGCGTCTGAATTTCACTAATTTATTTTTCTCTCATCAGTTGACTGAACTACAACAGCGCAGCTGCTAAGCTTGGACCAGAACGCAGATATGCAGTGGTGATTCATCTCAGACAATAAATTATCGATCGAGCGGCATGGATATGCATGCATGTTCAGTCGCACATACTATGTCTGTCTAATTGACTAACATGTCCCATCCGTCTGCATCACTGTTAATAATCACACTCATGATTCACGAGTCAAAGTCGGAACAGCTTCTATTCCACCGATGCATGACATGTATAAATAGTAACAGAGTGAGTTTTGGTCGATCAAAATACACATCTCATCTTCTGAACCGGAGGAAACATTTCATGGTCCACCATGGCCTCTGAGGCCTCTGACCCTCTGAAGCACATCCATTTTACTTATTTTCTTGCATTTTACAACTAATTTGTACGTGAATGTTGAACGATCGACCTGTTGGAGCATTTCAGTCTTTCACTTAGAAAAGTTTATTCTTATTAACTCTCTAGGACATGCAGTGATGCACACAACCTTGATTAATTACTATATGTGGCTAGATTATTTCCGTGTTCGGTGAATGAAATTAACAAGAAGGTCTGAGCCAACTACCAAATCACTCAAAACGAGTGCTAAGAGGCAAGAATTAAGAATTGCACCACGACGCTTCCAAGTGTTCACACCCTGTCATCATATACATCACCTGATTAATTTGGAGGTATTGTGATCAATACCATCTGGTCGATAAAAAAATCACCTGGACCAAGAAAAATCATCTGCACACACAGCGATACAAGAAAAGACCTGGACCAAAGAAGCTGAAAAAATAGCAAGGATGGATTTTACGTACGTGTATACTATTAAGGCCGCGCTTGGATTGACGTTTTCCAGTGATTTACAGATGTAAAATATACCCTTGTAATAGAATACGGGCGGCCCACTTGGATGATCGTTTTTGCGTTGTAAACGTTACACGTGGTTACAAATTACACTTGTATTGCCTTGGTATTCCGCAGGTTTCCAAAACACCTCTCGGTCGGTCGTTTTCCCTCGTTTCCCCCGTACTTCTCGCTCGATCTCGGAGGACCGGAGCCATAGGGGGAAGGACCGAGGACCACGAGCCTGGACCTGGTGGGGCATCTAGCTGCCTCGCGCTGGTCTTCGGTTCTGGCGCCGCCGCACAGCTTGACCTCTCGTCGGCCGGCGAGTTGAGGCGAGGACGAGCAGGCGGCTTGCGGACACCATCGAGACCAGCAAAAGGCCGACGAGGGCGGCTTGGTCGCCGCCGGGAAGGGCTTCTGGAGGGTGGCCGCTGGCATTCGGCAATGGGGCGGCCGGGAAGGTCAATTTCGTCCCCGGCAGAGGACGCCATTGGAGACGGGTGCTCAGACGAGGAGTAGTAGATGGTGGTGGTGGAGGGAGGAGGAGGAGGAGGAGGAGATGGTGGCGGGGGAGGGCAACGGCGCCGCCGGCTGCTCCTGATCCATCTGTCTTCTTCCAGCAGTCAGCGGAGAAAATGGGAAGATGCAGGATTACAGGAACATCAAAATTGTGCGGCACAGGATTACGGAGGGAAGAACTACTCGGTTGTATATTACTGGGCACAAGTAAAATCCGGTTGTAATTTATATCCGGTTGTAACATTCTACAGGGCTTCCAAGCGGGGCCTAAGGGCTATAAAAGTACAAAAGAGTACAGAGACCAAGTAGTATTCACTTATTATGGAACGTACATAAGTACGCTTGCATGCATGCATGCAGCTGCCGCACTAGACGGAGAGCAAAAATGCAGCAGCAATGGCCACGGCGACATAAACAACGAGCAGCTCCAGGGCAGCGACGCCATGGAGGGCAGGCGGCTAGATGGCCGCGGCCCTCCTGTGGATGGCCTGCATGGTCACGAAGAACGTGATAAGCATGGGCACGAGGGTCGAAGAGTCGGCCGCGAGGCTGTCCGGTGGCATGGACGACGATGATGATCCATAAAAGGGGGAGACAACATTTATTTCAGGTGTTTTCTATTCAACTAAGTGATGCACTGCGGGTTGATTAGTGGTAAAGACAGGGGCCTAACTGCAAAATGCACTGCGCTGACCAGCCAGGCCACTTGGCATCCAGTTGGCGAGCTGTGATTGGCCTAGGACTAAACTTGCACCTCCATGACAAGTTCAGGGATGAAATAATCTGCTTTTGCAACTATAAGGACAAAACCATCACATGCAGTGCAAGTACAGGGACTTGGGGTGCTATTACCTCTTGTGAAAAAAGAAAGGACTCTGTAATACTCATCCAAAACATTCAGCTGCGCATCATGAGCGATCTCTCGTGTGGTCCATGTCGGATTTACTACGAGACAAAATGTTCGCTTGACAAAGGGATTGGCCAGAAGCCCAACCCACAGCCCCCGATTCCTCTCCCTCTCCCTTTCCTACCTCTACCACTGCCGCCGCCACCTGCCCGTCCCGTTCGCCCCTTCCCAGCCGCTCACCCCGCCGCCCCGCCCGTCCCGCTCGCCGTGGCCGATGACCGCGCCACTCAAAAAAACGACGGCGATGAGGAGGCCTGGACCTTGGCGCAGACCCGTGCTCCCGAGCGGCGGTCTCTCCTCGTCGCGGGGCCAGCCCTCCTCCTCCATCCCCTCCCGCATCCTAGGTGTGCGGGCGCGGCGGCGGCCTGGCTCCATGGCGGGCGGCCGAGAGCCTCATCCTCCATCAACCGCCGCTGTGCGCCGAGGTTCTGGACTGGGCTCAGGTTGCTGCCAAGGAGGAGGGCGGTGGGGGAAGGAGCAGACGGGTGACATCGTTCTTCTCCCTCGGCGCATGGGTCAGAGACGAACTAGGAGACCGAGCAGTTCGTCGTGCCGATGGCACCGTCCTCTCCTGCCAAGGCATGGATCCTCCTCCCTCTTCCCTTCCCTTCCCGTGCTTCTCACCTGTTTCTAATTTATTTTGTAGTCCCCGTGTTAGTACGTACGCTGGCCACCTTCCTGCCCCGTCGTTGTGAGTTGTGACCCATACATCTGAGACCTGACCCGCTACACCCCTATGTTGCAGGTCATTTGATTCTTGTTCTTCAGTGGGGTGGCCTGTAGATGATGCTTCGAAGAGGAATCCACAAAGAGCAGCGATGGCTTCTTGGTTACTCCATGTAAATTTGAACATAGCTGTACGTGGTACTAATTAATATCTGAACATGTTGCCATCTAAACTCTGAAATGACAAAACATCAATTAACCTGATCTGATCTGATGTAACCTTTCTGGTGTTTCCCTCTCTGCTTTTGCATACTTTATTCTTATGGTCTGCAGCTATTGCGTGCTTTTCACGCTCTCATATATTTATCGATCTTCCTTACAGGACCCAGATGAGAGTATGTGTATTCCCATAAAAAGGTTTATATCTTTCCCAAGTCATTTACGTGGTTAGTGTTTGTATTCCTTTCCTTGACTGGCATAAGTTTTGTGAAAATGATTTTATAACTTCAGTGGAGGCTGCCCTTGATCTATCGCCTGTAACCTTCGCGTGCCTGCAATTTTTGCCTTGCCATGTGGTGTTCGCTTTTTGTTTCTGTTTGTCATACACAATTTCATAGTCCAACATTATCTGTGCCTTCCTATCATGAGAGTGCTTTCATGTTGAAGAAAGTACAGTAATAAGCATGAGTGGTTGACATAAACGAGGAACGGTGAAATAAGTATTTGTTTACTAGGTTGATTGCTAATGAAGATCACATCTGTATTGCTTTGCGTTATTGTGATTCAGTTGCAATACTAACATAAACAACTATGATTGTTGCATTGCAATATGGTGTTCCAGCTGAAAAGAAATATTTGAAATTGCAGTTATACAACAATGGCGCAATGTTTAGAAATTGCATATTGTTTCAGATTTGGTTCAGGAAGAAGATATGTGCTTCCTTTAGGTATAGGTGCACCCATTGATTAGTAATTTTTCTTTTGTCATTTATTTGCCATTACAATATATAGTAAGGAGTATATTTCTTGTTTTTATTTGGGACTCCATACTACAAGTAGACAATTTAAATTGGTAATTATTTGCATATCATCTTTCTTTCATAGTATGATGAACATCAAACCCTTTATTGTAATGGTTAAGGAACCTATTTGTGGGTAGCAGTTGTGGCTTATCAATGTTTATGCCTGATATTCTTCGCCTTAATTAGCTCTCCCTTCTTGATTTGCTTTTTTTAATCAATGTTTATGCACACCAATTGCTCGCCGAAGTGTCTGGGTGGGATATTTAATTTTTCCCTTGATGTTCGTGCAAGATGCAGGTGAGAGGGCCTGGCCTGTCAAGGCTAGCGCGAGGTTGCTCCAGCTCGGGAGGTTGGGCCTGCTATTGCATTGATGACGTGTTGTCATGACTATGAGGAGTTGAGGACTGCTGACGCTTCTTCGCTCACACGCCCTATGGCAGAATAGACACTCCTATCTACAACAACTAGATCTTGTTCCCTCTCAGGTATGGTATTGAAGCAATCTCCTTCCACCATCATGTATGGTTTCTTTGCATATTTTTTTGTTGTCTTCATTTGCTGGGTTGGAGTGATAGAAGATATTATAATTTCTAGCTATATTTTTGTAATGGTAGACTGATCAAATCTTTTTGTATCTAGTTGTACTTATATCATAGTAACAAAGTTTCAGTAAACAATGTCCTAGATATCAACCATATAGAGAATACAAAATATTAAAGCATAGGATTGTGCCCAGATAACAAAATTGTGGGTGAAGCAAGTGTCTTAGAAGAAAATTAAGTTCCCTTTTTCATGCTAATTAGAAACAAACCTGCTTATGGCTGCGTTTGCACACACTTGCTTCAACTTGATTAGATGTTGCCCGGAGCATGCATCTGGTTCTCTTGTTTTGAAGTCAAAGTCATTTTATATACATGTATTTTGTGTTCTGTAAATTCATTGTACGGAAATATCTTTGACTAAATGAGAGAACACTTAATTGAAGGAAATATGCCCTAGAGGCAATAATAAAGTTATTATTTATTTCCTTATTTCATGATAAATGTTTATTATTCATGCTAGAATTGTATTAACCGGAAACATAATACATGTGTGAATATATAGACAAACAGTATGTCACTAGTATGCCTCTACTTGACTAGCTTGTTAATCAAAGATGGTTATGTTTCCTAACCATGAACAAGGAGTTGTTATTTGATTAACAAGGTCACATCATTAGTTGAATGATCTGATTGACATGACCCATTCCGTTAGCTTAACACTTGATCGCTTAGTATGTTAATGCTTTCTTCATGACCCATACATGTTCCTATAACTATGAGATTATGCAACTCCCGTTTACGGAGGAACACTTTGGTACTACCAAACGTCACAACGAATCGGGTGATTATAAAGGAGTACTACAGGTGTCTCCAAAGGTACTTGTTGGGTTGGCGATTTCGAGATTAGGTTTTGTCACTCCGATTGTCGGAGAGGTATCTCTAGGCCTTCTCGGTAATACACATCACTTAAGCCTTGCAAGCATTACAACTAATGAGTTAGTTGTGAGATGATGTATTACGGAACGAGTAAAGAGACTTACCGTAACGAGATTGAACTAGGTATTGGATACCGACGATCGAATCTCGGGTAAGTAACATACCGATGACAAAGGGAACAACGATGTCGTTATGCGGTTTGACCGATAAAAGATCTTCAGAGAATATGTAGGAACCAATATGGGCATCCAGGTTCCGCTATTGGTTATTGACCGAGAATGGTTCTAGGTCATGTCTACATAGTTCTCGAACCCGTAGGGTCCGCACGCTTAACGCTTCGATGGCAGTTCATTATGAGTTTATAAGTATTGATGCACGAAGTTTGTTCGAGTCCGGATGTGATCACGGACATGACGAGGAGTCTCGAAATGGTCGAGACATAAAGATTGATATATTGGAAGCCTATGTTTGGACTTGGAAGGGTTCCAGTGAAAACAGAAGTTCTGGGAACAGGGGTTACGAAACCCCGGGGGTATATGGGCCTTCATGGGCCACAAGGGAGAAGAGGAAGGGCCGGCCAGGTGGGCTGCGCGCCCCTCCCCTCTAGTCCGAATAGGACAAGGAGAGGGGGCGGCGCCTTCCCTCTTCCCTCCCCAATCCTACTCCAACTAGGACAGGGGAGTCCTACTCCGGTGGGAGTAGGACTCCTCAGGCGCCTCCCAAGGCTGGCCGCACCCCCTTGGCTCCTTTATATCTGGGGGGGGCACCCCATGACACACAAGTTGATCTACGGATCTTTCCTTAGCCGTGTGCGGTGCCCCTTCCACCATATTCCACTTGGTCATATCGTCGCGGAGCTTAGGCGAAGCCCCTGCACCGGAGAAGTCATATCGTCATGAGCTTAGGCGAAGCCCTGCGTCGGTGGAGCATCAACATCGTCACCACGCCGTCGTCCGACGGAACTCATCCCGACACTTTGCTGGATCGAGTCCGGGATCGCCATCGAGCTGAACGTGTGCGTAACTCGGAGGTGCCCGACGTTCGGTGCTTGGATCGGTCGGATCGTGGAGACGACGACTACATCAACCACGTTGTTATAACGCTTCCGCTTTCGGTCTCACGAGGGTGCGTGGGACGGACACTCTCCCTCTCGTTGCTATGCCATCACCATGGTCTTGCGTGATCGTAGGAAATTTTTGAAATTACTACGCTCACTAATGATGGTATCGAGCCTGGTTTTATGCGTTGATGTCATATGCACGAGTAGAACACAAGTGAGTTGTGGGCGATACAAGTCATACTACCTACCAGCATGTCATACTTTGGTTCAGCGGTATTGTGAGATGAAGCGGCCCGGACCGACATTACGCAGACGCTTACGCGAGACTGGTTTCACCGCCCGAGCACTCGTTGCTTAAAGGTGACCGGCGGGTGTCTGTCTCTCTCACTTTAGTTGAACCGAGTGTGGCTACGCCCGGTCCTTGAGAAGGTTAAACGGAGTCTATTTGACGAAGTATCGTTGTGGTTTTGATGCGAGGTAAGAACGGTTCTTGCTCAGCCCGTAGCAGCCACGTAAAACTTGCAACAACAAAGTAGAGGACGTCTAACTTGTTTTTGCAGGGCATGTTGTGATGTGATATGGTCAAGATGTGATGCTATATTGTATGAGATGATCATGTTTTGTAACCGAAGTCATCGGCAATGGCAGGAGCCATATGGTTGTCGCTTATTGTATGAAATGCAACGCCATGTAATTGCTTTACTTTATCACTAAGGAGTAGCGATAGTCGAGAAGCAATAGTTGGCGAGACGACAACGATGCTACGATGAAGATCAAGGTGTCGCGCGGTGACGATGGTGATCATGACGGTGCTTGGCGATGGAGATCACAAGCACAAGATGATGATGACCATATCATATCACTTATATTGATTGCATGTGATGTTTATCCTTTATGCATCTTATCTTGCTTTGTTTGACGGTAGCATTATAAGATGATCTCTCACCAAAATTATCAAGAAGTGTTCTCCCGAGTATGCACCGTTGCGAAAGTTCTTCGTCTTTGAGACACCACGTGATGATCGGGTGTGATAGGCTCTACGTTCAAATACAACGGGTGCAAAACAGTTGCACGTGGAATACTCAAGTTAAACTTGACGAGCCTAGCATATAACAGATATGGCCTCGGAACACGGAGACCGAAGGTCGAACGTGAATCATATAGTAGATATGATCAACATAGTGATGTTCACCATTGAAACTACTCCATCTCACGTGATGATCGGACATGGTTTAGTTGATTTGGATCACGTAATCACTTAGATGACTAGAGAGATGTCTATCTAAGTGGGAGTTCTTAAGTAATATGATTAATTGAACTTTAATTTATCATGAACTTAGTCTGGTAGTATTTTGCAGATTATGTTGTAGATCAATAGCTCGCGTTGTTGCTTCCTGTGTTTTTATATGTGATCCTAGAGAAAATTGTATTGAAAAATGTTAGTAGCAATGATGCGGATTGGATCCGTGATCTGAGGTTTATCCTCATTGTTGCATGTAAGAATTATGTCCTTAATGCACCGCTAGGTGACAGACCTATTGCAGAGCGGATGCATACGTTATGAACGTTTGGCTAGCTCAATATGATGACTACTTGATAGTTTAGTGCACCTTGCTTAACGGCTTAGAATCGGGACTTCAAAGACGTTTTGAACGTCATGGACCATATGAGATGTTCCAGAGTTGAAGTTAATATTTCAAGCAAATACCGAGTTGAGAGATATGAAGTCTCCAACAAGTTCTATAGCTAAAAGATGGAGGAGAATCGCTCAAACTAGTGAGCATGTGCTCAGATTGTCAGGTACTTCAATCGCTTGAATCAAGTGGGAGTTAATCTTCCAGATAAGATAGCGATTGACAGAATTCTCTAGTCACCATCACTAAGTTACTAAAACTTCGTGATGAACTATAGTATGCAAGGGATGACGACAAAGATTCCCGAGCTCTTCGTGATGTTGAAAATCGACGAAGGTAGAAATCAAGAAAGAGCATCAAGTGTTGATGATTAACAAAGACCACTAGTTTCAAGAAAAGGGCAAAGGGAAAGAAAGGGAACTTCAAGTAGAAAGACAAGTAAGTTGTCACTCTTGCGAAGAAGCCCAAAGCTGGACCATAGCCTGAAACCGAGTGTTTACTTCGCAAAGGAAATGGTCCTTTGGAAGCGAAATGCCCTGAATATTTGGTGGATAAGAAGGATGGCAAAGTGAACAAGAGTATATTTGATATACAGATTATTGATGTGTGCATTACTAGTGTTTATAGTAGCCCCCAGTATTTGATACTTGTTCGGTTGCTAAGATTAGTAACTCAAACCGGAGTTACGAATAAGCAGAGACTAGTTGAAGGGAAGTGACGATGAGTGTTGGAAGTAGTTCCAAGATTGATATGATCATCATCGCACACTCCCTACACTTTCGGGATTAGTGTTAAACCTAAATAAATGTTATTTGGTGTTTGCGTTGAGCATGAATATGATTTGATCATGTTTATTGCAAAACGGTTATTCATTTAAAGTCAAAGAATAATTGTTGTTCTGTTTAAATGAATAAAACCTTCGATGGTCATACACCCAATGAAAATAGTTTTTAACGGTTATTCATTTAAAGTCAAAGAATAATTGTTGTTCTGTTTAAATGAATAAAACCTTCAATGGTCATACACCCAATAAAAATAGTTTGTTGGATCTCGATCGTAGTGATACACATATTCATAATATTGATGCCAAAAGATGCAAAGTTAATAATGATAGTGCAACTTATTTGTGGCATTGCCGTTTGGGTCATATTGGTGTAAAGCGCATGAAGAAAACTCCATCTCGATGGACTTTTGGAATCACTTGATTATGAATCATTTGATGCTTGCGAACCATGCCTTTTGGGCAAGATGACTAAAACTCCGTTCTCGGAACAATGGAACAAGCTACTGACTTATTGGAAATAATACATACCGATGTATGCGATTCAATGAGTGTTGATGCTCGTGGCAAGTATCATTATTTTCGACTTTCACAGATGATTTGAGCAGATATGCGTATATCTTCTTGATGAAACATAAGTCTGAAATAGTTGAAAAGTTCAAAGAATTTCAGAGTGAAGTAGAAAATCATCGTAACAAGAAAATAAAGTTTCTGCGATCTGATCGTGGAGATGAATATTTGAGTTACGAGTTTGGTCTTCAATTAAAACAAAGTGGAATAGTTTCACAGCTCACGCCACCTGGAACACCACAACGTTATGGTGTGTCCGAACGTCAGAATAAGTACTTTATTTTGATATGGTGCGATCAATGATGTCTCTTACCGATTTACCAATATCGTTTTGGGGTTATGCATTAGAGACAGCTGCATTCACGTTTAATAGGGCACCATCTAAATCCGTTGAGACGACACCATATGAACTATGGTTTAACAAGAAACCTAAGCTGTCGTTTCTTAAAAGTTTGGAGTTGTGATGCTTATGTGAAAAGTTTTCAACCGATAAGCTCGAACCCAAATCGGAAAAGTGCGTCTTCATAGAATACCCAAAGGTAACTATTGGGTACACCTTCTATCACAGATCCGAAGGCAAGTTATTCGTTGTTAAGATGGATCCTTTCTAGAGAAGAAGTTTCTCTCGAAAGAAGTGAGTGGGAGGAAAGTAGAACTTGATGAGGTAATTGTACCTTCTCCCTTATTGGAAAGTAGTTCATCACGTAAATCAGTTCCAGTGATTCCTACACCAATTAGTGAGAAAGTTAATGATGATGATCATGAAACTTCAGATCAAGTTGCTACCAAACCTCGTAGGTCTTCCAGAGTAAGATCCGCACTGAGTGGTACGGTAATCATGTTCGGAAGTCATGTTACTAGACCATGATGAACCTACGAACTATGAGGAAGCGATGATGAGCCCAGATTCGCGAAATGGCTTGAGGCCATGAAATCTGAGATAGGCTCCATGTATGAGAACAAAGTATGGACTTTGATTGACTTGCTCTATGATCAGCAAGCCATGTTAAATAAATGGATCTTCAAGAGGAAGATGGACACTGATAGTAGTGTTACTATCTACAAAGCTCGACTTGTTGCAAAAGGTTTTCGACAAGTTCAAGGTGTTGAATACGATGAAATTTTCTCACTCGTAAATGATGCTTAAGTCTATCCGAATCATGTTAGCAATTGCCACATTTTATGAAATCTGGCAAATGGATGTCAAAACTGCATTCCTTAATGGATTTATTAAAGAAGAGTTGCATATGATGCAACCAGAAGATTTTGTCAATCCTAAAGATGCTAACAAAATGTGCAAGCTCCAGCGATCCATCTATGGACTGGTGCAAGCATCTCAGAGTTGGAATATATGCTTGATGATTTGATCAAAGCATATGGTTTTATACAGACTTTTGGAGAAGCCTGTATTTACAAGAAAGTGAGTGGGAGCACTACAGCATTTCTGATAAGTATATGTGAATGACATATTGTTGATCGGAAATAATGTAGAATTATTCTGCAAAGCATAAAGGAGTGTTTGAAAGAAGTTTTTTCAAAGAAAGACCTCGGTGAAGCTGCTTACATATTGAGCATCAAGATCTATAGAGATAGATCAAAACGCTTGATAAGTTTTTCAATGAATACATACCTTGACAAGATTTTGAAGTAGTTCAAAATGGAACAGTCAAAGAAAAGTTCTTGCCTGTGTTACAAAGGTGTGAAATTGAGTAAGACTCAAATCCCGACCACGGCAGAAAATAGAAAAGAGAATGAAAGTCATTTCCTATGCCTCAGTCATAGGTTCTATAAAGTATGCTATGCTATGTACCAGACCTATTGTATACCTTGCTCTGAATTTGGCAAGGGAGTACAATAGTGATCTAGGAGTAGATCACTGGACATTGGTCAAGAACATCCTTAGTGAGGACTAAAGGAAATATTTCTCGATTATGGAGGTGATAAAAGAGCCCGTCGTAAAGAGTTACATCGATGCAAGCTTTTTACACTAATCCAGATGACTCTAAGTCTCTATCTGGATACATATTGAAAGTGGGAGCAATTAGCTAGGGTAGCTCCGTGCAGAGCATTGAAGACATAGAGTATTTGCAAAATACATACGGCTCTGAATGTAACAGATCCGTTGGCTAAGCTTCTCTCACGAGCAAAACATGATCATACCTTAGTACTCTTTGGGTGTTAATCACATAGCGATGTGAACTAGATTATTTACTCTAGTAAACCCTTTGGGTGTTGATCACATGACGATGTGAACTATCGGTGTTAATCACATACAGATGTGAATATTAGTGTTGAATCACATGATGATGTGAACTAGATTATTGACTCTAGTGCAAGTGGGAGACTGAAGGAAATATGCCCTAGAGGCAATAATAAAGTTATTATTTATTTCCTTATTTCATGATAAATGTTTATTATTCATGCTAGAATTGTATTAATCGGAAACATAATACATGTGTGAATATATAGACAAACAGTATGTCACTAGTATGCCTCTACTTGACTAGCTTGTTAATCAAAGATGGTTATGTTTCCTAACCATGAACAAGGAGTTGTTATTTGATTAACAAGGTCACATCATTAGTTGAATGATCTGATTGACATGACCCATTCCGTTAGCTTAACACTTGATCGCTTAGTATGTTAATGCTTTCTTCATGACCCATACATGTTCCTATAACTATGAGATTATGCAACTCCGTTTACGGAGGAACACTTTGGTACTACCAAACGTCACAACGAATCGGGTGATTATAAAGGAGTACTACAGGTGTCTCCAAAGGTACTTGTTGGGTTGGCGTATTTGAGATTAGGTTTTGTCACTCCGATTGTCGGAGAGGTATCTCTAGGCCTTCTCGGTAATACACATCACTTAAGCCTTGCAAGCATTACAACTAATGAGTTAGTTGTGAGATGATGTATTACGGAACGAGTAAAGAGACTTACCGGTAACGAGATTGAACTAGGTATTGGATACCGACGATCGAATCTCGGGTAAGTAACATACCGATGACAAAGGGAACAACGTATGTCGTTATGCGGTTTGACCGATAAAAGATCTTCGTAGAATATGTAGGAACCAATATGGGCATCCAGGTTCCGCTATTGGTTATTGACCGAGAATGGTTCTAGGTCATGTCTACATAGTTCTCGAACCCGTAGGGTCCGCACGCTAACGTTCGATGACAGTTCATTATGAGTTTATAAGTATTGATGCACGAAGTTTGTTCGAGTCCCGGATGTGATCACGGACATGACGAGGAGTCTCGAAATGGTCGAGACATAAAGATTGATATATTGGAAGCCTATGTTTGTGTTGGGGAGCGTAGTAATTTCAAAAATTTCCTCACGATCACGCAAGACCATGGTGATGGCATAGCAACGAGAGGGAGAGTGTCCGTCCACGTACCCTCGTGAGACCGAAAGCGAAGCGTTATAACAACGCGGTTGATGTAGTCGTGCGTCTCCACGATCCGACCGATCCAAGCACCGAACGTCGGCACCTCCGAGTTACGCACGTTCACTCGATGGCGATCCCGGACTCGATCCGGCAAAGTGTCGGGGATGAGTTCCGTCAAGACGACGGCGTGCAGGACGATGTTGATGCTCCACCGACGCAGGGCTTCGCCTAAGCTCCGCATGACGATATGACTTCTCCGGCGCAGGCTTCTCCTAAGCTCCGCGACGATATGACCGAAGTGGAATATGGTGGAAGGGGCACCGCACACGGCTAAGGCAAGATCTGTAGATCAACATGCGTCTTGGGGTGCCCCTGCCCGTATATAAAGGAGACAAGGGGAGGTGGCGGCCCTAGAGGAGGCGCAAGGAGGAGTCCTACTCCCACGGAGTAGGACCCCCCTTCTCCTAGTTGGAGTAGGATTGGGGAGGGGAAAGGGGAAGGCGCGCCCTCTCTCCTTGTCCTATTCGGACTGGAAGGGGAGGGGGCGCAGCCCACCTGGCCGGCCCTTCTCCTTCTCCCTCAAGGCCCATGAAGGCCCATATACCCCGGGGTTCCGTAACCCCGGTGTTCCAGTAACATCCTGTTTTCACTCGGAACCATTCGAAGTCCAAACATAGGCTTCCAATATATCAATCTTTATGTCTCGACCATTTCGAGACTCCTCGTCATGTCCGTGATCACATCCGGACTCAACAACCTTCGTGCATCAATACTTATAAACTCATTATGAACTGTCATCGAACGTTAGCGTGCGGACCCTACGGGTTCGAGAACTATGTAGACATGACCTAGAACCATTCTCGGTCAATAACCAATAGCGGAACCTGGATGCCCATATTGGTTCCTACATATTCTACGAAGATCTTTATCGGTCAAACCGCATAACGACATACGTTGTTCCTTTTGTCATCGGTATGTTACTTACCCGAGATTCGATCGTCGGTATCCAATACCTAGTTCAATCTCGTTACGGTAAGTCTCTTTACTCGTTCCGTAATACATCATCTCACAACTAACTCATTAGTTGTAATGCTTGCAAGGCTTAGGTGATGTGCATTACCGAGAAGGCCCGAGATACCTTTCCGACAATCGGAGTGACAAAACCTAATCTCAAATACGCCAACCCAACAAGTACCTTTGGAGACACCTGTAGTACTCCTTTATAATCACCCGATTACGTTGTGACGCTTGGTAGTACCAAAGTGTTCCTCCGTAAACGGAGTTGCATAATCTCATAGTTACAGGAACATGTATGGGTCATGAAGAAAGCATTAACATACTAAACGATCAAGTGTTAAGCTAACGGAATGGGTCATGTCAATCAGATCATTCAACTAATGATGTGACCTTGTTAATCAAATAACAACTCCTTGTTCATGGTTAGGAAACATAACCATCTTTGATTAACAAGCTAGTCAAGTAGAGGCATACTAGTGACATACTGTTTGTCTATATATTCACACATGTATTATGTTTCCGGTTAATACAATTCTAGCATGAATAATAAACATTTATCATGATATAAGGAAATAAATAATAACTTTATTATTGCCTCTAGGGCATATTTCCTTCAGCTTTGACTTGGAAGGGTTCCGAGTGAAAACAGGAAGTTAGGAACACCGGGGTTACTGGAACCCCGGGGTATATGGGCCTTCATGGGCCACAAGGGAGAAGAGGAAGGGCCGGCCGGGTGGGCTGCGCGCCCCTCCCCTCTAGTCCGAATAGGACAAGGAGAGGGGGCAGCGCCCCTTCCTCTTCCCCTCCCCAATCCTACTCCAACTAGGACAGGGGAGTCCTACTCCCGGTGGGAGTAGGACTCCTCCAGCGCGCCTCCCAAGGCTGGCCGCACCCCTTGGCTCCTTTATATCTGAGGCAGGGGCACCCATGACACACAAGTTGATCTACGGATCTTTCCTTAGCCGTGCGGTGCCCCTTCCACCATATTCCACTTCGTCATATCGTCATGAGCTTAGGCGAAGCCCGCGCCGGAGAAGTCATATCGTCATGAGCTTAGGCGAAGCCCTGCGTCGGTGGAGCATCAACATCGTCACCACGCCGTCAGGTTGACGGAACTCATCCCCGACACTTTGCTGGATCGAGTCCGGGATCGCCATCGAGCTGAACGTGTGCGTAACTCGGAGGTGCCGTGACGCTCGGTGCTTGGATCGGTCGGATCATGGAGACGCACGACTACATCAACAGCGTTGTTATAACGCTTCGCTTTCGGGTCACGAGGGTACGTGGACGGACACTCTCCTCTCGTTGCTATGCCATCACCATGGTCTTGCGTGATCGTAGGAAATTTTTTGAAATTACTACGTTCACTAACATTAATGGCATGGTTGAAAAGTCACTTTCAGAATGGATTGTTAAGTTTAACAACTATTTACAATGTGGTTTTTTTTTTATTTCACCATAGCGGCGATGAGGAGGCCTGGACCTTGGCACAGACCCGTGCTCCCGAGCGGTGGTCCCTCCTCATTACGGGGCCAGCCCTCCAGCCGGCAGCACGCCGTGCCGCCATGCCGCCGACTTGGAGGCCCGTGTTCGGGCAGCCGCCTCAGCGTCGTCAGCGCCGGATGCGGTGGCAGGGCCTCTAGGGACCGCGTGGCGGGGGATCGTTGTGGCTTCCATCGCTTCTCCTCCACGTTTGTTTCGCCATAGAAGGGATCCAGTTCGCATCTCTCTCTCTCTCTCCTCCCTCCTCCCCCCTCTCTCTCCTCCTCCCTCTCTCTCTCTCCTCTCTCTCTCTCTCTCAAGTTAGCTCCTGTAGTCAATGGAGCCCAGAGATTAGTAGCTTGGAGGATCTGTAGTCAAGCCTTGTTGCTCCTTATTTACCTGGTTTGATTTGGGACATGTATCTTCTAGAATTATTTATTTGATTTTCCCACCCCTGCGTAGGCCACCGCTGCTCTTCAGAGGCACAATTTCCACCACCCGTCCATTGAGACATCGACCCCCGGCACGAGGACGAGGAGCGCGGGACATAGAGAGGGTGAGGATTGTCGCCGTCACCATTCCTCCGCCATCCTTTCTTCAGCTTCCCTGCGTGGTTTTGCTCCGCCAGGTATTGTCTGTATCGCTTTCATCCTATTCAGGCATGACGTTGTGGGAGACAAATGGATGAAGAGAGAGGAGGGGTTGTGTCTGCTGATCATCTCACTGCTGCAGGCCCGTATATGCTTACACTTATCTGTGAATTTTTTGGTTCAGTAACTGATCTCTGAAGAATAAAAAGATCCTCTGCACTTCACACTTTGACCAATGTCTAAAGATGGCAAAAAGAAGAAACCTTCCAGAAATTATTTTGCTGAAGTAGCAATGTGCATTCTACTGTATACATTAGATGTCTTCCCATTGTTGTGTGCAATAGGGCTTTAGATAGTATCACTTGCTGGTCCTGCTATGTATACACTTTGATTTGGTTAGGTAAGCCAGGGTTTCGAAGTTGTACAGAGAATAAATAAACCTGACATCATTCATAGTAATTTGGATACTTAAATTCCTAAAAACCTATGCATTATTCCATGCGAACAAAACGTATGGTAATTATGGTGAATATGCTAATCCGGCTTTTTGTTTCTTGCAACTAACAATTTCAACGGACAACTATACTAACAGACTAGAACATGAGTGCATGTTTGTTTTGGATAGAATTAATCTCTCTTACGTACATCCTCTGAAATCAAAAACAAATCATGTATGTCGTGATAGTGGTGGTAGAAACACTCTTAATTTATGTCCTATCTCATGAGTCACACTGGCTGAGTAAAGCGCTGCATAATGATAATTTGAGAGGAGACTAATGACATTGTATAAGTTTCTCTTGTATAGTTGGTCATTAGTTAGCAATGCCTCAACCAGTGCAGCTTAATAAGGTCCTTGATTGAGCATGCATTTAATTTCTATGCCGCCATAGATCTCATTGGTGAGTGTAGCCATGTAAATCAATCTGCTAAGGGAAATGGGAGTTTGCAAGCTATGGGAGTCTAATGCCATCTTTATAAAGACATAAATCATTAACATGTCACTAGATATATGTATAATACTCCCTCCGTCTAAAAATAAGTGACTCAACTTTACACTAACTTTAGTACAAAGTTAGTGCAAAGCTGAGTCACTTATTTTGGGACGGAGGGAGTAGTAACTTAATTAAAAAATTCAGTTCTGTCAAGTGTGAGTTGATTTTCATGATACCAATGCATTAGAATTATGTGTTGCAAACTCACACTTAGATGGTTATTAAGTTTGTGTTTCTAAATCATCTTTGTTTTCGAAATGTAATTTTATTATGTGAGGCAGAAGCTTCCTGTCGTTACTGGTACACACAATAAGTAATGGGGAATAGCATGTTTATGCGCCTCCTGTATTTGATTACAGATGCAAATACGGCTGCTGGAGCAGCTAAGGAAATAAAGAGTTGTATTGGTTGTTCAGCTTCAGATCTTGTGTTGGTAGAAATTGCTATTATCATTTCTGACTGTTATTACTTCACATTAATTTGTATTTAAGAAGAATTAGGAATAACTTAAATTACTGGATTATAAATTGTTCATCGGGGTTTCTTTTCATTATTTTCTTTCTTGGATCCATCTGTTATTTGGCAGGCTAGCTTTGTACTATTTCAGTTCCATGAGTATTAATTTATCAGGCCTGATTCGTCATATTTTAATTTGAGATTTGTAGCCACACTCTGAAGCCTGCTTGCTACCTTTTTGGCAATACCTCCATTAGAACCATAGATGTTTTAGTTAAGTGATGTTCCTGGGGCCTTGCTCATATATATATTCATGTTAATTTTTCAAGATTCCTCACTCTTTTGATGTGCTTCACCAGCCATTTTACAGAATATACAATGTTGTTTTCTTATCCATTTTAATTACCTTAAGAGCTTTAAGTTTGTGTTGATACAAACGAAGGTTGCCTTACACATTTTCTTATTTATACTATTGTTCTATCCATGCTTAGCATATAAAAAATTCTTGTTCTGTCCATACTACTTAACAGTCAGCAGTTGAGTCATCTTACAAATACCAATATGTTCCCTTTCTCAGTGTATACAACACAGATCAAGACACCAATTACGTTCCTTTTCTCACTGTATACCACATATATCAATACCTGGTCTGTTGTTATTTTTCTTCTGCCAGTTTTGAAACTTCTACTTTATCTTTTCTAGCTTACCGTTAGTACAACACTTTTTTATGCATTTGTTCTCTGTCAGTACACTAGGTTGTACATCGTCAAATTGTTGATTTAACACCAGAAATATTCACTTCTCTTTGCTCTTTCATCAGCCATTTTACTTGAGCATTCATAAATTTGGGTCCTCAAGACATGTAGTCAATAATAGTAATTTGCTATCACCATTGATATCATTAATATCCATAGAATACGCTCTTATCTTCCATATCACACAACAATTTATGTTCATGTAAATCACTTGCTTTCTTGTATCAGAATTTTTAGGTTAACTATACTGAAGAGAACCTGCTGGACTACATTGATCTAAACAATGATACACTCATAGTCAGACTTGCAGACGACCATCTGCTTGCTGAATGTCGCATCATGCTAGGAACTGACAAGAGGGCCACTATAACCATCAATTGTTTTGAGTTTCGTCGCTGCTCCAACATTCGCGAAGGAGACGTCTATGCATTTCGTTTCAGGATCACTTCAAAGCACCGCCTTGTTCTCACTGTGCACCGCCTCTAAATGCACCATTGAAGACACTGCAACCCTGTGTCAATATAATCTAATAATGTAGCACTAAGCACTCTTAATTATGCTCTATCATGTGATAACCTATGGTTTCCTTTTGGCCCTCTTATCACATACTTTTCAAGACGCTAAATCTATGTTATTGCTTATGTAAAGTGCACTATTCTTAGACAGATCACAATGGCCTTTCTCTGTATTCCTTCTGCTAAGTTTGTTAATTAAAGCAACCATCTCAAATGCTAATTAGAATAGAAAAGATTGTTACAGGGTCAATTACAACCAGGCACCGCCCAGCTACCCCTCAAGAGGCGCGCCACGGGCGCGCCCCAACACCTAGTAAATGTAAAAGGAAAATATCATGTGATGCATCTCAACGTGCGCACAGCAATGTAAAAATCATACATGCTATCTACATACTCTCATTGTCTGGCAAAGCATAAGTAGCCGAGGGACCCTGTACAAAAGAATTGACAATTCACAAAAAGAAGCATGCCATCAGCTGTCTAGACAACCATAAAACAATAAGTGGTAAAAGCCCCATCAGAATTAGCATTTGCCATCCAGTTTATGAGCTAAAGTTAGAGTATACCAGTCGATGAAACATATTAAGCATCAGCTATAAAACAAACTCTATTTTCCTAATAAGACAACATAGATATGAAATGGGCAAACTCTATTTTGCCATCCAGTTTATGAGCTAAAGTTATGAGCTAAAGTGGAAAGCTATGGTCACTGAATTTTAGGCACTTTTTTTTAGCAAACACGGTAGGGTAAAAACCCTACTGTAACTCTATTTTTTAGGCACTTCATCGGATAAACAATGGTCATAATACATGTTTATGGCTGACACCTCATGAGCAGCAAGCTTCAGTTTTACACTATTTAGGAATGCATACAAGCAAGTCCTGACAATTGAGATTTTCAATCCGGGACCAATCAGATATATGCCGGCAGCTAGAATTCTAATTGGAGTCATTCCCACCAGAACGCGCTTTGTATACTAAATAATAAGATGGATTGTTTTGGGTTTATAGCCGCCATAATCAAGGCTCTAAACCTGGTACTATTTGCATGATAATGGGGTGCTTTCACACATCAGCATAAAACTAAAGAGTCATTCTTATCTTGTAATAGAGATACTATTCTTTTCACAAGCTCTTATTTTTCTACCCATACTAAGTTGTGCCCCTGCTTACTGCTGACACTACAAACTTTAGTTTATGTGGGTGTATAGACAATATATAAAACATGAACCTGGCAAAAAAATACAAGGGATTACCTGAATACATGAGGCTACAGTACATATATTTTTCTAACTAGAAAATAAGCCTATTACTTCCTGCTCTCAGATTTTAGTTCATTTCTAAACTCTGCATTATATTCAGACAAGCACACTACATCTATATTCTGCTATAACACAGATTATTGTTACCTTACTATGGAAGCAGCTAGAATTATTTTGTGGTGATAAAACTATGGAAGCACGTTGGCAATACAATTATAAAATATACCATCTTCAAGGAAATCTGCACTTGTAGCCCTGTTTGATAGCAAAGTACTTTCATGTATTTTGAGCATAACACAGTTTTTGAGATTAACACAGTTTTAATTACAGTGAGCTGTTTGGCTACCACTAAAAACTGTGGTTTAAATTACAGTATTAAAAACAGTGATCTTAATACTGTAGTACTTGCAAAATTATCTTTTTTTTCTTTGTACTAAAAAAAGAACCGCATAACTCATTTTTTAAAACTGAGCATGCTGAAAAACAATCCACGGGCGTATTCATGTGCCTCTCGACACACATTTCCTGCTACCTCTCGATGGTGACACGAAAGAAGGCCAAGGCGGTCCCGTGGTGCCCGCGACGACAACACAGAAGACGGCCTGGCGTTCCAGGCCATATGAAGCAGCAACTCAACCTAGTTCAACTCCTCCGCTTACTGTGTAAGCTAGCTTTGTGTATGGCCGTTTAATGCATATAGCGATTCAGTTTGCAACGGCCAGAGAGCAGGGTACACGCGTGTCTGCGACTGTTAACAAATGGCCAGCTCTCGTCGCCGCTCCACCTTCGGCTCTCTGGGAATAAAAAATAAAGAGTGGATATTCATTTTTGTGGATGTTAGCAAATAAAAAATGAAACCAACTGGGAATAGAAAACTTAAAAGGGCAGTAAGTAACAATAGAAACGGAGATAGAGAGAGATAAATGCATTAATCCAGCTATAAGTAGTAGGATAGAAATGAAAAACCCATTGTTGGAAAACAGAAATTCGACCTCAGAGATTGTCTAAGTTGTGACATCGTTTGTTAGCGGCAGATCAATATTATGTTTTTCTTTTTTGCATAATGGTAGGTTAGTATCTTCTCCCAATATTATATATAATAACATCTAGTTTGTATCAGTCATAATTTTCCCATGAACAAACTGCTATAAAGATTAGTCAAGTCTAAACTCTAGATCCCCGCAAAAAATGGAAGTCTAAACTCTAGATTAGACCTAAACTGATACAGTAGTAGTAATCCTTCACCATTTAATGTATGGATCACACTAATACAAATCATAGAAAAACTTAGTCTTGTATCATAGATCTGACGATAGAAGATAGCCATTTCACTAATGAAGCGAATAACTACATTTAGTAGTAAGATTGAGCTTCTGGACATTTAGACAATCCTAACCTTGGTTTCTTAGTAAAGAAATGGCTGAAGACCAAACACGTCATTGTGTTACCCTTCCTCCTTGTTCGATTCATCACTTCCTACTTCAGAAAAGAAACAGAGTAACATAGTTCAATAATAGCACACTGTTTCAGAACATATTATACCACAGAAATGTAGACAAAGCTGTGCATGCATGGAAGAAGAAATCGAGTGAAGGAGGAGGAGCTCACAATGAGCTTTGGCCCATCAATCTGGACATGCCAACGCCAAATATAATTAGGGGCATTGCCTGCTCTGCTTCCTTCCCCCACCCACTTATTTGCGCGACACTCTTCCGCGACACCCTCTACTCACACCACTCTTCCGCGCTGGATGCACTATGAAACATAGAGCAGTGCACTTGAAGGCGAAGGCATAGGCATGGCCTTTCTTCATCTTTGCCTTACGAAAAAGCTGCTCCAGTTTACACTGGTAGTTCCGTCTCCAGTGCTTATTGGCAGCTCACCATGATCAGCATCCATGTGTGGGAAGAGGCTGTTCTTAGAAAAGTGTGTCCTAAAGTACTACAGATGAGGATAAAGGTTATTCAGCATGTGATTTGCTAGCATATTATTGTATGAAACATAACAAAGTATCTGTGAGAGATTACCATCCTTTTTCCCATGAAAGAGCATCGCCTTTCTCCCAACAAAAATGAAAAGGTAAAAAAAAAGACATTGTGCAATTCAAGGCCCTCGATCATCAAGCGAGATTATAAGTTTATAACATGTTGATATTGGGTTTTTCTTTAGAAAAATTCTTATCCCCAAATTCCAATCCCCGCGTATCATTCAAGTAATCTCGGACTCATAAAATTGGAAATGTCGAGATAATAAAAATAGCAGAGTAAAACAACACTTGCAGGGTGAAGAGGAGCTCACCTAGAGCTTAGGCTCTCTGCCCACCATGTAGGCACAGGAGATGCGTCTTGACACCGCTCTGAATAAAATGTAGGGCGACAAGCAAAGGGTAGGTCTAGGACGTGAGGACAAGCAGAGAGCACGAGCAAGGGATCACACCTGCTGCAAATTCCATCATAAAAGGCGACACTCTACTCAGTTTCTTTAGATACAGGTTCTGATCAAAGTTAATACACAGACTATCTGAAACCATCAGTTTCAGCTTACTCGAATTACAAAATTGACACATGAATAATATCTCACACAAATATATATGTATTAGTCAGATCCACCGACGGATAAAAAATGAGATCATGTTGTTTCACTTAAAGATATTGATAGAAACATTTATGTGTGCTCAGTACGCAAAGGATAGGCAACATACATGTCCCCTGAACCTAAACCCAGCTCTTGATATGTACAAAAGAAATTAACACATAACAAAAATGAGCAAAATAAAAGCAAATGTAAATTTATCTATGCTCCAGGACTGACAATATGTGTTCGCAATAAAATCTGCCACAACACACTAATATCCATATGCAAGAGCACCAGATGCAAAGAGGCATCTCATACCTAGATTTTCATGAGATATCTTTTCCTTGATTCTGCCAACCGAAGAGTGCAGTGGTTGTGGTAAAAGAATAACTGGCCAAGTACAAGAATCAATATGGGGCTGGGACAAGGATATAGAGGCAAGAGGAAATGGAGATTGAAACATGACCTCAGAGCAGGGAACACTACTGATAATTGACAGACTGATTTATATATACCACAATGGGAGATTATGATACAATTTGTATTGAACTGAAATAATTTACGTGCAAAGAGGAAATGTCAAAGCAAAGAAATTTACGAAACTCTCAAACGTAAGACCGCATCTGGTCTTGCAACTTGCTATCACTATGGAAGCCAAAACATCAAAATGTATATAGAATCTGTCTATATCTCTAGCATTACTCAAACTGGAATACTCTGCTTACATGATTAGTACCAGACCTCATTTTTCATAGCAAGAAAACAGTAGAATAATATTATTTTCAATAGTTATAGGAATAATTGAAAGTTTAGTATTATACAGTTGTTCTTCTTAATACAAAGCGGGTGTTGCAAATCTGCAATCACTCCAGCTAAGCCATATACATATGAACCCTTAGTGTTTCTGTAGGCGTGCTAAGTATTGATGGTCCATTGCGGTAAGCCTTCTTCAGATATGTGAATCCCTTCTGAATTTCGGCTTGTCCAATGCCTCTAAGAATATGTGCAGAAAGCCATGATGGTCCAGTGCCTCTAAGAATATGTGCAGAAAGCCATGATGGTCTAGTGCCTCTAAGAACATGTGCAAAAATCTTTATATGAATCAAGAGTGCTAAACAACACGTCCTTTGTCAGCCATAGACAACACATGAGTACCTAAAACTATTATTGAGCAAGCTGATGATTTATTTCATAAATGAAGGCACAACAAAAAAGCTGTGAAGGCTTGGAAAGTGTATCAGTTTATCGGTGGTGGGATCAGGAGATGACGCTAATCAAAGTAAACTTAGAGAAAATCCTAAGTAACTAAGGTCTGAACCGTCGACACTTACCAAGGTTCTGAATTGCCGTGGGCAATACTTCCAGTTTGGATTACAACCGTCAGTTTAGTACTTTAGTAATATATCTAAATATGCAGGCATGTAGTCGTCAGTTTTAGTACTTTAGAGAGTATGAGCTTCTGTAATTCATGGTGAAAATTTCATCTTTATGGTGACAGAATTGACAGTGTGCATCAATTCAACTAATTTAGTTACCTTGTCCATATTGGGCACGAGGTCTTGCAGCCTCCTTAGTCTCTTGCTATTCCTTGCTCTTCTTTCCTAAACAGCATAAGAAAGAAAAATATTCAGTACAAACATGTCACACCAAGACAAACACCAAAAATGTTGTAGGAAATTAACTAATCCTCTCAGCGATGCTTCGCGGGTGAGTGGCGCAACCACGCTTGGTGCGGACTGTGCAGGCGATGAAGTACTGCTGCAGCTGCAGATAGTCGTCCATGCCGGACATGTCTAAAGACGTGGTTGACATGCCAAACTGAATTTGGTCCAAGGTTAGAACTGTAGCATTAAACAATTGACGGGCAGCAGAGTGCGGATGGATGTGAAGTGTATACATGTGAAGCTTGTCCTACTTGGGATTCGATTTTGCTGAGGCTGGTGACCATGCCGTCGTCGCTGTCGATGAGCACCTTCGCTTTTTTGCTTCCGGGCGTGAAGAACATGATGTTGGAGTTGGTGTCGCCCGAGGAGCTCATGGAGAAGCTCCTGGAGAGGTCGCTGGAGCCGTTGTCGACGGTGATGCTCTCACCGACGGCCGACGGCATCAGCGCGGGCATGGCCATCCCCATCTCCGTGTGGCATAATGTTCTGCTGCCTCGAGTAGCTCCATAGCTGCAAATTAATTGAGAGATCTCCAGGTCAGTGAATTTTGAATTTATCTAGAAAGCTAACAGTATTGGGGGATAAAAGAAATAACAGAAAGTATTATACTTCGTAGTCACATAAGCCACAACATGAAAGAACATGAGTAGTACCTGTATTGGGGGATCAAAGAAATAACAGAAAGTATTATACTTCGTAGTCACATAAGCCATACCATGAAAGAACATGAGTAGTACCTGACTTTGTTGAATTGGGAGAAATCATGTTAAAGTATGGATTCCGTTTAAACCAGCAGTATCTCTTCACCTGATTAGAAGAGACTAAATAGTAAATCCCCTTGACATGTGACGTCTCACGCTTGACCTCCGTACTGCCATAAACTTTATCCTCTGAATCCCCATCCCACCATAGACAAGCTGCACACACAAAAAAATAATATTAAAATCTCTTTATCCTCATTGGGGTTGTAATCAAACATTGTAAATACATATAGACAATAAATAAGAACCCTATTGGGGTTACAAAGAGGATTAATCATAGGAGGGGAAAGGAAGTGAAATTAGTACTCACCTCATACATGAGGAAGGGAAGCTGGAAAAATACACAATTTGACATAACAAAATAGCACCAGCTGCAATATAGGAGCTCCAGGAAAATAAACCTTGCTTCTCTGCATTTTGGATCTAGCTAAAAATGGCAAATTTTAGAAATGCTAAATGTTAGGAACCACTATGTGATTCAGAAGAAATTATTTTATGTACCAGTTCTCACACTGTCTATCAATCTCCTGATATGCTCAATGAACAGCAGAGAAAAATAACTGCACAACCCTGCTTGTCAACTTAGGTCTCTTTACCTCGGTCGGCTCCTGACATTGTTGTCTTTCCCAGCTTTAGCCTTCTTTTTGTCCATAACAGTAGTAAAATCCTATATGGCCAACGAAATCAAAAGACCCTTTACTAATATACTAAACTCAACAAAATCAAAAGACCCTTTGCTAATCTACTGAACTCAATTAAATCAAAAGAACAAAATAACTATGGGGGTTCCCTATGGAGGTTCATAAAAGACATGGCCCAGTCAAGGCTTGTGCAGTGAGACAAAACTAAAAAAATGCACATATGCAAGAATATATGCAAACCTAAAAAAATGTGTGCAAGAAAATTAAGAGAACTATAGGGAGAAACACGAACCTGGGAGGGTGCTCGACCAAGATGGGCTCTTGCAGCCATTGTCGTCCTCCTGCTGCGGACGCGAGGACGGTGCCGATGTGCATGCTAAAGAAGGTCACGACCCTATGGCGGCAATCTCGTCAGGGTCATTCTCCTTCTCCCATATTTGCCTACTTGCTCCCTGCCTGCTCCACCAAGCGGACAAACCCAATCCTATGGGGAACAAGAAAACATGAATAGATCAAACTAACTGGCAGCAAACGAACTGATTTTCTTTTGAATCAATTTCAATACAATCAGAAAATGGCAATGATAAGAGGAGACAGAGACACTCATTGGAGAGCAGCGAGGAAGTAGCAGCGGTGGAGGAGAGAAAAACAAACCGAGATGGGAGGAGGTAGCCAAAACTGCCCTTGACGAGGACGCTCAGGCCATCTTCTCACACGCCTTCATCGCCGCCCCGCATCTCCACCTGCTCCACGGTGGCTCCCAGGCCGTCGCCGCCGCTGGTCCCCGCGCCATCTCCTCTTATTTTTTTCTTCCAGCGGCGGCGCACCCGTGGCTTCTTGGTGGTGAGGGCTCACGGATTGCGGAGGAGAGGAGGAGGCGGTGGATTGGGGTGAGGGGAAGAGGAGGCTGCGGATTGGGGGGAAGGAGAGGGAAAAGAATTCTACGAGACCAGGTCTCACGAGTTAGCAAGTGAGACCCATCTTGATGGATGACACGTGGCATTCATAAATCACAAAGCATCCACCCCATCTTCCACCTGAAGGGGGGATTAGATGCTTTATGATTTATGAATGCCACATATCATCCATCAGGGCGGGTCTCACCTGATTTATATGAGACCTGGTCTCATATAAAAAATTTCGAACGAGAGGATGGGGATTGAGGGAGAAGAGGAGGCAGGGGATTGGGGATGAGAGGAGGCTCTCGGTAGGCTAGGATTTTCACAGTGTTCGTTTTCTGGAGCGACGGGACCTTAGATACCCACCGTCTCAAACAAGCAACCCCACATACACCCGGGCCCAATGGTCATCGGGGTGGACTGCTAGCCGGAAGTGAAAAAAGCGGCGTAGAAAGCCAATGCCACCAAAACGCCACTTCTGATAAAAGATCGCACGGCCAACAAGCTTCGCGCGCGCGGAGGCCTCAGAATGGCGGGTTGGCTAGAGTGGTTTATATGTTCAATGCCGGTGATCCCTATTTGGCACATGGGTCATGCACGATTGACCTAGCGCGCACCTCTCCAACGCTGATTAAGAGTTTGGTCCAACCCATTTTAGTGTTTATTGCCCACTAGTTTTGGAAAAGTTTTAGAACCTTCCCTGAACCATTTTTGTTTTCCTTCTGTTTTTTCTTTTTTATTTTTATTTTTATTTTTATTTACATATCCTTTTCCTTTTACTTTTTATTTTTGTGAATATCTTTAAATTTGTGAACATTTCTTGCAAACATTAACCCCAACGCCGCCCGCTCTGTCTTCCCGCCTATGGAAGAAGGTGTCTCGCTAGACTCCTGCTGCTGCTCAGAGCTGGAGGTGGAGTCCAAGTCCCGTTGGCTCCTAGCTGGGACCGGGCCCTTGGCCCTAGTCCTCTTTGGCCCCTTGGTCTTCATTGACTTGGCCGTGACCACATACGGGTCCTCGGTCACATACGAGGACCTGGGTGATCTGGCGAAAGTCCGCCAGTCGTGCAATATGGACATATAAACCCAATCGTTCAACTAAAGAGTGAGAAAGGAAAGAAAAGCCACATACTGAAAATGGATATATGACATATCTCGGTAGCTTGACGTGCTCGTTTGATGCCGATATGTAACGCCCCGATTCCGATGTGCCAGGTGTCTTTCAGTTATTCACCGTCGTTGCCATGTCTTTTGCTTGCGTGTTGCACTTTGCCATGTCATCATCTACATTTCATCTGCATGTTTTTCAAAACTTGCGTCCGTTCGGGTTCCCCCGGTTCTCTCCGTTGTCTGTTCTGAGCCCAACCACACTCGCACACGCCTGCGGCACCTCCCACTTCTTGTTTTGTGAGCCGCTGGAAAATGTTCTCGGAATGGGCCGAGAGTCGACGAGTGGTCTTGGTACATCACCGGTAGACCGTTTGTCAAATTTCGTTCCATTTGGAGGTCGTTTGATGCCCCAACGGTTAACCGAGTTAACCGAAACCCCCTTCTCTTTGCAGCCCAGCACCCCTCCAAATAGCCCACCTAATCCATCTAAACCCCCTCCATGCTCTCCGTCGTTGGATCACGATCGTGTGGGCGAAAATCGCACCTCATTTGGACTCTCCTAGCTCCCTCTACCTATATATAGGCCCTCTCCTTCCATTTTCGCGGATGAAACCCTAGCCATCTTCCTTCTCCCGTAGCCGGACATGTCCACCCGCGCCGGACATGTCCGCCGACCACCTCTCTCCGCCCAATCCCGTCGCGCCATGTCATCACCGCCGCCTCCCCAACCAACCACGACACGCCACGTCAGCTCCGCGCCGCCTCCACCACGCCTCCTCTCTCCTCCCACTGCCAGCCGCTTGAAGCCTTGAGCCCTCAAAGCCCATCGGGGCCGGGTTGGCCCAGAAGGCTCCGCCGCCGGCCGATCGCCAGCCACCACCCGCCGTCGTCAGCGTCTTGTCGCCTCCACGCCGGAGCTCTTGCGCCGCCGCCGCCGTGGAATAGGATGCAACTATGATGTTCGGACACACCATCACACTATGGTGTTCCAGGCGGTATTAATTGTGAAACAATTTCCACAATGTCTTAATTGTGTGCCAAAGCTCGTAACTCAGATACTCATCTCTATGATCATATCATTGACATTTTATCCTCTTGTCACAATGATCTTCAACTTCACTCTGAAATTACTTGAACCATTCAATAATTCAGACTTGTGTTTCATCAAGTAAATATACTCAACATCAACTCGAATCATCTGTGAAGTAAGAACATAACGATATTCACTGCATGCCTCAGCACTCATTAGACTGCACACATCAAAATGTGTTACTTCCAACAAGTTGCTATCTTGTTCCATCTTACTGAAAACGAGGCTTTTCGGTCATCTTGCCCATGTGGTGTGATTTGCATATCTCAAGTGATTCAAAATCAAGTGAGTCCAAATGATCCATCTGCATGGAGTATCTTCATGCGTATACACCAATAGACATGGTTCGCATGTCTCAAACTTTTCAAAACGAGTGAGTCCAAAGATCCATCAACATGGAGCTTCTTCATGCTTTTATACCAATATGACTTACATGGCGAGTGCCACAAGTAAGTGGTACTATCATTACTATCTTATATCTTTTGGCATGAAAATGCGTATCACTACGATCGAGATTGATAAACCATTCCTTTAGGTGCAAGACCATTGAAGGTATTATTCAAATAAATAGAGTAACCATTATTCTCCTTAAATGAATAACAGTATTGCAATAGACATAATCCAATCATGTCTATGCTCAGCATAAACACCAAATGACAATTATTCAGGTTTAATACTAATCTTGATGGTAGAGGGAGCGTGCGATGTTTGATCACATCAAACTTGGAAACGCTTCAACACATATCGTCACTCACCTTTAGCTAGTCTCCGTTTATTCCGTAGCTCTTTTATTTAGAGTTACTAACACTTAGCAACCGAACCGGTATCTTAATACCCGGTGCTACTAGGAGTACTAGTAAAGTACACATTAACATAATGTATATCCAATATACTTCTATCGACCTTGCCACCTTCTCATCTACCAAGTATCTAGGGTAATTCTGCTCCGATTGGTTGTTCCCCTTATTGCGAAGCACTTAGTCTCGGGTTTGGGTTTAACCTCGGGTTTCTTCTTTGGAGCGACAACTGATTTCTTGTTTCATGAAGTACCCTTCTTGCCCTTACCCTTCTTGAAACTAGTGGTTTCACTAACCATCAACAATTGATGCTCCTTCTTGATTTCTACATTCGCATGTGTCGAACATTGCGAATAGCTCAAGGATCATCATATTTATCCCGATATGTTATAGTTCGTCATGAAGCTTCTAGCAGCTTGGTGGCAATGACTTTGGAGAAACATCACTATCTCATCAGGAAGATAAACTATCATTCGATTCAAGTGATTGTTGCACTCAGACAATCGAGCACAAGCTCAACGATTGAGCTTTTCTCCCTTAGTTTGCGAGCTAAGAAAATCGTCGAGGTCTTATACCTCTGGCGTGGGCACGAGCTTGAAATCCCAATTTCAGCCCTCGAAACATCTCATATGTTCATGACGTTTCAAAAACGTCTTTGGTGCCTCAACTCTAAACCGTTTAACCGAACTATCACGTAGTTATCAAAAGCGTGTATGTCCGATGTTCGCAACATCCACGCAGGCGGCGTTTGGGGTTCAAAGACGAAGCGGTGCATTAAGGACATAAGCTTTCTTACATCCACATAATCGCTACTATCATCTTTCAACTATATTTTCTCTAGGAACATATCTAAACAGTGGAACTAAAGCGCGAGCTTACGACATAATTTGCAAAGATCTTTTGACTATGTTCAGGATAATTAAGTTCATCTTATGAACTCCCACTCAAATAGACATCCCTCTAGTCATCTAAGTGATTACATGATCCGAGTCAACTAAGCCGTGTCCGATCATCACGTGAGACGGACTAGTCATCATCGGTGAACATCTTCAAGTTGATCGTATCTGCCATACGACTCATGCTCGACCTTTCGGTCTCTTGTGTTTCGAGGCCATGTCTGTACATGCTAGGCTCGTCAAGTCAACCTAAGTGTTTCGCGTGTGTAAATCTGGCTTACACCCGTTGTATGTGAACATAAGAATCTATCACACCCGATCATCACGTGGTGCTTGAAGCAACGAACTTTCATAGCGGTGCACGTTAGGGGAACACTTTCTTGAAATTTTAATGAGGATCATCTTATTTACTACCGTCGTTCTAAGCAAATAAGATGCATAAACATGATAAACATCACATGCAATCAAAAAGTGACATGATATGGCCAATATCATATTGCTCCTTTTGATCTCCATCTTCGGGGCTCCACGATCATCATCGTCACCGGCATGACACCATGATCTCCATCATCGTGTCTCCATGAAGTTGTCTCGCCAACTTATAACTTCTACTACTATGGCTACCGGTTAGCCATAAAGTAAAGTAATTACATGGCGTTTGTTCAATGACACGCAGGTCATACAATAAATTAAGACAACTCCTATGGCTCCTGCCGGTTGTCATACTCATCGACATGCAAGTCGTGATTCCTATTACAAGAACATGACAATCTCATACATCACATATCATTCATCACATTCTTCTTGGCCATATCACATCACATAGCATACCCTGCAAAAACAAGTTAGACGTCCTCTAATTGTTGTTTGCATGATTTACGTGGCTGCTATGGGTTTCTAGCAAGAACGTTTCTTACCACGCAAAACCACAACGTGATATGCCAATTGCTATTTACCCTTCATAAGGACCCTTTTCATCGAATCCGTTCCGACTAAAGTGGAGAGGCGGCACCGCTAGCCACCTTATGCACCAAGTGCATGTCGGTCGGTGGAACTGTCTCACGTAAGTGTACGTGTAAGGTCGGTCCGGCCGCTTCATCCCACAATACCGTCGAAACAAGATTGGACTAGTAACGGTAAGCATATTGAACAAAATCAACACCCACAACTACTTTGTGTTCTACTCGTGCAAAGAATCTACGCAATAGACCTAGCTCATGATGCCTTTGTTGGGGAGCGTAGCGAAATTCAAAATTTTCCTCGTGTCACCAAGATCTATCTATGGAGAAACCAGCAACGAGGGAAGGAGAGTGCATCTACATACCCTTGTAGATCGCTAAGCGAAGCGTTCAAGAGAACGGGGTTGAAGGAGTCGTACTCGTCGTGATCCAAATCACCGGAGATCCTAGTGCCGAACGGACAGCACCTCCGCGTTCAACACACGTACAGCCGGTGGCGTCTCCCACGCCTTGATCAAGCAAGGAGAGAGGAGAGGTTGAGGAAGACTCGTCCAGCAGCAGATACAGCGGCGTGGTGGTGGTGGAGGGCGTGGCAATCCTGCATGGCCGCCAAGCACCGGAGGAGGAGAAGGGAGAGAGGTAGGGCTGCGCCAAGAGGAGAGAAACTCGTGTGTTGGGCAACCCCTAGACCTCAACTATTTATAGGGAAGGGAGGGCTGCACCCGTCTAGGGTTCCTCCCAAGGGTGGCGGCAGCCCCAGATCCCATCTGGTGGCGGCAGCCCCAGATCCCATCTGGTGGCGGCGGAGGGGAAAAGAGGAGGCGCACTGGGGTGGGCCTTAGGCCCCATCTGCCTAGGGTTTGCCTCCCACTCTTCCTGCGCCTTGGGCCTTGTGGGGGCGCACCAGCCCACCTAGGGCTGGTCCCTCCTACACTTAGCCCATGCAGCCCTCCGGGCTGGTGGCCCCACTTCAGTGGACCCGGGACCCTCCGGTGGTCCCCAGACGATACCGATAAAACCCAAACTTTTCCGGTGACCAAAACAGGACTTCCCATATATAAATCTTTACCTCCGGACCATTCCGGAACTCCTCGTGACGCCCGGGATCTCATCCGGGACTCCGAACAACATTCGGTAACCACATACAAACTTCCTTTATAACCCTAGCGTCATCGAACCTTAAGTGTGTAGACCCTATGGGTTCGGGAACCATGCGGACATGACCGAGACGTTCTCCGGTCAATAACCAACAGCGGGATCTGGATACCCATGTTGGCTCCCACATGTTCCACGATGATCTCATCGGATGAACCACGATGTCAAGGACTCAATCGATCTCGTATGCAATTCCCTTTGTCTAACGGTATTGCACTTGCCCGAGATTCGATCGTCGGTATCCCGATACCTTGTTCAATCTCGTTATCGGCAAGTCTCTTTACTCGTTCCGTAACACATCATCCGTGATCAACCCCTTGGTCACATTGTGCACATTATGATGATGTCCTACCGAGTGGGCCCAGAGATACCTCTCCGTTACGGAGTGACAAATCCGATCTCGATTCGTGCCAACCCAATGACACTTTCGGAGATACCGTAGTGCACCTTTATAGCCACCCGATTCGTTGTGACGTTTGGTACACCCAAAGCATTCCTACGGTATCCGGAGTTGCACATTCTCATGGTCTAAGGAAATGATACTTGACATTAGAAAAGCTTTAGCATACTGAACTACGATCTTTGTGCTAGGCTTAGGATTGGGTCTTGTCCATCACATCATTTCGCTAATGATGTGATCCCATTATCAACGACATCCAATGTCCATGGTCGAAACCGTAACCATCTATTGATCAATGAGCTAGTCAACTAGAGGCTTACTAGGGACATGGTGTTGTCTATGTACCCACACATGTATCTGAGTTTCCTATCAATACAATTATAGCATGGATAATAAGCGATTATCATGAACAAGGAAATATAATAATAACTAATTTATTATTGCCTCTAGGGCATATTTCCAACAGTCTCCCACTTGCACTAGAGTCAATAATCTAGTTCACATCGCCATGTGATTAACACTCACAGTCACATCGCCATGTGACCAACATCCAAAGAGTTTACTAGAATCAATAATCTAGTTCACATCACTATGTGATTAACACTCAATGAGTTCGGGTTTGATCATGTTTATGCTTGTGAGAGAGGTTGTAGTCAACGGGTGCGCAATATTCAGATCCCTATGTATTTCGCAAAACTTTATGTCATATCGTAGATCTGCTACCACGTTCCACTTGGAGCTATTCCAAATTGTTGCTCCATTATACGTATACGGTATCTCTACTCGAGCTACCGGATAGGTGTTAAAGCTTGCATCGGCGCAACTCTTTACGTCGAACTCTTTATCACCTCCATAATCGAGAAACATATCCTTATTACTCTAAGGATAATTTTGACCGCTATCCGGTGATCCACTCCTTGATCACCTTTGTACCCTCTTGCCGGATATGTAGCAAGGCACACATCGGTGCGGTACATAGCATAGCATCTTGTAGAGCCTATGTCTAAGGCATAGGGATGACCTTCGTCCTTTCTCTCTTTTACGTCGTGGTCGAGCTTTAACTCTCAACTTCATACCTTACAACTCGGCAAGAACTCCTTCTTTGGTGATCCATCTTGAACACCTTCAAGATTATGTCAAGGCATGTGCTCATTTGAAAGTATTATTAAACATTTTGATCTATCTTATAGATCTTGATGCTTATTGTTCAAGTAGCCTAATCCAGGTTTTCCATTGAAAACACTTTTCAAACAACCCTATATGCTTTCCAGAAATTCGCATCATTTACGATCAACAATATGTCAACAACATATACTCATCGAAATTCTATAGTGCTCCCACTCACTTCTTTGGAAATACAAGTTTCTCATAAACTTGTATAAACCCAAAATCTTTGATCATCTCATCAAAGCGCACATTCCAACTCCGAGATGCCTACTCCGGTCCTTAGAAGGATCATTTGGAGCCAAGATACCTTTTAGCATCCTTAGGATCGACAAAAACTTTCGATTGTATCACATACAACCTTTCCTTACGAAGACCGGTAAGGAAAATCATTTTGACATCCATCGCCGATTTCATAAATGCAGCTAATGCTAACACGATTCGACGGACTTAAGCATCGCTACGGATGAGAAAATCTCATCGTAGTCAACTCCTTGAACTTGTGAAAAACTCTTCGCCACAAGTCGAGCTTCATAGACGGTGACATTACCGTCCACGTCCGTCTTCTTCTTAAAGATCCATTTATCTCAATGGCTTGCCGATCATCGGGCAAGTCCACCAAAGTCCATGCTTTGTTCTGATGCATGGATCCTATCTCGGATTTTATGGCTTCTAACCATTTGTCAGAATATGGGCCCACCATCGCTTCTCCATAGCTCGTAGGTTCATTGTTGTCTAGCAACATGACCTTCAAGACAGGATTACTGTACCACTCTGAAGTAGTACGCATCCTTGTCCCCCTACGAGGCACGGTAGTGACTTGATCCAAAACTTCATGATCACTATCATAAGCTTCTACTTCAATTGGTGTAGGCGCCACAGGAACAACTTCATGTGCCCTGCTACATACTTGTTGAAGTGACGGTTCAATAACCTCATCAAGTCTCCACCATCCTCCCACTCAGTTCTTTCGAGAGAAACTTTTCCTCGAGAAAGGACCCGTTTCTAGAAACAATGCTTCCGGATCTGAATTAGGAGGTATACCCAACCATTTTGGGTATCCTATGAAGATGCATTTATCCGTTTTGGGTTCGAGATTATCACGATGAAACTTTTTCACATAAGCGTCGCAGCCCCAGACTTTCAAGAAATGACAACTTAGGTTTCTCTAAACCATAGTTCAAATGGTGTCGTCTCAACGGAATTACGTGGTGCCCTATTTTAAAGTGAGTACGGTTGTCTCTAATGCCTAACCCATGAACGATAGTGGTAATTCGATAAGAGACATCATGGTACGCACCATATCCAATAGGGTGCAACTATGATGTTCGGACACACCATCACACTATGGTGTTCCAGGCGGTATTAATTGTGAAACAATTTCCACAATGTCTTAATTGCGTGCCAAAGCTCGTAACTCAGATACTCATCTTTATGATCATATCATAGACATTTTATCCTCTTGTCACAATGATCTTCAACTTCACTCTGAAATTACTTGAACCATTCAATAATTCAGACTTGTGTTTCATCAAGTAAATATACTCAACATCTACTCGAATCATCTGTGAAGTAAGAACATAACGATATTCACTACATGCCTCAGCACTCATTGGACTGCACACATCAAAATGTGTTACTTCCAACAAGTTGCTATCTTGTTCCATCTTACTGAAAACGAGGCTTTTCAGTCATCTTGCCCATGTGGTGTGATTTGCATATCTCAAGTGATTCAAAATCAAGTGAGTCCAAACGATCCATCTGCATGGAGTTTCTTCATGCGTATACACCAATAGACATGGTTCGCATGTCTCAAACTTTTCAAAAACGAGTGAGTCCAAAGATCCATCAACATGGAGCTTCTTCATGCGTTTATACCAATATGACTTACATGGCGATTGCCACAAGTAAGTGGTACTATCATTACTATCTTATATCTTTTGGCATGAAAATCGTATCACTACGATCGAGATTCAATAAACCATTCCTTTAGGTGCAAGACCATTGAAGGTATTATTCAAATAAATAGAGTAACCATTATTCTCCTTAAATGAATAACCGTATTGCAATAGACATAATCCAATCATGTCTATGCTCAACGCAAACACCAAATGACAATTATTCAGGTTTAATACTAATCTTGATGGTAGAGGGAGCGTGCGATGTTTGATCACATCAAACTTGGAAACGCTTCCAACACATATCGTCAGCTCACCTTTAGCTAGTCTCCGTTTATTCCGTAGCTCTTTTATTTAGAGTTACTAACACTTAGCAACCGAACCGGTATCTTAATACCCTGGTGCTACTAGGAGTACTAGTAAAGTACACATTAACATAATGTATATCCAATATACTTCTATCGACCTTGCCAACCTTCTCATCTACCAAGTATCTAGGGTAATTCCGCTCCAGTGGCTGTTCCCCTTATTACAGAAGCACTTAGTCTCGGGTTTGGGTTTAACCTCGGGTTTCTTCACTGGAGCAGCAACTGATTTGCTGTTTCATGAAGTACCCCTTCTTGCCCTTACCCTTCTTGAAACTAGTGGTTTCACTAACCATCAACAATTGATGCTCCTTCTTGATTTCTACATTCACGGTGTCGAACATTGCGAATAGCTCAAGGATTATCATATCTATCCCTGATATGTTATAGTTTATCACGAAGCTTCTAGCAGCTTGGTGGCAATGACTTTGGAGAAACATCACTATCTCATCAGGAAGATCAACTCCCATTCGATTCAAGTGATTGTTGCACTCAGACAGTCTGAGCACAAGCTCAACGATTGAGCTTTTCTCCCTTAGTTTGCAGGCTAAGAAAATCGTCAGAGGTCTTATACCTCCTGACGTGGGCACGAGCTTGAAATCCCAATTTCAGCCCTCAAAACATGTCATATGTTCCGCGACGTTTCGAAAAACGTCTTTGGTGCCTCAACTCTAAACCGTTTAACCGAACTATCACGTAGTTATCAAAGCGTGTATGTCCGATGTTCGCAACATCCACAGAGGCGACGTTTGGGGTTTAGCACACTCGAGCGGTGCATTAAGGACATAAGCTTTCTTACGTCGCATAATCGCTCTGTCATCTTTCAACTATATTTTCTCTAGGAACATATCTAAACAGTGGAACTAAAGCGCGAGCTTACGACATAATTTGCAAAGATCTTCTGACTATGTTCAGGATAATTAAGTTCATCTTATGAACTCCCACTCAAATAGACATCCCTCTTGTCATCTAAGTGATTACATGATCCGAGTCAACTAAGCCGTGTCCGATCATCACGTGAGACGGACTAGTCATCATCGGTGAACATCTTCATGTTGATCGTATCTGCCATACGACTCATGCTCGACCTTTCGGTCTCTTGTGTTCCGAGGCCATGTCTGTACATGCTAGGCTCGTCAAGTCAACCTAAGTGTTTCGCGTGTGTAAATCTGGCTTACACACGTTGTATGCGAACGTAAGAATCTATCACACCCGATCATCACGTGGTGCTTGAAGCAGCGAACTTTCGCATAGCGGTGCACAGTTAGGGGAACACTTTCTTGAAATTTTAATGAGGGATCATCTTATTTACTACCGTCGTTCTAAGAAAATAAGATGCATAAACATGATAAACATCACATGCAATCAAAAAGTGACATGATATGGCCAATATCATATTGCTCCTTTTGATCTCCATCTTCGGGGCTCCACGATCATCATCGTCACCGGCATGACACCATGATCTCCATCATCGTGTCTCCATGAAGTTGTCTCGCCAACTTATAACTTCTACTACTATGGCTACCGATTAGCCATAAAGTAAAGTAATTACATGGCGTTTGTTCAATGACACGCAGGTCATACAATAAATTAAGACAACTCCTATGGCTCCTGCCGGTTGTCATACTCATCGACATGCAAGTCGTGATTCCTATTACAAGAACATGACAATCTCATACATCACATATCATTCATCACATTCTTCTTGGCCATATCACATCACATAGCATACCCTGCAAAAATAAGTTAGACGTCCTCTAATTGTTGTTTGCATGATTTACGTGGCTGCTATGGGTTTCTAGCAAGAACGTTTCTTACCTACGCAAAACCACAACGTGATATGCCAATTGCTATTTACCCTTCATAAGGACCCTTTTCATCGAATCCGTTCCGACTAAAGTGGGAGGCGGCACCGCTAGCCACCTTATGCACCAAGTGCATGTCAGTCGGTGGAACCTGTCTCACGTAAGTGTATGTGTAAGGTCGGTCCGGGCTGCTTCATCCCACAATACCGTCGAAACAAGATTGGACTAGTAACGGTAAGCATATTGAACAAAATCAACACCCACAACTACTTTGTGTTCTACTCGTGCAAAGAATCTACGCAATAGACCTAGCTCATGATGCCACTGTTGGGGAACGTAGCAGAAATTCAAAATTTCCCTACGTGTCACCAAGATCTTTCTATGGAGAAACCAGCAACGAGGGGAACGAGAGTGCATCTACATACCCTTGTAGATCGCTAAGCGGAAGCGTTCAAGAGAACGGGGTTGAAGGAGTCGTGCTGTCGTGATCCAAATCACCGGAGATCCTAGTGTCGAGCAGACGGCACCTCCGCGTTCAACACACGTACATCCGGTGATGTCTCCCACGCCTTGATCCAGCAAGGAGAGAGGAGAGGTTGAGGAAGACTCCGTCCAGCAGCAGCACTGTGGCGTGGTGGTGGTGGAGGCGTGGCAATCCTGCGCAGGCTTCGCCAAGCACCGGGAGAGGAGAAGGGAGAGAGGTAGGGCTGCGCCAAGAGGAGAGAAACTCGTGTGTTGGGCAGCCCCTAGACCTCAACTATTTATAGGGAAGGGAGGGGCTGCACCCCTCTAGGGTTCCCTCCCCAAGGGTGGCGGCAGCCCCCAGATCCCATCTGGGTGGCGGCCAGAGGGGGAAAGAGGGGAGGCGCACCTGGGGTGGGCCTTAGGGCCCATCTGCCCTAGGGTTTGCCCCCTCCCACTCTTCCCCGCGCCTTGGGCCTTGTGGGGCGCACCAGCCCACCTGGGGCTGGTCCCCTCCCACACTTAGCCCATGCAGCCCTCCGGGCTGGTGGCCCCACTTGGTGGACCCAGGACCCTCCGGTGGTCGTGACGTTACCGATAAAACCCGAAACTTTTCCGGTGACCAAAACAGGACTTCCATATATAAATCTTTACCTCCGGACCATTCCGAACTCCTCGTGACGTCCGGGATCTCATCCGGACTCGAACAACATTCAGTAACCACATACAAACTTCCTTTATAACCCTAGCGTCATCGAACCTTAAGTGTGTAGACCCTACGGTTCGGGAACCATGGACATGACCGAGGCGTTCTCGGTCAATAACCAACAGCGGATCTGGATACCCATGTTGGCTCCCACATGTTCCACGATGATCTCATCGGATGAACCACGATGTCAAGGACTCAATCGATCCGTATGCAATTCCGTTTGTCTAGCGGTATTGCACTTGCCGAGATTCAACGTCGGTATCCCGATACCTTGTTCAATCTCGTTACGCAAGTCTCTTTACTTGTTCCGTAACACATCATCCGTGATCAACCCCTTGGTCACATTGTGCATATTATGATGATGTCCTACCGAGTGGGCCCAGAGATACCTCTCCGCTACACGGAGTGACAAATCCGATCTCGATTCGTGCCAACCCAGACACTTTCGGAGATACCGTAGTGCACCTTTATAGCCACCCGGTTACATTGTGACGTTTGGTACACCCAAAGCATTCCTACGGTATCCGGAGTTGCACAATCTCACGGTGCGAGGAAATGATACTTGACATTAGAAAAGCTTTAGCATACGAACTACGATCTTTGTGCTAGGCTTAGGATTGGGTCTTGTCCATCACATCATTCTACTAATGATGTGATCCCGTTATCAACGACATCCAATGTCCATGGTCAGGAAATTGTAACCATCTATTGATCAACGAGCTAGTCAACTAGAGGCTTACGAGGGACATGGTGTTGTCTATGTACCCACACATGTATCTGAGTTTCCTATCAATACAATTATAGCATGGATAATAAACAATTATCATGAACTAGGAAATATAATAATAACTAATTTATTATTGCCTCTAGGGCATATTTCCAACAACAGGTACAGGTTTTGCGATGATCATGACGCGAGAGCGATGTTTACTTATTGTGGCGTTCTTTTTCTGTTCCTTCTTCGATCATGGGATAGGTTCCTGGTCGGCAACCTGGGCTAGCAGGGTGGATGTCGTTTGAGTTTCTGTTTGTGTTTCATCCGTAGTCGTATGTTGCTCTTATGTATGATGTTGTTGTATTCATGTGGCATTGTATGCCTATTATATGTATCCCAACTATTATGTAATGGTACGGTGTAATGATATCCACCTTGGAAAAGCGTCTCCAATATGTGCTTCTATCCTTGGTTGGACCTTCGAGTTCCTTTAGGATAGGGTCGCATATTGGGCGTGACAAGTTGGTATCAGAGCCTCGACCGACCATAGGAGCCCCCTTGATTGCTCGTTGTTGGTCGTTGTCGAGTCTAGAAGAAAAAAATTTTCGGGGTCTAGTTATATCGGAGAGTAGGAATTCTTTTTACTCCTCAGCCCCTTCGTCACTCTAGTGAGGAATCTTGACGTAGGTGTTTTGAATTACTCCTCTTCACCTTCAAACTTTCTTTAGGATCACGCGGTTAGTTTTTCGTTCATTGGTTCTCAGCTCTTTTCATTCAGTGCATTTCTCGCCAAGTCGATTCGACCTCTTTGTTTTCGCAAGGTCAATCCTCAGTTCTTTCTCAGCGACGAGGTTTTCTCCGTCCTTAGTTGTCTTTAATTTTTTCCCACCCGCCCCCTTTTTTCTTCTCGGAGCCGGAGTCCGTAATCGAGTATCCATTCTACTCGTGTGAAGCCTTTGCATTCTTTCCTCAATTATTTCAATCGGTGTTTTCTCTTCAAGTTATTCGTCGGTTCCCCCTTCCAAGTTGCCTTTGTTTTTCCCGCCCTCCCACCCTTTTTCTTCCAGGAGTTTGCATCTCTATTCGAACATCAATTTCATTCGTGTGGAGCCTCTTCAGTCTTTCCTCAATCCTTTCAACCGGTGATTTCTCATCTCGTTTGATATTCTTCATCTCTTTTTCTTCTCTAGTGTACTCAACTCAAGTTTTTTGGGTTGATCATATTCTTTTCCTTGGATCAAGTGTTTTCCCTGTTCGTTCACCTCTCTCCAGTTTATCCTTCCAGAGTGCTCAAGACATCTCAGGAGATTCGTCTGTGTTCGAATTAATTCGAGGTTATTACCTCATTCAAATATTACAATTGTTTCGGTGCATCACCTATCTGTTCAACAATACTTTTTCAACGGTCTTTTCTTTTTAGTGGGCCCTAACCCACAGGTCTTTTCCTAGGATCTTTCCTGACTCTTCTAATTATTCTGGAGTCATTCCTAATTGTTTTTGGAGTTTGACATAAGAATGAATTTCATCAATCAGATGCCTTTCCAAGATCGATTTCAAATCATTTCATTGTTGGCTCAACCTCTTTGCTTTTCATTCTCCCGGAGTACCTCAGTAATTTTGGTGGCGTTCCTCGTCGTCATTTGAAGATAGAAGAAGAGTTTCTCTTTAATCTTGCCCATTCTCTCAAAGATTCGTGGTTCTAGCTTCATGTTATCCTCTCAAATTATTCCGTTTGTCAAATATTCTTTCTTACCCATTCGGAGTATGTCAGGAGTTGTTTTTCCATTTCTTTCACCAAAGGCCATCATTCTAGAAGAATTCTTCGTCCTCACATTCAAGCTACCATTATCCAATTATCTCGGCGCTTTGTTCAAGTGCTCTTTAATCAGCTCGAGTTCTTCCCGTTCTCTTGTATCTAAATCCCCTCAAGCATATTTGTTCTTCTAATTCTTCCTGGTGATTCATTCTCTTTCATCAGTCATTTTCCGATTCTTACGGTGGTTCCTTCAGATTCTTTTTCCTTGAACATCATTTTAATTCATTCGTTCTTTCCAATCCTACCGGTGGTTCATGAAGACTTTCTCAAGTTTTGTGCTATATCCCCCTTAATCTTTTTCCAATAAGAATAAGTAGTATGCAAAATCCATTTCTTGTCATCAATTTAATTTGATGAAGGATAAGCATACAATAAATCTTATTCTTATTTCCTCCAAGTGATTAATCCCTTCCTTTGGAGTTTGTTCATGATGAATAATTTCGCGGTTCGAAGTGTTTTCATCTTTTCTTTTCCGGAGTTCAAATTCCTTGGCCATTTCGTTGGAACCTCCATCTAAATCACCGCAAGGCTCATCTTATTCTTTCATCCTTCATTCTATCTCTTCACCCTTTTGTCACCGGAGTTCTTCATGGTGGTTCTTCATGATTTATTTCATTCCTCAAGAGTTCATCAAGATTTTGTTGGAGGAGTTCAAGTATCTTTTTTTCTCGTGTCTCGAAGTGCAAATAATACTCCGTTTTCTTCTGAAGTGGAGTTTTGCATTTCTTCATTCCTCTCAGCTATTCAGACATTTGGTTGTGGTATAATTTCACCTCAAGTTCTGAGATGTTTTTGATAAGTCCACAACAAGCTTATTCTTTCGTTGTTGATTTTCTCAACAACTCCGTTCAATATTTCCTTCTAAGTTCTTTTCATTCCACTATTTCAATCTTCCGGAGGCATTGCGTTGTTCATCTCGTCAAGTGTCATCCCATTGGGTGAAGTTCAGGTCTCCATTCCATCAATTTTCAGCTGGAGTGCTGCCGGAATTCTTTTGTTCTATTCCGTTTCTATCTTGTTCTAACCGGAGTGGTTTCAGAGTCTATCTTGTTTCTTGAGCTTTTCATTCTCGTCATATTCGTTGTTCCTCTTTTCTACCCAAGTGCTCTCGACTTTGTTCGTCTTTTCTCTTGCGCAATTACTTCACCTCTTCCTCTTTCTCTTCCGTCTCGTTCCTAAGATCTCGGGGTGAGATCTCTTGTTAGTGGAGGAGAGTTGTAACGCCCTGAATCCGATGCGCCAGGTGTCTTCCAGTTATTCGCCGTCGTTGCCATGTATTTTTCTTGTATGTTGCACTTTGCCATGTCATCATCTGCATTTCATCTGCATGGTTTTCAAAACTTGCGTCCATTCGGGTTCCCCAGGTTCTCTCGGTTGTCCGTTCTGAGCCCAACCACACTCGCACGCACCCGCGGCACCTCCCAGTTCTTGTTTTGTGAGCCGCTGGAAAACGTTCTTGGAATGGGCCGAGAGTTGACAAATGGTCTTGGTACATCACCGGTAGACCGCCTGTCAAATTTCGTTCCATTTGGAGGTTGTTTGATGCCCCAACGGTTAACCGAGTTAACCGAAACCCCCTTCTCTTTTCAGCCCAACACCCCTCCACACAGCCCACCTAGTCAATCTAAACCCCCTCCGTGCTCTCCGTCGTTGGATCACGATCGTGTGGGCGAAAACCGCACCTCATTTGGACTCTCCTAGCTCCCTCTACATATATATAGGCCCTCCCCTTCCATTTTCGCTGATGAAACCCTAGCCATCTTCCTCCTCCCGCAACCGGACATGTCCGCCGGCCACGTCGCTCTGTCAAATCCCGTCACGCCATGTCATCACCGCCGCCTCCCCAACCAACCACGACGCGCCATGTCAGCTCCCCGCCACCTCCACCACGCCTCCTCTCTCCTCCCACCGCTGCCCGCCCTGAGCCAGCAAGGCCCTCCGGCCCATCGGGGCCAGGTTGGCCCGAAGCTCCCTGCCGCCGAGCCGAGCCCGCCTGCTGCCAGCGCCTCCGCCCGCCGACCGCGCCACACCACCTGCCGCCACAAGACGCTGCCACCTCCGCGTCGGAGCTCTTTTGTCGCCGCCGCCGCCATGGCGAGCTCGCCGGAGCTCGCCTTTGACCCCGCGCCGCCACCGTTGACCAGATCCGGGCCGGCAATTGATACGTCTCCAACGTATCTACTTTTCCAAACACTTTTGCCCTTGTTTTGGACTCTAACTTGCATGATTTGAATGAAACTAACCCGGACTGACGCTGTTTTCAGCAGAACTACCATGATGTTGTTTTATGTGTAGAAAAGAAAAGTTCTCAAAATGTCCAGGAAATCCACGGAGGAACTTTTTGGAATTTATAAGAATTATTGGGCGAAAGAAATACACCAGGGGGCCCACAGCCTGTCCACGAGACAGGGAGGCGCGCCCCCCCAGGGCGCGCCCCCTATCTCGTGGGCCCCCTGGACCTCCTCCGACCTCAACTCCAACTCCATATATTCCGTCTCGGGGACACTACTAGGAAAAGGCCTACTAATGGCGCACCGGTTTTGCGTACTAATGGCGCACTACTGGTGCGCCATTAGTATCACGCCACTAGTATTTTTTACTAATGGCGCACCGCTGGTGCGCCATTAGTATCTGGTATACTAATGGCGCACCGTGCAGTGCGCCATTAGTTTTGCCCACAGTGCGCCACTAGTGTCTGCTATACTAATGGCGCACCATATGGTAGTGCGCCATTAGTAACAATTTTTTTATTATTTTTTTGGTTTTTTCTTAATTTCAGGTCACTATTTCACATATGAGATATACATACATAGCCAACACATAGTTCCATATAACAACCATAGCCGACATATATATATACAACAAGCATCCATATAACAATCATAGCAAACACACAAGTTCCATCATATATACATACGTAGCCAACATTGATACATAGCCAATATATATATATATATATATATATATATATATATATATATATATATATATATATATATATATATATATATATATATATATATATACACACAACAAGCATCCATATAACAATCATAGTTCCATCGTTACATATTACAAAAGTTTCACATTGTTCATCCAACACCGTTATCCATCAATTCACAAAAGTTTCACATTGATACAAAATAAAAACACAAATGGAAAAGAAGCACTCCATCCATGCAAGCTTCCATGAATTAAATCAAATCTGCAAAATGATAAACAAGAAGTTAGAAGAAGAAGAAGAAGAAGACTAGAAGAATACTAGAAGAAGAAGAACACTAGAAGAAGAATAAGAAGAATTTTGGAGCCAACTTAGGTAAAATGAAGCTAACCTATGTCATTTTGGAAAAGAAGAATAAGAAGAAGAAGACTATAAGCTTATTATGTAAACTTGATCATTTTGTGCTAACATAAGTTATTTTGGAGCTAACCTATAGGAAACTAAGCATATAAGCTCTAAGTTGGCATATTAGAGCCAACTTAGGTAAAATGAAGCTAACCTATGTCATTTTGGAAAAGAAGAAGAATAAGAAGAAGACTATAAGCTTATTATGTAAACTTGATCATTTTATGCTAACATAAGTTATTTTGGAGCTAACCTATAGGAAACTAAGCATATAATAAGCTCTAAGTTAGCATATTAGAGCCAACTTAGGTAAAATGAAGCTAACCTATAGGAAACTAAGCATATTAGAGATAACATAGGTAACTAAGTATATATATATATATATCATTTTGGAGATCTGACATACCTGACATAGTTCAGTTATCATTGTTCTTCTTCTCCTTCCTCGGCCTGATGCGCCAAGAGCGGTGAGGCGGTGGAGGCAGTGGAGGCAGTGGGATGTAGTCTTCTACCACAATTGGCGTGGTCATGTCGCCCAGCTGTGGGATCGCCGGCGCCACCACCGGTGCGTGGTCATTGTCGAGCACCACCACCATCGTGAGGCCACCTTCAGGCAGGACGGGCACGACCATCGCTAGGTTATCCTCAGCCACCTCCATCTCTTGCCCATGGTCAACCATCACCACCATCTCCTGCCCATGGTCAGCCACCACCATCTCTTGCCCTTGGTCACCACCACCAGCGCTAGGTCATCCTCACCGATGCCCATCGTCGTCCTGCAGCTCCTCATCCCCACTCTGCTCCTCTTCTCCCGCACTCCGGTCCGGATCATCCTTCTTGTTGTCTATGTTGCTGCCGAATCATTGCTGCTTCGCTAAAGCCGAATCGGTGTTGCTTTTGCTACAGCCATAGTCATTGCTTTGCTTTGGTGTAGCAGTGTCGCCATCGCTGCTCCCATTACTGTCCAAATGCAACAATGACCGTTAACAATCGATGTGAGACAAAGCCAAATGTAGAGGAATAAGAAGAGGCGAACGTCATCAAGCATCATCATCGTCAACAGAGCGCATGCACACATAGTCGCGTTGAACACCTTCACGATGAGCATGGTGGTGTCGTAAATGCATACAAGAGAAGGAAATACCCGGCCGCAGGTCGTGAGGCACGGTAGAACTTCTCCCACCCACGAGACAAGTACATGTGGCCCTCCTTGATCAACAACTCCACATCCCACGCTGCGAACCCACCGCCACTGTCGCAGCTTCACATTATTTGGCGGATCTTCACCCAAAGATGTTCATAAAACTGTCAGCAGCCTCTGCGTAGTTTGGGACAATGAGTGATGTAGCAAACAATGATATCATAATGAGATGGGTGAAGGGAGACCTCTCGTTTTATATACTGCGTCATGGATGATATGAAGTCCCAAGTATGATCTATCAAGAACTCGGAAGCATCCAACTTGTATCATGGTGTCGCAGAGCGGCGGTGGTTGTTTCCCCCCATCTCTGATAAGCAGCAGAAGAGACCAATTAGTACCCTTACAACAGATCATAAAACATGCATGATAACAGGCTATACTAAAAGGCCAATTGTACTGGACTATAAATTAGGGTAACAATGACACAGAAGATGGGAGCACCTAGTACACATTAGCAAAACAAAAAGGTACCACGCTTAAAAGGAAAGACCACTTGGCTGCATTGCCACCTATGGTTTAATGCAGCAATAATAAAGGGGCAGTTGATCCTACTTAACTAAGTACTAAGATACCCCGGCCCATGCATTAGTCTCAAGTACCCCATATGTCCTATTTTTAGCAAAGTCATGCTAAAATTCACGGAAAATTTCAGCATGAGCTTTGCTGAAAATAGGACATATGGAGTACCCGAATTTGCCGGAACGGAAGTTAATCGACATTCCGGCAAACTCAAGGGCCTCTCGGGGTACCCGCAAAATCATTATCCCCGCATAATGAAGTCCCCAATGGGTCGACATTTCAGAAGATCACAAGTAGCACACACCTTGCTACCCACACCACCACAAAATAATCTTGGAAAAAACATTACTATGCCATGACAAGTGACATGACAAGCTTGTACTACAAGTGACATGACAAGCATACCAAATAGGCAACTAAACTGTTTTTTTACCAAATAGGCAAATAGTATATGCACACCATGCATAGAGGGACAAATCATGTTATTCCATCTGATCCAAAGCAAAAGATGAAGCTCACAAGAGAGAGAAGTTCCAAACTTGTATGTTTCTTATTCGGCAACATTCAGATTATCAGATTGGTAGTAAAATTCACAAGATCGGTTCCCAGACTTTTATTTTTCTTATTCAACGGCATTCATATTGGCAGGAAGAGAGACACTAGTACAATACAACTGCCCAATTCACTAGAGGAACGTTACACATGACACATGAGACCAACAAAATTGCGTACATCCAACAAGTGCAACAACGGCCACCACATACCTATCACAACACGAAATGCGCAAAGCCTATCTACTTGAAGCAAATGTGACAAAATGCAGAAAGCCTATCTATAACTACTTCATCGGCACATTCAAAGCAAAGCGACACTTGTATCTGGGCCATGTGACACAACACAACCGATGCCAGCAATGTGAAGCCACATGACTGCTGGCGGACAATTGCTATGCATTGTGGGGGAAATAATCTTAAGTATTTCTCCTAAGCGCGATTAGCATTCCAAGAGCACTAGTCTGCTCCAAAGATCTGTGATGCAACGTTTCATCATTCTGGTACAACAGTTTACATGACTGACCTCGTCACTACACTTGTAACATACTCCCTCTGTCTCAAAATGATTAATTTAGGGTGAAGTGTGACCAATTAAATTGTACACGTGCGCCAAGCAAACAAAAAAATGCAAGATGAAAGGAAAATAATATTTCAGTTTATCAAGGATCAACATAGCTTCTTTTTGGCGAAACATTTGTTTTTCCAAATTGCCATGATCATCATGGTCCTCATCTGGGCAACGAGAGGAAACCTATCGATGCAAAATATGTTTCTGCGATCATCGAGTCATAGTTCATTCCGTCTTCGTAAAGAAAGCTATCGGCTACACAAGTTTTTTACGTGATCGGAGGTCATAGTTCATTCCATCTTGTAAATAAGCACAACCATGGGTTCTTAGATGCAGTTTGGACAGTGAATACAGTTTGGACAGTACTCCTTTGTCAAATTTAATTTAGGGCAAAACTAAATACAGTTTGGACAGTTTAGAGAGCAAAATCTAAAGATTTGTGAACATTTGTTAATTTTGAAAATTTAGAGAGAAGAAAAAGGGGGATACCTCGAGCTTGGATAGCCTGGGCTCTGGCTTGGGCTTGGGAGGCGGGGGCGGCGCGTAGTCCGACGGCGGCGGGACGGGACGTCTGGGACTTGGTCGTCCGGTGGTGCGCCTCGTGGGGCGTGGGGGCTGAGCTTGGGCGCGGGCGCGAGTCTGGCGCGAGGCGGGGGGCGCCGACACGGCCTTCTCGGGCGCCGGCGTCGAGGAGGCGGTGGGCGGCGATCCGAAGGAAGGGGTGAAAGTGCAATCATGCCCTTAATCATATTTTGATGTTGATGACAACACATATGTTCGGGACTAATCATGTTTATCAAGTATATCTCAGGATTATGTTTCAAAGACCGTGTGCATGGATCATGACTAGGGACAAAAAGCATATAACTCAAGAATGGAGATACAAGATGTCAACTTCATTTATGGTTTGATCTTGAGTATAGGGATCCCACACTATTAAGAGGGGATCGATGGATCTAGTGAAAAACTTGCTCAAAAGCTACTATTCCTATACCTTGCCTTCGGACGTCCGGCCACTTCCGGACGTCCGGTGTTCCACAACAGAAGCACTTCTACGGATGTCCGGAACTCTCCGGACGTCCGACACGTTCACATCAGAAACTTTCTTACGGACGTCCGGACCATCCGGTCGTCCGTGCTCCGGATGCATGTTCACAACAGAAGCATTCTTACATCGTCCGGACTCTTGGATGTCCGCCCCGCCGGATGTCCGTATCACGTACCACCGGGTTGTGGGTCACGTTTTTAGCGGCCGGTCGTCCGATGACCGCCGGACGTCCGGACCTATTTGTGCCTCCGGTCGTCCGACGTTCTCCGGACGTCCGGACCTATTTGTGTCTCCGGACGTCCGACGTTCTCCGGACGTCCGGCCCATCCTGTACCCAAAACGGTCACTTTTTCCCACCACCTATATATATATACCCTTCCTCTCCACGGGATAGGGTCGACCATTCACCTTGAACCTATCAAGAACACTTCTCACTCTCTCTCTCATTTAACCACACCAAAATCCTAGATTCACAAGTGTTCTAGGGGCATTTGAGAGAAGTTCTCCAATCAAGTGATAGATCCACTTCATCCCCTTCTTTGCACCAAAGGAATTCGTGACTTGAGCAAGTTTTGAGCTTTCCCCCATCGTTCTTGTTACTCTTGGAGGTTGGAGTCTCCTAGGCGGTAGGAGTCATTCGGAGAGGAATCGAACTTTGTGATTTCCCACGGAAAGTTTGTGAGGGTTTGGAGACCACCCCAAGGTCTACCACTAGTGGTTGAGAAACGCCTCCGTGGTGTTGTCTCAAAGGGAGAATAGGGTGAGCCTTCGCGGCGTTGGTGTGCCTTCGTGGTAACATCCACCTCTCTAACGGTTACTAGCTTCCCTCCAAGGAAGTGAACATCGGCATACATCCTCGTCTCCCGGAGTTGCGGTTATTACTAACCCTTACTCTCTACTTGTGGTTACTTGTCTCTTTACACTTACGTATATCATATTGTGCTTGCCTACTTACGTGTTTGTATTACTTGCTTAGTACCTTGTGCTCACTTGAAATTGTTAGGCTCATCTTCATATTCCGCACCATTGCCTAAAATTGCTAAGTAATAACTAAAAATTTGTAATTGTACCTATTCACCCCCCCTCTAGGTCCATCTCGATCCTTTCAATTGGTATCGAGCCTCGTGCTCTATTCTTGTGGCTTAACGCCCTAGAGCGAGATGAACCGGATGGGACTCCTTGGTTGTAGATCCTAAGGATAAAGGCGGGCTTCTTACAAGTCAAGTCCTTTACGTGGGAGGATCTAGAACGGGCCCTTGCTAAGCAAAAAGAGGAGCATGATGCTTCTCTTGAGGCCTTGGTCCAAATGAGATTAGCCACGTTGTCCACGGTGCTTGCACCACTCTCGGGTGGTGCTGCTTCAAGGCCAACTGTGCCTACTCCATCACTTGGTCAACAAACTCCTAGCAATGAACACACCCGTGTTCCTTGGCTTTATGCAAGACCTCAGGTTGAGAAACCAAGATATAATCCTCAAGGTAGTCCTCCTTTGCTTAGTGCCACTTCTGATTTTCCTTTGTGGAGAGTTGCTATGCAGGATCATCTTCGACATGGAAACGATGAGATGCTGGAGATCTTGGAGTATGGCTATCATGTGGTTGATCCAAAGAACCCCACACCAAGAGAAATATATGACAAGAACCTCAATGACACTGCAATCATGTGGATAAGGAGAGGTTTGGATGAAAAGCAAAGGAGACCGTTCATACACATCACAAGTGCCAAGGAACTATGGGAAACTGTTAGACGATCCAAGGCGGCACTTCTACCCTCCGGAGTGCTCAATATGAAATTGCCAAGGGCAATTGCAAAACTTTTGTATGGAGAAAGGTGAAACCCCAATCAACTCCATGAGCGTCTCATGACTCTCCTTTGCCGATATTGAGTCATGTGAGTGTGACAAGACACAAGATGGATTCAACATGACTAAGAGATTCCTTGTGGATAAGTTACTTCATGCTCTTGCTCCATTTCACCATCAAATGGTGTGGGACATAAGACAACACCATACCTTCAAGGAAATGACTACAGATGACATCGTATCCACCTTTCAACTATTTGAAGAGTCAAAGACTAATGCCACAAAAAATCTTGCCATGCATGGTTCCCCATCATCAAAGATCAATCTTGCATTGAAGGCCAAGCATGTATGTGAAGATGAACAAAGTGAAGAGGAAGAAGAGGATGACGAAGATGGTGATGAGATTGAATCCGACGAGGGCCCTTCGTATGAAGATATGGCTCTTTTTGTCAAGAAGTTTAGCGCGGGTAAATTCAAGGGAAGATTTCAAAAGAAGAAAGTAAGAAAATGCTACAACTGTGAAGAAACCAATCACTTCTCCAACGAGTGCCCTTATGAGAAGAGAGAAGATAAACCAAGGTTTCCCAAGACCTTTACCAAGAAGAAGTTGCCAAATCCTTTGAACTCCAAGCTCAAGAAGAGAGATGGAAAGGCAATGGTTGCTCAAGAAGAATCTGATCCGGATGATGTTAGTGGTGTTGCCGAAGTTGCTCAAGACTCTCAAAACACCTTGAGGCTGGTAAACAAGAGTGGTGACTGTTGGGTTATGCGGTAGGGTGCGTCGACTGCAAATTTAAAATTCCTACGCGCAGAACATCCAGGAACATGCTACGGGAGATGGATCACAGTTCGTTACCACTAGACGCGCAGTGCCGTGCAGCGGAAGAAGAGTTGGGGCAGCAGCGTCGCGTGGATCGTCTCCTCCTCGCTCGATCTCCCTCGAGCGCCGGTCGTCCGATCCCACGCACGAGTTCGCGGAGCGGCGCAAGTGCACCGCCTCTAACGGTATCCCGCGTGCGGGAGGAACGTCAGGCGGCGGACTGCTAGGTCCGATCACACAGTCGGCGGCAAGTGGAGGTGGCTCCTGAGGCCGAAGCGATCAACCTCCTGAGGCCGAAGCGATCAACCTCCTGAGGCTGAAGCGATCTGCCTCCTGAGGCCAAAGCGTTCTATCACCCGGTTTGAGTGTGCCGCACCTCCACTTTATATAGGCGTCCGTCGCGAGCTCAACACTTGGGCTTCGTGACGGACCCTAAAACAAAGTCTACTCGGTCACGTTCCTAGTCCGATTCGGATCAGATCCGACCGGTGGTCCTCTGAACCGACCTCGTAGGTTCCTTCCCTTGCCGCGACCCCTTAGGTTCAAGTCAGCTTGGTCACGATTCGGATCACCTCCGACCTGACGGTTGGTAGCGACCTCTAGCAAGGCGTGCCGACCACCAAGAAGACGATGAAGCTGGTTAGGCGAACCTGCATAACGTGTCACACTTCATTCCCTTTGCCAGACGATATATGTTGTCGGGCTCAAGGCAAGACTGTCATCCTTGTGCTAACCCGACCTCTTTCTCGCTCCGGTGATAACGACCACTATCCGGATTATCTCATAATCCTTGTCGCATGGCCATGTTGTTCTGGTCGGATCACACGAGGGGCCCAGAGTATATCTCTCCGATCGGAGGGGCAATCCCATCTTGCTCGACCATGTCTCGCAGCATGGGATTGGACAAACCGAATCCTACCTTTGTAACTACCCGACCACGGAGTAGCGTTTGGTCGGCCCAAAGCAAGTCTATCACCATCTCGAGTACATGCGCCACTCAGGTCTTAGGACATAGAACGTATGTTGTACTAGAGACTCACAGATGACATATCGCTGCGTCTCATAGTTGGGTCTGTCCGACTCGGACCTTATCTCGACTCGGATCCGACTATGTCGAATCCGACCAGACCTTTCCAAGTCCATATTATCCGGTTAGCATCCAATGCTCCATGGCTAGTGAGACCGAGCCATCGACCGTGTCATATGCTAGTCTAGTCGGTTGCGCGTCCACACAGCCCTTTCGACTAGGGACCTTTTAGGACAGTCATCATACAATGTATAGTCCCACAAACAAGTCACGTACTTGCTGATACACATCATTGATAATGTCCAAGGACTATCTTTATTCATAAACACATACGAAATATCATCATACATGATTGCCTCTAGGGCATATCTCCAACAGTCTCCCACTTGCACTAGAGTCAATCAAATAGACATCGAATGCCCATAGCTCTAACGTGCCCCTCATGCTTGGGTTGTGGAAGCGGCTTAGTCAACGGATCTGCAACATTTGCATCCGTGTGAATCTTGCATAACTCTACATCACCATTCTTTACGATCTTTCGTATCAGGTGATATTTCCGGTCTATGTGTCTGACCTTGTGGTGATTCCTCGGCTCCTTGGCTTGTGCGATGGCACCGAATTATCACAATAAAGGTCCAACGGTTTCACCAAGGCTGGGAAAATACCAAGATCATCCGAAAATGCGGATCCAAACACCTTCCTTTGCAGCTTCACAAGCCGCAATGTATTAAACTTCGTGGTAGAATCGCCACCGTATCCTGCTTGGAACTCATCCGATTGCCTGCTCCTCCGCTCAGACGTACGAATCCGGTGTGATCGACAATCATCTCGTCGGTTTGGAAACTAGCATCGACGTAACCCCACGACGAGCTCTTCCTCACCTCCATAAACTAGGAACATCTCTTTAGTCCTTTTAAGGTACTTCAAAATAGTCTTTACCGCTGCCCGGTGACTCTCACCAGGTTGGCTCGGTATCTACTTGTTAGGCTTATTGCAAAAGCAACATCAGGCCTTGTACATATCATGGCATACATGATGGATCCGATTGTCGAGGCATACGGAATCCTACTCATCCTGCCGCTCATCGGATGTCGAAGGACTCGAGTCTCGCTTAGCCTTATACCATGTGAGAGCGGCAAGAACCCTTTCTTCGCCTCACTCATGTTGAACCGCTTCAACACTTTATCTATGTCGTGCTCGCTTAAGCCGAGCAGCCTCCTCGATCTATCTCTATAGATCTTAATGCCTAAAATATAGACTGCCTCACCAAGGTCCTTCATCGAAAATTTGCCATTCAATGATTCCTTGACCGAGTTTAGCATCGAAACATTATTTCCGATCAGTAGTATGTCGTCCACATACAAGATCAAAAACACTATCGAGCTCCCACTTAACTTCTTGTATAAACAAGAGCCCTCTTCGCTTTTGATGAAACCGAGATCAGTGACGACTTCATCAAAACGAATGTTCCAACTCCGAGATGCTTGCTTCAACCCATAAATGGATCTCTTGAGCTTACATACCTTACTAGTGCTAGTCGGATCGACAAAACCCTCGGGCTGTATCATATACACGTCCTCGGTTAAATTTCCGTGAAGGAAAGCCGTCTTGACATCCATCTGCCATATCTCGTAATCGAAATATGCAGCTATAGCTATATGATCCTTACCGACTTCAGCATCGCTACCGGCGAGTAAGTCTCGTCGTAGTCAATTCCTTGAACTTGTCCATAACCTTTAGCGACAAGCCGAGCTTTGTGGATCTGAACATTTCCATCCACATCGGTTTTCTTCTTAAAGACCCATTTGCAACCAATGGCAGTTACGCCAGGTGGCGGATCAACCAAGTCCCAGACTTGATTCTCATCCATGGACTTTAACTCGGATCTCATGGCCTCCAGCCATGCCTCGGAATCTGGGCTCACCATCGCTTCTGCATACGTGGCCGGCTCGTCGCTTTCTAGCAACAATACATCACGCACTCTGCGCAATCTCTCCGACCTTCGTGGTTCCGGTGCCGCTTCCACTACGGGTTCCCTGACAGACTCCGGTATGATCTCATCACCAGCCGAGCCGTCCCCGAGTGGTCCTCGAATTTCTTCGAGTCGAACCGTCCTCCCACTGGCCTCCCGACTGAGAAACTCTTTCTCAAGGAAAACCCCGTTCCGAGCAACAAACACTTTGTTCTCTTCCCGGTTGTAGAAGCTATATCCCAAGGTTTCCCTCGGATATCCCATGAATATGCATTTATCCGACTTGGGTGTAAGCTTGTCTGACATAAGTCGCTTGACAAATGCTTCACAACCCCAAATCTTTAGAAAAGACAAGCGGGACTCTTCCGGTCCATATCTCATGTGGTGTCTTGTCTACGGATTTTGATGGTACCCTATTAAGTGAAAGCTGCAGTTTCTAGAGCATATCCCCAAAATGACAAGGGTAAATCCGATTTGCTCATCATAGACCGGACCATGTCCAACAAGGTCCTATTCCTCCATTCTGACATGCCGTTTCTCGTGGCGTGCAGGAGGTGTGAGCTGAGGTACTATACCTCGACTTTTCAGATGATCATCGAACTCTGGCTCATGTACTCACCTCCACGATCAGATCGCGAAGCTTTATAGTCTTGCCCGAGCTAATTCTCAACCTCGCTCAAACTCTTTGAATTTTTCAAAAGTCTTCGACTTGTGCCTCATCAAATAGATATATCCATATCTACTCAAGTCGTCGGTAAAAGTCACGGCATCGATAGCCACCTCTGGCGGTTGTGCTCATTGGACCACACATCACTATGTATAAGTTCCAATAGCTCGGACGCCCTCTCGCAACTCTTTGCGAAAGGAGACTTAGTCATCTTGCCGAGCAAGCATGATTCACATGTCTCGAAACGACCAAGTCGGACGGGTTAGGAGCCCATCATCATGGAGCTTCTTCATGCGTTCGAGACTAATGTGTCCAAGCCGCAATGCCGTAAGTATGTCGGATTTATCTCATTTGGCTTATGCCTCTTGACATTCACGTTGTAGACCGTTCTGTTCTAGATTCAATATAAATAGCCCATCAACAATGGGTGCATAGCCGTGGAACACACCATTCAAAAATATCGAACAACCATTGTCCTTTAAATTGAATTCATAACCCGACTCATCAAACATGAGGCAGAAATAATGTTCGACTAAGTGCAGGAATGTAATAACAATTATTCAATTCCATAATGAATCGGAAGGAAGCTGGAGCTGCATCGTGTCGACCTCCAACGCAGCAACTCTTGCTTTGTTGCCGACCACGATGTCAATCTCCCTTGTGCCACACGCCTAGTTCTTACCAGCCCTCAGTCGAGTTGCAAATATGAACAACCGATCCGGTATCAAATACCCAAGAGCTACTAGGTATGTCAGCAAGGTAAATGTCTATAACATATGCAACAAGTGTACCTTTGCTCGAAGAAGCATTTCCGGCCTTCTTGCCATGCTCGCAAGCCACTTGCTACAGTTCCTCTTCCAATGACCGCTCTCCTTGCAATGAAAACAAACAGTCTTTGAGTCGGTCCAGACTTTTGGCGCAGCGCGAGGTTACCATCTCCGTGCCCTTTGCCTTAGCCTTCTTCTTGGACCAACTCTTCTTGAACTTAGCGATTTTCGCACCATCAACACTTGATGCGTGCCTTTCTTAATATCCTGCTTTCGCCACTTTGAGCATCCCATGCAATTCAGTGAGCTTCTTATCCATGCCATGCATATGATAGTTCGAGATGAGCGCCCCATAGCTGGGCGGAAGAGAATCCGAACAGCATCGAGAGTCAGCTCATCCAAGAGCGGGAAGCCCAAACGATCCAAAGCTTGCACATATCCGATCATCTTGATCACATGTGGGCTCGATGGATCACCTTCCTTCAGCTTGCAATCCATCAAGGATCGCCAGACGTTGAACCTTTCGGTCCTAGCACGTATGCGAAACATGCTCTTGAGACTCTCGATCATATCGTAAGCCTCAACATTTTCAAAATGCTGTTGCAAATCGGGCTCCATACAAGCCAGACATCAGACACCTGATCTCCGTTGATTCATCAACGAAGTTTCGTAGGCATTTTTAGCTGTGGCACTAGCATTATCAGCAGGTTCCTCTAGAAGTGGATCCTCTAGAACATGTTCCTTTTATCGTGCTTGAGAACAATTCTCAGATTTCTATACCGGTGGTAAAGTTTGTTCCATTTAGTTTATCCTTTTCGTAACTGATTTCAATGCAAAGTTGGGTTGAGCAGGTGGTGCCATTGATCTACAAAGAAAATATGCAATCACTAAGCAATGTGTTTATGTAGAGTAATTCTAGCCTAAGCAGAAATACTCTCATCAAGTGGCATCCCTCCGCAAACTCTCGGTGATTCAGGATCCGACTAGCGCATGCGACTAGTGAGCTTTAGCATCACTGCTAGCCAACATACCTATCCGTAAGCAACTCCTTGCTAATCGTATCTCTATACAACTCACCGCCGATCGGGAAGGTATCTCATACCCGGCTCCCAACCTTCTTTGCCACAAGGCCCAAAACCGTTTGATAGCCTTGTCAAGTTAACTTGATGCGGTGCATGTCCATGTCCGACACGAACCCTTGAGTTCAAGGACACCCAAAGACACCCCAATTTTATGAGCCCACTACTAGGCGTACTTGGCGTGCGAAGGTGCAACATCGGGGATGGCAACCGCTTGATATTCATGAGGGTCATTCTATCATTTTAACATGCATAGAAACAAAGAAGCATAACAATCACAAATAACACATATTGTGAAATAGTATGGCTCCTTCATGGACGTTCTTCTAGGTCGGCTCCGACTTCGATGACCATCTACGAACTCCATCTTGTTTGTCACGCCGGGACGCCAAGCCGCCAACCTGATCTCTATTATCCAACTACTACAACTAGTAATGAATTTTACATAGAGTCACAAGTCGACACGCAGGTCGTTATACAATATAATGACAGCACTTTGGCTCTTGCCGTCTGACAAACATGACACGCAGGCCACGTATAAATTACACACATGCATCACATACACATGAGCCATACTATTCACATCAAACCTGCAAAACAAAGTTATGCATAGGATCGCACTCTACCGGTTTGTGTGTCGGGTATGAAATACACGGCGCTACGCACACGGCGGTCCCGATTTACAGAAAACATCTGAACTCCGATCACGCCGAATTCTCTGATCTGACCGATCTTATCGATCATCGCGAATCCGATTCGGATTTACGTTTCACTGTTAACCCCGATGGCGGATGACCGACCGATAGGGGTAGATCGTGTCACGACCTCATCGATCCCGATTTACAGAAAACATAGCCTCAACGATCCCCATGTGCAGTTGATCACATCAACCGTGCACATAGCCAATCTCTTCAAGGACAACAGATCTCATCTGTCGCCTCCACATATCTAATATGCATACGATCTGAATCCAAATCCTATAACAGAGGCTCTGATACCACTGTTGGGTTATGCGGTAGGGTGCGTCCACTGCAAATTTAAAATTCCTACGCGCAGAACATCCAGAACATGCTACGGAGATGGATCACGATTCGTTACCACTAGACGCAGCGGTGCCGTGCAGCGTGAAGAAGAGTTGGGGCAGCAGCGTCGCGTGGATCGTCTCCTCCTCGCTCGATCTCCCTCGGCGCCGGTCGTCCGATCCCACGCACGAGTTCACGGAGCGGCGCAAGTGCACCGCCTCTAACGGTATCCGCGTGCGGGAGGAACGTCGTGCGGCGGACTGCTAGGTCCGATCACACAGTCGGCGGCAAGTGGAGGTGGCTCCTGAGGCCGAAGCGATCAACCTCCTGAGGCCGAAGCGATCAACCTCCTGAGGCTGAAGCGATCTGCCTCCTGAGGCCAAAGCGTTCTATCACCCGGTTTGAGTGTGCCGCACCTCCACTTTATATAGGCGTCCGTCGCGAGCTCAACACTTGGGCCTCGCACGGACCCTAAAGCCCAAAGTCTACTCGGTCACGTTCCTAGTCCAGTTCGGATCAGATCCGACCAGTGTCCTATGAACCGACCTCGAGGTTCCTTCCCTTGCGCGCGACCCCTTAGGTTCAAGTCAGCTTGGTCACGATTCGGATCACCTCCGACCAGACGGTTGGTAGCGACCTCTAGCAAGGCGTGCCGACCACCAAGAAGACGATGAAGCTGGTTAGGCGAACCTGTATAACGTGTCACACTTTTGTTCCCTTTGCACGATATATGTGTTGTCGGGCTCAAAGCGAGACTGTCATCCTTGTGCTAACCCGACCTCTTTCGTTCGGTGATACCGACCACTATCCGGATTATCTCATAATCCTTGTCGCATGGCCATGCTGTTCTGGTCGGATCACACGAGGGTCCCAGAGTATATCTCTCCGATCGGAGGAAAATCCCATCTTGCTCGACCATGTCTCGCAGCATGGGATTGGACAAACCCAAACCTACCTTTGTAACTACCCGATCACGGAGTAGCGTTTGGTCGGCCCAAAGCAAGTCTATCACCATCTCGAGTACATCGTCACTCAGGTCTTAGGACGTAGAACGTATGTTGTACTAGAGACTCACAGATGACATATCGCTGCGTCTCATAGTTGGGTGCTGTCCGACTCGGACCTTATCTCGACTCGGATCCGACTATGTCGAATCCGACCAGACCTTTCCAAGTCCATATTATCCGGTTAGCATCCAATGCTCCATGGCTAGTGAGACCGAGCCATCGACCGTGTCATATGCTAGTCTAGTCGGCTGCGCGTCCACACAGCCCTTTCGACTAGGGACCTTTTAGGACAGTCATCATACAATGTATAGTCCCACAAACAAGTCACGTACTTGCTGATACACATCATTGATAATGTCCAAGGACTATCTTTATTCATAAACACATAGGAAATATCATCATACATGATTGCCTCTAGGGCATATCTCCAATAGTGACGTGGTCACCTACAACTACATGAAAGATTACAAGGGCAACGCTCACAAATGCCTAATGGCCAAGGCCATGGTTGAAGAAGAAGAGGACCAAAGCTCTTCTGACAAGGTCAAGGTAACTCCACGATCAAATCCTCCTCTTTTCACTCCTTCTACTCCTAGTGATGAGTATCTTGATGCGGAGGATAGTTATGTGGATGATGATCTAACTGATCCTATGCTTGCTAAACTTAATAAGTTCATGTGCTCCCTCAAAGGAAAGAAGCTCACTATGTTTCGTATGCTTATGGAGATGGTGACTAAGCACACCATCACCATTAAGGAACTCGAAACCCTCGTCACCGAGGAAAAGGAAAAATGTGAAATCCTTGAGCGGAAAGTCAAATATGAGGAAGCACGAAATGATGAACTATGCTTAAAAATTGGTGCAAATATTGATGTTCATACTAAAGATCTTGCCTCCTTGAAAAGGCTATTGGCTCTTGTGAAGAGTTGATGAATGATAAAAGTAAGCTTGCGAAGTCTCATGCTTCTCTCACTAAGGATTGTGAGCTTCTATCCGTGTCTCTCAAGACTAAGGAAGAAGAGCTCACCCTTCTTACAAAGAGTTTTGAGACACTAAAACTTACTTATCTTGAAACTCTAGCTAAGGCTTACTCGTCTCCTATTATCAATGTTGATGCTTGTTCTACTAACTCTAGTAGTGATCTAGCATCCATTCTTGAGGAGAATCGTTTTCTCAAAGCTCAAATCGAGAAAGGGCTCATGACATGTGCTCAAGGGCAAAAGAACCTTAATGAGGTGTTGAGCCAACACAACAAAGTGTTCGCCAAAGAGGGACTCGGGTTTGACCCAAGCACAAGCAAGAAGAAGACGTCCTCCCAAAAGTGCACCACCCCTTTAAAAGAAACCTTTGTACGAGAAGGACACAAGGAGAAAGGTAAGGTTGTTAGTGGGAAGGCCACAAGGGGCATGCCCACTCTCAACAAGCCAAAAGAGTTCATGCCTCCATCCTATGTACTGCGTAAGACTAAGGATGGAGAAGTTTATGCAAAGTTTGTTGGTCCCCGAAAAGCATTTCGTTTTTATGCTATTTGGGTCCCTAAGACCCTTGTGACTAACTTGAGAGGTCCCATTGTAAAATGGGTGCCTCTAACCAAGTAATAATTGTGTGTAGGTTGCTTTCTCCGGTGGAGTAAAATGGGTGATTGATAGTGGATGTACAAATCATATGACCGGAGATAGCAAATTGCTCTACGATTTCATGGAAGCTATTCAACCATTTATGAGCATTATGTTTGGTGGTGGATCAAAAGGACAGGTACTTGGGTTGGGAAAGGTGGCTATCACAAATGACATGTCTCTTGCAAATGTCATGCTTGTCCAATCCCTTAAATATCATTTGCTTTCTGTCCGCCAATTGGCTTCTGTTGGTTATGATACACTATTTGGACTAACGGATGTGAAAGTCTTTAAGAGAGACTCTCAAGTGGCCTTTGTTGGAGAGTTGGATGGCAACCTTTACACGGTTGATTTCTCGAAAGAGAGCACATTCCATGCAACTTGTCTAATGGCCAAGGCTGACAAGGGGTGGCTATGGCATCGCCGGCTAGCCCATGTCGGCATGAGGAATCTTCAAGATCTCTTAAAGGGTAATCACATCCTTGGACTAACAAATGTCTCTTTTGAGAAAGATCGTGTGTGTAGTGCATGCATTGCAGGGAAGCAACATCAATCAAAGCACCCACCCAAGAACATAGTATCTACTTCAAGGCCCCTGGAGCTCCTTCATGTGGATCTTTTTGGGCCTCCTTCATGGGATAGTCTTGGTGGAAAAAAATATGGGCTTGTCATTGTTGATGATTACTCAAGATATGCCTGGGTGTTCTTCCTCAAGTCCAAGGGCGAAACCAAGATCACCTTCATTGATTTTGCCAAGCAAGCCCAACATAAGTTTGACAAATAAATCCACGGCAATAAGAAGTGACAATGGCTCTGAGTTCAAGAATTATACCTTGGAAGAATTCCTTAGTGATGAAGGGATTGAGCATCAATATTCAGCTCCATACACTCCTCGGCAAAATGGTGTAGCCGAAAGGAAGAACCGTACACTTGTAGAGATGGCAAGGTCCATGTTGGATGAATACAAGTCACCACATAGTTTTTGGGCGAAAGTTGTCAATACCGCATGACATGCATCAAACCGGCTCTTCCTCCGCACTATATTGGAAAAGACTCCATATGAGCTGCTAACAGGGAACAAGCCAAATGTCAAGTACTTTCGTGTATTTGGGTGCAAATGTTTCATACTCAACAAAAGAGAACGGTTAGGAAAATTTCAATCCAAAACAATTGAGGGTATATTTGTTGGCTATGGATCAAACTCTCACGCTTATAGAGTCTACAACAAATCCAATGGATGTCTTTGTAGAAACTTGTGACGTGGTGTTTGATGAATTTAATAGCTCCCATGGGGAGCAAGTTGATCTAAGTGATGCAGATGAAGAAGATTCTTCTCAAGACATTTTGACCATGGGTGTTGGTGCACTTCTTCCTATGGAACAAGAACCTCATGACGATGAAGAAGAAGATGGAAGTCTCACACAACATCAAACTACTTCAACACCCTTACCATCACAAGCTCCTAGTGTTCAACCAATGCCCTTAGCCCAAATAGAAGAAGATGATCAAGTTCCTCTTCATGAAAATCTTCAAGAACTAGATCCTCATCAAGTGCAAGAACAAGAAAGTCCAATCATTGATGATGAACCTCAACAAATGCAATATGAACAAGAGATCTTCCTCCACACATTAATGATCCATATGTTGAGGACGTGGATGATGGACATGAAGTTGAACCTCGTGAAACCCTTACCTCCATCATGCCTCGAGTGGCCGGCCGTGTTGATGTTGACAAAATTCTCACCGGCATATCGGAAGTTTTGAACGCAACCAAGTGTGGTCATTAGTCAAGAGGCCACCTATCGAGCACAACGTCATTGGAACAAAATGGATTTACAAGAACAAACAAGATCAGAATGGTGTAATCATTCGCAACAAAGCAAGGTTAGTGGCACAAGGGTACTCACAAGTTGAAGGTTTGGACTTTGGTGAGACCTTTGCCCCTGTTGCCCGTCTTGAATCTGAAGGAAATATGCCCTAGAGGCAATAATAAAAGTTATTATTTATTTCCTTATATCATGATAAATGTTTATTATTCATGCTAGAATTGTATTAACCGGAAACATAATACATGTGCGAATATATAGACAAACAGTATGCCACTAGTATGCCTCTACTTGACTAGCTTGTTAATCAAAGATGGTTATGTTTCCTAACCATGAACAAGGAGTTGTTATTTGATTAACAAGGTCACATCATTAGTTGAATGATCTGATTGACATGACCCATTCCGTTAGCTTAACAGTTGATCGTTTAGTATGTTAATGCTTTCTTCATGACCCATACATGTTCCTATAACTATGAGATTATGCAACTCCGTTTATCGGAGGAACACTTTGGTACTACCAAACGTCACAACGAATCGGGTGATTATAAAGGAGTACTACAGGTGTCTCCAAAGGTACTTGTTGGGTTGGCGTATTTGAGATTAGGTTTTGTCACTCCGATTGTCGGAGAGGTATCTCCAGGCCTTCTCGGTAATGCACATCACTTAAGCCTTGCAAGCATTACAACTAATGAGTTAGTTGTGAGATGATGTATTACTGAGCGAGTAAAGAGACTTACCGTAACGAGATTGAACTAGGTATTGGATACCGACGATCGAATCTCGGGTAAGTAACATACCGATGACAAAGGAACAACGTATGTCGTTATGCGGTTTGACCGATAAAGATCTTCGTAGAATATGTAGGAACCAATATGGGCATCCAGGTTCCGCTATTGGTTATTGACCGAGAATGGTTCTAGGTCATGTCTACATAGTTCTCGAACCCGTAGGGTCCGCACGCTTAACGCTTCGATGACAGTTCATAATGAGTTTATAAGTATTGATGCACGAAGGTTGTTCGAGTCCGGATGTGATCACGGACATGACGAGGAGTCTCGAAATGGTCGAGACATAAAGATTGATATATTGGAAGCCTATGTTTGGACTTGGAATGGTTCCGAGTGAAAGCAGATGTTATCGGACCGGAACCGGGGTTACGGAACCCCGGGGTATATGGGCCTTCATGGGCCTTGAGGGAGAAGGAGAAGGGCCGGCCAGGTGGGCTGCGCCCCTCCCCTTCCAGTCCGAATAGGACAAGGAGAGGGGCGCGCCTTCCCCTTTCCCTCCCCAATCCTACTCCAACTAGGAGAAGGGGGGGAGTCCTACTCGGTAGGAGTAGGACTCCTCCTTAGTGCGCCTCCTCTAGGGCCGCCACCTCCCCTTGTCTCCTTTATATCTGGGGCAGGGGCACCCCAATACACACAAGTTGATCTACGGATCTTGCCTTAGCCGTGTCGGTGCCCCTTCCACCATATTCCACTTGGTCATATCGTCATGAGCTTAGGAGAAGCCTGCGCACGGAGAAGTCATATCGTCATGAGCTTAGGCGAAGCCCTGCGTCGGTGGAGCATCAACATCGCCACCACGCCGTCGTCTTGTGGAACTCATCCCGACACTTTGCTGGATCGGAGTCCGGGATCGTCATCGAGCTGAACGTGTGCGTAACTCGGAGGTGCCGTGACGTTCGGTGCTTGGATCGGTCGGATCGTGAGACGCGTCGACTACATCAACAGCGTTGTTATAACGCTTCGCTTTCGGTCTCGAGGGTGCGTGGGACGGACACTCTCCCTCTCGTTGCTGTGCCATCACCATGGTCTTGCGTGATCGTAGGAAATTTTTGAAATTACTCGTTACCCAATGATGGCATCCGAGCCTGGTTTTATGCGTTGATGTCATATGCACGAGTAGAACACAAGTGAGTTGTGGACGATACAAGTCATACTGCCTACCAGCATGTCATACTTTGGTTCAGCGGTATTGTGAGATGAAGCGGCCGGACCGACATTACGCCAGACGCTTACGCGAGACTGGTTTCACCGCTCCGAGCACTCGTTGCTTAAAGGTGACCGGCGGGTGTCTGTCTCTCTCACTTTAGTTGAATCGAGTATGGCTACGCCCGGTCCTTGAGAAGGTTAAACGGAGTCTATTTGACGAAGTATCGTTGTGGTTTTGATGCGAGGTAAGAACGGTTCTTGTTCAGCCCGTAGCAGCCACGTAAAACTTGCAACAACAAAGTAGAGGACGTCTAACTTGTTCTTGCAGGGCATGTTGTGATGTGATATGGTCAAGGCGTGATGCTATATTTTATTGTATGAGATGATCATGTTTTGTAACCGAGTTATCGGCAATGGCAGGAGCCATATGGTTGTCGCTTTATTGTATGAAATGCAAGCGCCATGTAATTGCTTTACTTTATCACTAAGGAGTAGCGATAGTCGTAGAAGCAATAGTTGGCGAGGCGACAACGATGCTACGATGGAGATCAAGGTGTCGCTACCGGTGACGATGGTGATCATGGCGGTGCTTGGCGATGGAGATCACAAGCACAAGATGATGATGACCATATCATATCACTTATATTGATTGCATGTGATGTTTATCCTTTATGCATCTTATCTTGCTTTGATTGACGGTAGCATTATAAGATGATCTCTCACTAAAATTATCAAGAAGTGTTCTCCCGAGTATGCACCGTTGCGAAAGTTCTTCGTCTTTGAGACACCACGTGATGATCGGGTGTGATAGGCTCTACGTTCAAATACAACGGGTGCAAAACAGTTGCGCACGCGGACTACTCAAGTTAAACTTGACGAGCCTAGCATATAACAGATATGGCCTCGGAACACGAGACCGAAAGGTCAAGCGTGAATCATATAGTAGATATGATCAACATAGTGATGTTCACCATTGAAACTACTCCATCTCACGTGATGATCGGACATGGTTTAGTTGATTTGGATCACGTGATCACTTAGATGACTAGAGAGATGTCTGTCTAAGTGGGAGGTTTTAATATGATTAATCAAACTTAAATTTATCATGAACTTAGTACCGATAGTATTTTGCTTGTCTATGTTTGATGTAGATAGATGGCTCGTCTTTGTTGTTCCGTTGAATTTTAATGCGTTCCTTGAGAAAGCAAAGTTGAAAGATGATGGTAGCAATTACACGGATTGGGTCCGTAATTTGAGGATTATCCTCATTGCTGCACGAAAAATTACGCCTGGAAGCACCGCTGGGTGACGAACTGCTGCAGATCTTGAGCGAAGTTGTGAGCGTCCGCAAAGCGGTGATGACTACTCAATAGTTCGATGTGCCATGCTACGGCTTAGAACCGGGTCTTCAACGGCGTTTTGAGCGTCATGGAGCATATGAGATGTTCCAGAGTTGAAGTTAATATTTCAAGCAAATGCCCGGATTGAGAGATATGAAGTCTCCAATAAGTTCTATAGCTGCAAGATGGAGGGAATAGTTACGTCGGTGAGCACATACTCAAAATGTCAGGTATAACAATCACTTAATTCAGCTGGGAGTTAATCTTCCGGATGATAGTGTCATTGATGAATTCTCCAATCACGCCACCAAGCTACAAGAGCTTCGTGATGAACTATAATATGCAAGGGATGACTAAGACAATTCACGAGCTCTTCGCGATCTTTGAAAGCAGCGAAGTAGAAATCAAGAAAGAGCATCAAGTGTTGATGGTCAGCAAGACCACTAGTTTCAAGAAAAGGGCAAAGGGAAGAAGAAGGAAACTTCAAAAGAACAGCAAGAAAGTTGCTGATCAAGAGAAGAAACCCAAGTCTGGACCTAAGCCTGAATCGAGTGTTTTTACCGCAAGCGATCGACCTTTGAAGCGGAACTGCCCCAAGTATTTGGCGGATAAAAGGATGGCAAGGTGAACAAAGGTATATATGATATACATGTTATTGATGTGTACCTTACTAATACTCGCATAGTACAGGTATTTGATGGTTACATTGCTAATATTTGCAACTCAAACAGGAACTACGGATTGCGAAGATTGGCTAAGGGCGAGGTGACGATCGCGCGTTGGAAATGGTTCCAAAGTCGATGTGATCGCGATGGCACGCTACCTCTACATCTACCTTGGGATTAGTTTTAGACCTAAATAATTGTTATTTGGTGCGGCGTTGAGCATGAACATTATATCTGGATCTTGTTTATTGCGAGACGGTTATTCATTTAAATCAGAGAATAATGGTTGTTCTATTTATATGAATAATATCTTTTATGGTCATGCACCCTTGAAGAGTGGTCTATTCTTGTTGAATCTCGACGGAGTGATACACATATTCATAATATTGAAGCCAAAAGATGCAGAGTTGATAATGATAGTGCAACTTATTTGTGGCCTTGCCGTTTAGGTCATATCGATTGTAAACGCATGAAGAAACTCCATCTTGATGGGCTTGGAATCACTTGATTATGAATCACTTGGTACTTGCGAACCGTGCCTCATGGGCAAGATGACAAAACGCCGTTCTCGGAACTATGGAGTGTGCAACTGATTTGTTGGAAATCATACATACCGATGTTTGTGGTCCAATGAATGTTGAGGCACGGCGGATATCGTTATTTTCTCACCTTCACAGATGACTTGAGCAGATATGGGTATATCTACTTAATGAAACACAAATCTGAAACTTTTGAAAAGTTCAAAGAATTTCAGAGTGAAGTGGAAAATCATCGTAACAAGAAAATAAAATTTCTGCGATCTGATCGTGGAGGAGAATATTTGAGTTCTGAGTTTGGTTTACATTTGAAACAATGTGGAATAGTTTAGCAACTCACGCCACCGGAACACCACGGAGAAATGGTGTGTCCGAACGTCGAATCGTGCTTTACTAGATATGGTGCGATCTATGATGTCTATTTCCGATTTACCGCTATCGTTTTGGGGTTATGCTTTAGAGACGGCGCATTCACGTTGAATAGGACACCGTCAAAATCCGTTGAGACGACGCCTTATGAACTGTGGTTTGGCAAGAAACCAAAGTTGTCGTTTCTTAAAGTTTGGGGCTGCGATGCTTATGTAAAGAAACTTCAACCAGATAAGCTCGAACCCAAATCGGAAAATGTGTCTTCATAGGATACCCAAAGGAGACTGTTGGGTACACCTTTTATCACAGATCTGAAGGCAAGATTTTCGTTGCTAAATTCGGGTCCTTTCTAGAGAAGGAGTTTCTCTCGAAAGAAGTGAGTGGGAGGAAAGTAGAACTTGATGAGATAATCAGTATCTGCTCCCTTATTGGAAAGTAGTTCATCACAAGAAATGGTTCTGTGACAACTACACCAATTAGTGAAGAAACTAATGATGATGATCATGTAGTTTGAGATCAAGTTACTCTTGAACCTCGTGGGTCAACCAGAGTAAAATACGCACTGTGAGTGGTACGGTAATCCTATTTCGGAAGTCATGTTACTTGACCATGGCGAACCTACGAACTATGAAGAAGCGATGGTGAGCCCAGATTCGCAAAATGGCTGGAAGCCATGAAATCTGAGATGGGATCCATGTATGAGAACAAAGTATGGACTTTGGTTGACTTGCCCGATGATCGGCAAGCCATTGAAAATAAATGGATCTTTAAGAAGAAGGCGACGCCGATGGTAATGTAGCTGTCTACAAAGCTCGACTTGTTGCAAAAGGTTTTCGACAAGTTCAAGGGGTTGACTACGATGAGACTTTCTCACCCGTAGCGATGCTTAAGTCTGTCCGAATCATGTTAGCAATTGCAGCATTTTATGATTATGAAATTTGGCAAATGGATGTAAAAACCGCATTCTTGAATGGATTTCTAGAAGAAGAGTTGTATATGATGCAACCAGAAGGTTTTGTCGATCCAAAGGGTGCTAACAAAGTGTGCAAGCTCCAACGATCAATTTATGGTGCAGTGCAAGCCTCTCGGAGTTGGAATAAGCGCTTTGATAGTGTGATCAAAGCATATGGGTTTGTACAGGACTTTGGAGAAGCTTTGTATTTACAAGAAAGTGAGTGGGAGCTCAGTAGCATTTCTAATATTATATGTGGACGACATATTATTGATTGGAAATGATATAGAATTTCTGGATAGCATAAAAGGATACTTGAATAAAAGTTTTTCAATGAAAGACCTCGGTGAAGCTGCTTACATATTGGGCATCAAGATCTATAGAGATAGATCAAGGCGCTTAATTGGACTTTCACAAAGCACATACCTTGATAAAGTTTTGAAGAAGTTCAAAATGGATCGAGGCAAAGAAAGGTTTTTACGTATTACAAGGTGTAAGATTGAGTCGGACTCAATGCCCGACCACAGCAGAAGATAGAGAGAAAATGAAAGATGTTCCTATGCTTCAGCCATAGGCTCTATCATGTATGCAATCTGTGTACCGGACTGACGTATGCTTAGCTGTAAGCTTGGCAGGAAGGTACCAAAGTAATCGAGTGGATCATGGACAGCGGTCAAGAACATCCTGAAATACGAAAAGGACTAAGGATATGTTTCTCGTATATGGAGGTGACAAAGAGCTAGTCGTAAATGGTTACGTCGATGCAAGCTTTGACACTCGATCGGACGATTCTAAATCGCAAACCGGATCGTGTTTTTATTAAGCGGTGGAGCTGTCGGTTGGTGCAGTTCTAAACAAAGCGTCGTGGCGGGATCTACATGTGAAGCGGAGTACATAGCTGCTTCGGAAGCAGCGAATGAAGGAGTCTGGATGAAAGAGTTCATTTCCGATCTAGGTGTCATACCTAGTGCATCGGGACCGATGAAGATCTTCTCGTGACAATCTTGGTGCAATTGCCTTGGCAAAGGAATCCAGGTTTCACAAGAGGACCAAGCACATCAAGAGACGCTTCAATTCCATTCGGGACCAAGTCCAAGTGGGAGACATATAGATTTGCAAAATACATACGGATCTGAATGTTGCGAGACCGTTGACTAAGCCTCTTCCACGAGCAAAACATGATCAGCACCAAGACTCCATGGGTGTTAGGATCATTACTTTGTAATCTAGATTATTGACTCTAGTGCAAGTGGGAGATGAAGGAAATATGCCCTAGAGGCAATAATAAAAGTTATTATTTATTTCCTTATATCATGATAAATGTTTATTATTCATGCTAGAATTGTATTAACCGGAAACATAATACATGTGTGAATATATAGACAAGCAGTATGTCACTAGTATGCCTCTACTTGACTAGCTTGTTAATCAAAGATGGTTATGTTTCCTAACCATGAACAAGGAGTTGTTATTTGATTAACAAGGTCACATCATTAGTTGAATGATCTGATTGACATGACCCATTCCGTTAGCTTAACAGTTGATCGTTTAGTATGTTAATGCTTTCTTCATGACCCATACATGTTCCTATAACTATGAGATTATGCAACTCCGTTTACGGAGGAACACTTTGGTACTACCAAGCGTCACAACGAATCGGGTGATTATAAAGGAGTACTACAGGTGTCTCCAAAGGTACTTGTTGGGTTGGCGTATTTGAGATTAGGTTTTGTCCTCCGATTGTCGGAGAGGTATCTCTGTGCCTTCTCGGTAATGCACATCACTTAAGCCTTGCAAGCATTACAACTAATGAGTTAGTTGTGAGATGATGTATTACGGAACGAGTAAAGAGACTTACGTAGCGAGATTGAACTAGGTATTGGATACCGACGATCGAATCTCGGGTAAGTAACATACCGATGACAAAGGAACAACGTATGTCGTTATGCGGTTTGACCGATAAAGATCTTCGTAGAATATGTAGGAACCAATATGGGCATCCAGGTTCCGCTATTGGTTATTGACCGAGAATGGTTCTAGGTCATGTCTACATAGTTCTCGAACCCGTAGGGTCCGCACGCTTAACGTTCGATGGCGAGTTCATAATGAGTTTATAAGTATTGATGCACGAAGGTTGTTGAGTCCGGATGTGATCACGGACATGACGAGGAGTCTCGAAATGGTCGAGACATAAAGATTGATATATTGGAAGCCTATGTTTGGACTTGAATGGTTCGAGTGAAAGCGAGGATATTCACGGAACAGGGGGTTACGGAACCCCGGGGTATATGGGCCTTCATGGGCCTTGAGGAGAAGGAGAAGGGCGGCCAGGTGGGCTGCGCCCCCTCCCCTTCCAGTCGAATAGGACAAGGAGAGGGGCGGCGCCTTCCCCTTTCCCCTCCCAATCCTACTCCAACTAGGAGAAGGGGGAGTCCTACTCGGTGGGAGTAGGACTCCTCCTTGGTGCGCCTCCTCTAGGGCGGCCACCTCCCCTTGTCTCCTTTATATACGGGGCAGGGGCACCCCAATACACACAAGTTGATCTACGGATCTTGCCTTAGCCGTGTCGGTGCCCCTTCCACCATATTCCACTTGGTCATATCGTCGCGGAGCTTAGGAGAAGCCTGCTGCGGAGAAGTCATATCTTCGCGGAGCTTAAGCGAAGCCCTGCGTCGGTGGAGCATCAACATCGTCCACCACGCCGTCGTCTTGTGGAACTCATCCCGACACTTTGCTGGATCGGTCCGGGATCGTCATCGAGCTGAGCGTGTGCGAGAACTTCGGAGGTGCCGTGACGTTCGGTGCTTGGATCGGTCGGATCGTGGAGGCGCACGACTACATCAACAGCGTTGTTATAACGCTTCGCTTTCGGTCTCACAGTGCGTGGGCGGACACTCTCCCTCTCGTTCTTTGTGCCATCACCATGGTCTTGCGTGATCGTAGGAAATTTTTGAAATTACTACGTTACCCAACAGAATCCATTCGCATCTTACTTGCTTATGCCGCTTTCAATGGTTTTACATTACATCAAATGGATGTGAAAAGTGCTTTCCTTAACGGTCCTCTACAAGAAGAAGTATATGTGTCACAACCACGGGTTCGTTGATCCCGATCACAAAGACTATGTGTACAAACTTCATAAGGCTTTGTATGGCCTCAAACAAGCACCACGTGCTTGGTATGATCATTTAAAGAAGTTTCTACTCGATGATGGTTTTGTGAGAGGGGTGATCGATCCCACTCTTTTTACTAAGAGGGATAAGGGTGATTTGATCTTATGCCAAATCTATGTAGATGATATCATTTTGGTTCTCTAACATTCATTTGTGCAAGAAGTTTGCGGATTCAATGACCAAGAATTTTGAAATGTCACTCAATGCGGATTTTAAGTTCTTCCTCGGATTTCAAATTCAACAATTTCAAGAAGGAATTTTCTTGTCTCAAGCAAAATACCTCAAAGATATTCTAGAGAAGTTTGATATGTCTGATGCTAGCCCGTGCAAGACACCAATGCCAACCAAAATAACACTCACCGAAGACACCAACGGTATTCCTTTCGACCCATGTAAATACCGCTCTATGATTGGTTCGTTGCTTTATCTTTGTGCATCTAGACCAGACATTATGTTTAGTGTATGCATGTGTGCTAGATTTCAAGCTTCCCCTAAGGAAAGTCATCATAAAGGCGGTTAAGCATATTCTTAGATACCTTGTTCACACCTCAAAGTTGGGTCTATGGTACCCCAAGGATGCTAAGTTTGATCTCATTGGGTACGGATGCGGATTGGGATGGAGCAGAGTGGATCGTAAGTCCACATCCGGTGCATGTCGGTTTCTTGGATGCTCCTTGGTAAGTTGGTCTTGAAGAAACAGAAGGCAGTATTGCCCTCTCTACATGAAGCTGAATACATTGATGCCGCTAGTTGTGCAACTCAGTTGTTATGGATGAGGCAAACTTTGAAGGATTACGGTATCACCTATAGAAATGTGCCTCTTCTGTGTGACAATGAAAGTGCCATCAATATTGCTGAGAATCCCAAAGATCATCTCCGCACCAAACACATTGATATTAGGTATCATTTCTTGAGAGATCATGTTGAGAAGGGTGATATTCACATTGATCACATTGGCACAGATTTTCAACTAGCGAGATATCTTCACCAAACCTTTAGATGAAGCAAGGTTACATCGACTTAGGCGTGAACTTGGTATCTTGGAGCTTGACAACATTATGTGAAATCTAGTACCCATTCATGCATGAATCTAATGTCTTGTCATGATGTAGGCATATATTTAGGGGAGACATTCAATTCATGAATGTTCTCACCCTACTCAATGCATAAAAGAACCAACACTCTCAAAGTAACCATGGGTTTAGACCTATGGTGCTTTAACATGATGGAGTAGTGACTATGCACTCAAAGGTAAAATCTTTCCGTGTCATGTCATGTCTACTCAGACATTGTGGCATTAGCCACCACTTGTAGTATATGGCTATGATTGGGTGAGGTAGGGTATTAGTTAATACATAAATAAAATTTTACTGTGGACAAAAATTGCCTTCTCCTCATCATGATCAGCACTTGCATCTTTGCCTCCTGTCAACTTCTGTCGTCGGACGTCCGTAGGTTCCGTACGTCCGTAAAATCTTCTCTGATAACCATCGACCAGTCGTCCGGCCTCTCCGGACGTCCGTAAATAAACTTTCTGTTACAAACTGCCCGGTCGTCCGAAGCCGTCGGACGTCCGTAGAATCATCTCTGTCATCGGCTACTTTCTGTTGGTCCCGACTCCGGTCGTCCGTAGGATCCGGACGTCCGGACGCATATTCAACTCCGGTCGACCGTAGGCTCCGGACGTCCGGACGTTTTTACTGGCCACTATATATACGGCGCGGTAGGGTTTCTCAACTGACCACAGCCTCGATCCATTTTTCCCCACCGCCGCCGCCGCCTCTGCTGTGCGGCCACTCACCGCGGCCGCACGCTGTCGTGCCCCTCGCCGGGGCTTCTCTCCGTCGCTGCTCCAGCCCGTCCAGCCCGTCGGCCACCTGCTCCAGCTCGCCGCTCGTCTCTTCCGTGTTCTCCCTTTCAAGGACACGATGCTTGATCCAAGCTCTGCTCGGAAGCAAGTCGCGGAGGGTCGGCTCGTCCGTCTCGTCGTGGTGGCTCAAGCGACTCCTGGGAGGAAGATCGCCCTCGGAAGCCTGCCGCTCGTCCTCCCAGCTCGTCCAGTGATTCCTCCTCGGAGGGGTCGGACTTTGAGGATGAGCTTGAGGAGGTGGATCCGTCCCCGATGATTGGTGTTCGCGTCGCTGCACCCAACCCGGGCACTCGTCTTCCAACCTTTCACCCTCCTCCTCCTCCCGTGCAACCCCAAGGTGATGCTCGCCTCATCTCAATTGAGCCTCCACTGTCACTCGGCCGTCATGTTAAGCGTTTCAGCGAGGTGCCCAAAACTTCCTATCTTAAATTGCGTCGTGATGTAGATCAATTTACTACTGTTAGGGATTCTCAGGATAGTCGCTTTCGCACAAATGTCCAAGCCGACATCTTTACCACGATTGTCCTCCCTAAGGGCTTGTCACTTCATCTTTGCATTGATCTTGAGCACATTCACACTCATCCGGAGAAATATCCGGGAGCCATTGAGCTCATTGAGTCGTCAAATCTAGCTGCTCCATTAAGCCTTTCAACATGATTTTAACCACGCTGCCATCCACCAATTTTATGCCACATGTTACCTTGCTCCGATTACCTTTGTCACATGGATGACCTCCGACCTTGCACTCACAAACATCTTATGCTCGGTTTGTCACTTGCCCTTGGATTTCCCAACACTTTGGGTTCAAAATCCACAAGGATGACCCCAATCATAAGCCCAAGGGCATTGCGGTGCATGCGGATCTCCTTAGACCTATATCAACTTTATGCGCCCTTTGAAAAGCAAAAGGGTCTAAACCAAGTTTCCATTTGGCGCTTTCCATTCAACATCATTTATCGATGTATCATCCGCACCATCTATCCCAAGATGGGTGACAAGGGCTCTGCAGCAGCTCTTGCATTGATCTCATGCATCGCCTTTTCACATCTCCTAAAGGGAAGATCAATATTCCACACTTTCTATGGCATGAGATCCGCCTTGCTAGCTTCCAAAGACAAGAGGATTTTCCTCATGCACCTTTTATTCAGGCTTTTATCGAAAGTGTAGCTCCTTTCCTATTTCCCGCACTCATGTACATGGCGTTGGGTCATTCCCGCCCACATGGCGGCTGATCATGTTCCTCCTCCTCCCGCCATTGCTAGTCGCACCGCCATCTAGTGTTCCTTCTCATGCTACCCATCTTCCTTCTAGTGCTGCCCCCTTTGGGCGCATTGCTCGTTTTCTTGGGAAGGCTCACTCCGCCATGATGAAGATGTTCACCTACCATTGCTCCCAACACCACGATGTGGTCACTCGCATGGTCACTTCCAAGAACGCTCTGAAGGCTCGTCGAGAGACTTCGAGTGTATGATGTGAGTGACGATGGCGTTTTCTGCAGATCCCCGTCGACTTTGGTTTCCCTCCGGTCCTGAGTGGCTGATTTCTTCGACGAGGCTGGTGGCAGTGGTGTTCATGATGATGATGAGGATGATCTCTAATGCTATTATGTTTCCCCCCTAGTTCTCTATCCTTTTGGATACTTGATGCCAAAGGGGGAGTAGGCTCTATATGCAATCAAATATTATGTTTGTCTAGCTCATTATGTAATCAAACCTATTGTTATGGTTAGGTTTTCGCTTGTACTGAACCTATGTTATGAGTTTGTTGAATCTGAGATTTGATGAATCTACATGTGATGAATCTATATGAAGTTTAACTCTTGATTATCACGTGTAAGAGATTTGGTTATATTGGGGGCATCATTTTGAGGGGGCCCCCCGCATCATTTTGTTTAGTAGTATCTATGATATCACTTTGAGGGGGAGCTCGCTCGCTACTCATTTCTATTATGATTATTGAGCTCCATAACAAATACTTCCGATTACTATTATGAGTATGCATATGTGTTGTCATCAACTACCAAAAAGGGGGAGATTGAAAGTGCAATCATGCCCTTAATCATATTTTGATGTTGATGACAACACATATGTTCGGGACTAATCATGTTTATCAAGTATATCTCAGGATTATGTTTCAAAGACTGTCTGCATGGATCATGACTAGGGACAAAAAGCATATAACTCAAGAATGGAGATACAAGATGTCGACTTCATTTATGGTTTGATCTTGAGTATAGGGATCCCGCACTATTAAGAGGGGATCGATGGATCTAGTGAAAAACTTGCTCAAAAGCTACTATTCCTATTCCTTGCCTTCGGACGTCCGGCCACTTCCGGACGTCCGGCGTTCCACAACAGAAGCACTTCTACGGATGTCCGGAACTCTCCGGACGTCCGACACGTTCACATCAGAAACTATCTTACGGACGTCCGGACCATCTGGTCGTCCGTGCTCCGGATGCATGTTCACAACAGAAGCATTCTTACGGTCGTCCGGACTCTCCGGATGTCCGGCCCTGCTTTCAGACGTCCGTATCACTGTACCTTGGGTTGTGGGTCACGTTTTCCAGCGGTCGGTCGCCTGATGGTGCCGGACGTCCGGACCTATTTGTGCCTCCGGTCGTCAAGCGTTCTCGGACGTCCGGACCTATTTGTGTCTCCGGACGTCCGGCGTTCTCCGGACGTCCGGCCCATCTGTACCCAAAGCGGTCACTTTTTCCCACCACCTATATATATACCCTTCCTCTCCACGGGATAGGGTCGACCATTCACCTTGAACCTATCAAGAACACTCCTCACTCTCTCTCATTCAACCACACCAAAATCCTAGATTCACAAGTGTTCTAGGAGCATTTGAGAGAAGTTCTCCAATCAAGTGATAGATCCACTTCATCCCTTCTTTGCACCAAAGGAATTAGTGACTTGAGCAAGTTTGAGCTTTCCCCATCGTTCTTGTTACTCTTGGAGGTTGGAGTCTCCTAGGCGGTAGGAGTCATTAGGAGAGGAATCGAACTTTGTGATTTCCCACGGAAAGTTTGTGAGGGTTTGGAGACCACCCAAGGTCTACCACTAGTGGTTGAGAAACGCCTCCGTGGTGTTGTCTCAAAGGGAGAATAGGGTGAGCCTTCGTGGCGTTGGTGTGCCTTCGTGGTAACATCCACCTCTCTAACGGTGACTAGCTTCCCTCCAAGGAAGTGAACATCGGCATACATCCTCGTCTCCCGGAGTTGCGGTTATTACTAACCCTTACTCTCTACTTGTGGTTACTTGTCTCTTTACACTTACGTATATCATATTGTGCTTGCCTACTTACGTGTTTGTTTTACTTTCTTAGTACCTTGTGCTCACTTGAAATTGTTAGGCTCATCTTCATATTCCGCACTATTGCCTAAAATTGCTAAGTAATAACTAAAAATTTGTAATTGTACCTATTCACCCCCCCCTCTAGGTCCATCTCGATCCTTTCAAGGGGCCGCCTTCTTGACCTTCTGAGCAGAAGAAGGCACGGGCGGTGAGAGGAGGAGGAGGAGAAGCTAGGGGAAAGGGAGGAGGGACGTCGTCTTCTTGCAAGGGCGGGCGAAGGAGGCGGCGGGGACGACGACCCGGGCGGCGGAAGGACTGGGGCAGGGAGGCGTGAGGTGGGCGGCGAGGCGGCTTGGGAGCTGCGGTGGTGGGGTGGGGCGGGGGTCGGGCGGCGGGGGTCAATCTGGCGAGGAGAGGGACGAAGGGATCTGGCGAGGAGAGGTGGAATTAGCTAGGGGAGATTACTAATGGCGCACCGCAGCGTGCGCCATTAGTATGTTTTTTATTACAGTTCGAGCCTCGGGTTATATTCCACCTAACCCGGTCTAGATCAGAACCCACCCACTAGCTTTGTTGGTCAGACGCAAAGCACACACACTAGGAGGTCCTGGGTTCGATTCCCAGGCTCCCCAATTTTTAATTTTATGCATTTAAAATGCTGTTTGATATTTATTTGTGTTTAAATATCTTCAAACTTGTTTAAATCATAACAGTAATATTTTTTTATAAAAACAGTAATAATTTTTTAAAAAATATGTTCAAATTTGTTATTTGAAAATATTTATGAATATGAAAAAGCTGGAGTGGAGGGTGCGGTGGGTCATCCGCGACGGTGGAGTGGGGAGGTGCGGGCTGGGGGTGGGCGGCCGGTGGAGCGGTGGAGGGTGCGGTTGGTCATCGGCGGCGGTGGAGTGTGGGAGGGTACGGGGGCGTCGTCAGGGACGAAGACGTCGACGCTGTGGATGTTGCCGCCAAGGAGGCGTCTGATCGGAGATCCGAGACGGTGAACTGCTGTGGAGGCCGGGGAGTCGAGTCGGTCGGGGGGGGCGGGAGGAGGAGATGAGGAAGAGAGAGAAGAAGATTACGACCACGAGGTGGTGGCCGGAGCGGAGGCGACGGAGGCGGAGACAGCGAGCTTGGGGGAGGCGGGAGGTCGCGGGCCTCCTATCTGGTGGACGTGGGGCCTCCTCTCCTGGTGGGCGTGGAGGCGGCGCCGAGGCAACAAGTCTCTGGCGGCTCAGGGTTAGGGAGGGAGGCGAGGGAGGCGGCTCATGGGAGGCGGGGCTCGGGGGGAGGCGTGGGTGGGCGGGGCGCGTGGGCGGCTGCAGCTGCTGTGCGGACGGAGGAAGGGAGAGGAGGCGGTGGGGTCGCGTGGTGGGTGGTGGCGTCTGACGGTGAATCTGTTATTTGAAAAAAATATCATCAAATTTGTTATTTGAAAATATTTATGAATATGAAAAAATATCATCAAATTTGTTTTTTTTTGCGATTTTAGTTGCATTCATTTGTGACGGTGGAGCGGGCCGGGGAGGGTGCAGGGGAGAGGGTGCGGGTGGTCATCGGCGGCGGTGGAGTGGGGGACGGTCTGCGGGCCGAGGTGTGGTGGCGGTGGAGCGGGGAGGTGCGGTGAGGCGTCGGCAGCGGTGGAGTGGGGAGGTGCGGGTGGTTGTCGACGGCGGTGGAGTGGGGAGGTGCGGGGCGGGGGGCGGCGGCGGTGGAGGGGGAGGTGCGGTGGGGACGGGGGTCGGTGGAGGTGCGGTCGGCGGTGGCCGGTGGAGCGGGGGGTCGACCTTGGTACCATTAGAAGTTTTGCAAAAAAAAGTATATATTCTAATGGCGCACTCTGTGTCCAGTGCGCCATTACTAGTTAGAACTAGTAATGGCGCACTTCGCTCGGATGCGCCATTAGTATGTATGAAAAAATGGGAAAAAAATTTATTACTAGTGGCGCACCGTGTGTCTGGTGCGCCATTAGTGTCTTCCACACTAATGGCGCATCAACAAATGGTTGGCCATTAGTATATAGTAGTGGCGCACTACCTGACAGGTGCGCCATTAGTACCCATCCCATCTATAGCCCTTTTCCTAGTAGTGGGAGAAAAAAATCAGAGAGAAAGTTTCATCGCGTTTTACGACACGGAGCCGCCGCCAAGCCCTAATCTCTCTCGGGAGGGCTGATCTGGAGTCCGTTCGGGGCTCCGGAGAGGGGGATTCGTCGCCATCGTCATCATCAACCATCCTCCATCACCAGTTTCATGATGCTCACCGCCGTGCGTGAGTAATTCCATCGTAGGCTTGCTGGACGGTGATGGGTTGGATGAGATTTACCATGTAATCAAGTTAGTTTTGTTAGGGTTTGATCCCTAGTATCCACTATGTTCTGAGATTGATGTTGATATGACTTTGCTATGCTAAATGCTTGTCACTAGGGCCCTAGTGCCATGATTTCAGATCTGAACCTATTATGTTTTCATGAATATATGTGTGTTCTTGATCCTATCTTGCAAGTCTATAGTCACCTATTATGTGTTATGATCCGACAACCCCGAAGTGACAATAATCGGGATACTTCTCGGTGATGACCGTAGTTTGAGGAGTTCATGTATTCACTATGTGCTAATGCTTTGTTCGGTTCTCTATTAAAAGGAGGCCTTAATATCCCTTAGTTTCCATAAGGACCCGCTGCAACGGAGGGTAGGAGAAAAGATGTCATGCAAGTTCTTTTCCATAAGCACGTATGACTATTCTGGCATACATGCCTACATTACATTGATGAACTGGAGCTAGTTCTATGTCACCCTATGTTATAACTATTGCATGAGGAATCGCATCGGCATAATTATCCATCATCGATCCATTGCCTCTGAGCTTTTCATATATTGTTCTTCTCTTATTTACTTTTCGTTGCTCTGTTACAACTACTACAAAAAACCCAAAAACATTTATCTTTACTTTTGCTACCGTTACCTTTATTATCATACCACTTTTGCTACTAAACACTTTGCTGCAGATACTAAGTTATCTAGGTGTGGTTGAATTGACAACTCAATTGCTAATACTCAAGAATATTCTTTGGCTCCCCTTGTGTCGAATCAATAAATTTGGGTTGAATACTCTATCATCGAAAGCTGTTGCGATCCCCTATACTTGTGGGTTATCAAGACCAATTTCTGGCGCCGTTGCCGGGGAGCATAACTCTATTCTCTGAGTCACTTGGGATTTATATCTGTTGATCACTATGAAGAACTTGAAAGACACTAAAACCAAGATTTTGCCCTCAACTACGAGGGAGGTAAGGAACGCCATCTAGCTCGCACTAGATTCTCCTTCCATTATTAGTAGGCTTGCGACACCTAAACCTGCTCTTGCTATGAATTCGATATGTCGCATGTTATTGATGATGCCATACGCTATGCATGATGAAACTACTTACGTGCGTGATACTACTTTGCCATTAGGTGAATTTCTAGATGAACAACTTGCTAGAGTTAGGGGATGAAATTACGAAGATCCTATTCTTGATGATAGTGATGATGAAGGTTCCCCAATGATTATGTATTACCTGTTGTTCCTAAGGGTTATGTTATGAATGAAAAAGCTGCTATGGAAATCCTTGCTTGCAATGATAGAAATGATCTTAAGAAATTATTAGCTAAATGGAAGCAGCAGTCTCTTAATGCTAGAATGAAACCCGATCCTGCGTTCGCTACTTCACCTATCTGTGTTACTGATAAGGATTATGAATTCTCTGTTGATCCCGATATTATTACTTTAGTTGAATCTGATCCTTTTTATGGCCTTGAATCTGAAACTGTTGTGGCACATCTTACCAAGTTGAATGATATAGCCACCCTATTTACAATGAGAAGTCTTGTTATTTATATATCCTTAAGATATTTCTGTTCTCATTAAAGGGTGATGCTAAGACTTGGTATAATTCTCTTGCTCCTGGTTGTGTGCGTAGTCCCCAGGATATGATTTATTACTTCTCTGCTAAATATTTCCCTGCTCATAAGAAACAAGCTGCCTTGCAGGAAATATATAATTTTGTGCAAATCAAAGAAGAGAGTCTCCCACAAGCTTGGGGAGGCTTCTCCGATTATAATGCTTTGCTGATCATCCTCTTAAGAAAAATGAAATACTTGATATCTTTTATAATGGACTAACTGATGCTTCCAAGGACTACTTGGATAGTTGTGCTGGTTGTGTTTTCAGGGAAAGAACAGTCGACGAAGCTGAAATACTATTGAATAATATGTTGACTAATGAAAATAATTGGACTCTTCCCGAGCCAGTTCCTGAAGTAATTCCCGATCCAGTTGAGCCAACTCCTGAGCCTATTCCTAAACCCACTCCGAAGAAGAGAGGTGTTTTATTTCTCAGTCCTGAAGATATGCAAGAGACAAAGAAATCAATGAAAGAAAAATGTATTAAAGCTGAAGATGTTAAGAATTTACTACCTATTGAAGAAATACATGGTCTTAATTTACCGCCTGAAGAACCGCATTGTCTTGATAACCCGACACATGTAGTAAAGGTAAATTCTCTCGATGGATATGATAAAGTTGAAATACCCTCTACTAAATTTCATAGCCCATGCTTAGATGAATTTGACGACTTTATGGCTAGACAAGAAAGTTTTAATGCTTATGTTGGTAGAGAGTTAAAGAATAATGCTTTCGAGATAGGACGCGTAGGTGATAATCTGGCTAGAGTTAAAGATGAACTTCACCCCGTTAGCAAATATGCTTCTATGGTTGCTACTCAAGCTGAGCAAGTACTTAAAGCTCAAAATGATTTGTTTGATGAATTAAATAATAAAAATGACTTTGCTGTTAGAGTGGCTACTAGAACTGGTAGAATGACTCAGGAACCTTTGTATCCTGAAGGCCACCTAAGAGAATCGAGCAAGATTCTCAGAGAAATAATATAGAGGCACCTAGTTCTTCTAAAAAGAAGAAGAAGAAAAATGATAGAACTTTGCATGCTTCTAGTGAACCTCTGTAGACACACGAGAATCCCAATGATATTTCTATTTACGATCTTTGAAACACAATCGGTGATGAACATGAACCTAGTGATAATGTTAATGATAATGTTCATGTTGATGCTCAACCTAGCAAAGACAATGATGTAGAGATTGAACCTGCTGTTGATCTTGATAACCCACAATCAAAGAATCAACGTTATGATAAGAGAGATTTTGTTGCTAGGAAGCACGGTAAAGAAAGAGAACCATGGGTTCAGAAACCCATGCCCTTTCCTCCTAAACCATCCAAGTCAAAGGATGATGAGGATTTTGAGCGCTTTCTTTGAAATGATTAGACCTATTTTCTTACGTATGCGCTTAACTGATATGCTTAAAGTAAATCCTTATGCTAAGTATATGAAGGATATCATCACAAATAAAAGAAAGATACCGGAAGCTGAAATTTCCACCATGCTTGCTAATTACACTTTTAAGGGTGGAATACCAAAGAAACTTGGAGATCCGGGTGTTCCAACTATACCTTGCTCCATTAGAAGAAATTATGTTAGAACTGCTTTATGTGATCTTGGAGCCGGTGTTAGTGTTATGCCTCTCTCTTTATATCGTAGACTTGAATTGAATAAGTTCACACCTACTGAAATATCTTTGCAAATGGCTGACAAATCAACTGCTATACCTATCGGTATTTGTGAGGATGTGCCTGTTGTGGTTGCAAATGTCACTATCTTAACGGACTTTGTTATTCTTGATATTCCCGAGGACGATAGTATGTCTATTATACTTTGTAGACCTTTTCTTAATACTACAGGGGCTCTTATTGATTGCAACAAAGGCAATGTCACTTTTCATGTTAATGGTAATGAGCATACGGTACACTTTCCGAGGAAACAATCTCAAGTTCATAGCATCAATTCTATTGAAAAAGTTCCAACTATCATTTTTGGAGGTTTTGAATTTCCTCTCCCTAATGTCAAGAAAAAGTATGATATTCTTATTGTTGGGGATTTTCATATCCCCGTTGAGGTAACTTAGTGTTATTCAAATTTCTCGGTCCGTGTTATTGGAATGAGTTTGTTAACAAGACTTGATCAACCTTGTTAGTGGGTTCATTTGATGATCACGAGATGGATGAAACTAGAAGGCACAACCTTCTGTACCCTCTTTTTACTTTCTGTTATTTAGAATAAATAAAGCAAAAATAGTATTATCCGTCTGTTTTCTGAATTATCCATGCATTAAAAAATAGTTCGAAAATAAAAGTGCTCCAAATGCCCTGCAAATCTAGTATGATTTTTTCTGGAAAATTTGAGGATTTTAGGCACTGAAAACATTGCAGGAGGGCCAAGCACCAGGCCACGAGAGGCGCCCCCTCAGAGGCGCGCCCCTGTCTCGTGGGCCTGGTGGCTCCCTCCACTTATGACAGCACCCACGCACTTCATCTTCCACCCAAAAAAACCCCCATCCAGCTCAAGCACGAGTTCTAGCTCGTTTTGCTGCGATTTTCGATCTCTTAGCTCAAAGCTCCATTCACAAAACTGCTTTGGGAGATTGTTGCTTGGTATGTGACTCCTCCATTGGTTCAATTAGTTTTTGTTCTAGTGCTTTATTCATTGCAAATTTTTGCTGCATAGGTGACCATGTTCTTGAGCTTGCATGTTAAATTTTTGAGGTCCCAAGCTATTCCAATGCATGATATAGGCTCTAGGCCCTTGTAGGAGTAGTTGCTATCAATCTTGTTTAGTTTTATTCACTTTTGTTTTGAAGTTACTAAAATTTCAGAAATTTTCAGAAAATGTTAAGGAGGCTCTTTAAAGGCTCTTCTAGCCAAAGCTCTAAGGAAAAACAAGACAAAGAGAAGGAAAAACCCAAGTATAATCTTCCTTGCTTAGCGGAAGTACGGTCGTGTGAATGGCCGTGCGAGGATTTCTTGAAAGAAGCCGGAATTCATGAAGACTTTTATGCTTTAATCGAGACTGCAGGCCTCACCGGTTTCATCAACGACCGAATCGATCCGTATCTCTTACTCACCAATACTTTCGTGCAAAACTTTTATTATTATCCTAAGAAATCACCGCCTACAGTATCATTTCATTTATATGATGAATTCAAAGAAATGTCTTTACGTCATTTTTGCGCGGTATGTAGGATACCTTATGAGGGAGAATTAGATGAACCCCATCGTGAAGATGTGGGTGGCTTTGTTAATACTATTGCTATAGAGGAGACAAAGAAGGGCTCCGAGGCGAAGGTCTCTAGCATACACTTTCCTGTTTTACGCTACTTTGCCATATTTGCTAGTAGATGCTTGATTGGTCGTGGAAATAGTGGAAATTTGAGCGTTCCAGATATTATTATTCTTCAACATGCTTTGCTAGGAGACAATACTTTTAGTATGGGTGCCGTCGTTGCTAAACGGCTAGCCCTGAATCATACAAAAGGCCCCATATTTGGAGGTATCTATGCTGCACGTCTTGCTGAACATTTTCAGATACCCATTAGGCACCATGAGGAGGAGGAGACAAAATTACCTCCTCACATTTTAGATTACAAGAGCATGGTAGCACACAAATTTATTGTTGACAACGAAGAAAAGATGCTCTTGTATAACCTTAGATTTAATAAGAAACACAATGAGACTATTATTTTGCCTGCGCCTCTGTTGTTTGATTTGACTGCAGATGATTTTCTTGTTACACCGGAAGCGGTGTACAATCACCGAGCTCAAGCTTTTACTCCAGAACCTGAACCTGAGCCGAAACCTGAACTGGACCCTTATCATGCATCATCTGTCCAGTGGGATCCGGAGATGACCAGCCAGTGGTATCCTTATTACACTTCCCATTACACCGGGGAAAGTAGCGGCGGTCCTTGGTCCTAGACCAACTTAGGCCAAAAGCCTAAGCTTTGTGGAGTACGTATTTCTCACCGACTTTACATTCATGTTCACACACTAGTCGTCGGTGCTCATACTCTTTCATTGTATTATCCATGCTAGTTTAATTTTCTTTTTCTAGTTTTCTTCTTGTGTGTTTGATAAACCTTAATAAAAACCAAAAAAATTAGTTAGTTTAGTTTCCATGCTTGTAGTAGAAATTAAAATGAAAATCCAAAAAGATTTCTCGTTCTTCTTTTACTTGTTGGGAGCTTTCCCGTGTAAATAGTTTTATTTTCTTTTCTTTCTTTTGGGGGTCGAGAAGACCATATAAAAATGCTTAGTGGCTCTCATATGCATGACTGTTTATTTAATTTAGAGCCCATATTACTTGTCTTCTCTCTTGAGTTGAATGCTTGCAGATTCCAGCTTAGTCCAATGCACGTGCACTCTTATTATTATACACATCGTTCGATTCGTATGCAGTGAAAGGCAATAATGACGATATATGATGGACTTATTGGGATGAGAAAAGCTGGTATGAACTCGACCTCTCTTGTTTTTGTAAATATGATGAGTTCATCGTTTCGAGTCACTTATTATGAAGTAAACATATTTGCAATGACATTTAGAGATTATAGTTGCTCGTGCCATGCTTGATTAGCTATGAGTTATAATGGTTTACCTTGCGTGCCAATATGCTATTAGAATGATTATGATGTGGTATGATGGGATGGTATCCTCCTTTGAATGAATTGAGTGACTCGACTTGGCACATGTTCACACATGTAGTTGAATCAAATCAACATAGCATTCATGATATTTATGTTCATGGTGGATTATATCCTACTCATGCTTGTTCTCGGTGTGAATTAATTTTAATGCATGTTTATGACTGTTGTCGCTCTCTCAGTTGGTCGCTTCCCAGTCTTTTGCTAGCCTTCACTTGTACTAAGCGGGAATACTGCTTGTGCACCCAAACTCCTTAAACCCCAAAGTTGTTCCATATGAGTCCACTATACCTTCCTATATGCGGTATCTGCATGCCGTTCCAAGTAAATTTGTATGTGCCAAACTCCAAACCTTCAAATGAAATTCTATTTTGTATGCTCGAGCAGCTCATGTTACAACTAGGGCTGCCTATATCTTCCATCCTAGGTGGGTTATTCTCAAGAGGAGTGGACTCCGCTCCTCATTCACGAGAAAGGGCCGGTAACCGGGATGCCTAGTCCCATGATCCAAAAAGATCAAAGCAAATCAAAATAATTAAACAAAACTCCCCCGGGGTTGTTGTATGTTGGAGGCACTCGTTGTTTCGAGCAAGCCATGGATTGATGCTTGTTGGTGTTTGGGGGAGTATAAACCTTTACCATTCTGTTTGGGAACTGCCTATAATGCATGTAGTATGGAAGATACAACCATCTCATAGTTGTTGCGTTGACAGCGAAAGTATGCCGCTCAAAATGTTATTCAATCTCTATTTTAAAATCGAGCTCTGGCACCTCTACAAATCCCTTCTTCCCTCTGCGAAGGGCATATCTATTTACTTTTATGTTGAGTCATCACCCTTCTTATTAAAAGCACCATTTGAGAGCACACTGTCATTTGCATTCATTATTATTGGTTTATATTGGGTATGACTTGACTGGATCTCTTTTACCATGAATTACAATGTTTAGTCAGTCCTTGATCTTTAAAGGTGCTCTGCATTTATGTTTTGCGGTCTCAGAAAGGGCTAGCAAGATACCATTTTGTTATATCATGTTATAATTATTTTGAGAAAGTGTTGTCATCCAAGTTTTATTATTATGGCTCGCTAGCTGATTATGTTATTGATATGAGTAATTGCGAGACCTATGTGTTATTGTGAGTATGGTTAGTTCATAATATTTGCTGAAACTTGAATGTTGGCTTTTCATGTTTACAACAACAAGAACAAACAGAGTTTGTAAAAGTTTTTCTTTATCACTTTCAGTTTATCAACTGAATTACTTGAGGACAAGCAAAGGTTTAAGCTTGGGGGAGCTGATACGTCTCCAACGTATCTACTTTTCTAAACACTTTTGCTCTTGTTTTGGACTCTAACTTGCATGATTTGAATGAAACTAACCCAGACTAATGTTGTTTTCAGCAGAACTACCATGATGTTGTTTTATGTGTAGAAAAGAAAAGTTCTCGGAATGTCCTGGAAATCCATGGAGGCACTTTTTGGAATTTATAAGAATTATTGGGCGAAAGAAATACACCAGGGGGCCCACAGCCTGTCCACAAGACAGGGGGGCACGCCCCCCTAGGGCGCGCCCCCCTATCTCGTGGGCCCCCTGGACCTCCTCCGACCTCAACTCCAACTCCATATATTCCGTCTCGGGGAGAAAAAAATCAGAAAGAAAGTTTCATCGTGTTTTACGACACGGAGCCGCCGCCAAGCCCTAATCTCTCTCGGGAGGGCTGATCTGGAGTCCGTTCGGGGCTCCGGAGAGGGGGGTTCGTTGCCGTCGTCATCATCAACCATCCTCCATCACCAATTTCATGATGCTCACCGCCGTGCATGAGTAATTCCATCGTAGGCTTGCTGGACGGTGATGGGTTGGATGAGATTTACCATGTAATCAAGTTAGTTTTGTTAGGGTTTGATCCCTAGTATCCACTATGTTCTAAGATTGATGTTGCTATGACTTTGCTATGCTTAATGCTTGTCACTAGGGCCCGAGTGCCATGATTTCATATCTGAACCTATTATGTTTTCATGAATATATGTGTGTTCTTGATCCTATCTTGCAAGTCTATAGTCACCTATTATGTGTTATGATCCGACAACCCCGAAGTGACAATAATCGGGATACTTCTCGGTGATGACCGTAGTTTGAGGAGTTCATGTATTCACTATGTGCTAATGCTTTGTTCCAGTTCTCTATTAAAAGGAGGCCTTAATATCCCTTAGTTTCCATAAGGACCCCGCTGCAACGAGAGGGTAGGATAAAAGATGTCATGCAAGTTCTTTTCCATAAGCACGTATGACTATTTACGGAATACATGCCTACATTACATTGATGAACTGGAGCTAGTTCTATGTCACCCTATGTTATAACTATTGCATGAGGAATCACATCCGGCATAATTATCCATCACTGATCCATTGCCTACGAGCTTTTCATATATTGTTCTTCGCTTATTTACTTTTCCGTTGCTACTGTTACAACTACTACAAAAAACCCAAAAACATTTATCTTTACTTTTCCTACTGTTACCTTTACTATCATACCACTTTTGCTACTAAACACTTTGCTGCAGATACTAAGTTATCCAGGTGTGGTTGAATTGACAACTCAACTGCTAATACTCAAGAATATTCTTTGGCTCCCCTTGTGTCGAATCAATAAATTTGGGTTGAATACTCTATCCTCGAAAGATGTTGCGATCCCCTATACTTGTGGGTTATCAGCGATGCCCAGATCAGTCGCCCCGCGCCCCGTCCGGGTCTCCTCCGCCACCCGCCGGCTCACCGGAGACCTCCGGCCGCCGGTCGACCCCGTCCTTGATCCTCCTCGTCCCCGAGCCCTCCAACCAAACACGCCGCCCCGTCCCTCCACAACTCCATCCAGCGCCGGATCCATCCCGTCCCGTTTCGCCCGAGGTTGTTTTTTCGCCCGTCCCAGATTTCAGCATCTCATGTTGCATACTTTGCCATGCCATAACTTCATGTATCCGATGTTCTAAGCAAAATAAGATGCATAAAGGATAAACATCACATGCAATCAAAAATATGTGACATGATATGGCCATCATCATCTTGTGCTCATGATCTCCATCACCGAAGCATCGTCATGATCTCCAACGTCACCGGTGCGACACCTTGATCTCCATCGTAGCATCGTTGTCGTCTGGCCACCTATTGTTACTACGACTATCGCTACCGCTTAGTGATAAAGTAAAACAATTACATGGCGATTGCATTGCATACAATAAAGCAACAACCATATGGCTCCAGCCAGTTGCCGATAACTTTGTTACAAAATATGATCATCTCATACAATAATTTATATCACATCATGCTTGACCATATCACATCACAGTAAGCCCTGAAAAACAAGTTAGACGTCCTCTACATTGCAAGTTTTACGTGGCTGCTACGGGCTTTGTCGGGGATATACCCCGCGGTATGACCCGGCTGGATGTATAACCCAGCCGGACTTGGCGACTTACTAATGACCCGCCCTGACTGGACGACTCACTAAGTGACCCGCCCGATCCAGGCGACTTATGGGTGACCTGGCAAGCGGATCAGAGGAGCGACATGACCCGGGGCCCCAGGAGGCTCAAGGCCCAGAAGGCCGTCTTATGTTATGGTAGGCCGGCTTAAGAGGAAAGGCGTGAGGAATATCTCCTTACAAGGAATCAAGACCGGACTTGTATCCGCTTGTAGTAGAAGATAGGCTAGTCCTAATCCTATTTGGACTCCACATGTAACCCGCCCTCTAACTTATATAAGGAGGGCAGGGGGCACCAAAGAGGGACAAGTAACAAGAAACAATATCTAGGGCTAGACACAAAGGGGAGCCGGCTTATGCGGCAACTCTCGATGAGCATAATAAGACCTAGCCTCAAACAGCATGTAGGGCTATTCCGGATGATGTTTCCCGGGGCCCGAAGCTGTATAAATCCTCGTCTTGTGTGATGATCCGCCTAGCGTCTCTCGATTCCGCCCAACCCCTCTCAAGCTACCACATAGATGCGTTGGCCTCGCGACTAAGTCCTTGCAAGAGGACATCTGCCGTGACAAATCCACGACTGTTGGCGCACACCGTGGGGCTTGCGCACGGTGGTGATGAGTTCTCGAAGGGATCTCTCATAGGGATCAAGAAGTTTGCGATGGTCCGGATGAAGAAGAATCATTACGGAAGGAGTTAAATTGTCGAGAAGACGAGCAATCAGATATAATATCCGTCTGAGGTTCAAAAGAAATTAGGGTTACACATCCATTCGCCGTTGCAAGTTGCCGAGTTTGAGGACGTCAAAAATTTCCGCTACAGTATTGTGCGGCGGCCGCGTCCGAAGTGCTACTGCATCTTTCCTCGTCCACATGCAGTGTAGAGGAACCAATCCCAAGGTTACGAGCGGTTTAATCTGTCAAGTCGCCGCGGGTTATAAGCGATTCTGGTACTACCTTCAATGCACGGCGTCTCATCTCGGGGAGGTTGCAAAGGAAAAAGCAATCTGTTGGTTTCCAGCAAACTTCGGACGTACTGTTTCCAAAAATAAAGATGTTGCAAGTGTAAGTCATTGAAATACAGTGCCTGTGAATTAAAAAAATGAGGAGAAGGAAAGAGGACCACGACCCGGAAGTGGACATATCTACGAATTACTACTACTAATTTGACAGAAGCATGTATTGCTAGCAAGAAATCAGATTGGTCAAACCTGATTGGTCAAACTTGATTGTACAAAGGAACTACTACTCCCTCCGTCCGGAAATACTTGTCATCAAAATGAATAAAAGGGGATGTATCTAGATGTATTTTAGTTCTAGATACACCTTTTTTGTTCATTTTGATGAAAAGTTTTTTCGGACGGAGGGAGTACAACCCAGAGAACGACAGGGACTTGGATGCTGACACCTCCACGGTTTCTGCCTCTGCCGCAGCGGCGGCTGCGCCTTGATCCGCCCGGTTGGCCCGCGCCATCGACCGGCCGATGCACGCTGGCTGATGTACCTTAACACCGGCTCACCCACGGCCGCTGGCTCGTCTCTGCTGTCCCCCACTGCCGTAAGCCGTCGTGGCCGACTCTACCTCTGCCCCATGGGCTTCGCTACTGCCATGAGCCGCCGTGGCCGACGCTGCCGCTGCGACTGGGTCTCGCCTCGCCGGTATGGCCACTGCGGCCGTCGCAGAGCCGTTTTCCAAGCCACTGACCTGACCTCCGCTTGTTGACTCGCCTCCCTGCCGTTTCAGCCACTGCACGTCGAGCCGCCATCCATTTGGAGATGTTTCAGATGAGCTGCCCTGTTCCTGTTGATCCGTCGCAGAGCCACTTCAAGCCACCCGTGCCAGACCTCAACTTGCCGCTGCTGTGGCTGAGCCGACGCTGCCGCTCTCCGCCTCTACCATGGCCCGCTGTTGTGGCCTTGCTCCGAGCGCTTGCCGCCTCCATGGATGAGATGAACAGCTGCGCCGCCGATTCACCATTGAGACTTGTCCGAGATCTGTTGAGCCACCGCTGCTCTCCATCTCTTCCACTGCGCCTCCGAGCCGTTTGCATTAGGCCATTGCGCCCCTGAGCCACCTCCGCTGGACTGCTGCACTGCCGAGATGCCCTTAATTCTCCCAGTCTCCAGCTTGGCCTTACGCTGGCTGCGAGTCACCCCGATTCAAAGCATCACTGCTTCTGCCGCGTATCCGGCTTTGCTACAGGTCACGTCCATCAAATTTGCTGAGTCACCGCCGGGTCAAGCCCCTGCTTCTTCGCTGGGTTGTTAAGAAAGAAAAGAAAGAGGCCACAACTCCTCGGAGAAGATTAAAAGCCAAAGCGTGACAAGGGGCCACATAATAAGTGATCAGGAATTACATCATATTACTGTTTGCTGTCGTTGGTTATTTGTCTCTGACTGATAAAGCTACAACGCAACACTGGTTTTGGCATTGTCCAATGGACACAAGTGGATACTGTTGGCAAAGAAAAAGAAAAGGTGGAGCTAGTGTTACACCAGAAGCATCAATGCAAATATTCCAGTACGGACAAGCCGGCCAGGAAGGGCTTCAATCGCCATTGAAATTATTGGAGATTATCTATGGACGTCATACATAAATCATTTATTGTCCAGACCACTCAGAGATGGAGGCATGCCAACATCTTTGGGCATAGGTGGTCGTCGTTACTCAACGAACTCCCGCACCGGCTTACAACGCCGTGGCCGTCTCTCGCGACCACGCCGGCTTACAACAAGGAGGACAACTTGCCCGTCCGCACCGGCTTACAACGCCACGGCCGGTTTATCTGTCTGTGCCGCCTCAGATGTTGCAGTCGTCTTTACCGTCCGTCTCTCGTGGTCTGGTCTACATCAACGTATCGGGCCTTTTATGCGCATGAGTTGTTTATTGAGTATGAGCAAGTCACTACTTGGGAAGCCGGTTTTCTTCAACAAGTTGGAGGCAAATTATCATGTATTATCAGCCGCCGCTGCGCCTTTGGATGGCTCAATGGGCGGACGACAAGTCGCCGCCACTACGGTTTGGTTAACTTCAAACAGCAGTTGGAAGAAACCATTGGCGAAATTCTTGACACGGTTCATACGGGATCATTTATAACCCGCCGCAGTTACCTCAACCTTCTGTGGATTCACAGCGCATTATCAACGCCAATGATATACACCTTCTGCTATGGTCAAATATGGAGAATCTCAAGCCAACTCTCTGAGTCATCTTGAGACTCGGGGGCTACAATGGTATGGCTCGGCAAAATTTCCGGTTTCAATGGATTCAAGAACTCCGGGTCATTGGAGGGAAGGTAACCCGGTTCCAGAGGCTACCGCTATATTGGTGAAAAATTTAAAGGCCGTTAGAAAATTTCCGGCTTAAAAAGGACTCCGGTTTAAAATCCGGTTCAAGAGACGTCTCTCTCCCACAAAGCATTGACACTCTTAATATCTGGTTTAAAAACCGGTTCAAGGGAAATTTATTTACCGCAAGGCTTTGAAGCTCTCAAATCCGGATCAAAACCGGCTCAAGGTAAATTTATCTCTCTCAAAGTTTTGAAGCTTTCAAATCCGGTTTAAACTTCCGGTTCAAAAAGAATTAATCTCTCACAAGTTCGAGTTATAAGAAAAATTAAAAGTTGCCAAAAAGAACTTGTTGCCATGATGCGCGGTTCAAACATAGGTACCCTGCCTTACGGCTTATCTTATTATGGTCACTTGGGGGCTTCCTGCTCATCGGGCATAGCTATCAGTACCCTCTTGATCGGCGCAATGCCAAAATTTATATGGTCACTTGGGGGCTTCCTATTCAAACATAGGTCGTATTCAAACCAAAGAGAACATAGTTGTCGATACCCGTTTGATTAGCAAACTGCTGAACCTACTTGGGGGCTTCTTGATCATATCCGAATCATAGCTCAACCCCTTTGGGAATCGACGTGGATCGTATTCGAATCAGCATAGTTAAACAACTTTTAAGGTCATTTGGGAGCTTCCTGTTCAAACATAGGTCGTATTCGAACCAAAGAGAACATAGCTGTCGATACCCACTTTGATCAGCAACGCCAACGCCACTGGGGGCTATATGATCGTATTCGAATCTTAGCTTAACCCCTTTGGAACGGTTTACTAATTGTATTCGAATCAGAAGCCTCAAATTTTTTTATCTGTTTTTATACAATCGCAAGTATTTGAGTTGTCACAAATATCATATGTGCCGGCTCTTACAGAGTTGAGTTATCAACTTCTTTATGCAGGTCACATAAGCCGGCGGTATCATTGAAAGGATCATAGGGATCTTGTGATCTACTTGTGTGCAGGATAAGACCACATTTGGGTGGTTACCCCATACAGTTTTTGACGTTAAGTCGCCGGGCATATGTTGTTTAAACTCTTTGCAGGATTTGCGTAAATATGACATATAAATGATTAAGTTCAAGCTCATTACCAAAGTTGATGCTTCAAAATGATTATCCGTTCGGATTTTCTCAAAGGCTATAAGCGCCGGGTTATAAAATTCCGCCACAATGAAGGTGTATTAAATCGCCATCGCCAAGAGCCACGGGTATTTAAACTCTGGATTTACTTATCAAGCAGATGAGGTATTCAAAGTCGCTTTGGCGCAATGGTTATTATTTTATTAATGGATATGATTTATTATACAATGAAAGGAATAGTCCCGAGTCGCTGCAGGCTTACGACCCGACACTTGGGGACTACATTATTCAAATTGAGGTTACATCAAATATGCAAGTCTCATGTCGCTGCAAGCATGCACCATGACACTTGGGGCTAATGCAAAGTCATTTTGTTCACCTCATTGAAGACCGACTCATCACATCGTAATGAGCGGCCCTTGGGGGCTACCAATTGCTCTCATCAGCAAATTGCAAGGTACACAAGTCTTAATCCATTATATTGAAGGATCCATTGCTCAGTTGGTAAAGCACAAAGCTCTTAACCTTGTGGACGTGGGTTCAAGCCCCATGGTGGAGATTATATTATATGATGTTATTATCAATTATATACAAAGTCCCAGCTCAGTATTGTATTACTAAGCCGGCCCTTGGGGGCTACACATTGTTGTTCAAGTTTACATGGTTATATCTACAAAGTCCCTGCTCATTATTGCATAATGACCCGACCCTTGGGGGCTACACTGGTTGAAGTTTTTATGAGCATAAGGCAATTACAAGTCCCAGGTTTCTGCAAGCATGACAACCCGGCACTTGGGGGCTACATATGTGGAATATTCAGCTTATGACTAATGATTGAGATGAATAACCCGGATTTCTTCAAGGTTGCAACACTTATATTGAAGCAAGTCTTAAGTTATCACTATGTTCTCCTCTTAAGACTTGGGGGCTACAGGTATTATGCATATAAAGAAGGAACATCTTCAAATTCTCAGCTTTGAGTAAATCAGGAAGATCAATTACATGACCCGGTGTCAACAACAATTATGACTCGACATCATCAGTCTTTTATAACCCGGAGATTTTGGAAATTATAACTCGGCAAGATCTACATCTTTAAGCCGGTTGAAAATCAGATGAGTATTTCAAGACCTATATTTTTAAGCTGGCGCTTTGGAAGCCGTTTCAAATGGATTATTTGTTTACAATATTTCTTCTACAAGCAAATTGATTGTGAAGCTTGTCTATTGACCCGGATTTTCTAGAAGAAGGAAATGACAAGGACTTAAGGATGTTCAGGTGCCGGTTTACAAGAATTCTTAACCCGGAGCATAACCTGTCAAATTTGTTCTTGTGTTTATTTTGCAGCATAAGTTTACCATGGATAAATCCAAGCTAAACTTGGGGGCTAATGTCGGGGATATACCCCGCGGTATGACCCGGCTGGATGTATAACCCAGCCGGACTTGGCGACTTACTAATGACCCGCCCTGACTGGACGACTCACTAAGTGACCCGCCCGATCCAGGCGACTTATGGGTGACCTGGCAAGCGGATCAGAGGAGCGACATGACCCGGGGCCCCAGGAGGCTCAAGGCCCAGAAGGCCGTCTTATGTTATGGTAGGCCGGCTTAAGAGGAAAGGCGTGAGGAATATCTCCCTTACAAGGAATCAAGACCCGGACTTGTATCCGGCTTGTAGTAGAAGATAGGCTAGTCCTAATCCTATTTGGACTCCACATGTAACCCGCCCCTCTAACTTATATAAGGAGGGGCAGGGCACCCCAAAGAGGGACAAGTAACAAGAAACAATATCTAGGGCTAGACACAAAGGGGGAGCCGGCTTATGCGGCAACTCTCGATGAGCATAATAAGACCTAGCCTCAAACAGCATGTAGGGCTATTCCGGATGATGTTTCCCGGGGCCCGAAGCTGTATAAATCCTCGTCTTGTGTGATGATCCGCCTAGCGTCTCTCGATTCCGCCCAACCCCTCTCAAGCTACCACATAGATGCGTTGGCCTCGCGACTAAGTCCTTGCAAGAGGACATCTGCCGTGACAAATCCACGACAGGCTTCTAGCAAGAACCGTTCTTACCTACGCATCAAAACCACAACGATTTTTCGTCAAGTGTGCTGTTTTAACCTTCAACAAGGACCGGGCGTAGCCACACTCGATTCAACTAAAGTTGGAGAAACAGACACTCACCAGCCACCTATGTGCAAAGCACGTCGGTAGAACCAGTTGTAAGCATATGCGTAATGTCGGTATGAGCCGCTTTATCCAACAATACCGCCGAATCAAAGTATGACATGTTGGTAAGCAGTATGACTATTATCGCCCACAACTCTTTGTGTTCTACTCGTGCGTATAACATCTACGCATAGACCTGGCTCGGATGCCACTATTGGGGAACGCGGTAATTTCAAAAAAAAAATCCTACGATCACGCAAGATCTATCTATGTGATGCATAGTAACGATAGGGGAGAGTGTGTCCACGTACCCTCGTAGAACGAAAGCGGAAGCGTTTAGTTAACGCGGTTGATGTAGTCGAACGTCTTCGCTATCCAACCGGTCCAAGCACCGAACGTACGGCATCTCCGCATTCAGCACACGTTCATCTCGGGGACGTTCCTCATACTCTTGATCCAGTTGAGGCCTAGGGAGAGTTTCGTCAGCACGACGGCGTGGTGACGGTGATGATGAAGTTACCGGCGCAGGGCTTTGCCTGAGCACTACGACGATATGTCCGAGGTGTGTAACTGTGGAGGGGGGCACCGCACACGGCTAAACAATGTCAACTTGTGTGTCTATGGGGTGCCCCCTCCCCCGTATATAAAGGAGTGGAGGAGGGCGGAGGGCCGGCCCTCTATGGCGCGCCCTGGAGGAGTCCTACTCCCACCGGGAGTAGAATCCCTCCCCCCCCCCCTTTCCCTAGTTGGACTAGGAGAGGAAGGAAGGGGAAGGAAGGAGGAAGGAAGGGGAAAGAAGGAGGAAGGAAGGGGGCACCCAATTCGGATTGGGCTTGGGGGAGGGCGCGCCCCCTCCTAGGCTCTCTTCTCCTCTCTCCCACTATGGCCCAATAAGGCCCATATACTTCTCGGGGGGTTCCGGTAACCTCCCGGTACTCCAGTATATGCCCGAACTCACCCGGAACCATTTCGATGTCCAAACATAGGATTCCAACATATCGATCTTTATGTCTCGACCATTTCGAGACTCCTCTTCATGTCTGTGATCACATCCAGGACTCTGAACTACCTTCGGTACATCAAAACACATAAACTCATAATACCAATCGTCATCGAACGTTAAGCGTGCGGACCCTACGGGTTCGAGAACTATGTAGACATGACCGAGACACGTCTCCGGTCAATAACCAATATGGGAACCTAGATGCTCATATTGGTTCCTACATATTCTACGAAGATCTTTATCGGTCAAACTGCATAACAACATATGTTGTTCCCTTTGTCATCGGTATGTTACTTGCCCGAGATTCGATTGTCGGTATCTCAATACCTAGTTCAATCTCGTTACCGACAAGTCTCTTTACTCGTTCCGTAATAATTCATCCCGCAACTAACTCATTAGTCACAATGCTTGCAAGGCTTATAGTGATGAGTATTACCGAGAGGGCCCAGAGATACCTCTCTGAAACACGGAGTGGAAAATCCTAATCTCGATCTATGCCAACCCAACAAACACCTTCGGAGACACCTGTAGAGCACCTTTATAATCACCCTTTTACGTTGTGACGTTTGATAGCACACAAAGTGTTCCTCCGGTATTCGGGAGTAGCATAATCTCATAGTCCGAAGAACTTGTATAAGTCATGAAGAAAGTAGTAGCAATGAAACTAACACGATCATAATGCTAAGCTAACGGATGGGTCATGTCCCATCACATTATTCTTCTAATGATGTGATCCCGTTCATCAAATGACAACACATGTCTATGGTTAGGAAATATAACCATCTTTGATTAACGAGCTAGTCAAGTAGAGGCATACTAGGGACTATAGGTTTTGTCTATGTATTCAACATGTACTCAGTTTCCGGTTAATACAATTCTAGCATGAATAATAAACATTTATCATGAATTAAGGAAATAAATAATAACTTTATTATTGCCTCTAGGGCATATTTCCTTCATCTACATCCCCCTAATGCTCACCGCCTTCTCCTCAACTGCTACAACAGTGACACCCTTGCCATTTTCGGCCATTGAGGAAGGAAAGGGAGATGGAAGAGTATGAAAATCGGGGTTTTGCTCTGTTCTATGGGCGCTGGAGGCAATGGAGAAGGCGTGAAATGGACTAGATCCATCCTCCTCTCTTTATAGACTAGTAAAAAATACCAAAGGCCGGGATGACATGCGGTAACTCCACCATTTCCCAAGACGACATGCATTATGAGCACGCGTGAGTCGAGGGATTTTTGTTGATGATGTCACAGAAAATCCGGAGCACGATCCCTTTATTGAGGGAATGTGCCAATGGTAACGGCCTCGAGCCACGATAAACTCGGCATAATAACCACTGATGTGACCTTTTAGTTTTATCGTACGTGGTGGCGGTTCAGTTTTCGGTCAAAATTGTCAGAACACGACCCAATCGACCCACTGTGCCAGCACTACAAAACTTTGTCGTTAAGCAACCGAGGTTTCAATCGGGTCTACGGATCTAGTACAAACATTTTGAAGAAGGCGCTGTCGAAACTCCTCGGATATCCAAATAATATCACTTCTCGGATTAAGGTACGATTGCATAGAGGAAGACGTTGGAAAAAGAACGTGAGGACTTCGGATCCAGAGGTGTCATCATACAGAAATCGGCATAGAAGCATCAAGTTCTTTAAACTCATCTACGTAGGCGAAGATCGAATTAAAGCCATTCCGAGGAGTCAATCAATGACCTCAGGTTGAAGGCCAAGTCAGGAGATACTGACGGTGTCCTAGAGTAGGGGGTGCTAGCCACGTCGGCCTGCCATTCATGGGCCGGGTCGAGGACCCCCAGATAACTAAAGAATGTGCATGTTTACCATGACCCCCAGCGTACTCAAGATGGAATCCTTCGAAGACTTGGCACACACTTCAAGACATGATCAAACCATAAGCAAATTTATACTTAGATTTAATCGACCTACATCTAACCTTAGGTACACCAGTCCCTATATAAGCCGAGGGGTTTTAGTCCGTAGGGTCAAGTTAAGTTAGATTCATACACATACAATCTCGAGGTAGGCCATCCTGTACTTTGTAACTGAAGCAGTACGTAACGTTTTACCTCTTCGAGGGGCCTAAACCTAGGTAAACATTGTGTCTTTAGTTCGTCTTATTACCATCTAGCCAAGATCACCAGCTCAGGGCCCCTACCCGTGATCCGTCGAATTTAACCATGACACCTGCTTGGCATGTATCTAATCAAACCGTGCTAGCACGTAGCCCACCCGGGATCGACCACGAGGCTGGGCATGAGTGTCGGCACGACATGGACTATTTACCTTTTTTCAGAACTTTTTATATATTGGCCCCCAAAGCAGTCCAAATAGGCCCAAAACAGCCCAAATCAGACGGGCTGGTGGTTAAACGTGCCGGTGGGCCGACCCCTTTTCTTGCGCCGTAGGCCGTGCCGTGCAGGCCAGGTCTCTTTCTCTCTGCTGCCTAAAAAAAAAGACCTCTCTCTGTGGGAGTCAAACTCAAGCCTCGGTCAACTGACGCTGAAGCATCACGAACTACCGCCGATAACTCCGGCGGTCGCCGTTCCCCGATGGACTCCTCTTCGTCCTCCGTCCCCGCGGCTGCGGCTGCGGAGGGGGCGCCTCCGGCGGGGGAGAATCTGGCTGTGTTCTGGCACGAGGGCATGCTTGCCCACGACGCCGGCCGCGGCGTGTTCGACTCGGGCCGCGACCCGGGCTTCCTCGACGTGCTCGACCACCACCCGGAGAACGCCGACCGCGTCCGCAACATGGTCTCCATCCTCCGCCGCGGGCCCATCGCGCCCTTCCTCTCTTGGCACTCCGGCACCCCCGCCCACGCCAGCGAGCTCCTCTCCTTCCACTCCCCAGGTCTGCCCCCAAATCTGCTCGCACAGTCAACTAACCTAGGGTGCTAAACCTCCTATCGACCTCCAATCATTCCTTACTATACCTTGTTTTAATCCTTGTAGTGTGCTGTATATGTCGTTTGAGTTGACAAAAGGAACTGTTTTGTAACTTGTAATTACTCGTTTGGATTCAGAAACCATGTTCATGTTCATTCGGGAAATAATTCAGTTCCTGTAAAATTATGTGAGGGCACTTTCTTGAACCTTAATCTTGTGTTCCTAACGGACCCTTAATCTTGTTGTGATCTTCAGAATACATTGAGGAGCTCGTGCAGGCGAATGCCAGTGGACCCAAGAAGTTATGTGAGGGCACTTTCTTGAACCCTGGTTCATGGGGTGCTGCGCTTCTGGCTGCCGGAACAACCTTATCAGCTATGAGGCACATACTAGATGGGCATGGGAAGATAGCCTACGCATTGGTCCGCCCCCCTGGCCATCATGCGCAACCGGACCATGCCGATGGTTACTGCTTTCTGAACAATGCCGGACTTGCGGTGCACCTGGCTTTGGATTCTGGCCGCGCAAAGGTTGCCGTTGTTGACATAGACGTGCACTATGGAAATGGTACTGCAGAGGGCTTCTATCGCACGGACAATGTATTGACAATCTCTCTTCACATGAAGCATGGTACTTGGGGTCCTTCGCATCTGCAGAGTGGCTCGTCTGATGAGATTGGGGAAGGCAAGGGGCTTGGGTACAATCTCAATATACCTTTGCCTAATGGCAGTGGGGATAAAGGCTACGAGTATGCAATGAATGAATTGGTTGTCCCGGCGATTGACAAGTTTAAACCTCAGCTTTTGGTTTTTGTCATTGGCCAAGATTCTAGCATGGTGAGCTGAGTATGCTTATTTGTTCTCCTTAGTTCACTACATGCTCTACTTGTCAATACTGCTAAATCATGTCCAGTTTCATATTCTTTTTTTTCTCGAGAAGATGCAGTCGCATTTTAGCAATTGTAATATATTGTGAAGTTAAAAAATATAGGTATCAGTGTATCCCATACCAACAACAACAACAACAACAACAACAACAACAAATCCTTTAGTCCCAAACAAGTTGGGGTAGGCTAGAGGTGAAACCCATAAGATCTCGCAACCAACTCATGGCTCTGGCACATGGATAGCAAGCTTCCACGCACCCTTGTCCATAGCTAGCTCTTTGGTGATACTCCAATCCTTCAGGTCTCTCTTAACGGACTCCTCCCATGTCAAATTCGGTCTACCCCACCCTCTCTTGACATTCTCCGCACGCTTTAGCCGTCCGCTATGCACTGTATCCCATACCATGTTGTGAAAATAGCTAGATTTCCTATAGGAACTAAGTGACTTTTTGTTTAGATAAGAAATAGGCACCCAAATTCGAGTGGAGAATTCGAACATCGGTAGCAGCCACGCCTCCCACCAACTGAGCAAGGCTCAGTTCCGCTACTTACCATCTTGTATAACAGTGTGGGACTGTGGGAATATATAAACTTCGTACCAAGGAAGATAATAAATATACTTGCGCTAAATGTATGTTTACTATCTAGATTTCTTATCATTCATGTTGGATAATCTATACTGTGGAACTGAAGTTATATACTAAACGCAAAATATTACTCCCTCCTATCCAAAATAAGTGTGTGGTTTTAGTTCAAATTTGAACTAAAACCACGACACTTATTTTGGATCGGAGGGAGTAGTATTTAGCATGTCATGTGTGGAATGTATATAAATTAAATCAAAGGGTAGCAATTGTACCTTGAAGATTGAGGTGATGTTGCATGCAGGATAATATTCTGTCTTAAACTAGATGACTCCGTTAGACGAAGTAATTGTGAATTTTCTCCATGCAGTTTGACCCAAATGGAAGACAGTGCTTGACCATGGATGGCTATAGGAAAGTTGGACAAATAATGAGGAGCCTGGCTAATCAGCATAGCGATGGGCAAATATTGATTGTCCAGGAAGGGGGTTACCACATCAGTTACTCAGCATACTGTCTGCATGCGACACTAGAAGGTGTTCTGAATCTTGAAGCCCCGTTGCTGGATGACCCAATCGCATATTATCCAGAGGATGAGAAATACACCATGAAAGTTGTCGACGTCATGAAGAAATGCTGGAAAGAATCCATTCCCTTCTTGAAGGACATTTAGAAACGCGTACGTCTCTTCAACACAGCGGCAGCGATTCTCAATTCTGAATCGTGTCATGCTCTACATTTATAGCCTTGTGCAGACCGCAAAGGGTCTGTTTATTGGAGCAACTTGAAAATGGATGCACTTTCCCTCAACCCCTGATTCCCGTATAGGTTTGGTGCGTGATTTGATTTGTAATGGTGTTTGTTGCTTATGGTTCAGATGAATATTCAGACTTTTACTTTTTCTTTTAAGAGGGAGAGGATGAAATCAGACCTTTTGCTTGAGCAGTTTGATCACAGGTCACAGTAGAAGAAGTCCGCAGACATCTTTACGCCAACTAGTGGCAAAGTCTTGATCGTCTAGTAAGGGATGTTAGCTGTTACCCGTTGAATTGAGAATCTATTTTTCGTTGCATGCCGTCCGTTGAATTGAAGAGAGCATATATCTGTTGCAAAAGCAGGGTGGTGCTACCTAGAAATGCTGCAAAGAATCGATCCCTTCATGGACGGAAGGAAGCGACGACGTCTCACCGCATCCAGCCAGATTTCGTCGCATCGTATTATACCTTTATATTCGTTTTGTACGTCATCTCTGCCGTTTCTACAGCTATCATACGCTCCACAATTGCTTCTTGCGCCGGATTGATTCTACGTCAATCATGCATGTCTTGATGAACAGTAAATTGCGAAAATTAGTAACAAAATTCAAATTATAATATTTTTTTGGCATTGAAGATGGTCGAGAGTGCAAGGAGCATGCAAATTTCCTTGGTGTTTGGACATTCGAAGAGCTCTAGAAAAAAGAAAGAAAAAACAGGTTCGAATAGTGTTCTATTTCAAAGTTTCTTTCACGGCCGATTTTCGTCTTTACGCCATGAATTTTTGCAAGCGCATTCAAGCATCTTGGATGACTCAGATTTTCTTTTACCATTTTATTCAATTTTACTGTTCTCAATCATGCTCCACAATTGTTTCTTGCGCGGTCCCTTTGTATTTTGTCAGTGGTTCACGCTGCAAGTGGGACGGTTCCTGGGAATCCCACCTTGATCCACCTAGTCCCAACACGGTTTGGGGGAAAAGAAGTGGACGTCCCATCAAAACTAGCACATATTGGGTAGAAATAAGTGGGATCCCACTTAAAAGACACACTTGCAGCTGAAAAGTCACACTTCAGAGCATCATATGTCACACTTCAGAGCATCATATGCATGCATAACTCAGGATAACATTACGGATGGATGGATCGATTGACTAGAGGATAATATATAAAGTTAAACTCCAGTTCATGTAAAAAATACAGTTAACCTTCAGTTACATATACGGATCCCATCCCATTTAACCTTCAGTTACAATTAAAATGTGTTGCATCTAGGGCTCTTTCATGGTTTTTTTTCTCTATGACGACAGGTATTCATTGGCCGGCAAGTCAGCACTGTCCTACTCCTACATAGAAAGGAAATACATCAGGTAGTTAGTGACAAGAAAATACAATTCAGTGCCAGCAAAGATCATTCTGAAGTTGGAACATGAACATGCCCATATTACTAACAGCAAACACTTAGCCATCAATGAAAATATTAGAGCCTTGTCATAACAAAAATTAGCATGTACCTTCTGTCATTGTGCAAGTGAATGAAAGGCAACCTTCTAATCAAGTTACTGTAGTTAGCAATGCATTTTGCTTAATATAGTTTGGCGATGAAAATATTAAAGCCTTGCATAACATGTGAAACCTTCAGTATATGCCAAAATAACAAAATGAATCTGAATTACAGATTCATATCTGAGAGATAAAAGAAATATGCACTAGAGATCAATTACAACTTGGGGAAACATAAAACAAAAGCACTAGTTCTACTATAACAAGGTAAACAACAGTACCAAGGTTCCATCAGACTGATTCATGTATCAATTTTGGCAGCACTACTGAAAGTGCGTTATATCGACTAGAGGTGGGGGGGTGAATAGGCGATTTTTATGAATTCTTCACTGAGAAATTTGCTGATGAGGAAATTCCTTAGCGAATAACTACTTGCAGCGGAATAAGTACTCAGAAGTAAACACAACAGAACACAAGCATAGTCATCATGATGAAATGAAGACAAGCACAGAGTACAGAAAGCGTAAACACAGGATAGCACAGGATGAAGACGGACAGATTGAAGAAATTGAACTGAGGAAATTGAGAAAGTCTTCAGTCAAAGTCTTCAAACAGATATGAACAAGCACACAACAACTGAAATGAGGGAATGAAAGAGTTGAGGAAATAGAACCAGTAAGCCTGGTGAAGACAAAGATTTGGTAAACCAGTTCCAACTGCTGTCTCAGTTGTACGTCTGGTTGGAGCGGCTAGGTATTTAAACCTGAGGACACACAGTCCTCACCGTATTCTCCTTGAGCTAAGGTCACATGACCTCGCCCAATCATTCGTGGTAAGTCTTCAGGTGACTCCCAAACCTTCACAGACTCGGTCACTCGGCGATCCACAATTCCTCTTGGATGCTCTAGACCATGACGTCTAACCGTCTGGAAGAAGCACAGTCTTCAAAGGTAACAAGCGTCGGATCCACGCAGGATCAATCTCTTCAGTGATGCTCAATCACTTTGGGTTTGAAGGTGTTTGGGTTTGGGTTTTCCTCACTTGATGATTTTCGCTCAAAGTCCTCGGAGGATGGGATGCTCTCAAATGACAAGTGTCAGTTTCTCTCGGAGCAGCCAACCAGCTAGTGGTTGTAGGGGGCGGCTATTTATAGCCTAGAGAGCAGCCTGACATGATAAGACATAAATGCCCTTTAATGATATGACCGTTAGGTGGGTAGATATTTTGGGACAGCTGGCGCATAGCACAACAACGGTCGAAATTTTGAGGCTCAAATTCCTCAGGGCTATCATGGTCCTCACCGTGTAGGCAATACGCACTGGCAAATTCCTAACTCCTCAGTCAGAACAAATTCCTCAATGACCAGAAGAACTTCGTCTCTGTCACTGAAGCAATTGACTGAACTGTATGAGATTTCCAATGGCTTCACTCGAAGGGATTGGTAGGTGTAGGATTTTGAGTTGAGCATCACATGGAAATTTTTCCTTAGTATTTCCTCGACCTCCTTTAACAGTTCGGTGTTTCCTATGACTCAAGAAAGAGAAAATGAAACTACGAAAACAAAAGTCTTCACGCTTCATGTTCCTCGAATGAATGCCAAGTCTTCAAGGTCACACCAATTTCTTCACTTTCAAAGTCTTCAGAAAGTCTTCAGAAATCCAAAGTCTTCAGTTGAAGAACTTCATTTTTAGGGGTTGACATTTTCTGTAAATATCAAACTCCTCATAGACTTATAGACCTCTGTACACTCACAAACGCATCAGTCCCTTAACCTGTAAGTCTTCAATACACCAAAATCACTAAGGGGCACTAGATGCACTTACAATCTCCTCCTTTTTGGTGATTGATGACAATATAGGTTAAGTTTTCAACGGGGATAAACATATGAAGTATAAATACTGATATTGAGAAATTTGATTACAAGATATAGAAGAACTCCCTCTGAAGATGTGCATAGTGAGGAATTTGCTTTTGAAGCAATGCACACTTGAAGAGTATAATCATGGAGATCTCCCCCTATATCTTGTAATTCATACACGCATTTGACATATAATATGAAGAATTTGAAATGCATGATGAAATATGGTGACTGATGTAATTCAACATGCGTGCATTGATATTAATAAGGAATAAGGATGCAGAAGAACTCAGCAAAAGTATCAGGCCACCATAGAGTTTAAGTTTATAACTCGATCGAGCAAAGTCATCAAAAAAACGAGAGTTGTAACTTAGCAAAAAAACGCCCATATAGGATAGACCCGCTTGAAGACTAACTCAAATTTCTCCCCCTTTGTCATCGAATGACCAAAAGGGTTGAAAATGAGGACTAATGCCCTTGAAGAATATCATGATGATGGAGGAGCGCCAGCGTTGTTGGGGTCGTGTGTCGTTGTAGGGCCTGCCGCGGTGTCGTCCAAGTCTTCATACTCATCCGTGTCGCGTGATGAAGAATATGAACTGGCTACCAAGGAAGTAACCTTGACCTTCTTGTATTTCTTCGGTGGAGGAGTAGACCAGTCAAAATCTTCCTTGAAGCCATTTTCTTCAGATCTTCTTCACCATATAGATGTGACAGAATAGCCCAGGTGCGATCGAAGACTTCATGGAGGTAGTAATGGTTTTTCTTCACTGCATTATGTGTAGCAGTCATGTTGTGAAGAATAGAACCAAACTGATGCTTAACCCATTTGTGGTTTCGATCCACCTTCTGGTGAAGACTAAGAAGCCGCTTATGGTCAGTCATCACACGAGGAGCAGTGGCTTGAGGATTTGGCTTGGATGCATTGGCAGCAGAATCATGAGTGGCAGAGTCATCATTGGTGGAATAGGATGCAACTTTGCGAAACTGACCATCCAATGGACGAATGCCTTCATCGATAATAGCAGGCGCCTTGCCCTTTTCACCAGCTGAGGAATATGTCCGCTTGAGGACTTCAATCGGGGTCAAGTAGCTGAGGTGATTCTGAAAATCAGCTTTGTAGTTGAGTGAAGACCTTGTTCTGAGGAATCTCATAATCCAAGGAGCATAAGGCTTCAGCTCAAACGGAGAAAGTGCAACATTTGCCAGAGTCCTCGTGAAGAAATCATGATAATTGATAGGGATGCCATGCATGATGTTGAATAGCAGATTCTTCATGATGCCAACAATTTCCTCATCAGATGAGTCATGGCCTTTGATAGGACTCAAAGTCTTCGTCAGAATGAGAAAGACGGTTCTTGGCACATACAACAATTCCTTCATGAGGAATTTGGTCCTTGGGGCTTGACCGGGCTTCAGAGGCTTCATTAGCACTTGCATGTAATGAGCAGTAAGTTCAGGTTCTTGGTACAGACAACGAGCACCTTCAGGTGGAGGACTGATTGGCAGGGCATGAAGTAATTCAGAGGCCGGTGCCTTGTAATGAGTGTTTTCGGTCATCCAGTCCAATACCCAAGTGTTGATATCATCAACATCACCTGTGATGTGCAGAGTTGCTTAGAACTGAAGAATAAGCTCTTCATTCCAATCAACAATGTCAGAGCAAAAGTTGAGCAGTCCAGCATCATGAAGCACACTGAGGACTTGAGAGAAGCAAGGCATTGATTCCATATCCACGTGAGGAATATGCTCGTGGTCAAAGACTTTGTCTTTGTTGAATAGCAGTGAAGAATAGAAGTTTGCTTGGCTGGCAGTCCAGAAGCGCTTCCTTCTAAGACGAGCAGAGTCATATGGGTTGAATTCAGTGAAGAAAACATGCTCGCCGAAGAAATCATCAGCCTTGAATTTCTACTTCTTTGAGAAGGGATCCTTTGGCTTGGGCTGAGGAGTATCAATCAATTGCATCACCACCTCAGGAATCGCAATCTCAGGATCAACAGACTGAGGAATTTCAGGCTCTTCTTCAGCTACAGCCTGGGTCTTCAATTCTTCATTAACATTTTCGTCAGCACTAGTGGCTGGAATTTCTTCATGGACAAATGGGGTTGCACGAGGTTCTTCAGATCCTATTTGTACTTCAGTAGTGACAGGGGACTGAGGAATTGATTGAAGTGGGGTGAACAGTGGAGAGTTGGGGTGCTGACTTTCCCAAAAGTCATCATTCAGCACATGTGTGGTACATCCAATGTCCACATCTTCATCTTCCATTTCTTCAACGCCGGCCTCTTCAGCGGTAAACTGAGGCATAGTCGAGGAGACAACTGGTGTTGAAGGGATTGCATCCACTTCAATTTCTTCATCCAACTGCTCTGACGAAGCAGCAGAAGGAATTTCTTCATCTGATTCACTTGGAATCACATAATCTTCATCAAAAGGAACAAGGTCCTTTGATGTCATGAATGAGACAAGAACGACATCAATTGGGTTGTCAATTGAGCTTGTCAAAGGCTTCATCTTCTTCGGAGCTGAAGAATCTGATGAAGTCGATGCCTTCCTTTTCTTCACAGCTGCACGCTCTGCAACCTTAGTCTTCTTCACATCTGATGCAGATGGAAGGATTGGAGTTTGCGTTGGTGCAGGAGAAGCAGAGGAATTTGGTTCATTTTCTTCAGGCACAACTGATGCAGTTGCCCTGACTTCTTCATTTTCTTCAGGCGCACCACTAGTGGATGCCCTGGCAATTTCTTCAGCGTCTGGAATGCAGTCATCATCCCTGGTACTTTCATTTTCTTCAGCATCCTGATTGCCATCAGCAGTGCTGGCATGTTCTTCAGTAGGCTGTGCAGATGCTTCAGCCTGAGGATTTTCTTGTTGCGTTGGTGCTGCAACATTTGAAGTGAATTTATCAGTCATCTTCACAAATCTGACTTTGGCTCCAAGCCAGTCAGCATAGTAGCGATCAAATTCATCACTCAGTTGCTTGATCTCAGCTTGTAAGGCAACGAGTTGTTCAGGGGAAATATTGAGGACGTTGTCCTTTAGGTAGCGCTGCTTCTTGTACTGCGCTTTCTTCACCCTTTTTCCTTCTTCAGATTTCCATTTTTCTTCTTCAATGAAGGCAGTCAAAACATGACTTTGATCAGGAGTGAGGTTCATCTCCGGCAAAGGCGTGTTTGGGTCCTTGTGCCATAGATCGATGAAATTTAGGATCAACTTCAGATCCAGTAACATTGGCACATTGCTGCCTTTGGCACTAGCGGCCCTGGCCTGCCAGTCTCTGATGATTTCGGCAAGTTCTTCATCATCAGCCTTGTCATCATCAGATGGCACTTGAAAGGCGACCTGCTTCTTGTGAGGACTCGGTCGAGAGCCTCGTCCAGCAGTGGCCTTTTTCTTCAGCAAAGAGGGGCCAGTTGAGGAATTTGGTGCAGCTGAGGAACTCGTAGAAGCTCCTGAGCAAATTGAGATGCCTGTAGTCCTTTGGCACGTGGCGAGATGCACAGGTGCAGAGGATTTAGTTGGAGCAGCTGAGGACTTTGTCGGAGGAGCTGAGGACTTTGAAGGAGGAGGAGCAGTTTGAGGGGTTGGCCGTGACGACTTCGAAGAATTTGGCCGTAAGGGCATTGCTGAGGAACTTGGCCGAGAGGGCATTGAGGGTGAAGCACTTGGCTTGTGAGCAGGCTTCTTAGGCATGGCCTTCTTAGGGTTGCTTGCAGAGGCCTCAACAGCGGTAGCAGCAGCAGCAGTCTTCATTGAATTTCCTCACTGCTTCTTTTGCCTGTTTGGCCAGTTTGGCCTGGCGCTTGGCCCATTCATCAGGATAGTCCTCACCGCGCTTGAGGCTGGTGGGATTTGCCAATTGTCCAGGTGCTAACGGAGGTCTTGGGCATGGAGGATTGAGAGCGAATTTCTTCATATACTTAGGAGTAACATATCTGTACTCCCTCCATTCCCGTGCCCATCTCCTATCAATCTTTTGAATGCGCACCTTGCGCTGATTTCTATCCTCCTCAGGGTGTGTGCAGTACCCAGCATAAATGTCATCAGGGATTTCAAAAGCAGTATTGACCTCAGGCCTCTTTCCACCCTTCTGTGGCTTCTTACCATCAGCCATTTTCTTCAGCTGGGGAATATGAATAACTGAAGTTTCTGAAGAGGTGTGCAACTTTTCTTCGAGGAACGCTGCAAATGAGTTAAGTTGATGAGAACCTAGTGATTCAGCAGCGGACATGTGTACCTGTGAACAGTGTATAGTTGCGAGGAATTTGGAGAGGTCATATGCGTTCTCAGAAGGTTTTTCAAAAAGAATAAGTTTGAGGAATTTGACCAGATGAGTTTTGAAGAATTTCACTAAGCGTTCTTTGTCTTAGGTTCCAGAGTTGTATAGATCGAAGATCCACACAATTGAGGAATCTTGAAGAAAAATTATTGCTTAGAGAAACGAATCAAGAGCAGATGACATGTGAGGTATTCAGTGTGTGAAGATTTGAAGAATAAACACCTTTGAAGATTTCTAAGAAAACATTTGAATCAAAGAGGGCAGTAAAAGTAACTTTTAATTACCCTTGACGAAGAACACGACGAACTGGGAAGTGTAGATGTGAAGTTAAATCGATTCGGATCTTCACGCTTCTAACTCGGCAGAGGAAGACAGCTACGGCGGCGGCGGAGTGAAGAAATCCGCAACTGGCGCGAGTACAACGGTGATGAGGTCGAGGCAGTGAAGCTCTTCCTCACCAGTGACGATGAAGTAGCGGCGGCGCTAGGGTTTGAGAAGCTCGAGTGGGAGTGAGAACGAGCAGTGTAAAAACGAAGTGAGGAAGGGGAGGGGGTATTTATAGTCTGAGTGAAAAACTGTACGCCCGAGGAAATCGGACGAACGTGCCCCTGGCCCTTCTCATTCGCTTGACATGTGTCACCCACGTACTGAGAGGTGGCGATCGTGTGATATCGTGGGTGAACAGAAAAATATTATTGTGGGATGCGGAACTGTTTGAGCGGCAAAGCCAAAAATTTAGATAAGATAAGTTAAAAATTCCGTTCACAAATTCTTCAGCTGACAAGGACACAGTAAAGATTTTGAACGAGTTTCAAATAGAACGCACATGAAGAATTTGTGAACAGACTGGGTTGAGTTTAGCATAGAGGGGGAAGGGTCCGATCACATTCACTTAGCAGAAAAATCAACTTGAAGAATTAGCAATAAGTGAATGCTGTAGAGGACATAAACTCATATATTATATATAGCCAATGAAGAAAAACGACGGGGATAGTGAGGACAATGCAAAGTTGAAGAATTTGAAAAATTGAGGAATTTCAAAAACGAAGAAAAAATCAAATTGAAAATTTTCAACTTTGGTTGGTGGCGTAACCCACTGTATAAGAAAGCTGATTTTAGACACCACGTACAATTGTCGTAGGGCTCTGAGAATCAATTTCTTCATTGATTGAAGAAAAACATTACTTTGTGTGTTGCACATCTAAGTCATTAATTTTGCATAAGTGTTAGGATGAGTGTTCTTTTCAAAGAACATTTGAAGATTCTAGGATATTTAGCTCACATCGCAACTTGCTAAATCTCTTCTCATCCAAGGGCTTAGTGAAGATATCGGCCAGCTGGTCTTCAGTGCTTGCGTGGTCGATGGAGATGTCGCCCTTCAACACATGATCACGAAGAAAATGATGACGAATCTGGATGTGCTTTGTCTTTGAGTGCTAAACTGGGTTATGAGCAATCTTGATAGCGCTCTCATTGTCGCAGTAGAGAGGCACATTCTTCACGTTGATGCCATAGTCCTTGAGTGTTTGCTTCATCCATAGTAATTGAGCACAACACGATCCAGCAGCAATGCACTCAGCTTCTGCAGTATATAGTGATACGCAGTTCTGTTTCTTCGAGGACCAACAGACCAAAGATCGTCCGAGGAAATGGCATGTGCCTGACGTTGACTTGCGGTCCACACGATCACCAGCATAGTCAGAGTCTGAATATCCAATGAGATCAAAGGAAGAGCCCTTGGGATACCATAATCCAAGTGTTGGTGTGTGAGCTAGATATCGAAGAATGTGCTTCACAGCCTTATGGTGTGATTCCTTCGGTGTAGCTTGAAACCGGGCACACATGCAAACACTAGGCATAATATCCGGCTTAGATGCACATAGATACAATAAAGAGCCAATCATGGAACGGTATACCTTTTGATCGAAGTCTTTACCATTTTCATCAGTGCACAGATGGCCATTTGTGGGCATTGAAATTTTGACCCCTTTGCAATCTTGCATGCCAAATTTCCTCAATACATCTTTGAGGTATATCTCCTGAGATATGAATATGCCATTGCGCTGTTGACGAATTTGAAGACCTAAAAAGAATTTCAGTTCTCCCATCATAGACATTTGATATTTTTCACTCATCATATAGGCAAATTCATCATTGTAACGTTGGTCAGTACAGCCAAAAATGATATCATCAACATAAATTTGGCACATAAACAATTCACCATCATAAGATTTAGTGAAAAGAGTTGGGTCGAGTGAACCGGGTTTGAAGCCTTTCTTCATGAGGAATTCCTTCAAAGTATCATACCACGCCCGAGGGGCCTGCTTGAGGCCATACATGGCCTTATTGAGCTGAAGACTTTGTCAGGATGCTTTGGATCTTCAAAACCTGGGGGTTGAGCAACATATACTTCTTCCTCAAGCTTACCATTGAGGAATGCACTTTTCACATCCATTTGTTGTAAGATGATATCATGATGGTTAGCATAAGCAAGTAATATGCGAATAGCCTCAAGTCTAGCAACAGGTGCAAAAATTTCATCGAAATCAATTCCTTCAACTTGTGTGTAGCCTTGAGCTACAAACCGTGCCTTATTCCTCATCACAAGGACATTTTCATCTTGCTTGTTGCGGTAGATCCACTTTGTGCCAGTGATATTGTTGAGCTCGAACTGATGTAATTCTTCTTGCATAGCTTGAATCCACTCAGGCTCCAGAAATGCTTCATCTACCTTAGTAAGCTCTGTGATAGAGACAAAAGCAAAGTGCCCACGAAAGTTAGACAAATGTGAAGCTTTTGAGCGTGTGAGAGGACCTGGTGCTTCAATGTCATCGATGATTCTCTCAGTTTGCACTTTGTTTGCAACGCGAGGATGAGCGGGTTGTCGTCGAGGAATTCGATCTGCATTTTCTTCAGGACCATTTTCCTCAGCACCATTTTCTTTAGGTGCACCAGCTCGACGTTCTTCACGTTCTGGAATGAATTCTTCAGCAGATTCTTCGGTAGGAATGACATCCTCAGTAGCCTTGAACTTGATAGCTTCCTCAGGTGCTGGTTCATCTAACACAGGAGGTAGGTGCTCTCTTTGCGAGCCATTAGTTTCATCGAACCCACATCTACAGTTTCAACAACTTTGTGAAGAACGTTGTTGAAGACTCTGTAGGTGTGCGAGTCCTTTCCGTAACCAAGCATAAAACCCTCATGTGCTTTCGGTGCGAATTTAGAATTGTGATGAGGATCTCTAATCCAACATTTAGCACCGAAAACTTTGAAATAACTTACATTGGGCTTTTTGTCAGTGAGGAGTTCATAAATAGTCTTCTTGAAGAATTTGTGAAGATATACTCTGTTGATGATGTGGCACGTAGTATCAATTGCCTCAGTCCAGAAACGACGAGGCGTCTTGTATTCATCAAGCATAGTGCGGGCCATCTCAACAAAAGTTCTGTTCTTGTGCTCCACGACGCCATTCTACTGAGGAGTATAAGGAGCAGATAACTCATGAGTAATACCAAGTTCATCAAGATAGTCATCAAGACCGGAATTCTTGAACTCGGTCCCATTGTCACTTCTGATGTGCTTGATCTTCACACCAAAGTTGGTTGAAGCCCTCGACGAAAATCGTTTAAAGACTTCCTGCACCTCATGTTTGTAAGTGACAATGTGCACCCATGTGTAACGAGAATAATCATCAACAATAACAAAGCCATATAGAGATGCATCATTTGTAACTGCAGAATAATCATTAGGACCAAAGAGATCCATGTGAAGCAATTCAAATGGTCGAGTGGTAGTCATGATAGTCTTCGCTGGATGTTTGGCCTTCGTCATCTTTCCAGCTTCACAGGCTCCGCACAAGTGATCCTTGAGGAATTTGACATTCTCAATGCCAATGACATGCTTCTTCTTCGCAAGCGTGTGCAGATTCCTCATGCCAGCATGATCAAGTCGTCGATGCCATAGCCAGCCTTCTGAAGCTTTTGCAAGTAGGCATACGGCCGGTTGTGGTCCTGTAGAGAAATCAACAATGTACAAGTCTCCTCTCCTAAAGCCTTCGAAGACTTTGGAATTGTCAGCTTCCATGATCACAACACAATGATATTTGCCAAAGACAACAACCATATCAAGATCACAAAGCATCAAGACAGACATGAGGTTGTATCCTAAGGACTCGACAAGCATGACGTTGTCCATGTGTCGATCCTTTGAGATCACAACCTTACCTAGACCCAATACCTGACTTTTGCCTTTGTCAGCGAAGATGATATATGCTTCAGATGCAACGATGATAAAGGAGCATCCATCAATAGATTCTTGTCACCAGTCATGTGATTTGTACATCCACTATCGAGGACCCACTCATTGGCTTTGGGTTGATCATCCTGTAGATGAATTAGTGAAGCTTACGAACTCATATACTTCATCAGTGAAGAATATGACATCAATACCATCAGATCAATTTCGTCAAGCAATAGAACAGATAAAGCAGTATGAGGACGTGAGAAATGAAAGTTCATTTCTTCATGATTAGCCTGCATCCTTTCAAGCATTCTTCAGGTCTCCAGCAAATTCTTCAGACATTTTAAGCACGTCTGGAGACCTGACCCTACATAAAAGATTAGTTCTTTTTCTTCACCACCCACATCTGAAGGGGTGGCAAAGAATTCATCACTCTGGGAGCACCATATGAGAAAGGTGGCATAGAAGCCAGTCCACTTCATTTCACATAAGATGGGTTAGGATAAGCATATGAATAAGCAGAGAAATTCTTCGAGGACTTATGAACATAATGGTTAGAAGAATAATGCTCATATTCATATCCCTTAGCTCTTCCCTGCGAAACAGAGGGGTTAGCACGATGATGATCATATGAGGATTTTGATCCTTTTGAGGAATTTGATCCACGTGAGAAATTTGGTCAGTATGAGGACTTGGATCCATATGAAGAATTCGGTCCATATGAAGAATTTGATTTGGAGTTCCTATTCTTCACAGGTGGTGTCATGAGGACATTCACCTGAAGATTTTCAAGGCAACTTTTGGGAACCCAGATTTTCTTCATAGGGGAACCGTTCCTGTAGTTAGTACCAACATATCTAGCAAATACTTTACCATTCTGATTTTTGAACAGTTTATAGTTGGAGTCAAATGACTCATCAGAAGATTGAGGAGATTCACATGTAAAGCCATATAAATTGGATGGATCCATTGGAGGTACCTTTGCAACAACCCATGAGGTTTTGAGGTACTGCTCAGGTTTCCAATATGTCCCATCAGCATTGAGTTTCCTCTCAAAGGCAATACCCTCTTTCCTAGGGTTCCTGTTGAGGATCTGCTTTTTAAGCACATCACAAAGAGTCTGATGCCCTTTGAGGCTTTTGTACATGCCTGTCATGTACAATTCCTTCAGCCCTGCATCATCAGTGATACTAGCAATGTCCTCAGATGAGGAGTTAGTGATAGTAGAGGCAGATGAAGAATTTGTAGCATTAGAAGCATTTGAACGTTCATGTGAAGAATTAGCAGATTCACGTTCAATGCACTTCAAACATGGAGGAACAAATTCTTCCCGAGTAGCGCTGATTTGTTGAGCAAGTAATGAATCACGCTCCTTCTGAAGATCTTCATAACTCACCCTTAGCTTCTCAAGATCTTGCTTTCTTTGAAGAAATTCATAAGAAAGCTTCTCGTGATCAGATAAGAGAGTGTTATGATGACCTTGAAGGTTGTCAAACCTAGACTGAAGTCTCTGAAGATTTTCAATCAAGGTTTTAGTGTGATCCATTTCTACACCCAACATATCATCACTTTTATCTAGCATGTTTTGAACCTTTTCAAAAGCCTTTTGTTGTTTCACAGCAATCTTAGCAAGTTTAGAGTAGCTGGGCTTGAGGTTTTCATCAGATTCATCCTCACTAGATTCAGAGGAGGCGTATTTAGGTACCTTGGCACCCTTTGCCATGAAGCATGGTGTAGAAGATGATGATTCTGGTTCGAATGTCATCGCATTGAGAGATTCCTTGAAATCCTTAAACCAAGGATCATGACGGGTTCGATGACCTTCATAGACCTCAGAGAGTCGGTCCCAGATAAGCTTTGCATGGTTGAGATGCATGACGTTCCTGAACTGATTTTGAGAAAGACACGAGCAGATGACGTCCTTCGCCGTAAGGTTGAGAAGAGTGCACTTGCGAATGTCATCAGCTTCCGCCATCTTGCACAGATCAGTAAGACCAATCTCGGTGACGGTCCACAGCTTGCTGTTCATTGCCATGAGGCGCTTCCTCATCATGGCCTTCCACTTGGGATAATCATGACCGTCAAAGATGGGGCATGTCACTTTCTTCATACCTGCGGTCAACATAACTAAAACTCCAGGCGGTTAAACCAAAATCACACAGAACAAGGGAGTACCTTGCTCTAAAACCAATTGAAAGTGTGTATCGACTAGAAGGGGGGGAGGGTGAATAGGCGATTTTTATGAATTCTTCACTGAGGAATTTGCCGGTGAGGAAATTCCTTAGCGAAGAACTATTTGCAGCGGAATAAGTACTCAGAAGTAAACACAACAGAACACAAGCATAGTCATCATGATGAAATGAAGACAAGTACAGAGAACAGAAAGCGTAAACACAGGATAGCACAGGATGAAGACGGGCAGACTGAAGAAATTGAACTGAGGAAATTGAGAAAGTCTTCAGTCAAAGTCTTCAAACAGATATGAACAAGCACACAACAACTGAAATGAGGGAATGAAAGAGTTGAGGAAATATAACCAGTAAGCTTGGTGAAGACAAAGATTTGGTAGACCAATTCCAACTGTTGTCTCAGTTATACGTCTGGTTGGAGCGGCTAGGTATTTAAACCTGAGGACACACAGTCCTCACCATATTCTCCTTGAGCTAAGGTCACATAGACCTCGCCCAATCACACGTGGTAAGTCTTCAGGTGACTCCCAAACCTTCACAGACTCGGTCACTCGGCGATCCACAATTCCTCTTGGATGCTCTAGACCATGATGCCTAACCGTCTGGAAGAAGCACAGTCTTCAAAGGTAACAAGCATCGGATCCACGCAAGATCAATCTCTTCAGTGATGCTCAATCACTTTGGGTTTGAAGGTGTTTGGGTTTGGGTTTTCCTCACTTGATGATTTTCGCTCAAAGTCCTCGGAGGATGGGATGCTCTCAAATGACAAGTGTCAGTTTCTCTCGGAGCAGCCAACCAGCTAGTGGTTGTAGGGGGCGGCTATTTATAGCCTAGGGAGCAGCCTGACATGATAAGACATAAATGCCCTTCAATGATATGACCGTTAGGTGGGTAGATATTTTGGGACAGCTGGCGCATAGCACAGCAACGGTCGGAATTTTGAGGCTCAAATTCCTCAGGGCTATCATGTTCCTCACTGTGTAGGCAATCCGCACTGGCGAATTCCTAACTCCTCAGTTAGAACAAATTCCTCAGTGACCAGAAGAACTTCATCTCTGTCACTGAAGCAATTGACTGAACTATATGAGATTTCCAATGGCTTCACTCAAAGGGATTGGTAGGTGTAGGATTTTGAGTTGAGCATCAGATGGAAATTTTTCCTTTGTATTTCCTCGACCCCCTTTAACAGTACGGTGTTTCCTATAACTCAAGAAAGAGAAAATTAAACTACGAAAACAAAAGACTTCACGCTTCATGTTCCTCGAATGAATGCCAAGTCTTCAAGGTCACACGAATTTCTTCACTTTCAAAGTCTTCGGAAAGTCTTCAGAAATCCAAAGTATTCAGTTGAAGAACTTCATTTTTAGGGGTCGACATTTTCTGTAAATATCAAACTCCTCATAGACTTACAGACCTGTGTACCCTCACAAACGCATCAGTCCCTTAACCTAGATGTCTTCAATACACCAAAATCACTAAGGGGCACTAGATGCACTTACAACTATTTAGTACATGCAAAAGACCAACCGGGCGTATAGATGAACAAAATAAATGAGATAGTTACAGTGCCATAAGAAAGAAAAGCATTTACAGTCCAGCACTATCCAAATTGATAACAACAATCAAGAGAATATACATTGTGACCACTACAAGCAGTGCCCCAAAAAACTGAAGCTTAATAGCCTACAAGATTGCTTATACCATATGAGAAGTACCTATATACTATTGTCATTTACGATGTGATTCCAAAACAGAGTTGTACAATAGGGACAATAAACAACAGTACCAAAGTACCAAGTGCATAATGTACCAAAAGTGCAAAGTATAACTAGCAGAATTACCTTAGGTGGTTACAGCATCCTCTTGATCACCACCATGGTCTCCAACTGTTGGTTCCGCCTTTTGGCGATCTGCAATATTGAAGGCATTCAAAATGAAACATTCAACATGGAAGGTATTACATAAAGTACGGAAAAATAATAAAAAACATATTACCAGCTGCTTGAAACCAATCCTCGAGGCACATCAGCTTCTCAACAGTACTCGGGGTCAAACTACTTATTTGTTCAGTGATGATCCTTCCAGCATTGCTGAATCCAGCCTTTGCAGGCACTGTAGACGCGGACACTGCCAATATGTCCCGTGCTATAGCTGCAAGCACCAGATACTTTGGGAAGTGAATCTCCCACCACTTTAAGATATCCAATTTCTGTTTGTCCGATTTTTACTTATGCACCCGCAGAATTACTTGTGCAGCTGCAGAATTGAACATTCACATGAATGCTCCAGATTGTGCATATTTACTTGAATGTTGCACTAAATGGCAACCTTTGCATGTGCATAATTCTAAATTGTACTGAATGGCAGTTGTTGCCCCCAACTAAACTAAAGTGAATGGCAAAATCTTGCCCTAAACTTGAAGAGAACTAAACGGGAACTATTGCCTAGAACTAAACTGGCCTTGGGAGAAGATGGCAAAATAGATTAATTTGTGAGCATGTCATTGCAAGATGGTGCAGGTAGCGAAACAGATCAACTAAACTAAACTGAACTACGGCCCAAAACTGAACACTTGAGCAGAATTGAACACAAACCAAGCCAGGAGTGAGTCCAAATGCATTATGCATCAGCAAAACACACCACCCACTGAACAATTTTCAGTAATGACTGAACCCACATATTATTCTTGCATGTATTTCAAAGAATATGTCAATTATTCCAAGAAAAATGACAGATAATCAGATCCTCCTAACTTTCATTGACGTATGCAAGATTGAACTAGCTCTATATGGTGGAAAGGAAAGCAAGCATCTTGAATCTGAGGGACTGTCTTGAATCTGATGCATCACCTGCTGCCGACGATGCATCCGACACCTTGGGCGTCGGGATTGATCCGACGCCTTGGGTGTCGGAGTTGGGACAGCCGACGACCCGGGGGTCGTGATTGATGCTGTCGGCGACCTGGGGGTCGGGGTTGGTGTTGCCGGCGGCCTGCCCATTGCTGGGAGGTAGGGGAGGGGCGGAGTAGGGAGAAGCTGCGAGGTAGGGGACGGTGGAGTAGGGAGAAGCTACGAGGTAGGGGAGGGGCTACGTGCGAGTCGGAAGAGGTGGGGTGCGTCGTGCAGCGGCGGCTGCCATCAATCGGCGACGACGGTGGGTGTGCACTGCAGCGCCGTCCTCCCTGCACCAGAAGCTATCGGGATGGGCTAACAGAGTAAAGTGGGGTTCCAGTGGGCTAATGAGGCTAGCCCACTTAATTTCTTTCTGGTCCAATGGACTCCCACTAAGGCTTTGTTCGGTTACACCCTGTCTCAAGAGGATTGGAGGGGGTTTGGGAAGGATTTGACTTGTATGGGATTTAATCCCTGCCAAACCTCTTCAAATTCATGCCAACCGAACACAGCCTAAGGAGTTTTAAGTGGGATGGGAAGTCTAGTCCCACTTATTCCCATTCGCACCTGCAGCGTGATCAGTGGTAGATAGACTAGACATCCCTCTAGCCGACCCATTTTGCGGTCGACCGTTCGTTTGTCAGTGCGCCGGCATCTTTTGCTGGGATGACTACTGTTAATAATATTTGCCTATTTGATTTGCTGCTTCTTATTTGACCTGGTGGTTTTGGACTAGCCGACGTCGACCTGTGGTTATGTCGAGATGTGACTGCAATGCGCCACAGCTTTGGTTGTGCTCCGGCAACGCGTGCAGGTGCAGCTCGCTCGCTCACTCGGCTTGTGTAGCCGCCCCGCCACGCCAGGACGATGCCACGCGTACCGAGGGGCTCTGCGTGGGTAGGCCCGATGACGAAATCCTTTCCTCCACTCCGCTTCAGCTCGCGAGAGCAGACGCGCTTCAGACGCTGCTCCTGCCGACAGCGCTCGTGCGGCCGACCACTGAAAACAGCTCGGCTTATCATCGTTTTTCCCTTGACGCAGCCTCGGTAACCTTCGGCGTTAAGGCTGAGGTTGAGGCAGAGTAGCTGTTAACTGTTGTGGTTTGGACTCTGTTCGAAAATACGAATGCAATGTCTGCATAGCATAGCAATATTGTTAACTGAAGTTTAAAGTGCTTTTCATGACAAATCTAGATCAAAGTTATCTCGTACGTACCACAGTTTTGAAAACCAGTTAGTCTTGCAAAAATGCATACTAGTGGTCAAATTAAATTATTTTTTTGTGAAGAGAGATCAAATTTAACTCGGACTACTCAACAACTCAAAGATGATACTGAAAACGAAGTCTCACAAATAGTCCTGAAAGGATGCGACAACTAATTACTGCGAAAGCCAGGGGTGCCAAACGAAATATTCCACCGTAGGAATAGGATAAAGGCGCCGGTCACGCGTGTGCGTCAAACGAGATCAGCGTCTCGTGGATCCTACGGCCCATTCCCCCCGATCCCCTCCCACTTTTTCGTGCTTTACTCCAAAGCGCAAGGCGCCTTCTCGCTTCCGCCCCTCTCCTTCTTCCTCGCCCTCCTCTCCGCCCGCCGCCTGCTCTGCTCGCCGTCCGATCCGCCGCCCCCCGCCCGTCTCCATGGGTCTGCTGTCCAACAGGTACAGCTCCGAATCGCCCATTCTCTTGATTTCATGCCCTGCGCTGCTGCAATGGCTTCTAATTTGCTCTGCATCGGTGAATTGATTGTTTATCGTTGTTCGGTTTCCCCCCTTTGGTTGGTTTAGGATCGGGAAGGAGAGCCTGAAGGCGGGGGATCACATCTACTCGTGGAGGGCCGCGTGGGTCTACGCGCATCACGGTGCGGAATCTGTTCATTCCAATATCATTACTTCCAGTTCTGATTAAATCGTATTAACTCGCTTCCGTGTAGGTTTTGGTTTCGGTTGTTAATTGATTGGTTTATAAGTTTTGGACCTATGAATTTAGAAGAGTAGGAATTCGTCTGTAATGCCATGTGTCTCTAGTTCTAAGTGGAAACCTAACCCGGTTTATTTCCAGAAAACATTAGATCTTTGTGGTTTGGCAATTTTAGGCAATTGGGAGTTCAATAAACTAAACTGGGAGGCATGCAGATGCGTCCACAGCTAGATCTTGGTAACCGTTTAGTGCTTTGATTTGCCGGATAACAGATGGTTGTCACCACCAGCCACTCTGGTTTGGACGCGTGAATGCAAACCTCTTCTGTGTATAGCATATGTTTACTCAGCCCATACTATACAGGGGGCATCAACTTGTGTATGTGAGAAAATACTTACCAGGAAATCAAGTTATGAAATTGCAAAAAACAAATAATTGGTCTAGCTGTAGCGGAAACCTCTGTTGCCACTATATCGGAAATTATCTGTGCATTTTGTCAGAACAGCAATAGGTGCTTCGCTCTTGTAGCTTTGTGCACGTATAACCGTATATTTCTCTGCAGGAATATATGTGGGCGATGATAAGGTTATTCATTTTACCAGAGGAAGGGACCAAGAGGTCGGAACAGGAACGGTCATTGATCTTCTTCTTGTGAGTTCTGGCCCTACTAGAAGCACCACGCCATGCTTGGTATGCAGCAGCGAAGAAGCCACAACCGCCGCGGAGACAAATGGTGTGACATCCTCTTGCCTCAGCTGTTTCCTGACAGGTGGTGCCCTGTACCGTTTCGAGTATGACGTCAACCCGGCACTTTTCCTTGCCAAAGTGCGAGGAGGGACCTGCACGCTTGCCGCCACTGATCCCGACGAGGTGGTTGTCCGACGCGCCAAATACTTGTTGACCAATGGTTTCAGGTGCTACAGCCTGTTCAAGAACAACTGCGAGGACTTTGCGATATACTGCAAGACTGGTCTGCTTGTGGCTGAGCAGGGAAATGTCGGGCTCGGGCAGAGTGGGCAGGCTGTGTCCATCATTGGCGGCCCTCTTGCTGCTGTGGTTTCGACCCCTTTCCGCCTAGTAACCACGAACATCTATGGAGTGGCGGTGATGGCTGTCGGGGTGTACTGTGTCAGCAGGTACGCGGGTGACATTGGCAACCGCCGAGATGTATTGAAAGTCGAAGTGGAGGACCTGACTGCCGGGCTCGCAAGCGGCCGGATTCGTCCGGCGAACATCAGTCAGCTGGCCACTCCGGGGCAAGTCCAGGTTCCGGCAGTGACCACACTCGTTGCTGCGTAGAATGCAGCACTGATGTTGTAAAATATGGAGATGTATACATCACCATCACTACTTATATATGTACCACCGAAATCGTTGTTCAAACCTGCTAAAACTGTGCCAAGAGTGAAATTCCCATTCACCAAGGGCTGTGTGTTGAGTGTTGTATCTGCTACGGTTGTGTATGGTTTCTCTTTATTAGTATTGTAAAGAAGGTTGAACATTGGTGTGTGGTTTTCTCGAATTTGTATGAAGATTTCCGCTCCTGTCTATTTATGGCTTCTGTTTTCACTTCTTGGGCAAACGTTTGCACATTGCAGAAAATATCACCTGAGCCAGCATTCATTCTTAACATGAGGTGTGAGTGTGTCAACAAAACCTGAACCTGTGTTGTGCTTGTCTGCCAACAAAATGGAACAGCAGTTCTACAAACACATTTTTTCGAGATCCTGTCTTTAGATAGCTCATATCTAAATAAGAAACTGATGGTGTGCATGTAACAATATACAGAAAAATGTTCAAATCTTATATAAATTCTTTGAGATCTCTGAAGCGGCTGCTTATAAGAGTGTATAGAGTAACAGAATTTGGTCTCACCTTTTGCTTTTGGGAGGAAGTATTAGAACTATTTTTATACCATAACCTATTTCTGGATTGCGGGCCAGTTTATTCTGTTGATCAGATAGAACCCCACGGGCATCGCAGCCCTGAGGATTACCAGGATCGAGCACATTTATCTCATGAATCGGATAAGTTAGAATGTTTCTGTGGAGATTAGCTAAACATTGCCTACTGAGGACGTGCATTGCCGCCAGAAAATGTCTACTACGAGTTCATGTGGTATGTGTGGCGCCGAGGATTTATGGAGGCACCCTCTTCTGGAATGTACAATGTCTAGATGTATATGGGCACTTGATTGGTCATAGGTTCATCTCTGAACTGGCAAACAAATCCGTTCGAGGCATGGGAGCACCAACCCTGGTTGCTTCTCGGCGAGGGAAGGCTCCTCCCACTAGATATGCAAAAATTCATGTTGATGCCGGCGTTGCTAGGTCAGGGATTGGGGGCTCTGCGGCTGCAGTTTGTCGTGATGATGCTGGAAATTACCTTGGATCATCCGCACTTATTGTGCACGGTGTTCTGGACGTGGCCACACTCGAAGCCAGTGCATGCCGAGAGGCGTTGTGTATAGACGATGACCTTTCGCTGCGGAATATTGTGATTGCATCAGATTTGACTCAAAGCAGGTGGTCAGCGATATTACTAGGGGCACGGTATGGCTTGATCATCAACAAAATTAACTTGAGGGCATCGAGTGCAACTGCAGCTTCAGTTTCGAAGGGCGAGCTTCTAATGTTGAAGCGCATAGTTTAGCCCAGTTTTCTCGCTCTGGGGCGTCATGTTTGGCTAAGCCAACCCCATAATCCCATCTGTATCCCATACTTTGTGAACTTTGATTAATAAAGCTTGGCAGTTGAAAAAAACAAAGTTCTTCTGAAGCGGATCGAAGCCCATGTATAGGTAGCTGGTGCGCAAGCTTACTCAACTTTGAATTCTACCTTTCACTTCGTTTCAGTTCCTAGTACATCTGCAACTGTTTCCTAGTACATCTACAACTGCAAGGGGCCGGCCGAAGCACCAGTGCATCACTCCACAGTGTCGTTTCTTTATCACTTGCACAATTTTGTTGCGGAATTATACGGAAGGCGTATGCCCAGGGCGCAGCTGGTTTTCCGATTCCCCTTCCGTTGCAAGTGGTTACTCCCTCCCCCCGATCCATATTACTTGGCATAGCCGTGGTACAATTTTTTATAGAAAGCTGTACTAAAGTGGCGACAAGTAATATGGATTGAAGTCGATGGGAGTACTTTTTTTTGTTCCTTGTTCTTGAAAATAACCGTAGTCACGCCACGCTGCTAAGTTGTTGAAGATGATGACAGTGAACACTCACTCGAGCCGGCAATGATGGATCCATACAGCGTCGTCCCACCGTCTATCCACGGGCTGGATCTCGGAGCTGCCTGTCCTGTTGTAGCAACAATAATTGAGGCGTGCAGGCATGGTAAATCTCCTCTATAACGAGCTAGGGCCAAACGTCACCTTTCGAGCGACTAGTGGCAGCTGCTTCAGATTGTTAGCCACGTCCACGCCACGCCACAGGGCATGTCGTTGGAATCCCAGTGCACCATTCATTCATTCATTCACCAGCATGGCACCATCGGCATCGGCATGTGTGTGCCCATCCATCCACGCCCAGGTCAGGCAGTGCATGTGTATAACAGGAACAACATTGATTGGTCGTCCTAGGAAGAAGTGAACGTGTAGCTCAGAACAGGAAAAACCAGCTGTTAATAGTAAGTATATTACCAATACAGATACATCGATATTGTCATTACAGTACATCCTTTTTATCCCGCATGTATACTCCTTGACCATGAACACGATCCCCATATATATAAGTTACTTCTGAACAAGAGTAAAAATAGGGAGAGGAAAAGAAAGGACACAAAATCAATCACAAGAACAGCGGAAGCCACGAATCAACGAGCTTGAAAATGAGCTTAGCATCGATCGAGGCCTGCGGAGAGAGCAGCTTCCAGCCCTTGGCAGCCCAGCACCTTGCTCCAGACGTCGTCGCCGGCGGGGACGCCTTCGTGGAGGCTCATGGTCTCCTCATGATCGGGAAGCGAACTGAACGGCTCGTACTTGGCCTCCTGGTCCCACGCCGACGGGAGCATCGTCAGATCGCCGCCGTCCGTTGGCAGCCCGAGCGAGTCGTAGCAGCTCTGGTCTACGCTGAAGTTGAACTCGCCAAGCGCATGCGCGCGCGCGTCGGCGCACTGGAGCATCGTCGTCGCGCTGGGCTCCGTGCTGCTCGCCGGCCCGCAGATTTCGCCCAATCCGTGTTGGCCTGGGCTGGAAAGGGCCGGCGGGCTCATCTCCGTGCTTGACCCACTCGAGGGGTCGGCCGATTCCGGCACGACGGCGCACTGCTCGGCGAGAGGCTGGTGGCTCAAGAACTTGGAGTAGAGCAGTGCCAGATCAATCGTCGGGCCGTCGGCGGCTCCGGCGGGCTTGTCGGCCTCGGCCGACGCCGGCTGGCCGAGCTCGGCCGGGTTGCCAACCATGCCTTCCAGGAGCAGGTCGGGCCGGACCGGGCCGTGGAAGCGGTGAGAGAACACTGCTGCGCCGTGGTTCGGCGAGGCCGTGTCGGCCTCGGCCATGGACCGCACCGGCTTGCCCCGCCGGTTCTTGCGGCAGCCGCCGCCGACGGGCACGTTGCGGAGGGACCCGCCCTTGGTCCAGTAGCGGCGGCAGCCCTTGCAGAAGTAGCGCGGCTGGCTGAGGCTGTAGTTGTTGTAGTAGCAGAACTTGGTGTTGGGCGAGTCGCAGCGCGGGCAGTTGGGCGCCACCTCCACGTTCGGCCGGTACCGCCGGGGATCGACCAGCATCGCGCGCCGTCCGGCGGCGGCGGCGTAGGCCAGCATGCTCTCGCTGTGAGAAGACAGCATGGCAACGATCGGAGAGGAGGAGATCAGCAAGCAAGCAGGAGACCTGGGGAATGTGGGAATGCGGTGATGTGAGAGGATTTGGAAGCTTGCAGATGCGAGAGGAGAGAGAGGAGGGAGGCGTATATATACGTGGGACTGCGGGAGAGCTGCCGAAGCCAGGACGAGATGTTTTCCTCGGTAGGCCATGGTGCATGTGCATGTGATTGCGAGCTTGTGCTGGTAATTAGTTAGTCAGTGACCGTGGCGAGTTGTTGCTGTAGCCAGGCTCCTTGATCCGTAGAGGTTTTTCCAGCGTCTCCTGGTGCTTGTGGGAATTGAATTGTGTGTTCTAAAATCCACTCAATTTAGCTATAGAATCTTTATGGTCGATTTTGAACTCACGAATTTTGCAGGATTTTCGTATAAACGAGTTCAATCTTCATGAGAATTAAATACAAAGGACCCTGATAAGTGTCACACGAGTGGCACAAACACATGACAACTCCAACCGTTCTTTATGGCAAGTTTAGTTGTCAAGCATTGCAACTTCTTTTTCGGATGGCAAGTTTCAGTTTTTTTAGAGTTTTTCTCTTCTGAATGGCAACTTTAATTGTAAAAAACGTCAAGTCGGAGTATTTCGTGCCACCAGTGTGTCACTTATCATTTGGGAAAACAAAACATGGCCACGGCTAGGACATGACTAATCACTAACAAGAAAACCCATGCAGGCATGCATGGTTAATGGAGTAAATTGCATACAACCATCACTTTGAGGGCTAGGTTTGCGAAAAACCCTAGGATACAGTTTCTTTGCAGAAAACACCACATCTTGTGTACAGTGATCGGCGGATTTGGCTCGTTTAAGTGCGCTTATGACAGATGTGGTACGTTTTCTGCTTACGTGGCACAACGGTTTAGGTTTAATGCGAAAAAGCCCCCCAAATTTCTCTCCCTGCTTCCCAGGCCCATCCCGACCCCGACCATCGTCGCCCCTCCCGACCCCAGCCACCACCCGTCCCAACCTCGGCCGCCCCCATCCTGACCCCATCCTGACCCCGAACGAGGCAGAGGCCCGCCGTTGCCGTTGCTGCACCGAGGGCGAGGGGGTCCCCCGCCTCTTCCTCCTCGGGCCGCCGTCGTCGTGCCCCCAACCGGATCCGGCCACATCGGCCTCCACTGTCCCCGCCCGGCACCGGATCCGGCGGGAATGCCCCTACCAGCTCGGTGTGGTGAGCGGTGGGGCTACAATGGGAGGACGACGACCGGAGTAGCAGGGGTGGCCTACCGTTGCTCAACGCTCCAGCGACCGTGGCAATGGCCAGCACATAAGGGAGCACGATGGGAGCGGCGTGCTCGAGCCACCGCCAGAAAGCCTCCATGGCAGGGACTAGCTCATGGGCCTTGCTCGCGGCCGTGGCCACGAAGCGTTGGACGGGCGTCCAAAAGCCGGCGACGGTGTTCTGCATCCACCGCCGGCGATGGCGGATTGAAGGTGATGCCGGCGACGGCGTTCTGCAGCCACCGCCGACGACAAGTCGGATACGCGCCGCCGGTCTGCTGTAGAACGAGAAGCGGGGGCTAATTGCGTTTTTCATTTTTGATTTAGGGGTGTCTATGTAAAATTCTAGGCTCTAGTTTGTAATTTTAGATTAAAATCCATCTGGCACAAAAAGTTACACCACATAAGCAAAAGACAGGCCCCACCTGTCATAAACTCAATTAATAGAGTCAAATTCGCCGATTAATTTTTTTGCAAAACCATTACGCAAGATATGGTTTTTTATGCAGAGAAACTGTATTTTAGTGTTTTTCACAAACCTATCCCTTAAAATGAAGGTTTTATGCAATTTACTCTGGTTAAGGAGAGGGAAGAGGTACCATGGCCAACAACCAGTGCTTGTGCAGTTTCTTTAGTGGATACAGTAGCGTGTCGAGCTCGCGCAATGGCGCCATAACAACCAGTCCACAGTGCAGCCCATTAATTGATTTAATGTGGGCTTAGAGAAAATTTCACGCCACTGAGCTGGAGACCTAATTAGCACTAAGACCGGAGGCGGGTCACGATCACGTACGTTTAATACCTCGCGACTTTGGGGAGGAGGCAAGCGGAGTACTGTGGTACGAAGGGTCCATGTTTCGCCCACAGATATCATGGCAGACAGGCACAGAGATCGGACTTTGGACTCCGCCGGAGGGATTGATGTGGCACGTCTACGTGCGTACGTACGTCCGCCTGTTTGTGTGGACTGCTCGCACGGGAAACACGATGGAGTGTGGTGCATGCCCCTTCCACGGCGAAACCAGTGTGTATACGACCCTTCTTGGTACGATTAGGCGTCGCGTTGGGATGCACCGCTGGTAGTGGCCAACCTGGTAAGAAAGATATTTGCATGGGACTGGAGAGTGGAGACGTTACTCCCGTGGTTTTGTATTAACCACGTCAACGTGCGATGCCTTTCATGGGTGTTGATGTGTTGTTTGCCATCCTCCTCCACCCTGCTATGGTGTGTCCAGCTAGGGCTGCCATGATAGAGGTAACTAGGATTCAACACTATTTGATACTCCACCGTCCAGAAATACTCATTAGAAAAATAGGTAAAAATGGATTTATCTAGAAATAAAATACGTCTAGATACACCATTTCCCCGGCAAGTATTTTCGAACGGAAGGAGTACAAGATTTAATGGCAGTTACACGCTCGATGAGCAAAATAGGAAGGTAGCCACGAAGGGGAAAGGGAAGAGAGCCGCCGTCGCCGCTCGTGATCCTCTAGATAACACTAGGGCAGCCGTAACGCAACGCTTAACTACTAGTTCCTTCTTCTTGTGCTTGGGCCATTCGCCAACTCCGGCCCAATCATCCTGTTGTTGGCTTCCTAGTGTTGGTGGGCCTGGCCTGTTGTTCTCTCCCAACTGGTGTAGTCACGCTTGGCGCTGTCAAGGTAGATGTTGTGCTTGAGGTATCACTGACAATCCCCTCTCTTTGAATTCCAGCTTGTCCCCAAGCTGGAGCATCATAGAAACATTGGCGAAGGCGGTTGATGTCTTCCCACGTGGTCTTGTCCGCCGTGGAGTGCAACCAGTGTGTGAGCCCTTGCCTCACCATCCAAGTGGCCTTGTGTGCTTGATCCGTTGGCGCATGATCTGCAGCGGCACCCAGGCTGGAGCTCGAGGGAATCGCCGATGGAGATCTTCAAGGTCTTCCCAGTTGATGTCGTCGTCTGCTATTCCTGTCCAATAGATCATTCCTTGTCGCACCATCTTGTTAGACGTCTTGCGCCAACGGCACTTGAGCACCTTCAAGGGGACCTGGAACTCAATGTTAGTAGAAGGAAGTACGCTCACCGGCTGCTCTAGGCCAAGATGCGCCGTCTTGAGCCGTGACACATGGAATACTGGGTGAACCAGGGAGCCCTCCAGAAGCTGTAGTCGGTATGCCATAACTCCTATCTTCGTTGTTACTAGGAATGGCCCAAAGAATTTGAACGCTAGTTTGTGACAAGCTCGTCGGGCTATGGAGGACTGGACGTAAGGCTATAGCTTCAGGAACACCTGGCCCCCGACTGGAATGATCGATCTGAACACGTTTTTCCGCCTGTTCATTCATGCTTTTTGCGCCCGATGCAAGTGTTGCTTGACCAACTCCAGCATCAAATGTAACTCTTCTAACCATGCTTTAACATCCATTGGTTGGTATGCATCAGCGGCAACCGAACCCAGCGGCCGCGGTTTGCGTCCATACAACATCGCGGAAGGTGATTTTCCCAAGCTGGAGTGAGTGTTGGTGTTGTACCAGAATTCCACGAGGGAGAGCAATTTGGATCATTGGCGTGGTGAAGCTTGCACGTAGTAGCGCAAGAAGGTCTCGAGGCATTGGTTGACCCTCTTGGTCTGCCCATTCGTCTACGGTTGTCTTGCCTTGCTTAGATATAGCTCGGTCCTCGTCAGCTTGAAGAGGTGTTGCCAAAAACGACTAGTGAAGATAGGATCCCAATCTAAGATAATGGACCGAGGCATACCGTGATGCTTGTAGACGTGGTCCATGAACTGTTGAGCCACTATTTGAGTTGTAAACGGATGCACAAGGGGAACAAAGTGGGGGGTAATTTGCTAGCTTGTCAACGACTAGAATAATGCAATTAACCATGCTGACAGTGGAAGGCCAGCAATGAAGTCTATGGTGGCTATTAAGGCTGGCATGAAATCGGAATGGGTTGTAGCAGTCCTGGGTTTAGCCTGCTGACATACTTGATGGGTTTGCACGCACTCCTTAATAGCATGCCACATGCCTGGCCAAGCAAAGTGCTGCTTGATACGCACCAAGGTCACTGGGTAACCCGAATGACCTCCTATCGCTACATCGTGCAAAGTAGAGGTGACACGCCTCCGCATGTCACAGTTCTAACCCAACCAAATTCTTCCCTTGTAGCGCAACAACCCTTGTTGTAGAGTGAATGGGCCCTGTTGTTTTTCGGCTGCCAAAACCGTTAGCAGTTTCTAACACCGCACATCCTCCCGTACCCCTTTTTCACCTCTTTGAGATAGGAAGCTTTGCACTCCATAATAACCACCACCATATCACCTTGTTCATGCGCACGACGCGAAAGAGCACCCGCATCACAATTTTCTTCGCCCTTTTGTAGCAGATTCGGTATCGAAGGCCAAGCAATTTGGACAAGGCCTTGTGTTGCCAGTCGGTGTTCAACCGTTCCTTCTCGAGGTGGACCAAACTCTTTTGGTCTGTGCGGATGACAAACTCGCCCATCTGCAGGTAGGAGCGCCATTGGTGGACACCATGCAAGATGGCCATGCACATGCACTCTTTTACGTAGGTGGACAACCCTGCTGACCTTGGCCCCAATGCTTTGCTCAGGTACGCAATAGGATGCCCGTCCTGCTGCAATACTATGCCAATGCCTTTGTCACAAGAATCGGTGTCCACCATGAAAGGCTTGGTGAAGTTCGGCGACGCTAGCACCAGAGTAGTCCCTAGAGCTTGCTTGAGTGCATCGAAAATTGTTTGGCTCTTCATCTTGTGTGCGCCTCCCCGGACAAATACGGTGCCCGTTTTAGGGGTTAGTGTTAGAGATGCCCTAAGTAAACAAAAATTGAGCATCATGGTGGACCCCAAAAAAACTCACAAAGGCTAGTTGGTTCGTGCCGTACGGCTGGGACAAGCCACCCAAGCTACCGACCCCGCCGCTCACCTAGGGTATGTTTGGTTGCCCGCATCGAGCCCAACCAAGCCCGCGCGGGAAGGGAGAGGCCTGTTTGGTTGCCTGGTTTCACTGTTGGGCCTACATCGCACGCTTATTAAAGCAGCCCAGAGCCTGGCTCGCTGGAAACGCTTGAATTGGCAGTTTCTCGCGAGCCAGGCCGAGTCGAGGGCAAGCGAGCAGGCCCTTGCATGAGTGGAGATGGGAGGGATGCGAGGTGATTACATAAGGTCTTCTTCAACCTCCAGTAAGCTCCTTGTTGAACATATTATGTGCATGTATCTGTTAGGATAATCTCCTACCGGCCTCGCCTCTTGTTTCCTTGTATAGATGAGGGTGAGGGCTGCCCTTGTACTTATATACGTGCGCTGTGCACCCGAGTAATACATCGAAAGTTGCATTGCCTTCAACACTCTACACAACGGTGCTTCTATTCGAGGTAAGCTCTACATGAAAAAGATGCACCTCGATGCTACGGTTCAATTCAGACGATCGGTTCGTAGTTTTGTCGGCCGTAAATTTTTAATTTTGTCTTCCTGTTTGGAGCTATTCTGGACGAATTTTATCAGATTCGTCGCGCACGATCGATCATTTGAAATTTTCTTTGACCAGCAGCCTAATCTCGTAGTTCCTCACAACATTCGTGTTGTAAGTTTTTGGTTTCGATGATCGTAGCTTCATCTCTCTTTGAACAGCAGTCTACTGCACTGATGTCGTCATGTCGAGCTCCTTTGTCCTCTGCTCAGAGCTCTCCTATTCGTCCCTCTCAACGCCGATGCCCTTCCCCTTGATCTCCTTGCCCACGTCCTACTACACTAGAGTCGTTTCCAGCGTCGTTCATCTCGGCCTACTCTATGTCGTCATCCTACTGCACTGATGTTGCAATGGCGCGCACACTGCTTTCTTGTGTCATCTGCCTCCGTGCACACTGTAGTTCACCGCGCCGCCAATCGGGTCGATCATCTTGGCCTCCTCTCTTTCGCCCTACTACACTGGAGTCGTTTCCGGCGTCGATCATCTCGGCCTCCTCTCTCGTCCACTGCACTGACGATACCATAGCGCGAGCACTACATTCTCCTCCTCTATCGGCTGTCTTTATGCGAGCACCGCAACTAGTTCGCCGACGGTGTCGCTCATCCACGCCTCCATGCTCGTCATGTCGGACACGGCGCCACGGCCACTGTCTACCGCAGTCGCCATGGTCCGGCGTACACTGCATTTCTTCTCCCCTTCCTCTGCTAGCTCTTAACCATGTGTGTTAAGTGCAAGTGTTGGCTCTTAATCATACCTCATGCGGGCAACCAAGCAGCGTGTAGTTGTATGCGCCGAGACAATGCAGGCAATCAAACAACCTGCCAAAGTTGATCCCCTAACGCAGGAAGTCCATATGCAGGCAACCAAACAATTTGCAGATGTCGCATATGAGGCTGTTTTTCTAGAGCCAGACTGGGTTGAGATGTATATGCAACGCAGGTACTGTTTACTACTCCCTCCATCCGAAAATACTTATCGGAGAAATGCATAAAATTGAATGTATTAAGAACTAAAATACATCTAGATACATCCATTCCTTCGACGAGTATTTCTGGACCGAGGGAGTACAACAACTAAACACGCCCCTAGGACATGCCGAGCGCATCCATCCATCGAGCACGACCCGTCGCGGGGGCCCACCCACGAACCGAACGAACCGAAGCAGGGCATCGAATCGGAGGCCAAGTACGCGTACGTCCCCACGACCAACCTGGCCGTCGTCGACGACGACCCGACCCGTGCATGCGCTCGTTCGCGACGCCAGAGCGCCGGCCGGTAAGCTGGACCGATCCACGCAGGTGAATGTACTGGTCTCTGCGTACGCACGCAGGGCGTGGACGCCGGCCAATCAATGGCCGTACGCGCCCTCCTGGCCGAGGGCGAGGGCGGTTGGCCCCTCGCGTCCTCCCGCACGGCCGTGATTGGTGAGACGTGCATGACACGCTGGGAGCCGCCAGTACGGCCGGCACGTCTCGTCGTCCTCGTCGTCCCCCCTGTGAAACGGCCTCCGTCACATCGAAACCATCCACCGACAGCGACGTTACCGACGTACGTACGGTTTGTTACGTGCGTTGCGGCACGTGCATCTAGAGACGACCCTATCCATCCATCCCGGCGCGCCATCCATGACCACGCCGCTGGATACGTACGTCGAGGCGATCGATCGATCGGCACACGCCTCACATGGGCACGGCAGCGGCAGTGCCAGATAGCTAGCGCTGCGCCTGGGTGGCTCTGGGCCACGGAGCCGCGCGCGCGGTTCGGGAAAGCCAACCACCGCCGGGCCGTTCGACCGGGCCGCGCGCTCCACCGTTTCGACGATCGGCTCAATGGAGAAAGGGGGCATGGGGCGTCCAGAAGGACGCCCGCGGCCGTCTCCCCGTCGGCTCAGTCCGTTTTGCCTAGATTTTTTGTGCGTTCGGTGCACCGCACACGGCGCCGTCCCCGTCGAGGCCGACTCCGCTGGCACAGGTGTCGAAACAGATTGGTTGCGGTCGCACGACGACCGTTCCTCTGGGTGACGTTGACGATAACTAACACGGGTGGTGCACACGCGGGCAGCGGCACGGTCGAGCCGAGCTACCAGTCGAGAGTTGTGGTGCGTGCTACGTTTTATTTTCTTTTCTGAACATACGATGAGGGTGATCCGGAGGAGAGGAACCAACTTGCCTTGTGTTTGACATGCACGGAAACTGGCCACCGCTGGCAGGCGCCGGGAGGTCAGCGTCAGGTGCCGTTATTTGATCGAGACAGAACGGATCCAAGCGTCTTTCACGATAGGAGAGCGTCTCCTCTAGCTCTCTCTACTCCAGCACAGGCAGCACTGAGGGCATCTCCAGCCGTTGGCCCATCGGGAAGCGTTTAAAAAGCACCGGCGCGAGGTGGCCGGCGTAAAAATGGCGCGAGACGAAGTCGGTCGTGCGTCGGCGTTTACGTAGGCCGCGACGCGCGTATTAAAAAAAAAGGGCTGTTCGGCGGAGTTATGATAAAAGTAGTTAAATTTCGGCTAAACATGGCAAATTTCGGCGAAATTCGTGCATTTTCATTATATTAACCTAATCTAAAAAGGGGCTGAAGTCGTCGCCACCATAAATCGTCGTCGGCCTTCTCCTCCTTGACGTGGCGCCCTCTTTGGACCGGCGTCGCCATGGCGGATCGGCGGCGGCGTCGTCGTCGTCGTCGTGCTATCGCATAGGACGACGACCCGTCTTCATCGCGGCGCGTCGGCGCTCCTCGAAGCGGCGCGAGGCGGCGCTATTGGCGCTCTTCGCCTTCTCCCGACGCGCCTTCTCCATCGCAATGGAGTCTGGCGCGCCCATTCTAGGGCAGCGTCGTCGTCGTCGAACTCCGCCTTCACCGGCGCCGCCCGGCTCCGTCTTCACGGCGCCCGGCCGGCTCCGTCTTTGGCTTGACGAAGCGGAGGAGCCGACGAGAGAGGGCGCGCGGCCGCCCTCGTTGATAGCGATGCGGCGGCGCGAAGCGCCGCCGGCGGCGACTCCGCTGCGGGCTTGGCCTTGACGCCGGCGGGGCGGAGTGCCGGAGGAGTGCGATGAAGATCGGGAGGAGGAAGAGGAGGAGGAGGACTGAACCTCCTTGGCGCCCATGGCCCGACGCGCGCGGTGCTGCGCTGGGTACATAACGGCGGGTCGTTGCCGCCTCGGTACGTGAGCACGCCCTCGAGTGTGCGGCCGGGACGCCCACCGTAGGTGGCGCCCTCGTTATTCGCCGCCGCCGACCACCGGCGCGCCGTTGGTGAGCATGTCGTTCTTCTTGGCGGCGCTCGAAATATGTCGCCCAGTCGCGTGGTTGTCGGGCGTCTTGGGGAGGGAGAGTTGGGCGTCGGTGAGGGACGAGCGCACGATCTCGACCTCCTCGGCGCAATGCCGGCTTCGCCACAGCGTCGGTCAACGGGGGAATGGGCACTCCCCCGGCGCTGAGTCTCCACCCCGTTGGCCCGGCGCGCATGTTCGGCGCCGCCGGATGTTCGCCGAACAGAGCAGGACTCTGTTCATGAGCGAATCGCGCGGCGCCGTTAGCGCCGCCTCGTCTCGAAGCGTTACGCCATGGCGGCAGCGAAATTTGGCGGGCTCGGGAGAGGTAGAGCGAGAAGAGGGAGGGCCGGGCGGCGGCGGCGGGCTTGGTGTGGGAACGGCGAGTGGAGGCCGCCGGCTTTATAGCCGGGCCGCGCCCGTGTATGCTGCGGCGAGGGGGACGCGTCGGCGCACCGTCCGTGAAGCGCCGCCCGTGAGGAATCAATGGCAAGGCTGACCGGCGGCAACCTTGCCATTGATTCACCGCGGGAATCGAGGCCGTTGGGGGAAGACGAGGCGCCGAGTCGCTGACGCCGCTAGCCCGCGTCTTTTTCACGCCAAAACAGCTCGCCTCGGCGCCCCCGGGCGCCCCCCAGCGCGCCGGTTTCGGGCTGGGTCCGCCGGCGCTGTTTTCGGCCCAAGCCGGCGAAAATCAGGCTCCTGTGGGCGCGACTAGGCCGTTTTATCGGCGCTTGCGCGAAAAATCGTCTGGGAGGCTTTCCTGAGGGCGTGGCTGGAGATGCCACGACGATCAAGTGATCACCGGCTAGGCACTGTGTTCCTGATGGCTGATGTGATCCGGCCGTTTTCGACGTGGTGGGTCCCCCTTGGTCCTGAGGTCTGGGCCAACTGTTGGCCCGTTCGAGGTTCTGATTCAGCCACGTGCTTACTGGGCTCAACCGATGGGGATGGGCCCATAGAGGCATGCGGCCTTTGTGGGTGGCTAAGGAGAAAACGGCTAGCTATCCAATTCACGTTGATATAATTTCTCAAGAAAAAAATCACTCCGCCTGAAAAAGCTTTGTCCATCAAAAGAATGTGTCTAGCACCAAGAAACATGCTTTTTCGGACGGAGGGAGTACGTCGATATATATAGCACTAGCCAAACAGCTCAAACTTCAAAGTATTCTCAATACCCCAAAATAATGTAATATGTCAAAACTATGGCAATTTATATCTACATGCTACTCCCTCCGTTTCTCTACTACCTAAAAGAAACATAAGGATCCGTCTCCCTCTTACGTCCTCCACTTCGTCCGTCCCTCCCCCGCCCGTACGTCGTCCTTCCCTCCTCCCGCACTTGCCATGATTTTTCGCCCCCAATTAGTGGCATTTACTTCCTCCCAAAGAAATAGGGATTGAGATTCTCCTTTCCAGATCGGAGGCTCGGAGCAGCCGATCCCCTCGTCCACGCCCCGTTTTCTTTCCTGCGACGCCGCACTGATCTGCATCCATACTCATCCTTCGCCGCCACCGTTGAAGTCGCCTCGGACCCCCCCCCCCCACCCCTCTCTCTTCCAACGTCCATCCTCACTTTTCATGCCATGAGCCGTGATCTCCCTGGTCCTGTCGCGGCGGCGGACGACAGACAACGTCTCGGGCGTCTTGCTCGAGCACGGCAACGGCGGCCTAGAAGTAGCCGTGCGACAAAGCGGCCTCAAGCAAGCGGTTGGCAGAGGCGCTGGAGTGTCGACGCGTTTCTTGTACTTCCATGTTGGTGGTGGCTTTGGTCACGTGAAGGTATTTTGTCCATCGATGGTGTATGTGTGTCAAGATTTCCAAATGCATGTCTGATTTTCTGCTCTGATTATCTGTAATACTACAACCCAGCATCAACATTCTTGGACGTCGGCCCATGTTCCACTTGATCTGTGTGGCACTATGCAGAAAGTCTGAGGCCAAGAGAACTCTACTGCTGCTTCACTGCTTCTGCTGATTAGTCGTATAAAAAACAGTCCTGAGCAGACAAGTATCCTTTTATTATGTATACATAAGTTCATTGCTACCAGTTTTACTTCTCTTTTCTGAACATATTTGTGTGTGTGTGTGTGTGTGTAATATGCTATCATAGGATATTTTATTGTTCCAGTCACATTCATATTATAGTTCATTCTTAGCAAATAGTAGCATCTACTTAATTAATCAGTACTAAGATATGGTGGTTTTTTGGTAGTTTAATCAGTATCTTGCACTTCATTGCTACCAGTTTTACTTCTCTTTTCTGAACATATTTGTGTGTGTGTGTGTGTGTGTGTGTGTGTAATATGCTATCATAGGATATTTTATTGTTCCAGTCACATTCATATTATAGTTCATTCTTAGCAAATAGTAGCATCTACTTAATTAATCAGTACTAAGATCTGGTGGTTTTTTGGTAGTTTAATCAGTATCTTGCACTTCTTATAAGGACTCTTTAGGAACTTCTAAATTTTTATTTTTTTCCTTAGTTGATGTGTTAAAATTGTATGACTAATAGCTTTCTTTATGTTTTCTCTTCAATTACAGCTTGTGGACACATAGGTCCTGAAAAAGGCAGTTTTGCTGTCTATTGTTGTTATAACTGTGTAAATTGGATGGTTAATGAGTAATAATAATCTCTACTACCTAAAAGAAACATAAGGATCCGTCTCCCTCTTACGTCCTCCACTTCGTCTCCCTCCCCCGCCCGTACGTCGTCCTTCCCTCCTCCCGCACTTGCCATGATTTTTGGCCCCCAATTAGTGGCATTTACTTCCTCCCAAAGAAATAGGGATTGAGATTCTCCTTTCCAGATCGGAGGCTCGGAGCAGCCGATCCCCTCGTCCACGCCCCGTTTTCTTTCCTGCGACGCCGCACTGATCTGCATCCGTACTCATCCTTCGCCGCCACCGTTGAAGTCGCCTCGGACCCCCCTCTCTCTTCCAACGTCCATCCTCACTTTTCATGCCATGAGCCGTGATCTCCCTGGTCCTGTCGCGGCGGCGGACGACAGACAACGTCTCGGAACGTCTTGCTCGAGCACGGCAACGGCGGCCTAGAAGCAGCCGTGCGACAAGGCGGCCTCAAGCAAGCGGTTGGCAGAGGCGCTGGAGTGTGCGACGCGTTTCTTGTACTTCCATGTTGGTGGTGGCTTTGGTCACGTGAAGGTATTTTGTCCATCGATGGTGTATGTGTGTCAAGATTTCCAAATGCATGTCTGATTTTCTGCTCTGATTATCTGTAATACTACAACCCAGCATCAGCATTCTTGGACGTCGGCCCATGTTCCACTTGATCTGTGTGGCACTATGCAGAAAGTCTGAGGCCAAGAGAACTCTACTGCTGCTTCACTGCTTCTGCTGATTAGTCGTATAAAAAACAGTCCTGAGGAGACAAGTATCCTTTTATTATGTATACATAAGTTCATTGCTACCAATTTTACTTCTCTTTTCTGAACATATTTGTGTGTGTGTGTGTGTGTGTGTGTAATATGCTATCATAGGATATTTTATTGTTCCAGTCACATTCATATTATAGTTCATTCTTAGCAAATAGTAGCATCTACTTAATTAATCAGTACTAAGATCTGGTGGTTTTTTGGTAGTTTAATCAGTATCTTGCACTTCTTATAAGGACTCTTTAGGAACTTCTAAATTTTTATTTTTTTTCCTTAGTTGATGTGTTAAAATTGTATGACTAATAGCTTTCTTTATGTTTTCTCTTCAATTACAGCTTGTGGACACATAGGTCCTGAAAAAGGCAGTTTTGCTGTCTATTGTTGTTATAACTGTGTAAATTGGATGGTTAATGAGTAATAATAATAATAATAATAAGTATATAATTGTGCATGTGGTCATCTTCTAATGATTTTTTTATTCTGTTACTTTACTTATCTTGACATTTAGCATAGTTCAAACTGCGTGTTTGAATTTCCATAGCTAATTTATAGAGTCCAAAGAAAGAAGAAAAGTTCTACTTATAGAACATCCAAATCAGAAAGCTGCCGGGAAGAATGCTCATTCTGCTAGGAGCATATGTACAATAATAGCACACCATTATCTGCAGATGATATGCAAAAAACAGAGATGTGTGCCATGTTTATGTAGGAGAAGTATGGCAAGCTTGACACAAGTAAAGTGTGTGAATCATCTGTCTTCGTGAACTCAAATGTGCCTCATTTGCCCAGAAGTTCCCTCACAACAACTGCTAGAAACAACCTGTTGACCCAAGCCAATCAACTTCTATACAGAATGTTGTACCTCTGCCTAATAATCTAGAAATCATGGTCAGTCCAAAGCTAAACAAAGCTCCTAGAGAGGCCCCCACAGAGAAATTGGATTCCAAGTGGATTCGTTGACAGATACCACCAGGTATACCTTTGCTTTGTGCTTCCTCACTTGCTCAATTTCTTAGAATGTTGGATCTTTTCAAGTTCAATAAACTTCTTTGGACAAAAAGAACCAGTGAAATTGTAGTTAATGGAGTGTTTGGCGACTTAAGAACTTGATGTGCATTGTCTATTATTTGTAACAACACCCAAATTTTGTGAATTGCGTAAACCATAGCTTAAATCAAGTTTGATCTCAAAAAAAAAACAGATGCAGTATAGTATATGAATGGCTATATAGTATATGTAAGATAGCTGACAACTATTGGATTATGGCAATAATTGTAGGATTAGCCAAGTAGAAGCTCAAGTCGGTTGGTTATTTGACTGGGTTTTCTTATACACATTTGCAGGTTGCGGAACAACCATGCTTAAGATCATGTGTTGCCGCAATTTAACGGGATGTTGAGCATTCTTTATATTTTTCTCATTATTTTGTGCGGATGTAGGTCATGGAAGGATGTCCTCGAGAGCAGCGTTTTGGCTCCCACCACCCGGGCTTAGATGAGCCCGGGAGTGAACAGTAAACGCATTTAAAATATCAAACAAATTCAAAACAATTATGGTGAAAGATGCTTAGGCGCATGATATTCGTGCAAATTTTGGTGACATTAGGAAAATCGAGGAGCTTGTGGCAAAAAAAATCAGGTGTGAGAGAAACATCTGAAAAACAGTACGGATTTTTTTTTGCCGCGCGCGTTTCGAATGTCCAAATATAACCAAAAATTGCACGAACATCACGCACATGCGCATCTTGCTTGCAATTTTTTGGGGATTTTTCAAATTTTTTTGCGATTTTACTTCACCGGGCTCATTCGAACCCGGTCTCCGAAGTGGATTACTGTTTTCTGGTTCTCTTTCTTCTTCACCCTTATATTATTCCCCTATCTTGCTCTCCTACAGTATATTCTGTATTTTGTGTTGTAGGAAGCGCATCAGCCTTCACTATGATTTTGTTGCCGCTAGCTGCAATCTAATTTTGCAACCAGTTCATGCAAGTTATCATTTGCCCTTACTTCATATAGAGACATTACAAAGTATCCATTGAATCCAAAGTTTTTCCATTTTTTGTGTCACAGTAGCTTTTCCATTGCAGATATTGAGGTGATCGTCGAAGCATATCCTTTTTCTTTGTTATTTCATTGTACAATTATTTTCTTTAATCTGGGGTCACCGATCCAGCTTTATTCAAGATCCCACCAATCCAACTTCTCATTTGATTAATATAGTTCATATCCAAGGAATTCGTGTTTATTTTTTATCATGTTATTTTTTTTTGACAGTGTTGATCAAGGTATTTATCATGTCAGTAGTACCAATTCCCTTATTAGTGCATTTGATTAGTAGTGTCGGGCTATTTTCAAAAGGGTGTGTTTGGAGATGTCAATGAAAAGGAAGGAACATATCATATAGTGGTCCCAGACTCCAAGTAGATGAATGGAGCCAGTCCTATGTTAGAAAATAGGATGGCATTTGCTTGATGCATTCAGATAATTATATGTACCCTGTGGAAACAAATAGGCTGGAATTGTTTTCAGGTGCACATTGGTCATAGTAGAGGTGGAAGTTAAATGTAATCCCCAAGAAGTTGAATTATGACATTGATTATCATTTCTTAATACTCCATACTATTCATATCCCGTTGCAACGCACGGGCATTCACCTAGTCTAAATATAAATCCTTTTAAAGATTTCAATACAAACTACATAATGTATATAGACATATTTTAGAATGTATATTCATTCATTTTGCTCTGTATGTAGTCTGTATTATAGAATCTATAAAAAGACTTATATTTATGAATGGAAGTAAAATGCTGTGGGTTTTTTCACACCTTACTATCAAACACAAGCTGCATCTGTTTTACTGATTGATGTGTTGTTTCTCTCCAAGAATAAAAAATGCTCTCTTGTGTTGTTCTCCTCTTTCTCCTTATTTGATGTTGTGAGCTTGGAAAGAACTCGAGAACCACAAATGTTTCCGCGCGCAACTAGCACTCCAAAATCTATGAGTACATCCTTCAAGTATATACCAACTAGTATAAAACAAATGTCTTCAATGTCGACCCTCAAACAGCCCGTAACCATCTCGACCTCACGGTTTGAACATGTTTTGCCATTTAATGCGGACTTGTACCAGTTTGTAGGACGGTCCAGACGTGATTCTTCCCGCAAACAAACTTGGGGGCTTTGCGGGTGTTCGTAGCGCCGCCACACCCGTTTCTGACTGCCCTGGGCCATAAAAAAAATCCTCTCCCGCGCTCGCGACCTTTCCTGCCCGAAGCGTTCAATGTCGTTCTAAAGCACCAGTGCCACATTCATGCCTGCTCAGAACGACGCGACCTCTCACTGGCTATCCAGTATTGAAGCGGCGCACGGGCCAGGAGCGCCTGTGTTGTTTCTCGGTGCACACGACTACTTCGTCTTCAAACGATAGCCCGACGTTCCACCTCCATCAATTAAACATGCATGGTCGCCGAGGAACCTACTCCAGCGCCACTGGCCCGTTCGTTTGCCGCCCACCATTAACCACCTTGTAGCTTGCCCTGTCATCCGACGGCTATTTAAACTCCAGCCCTGGCCATAGCCGCATTCACCCTCCTCCTCTCTCTTTCTTCTCTCCGCACCACGCCCGCCATGGCCTTCCCGATCTCCAAAGCCATTTGGGACAACCTTGTGTCCAAGCAGAAGAAGTTGATCGCTGCCATTGCTGCCAGTTGGCAGGCAGGCGATGTGGACATCCCAGTGAAGGATGCGGCCGACGACGAGCCGGCGCCACCCTCCTCGCCGGTCCATGCCAACATCACCATGGGCGAGGCCCGTGCTCACTTCACGAACATGGTGCTGGAGTAGCGGGAGGCCACGTTCTGGCAGGCGCGGGCCAACCAGTCCGACAGCCTCCACCTCCTCGACGAGCATCGGCGCACGGAGGAGCTACTTGCCGCTGGCACGACCATCGTGCCAGACGTGGATGTGGCTGAGCAGGAGACGTTGGTCGACTCCTGTCGCACCGCACGCAAAATCCGCCGCTACCGCCGGCGGTACCGCCACCCTCGGGTGGAGCTAGAAGCTACCTTCAGGAAGTTCGACAAGGCGACGGACGAAGTCTACATCAAGAGTGAGGACGAGGACGACGTCGCCAACTCCGCCACGACCACGAAGCCGGCACGTCTACAAGCGCCAGTGGCAGCGAGGAAGAGTAGAGCATGGAAAGTCGCCGGCGCTCGGATCCCAGAAAGGCGCTCTTTCGCTCCCACCGCAGCCAAACTTGGCGGGCTCATCATCGTTGGCCAATTAGCCGTTGGCAAGCTGCGCAGGTGGAGGCGAGGCTTCATTTTTCAAGGCTCGTGGCTGGCTATAGATGCGGGACTGGTGCCAGCGGTCATTTTAGGCTAGATTAGAGTCTGATATAGTTCAAATATGTCAAAAAACGGCAAATATTTCAAAAACCATCCGGTTTTATGTAAAAGTCATTCAAGTTTCAATGAAATTCGTCTGCTTTGTCTAATTTCATTATATTTCGACCGAAATGTAACCGGACGTATGCGGGAAACTTTGAATGACCGATTCTAACATTAGTGTCCACGAAGGCATGGACTGATTCTCCTTGATCCACGGACAAATACGGTGTCCGGTTTGCGGGTTATCCTTGGAGATGAACGACCGGTTGAGGACATGATGCCTGTGTTTCGACGATCCTGGCCTGTCGCTTGGCTGATCGATCGTGCCGTTCGGTGGAGGGCGAGTCTCTTTCATGAACCCATCCGTCGACAGTGATACGGGATACAGACCATCAATACGGCCATGACGCGGGATTGCTTCTGTAATATTCCCACCGTCTTCAGTTCGTAACCTCGATCGAGGACAGCCTCCAAAGACGAATGCAGCTGACCAAGAATGATGCTTCGAGAACGGAGGTACTCCACCTTGCCGGAGCGGGCATTGTTAAGATTGTTAAAGTGTATTGATGTAATGTGTATACGGTATCTTGTATAAACCGTATACATGTGTAGATAAGGATGGCGTTGCGTATTGTACCAGGTTGTTAGGTTGTTGTGACCGGTCTCATAGATTTTGTATAGGATATAACTTGGAGATCAATCCATCAACTACTACCTCCGTCCGGGTTTAAAAAACCCGTGAGCCTCATCTGCGCGTTCGTAATTTTAAGGCCGATTGTATTGATGGCGTTGCTTTTTTGCTGCAATCGATTGGCATTACGAAAGCTGATTGGCTGAGTAGTAAAAGTTGGCCGCATGCAAGGCGTGGGAGACGAAGCTGCATGCAGGCGGGTGTCTTTGGGCTGCATGCAGGCGCTTAGTAAAGGCTGCAGCCTATGCATGTGCTATTTAGCTGCGCGGTACTCCCTGTTCCATTGGTCCATGCGATTATCGATATAGAGTAAATTTTGCCTTGATCCTAGTGTTTTGGTCGGGGGCCTTTTAAACCCGGACGGAGGTAGTACCTAACAACTAACCCTGTAATCCTTTGCCTATATATAACACGCAACGCGTCCCTGCAGAGGTATACGCTTCACGCAACTTTACATGGTATTCAGAGCCATTCTCCTCCACAGCACATCTCCCTCGCGCCGCCATGTCGTCCTCGAGCTCCACCGCTGCCGCACCATCCATCCTCATCCCCATTGCTGAAAAGCTTCATCGCTCCAACTTCAACGTCTGGCGTGCGCAGGCCCTAGCCACTATCCATGGCGCCCAGCTGGTTGCCTACCTTGATCCAGAGAGGGAACTACCGGCGCCAACCCTCTCGACAAGGACGGCAAGCCCACAAACACGCCCAACCCGGCGTCACGAGATCGACAGGCGAGAGATTCTCGGTTCGAGCTTCCTTTTAATTCCATCTCACCTCCTGTGATGGTTCGGATCGCGAACTGCACCACGGCGTCGGAAGCATGGATCGCAATCACCGAGATCTTCATCTCCCAGACACAGGCGGCCATCGTCAACACGAGGATCGCCCTCTCCACCACCAAGAAGGGGAACTCCACCATCGCCGAGTACCTTGGCCGCATGAAGGCCCTTGGCGATGAGATGGCTGCCATCGGCAAGCCACTCACCGACGACGACATGGTGTCGTACATCCTCGCCGGGCTTGACTTCGACTACATGTCGTTTGTCTCCTCGGTCTGCGCTAGGACAATCCCCATCAAGCTGAACGAGCTCTACTCCCATTTGATCAGCTTCGAGAGCCGCCTCGCCATGTTCGAGGGGAACTCATCGTCGCACTCCTCCGCCAACGCTGCTTCTCGCGACGGACGTGGTGGCTTTCCTCGTGGCGGCGGCCGCGGCAGGAACGGCGGAGGCCGTGGCCACGGTGGTGGCCGCGGCAATGGAGGCAATGGCGGTCGTGGAAACAGCCACGGTGGTCGTGGCAATGTAGGCGGCGGCCGTGATGAGCTCCCGGAGGTCTTCTGTCAGATCTGCAAGAAGCGAATCATCGCCTCGAGTGCTATCGCCGCCGACATCGCCTTCACCAAGGAGAAAAGTGCAAGCGCCATGTCCAACTCCTCCTACGGCGTTGACACGAACTGGTACGTTGACACAGGTGCCACCGACCACATCACCGGCGAGCTGGACAAGCTCACCATGAGGGAGAGGTACAACAGCCACGACCAAGTGAACATGCCCAACGGATCAGGTATGAAAATAACTCATATTGGTCAAGCATATGTTCGTACCCCTACTCGCAATCTTCATCTTAAGGATGTCCTTTATTCTCCTAAAGCCACTAAAAACCTTGTCTCTGCCCATCGTTTGTCACAAGATAATCAAGTATTTCTTGAAACTCATCCTCGTTTCTTCTTTATCAAGGACAAGGCAACGAGGAACACCCTCCTCCAAGGCAGGTGTAGATCCGGTCTCTACCCCCTATCATCGGCTTCCTTAAGCCCGGGCAGGCAAGCTTTTGGCGCCACCAAGATGTCTCCGTCAAGGTGGCACAATCGACTAGGTCATCCGTCTTCACAATTTGTTCAACATGTTCTTAGGAAAAACAAAATTCCCTTTTTTAGTCATGAGTTGAATAAAGAAGGAGTGTGTGATGCATGCCAAAAAGGCAAAAGTCACCAACTCCCTTATCCAAATTCTAGTAGCACCTCGAATGCTCCTTTAGAGCTCGTTTTCTCCGATGTATGGGGGCCTGCCCGTGATTCGATCAATAAAAAGAATTATTATGTGAGCTTCATAGATGATTACAGCAAGTTTACTTGGATATATCTTCTCAAGCATAGATCTGAAGTGTTCAAAAGTTTTCATGAATTTCAAGCACTTGTTGAGAGACTTTTTGTCACGCCCAATATGCGACCCTATCCAAAAGAAACTCGACGGTCCCACCAAGGATAGACCCGCATATTGAAACGCTTTTGCAAGGTGGATATCATTACATCAACATTACATAATAGATGGGGATACATACAAAACATACAATGTCACATGAATACAACAATACAACATACAAGATCAACATCCGACTACGGATGAATCATAAACAGAAACTCAAACAATATCCACCCTGCTAGCCCAGGCTGCCGACCTGGAACCTATCCCCTGATCGAAGAAGAAGCAGAAGAAGAACTCCAATACAAGCAAACATCGCTCTCACGTCATGATCATCGCAACCTGTACCTGCAACTGTTGGTGTAGTAATCTGTGAGCCACGAGGACTCAGCAATCCCATTACCTTGGGTATCAAGACTAGCAAAGCTTAAAGGGAAAGGAAGGGGTAAAGTGGTGAGGTTGCAGCAGCGACTAAGCATATATGGTGGCTAACATACGCAAAAGAGGGCGAGAAGAGAAACAAAGGAACGGTCGCCAACTAGTAATGATCAAGAAGTGATCTTGAACTCCTACTTACGTCAGACATAACCCAGAAACCGTGTTCTCCTCTCGATCAACCCGAAAAGAGACACTCACGGTTACGCTACGGTTGGTGTATTTTAGAAGAGTTTGCTTCAAGTTTACTACAACCGGATATTAACAAATTCCCATCGCCACATAACCGGGCACGGCTCTCGAAAGTTTATACCTGCAGGGTGTCCCAACTTAGCCCATGATAAGCTCTCGCGATCAACGAAGGATATTCCTTCTCCCCGGGAAGACCCGATCAGTCTCGGAATCCCGGCTACAAGACATTTCGACAGTAATAAAACAAGACCAGCAAGACCGCCCGATGCGCCGACAATCCCGATAGGAGCTACACATATCTCGTTCTCAGGGCAACACCGGATGAACACTACGTACGGCAACCGACGATACCCCAAGTTGCCTAGGGGCGGCACCGCAAGTGGCTCTGGTTTGGACCAACACTTAGACAAGCATTGGCCCGGGGGGCTGAATAAAGATGACCCTCGAGAGAGCGACTCCCAAGGGAAAAGTAGGTGGCGGTGAGGCAAATGGTAAAACCAATGTTGGGCCTTGCTGGAGGAGTCTTATTCAAAGCGAACTGTCAAGGGGGTCCCATAAATCACCCGACCGCGTTAGGGACGCAAAATCCGGGAACATAATACCGATATGACGGAAACTAGGGCGGCAAGAGTGGAACAAAACACCAGGCATAAGGCCGAGCCTTCCACCCTTTACCAAGTATATAGATGCATTAATTAAATAAGATATATTGTGATATCCCAACAAGTAAACATGTTCCAACAAGGAACGGCATCTCCATGTTCCAACAAGGAACAAACTTCATCTTCACCTGCAACTAACAACGCTATAAGAGGGGCTGAGCAAAGCGGTAACATTGCCAAACAACGGTTTGCTAGGAAGGGTGCAAAAGGTTAGAGGCTGACATGGAAATTTGGGAGGCTTGAGCAGCAAGTGATAGGTAACGCAGCATAGCGATAGAACGAAGCAACTAGCATAGCAATGATAGTAGTGAGATCCAGGGTAGCGGTCATCTTGCCTGAAATCCCGCAAGGAAGAAGACCGAGTCCATGAAGAAGACGAACGGATGAAGCCGAACCAAACGTAGATGAACGAATCCTCACGATCGCAACGAAACAGGAACTAACAAGAAGAAGCACACAACATGGTAAATACACCACACATAGACAAGACATGATGCACAACAAGCATGATGCATGACAAGCTACATGAAGCTACTCATGGCAAGAGATGATGCAAACAACAGCAGCACATCAAAACAAGTTTAAATGAGGCCGAAAACAACATAGAACAATTCCGGTAAGTCCTCATATGCAAATTTCGAAATTGGTCCAGATCTGAATAAGCCCTATGTTCAAGTTGTTAAACAGCAAGTTAAGATGCACCACGATGATCTACACGAAATAGTCAAGTTACATATAAAGTTCATTAGATTCGGAGCTACGGCCTAGAAGATATGAGCAAAACAAGTTAAACATGGCATTGATGCAAAATGCATACAAACATCAAGCAAACACCTCAAAACATGGATGCAACATGATAATATGAAGCTACATGCAAAATCAAGCAAGTTTCATATAGAGCACACTCAAAACGGAGCAACGGTTCAACACATACACCCTATACAAGTCATGACAACAATCTGTCCAAAACAGCAAGTAGGCATATTGCAAGCACCGAAACAACAAGCTACAACATCTTAACATGAGAACAAAATGCATGAGCACGATTTACAGGTAAAGCATGACAAAAGATGAACACTGAGCTATCTCCAGAAATCACTAGAACATGCTCAAACACACATGGCAAGATTGCAAATAATAACAGTTTCAGACTTATCAGGAAATAACATCAGGTTGCAATGTTTAGAGCTCTCAAACAACATGTTACAGGAACTTATCATGGCAAACAAAGGCATGGCATGAATCTACTAGTTGCATAGAACAAAAGTCCTTTACTGACCATGAGCCAAAAAGGATCAGAAAATATGATGGCACCCATGTAAACATGGCAAGTCATATTACAGATTTAAACATGGCAGTAACAACAATAAGTAGGCATGTTGGTGAGCTTGAACCACTCACCAAAGAGCAATACATGGCATGGAAAGGCAACTCACAGTAAGAAGACATGGCATAGAAGCTATACATGGCAAGAACAACATCATAGCATACACGGATCAACTACAACAACCTTGGCAAAATTGAATAACATGTAAACAACCTGCCAGGAAACATTTTATAGCAAAAGTAGAGCTCGATTGACTCAAGCTATGGCACTCCATAATTTCAAACAAAGGCATGGATGGATAGAGCATAACCATATGTTCAAAACATCCTTACTGAAGTATCTCAAAATAAGCATGGATCTCTCGGTAGCATCAAGTTAACAAGGCATAAAAATATCAGCAGAACAGGGACTAAAATCAGCAACATCACGAAGCCTAGTTTGCATGCTTGTGCTAGTCACCACAGAGATCACAAAAATATATGGCATACACCCCTGTAAAGATGGCATGGCATAGTACAAAACACATGTAGGACTCAAGTTCATAGGATGCACACATCAATCATGGCAAAAATGACAAAAGTGCATGTTCTGATAAGAATCTGAAACTAACATCGCATAGCCCTCTTCTAACAACATTTCGAGCATCAAGATGAGCTCAAATGTAAATGATGCAATGAGATAAAATGATTTACTCGTCGAGAAGAACAATTTGACATATTACACGCACAAAATGGAGCAGCGATGACAGAGATATGATGGCATGAACATGGCATGAAAATTACTGCAGATTCGGGACTTGGGCAAATTATACCTCCGCGAAAGTCAACGAGGGACGGGTTCGACCCGGGACGGAGGGATCCGGGTGTTTGGTTCGAGGGAGTGGCGGATATGGTCCCGATCCGGAGGTCGCCGGAGACGGTGGGGAAGGAGGCCGGAGACGAGGGAGGAGGCCGGAGAGGGCGCGACGGCAGCCGGCGACGACGGCGCGAGGAGGAGGAGCTCCGGCAGCTGGGAGGCGGCGGTGGAGGCGCCGGCGAAGCGCTGGGCGGCGCGGGCCGCATGGTCGGCGGCGGCGGCAGACGCCTGCATGATGGCGCGGGCTTGCGGAGGCGGCGGCAGGCGGAGGGCACGCGCGCCGGCGTGGGCACGGGCCGGTGGCGGATCCGGTCGCCGGAGGGACGGCGCCCGGCGGCGGCGGCGGCGGCGCGCGGGCTGGCTGCACGGTGATAGAGGCGAGGTGTCTGATCTTTCGATGAGATGATAACTATCGATTTGGTGGAGACGACTTAGACGATCCGACTACAAACATGCACGACGTTGCGCCTTAGCAATCGCTAAACCAATCTCCGAGGTTCTTGACGATGCCGGAAGCACGATCAGCCGACCACGAAGGTCTATTCCTGCACGCAATCGAAGAACAAGCAAGAATATGATAATGCAATCTGAATATTGCGAATATATTTAAAGTATTGATAAACGTGGGGATCCGTAAGCGGTCTTGGCCTGGTCGTTGGACACAAACGAAGTACACGAAGTTGCAATGACTAACTTTTAACTAAACAAATTCCAAGGGAAAAGCTACTAGATGGATCTACTTATATAGGAGCAAGGGGTGGCGGCCAAGGAGGTGGGAGGAAGTCCCAAGGCAGCCTAAAACTAACCCTAGGTCGTACAAGGCCAATGGGCCCAAGTGGAGGTGACGTAACACCTTTTGACTTGTAGTTTGACTCGGATTCTGGTGCAGCGTCAGATTGTTTCGTCCATAACTCAACGCTCGGACGGATTTTAAGGTGATTCCAATTGGGTTGGAAAGTGCATGAAATCTATTTTCCAACAAAAAAAGAATCAACCAATTTGGAGTCCGTATGAAAAAGTTATGGACGTTTTGAGTCAGGTATGTCTATGCAGTCCGAATCTGAGTCCAGAACGTGAGAGACTTGGACTCTATCTTCTCTTGGGCCAAAAGTGACGTGAGAGAACTTTTTGAACAGCAGGTAAACATCTCTTTCTCCCTTATCTTCATATGTGGATTGTACAAATGTCCCATACACCTGCAATTAGACATGGCACAAAAGTTTGTGAAGTATTTTTGTCCTGGATGACATAAATAAATTATTGCATAGTTTGCATTAGAAATCACCACAAATATACATTTATGCAATATTTTTGGTCGTATCCAAGGTAATCATGTCCTCACCATCCTCCCCTTCTTAAAAACAAAGCCGTCCTCGGCGTTACTTAGTCTGAAATATGGCTAACAAAAAAGACAGGGTGTACATGTTGTATATGTATATGTCATCCATTTTTACTTCCCTTGATTTTTGCACATATGACACATGAATAGATGGGTAACTTGCATAGTTCATAAAATCTAAAGCCAGAACATTATCACAAGAAGTAGAAGGCATGAAAATATTACAACTCAGTTTGCACATATAAGTGAAGCTCTTATTCATTTCAAAAGATTGACAATGTTCATTATTAAACCATCCCAACATTGGTGAATAAACCTTACTTGCATCAAGTTTACATGCTACAACATGCTTACATAAGCAAACATGCAATAAGTCATTCGACACAGAATCATCACCAAGATTAGAGGTCATATCAAAATGATTAAACATTGATTCTTTTGCATCAATAGTTAATTGAATGGGTGCACTCAAAATTGTTGGTATTTCAGTTGTTTGATCACATGAAGCATTCATGATAGTATCAAGATTATCTAAAATAGGTGATGTGCTCAAATCACCAGTTAACTCAGCACATGATGCATTCAAGTTAACTAGGGATGCATCATTCTCATGCGAAGTTATATCATTAATACCTTTACTGTTACCTTGTCGCAAAGACGTAGCTGATGTAGGTGCGGCCTTGATAATGCACCATACACTTGAGATGATGTCGCTCACAATCTGGGATGGGGCTGCTCTAGTAGGTGCAACGGTGGAGGAACCAAGCGGCGATGGTGAGCATGAACTGGAATAGTAGTTGTTATAGTCACCCAATGCATCCTCCTGTAGTTGTCTCTCAAAGGTACAAGCGAACATACATACCAATAATGGAGCGAGGAATATAGTGAAATCTTGCACGGATATCATGGTTCAAACCACCAAAAAATCTATTCATTGTATCATCCTCAGATTCTTCTATGTCACAATGATGCATATAAGATTTGAACTCTTTGTAGTAAGCATGAACAGTGTTACTGCCTTGTTTTAATTGTTCAAATTTGCGAAGCAATTCACGACGATAGTAAGGAGGAAAAAATTGTTGTCTCATTACAGCTTTCAAAACTTTCCAAGTTGTTGGTTGGTTATCAATGTTTTTTTTACAATGTACACTCCACCAAACAGAAGCAAAACCAGTAAATGCTCTAGTGGCAGCTCGTACTCGCTCAAGTTCAGAAAAGTCATGGTGACTAAAAACTTGTTCAACTTCAAGCTCCCAAGGAAGATAAATAGCAGGATTAAATCTACCCTCAGATGACGGTAAAGAGATAACCTGACCATGTGCTTGTGTGTGTTGTCCCAACTCTCGTGATGGTGGAGATGTGTCCGTCATCCAAGAACTTCTATCTCCGGAACCTGTCATGATTAGTAGAAACAAGAAACAAAATTCGAGAATAATGTTCCTATGAACTACTAGGATGTGGTGGTAAAACGCTCACAGTATAGCAAATATCAATATCTTACAAGTTCTTACCATGCAGCAGGTGGTGACAGGCAACCAGCGGTGTCAAGTAACTCTGAAGATTGTGTAAAGCGATTGCCAGGGGAACGTACGTATACACGGTGTAGAAATATGTGGAGCTGGGTTGGCTATATATGGTAGCAAAAAATTAGCAATAATCAATTCATAGATGCAATGTTGAATAAACGCTTAACGACGGTATTGTGCTGGTCCTAGGCTAGACCAGACTAGAGACGCGAGCCTAGAACACTAATGAGGTCACGGCGTAGCACAACTAGCATCAATGAAGGATAATAAGTAGCTCTGGACAGCAAGATATAAGTGAAGATCACAACGGCAGTAAAGATAATGATGAAGAACAACTGCCAAGCAGGATATACAACAACTCTCTCTCCAATTTTCCTCTTGAAAAGTTTGAGCCAATTTTCTGATAACTTTTTAAAAAGAATGCTACTAACTCAAGCTTTCCAATTCAAAAATAATCACTCAATTCCGAGTTGATATGAGGAGTCAAAAAATTCTAAAACTGGTTTGAAAAACTGGAATAAGTTGTGTTCACGAACTTCGGAGGGCAAAAAGACCTATTTAGGAGCTGATTTTGAGGTGCCAAATATTGAACTAACTTCTGCAACTATTTAGATGCGGCTCGTCTCTGGCTTTAATTTGAGTACTCGCGGAGCCAAAACGGACTTCGTATGAGGAAGTTATGCCTGTTTTACTGAACAGTGCACAAAACAGATTTCAATCCGAATTCAGCTACGAGATTGAGTCTAGATAGATCTGATCTTTGTTTTTTTTTTCTTCTCTCTTTTTTTTCTCACACTTATTTTTTATTTTTCTTTCTCTCTTTTTTCCCTGACTTTTTTCTTTTACTTTTTCTCTCTTTTTTTCTCTCTCCCTCTTTCCAAACAAACTAGATAAGATGCAGATTGGATCAAGTGTAGATGTGAACGATCTCAACTATGGTTATGACAATGAACGGTGGGTAGCACGTGGTGGAAATTGATGGATGGATGGTGGTCAACAGAAGGGATAACGATGCAGCGTCGGCGTGACTAATGTGAACAGAACTCGAAACTCTAAACGAACTAGACACTAAGACCAGCAACTCGACACGACGATGCAACCGATAATTCAATAATGCAAACAATGAAAAGAAAACTGCAAAGGCTCAGACTGGCTTGGACAAAGGATGAATAGATCTAACTTTTTTTGTGGCTTTTTCTTGGATAATAGGTAAGAACATAAATCTAATCTAGGGATACTTGGAAATTCTCACCGAGCAACCTGAAAACTGATACCACTTGATAGAGGCGAGGGTGTCCCGATCTTTCGATGAGATGATAACTATCGATTTGGTGGAGACGACTTTGACGATCCGACTACAAACGTGCACGACGTTGCGCCTTAGCAATCGCTAAACCAATCTCCCGAGGTTCTTGACGATGCGGAAGCACGATCAGCGACCACGAAGGTCTATTCCTGCACGCAATCGAAGAACAAGCAAGAATATGATAATGCAATCTGAATATTGCGAATATATATGAAGTATTGATAAACGTGGGGATCCGTAGGCGGTCTTGGCCTGGTCGTTGGACACAAACGAAGTACGGTTGCAATGGCTAACTTTTAACTAAACAAATCCCAAGGGAAAAGCTACTAGATGGATCTACTTATATAGGAGCAAGGGGTGGCGGCCAAGGAGGTGGGAGGAAGTCCCAAGGCAGCCTAAAACTAACCCTAGGTCGTACAAGGCCAATGGGCCCAAGTGGAGGTGACGTAACACCTTTGGACTTGTAGTTTGACTCGGATTCTGGTGCAGCGTCAGATTGTTTCGTCTATAACTCAACGCTCCGGACGGATTTCAAGGTGATTCCAATTGGGTTGGAAAGTGCACGAAATCTATTTTCCAACAAAAAAAGAATCAATCAATTTGGAGTCCGTATGAAAAAGTTATTGATGTTTTGAGCCAGGTATGTCTGTGCAGTCCGAATCTGAGTCCAGAACGTGAGAGACTTGGACTCTATCTTCTCTTGGGCCAAAAGTGACGTGAGAGAACTTTTTGAACAGCAGGTAGACATCTCTTTCTCCCTTATCTTCATATGTGGATTGTACAAATGTCCCATACACCTGCAATTAGACATGGCACAAAAATTTGTGAAGTATTTTTGTCCTGGATGACATAAATAAATTATTGCATAGTTTGCATTAGAAATCACCTCACAAATATACATGTATGCAATATTTTTGGTCGTATCCAAGGTAATCATGTCCTCGTCACGCGGCGCGCGGGGACGGCGGCGGGACCGATCCGGGCTCCCTCGGGCCGCGGCGGCGGCGTGCAGAGGAGGACGGCGGCGGGGACACGTGGTGGCGCGCGATTCGCTGCGGCGGGCGGCGCGGTGAAGCGGACATGTCCGGCGCGACGCGGACATGTCCGGTGGCGGCGGGGAGGGGATTTTTAGGGTTTCGGGAGGAATCATCCGTGAATTTTGGGGGGAGGGGCATATTTATAGTTTCTGGGAGTTAGGAGAGTCTAAATGAGGAGCTGTTTTCGGCCACGCGATCGTGAACGAACGTCCGAGAGCATGGAGGGGAGTTTGCTGGGTTTTGGGCCACTTTGGAAGGGGTGTTGGGCTGCAAAGAGAAGGGGCTTTACGGTTACCCGGTTAACTGTTGGAGTATCAAACGACCTTCAAATGATCCGAAACTTGACAGGCGGTCTACCGGTGCTATACCAAGGCCGCTTGGCAAACCTCGGTCCATTCCAAGACCGTTTAACACCCGCACACGAAAAGAGGTAAAAGGGGGCGCCGGGAGACATAGGAGTGCCGGATTGCAAAACGGACAACGGGGAAAATGCTCGGATGCATGAGACGAACACGTATGCAAATGCGATGCACATGATGACATGATATAAAAATGCAGATGATGACTTGGCAAAGTGCAACACGCAAGCACATGACATGGCAAAGACGACGAATAACTGGCAGACACCTGGCGCATCGAATCCGGGGCGTTACACTTTTTGATCGCAAAATCATCACCATGCAAACAGATTGGGGTGGTGAGCACGAACGGTTAAACTCATTTTTTCGCCAAATAGGCATCACACACCACGTCTCTTGCCCTCATGCTCACCAGCAAAATGGCTCCGCTGAGAGAAAACACCGTCACATCGTTGAAGTTGGTCTTTCTCTCCTAGCCCATGCTTCTATGCCCTTAAAATTTTGGGATGAAGCATTCATTGCCGCCACATACTTGATAAACCGCACCCCTAGCAAGGTGATCATTCTCGAAACTCCACTTGAAAAATTGTTCCATGAGAAACCAAACTATCATGCCCTTCGCATATTTGGGTGTGCATGCTGGCCAAACCTTCGCCCTTTCAATGCCCGCAAACTTGAGTTTCGATCTAAGCAGTGTGTGTTCCTAGGCTACAGCAACTTACACAAAGGGTTCAAGTGTCTAGATATAGCTGCTCGTCGTGTTTATATTTCCCGCGACGTCGTGTTTGATGAAACAGTCTTTCCATTTGCTGCTCTTAATCCAAACACCGGTGCACTCATTCGTTCCGAAGTCCTCCTTCTCTCTGAACAGTCTCCGTCTACATCTAATGATCAAGGGGACGAACATATAGCTACTGATCCTTCGAGTAATTTTCATGAAAATCCTGCTATTAATTTTGGAGGAGATTTTGTTTTGCACCATGATTTCATGCAGCAGGAAGAGACAAGCGCCCAACACGAGGATGATCCAGGGGCTGCGCCAGATCTGTCTGGCAACGATCCCGGGGGCGATCCTCCCTCGCCTGCCGCGCCAGGCAGTGGAGGCGCATCTGTCTCGGGGCCAGGCGGGCCATCGGGGCGCGGCCACGCGTCCCCCTGCGGTCCTGCCGGTGGCTCCACGACAAGCAGCGGACCCGGTGGTGGGCCATCTCCATGTGCGGATCGGTCCGGGCGGTCTCCTGCGCCTGGGTCCAGCCAACCGGCTGCTTGGGCCGTGTGCGCGCCGCAGGTGAATCCCACCAGCATCCCCCTTGGATCAGGTGCGCCTGGGTCTGACGTGGTGGCAGATTCGGCGGGATCTTCCGTGGCACCGGCTTCTGCTACTACGCCTGTGCCAACACAGCGAACAAGATCGCAACATGGAATTCTAAAACCTAAGGTCCGTACAGATGGTACTGTGAGGTATGTCAACAATCGTTTTGGTGGTCTAGCTGTCACGGGTGAGCCAAACAGTTTAGGTGAGGCTTTTGAAAATAAAAATTGGAAAAATGCTATGGATGAGGAATATAATGCTCTTGTTAAAAATAGAACGTGGCACCTTGTTCCTCCACAGAGAGGCAGAAACATTATCGATTGCAAGTGGGTCTATCGAATTAAAAGGAAAGCTAGTGGAGAAATTGACAGATACAAGGCCAGACTAGTAGCAAAGGGTTTTAAACATCGATATGGTATTGACTATGAGGACACATTTAGTCATGTTGTTAAAGCAGCTACTGTCAGACTTGTTCTCTCTATTGCAGTATCAAACAGTTGGAGTCTTCGTCAATTGGATGTGCAGAATGCGTTTCTTCATGGCGTTCTAGAGGAGGAAGTCTACATGAAACAGCCACCTGGGTATGAGGTAAAAGGAAAGAATCATTATGTTTGTAAACTTGACAAGGCATTATATGGTCTAAAGCAAGCACCCAGAGCATGGTACTCTAGGTTAAGTGAAAAACTGCAAAGACTTGGCTTTAAACCTTCAAAGGCTGACACGTCACTTTTCTTCTACAAGAAAGGCAAGGTAACCATTTTCATGTTGGTATATGTTGATGACATCATAGTAGCTAGCTCATCACATGAAGCAACCAATGCATTACTAGAGGATCTTAAGAAAGATTTTGCACTAAAGGATCTTGGTGACTTGCATTATTTCTTGGGAATAGAAGTAAAGAGAGTAACAGATGGTATAGTCCTGAGTCAGGAGAAATACGTGTCAGATATACTGAAAAGGTCAGGTATGATGAATTGTAAAGTTTCCAACATGCCTCTTTCAACTACAGAAAAATTATCCAAGGAAGAAGGTGATGCCTTGGGAGCTGAAGGAGCTACAAATTACAGAAGTGTGGTAGGTGCTTTGCAATACTTAACACTTACAAGACCTGACATCTGTTTCCCTGTTAATAAGGTATGCCAGTTTCTACATGCTCCTACTCTTCAGCATTGGACTGCAGTTAAAAGAATTCTCAGATATCTCAGAGATACTATGAGTACAGGATTAAAATTCACCAAGTCAACCTCAACTATGGTGAGTGTTTTCTCAGATGCAGACTGGGCAGGCTGTCCTGATGATAGAAGATCAACAGGAGGTTTTGCTGTTTTCTTTGGACCAAACCTTATTTCTTGGAGTGCACGCAAGCAGGCAACTGTGTCAAGGTCTAGTACTGAAGCTGAATATAAGGGCTTAGCAAATGCAACAGCTGAACTGATATGGATTCAGGCGTTGTTTAATGAACTTGGCATAAAGCATCCCATAGTTGCACGGCTATGGTGTGACAACATTGGTGCCACTTATCTTTCAGCGAACCCAGTATTTCATGCACGAACAAAGCATATTGAAGTTGACTATCATTTTATTAGAGAAAGAGTAGCTAAAAGACTACTAGATATTCGATTTATCTCTACTAATGATCAGGTTGCAGATGGCTTCACCAAAGCTTTGTCATGGCAGAAACTAGAAGATTTCAAGAACAATCTCAACTTGATAAAGTTGTGATTGAGGGGGAGTGTTAAAGTGTATTGATGTAATGTGTATACGGTATCTTGTATAAACCGTATACATGTGTAGATAAGGATGGCATTGCGTATTGTACCAGGTTGTTAGGTTGTTGTGATCGGTTTCATAGATCTTGTATAGGATATAACTTGGAGATCAATCCATCAACTACCTAACAACTAACCCTGTAATCCTTTGTCTATATATAACACGCAAGGCGTCCCTGAAGAGGTATACGCTTCACGCAACTTTACAAAGATCTCCAGATCGATGCGCATCACTCCTACTCCCTGAGACGAATCTAAACATGGATCTGCTCGCTCAAAACGGCGTCATCAACGCCGACACGGTGATCGCTTAAAACGGCCAGGGCACGAGAACGCTCGCTTAGCCCGCACGCTTCAGCTGATGCTGCCGCCGCGCGCGCGCGCATGGATTAATGGCGTGAACCACCGCGGCGCCGACCGATGGAGGCCGGAGCAATCAATCGGTGCGCCGAGGGAAGGAACCGGACCGGCAGCCAAGGACAAGAGGGCCGGCCGCGGGCGGTGGGAGAACCCGGAGTGCGCGCTCTCTTTCCTACGCACGGCGCAGACCCGGAGCTAGCTCCAACACATGCGGCTGGTCCCGGCCAGGGCCGGGGCCGTAGCGCTCGAGACGTGATTGCATGGGACGGCGACGGTGATGTTGATGTGTCCACCGGCGTCTTGTTGAGGGGGATTTTCGATCAGGGGGCCTCTGCCTATTGATGCGACACTTCGTGGGTGGGCACATGTTGCTACACTTGCAGTTGGAGATCCATCTGAATCGTCCGCTACACCCGCGTGTGGACGCGAGTCACCACCTAGGTTCCATTCTGTAGAGCGATGGATAAGACACTGGTGATCACACATGCCTTGTCGGGCAAAAGTATCTCGCCGCTGGCTGCCATCAGTATTCTTCCGTATTAGAAGAACAATAACGTAGCGAATTAGCACATCCGTTTTATAAAAAATGCTATTCTTAACAAAACTTTTCGTAGAATCTTTACGTATAGGAATAGCACCTCTCCCGTTTTATATGGAGACCTGTGCATTTCACTGTGCATGGGTACATGGAAAGGCGGGGCACACTTTATAATGTGATCACTGTGAGTCTTACGAAAGTATGCTGATTGAAAATCCAACAAAAATCCTCATACACACGCAGTACGCACGCCGCGTCGTGCACACGTACGAGGAAGATTAGTACGTATGATATGATATTAGCACACAACAAAACACTCCGTTTTCTCTCCCTCTCACCACGTAAATGCATGCAGCCAACGCATCTCGCTTCACGTCGCGCCAATGAATCCGCACTGTCACGGTCTCGGACAACGACGTGACCGAAGATCCTATGAGCCTATTCCTTCATAGGGAAGCAATCAATCTTAGTACTAGGGGCGGAGACAGCGCCCCAATCAAAACCCTAAGCAGACCATCGACCGATCGACAATCGCGTAATGCCGATGCGATCATTGCGAGCTGGTTGATTAACGCAGCATTGACGATCGATCTCCTCCGCACGATGGCGACGCCGGTGGTACGTCCGTGGCATGGCATGCATGATTCGGCCGAGCTAGCACACCTGCCCGCCTGTAGCCTAGCGGGCTGGCAGCACTGTAGCCGCCTGCCTGGCGGATGCGTACGAGGAGCCGAGGAGGACCATCGAGTGAGTGAGACTGATCGGTCCGTCGTCGTGTGTATGCATGTGTCGTGGCGCGAGCGGCCGGACCAGCGGATCGACGGCCGCCGATCCGTTGCGTGGGCGGGGCAAGCGGGGTCGTCGGCACGGACGTACGGGTTGGTGGGGAGTCGCGCGGCCCGGCCGGACGGCCGGCCGGGGCCACTGGTTGGTGGCGCTCGTGCGTGCTCGATCGGCTCCGTCGTGGGGAGACGGAGACTGCTCACATGGATGCGCGGATGGCAATGGCATGGCCTCGGCGCACACGCATGTAGTACTGGTAGTGGTAGCTGAACCGCGCGTCCTGGCGATGGCGACGCTCGGCGCTCGCACCTCGTGTACCCAAATGGCCGGGCTGAATCATGTGCCCCGTCATGATGAGGTGCGGATTGCTAAGTGGTTGTACATGTAGCATGTTCGTGTTTGTGCGCTGGTCCAGAGCATGGGGCCGCCGCGTGCCGCCGGCGAGCTCCGCACTTCTTCCAGTCCCGGCGCCAGGGGTCTTCTTGGGTATTCGGTTGAATACCCAAGATTTTAAAAAACCATTAAAATTTTATATAAAACAAGCGATTTTTTTGTAAGACAATGATGATTTTGGCAAAATGAATACCCTCCTTTAAAATGAATACCCACCCTCTAGAACATGGAGGCCGCCAGTGCCAGTCCGATGGTTTTATGGCTTATTTGGGGTCAGTTTATTCTAAAAATTAAACCTAATTTTTTTAAAGCATATTAGTTAACTCTTAGTTAGTAGACTTCTAAAATAAAATTGTAAGTTGGGCTTATAGAATAAGCTGGATAGGGGACAACTTATTTACACAGCCCGTAATAAGCAACAAAAGAACTAGCCCTAACCGTGTGCCTGCAAACCTCCCGACACAATCAACGCAACACGTGTAGAGGGCGCAAACCGTCCCGCTTAGTTGGGACACGGGCCTGTGCATCACCATGGTCCGTCACGTTGCGGGCTCTGTCTTTTTCCGACCTGTTCCACACCTAACTTCCTTTTTTGATAACCGCCTTCACGCATTCTTTTTTAGGAATTGGCGGATTCGCATATGATTGTACAATGTCAACTAGAAATACAGGGGAACATCAAAATCAAGCATAACAGCCTCTACCTTGCACGTCTCCCTAGAACTAGTATGGGCAACGACATTTGCTTGTCTGCTAACATGCTGTAGCTTGAAGCCCCGTAGAAGATGGAGAAAGCCTTTCATCTCCTTCATAATCTGTCCTCCAACTGATAACAGCCAAAGGCGCATACCGCTTGACAGTCAGTTTCTAATACAACTTGGGTAAAACCCTTCTCAACAGAAAGGTTCATGGCGTCCCTGCATGCCAAAGTTTCATTCACCAACGGATCTTTGATTGATTCATATTTTGTGATCCTTACATGGGTGTGCACCACATGTGCATCCCGAATCCACACAACGGCTCCGGCAAACCAAATCTTCAAAAAAAAATCACGCTTAAGACTTCCGCATGCCCTATATATTTTTGAAACAAAGGCCTAGTTATTGGAAGAGATTACTTGGGTTTAAATATAGCACTGACAATCCCAATATTTTGCGGGCTAATCCTCAGTTGGGTTCTCCTTTTTGGAATTGTATGTCTTACTTGGGCTTTTGCAACTATAAGACCATTCTATCGTCGGAAAGTTGGCAATGGTTAGAGTATTGCCTTTTGACATGATGTTTGGTTTGGTGACTGCTCACTGGAGACTAAGTTCTGGGATTTGTTTATGACTAGCATATATGCCCGTCCGTTGCAACTGGAGAAGTAATTGACATTCAATGCGTCACAACAACATCCGGACAGTGCCACCTGACGGTAGCAGGGATACGTGCCGAGGTTAAGATCTACTCCCTCCTTTGTTGTGGTTATCTCATAAAAGTCTTAAATAATGGATTATTAACGCAAGATTGGGGGACTCCGGAAGAATTAATTCATTAATTATAGGGTCTCTTTCTCATAGCAACAATCCCGAAATCTGATCTTACTTACAAACCCGCTTAATTTATATTGACTCAACCATCCATGCAAATCTAATAATTTCATTTATTTAGAGCCAATCAGCCATGCTAGACCAAATCCATTTAATTCCTCCACTCCCTTCGGTCCTTGGTTCTTGAAGTGGCTTCCTGAACTGCAGGCCCTTCTAACATAATTTATTTAATATAGTAGCCAATTTAAATGATCATTTCAACATATTCTCTATAAATAATAAAGGTCAGGGACCTAAATGGGCTGAAAACAGGGTGAACTGGGCTTACTGCAGCTGAACATGGAATACTAATCAGCACCCAGATGCGCGTGACATTGGCTAAAGAAGTTGGGCCTAAACCCAACAAATAGAGATAAAGAAGAGGGACTTAATACTAGACATGGGTTATTTAAAAAAACACCAGGGGGCTTTTTGTAAAACATATGACGCCTGACGGGCAGAAACACTCCATACTTAGTAGGTATAGATTTATCACCAACAAGATGCAATAGTTGCGCAAGTTTCAGATGGTTCTGATATGAAATTAACACCAGGAGATGTGGAAATGTACAAATTTTCTCTAGGCGGAATGACCTTTTGTCATCTATGAAAAATGTTTTGTCCTGTGAAATTGATGGTCATGTCTGGCTGCTTGAATCGTCAGGTTAACTTTCTGTTAAATCTTTCTACAAGTTGATCAACTTTGGATGGATCTCCTACAACCTTAGGGATCACTAGATCATGATTGGCAATCGTTGTGGTGCTCATCTATTTTTTGTAATTGGATGATAGAAATTTACAAAAGAAAATGACCGAAAGGTGGGAAATAATATTATGTAAAAATGTTGATGGTATTAATAGTTGACAAAGTTTACTACTTTGTAATTTAGATATATCTTCAGTCAACTAATCTTGTCGACGAACCAAACGATCCCTAGGTAAGCAACACATATAACCAGAGTAACCACCAAAGTTAGGATAGTACTACAAAGTAGTAATACCCTAATATGACATGCCACATAGAAAAGTAGCAGCAGACGCATGCCAAGCAAAATAGAGTAACCCGTAATAGATGTCATAAGATCAACTCTTCATAAAGTAAGTAGGCTAAGGCTAGGTAACAAAGGAATACAAAACTGTACGTAACCATGCAACCAAACCATTAGTTGACCTTCTGTTGTTCTAGAAGAGCCACAAGAAAGATATTGTCTGTGGAGCATATGCAAACCATTTTCAGAGAGGCAGAACCATGTCTACATACGGGCATGACACTTCGAATCAAAGTTTCCTTTGAGGAAGATGTAAAGACGATATGAACGAAAGCACATAACTTCAATGGTATAACAACAAACTGTAAATATCCTCTCATTGTATTTTCCTTGTAGGTCTATCAACACAACTAACACATGTAACATTAGTGTATCCTAAATTTTAGGAGCTAATCATGCTAGCAGCAACTTGGAAAACCAAAACCTAAACAACAACTATATGGCAAGTGGTCTTGACAATTGCTTCTTGTGTTTCCTCTTAAGAGGGGAAGAACCATTAAGAGAAACAGAAATGTAACACCATACATGTACAATTTCATTGTTGTTGCATGTTATGGTGTGGTTAAATGGAATAACATTACCTATACAAAGTATTCAGATTTACCTGAATGGATTTAGTGAAAGCAATGGATCCAAAGACATACCAAGAACCAATGGGCAACATACAAGGAATGTTGAGATAGTTGGAGTTGAACACTAAGAAAGGATAAACAGATACAGAATAACCGAGGATGTAATGTAAACAAGACATGCATACAAATGAGAAATTGTGACTATGATTGTCCTTGTTTGCAACTCTAGTTCATATCAACTTGCAAAAATTCACCTTTACTATAGTTTGTTGAAAAAAATCAAGTAAAACTTTCATAGTGATGTATATCAAGACAAGGCGGCCTAATAGAAAAAAATAGAAAATTACTAACCTCAGCTAGAAACTAGCAAGTAAGACTTTGTGCACCATTGAGCTGTAGCAGGCTAGTAACAATGCCAAATACACCAAAAATACAACGAATAAACTACAGAAACAAGAAGGAAAATGATTACAACATGATCAATGTGTTTCCATGGCTTGAAATGTACTCATTCTGTAAATTAATATAAGACATTTTACACCAGTAAAGTAGTGATCTAAAATATCTTATATTAATTACCGTGGTAGTATTAGTCTCGAGCCGCTCTCTCTCTCTAATTGTTCCCCTTTTTATGTGTGCTTGTAATTTCTACTTGGAAGGGTAGTTCCCGTGTAGAAATCATATTGTCATGAATTCAAGCAGAAGTAAATAACATGTGCACATCCCATGCTAATCGATATAGATATCATTCGGATAAATATGATGTGGTCACCCCTACATTAGTTAGCTTCCAGTACTCTTATTAAGAAGGGATTCTTCCTCGGTTTAATTTAACGAAACCACCGAGGTTCAAGTTATAATTGAGGAAAAGAAAATATAATAAAATATAAAATCAATAGTGGCCGTTTTGGGCTCAATAGAACAACCACATTATCTGAAACTCACATCGTTCATTCTCTGAAATTCACATCACCGAACTTGTCTGGAGACACGATTTGGCAGCAACATGATATTGCCTTTGCTAAATTCTCAAAGACATTAGTGTGTTGCACGCGTTATCCTAATTTGATGGTGTGTCATGTCAACCATATGCAGATTGAAGAATCTGAGATCAGAAGAAGTGCAGCGAAGGTTTTCTAAGACGTGTCGATCTAACCGGTAAACAACGCAACACGCACCCCTCGCTCCCCAACGCGCCCGTTTAGGCCAAGCCATCTGCGGGCGCACTATTTTTTTATTCCGTTTTTTATTTCCTTTTTGCTTTTCCATTTTTGTTTTTTCTACTTTAGATAATTTGGGATTTTGAAAAAGTTTCAAAATTTATAAAATTGAAAATTAAATAAAATGTTCAAGAAATCATAAAAAATTTGTGGATTAAAAAAAGTTCCAATATTCAAAAACGTTCATGATTTTGAAAAACAATATCCAGGAAATAAAAAACTGTCCATTAGTTTGAAAAAATGTTTGTGTATAATAAAATGTTAATAAAATTGAATAAAATGTTCGGCAATTCAAAAAATGTTCAGCAATTTTCAAAAATATTCTAAAAATTTAAAAAATAATCGTGAATTACAAAATAATTAATTGATTGTTTGCTGATTCAAAAAAATGTTCATGCATTTCAGAAAATGTTTGTGAGTTTCAAACCTTGTTCCACCAATTTCCAAAAAAGTTCATCGATTTTAAAAACGTAAAATGATTCAAAATTGTGTTTTAAATGTTCAGAATTTTAAAAGTGTTTGCAAATTTATATAAAATATTCATGAATTCAAAAAAACTCGTGATTTAAAATATAATTCTCGGATTTGTAAAAAAAATCATGAAATTTAAAAATGTTCACTAGTTTAAGAAATATGTTCATGATTTTCAAAAGTGGTTCACGGTATCACAAATTTGAAAATATGTTCAAGAAAAGAAAGAAACCGGAAGATTTTTTTTGAAATAACCGGTTCAGGGAAGGATCTAGAACCTTCGCAAAACCGATGGGGAAGAAATAAAAAAATGTGATGGCCCCAAACATGATCGAAAGCAAGAGGGGGTACGCGCTAGGGCGCGACCTATGTGCCAAATAGGAAACCACATCTGGTGGTCCGAGGTGCGATACATCACTCTCTTACCTGGCAGGGTCGAGCTCGGATGGACCCAGTTGATCACAAGGCCTAGTTTTGTGACACATGGGCTGGTGTGGCAGGAGATGCACTAACCCTCACTTCACGACGCTCGTTAAGAATCAGGCTACAGAAAACCTTTGTGTTGCATACACATCCTTTCAGACTTCTCCTAATGTCAAAGGGCCCTTCGGGACAAGTAAAACGACTTCGACCAAAACCGTAAGATCAATGGAGTCGTGATGCCGATTGGCTAGTTGTTTGTGTAGGCATCTTTGTAATACTGACTTCGGCGTCCAACTGGTCCTCCTGCTTGTGTTTGCGGCGTTTCTCTTGCTTGCCATTGCACAGGTGCTGGTATAGCCGGTGCTCACGCCCTGCTTGCTTGTTCCCGTCTACGTCACGGCCATCATGGGCGTACGGATGGTAAGACTGGGCTGCAGCAAAGTGTGCACGAGGCAGCTCCCTGTACTAACGATATCCGCCGCCCTGTAATTGATGTTGGTGACCGAATGTTGTTCGAAGTCCTAGGTCCCATCCGGGGTGTCACGAGGAGCTCCGGAATAGTCCAGAAGTAAAGATTTATATATGGCAAAGTTTTGTTCGGGATTCCGGAAATGCTCGAGGGTTCACGGAAGTACCGGAGGGCACCAAAGTATTTCGGGGGTCCACCAGAGGGACCAACCATCCCCGAAGGCCGCATGGGCGGCAGAGGGGGGGTGCACCAGCCCCTGGTGGGTGGGGTGCAACTCCCCCCTTGGCCCATGCACCCAGGGTTTTGGGGGGAAACCTTAAGAGGGGTGCCCCAGCTTAGGAGGCAAGCCTCCCTAGGGCCGGCCCCCCTTCCTTGGAGGAGGGACTAGGGCCGACGCCCCCTGCGCCTCACCCCTATATAAAGGGTGGAGGCACAAGGGGAGGGGCTCACCTCTTTGCCTAGCCGCAACCCTCCCCGTCTCTCCCTTCGCCTCGTTTCGTTTTTTGCTTGGCGAAGCCCTACCGGTACTCCACCACCATGTCGTTGTGCTGGTTGTGATCCCATCTACTTCCCCCCATTCGCTTGCTGGATCAAGTAGGAGACCCGAGCTGCACGTGTGCTAAACTCGAAGGTGTCGTCTTTTTGGCAGTAGATCGGTTTGGATCATGATTGGATGGCGAAGAGTACGACTATATCAACCGTGTTCTATAGCCTTCCGCTTTTGGTCTACAGGGGTACATAGACACACTCCCCTCTCGTTGATGCATCTCCTAGATTAGATATTGGGTGTTTCGTAGGATTTTTTTTATTTTCATGCAACGTTCCCCTCACATATGACCCCTGTTCATGTTGATTTTTTGCTCTGTGAATCAACTTTTATAATTTATTTAAATATGTAGATATATTGGACTTTATTTAAGATGGGCCCTAGGCTACTGCACCTTTTCCCGTGGCCTATGGCTGACCCTGGCCATATGAGTCTTCGTGCCTGCCACCTTGTCGATAGCATCTCGTTGTCGTAGTCGAACGAGGCGCTGTGACAAGATGTGAAGACAACGTGTCGCTTGTCCCCTTGGCATGAGCGTGTGATGGCCATGACCCCGACGACGACCGCGACATACTGTTTCGAACAACAAGTGCCATTATGACGATCACACAATCTTTGACCAAGTTCTTTCAACAATTCCTAGAAGGCCATCATTTCCTTTTTGGGAATGTTCTTGTTGGGTAACGTAGTAATTTCAAAAAAATTCCTACGCACACGCAAGATCATGGAGATGCATAGCAACGAGAGGGGAGAGTGTTGTCCACGTATCCTCGTAGACCGAAAGCGGAAGCGTTTGCACAACGCGGTTGATGTAGTCGTACATCTTCACGATCCGACCGATCAAGTACCAAACACACGACATCTCCGAGTTCAGCACACGTTCAACCCGATGACGTCCCTCGAACTCCGATCCAGCCGAGTGTTGAGGGAGAGTTTCACAAGACGACGGCGTGGTGGACGATGATGATGTTCTATCGACGCAGGCTTCGCCTAAGCACCGCCACTGAGATATCGAGGTGGACTATGGTGGAGGGGCACCGCGACACGCTAAGAGATCAAACGATCAATTGTTGTGTCTCTAGGGTGCCCCCTGCCCCCGTATATAAAGGAGCAAGGGGGGAGGTGCGGCCGGCCAAGAGGGGGCGCGCCAGGAGGTGTCCTACTCCCACCGGGAGAAGGACTCTCTCCCTTTTCCTTGTTGGATTAGGAGTGGAGGGGGAAAGAGGTGGAGGGGAAGAAGGAGAGGGGGGCGGCGCCCCCCTCTCCTTTTCCTATTCGGACTACGGGGGAGGGGCACGCGGCCCTTGCCCTGGATGCCTCTCCTCTTCTCCACTAAGGCCCACTATGGCCCATATAACCCCCAGGGGGTTCCGGTAACCCCTCCGGTACTCCGGTAAAATCCCGATTTCACCCGGAACACTTCCGATATCCAAACACAGGCTTCCAATATATCAATCTTCATGTCTCGACCATTTTGAGACTCCTCCTCATGTCCGTGATCACATCTGGGACTCCGAACAACCTTCGGTACATCAAAACATATAAACTCATAATATAACTGTCATCGAAACGTTAAGCGTGCGGACCCTACGGGTTCGAGAACTATGTAGACATGACCGAGACACGTCTCTGGTCAATAACCAATAGTGGAACCTGGATGCTCATATTGGCTCCTACATATTCTATGAAGATCTTTATCGGTCAGACCGCATAACAACATACGTTGTTCACTTTGTCATCGGTATGTTACTTGCCCGTGATTCGATCGTCGGTATCTCAATACCTAGTTCAATCTCGTTACCGGCAAGTCTCTTTACTCGTTCCATAATACATCATCCCGCAACTAACTCATTAGTTGCAATGCTTGCAAGGCTTAAGTGATGTGCATTACCGAGTGGGCCCAAAGATACCTCTCCGACAATCGGAGTGACAAATCCTAATCTCGAAATACGCCAACCCAACAAGTACCTCCCGAGACACCAGAGAGCACCTTTATAATCACCCGCCACGTTGTGACGTTTGGTAGCACACAAAGTGTTCCTCCGTAAACGGAGTTGCATAATCTCATAGTCATAGGAACATGTATAAGTCATGGAAAAAGCAATAGCAACATACTAAACGATCGAGTGCTAAGCTAACGGAATGGGTCAAGTCAATCACATCATTCTCCTAATGATGTGATCCCGTTAATCAAATGACAACCCATGTCAATGGCTAGGAAACTTAACCATCTTTGATCAACGAGCTAGTCAAGTAGAGGCATACTAGTGACACTCTGTTTGTCTATGTATTCACACATGTATTGTGTTTCCGGTTAATACAATTCTAGCATGAATAATAAACATTTATCTTGATATAAGGAAATAAATAATAACTTTATTATTGCCTCTAGGGCATATTTCCTTGATCTCCCACTTGCACTAGATTCAATAATCTAGATTACACAAGAATGATTCTAACACCCATGGAGCCTTGGTGCTGATCATGTTTTGCTCGTGGAAGAGGCTTAGTCAACGGTCTGCAACATTCAGATCTGTATGTATCTTGCAAATTTCTATGTCTCCCACGGACTAAATCCGGATGGAATTGAAGCGTCTCTTGATGTGCTTGGTTCTCTTGTGAAATCTGGATTCCTTCGCCAAGGCAATTGCACCAGTATTGTCACAAAAGATTTTCATTGGACCCGATGCACTAGGTATGACACCTAGATCGGATATGAACTCCTTCATCCAGACTCCTTCATTTTCTGCTTCTGAAGCAGCTATGTACTCCGCTTCACATGTAGATCCCGCCACGACACTTTGTTTAGAACTGCACCAACTGACAGCTCCATCATTCAATGTAAACACGTATCCAGTTTGCGATTTAGAATCGTCCGGATCAGTGTCAAAGCTTGCATCAATGTAACCATTTACGATGAGCTTTTTGTCACCTCCGTAAACGAGAAACATATCCTTAGTCCTTTTCAGGTATTTCAGGATGTTCTTGACCGCTGTCCAGTGATCCACTCCTGGATTACTTTGGTACCACCCTTCTAGACTTATAGCAAGGCACACATCAGGTCTGGTACACAACATTGCATACATGATAGAGCCTATGGCTGATGCATAGGGAACATCTTTCATCTTCTCTCTATCTTCTGCAGTGGTCGGGCATTGAGTCTTACTCAACTTCACACCTTGTAACACAGGCAAGAACCCTTTCTTTGCTTGATCCATTTTGAACTTCTTCAAAACTTTGTCAAGGTATGTGCTTTGTGAAAGTCTGAAAGGATCGAGAAGAGGTGTCTAGAGGGGGGGGGGGGGGTGATTAGACACTAAGTACCAAAAGTTGCAATTTTTAATTTCTTTAAGTTGAAGTGGAGTTTTGGCACAAGTTTAACAAACACAATACATATCAAGCAAGCATGCAAAGAGTGTATGAGCAGCGGAAAGTAGAGCATGCAACTTGCAAGAATGTAAAGGGAAGGGTTTGGAGTGCGCAAACGCAATTTGGAGACACGGAGATTTTTTATCCGTGGTTCTGATAGGTGGTGCTATCGTACATCCACGTTGATGGAGACTTCAACCCATGAAGGGTAACGGTTGCGCGAGTCCACGGAGGGCTCCACCCACGAAGGGTCCATGAAGAAGCAACCTTGTCTATCCCACCATGGCCGTCGCCCACGAAGGACTTGCCTCACTAGCGGTAGATCTTCACGAAGTAGGCGATCTCCTTGCCCTTACAAACTCCTTGGTTCAACTCCACAATCTTGTCAGAGGCTCCCAAGTGACACCTAGCCAATCTAGGAGACACCACTCTCCAAGAAGTAACAAATGGTGTGTTGATGATGAACTCCTTGCTCTTGTGCTTCAAACGATAGTCTCCCCAACACTCAACTCTCTCTCACAAGATTTGGATTTGGTGGAAAGAAGATTTGAGTGGAAAGCAACTTGGGGAAGGCTAGAGATCAAGATTCATATGGTAGGAATGGAATATCTTGGCCTCAACACAAGTGTAGGTGGTTCTCTCTCAGAAAATGTAAGTTGGAAGTGTAGGTTCGTTCTGATGGCTCTCTCCACGAATGAAGAGTAGGTGGAGGGGTATATATAGCCTCCACAAAAAATCTAACCGTTACACACAACTTGCCAAACTCGGTGGGACTGAAATGATAAACTCGGTCGGACCGATTCAGCAAATCTAGTGACCGTTAGGATTTTCGGTGAGTCCGACATGCAACTCGGTAGGACCGATATGGTTAGGGTTAGGGCATAACGTAATCTCAGTGAGACCGATTACACAAACTCGGTGAGACCGATTTTGGTAATAAGCTAACCAGAGAGTTGGTCAGGTAAACTCGGTAGGACCGATTCGCTCATTTCGGTGAGACTGAAATGTTACAAAAGGGAAACCAAGAGTTTACATTGCAATCTCGGTGGGACCGATCGCTCATCTCGGTGGGACCGAAATGTTACGAAGGGAAACAGAGAGATTACAATCCCATCTCGGTGAGACCGAGATCCCTATCGGTGAGACCGATTTACCTAGGGTTTGTGGAAGTGGCTATGACATCTGAACTCGGTGGCGCCAGATAGAAAGAATCGGTGGGGCCGAGTTTGACTTTTGGTTTAGGTCATATGTGGATGTGAGAAATTAGTTGAGGGCTTTGGAGCATATCACTAAGCATTTTGAGCAAGAGCCTCATTAAGCAACACCTCATCCCTCCTTGCTAGTATTGGCTTTTCCTATAGACTCAATGTGATCTTGGATCACTAAAATGGAAAATGTAGAGTCTTGAGCTTGAAGCTTGAGCCAATCCTTTTGTCCTTAGCATCTTGAAGGGGTTCCACATCCTCTAGTCCATGCCACTTCATTGTTGAACTTATCTGAAACATACTAGGTAGGAGTGTTAGTTCAACAAGAGATATGTTGACATTAATTACAAAAACCACCTAGGGAGCACTTGTGCTTTCAATCTCCCCCTTTTTGGTAATTGATGACAACATACATCAAAGCTTTATATAAAGATATAGAGAATAGTAAGTAAAGCTTTGGAAAGACATGTAACATGCATAGGCTCCCCTTACATGTATGTAATCATGTGAATATGGAATATATGAGCATGTGAATGAATAAACATGACAGAGTAAGCAATGTGTTACATGTATCTTGGCTATATGCATCAGAGCAAATGATGTGAATACGAGAAATGTACCTTCATGCTCATGAGTCCTTCTTGCAAATAGTATGTACATTAGCAAGAATTTCTCATTCACATGACTATGATGCATATACCTACCTTGTGGTCTTGAGTTGGCTTAGGATGGGATGAACCTGCGTAAACAAGGTTAGATAACACAGATACACCTACTGGCCAGAGCAAACAAGAGAAACCACAAGAGTACCAAGACTGGGATGACATGTAGAGTGAGTACTAAGTACCACAAAGGAAATAGACATGTCCCCAAAGGTAAAGATGTGCAATAAATTCAATGATTTCCTTCCCTTAGATGTCTTGCTCCCCCTTAATCTAGCATTGGATACTGGGAGAAGATAGGGAACCAAAAATCAGAGCTCAAAGGAAATAAACAGAGCTAATGCAAACGAGCAAATATGAACATGTCTTTCCCCTCTTGAAGACATGTGACTTCTCTCCTCTTGAACACAAAGCATCTGGGGTCCTTGATGATTGCTCTTTCTTCCCTTGAGTATTCTCTCCCCCTATAGATATAATTAAGCTTTGATGCGATCTCTCTCTCCCCCTTTGACATCAATTTGAAAGAAGGGCTCTTCTGGATTTTTGTCATGATGGGTTTGGTCCTTGAGTCACAAAACAAAGCAGCAAGTTGAATGGGATGCTGGTCGAGGACAAGATTCATTGAGTGGATCTGGGTCAAAAAGAATGCAGAAACAAGTGGCAAGATGTCTTTCCTGTAGTGAAATCGGTGACACCGAGTTGTATGGTTCGGTTATACCGAGAGGATTTGGTTGGACCGAAAGCATCAGACTGGTGAGGCCGATTTCAGCGCAGAGAAAACACTTGTCACCCCAGCTCACTAGAAAAGTAAGATCTCACAAGGATTTGCAAGGAATTAACTGAAAGATTTGCAATGAATTGGATGCAAGAAATGTGGAACGGAAAAATAAAAGACAAGAAAATAAAAAGGAGTCTAGATGAAGTTTTTTTAAAATGAAGAGGGAAACAAATATGCATGAGACAAATGCAAGAGCACAGAAAAGAACACAAGAGAACTTCATCTAGAGTTGGTCGGCGACAAAGTCACCTATGTTAGAGTATATTGACTTAGGAGTCAAGTGAGATCACTTGGTCGTAGGTCATACTCATCGTTTAAGCTCAAAATGGGGTTACCATTTTTCGTTTAATCTTCTTGATGTATTCACATCTTGTTGAGGTTCTTTATCCCATGAATTGGAGTAAAGCTTCTCTAAGATGGAATAACTTACCTTGGGTGGTGGTGTTGATCATGATCATGTAGTTGAACTTGTGTGGGTTGCTCAAGGTTGATGTAGCTCATCAAGTGTTGGGAGCACCACTTGGAGTTTGAGTCCATCTACCTGCATGGGTTAGTTTTTGCAAGGAAGAGCACTTGTGTATCCAAAGTGACAATCATGAAACTCAACATAGAAATTGTCAAAGGATATGTTTGAATGTTTGCGTGCTTCCTTGTCTTCATCCACCATTGTGTAGAGACTTGGTGATATAGAAATTGCTCAAGAAGTGAGTGAGTTGCAATCTCATAGATTTAGATTCATCCAAGTACCTACACGGGTTAGATAACATGCAAGGTGCAAATATATCCAAGACATGAGATAGTCAACATAAGAGAAATATCAAGGATTAGTCATAGGCTCATGCCTTGCATGTATCAAATGGAGTTCCTACTCCAAGTTTGAAGCATCAATGATGTTCAATTCTCCTCTTAACCTGCAAAACACTTTCTCATCAAGTGGTTTGGTAAATATATCGGCTAATTGCTGTTGGTGTGAACATGGTTAAGATTAATGTCCCCTTTGGCAACATGGTCTTGAATGAAATGATGATGAACTTCAATATGTTTAGTTCGATAATGTTGCACGGGATTGCGAGAAATCTTAATAGCACTTTCATCACACAGCAATGGAACATGTTTCACATATATCCCATAATCTTTAAGAGTTTGGGTCATCCAAAGTAATTGAGCACAACATGATCCAGTGGCAATGTATTCCGCTTCGGCGGTGGATAAGGATACTGAGTTTTGTTTCTTGGAAGACCAAGACACAAGAGATCTACCAAGAAATTGACAAGTACCCGAAGTGGACTTTCTATCAACCTTGTCACCGGCATAGTCTGAGTCGGAGTAGCCAACAAGATTAAAGGAGGCCCTCTTTGGGTACCAAATGCCAAAATTTGGTGTATGGATTAAGTATCTCACTATCCTTTTCACGGCCTTAAGATGACATTCTCTAGGAGCGGCTTGATATCGTGCACACATGCACACACTTAGCATAATATCTGGACGTGAAGCACATAGATATAACAATGAACCAATCATAGAGCGATAAACCTTTTGATCAACCGGTTCACCATCTTTGGTTAAATCAAGATGTCCACTAGTAGGCATGGGTGTAGTCATACCTTTGCATTCTTGCATATTGAACTTCTTGAATAAGTCATTGGTGTACTTCGTTTGAGAGACAAAGGTACGTTCCTTAGTTTGCTTGATTTGGAAACTGAGGGAGTCCTGGATTAGGGGGTATCCGGACAGCCGGACTGTGTACAACGTCCGGACTATTGAAGCGTGAAGATACAAGACACAAGACATCGGCCCGTGTCCGGATGGGACTTTCCTTAGCGTGGAAGGCAAGCTTGGCGATCCGGATATTATATTTCCTTCCTTGTAACCGACTCCATGTAAACCCTAGCCCTCTCCGTGTCTATATAAACCGGAGAGGTTGGTCCTTAGAAGGCCGATCACAATTACAATCATACCATCATAGGCTAGCTCCTAGGGTTTAGCCTCTACGATCTCGTGGTAGATCTACTCTTGTACTACCCATATCATCAATATTAATCAAGCAGGAAGTAGGGTTTTACCTCCATCGAGAGGGCCCGAACCTGGGTAAACATCTGTGTCCCTTGCTTCCTGTTACCATCAGCCTTGACGCACAGATCGGGACCCCCTACCCGAGATCCGCCGGTTTTGACACCGACATTGGTGCTTTCATTGAGAGTTCCTCTGTGTCATCACCGTCAGGCTCGATGGCTCCTTCGATCATCATCAACGACGCTGTCCAGTATGAGCCTTCCCCGGACAGATCTTCGTGTTGGCGGCGGCAAGATCATGGGCCAACTCGCTTGGCCATCTGGAGCAGATCGACAGCTACACCCCTGGCCACCAGCTCAGGTTTGGAAACCTGAACTACACGGCGGACATCCGCGGAGACTTGATCTTCGATGGATTTGGGCCTATGCCAGGAGCACCGGACGGTCACGACGAGCACGGCTTAGACCTGCCGTCGGACGAAGCTCGGGGTATCGCCCCCGTAGTATCTCCGGACCTAGATCCGGAGCAGGCTGTGCTGCCTAGGGACGGAGGGATGGACCCCGCCCCCCAGGTCGCGCACTCATCGGCGTTGGAGCCGAACACGGGTTTTACCTCTGCGGTGGCCTGTGACTCCGAACCCCCGGATTCGTATCCGAACATTGGTTCCAGTCCGCACACTCCCGATCCAGTCGAGCCAGGTTGGGCTCAGGTAATGGAGTTCACCGCTGCAGATATCTTCCAGCACTCGCCATTCGACGACATGCTGGACTCATTAAAGTCTCTCTCTTTGTCAGGAGGCTCTCGGCCGAACTATGTCCGGCTTGAGTGGGGAACAAGCGGTGAAGGAATTCGTTGCCCACCCACCACCCACTTCATTGCCACGGTCGATGATTTAACCGAGGCACTAGATTTCGAATCCGAAGACATCGATAGCATAGACGACGATGGAGGGGAAGAACACGAAGCACCGCTCACTGGGCGGTGGACAACCGCCTACCCCTATGATATATGTATGGCAGACACCCCGAAAGAAACCAATGGAGATGAGGCAGCGGAGAATAATCCCTCAGGGAAAAAAGCAAAGCATAGGCGTCGTCGATGCCGCCCCAAGCCCAACCACAGGAATACCGGCCCGGAAGACGAAAACAATCCGAATGGCGCCAAAGATGAATACAACCCAATTCGGCTCGCCTTTCAGCAGGCCGGACTGGCCACTGTGGGATACTTGGAAAGGGACAACTATACGCCCCTCTCCGAGGACGAGGCAAGCCTCGGTAATGATGAATTCGGCGTGCCTGAAGATCCAGTGGAACAAGCCCGCTTCGAGCGACGGCTCATGGCCACGGCAAAGAGCCTGCAAAGGAAGCAACAACAGCTTAAAGCTGGCCAAAATTTGCTGGCGGACAGATGGACCAAGGTCCTGGCCACCAAAAGATACGGACCCAACCGCCCCGACAAAGGGCACACAGGGCACAACCGGCCACCCCAATCTAAGCAGGAAAACCCAAGGCACACACCCCAACGTCAATACACCACTACGGTCCAAAACAACACGAAGGACACAAGAAGAAGCATACTCAAGCCCTGGCGCAACGGTCACAAGCGTCAAGTCAGGAAAGCTGGTGCCAACTTCAGCAACTCCAAGTCCGGTCGATGGACAAAGAAAAGCTCAGACCTATCCGGCCCGAGCCACACACTAGATCAACCATGCGAAATTCATGGTACTCCTAGAAGGACGGAAAAGCATACCAGTAGAGAATGCCGGATCCTCAAAGGAAAACGGCTGGCCATGTGCCGGAAACAATGAAGGGAGACTTCTGGTCAAGATATCCCCCCTCCATAGCATACAAGCACGGCCGCTTGCCCCTGCATCACGCGCGACCACAAAGAACTCGGTTGCAGTACCTACGGACATAGCAAACCAGGGGCTCCACACAACATAAAACCCCCGCAGGTGTGAAATCACCAACAACATCTCTTAAAAGATGCTGGGAGCAAAGGCCAAGTTTTTCTGGCTCAGCACTCTAAACGGTTGTCCTCGAATCACCAAACAAATACTACGCCAAACAATAAACCTTCGGCACCTTCCCACCATGCAGTAATTTACCGTACGTGAACGAGACGAACCACGTTGGCTGGATCCCGCATGGTAAATCACTCAAGCCAACACCATGTGATGTAATCACACCCATCGGCAGGTCGAATCCGCCCTCGTATGGATATCATCTACTGCCGGTGTAGCGAGTCACGCATGCCTATCAAGATTTTGATATGACAGATGACTATCCGGACACCAACTGAGGAGTCCGCGCTACCCAACGGTATAACGACTGGGATTACCAGGGTCCGATCAGGAGCCCTCGGACCAACCACAAGAGGACGCTCGGCTACCCCCGAGTATTTGCCTTACAAACTAACTTTGATGCAGAACAGGATAGGTGACGCGGAATCGGCCAGGACACACAAGGAGCCCCTCCCCTAAGAGAAGGCAGTCCGGATTCACTTCTGATCCACTGACAAACTCCCTCCAGTCCGGCCATCACAAGTTCCGCCAAAAAACACCTCTTTTCATAATCATACATAATACTCATATGCATAGACATATCATTTTGCTACAATACGTAGACTTAAATAACACTTATCGGCCGTCGCTTTTTCATCGACACCTCGTGTTACGCCCGATCACGCCAGGGGCTTCATAATACGGCAATAAAGACCGACCACCTTCTCGGTCGTCCGGCACCCCGAACTTATAGCACTATATGCATCAGCTCCGAATCATGTCTTGGGTCATTGGTTGGGTTTGCCCGGCTCCCTTGTTTTGGTACCTTACGTTCCGTTATATCGGCTAAGGTAGCGCAGGGAGAACTACTACGATTGTGTCCCGGATCTGCCGGACGAGCACCTCAGTAGAGAAAGCCGAAAACCGACTGTCATGATATAGCGAGAGCTGGTCAGCTGTTCGAGAGGTTGTAAAATCCCTAAAGATTTATTCCGCACAATGCCATTATAAATGCAGAGTGCGACGGATCGATCTTCGATCAGCGCCAATAGAGCCCCTAGTTCGCCTTCCGAACACTAGGGCTGCGCCGACCATACTCAATTCCTATGGCTAAGTGAGAGTAATAAAGCATTATAGTCCGATTGCCGGTTCGTGGTGAGAAACGCCCCGCATAGGGACCCAACTATGGGATGAAGAGCGTTCAGATATACCCCGAACACCCCCGTATTCTTTTTACGTAAAGGCGGAAACGACCGCCAACTCTCGGGATTCACATACATTAAATAGCCGCACAGGAAGAACATATGTTCAAACAAAACATGCAATATATAAACGCCATAATCTCATATTACAAAAAGTGGCACGAATGCCCTTAGGGAAATATAATGTTTTTGGTACATTTATCCGCCACAAGGCGGGCCCCCTTCATTACACCTTCAAAGTACAGTTCGGGCTTGCGATGCTCCTTACCCTCTGGTGGCCCCTCAGTCATCAGCTTCTCCGCGTCAAGCTTCCCCCAATGCACTTTTGCACGGGCGAATGCCATACGTGCACCCTCTATGCAGACTGATCGCTTAATAGCATCAAGCCGAGGACAAGCACCCTCAATCCGCTTCACGAGCCCGAAGTAACTGCTCGGAATTGGCTCCGCCGGCCACAGACGGACAATCAAGTCCTTCATGGCTAGTTCGGCCTTTGGTGCGATTCGACCAGCTGCTTCATTGATCGATAAAGGGCACCGGATAGTTCGGTGTCAAATACTGCGATCAGAAATCCCTTTCCGCAGACTTCTTTTCCTCGGTTCGGTAGAATTGGGTGGCATCTGATATGCTGCGAGGAAGATCCGCAAACGCCCATGGAAAAATAAGAATTCAGCTTGCCGCTTAGAATTCTTCCATCATCATGAATAAATGGCTAAGAATACAGAAGGCCTTACCAGCACCTCGGGCTTCTTCACGGGCATCTTCCGCAGCCTGGAGCGCTTGGGCGAGTTCGGCTTCTCTCTCTATTACACTTTGCTCCAAGCCCTTATTTTTCTTCACAGCCTCCTGGAGCTCCCACTCAGCTGCGACAACCCTGGCCTCTTGTTTTTCACGGAGTGCCTGTTCAGCGACAGCCTTCTTGTTGGCATCATCTACAGCCTTGTTCAGTGCCTCGTATTCAGCACTCGCTCCTAGGGCGTCCAACACAAATACTTTTCAACAAGCACAATTACTTATTTGTGCCTAATGCAAGACAATGTTTTATCATACCTTGTTTAACTTCTAATTGCTTTTTCACGCGGCCAAGTTCTTCCTCGGCCCGTTCCATGCTCCGCTTCAGTTCGGACACTTCCGCATTATGAGCGGTCGTCCTCTCCGCACACGCCTGTATTCAAACAAAGAGGTACATGTCATTAACATAAGTTCCCATGACAAGAGAGGATTTGATCCCCTGCCCGGCTCCCTCTCCTTTGTCGGACAGTGTATCAGGGGATACTACTCATATAATGACGATTCCTCAAAGGTTTCTTGGAAAACATACCTCAAAGGCCTTTATAAGGCCAAGGCAGGACTCGTTCAGCCCGCTCTCGGAGGACTGAATCTTTTCAACCACCGCACCCATAAGGGTCCGATGTTCATCGATGATAGACGCGTTCTTTAACGCCGTCAATAGACCGCCTGGCATCTCTGTCCGAACAGAGGTTGCCGGCGGAGTGGGCAGGCCTCCCACCGTTGAAGGTGGCTGCTCGCCCGATCCGGGGGCCTTAGAGGTCTCCCGGACCTTGTTCGGCTGTGGGCCGAACCCAAGGTCGCCCCCGCTGATGGCACACTCTGAGGCCATCGCCCCCGTGTGTCCGGCACCAGTGATATGCCCCCCATGGTCCGAGCCCCGTTGAGACGACACCTCAATGTCGCGTCGGGACTTTGGGGAAGGGGCCTCTGGAGGCGTCTCCCTCGCCAAGGCGTCCGAGCTCAGCGAATCCTCGGATGAGGACTAGCCGGCGCGGGACCTCACCGAACTGTGCAAAATGTAGCAACAGTTAGAACTATTATACCCAAAAACAATCCCGGACGCATATGCATGTTCGAATCTTGTACACTTACGACTTCTCCAGGGGCTGGGCCCTGGGATCCCACTCCGGACTGCTGTCGGCAGCCGTGGTGGATGCCTCTGGGAGGGAAGCTTTTCTCCTCTTGGGTGATTCGGCCTCCATGGACAAGGAAGCTACGCGCTTCTTCCCACCTCCAGAATGAGGCTCGCCCTCCTCTGCTTCTTCCTCTTCGTCTTCCGAAGAAGGAGCGTCGCTTGAGTCTTCGGAATTTGCATCCGAAGCCTCACGGTGACGGAGGCCACTCCGGGTCTTCTTGACCTTCTTGGAGGCCTCCTTCTTTGGCGCCTTGTAAGGCGCGGGGACCAGCATCTTCGTCAGAAGAGGTCTGGCCGGTTCCTCCGGCAACGGGGTCGGACAATGTATCCGCTCCACTTGCTTTATCCATCCCTGAGGTCACGATGAGACACGATTAGGATGTCTCCCTCACGACATGCCGACTGAAGCATGAATAGACAGAGCTTGACTGTGACTTACCGAGCTTGGAGAATGGGATGACTGATACCCATGGTCCTCGGTGGGACTCGGCCACGATTTGCCGGGCTTAAAGAGCACCTTCCAGATATCTTTGTGGGAGGAATCATAAAGCTCCCGAAGGGTGTGGTGCTCGGCTGGGTCGAACTCCCACAGAGTACAAGCTCGGCGCTGACAGGGGAGAACCAGGCGAACTAGCATCACCTGGACTACGTCCACAAGTTTGACGTCCCTATCGACCACACCTTGAAGGCGCGTCGGAGCAGTGACAACTCATCGGACGAGCACCAGTTCGGGCCCTTCTCGGGCCAGGACGTGAGCCGCAGTGGAGCTTCGGATCTGAACTCTGGAGCCACCGCCCACTTTTTGTCGCGTGGTTCGGTGATATAGAACCACTGCTGCTGCCACTCCTTGACGGAGTCGTTGAAAGCGCCCTTCGGCCAAACGGCCTTGGGCATCTTGCTCACCATGGCGCCGTCGCACTCGGCGTGTTCGTCGCTCACCACCTTGGGCTTTACATTAAAAATCTTCAGCCACAAGCCGAAGTGAGGTGAGATCCGAAGAAAAGCCTCGCACACGACGATGAATGTCGAGATATTGAGGAATTAATTGGGGGAAAGATCATGAAAATCGATCCCGTAGTAATACATGATTCCGCGAACAAATGGGTATAGAGGAAACCCAAGCCCGCGGACAAAGTGAGGAAGGAACATGACTCTCTCGCGAGGTTCCGGAGTAGGGACGACTTGTCCCACCGGGGGGAGACGGTGGCCGATCTTCTGAGCCAGATACCCGGCGTCCTGGAGCTTCTTAATATCCTTCTCCCGGACAATAGAGGCTGTCCATTTGCCTCCTGCTCCGGATCCGGACATCTTTGGGAAGCCTCTATTTGGTGAAAGGAAGAGTGCTTGGGCGTTAGGGCTCGAAAAGAGGGGAATGAGCAATCGGGAGGAGAAAGGCGTGGGTAAAGAGAAAGAGGCCTTGTCTCTTTATAGGGGCGATAAGTATTTTTTGGCGCCTCCCCACTAGCCTGGTTGAGCCCGTTTGCCTCCCGTTCGCCGCGATTAGTGGTGCGGTTGGATTACCCATGTTCGTATTGATAAGAATCCCGTGTTAAGGGGACACGATCTCTGCTTTGACCAGACATGTCAAGGAAAACGCCTCGCAATATGCACTATGGCTGGCTATGGGAAGACGGTTCGAATACTGACCCAACCGTAATGACACGTCGCGTTGCTTGAAAAGTTGTCAGCAGATTGCATTTGCGAAACATCATTCTCTCTACGGTGGCATACAAGGATCATCTTGTGGATCCGGACACGGTTTGAGTGTTTGATAATTACCTTGGAGTACTCGGAGGAGGAACCCGCCCTGCAATGTCGAAGACAAGACTGCGCGCCGGACTCATCGTCATTGAAGCCTGGTTCAGGGGCTACTGATGGAGTCCTGGATTAGGGGGTATCCGGACAGCCAGACTGTGTACAACGTCCGGACTATTGAAGCGTGAAGATACAAGACTCAAGACATCGGCCCGTGTCCGGATGGGACTTTCCTTGGTGTGGAAGGCAAGCTTGGCGATCCGGATATTATATTTTCTTCCTTGTAACCGACTCCATGTAAACCCTAGCCCTCTCCGGTGTCTATATAAACCGGAGAGGTTGGTCCTTAGAAGGCCGATCACAATTACAATCATACCATCATAGGCTAGCTCCTAGGGTTTAGCCTCTACGATCTCGTGGTAGATCTACTCTTGTACTACCCATATCATCAATATTAATCAAGCAGGAAGTAGGGTTTTACCTCCATCGAGAGGGCCCGAACCTGGGTAAACATCTGTGTCCATTGCTTCCTGTTACCATCAGCCTTGACACACAGATCGGGACCCCCTACCCGAGATCCGCCTGTTTTGACACCGACACAAACCAAGAAAGAATTTGAGTTCACTCATCATTGACATCTCAAACTTCTCCGACATTAGCTTTCCAAACTTTTCACCAAAATGAGGGTTAGTTGATCCAAATATAATATCATCGACATAAATTTGTCACACAAATAGTTCTCCATTAACCCTTTTAGTAAAAAGAGTAGAATCTATTTTTCCAATTTCAAAGCCCTTTTCAATAAGGAACTGGTCAAGCATTTATACCACGCTCTAGGGGCTTGTTTAAGACCATAAAAAGCTTTGTGAAGTTTGTAGACATGATTAGGTTTCTTAGGATTGACAAAGCCGGGAGGTTGCTTAACATAAACTTCCTCCTCAATTTCACCATTTATAAAAGCAATTTTAATGTCCATTTGGTACAAGGTGATATCATGGTGATTATCATAAGAAAGTAAGATGCGAATGGACTCAAGTCTAGCAACGGGAGCATATGTCTCAACATAGTCCATACCTTCGACTTGAGTGTAGCCTTGGGCGACTAGGCGTGCTTTGTTGCGGACAACTTGACCATCTTCATCTTGCTTGTTGCGAAACACCCATTTGGTACCGATGATGTTGTGGTTGTTGTCGGGCTTCTCAACCAATGTCCATACTTGATTTCTCTCAAAGTTGTGTAGCTCTTCATGCATAGCATTTATCCAATCCGGATCTTCCAATGCTTCTTCAACCTTCATAGGTTCAATGCTAGAGATGAATGAGTAATGTTCACAAAATTTAGCTAAACGAGTTTTAGAGCGAGTGATTCTCCCGGTTTGGATATCATTGTAGATTTGCTCGACGGGATGATCTTTGGTGATTCTTGCTCGAACTCGTGGGAGCTTTGGCTTAGCTCGGGGTGGAACATCTTCTTCATCTTGTTCTTCTTCTTGGCCTTCTTCATTGTTGACGTTTTCAGTCTCTTGTCGTGGTGGAGAAGGAGGTTGTTGATGTTCATCTTGGTGCGCTTCCTTGTTTTCTTTGTCTTGATGTGCCCAACTTGTGGATGCTTCCATATCAATTCTTGGTTCACCTTGTCGTGAGGTAGAAGCTTCCACTTGGACGGACGAGGTACTCTCCTTCACCTCCGTTGGACGAACCTTGCCAATAGACAAGTCTTGGATTGCTTCCGAAGGGTCTTTGTCTCCTACATCAATTGGCAATTGCTCTCCTTGCGAGCCATTAGATTCGTCAAATTCACATCTACCATCTCTTCAACCTTTCGGGTGAAATTGTTGTAGACACGGTAAGTGTGAGAGTTTGAGCCATAACCAAGTAAGAAACCTTCGTGAGATTTGGGAGCAAATTTAGAACGGAGATGCTTATCAAGAATGTAGCATTTTGAGCCAAATACTCGAAAGTATCCAACTTGGGGTTTGTTACCGGTGAGGAGCTCGTATGCCGTCTTGCCAAGTAGCTTGTGAAGATACAAGCGATTTGTTGCATGACAAGCTGTCTCAACCGCTTCCGCCCAAAAGTGTTTTGGTGTCTTGTACTCATCAAGCATCGTTCTTGCCATCTCAATAAGAGTCCAATTCTTCCTCTCAATGACTCCATTTTGTTGAGGTGTGTACGTAGCCGAGAACTCATGTGAAATCCCTTCTTCGTCAAGAAAGGTATCCACATTTGCGTTCTTGAACTCCGTTCCGTTGTCGCTTCTAATCTTCTTAATCTTTATGTCAAATTGATTTTGGGCCTTCCTAGCAAAGTTTTTGAAGATATTTTGGACCTGCGATTTGTCATCAAGAAAGAACACCCACGTAAATCTTGAAAAATCATCAACTATGACTAGTCCAAATGAGTTACCACCGAGACTCTTGTAGGCATTTGGACCAAAGAGATCCATGTGAAGTAGCTCGAGTGGTCTTCTCGTGGTCATGATGTTCTTCGTGCGATGACTTCCTCCAACTTGTTTTCCTGCCTGACAAGCACTACAAAGTCTATCTTTGTCAAATATGACATCTTTTACTCCAAGGATATGATCACCTTTAATAAGCTTGTCAAGATTTCGCATACCCACATGACCTAGTCGTCTATGCCATAACCAACCCTTAGAAGATTTAGCAATTAAGCAAGTTCTAGGTTGAGCCTTTTTAGTGAAATCAACAATGTAAAGATCACCTCTACGTATACTGGTAAAGACCATTTTATGATTGTCTCTACGAAACACTTGGCAATCTACTTCAGTGAATAGGACATTGAAACCGAAATCAGCAAGCCTAGATACTGAAAGTAAATTGTACCCAAGAGATTCAACGAGCATGACATTTTGTATGGAGCTATCGTGTGAGATGGCCACCTTACCGAGGCCAACCACCTTACCCTTTGAGTTATCACCAAAAGTGACATATTTTCGAGGGCCGTCGTTTTCAGCAAGCTCACGAAACATATCTTTATCTCCGGTCATATGATCGGTACATCCACTATGAAGGACCCATTCCTTTCCTCCAGCCATGTAGCTGCGAAGATTTGCCATAAGACCAAAGTGTCTCATTGCATCATCAAGATCATAGTCACTATCATCATCCTCATCATAGTATCCATGTTCAACATCATCTTGTGATTGATCAATTCCTAGAGAGGGTAATTCATCAGACAAATGATCACTTCTATGATTGCCTTTATGGATTCTAATAGCTTCGGAAATGATATTGCTAATGATCCCAACATCTCCTATGGCACACATGAGATTGGTAAGCTCAAATAGACAATCACCAAAGCTAGGATCACTAGAATTCATCTTACTCAAGGCAATAGACTTATGGATAATTTCGTCTAATTTTTTTAAGGAATAGTCTGGAAATCGTTCCTCAAGAAATCTCCATATAGCATAGGCACAATCAAGAGTAGGCAAACTAGCAATCAAATTTTTGAGCAATCCTCTTATGATAAGATTGATAGTTCTAAGATTGTGAATCATGTCAAGATCCTCTTCGGGTGTGGGATGCAAGGGATCAATATGAGGTGCACAAGGGCTATTAATGTACTTGTTCAAATGATATTCATTGAAAATCACAAGCATCTCATTTTTCCACTCATGAAAATATTCTCCATCAAGAACAGGCACTCTATGTCTAAGACTCCCCAAAGTAGACACATCCATCTTCCTCCAAAGGTGTTTAAACCAAGGCAATGGAGACCAAAGCTATGATACCAATTGAAAGGATCGAGAAGAGGTGTCTAGACGGGGGTGATTAGACACTAAGTACCAAAAGTTACAGTTTTTAATTTCTTTAAGTTGAAGTGTAGTTTTGGCACAAGTTTAACAAACACAATACATATCAAGCAAGCATGCAAAGAGTGTATGAGCAGCGGAAATTAGAGCATGCAACTTGCAAGAATGTAAAGGGAAGGGTTTGGAGTGTGCAAACGCAATTTGGAGACTGATGTCAACTACACAACCTTCTTCTTGTAGACGTTGTTGGGCCTGCAAGTGCACAGGTTTGTAGGATAGTAGCAAATTTCTCTCAAGTGGATGACCTAAGGTTTATCAGTCCGTGGGAGGCGTAGGATGAAGATGGTCTCTCTCAAGCAACCCTGCAACCAAATAACAAAGAGTCTCTTGTGTCCCCAACACACCCAATACAATGGTAAATTGTATAGGTGCACTAGTTCGGCGAAGAGATGGTGATACAAGTGCAATATGGATGGTAGATAAAGGTTTTTGTAATCTGAAAATATAAAAACAGCAAGGTAACTAATGATAAAAGTGAGCGCAAACGGTATTGCAATGATAGGAAACAAGGCCTAGGGTTCATACTTTCACTAGTGCAAGTTCTCTTAACAATAATAACATAATTGGATCATATAACTATCCCTCAACATGCAACAAAGAGTCACTCCAAAGTCACTAATAGCGGAGAACAAACGAAGAGATTATGGTAGGGTGCGAAACCACCTCAAAGTTATTCTTTCCAATCAATCCGTTGGGCTATTCCTATAAGTGTCACAAACAGCCCTAGAGTTCGTACTAGAATAACACCTTAAGACACAAATCAACCAAAACCCTAATGTCACCTAGATACTCCATTGTCACCTCAAGTATCCGTGGGTATGATTATACGATATGCATCACACAATCTCAATTCATCTATTCAAACCAACACATAGAACCTCAAAGAGTGCCCAAAGTTTCTACCGGAGAATCACGACGAAAACGTGTGCCAACCCCTATGCATAGGTTCATGGGCGGAACCCGCAAGTTGATCACCAAAACATACATCAAGTGAATCACGTGATATCCCATTGTCACCACAGATACGCACGACAAGACATACATCAAGTGTTCTCAAATCTTTAAAGACTCAATCCGATAAGATTACTTCAAGGGGAAAACTCAATTCATTACAAGAGAGTAGAGGGGGAGAAGAAACATAAGATCCAACTATAATAGCAAAGCTCATGATACATCAAGATCGTGCCAAATCAAGAACAGAGAGAGAGAGAGAGAGAGAGAGAGAGAGAGAGAGAGAGAGATCAAACACATAGCTACTGGTACATACCCTCAGACCCGAGGGTAAACTACTCCCTCCTCATCATGGAGAGCGCCGGGATGATGAAGATGGCCACCGGTGAGGGTTCCCCCCTCCGGCAGGGTGCCAGAACAGGGTCACGATTGGTTTTTGGTGGCTCTGGAGGCTTGCGGCGGCGGAACTCCCGATCTATCTTCTGTTCTGGAAGTTTTAGGGTACATAGGTATATATGGGTGCATGGGGTACGTCGGTGGAGCTACGGGGGCCCCACGAGGCAGGGGGCGCGCCCCCCACCCTCGTGAGCACCTCCCATATCTTCTGACGTGGAGTCCAAGTCCATCAGGTGGGTTTCCTTCCAAAAATAACTTCTCCAGTTGATTTCGTTCCGTTTTGACTCCGTCTGATATTCCTTTTCCTCGAAACACTAAAATAGGCATAAAACAGCAAATCTGGGTTGGGCCTATGGTTAATAGATTAGTCCCAAAAATAATATAAAAGTGGATAATAAAGCCCAATATTGCCTAAAACAGTAGATAATATAGCATGGAGCAATCAAAAATTATAGATACGTTGGAGACGTATCAGAGACACGAAGATTTTTTATCCGTGGTTCCGATAGGTGGTGCTATCGTACATCCACGTTTATGGAGACTTCAATCCACGAAGGGTCACGGTTGCGCGAGTCCACGGAGGGCTCCACCCACGAAGGGTCCACGAAGAAGCAACCTTGTCTATCCCACCATGGTCGTCGCCCACGAAGGACTTGCCTCACTAGCGGTAGATCTTCACGAAGTAGGCGATCTCCTTGCCCTTACAAACTCCTTGGTTCAACTCCACAATCTTGTCGGAGGCTCCCAAGTGACACCTAGCCAATCTAGGAGACACCACTCTCCAAGAAGTAACAAATGGTGAGTTGATGATGAACTCCTTGCTCTTGTGCTTCAAATGATAGTCTCCCCAACACTCAACTCTCTCTCACAGGATTTGGATTTTGTGGAAAGAAGATTTGAGTGGAAAGCAACTTGGGGAAGGCTAGAGATCAAGATTCATATGGTAGGAATGGAATATCTTGGCCTCAACACAAGTGTAAGTGGTTCTCTCTCAGAAAATGTAAGTTGGAAGTGTAGATTCGTTCTGATGGCTCTCTCCATGAATGAAGAGGAGGTGGAGGGGTATATATAGCCTCCACACAAAATCTAACCGTTACACACAACTTGCCAAAGTCGGTGGGACCGAATTGATAAATCCGGCCGGACCAATTCAGCAAATCTAGTGACCTCTCATATTTTCGGTGGGACCGACATGCAACTCGGTAGGACCGATATGGTTAGGGTTAGAACATAACGTAATCTCGGTGAGACCGATTACACAAACTCGGTGAGAACGATTTTGGTAATAAGCTAACCAGAGAGTTGGTCAGGTAAACTCGGTGGGACCGATTCGCTCATTTCGGTGAGACCGAAATGTTACAAAAGGGAAACAGAGAGTTTACATTGCAATCTCGGTGGGACCGATCGCTCATCTCGGTGGGACCGAAACGTTACGAAGGGAAACAGAGAGATTTCAATCTCATCTCGGCGAGACCGAGATCCATATCAGTGAGACCGATTTACCTAGGGTTTGTGGTAGTGGCTATGACATCTGAACTCGGTGGCGCCGGATAGAAATAATTGGTGGGGCCGAGTTTGACTTTTGGTTTAGGTCATATGTGGATGTGAGAAAGTAGTTGAGGGCTTTGGAGCATATCACTAAGCATTTTGAGCAAGAGCCTCATTAATCAACACCTCATCCCTCCTTGATAGTATTGGCTTTTCCTATAGACTCAATGTGATCTTGGATCACTAAAATGGAAAATGTAGAGTCTCGAGCTTGAAGCTTGAGCCAATCCTTTTGTCCTTAGCATCTTGAAGGGGTTCCACATCCTCTAGTCCATGCCACTTCATTGTTGAACTTATCTGAAAGATACTAGGTAAGAGTGTTAGTTCAACAAGAGATATGTTGACATTAATTACCAAAACCACCTAGGGAGCACTTGTTTCAAATATAGACCAAACTCGTAACTCAAATATTCTCCTCCACGATCAGATCGTAGAAACTTTATTTTCTTGTTACGATGATTTTCAACTTCACTCTGAAATTCTTTGAACTTTTCAAACGTTTCAGACTTATGTTTCATTAAGTAGATATACCCATATCTGCTTAAATCATCTGTGAAGGTGAGAAAATAACGGTATCCGCCACAAGCCTCAACATTCATCGGACCACATACATCTGTATGTATGATTTCCAATAAATCTGTTGCTCTCTCCATAGTACCGGAGAACGGCGTTTTAGTCATCTTGCCCATGAGGCACGGTTCGCAAGTGCCAAGTGATTCATAATCAAGTGGTTCCAAAAGTCCATCAGTATGGAGTTTCTTCATGCGCTTTACACTTATATGACCTAAACGGCAGTGCCACAAATAAGTTGCACTATCATTATCAACTCTGCATCTTTTGGCTTCAACATTATGAATATGTGTATCACTACTATCGAGATTAAATCAAAATAGACCACTCTTCAAGGGTGCATGACCATAAAAGATATTACTCATATAAATAGAACAACCATTATTCTCTAATTTAAATGAATAACCGTCTCGCATCAAACAAGATCCAGATATAATGTTCATGCTCAACGCGGCACCAAATAACAATTATTTAGGTCTAATACTAATCCGAAGGTAGATGTAGAGGTGCGATCGTCACCTCGCCCTTGGCCGATGTTCGCTAATCCGTAGTCCCTGCTTTGAGTTGCAAATATTAGCAATGTAACCAGTATCAAATACCAGTGCTCTGCGAGCTCTAGTAAGGTACACATCAATAACATGTATATCACATATACCTTTGTTCACCTTGCCATCCTTCTTATCCGCCAAATACTTGGGGTAGTTCCTCTTCCATGACGATCGCTTGCGAGAGAAGCACTCGGCCTCGTGCTTAGGTCCAGACTTGGGTTTCTTCTCTTGAGCAGCAACTTGCTTGCTGTTCTTCTTGAAGTTCCCCTTCTTCTTCCCTTTGCCCTTTTTCTTGAAACTGGTGGTCTTATTGACCATCAACACTTGATGCTCCTTGACCGCAACCTTTAGCATTGCAAGAGCTCGGGAATCGTCTTATCCATCCCTTGCATGTTATAGTTCATCACGAAGCTCTTGTAGCTTGGTGGCAGTGATTGAAGAATTCTGTCAATGACGCTATCATCCGGAAGATTAACTCCCAGTTGAATCAAGTGATTATTATACCCGGACATTTTGAGTATATGCTCACTGACAGAACTATTCTCCTCCATCTTGCAGCTGTAGAACTTATTGGAGACTTCATATCTCTCAGTCCGGGCATTTGCTTGAAATATTAACTTCAACTCCTGGAACATCTCATATGCTCCATGACGTTCAAAACGTCGTTGAAGTCCCGGTTCTAAGCCGTAATGCATGGCTCATTGAACTATCAAGTAGTCATCAGCTTTGTCTGCCAGACGTTCTTAACGTCGTCAGTTGCTTCAGCAGCAGGCCTGGCACCCAGCGGTGCTTCCAGGATGTAATTCTTCTGTGCAGCAATGAGGATAATCCTCAAGTTACGGACCCAGTACGTGTAATTGCTACCATCATTTTAAACTTTGCTTTCTCAAGGAACGCATTAAAATTCAACGGAACAACAGCACAGGCCATCTATCTACAATCAACATAGACAAGCAAGATACTATCAGGTACTAAGTTCATGATAAATTTAAAGCACGGGCCATCTATCTACAATCAACATAGACAAGCAAGATACTATCAGGTACTAATTTCATGATAAATTTAAAGCACAGGCCATCTATCTACAATCAACATAGACAAGCAAGATACTATCAGGTACTAAGTTCATGATAAATTTAAGTTCAATTAATCATATTACTTAAGAACTCCCACTTAGATAGACATCTCTCTAATCCTCTAAGTGATCACGTGATCCAAATCAACTAAACCATAACCGATTATCACGTGAAATGGAGTAGCTTTCAATGGTGAACATCACTATGTTGATCATATCTACTATATGATTCACGCTCGACCTTTCTGTCTCAGTGTTCCGAGGCCATAGCTGCATATGCTAGGCTTCTCAAGTATAACCTGAGTATTCCGCATGTGCAAAACTGGCTTGCACCCGTTGTAGATGGCCGTAGAGCTTATCACACCCGATCATCACGTGGTGTCTGGGCACGACGAACTTTGGCAATGGTGCATACTCAGGGAGAACACTTTTATCTTGAAATTTAGTGAGAGATCATCTTATAATGCTACCGTTAATCAAAGCAAGATAAGATGCATAAAAGATAAACATCACATGCAATCAATATAAGTGATATGATATGGCCATCATCATCTTGTACTTGTGATCTCCATCTCCGAAGCACCGTCGTGATCACCATCATCATCGGCGCGACACCTTGATCTCCATCGTAGCATCGTTGTCGTCTCGCCAATCTTTATACTTCTATGACTATTGCTACCGCTTAGTGATAAAGTAAAGCATTACAGGGCGATTGCATTGCATACAATAAAGCGACAACCATATGGCTCCTACCAGTTGCCGATAACTTGGTTACAAAACATGATCATCTCATACAATAAAATTTAGCATCGTGTCTTGACCATATCACATCACAACATGCCCTACAAAAACAAGTTAGACGTCCTCTGCTTTGTTGTTGCAAGTTTTACGTGGCTGCTACTGGGCTTAGCAAGAACGGTTCTTACCTACGCATCAAAACCACAACGATAGTTTGTCAAGTTGGTGCTGTTTTAACCATTGCAAGGACCGGCGAGCTACACTCGGTTCAACTAAAGTTGGAGAAACCGACACCGCCAACCACCGTGTGCAAAGCACGTCGGTAGAACCAGTCTCGCGTAAGCGTCGCGTAATGTCGGTCCGGCCGCTTCATCCAACAATACCGCCAACCAAAGTATGACATCTTTGGTAAGCAAGATGACTTATATCACCCACAACTCACTTGTGTTCTACTCGTGCATATGGCATCTACGCATAAAACCTGCCTCGGATGCCACTGTTGGGTAACGTAGTAATTTCAAAAAATTTCCTACGCACACGCAAGATCATGGTGATGCATAGCAACGAGAGGGGAGAGTGTTGTCCACTGTTGGGTTTCATTTTTTCTTGGCGAAGCCCTACCGGTACCCCACCAGCATGTCGTGGTGCTGGTTGTGATCCCATCTACTTCCCCCCATTCGCTTGCTGGATCAAGTAGGAGACCCGAGCTGCACGTGTGCTAAACTTGAAGGTGCCGTCTTTTTGGCAGTAGATCGGTTTGGATCATGATTGGATGGCGAAGAGTATGACTATATCAACCGCGTTCCATAGCCTTCCGCTTTTGGTCTACAAGGGTACATAGACACACTCCCCTCTCGTTGATGCATCTCCTAGATTAGATATTGGGTGTTTCGTAGGATTTTTTATTTTAATGCAACGTTCCCCTCACATATGACCCCTGTTCATGTTTATTTTTTGTTCTGTGAATCAACTTTTATAATTTATTTAAATATGTAGATATATTGGACTTTATTTAAGATGGGCCCTAGGCTACTGCACCTTTTCCCGTGGCCTATGGCTGACCATGGCCGTATGAGTCTTCGTGCCTGCCACCTTGTCGATAGCATCTCGTTGTCGTAGTCGAAAGAGGCGTTGTGACAAGATGTGAAGACAATGTGTCGCTTGTCCCCTTGGCATGAGCGTGCGATGGCCATGACCCCGACGACGACCGTGATATACTGTTTCGAGCAACAAGTGCCATTATGACGATCACATAATCTCTGACCAAGTTCTTTCAAAAATTCTTAGAAGGCCATCATATTTTTTCCTTTTTGGGAATGTTCTTGTTGGGTAACGTAGTAATTTCAAAAAAATTCCTACGCACGCGCAAGATCATGGTGATGCATAGCAATGAGAGGGGAGAGTGTTGTCCACATACCCTCGTAGACCGAAAGCGGAAGCGTTTGCACAACGCGGTTGATGTAGTCGTACGTCTTCACGATCTGACCTATCAAGTACCGAACGCACGGCACCTCCGAGTTCAGCACACGTTCAGCCCGATAACGTCCCTCGAACTCCGATCCAGCCGAGTGTTGAGGGAGAGTTTCGTCAGCATGACGGCGTGGTGACAATGATGATGTTCTACCGACGTAGGGCTTTGCCTAAGCACCGCTATAGCATTATCGAGGTGGACTATGGTGGAGGGGGGCACCGCACACGGCTAAGAGATCAAATGATCAATTGTTGTGTCTCTAGGGTGCCCCCTGCCCCCGTATATAAACGAGCAAGGGGGAAGGTGCGGCCGGCCAAGAGGGGGCGCGCCAGGAGGAGTCCTACTCCCACCGGGAGTAGGACTCCCTCCCATTTCCTTGTTGGATTAGGAGTGGAGGGTGAAAGAGGTGGAGGAGAAGAAGGAAAGGGGGGCACCGCCCCCCCTCTCCTTGTCCTATTCGGACTAGGGGGGAGGGGCGCGCGGCCCTTGCCCTGGCCGCCTCTCCTCTTCTCCACTATGGCCCATTAACCCCCCGGGGGGTTCCGGTAACCCCTCCGGTACTCCGATAAAATCCCGATTTCACCCGGAACACTTCCGATATCCAAACATAGGCTTCCAATATATCAATCTTCATGTCTCGACCATTTCGAGACTCCTGGTCATGTCCGTGACCACATCCGGGACTCTGAACAACCTTCGGTACATTAAAACGTATAAACTCATAATATAACTGTCATCGAAACGTTAAGCGTGCGGACCCTACGAGTTCGAGAACTATGTAGACATGACCGAGACACGTCTCTGGTCAATAACCAATAGCGGAACCTGAATGCTCATATTGGCTCCCACATATTTTTTGAAGATCTTTATCGGTCGGACGGCATAACAACATACGTTGTTCCCTTTGTCATTGGTATGTTACTTGCCCGAGATTCGATCGTCCGTATCTCAATACCTAGTTCAATCTCGTTACCGGCAAGTCTCTTTACTCGTTCCGTAATACATCATCCCGCAACTAACTCATTAGTTGCAATGCTTAAGTGATGTGCATTACCGAGTGGGCCCAGAGATACCTCTCCGACAATCAGAGTGACAAATCCTAATCTCGAAATACGCCAACCCAACAAGTACCTTCAGAGACACCTGTAGAGCACCTTTATAATCACCCAGTTACGTTGTGACGTTTGGTAGCACACAAAGTGTTCCTCCGTAAACGGAGTTGCATAATCTCATAGTCATAGGAACATGTATAAGTCATGAAGAAAGCAATAGCAACATACTAAACGATCGAGTGCTAAGCTAACAGAATGGGTCAAGTCAATCACATCATTCTCCTAATAATGTGATCCCGTTAATCAAATGACAACCCATGTCAATGGCTAGGAAACTTAACCATCTTTGATCAACGAGCTAGGCAAGTAGAGGCATACTAGTGACACTCTGTTTGTCTATGTATTCACACATGTATTATGTTTCCGGTTAATACAAATCTAGCATGAATAATAAACATTTATCATGATATAAAGAAATAAATAATACCTTTATTATTGCGTCTAGGGCATATTTTCTTCAGTCTCCCACTTGCACTAGATTCAATCATCTAGATTACACAGTAATGATTCTAACACCCATGGAGCCTTGGTGCTGATCATGTTTTGCTCGTGGAAAAGGCTTAGTCAACGGGTCTGCAACATTCAGATCCGTATGTATCTTGCAAATTTCTATGTCTCCCACCTGGACTAAATCCCGGATGGAATTGAAGCGTCTCTTGATGTGCTTGGTTCTCTTGTGAAATCTGGATTCCTTCGCCAATGCAATTGCACCCGATGCACTAGGTATGACTCCTAGATCGGATCTGAACTCCTTTATCCAGACTCCTTCATTTGCCGCTTCACATTTAGATCCTGCCACGACGCTTTGTTTAAAACGGGAACATTTTTGAAAAATTGTAGAAAAGTTGAATAAAAGCATTCCAAATAATTTTTGTAAAACAAGAACATTTTCCAAAATGCCCGACCAATTTTTAAAAAATGGGAACATTTTTTGAATTAATGAACAATATTTTAAAACACAGACATTTTTTTTTGGAATTTTGAACGTTTTGACACAAACAAATTTTGAACTTCCCGACCAAATTTCAAAAGAAACTAAAAACAGACAGAAAACAGAAAAAAGGGAAAGAAGGAAAATAAGAACGAAAACACAAGTAGAAAACGGAATTACAAAATCAATAGAAAACAGAAAAAAGAAAGAGAAATACGAAAATAGAAAAAAATGTAACAGAAAAAAGAAAAAGGAAGATAAGAAAAAGAGAAAAATAGATTAATAAAAAACTGTAAATAAAATGCAAAAACCAATAAAAACAGGTTCAGGAACGTTCTTGAAGCTTCCCAAAACCGATGATGAAACTTCTAGGAGGAAAATCCTATTTGCCGCTCGCTGCGTCAAACTGCCGGCGCTTCGCACAGGCGAGCGACCGAGCAGCGACGCAGCGGTCCGGCCCATTTAAAGGTTCTCAGCTGGTTTTTTCTGGTTTTGTGAAACTTCTACTAGAAGATTTCTTGAATCAATTTTTTCTTTATTCCTTTTTTCTATTATTTTCTTTTCTTTTCTCTTGTTTTCCTTTTCCTGTTTTTTCTTTTGTTTTTTTATTCTGTTTTTTCTATTTTCTATTTTCTTTTCTTTTCTCTCATTTTCCTATTTCTGTTTTTTTCTTCTATTTCGATTTTATATTAATTTAAAATTTGTGCACAATTAAAAAAAAATCACGGATTCAAAGTTTGTGCATAATTCGAAAATGTTCATGGTTTCAAAGTTCACATTTGAAAACAATTTACGGTTTTAATATTTCTTCAGAATTTGAAAAATATTCACAATTTTATAATTTTGTTCAGTAATTTCGAAATTGCATCATAATTGAAAATATGTTTACAATTTAAAAAATGTTCCCGGTTTAACAAAAAATACTCAAAAAAAATTTAATTTTGTTCACGAATTTGAAATTTGTTCATGTTCCAAAATTTGTTCAAAAGTCAAAAATGTTCACGGTTTTCAAAATTTGTTCGCTGATTCGAAATTTATTCACATTTTTATTATTTTGTTCACGAATTTGAAATTTATTCATGTTTAATTTTTTTCAAAATATAAAAAATACGGTTTCAAAATTTGTACAGAATGCGAAAATGTTCAAAATTTTATAATTTTTCTCACAATTTTGAAATTTGTTCATGTTTCGAAATTTGTTCATAATTTTAAAATATTCGCAGTTTCAAAATTTGTTGATAAATTCAAAAATCTTTGTGTTTTTATATTTTGTACATGAATTTGAAATTTATTCATGTTCCAAAATTTGTTGAAAATTCGAAAATGTTCATGGTTTTCAAAATTTGTCCGCTGATTCGAAAAATGTTCACAATTTTATAATTCTGTTCACGAATTTGTAAATTATTCATGTTTTAAAATTTGTTCACAATATAAAAGAATACGGTTTCAAAATTTGTTGAGAATTGAAGAATGTTCATAATTTTATAATTTTGTTCACCATTTTGAAATTTGTTCATGTTTCAAAATTTGTTCACAGTTTTGAAAAATGTTAGCAGTTTCAAAAAAAATTCACAGATTCAAATTTGTGTTTTTATAATTTTGTTCATGAATTTGAAATTTATTCATGTTTCAAAATTTGTTCACAGTTCAAAAAAAGTGATCACATGCGTCATATTTTTGTTGAAAATTTAAAATGTAGTCAGAATTTTCAAAATCTCATTGTGTTTTCTTAAATTTCGTCGCAAGTTCAATTTCCTTCTTTAAAAAATCAGTTTTTTGAAGGAATTCACCAATTTGAAAAGTGTTTGCTTCCACAGAACACTCAGTTTTTTTAATAAAATCAGTCAAAATAAAAACGCACATCTATGGTTAGTTTTTTAAGTAAAATATATCATTCTGGTTCCACATCTATGGTTAGTTCTTTAAGAAACGCACTGCTTTTTTAGCGTCAGTACTCGTTAGCCCGAGTGGCTAGTAGTGCGTGATAGTTCGATTCCTGGGTCGCGCGCATTTCCTTTTACGTGCTATACTTTTCGTCCCGCGGTAGAACTCAATGGGCGCGGCCCAGTCAGGTCCCTCTCTGTGCGTCAGGCCGCCAATTTGTGTCTTTTACGTGCTATATTTTTCGTCCTGCGGTAGAACTCAATGGGCGGCCCAGTCAGGTCCCTCTCTGTGCATCAAGCCGCCAATTTGACGCAAAGCGCGTCAAATAGGGGCTCCCCTTTTTGGAGGTCCCAAAACCGGAAACTGTAGCGCGTTTTATCTTGTAACTGGGCCGGCCCACCTTGTTCTGTGGTGGCTAGCTCTCTGTGCGAAGCCTCAGCAGTTTGAGGCAACGCGCGTCCTATAGGGTTTTCCCGTGTGACGCGCCATGCTCATGCCCCGGCAGAGGTGGGCTCGGATGGACCCATGATCACAAAGTATTGTGACACATGGGCTGTTGTGGCAGGAGACGCACTAATCCTCTCTTCCCGTTCCCGGCGACGATCGTTAACAACCAGGCTATACAAAACCTCTGTGTAGCAAACAGGTTCCTTGATAAACAGAGTTCTCCCAGGATTTGCATGGTGACAGATAAAGAGTTCTCCCAGGATTTGCATGGTGACAGGTAAACAGACTTCGACCAAAACCAAACATAAGATCAACGGAGTCGCGATGGTGATTGGCTAGCTGTTGGTGTACGCGTCTTCATAATACTGGCACCGACGTCCAACTGGTCCTCTTGCCTGTGCTTGCGGCTTCTTCTCTTGCTTGCCATTGCGCCGGTGCTGGAACGGCCGGTGCTCACGCCCTGCTTGCTTGTTCCCGTCAACTTCACCGGCGCACTGATGGTAAGGCCTTTTGGCTGCAGGAAAGTGTGCACCAGGCGGCTCCCTGTACTGACGATACCCGCCGCTCTGAACTTGTTGCGCCGGAATCTGCCGGCCGCCGTACGAGTCTTCCTCCCTGGCTAGCCGTCCCGCGAGCCGCTTGGATGACGAAGAATAACCCTTTTGCGCTGGAAAGTTTTGCGCTTCGTAGCCACGATGCCCATGGCCTCGAGAACCATGCGACTCTTCGTTGTCACGATGCCCCCTTTGATCGTGTTCAAAGTATGGTTTGTACCTTCGAGGCGCCTCCTGGCCGCGCATAGCCGGCCCATGTCGCGGTGGAGTGCGGCGCATCCCTCCGTGAGAGGGCAGCATGTCGTCGTCGTAGTTGCCGGGATGGTTGGAGGTGACCTCGTCACGGCGAACAAAGCGCCGTGACAGGTGTGAAGACGACGTGTCGCTTGTCCCCTTGGCGTGAGCGCGCGATGGAGATGACCCCGACGACGACCGCGCAGGAAAAGGCCGACGCGCTGGCTTTGCCTCGCTGTTCGGCCGCGACGACCGCCCGTCGTAGCGGCGAGAAAGCGGCGCCGTGCCATCCACGTCCATGCAAGACGATGGGCGCGCCGCCCCCGTGTCCACGCCGGCCACCTCGGCGTGGTACTCTGGAGAGCAGCTTCTCGCCATCTTCTCCGGCGAGTGTGCGGGCGCGGGCGAACGCGGCGCATCCAAGTCATAGGAAGACGGCGGCCGCGATTCGATCTCACCCTCCACCTCCTCGTCCTCGTCATCGTCCGTGAGAGAAAGCGAGACGTCCAGGTCCAACATCTCCGGCGCCCAGGTCGAACCATCGCCCATGCCGTCAGGAGGCGGTAAGGGTTCACGCCCGGTCAAGGCATAAGCCGTTCCGTCGACACCGGGAGGCGGCGGCGAGGGTTTACGCGCCGCCAAGGGATCTTGCCGAGGCGCCGTCGAGGCATCGTCCGTGCCGCCGTCGGAGGGTTCACGAGCCGTCCGGTCATCGACCACCGTGAGGCGGCCATCATCCGAAGGAGGCGCCTGGTTTAGGTCGAAATCGAAGATCGGTTGTGGATCCATCTTGATCTTGCTTCCTCTCGATCTGTTGTGGCAGCGGCGGCGCAGGTATTTATTAGCCTGGGGAAACACGGAATATCGACAGGTTTAGGCTTTACGAATTCGACTGTCTCTCTTTTCCTTTTTTATTTTGAGAATTTCCTTTCCTTTATTTAACTGGACACGTTTTAGATGACACCACGACTCTTTTTTTTTAGGGGTTACACCAAGTTTTTATTTATATATTATCTGAACACTTTTATATTTCTTTATGGACATGATCCTTTCGTGGACTTTGATCAATGACACCACGACTCCTTTTTTTTTTTGAGGGGAAACATGGTCGCTTTATTGAACTAAAATATAAGGTACAATCATAGTATCATGAGGCTGCAACAGCCAATTATACCGACCATGAGCTAAAGAAATAACACTCTTAACAAAATTATGAGCTTCCATATTGGATGTTCTACCTTCAAAAATAATTCGGACCTCTTCAAATTCTAGCCTTCTGACTTTGATTTCTTGGAGTATTGGACTATAGACGCTGCAGCTTCCTTCATTGATTTGCTTGACAACTGATTCCGAGTCACATGCAATAATGATCCGGCTCAAATTTAGATCAGCTGCAAGAGATAATGCTTCTAGACATGCCATTGCTTCCAAAGTTCCTGGGTCATCACAGTGATCGATAATGCGCTGACGAACCGAGGTAGACCCCCTGGTCGTCGCGGCACACCGCTGCTGCTCCTCCCTTTCTGCAGTTCTTAGCCACGCCACCATCAACGTTTATTTTAACCAATCCTCCTGTAGGTGGAATCCACTTCCGTACTTGCATAGTCCGCTGCCCTACTTTGCCTTGCTTGTGTGTAGTGTTTTCAATGATCTCCAGATCAGCCAGGTACCTCGTGATGAAACCATGAATATGTTCCGGGCTTTGAAAAATAGCTTCATGGATTGCTTTCCGCCTCGCCGCCCAAATCGCCCACAAAGTGATGATCATTTTGGTGAACTCCACGTGCGGCACTGATTCTAACATATGGAACAACCACTCCTTGGCATCCAAACAGTTGGACATGCTCATGTGTTCAGTCAATGATTCATCAATAAGTGCCCACACATCTCGCCATGGTGCAATCGAGCAAGGAGTGCCGCCATGTATCATCTGCTGCACCACAGAGCCCGCATCTCGGAGTTGTCGCCATGTGTCTCCGTGTAACACTGCACCCGAGGGCATGGAACTCTGAGCCAAACGCCACACAAACACGTACTTTTGATGGGACTTTAATCTTCCGAGCATAGCCCAGGCCTTCACCGGCGGTTCGAACTTGAATTTGGCGCCCTCCAACCAGTCTTCCCTAACCTTCTTAGTTGTGACAAGCATACGGTAGCAGGATCTCACAGAGAAGACGCCTGTTTTTCATGGTGCCATGCCCGTAAGTCCTCCTGTTGGACTGTACTGATCGGTATTCTTGATATTGCTTCAATATCCATGGGCAGAAAATGCCTAGATAGTTCAGCCCTGTCCCACCAACCTGATGTAGCATCTATCAGTTCGGATACTAGTTGGTGGAGATTCGAAAGTGCCACCACCGGAGTTAAACGTTCAGATCTCGGTATCCAATTCTCACGCCATACAAATGTGGTCTGCCCATTACCAATTCTGCGAATTAGACCCAACTTTAGGGTGTCTCTTCCTTCTATCAAAGCACGCCATACCTTGGAGGGTGAAGATCCCAAATGTTGCTGTAAAATATACGTGTCGGGAAAGTAGACCGACTTGAGGATTTTGGCACCGAGGGTCTCCGGATTTTGCACAATCCTCCATACTTGTCGGGCTAGCAAAGCCAAATTAAATAGTTCAAAGTCTCGAACCCAAGACCCCCATGTATTTAGGCATAGTGAGTGTGTCCCATGACACCCAAGTGAGGCTTTCGTTTACCTTGCTTGCTACCCCACCGAAACTCCTTATCAGGCTATTCAACTTTTCGCACAGTCCCTTGGAAGCTTAAACACTGCCATTGAGTATGTGGGGATGGCCTGTGCTACAGATTTTATTAGTACTTCCTTTCCTCCTACAGCATGTAAGACGTTCGATCCAGCCCCGTATCTTGCTCCAGACCCTATCTTTCAAATATTTAAAAGTACCATTTGTGTTCCTCCCACATCGGATGGTAGGCCAAGATAACGATCATTAAGGGCTTCGTGGGAACCTCAAGCGTGTTCTTCATCTCTTCTCTTATGCTGTTCGGGCAACCCTTACTAAAATGAATAGAGCTTTTGCCAAATTAACACGTTGGCTCGATGCATGACAATATACATCTAGCACTTCTCGATCTCTGCTGCTCCTGCTGTACTAGCCTTTGCAAATAGCAAGCTGTAAATGCGCAAATAAGAGATGATTGACCGGGGTGCTGTGGGCGCCACAATGATGCCCGATAGGTTTTCAGAATCCCCTGCTCCTTAACAGCAAGACAGACCTTCAGCTGCTAGCAAAAACAAATACGGTGAAATAGGATCACCCTGGCGGATTCCTCTAGAGGGTTTGAACACCTCGGTTCTCTCACCATTGAACAGTACCGAGAAAGAAACCGATGTGACAACTCTCATGATGGATGTCACCCAGCGTTCGCTGAATCCCAGCTTCAACATCATGGCTTGCAGATAGCTCCACTCAACTCTATCGTAGGCCTTCATCATATCGAGCTTCAAAGCACAATACTGAGAATTTCTTCCTCTCTTCTTTTCATGAAGTGTAAGCACTCATAAGCAGTCAATATATTATCTGTAATCAACCTGCCAGGGACTAACGCTGATTGTTCCTGTGAAATAATCTCTGGAAGGATCTCCTTTAATCTGTTAGCTTGCACTTTTGACACAATCTTTAGCACCACATTACATAAACTGATGGGTCTAAACTGGTACAAAGAAGAGGCATCCAGAACCTTAGGGATCAATACAAGTAGAGTTTGGTTTACCTCTCAATATCCTCTATACCATTTAAAATATTGAGTACTGCACGAGTTACCTCATCACCACAAGCGTCCCAATGACGTTGGAAAAATGCTTGCCGAATCCATCGGCCCGGTGCCTTTGTCGGGTACATCTGAAAGAGTGCCGACTTGACCTCTGCTGCAGTATAGGCGCGTCTAGTCGTTCATTCATTGCCTCGATTACTTTAACCGCACGCAAGAGAGAACATCGTCCATCCCCGTCGTTCCTTCCGTGGTGTATAAATTCTTATAGAAATCGACAGAATGTTCCTTCAACCTCGCCATATCCTCACAAAATGACCCATCCTGCAACTGTAGTCGCTCTATTTTGTTCTTCTTGCGCCTACGTGTCGCTTGCTGCTGAAAAAATTTGGTATTTTTATCTCCTGCCGACAACCATTGTAAGCGCGACCGTTGTTTTTGCATGATTTCTCCCTGTTATACCACTCGGTCAGTTTGTCCACTACCATTTTTCCTCTTCCGAAGGTTCAATTCTGCCGGGACAGCCTGCAAAAGTTCCAATTGTGCTTGCAATTTTTGATCTCCTTTGACGTGACCAAATACATCACCATCCCAACTCTTCAGCTTGCTGGACATGTCGAAAGCTTGTCTCCGAGCTCGTGCATTGTCCTTGAGGGTGCAACTGATTTCCACGCATGTTGCATGAAATCATGGAATTCGGGTGTGATTCCCACATAAGTTCATAGCGGAACTGCCTTGTATACATACGCTGATTCTCCTGTTCCTCAAGCTGCAACAGAATGGGGTTATGATCTGAACGTGCCGCCGTCAGTGACGACTTTGTCGCTGTCGGGAAGCGGGCCATCCATGATGGAAGTGCAAGGGCCCTATCAAGTCGACTCTTGTGGAAGTACCTCCTCGCACCTTTGTTTCAAAAGTCCAGATCGGTCCTACAAAGCCAAGATCACACAATTCAGCCACATCCACGGCGTCCTTAAAGCCTGTCATCTGTCTCGGCGATCTCTCGCCCACTCCAAGTGTTCTTCGGTGATAGTACTTCATTATAATCGCCTATGCATACCCGGGCAAATCTGATTCACTCCGTAAGAAGCGCAACAAGTCCCATGTCTTCGCCTTTCACTCACGGTGGCCTCACCATAGATATTAGTGAGTCTCCACGGTTCCTCTCCATTCTTCCGTACTATCATATCTATGTGATATTGGGAGTAGTGTATCAACTCAAGGGATAAATCATCATTCCAGTACATAGCCAGACCTCCACTTCTACCATTACTACCCTTTGTATAGCTTCTACTAAAGCCAAAAGAAAAAGCTAGATTCCTAGCACGAGTCCCTCAACTTGAGTTTCTTGCAGGCAGAGCACGGAGGGGCAAACCGTTGCACTAGCGCGTAGCTCTCGAACTGTCGCGTCGTTGCCAATCCCGCGACAGTTCCGACTTATGATATTCATGATAATGGCGGCACTCCGGCTTGGAGCCCGCCAAATTCTTCTCAATGTCCTTATCAGCAGCTATTGACTTGGACGGCATGGTGCCGTGCTTGGTTTTCTTACTCTCCCACCATGACAAATATCCACAAGGGATGGTGGCACCAAAGCACCAGCTATTCCTCCTCCGAATCAGCATCACATCCGCTCTGTCCAATCCCGTCCCCATCGCCACGTTCACGACTGGGACAAGGCCCCGCCTGCTGTACCTCCACATCTGTGCTCCTGCCCCTTCGAGATGAGTTTTTCCACCACTTGGGGCCTCCATGGCATCTCTCATGACGAACAGAGCCAAAGAACCGATGCAATCTGCCCCTGAGTTCTCAAGAAGCAAAGACCGGGCCAAGAAACCCTAGGGACCGCGCCTTGAGAAACCGGCCGGGGAGGGCACCGGTAAGGAAAACTCAACGCCGGCCAGGGCCGGCGGAGTAGGTAAACCCTCATCGCCTTGGGCGGCGCTAGGGTATGAGATCTGACACCACGACTCCTAATCCACGCCCGCTGCATGGATACCGTTGCAAACGCGCAGAGCCATTGCCGTGTGGGCTGGCCCATTTTAGGGTTTCGGGCGAATTTTTTTCGTGTTTCCCCGGTTTTCCTTTGGTCACATCGCAGCAGTGCCACCCCTCCCTAGTTTTACCGGGTTTTAGGCGAAATTCAGCTTTGGTTGTTCACTAATTCCGGGTTAATACTATATTTAATGAAAAGCAATTGGGAAACAAATGTTGTGAAAAAAATGCATTCATAAAATTTGTGCGTCTCAAATTTTATAAAAACAATAATAATGAACTTAAAAGCATGTTCATGATTTTTTTATAAAAATCATGTTATAAAATATTTCAACATTTTACTTCTTTTTACTGATTTTAATTTTTCTTGATTTATTTTTAAGTAATTGTTAATAATTTAGAAAATATTCAGGAATTGTTTTTTACATTTAAACCAACATTCACCAATTTATCAAAACTTCAGGAATTTTGTAATTGTTCAAAAATATATAATAAGTTCCTGGATTTTGAAAATTCATCCATGCCTATTTTATAAAAAATCTTGAAATTTATTTTTTCAACACATAGTTAATAAAATGTGTAGAGCATTAGTTCCAAAAATATACAACACATATTTAACAAAATTGCCAATTATTTTAAAAAATCACCCAGGTTTAAAAAATGCAGCATGTATTTCTTAAATCCTAAAATATTATTTCAAATTATCAACCATGTACTTGAAAAATGGTCATTGCATATTCCAAAAAGTTCCACATGTACTAAAAACCTTCTCATATTTATAAGAAATTTGACGCACGAAAATTTTAAAACAAAGAATGAACAATTAAAATAGAAAAGGGGGAAATAAAAAGGGAAAAGAAAAGAAATGAAATGAAATGAAAAAGGGGAGAAAACGTAAAAAGGTACGAAACCAAAAAAAATTAAGAAGAAATAATAAAATGAAAACCTGGTGAGAATGAAAGAAACCAAAGAAACAGATACACAAAATGAATGAAGAGAGAGTGAAAAAAATGGATGCAACACGGGTCGGATCATCACCATAACCCCCTTGCGGATGTGGTCAGTATTCCATGTGATATGCGTGGAATAGTATTCGCCCTCCGGTAGCTCCCCTTTCCTAATTTTATTGTCCTGGAGGAGTTGGGCTGAAAAACACACTCCAACAGACCTCAATATTTTTTGGGTGATCACCGATAAACAACCCCCCCCACCACCACCAACTTTACCCTTATATAGAGGGGAAGTTTGCTCATCCCCAATACCTACCCCAATACCATGGGGCTGACGTCACAAATCACCGCCATGGCCATCGCCGAAAACCGCCTTCACTACCATCATTATCGCCATTGTCGCCGCCATCGCCAAGCAGCGCCCTTGGTTCTCCATCGTGGTGTTGAGAGAGATGTCTCATTGCCAAATGGGGTCCATAAATCAGGTTGGGTACTGGCGATGAATTATTGGTGAGGTGCCAAAACAGTCGCCCATCTCCCCCCTCCTAAAAAATCGGGGAGAGTCCTAATAACCACTTATGAGCGGAGATTTATTGGGAAACTGCTGGATATGCTATAAGCAGGGATTCTCATCACATAATATATCGGTTGGGTCAATAAACCCTGAATTCTGACTCATGGCCAGAATATCCGACATGTCAGAATGTCCGACCCGTGCCTGTGTGCACTAAGTTTGGTCCAATCCATGTATCTTCCCTTTCTCACTTGCGCCTTTGGGGAAGGACATATATATACCTGATAGATTGAGATATTGGAGAAGTAATTGTTGTATTGATTGTGGCCTCAAGGGTTGTTTATATAGATTACAAAGCTTGGGTTCCAAGACTAGACTAATAGAGATAGATTACAATACAAATAGACTTTATACTCTAAGATCCCCCCGCAGTCTCAACGTCAGGTGAAACAATGTTGAGACTGGAGCGTATGTCGGTGAACGATGCAATGGAGTCCTTTGGTAAAATGTCGACAAATTGGGCACTTGTAGGAACATGAAGAACGCGAACCTCGCCAAGAGCCACCTTTTCACGAATAAAGTGAATGTCAATCTCAATGTGCTTTGTGCGACGATGTTGAACTGGATTGGAAGCCATGTATACTGCAGAGATGTTGTCACGATAAACAATGGTAGCACGGGAGCGGACGATGAAGTTCAACGAGAAGCTGCCGTAGCCACACCGCCCGCCACAGCGTGAGCAACCGCCTATACTCAGCCTCAGCAGAAGACCCGAAGCTGTTACGCCTTTTAGAACACCAAGAAACAAGATTATCACCCAAATAAACGCAAAATCCGGATGTAGATCATCGAGTATCCGGACAACCTGCCCATCGCATCGAATAAACTGTCAAGCTTGTAGGTGAAGAAGAATTAATAAGGAGACCGTGATCAAGAGTGCCTTTTAAATAGCGGAGAATGCGCGTCGACATGAGCGGATGAGGAGCACGAGGATCATGCATAAAGAGACAGCTTGCTGAACTGAATAGGAGATTTCGGGACGAGTAAGAGTGGCATATTGAAGAGCGCCAAATGATGCTACGATATAAAGTAGGATCGAAGAGGATCACCATCGGCCGACAGTTTAGCACCAACGTCGGCTGGAGTACGAGAGGGTTGACAATCAGACATACCAGAACGAGAAAACAAGTCCAAAATGTATGACCGTTGAGAAAGAAAGAGGAAAGATTTTGTATGAGAAACATGAATACATAGAAAATGATGAAGAGGACCAAGATCAGTCATGGAAAACTCCCGATTGAGAGAAGAGATGGTATGTTGAAGAAAAGAATCTGAACTAGCCGTGAGAATGATATCATCAACATAAAGCAAGAGGTAGGCAGTGTGAGTAGAAGACTAATAAACAAAGAGAGAAGAATCGGATTTGGAGGGAATAAAGCCTATGGTTTGAATAAAAGTAGCAAAGCATTGAAACCATGCACGAGGAGCTTGTTTAAGGCCATAAAGAGATTTGTTGAGGAGACAAACAAAATTTGGAGATGAGGGATTCTCAAAACCGGAGGGTTCTTGACAATAAACAGTTTCATTGAGAGTGCCATGAAGAAAAGCATTTTAACATCAAGTTGATGAATAGGCCAAGAAGAGGAAACAACAAGATTAAGAACAACACGAATAGTGCTTGGTTTAACAACAGGAGAAAAGTCTCATCAAAGTCAATACCAGGCTCTTGGGAGAAACCACGACACACCCAACGAGCTTTGTAACGAGCGAGAGTGCCATCGGAATGAAATTTATGACGAAAAACCCATTTGCCAGAAACAATGTTAACACCAGGAGGTTTGGGAACAAGAGTCCATGTATTATTTTGCTGAAGAGCTTCAAATTCATCGCGCATAGCAGAAAGCCAGAGAGGGTCAAGAAGAGCTCGCTTATAACTGGTTGGAATAGGAGAGATGGTTGGGGTGGCGGTAAGATGGAGACGTTTGGTGGGGAGAAGAAACTCTCGTTTTCCACGGGTGCACATGACATGATCATTGGTGAGCGGTGGTATAAGAACGACATTGGGTGGCAGTGGGTTTTCGGTTGAAGAGGACGGTGAGGAAGAAGAATCAGAGGTGGTGGGTGTCGAGGGGGTTGCCGTGGTAGGATGTGGTGAGGGAAAGACGGCTGGAGTAGAGGATGCAGTTGCGGGAGAGGTGGGGGACAGGGCAGGAGGGTGGCTAACGTTGGGCGATTCCGGCTGAGAGACGGAACAAGATTCCATGGCAGCAGAGATGACCGAAGGCCGAACTAGGGAAGGGGTTTTGGTGGCGGATTTTGGTGGAATTGGTGTTGTGGTTGTAGTGACAGAAAAAGAAAAAGTATTTTCATCGAATGTGACATGACGAGAGAGAATGATACGACCAGAAGATGGTTCGAAACAACGTTATCCTTTGTGATCATCAGGAAGACCAAGGTGAATGCAAGGTACTGAGCGTGGTTCTAGTTTGTTGGAGGCGGTAGAGGCGATGTTGGGAAAGCATAGACAGCCAAAAACACGCAGAAAAGAATAGTCAGGGTGGGAGAGAAAAGAGATTGGAAAGGCGAATAAAGAGGGCAAGTTTTAGTTGGTGAATATTAAGAAGGAGTGTGGCGGTGCGAAGGGCTTCAACCCAAAAACGGGAAGGAAGAGAGGCTTGTAAAAGCAATGTGCGAAGAACATCATTAATAGAGCGAAGACAGCGTTCAGCTTTACCATTTTGAGAAGATGTATAAGGGCATGAAAAGCGAAGAAGAATGCCTTGGGAGTGAAAGAAGGTGCGGTTTTGGGTGTTATCAAATTCACGGCCGTTATCACATTGAATAAATCGAATTGGCAAGCCAAAGTGTGTGATTACATATTGTCGAAAGTTGAGAAAGATTGCAGGTACTTCAGATTTAGCGCGGAGAGGTAAGTCCAAGTATAGTGAGAATAATCATCCAAGATCACAAGATAATATTTATAACCAGAAGCACTAGGGACTGGGGAGGTCCATAAATCACAGTGAAGTAACTCAAAAGGAAAAGTACTAATGGTAGTAGAGGTTCCAAAAGGTAATCTAACATGTTTGCCGCATTGACATGCATTACAGAGAGAGGGATTATGGGGACTGCTAGAACTAGGGATACAAAATTCTTGGAGTAAAGACGTCAAAGTGTTTTTGATGGGATGACCGAGGCGACGATGCCATAGATCAACGGATGCGAGCATGGCACAAGGGGTGGATGGGGGGCGCCATGAAGAGGATAAAGATCGCCGTGCTATTGTACCGAAGCGAGGACCGCCCCGCTGTCGATTCTTCACAGACAAACCAAAAGGGTCAAAGGCCAGGATAATTTTGTTGTCAATGCAAAATTGTCTAACAGAAATAAGATTTTTGATGATGGAAGGAACCACAAGAATATTGCGGAGAAGAAAATTGGCATGAGAGGAAGGGATGTAAGAGTGACCGGTGCATGAAACAGGGATGGTGGAGCCATCGCCAATGGTGATAGTGGAAAATGTAGAAGGAAAACAAGCTGATAATAAATTCATATTTGAAGACATATGCATTGATGCACCAGAATCGAAAATCCAATCCGTACCTGCGTCATTGAGGACAAAATTGTTCATGGCGTTGATGAAGGCGGCTTGGTCCCAAGCCGACTGTTGGGGAGGAGCAGAGGGGCCAGGAGCTTGCATGTTGACGTAGGGGATAGCGGATGGGTAGTATGCGATTGGGGCCTGCATGTTGCCGTAGAAGACCGGCATGGTGTTGAAGGCGACGGCGGTCTGGCGTCTTGGTAGGCGGAGTGGGAGTGGCGGTGTAGACGGCGCCGGCGGCTGGGTCCAAGGAGTCCCGGAGAGCCGGTGGCTGGACGAAGACCGGGCTCCACGTGCCGTGCACGCAGGAGGGGCATCATCGGCGAGGGGCCGACCAAGGCATCGACCAAGCTCGGACGAGGCCAGTCCAAGGATCATGCTTGAGGAGGCCATGACGACAGAGCTGGTGGCGCGGGAGCGGTGGATGACGGGTTTGGGGGGGGGGAGGTGTTTGGGTAGTTGTAGAGGAAGAGGTAGGGGATGGGGCGCCGGCGGCGCGGAACTCGGCCATGGAGAAGAGGGGCCGAATCGGCCGGGGCGGCGGCGCGAGTGGCGGAGCCATACCAGGTGCGGAAAACTTAGGCGTCAGATACCATGATAGATTGAGATATTGGAGAAGTAATTGTTGTATTGATTGGGGCCTCAAGGGCTGTTTATATAGATTACAAAGCTTGGGCTCCAAGACTAGACTAATAGAGATAGATTACAATACGAATAGACTTTATACTCTAGGAATACCCTCCCCTCCTAGTTTTAGGGCTATCAAAGATTAGAGACAAAGAGAACTTTGCTCATCTAGCTCTAGTGGGATTCCTTTATTGGAGATGACTCATGGAAAACAAGACCTCCAGAGGGAGAAGACTCTGAGGAGTATCAATCAAGGTCACCTAAAGGGCGAAGATTCCGCTAGGAATATCAAGCCCACCTTCTCCTAGGACTTGAGAAAAACACTATCTTGTTTCATCTCTCTCTTGTGTTTGATTTAGATCAAGAAACTATCTATGTATATCTTTTATTGCATCTTGTGTGTTGATTTTAGCTAGTTTTCCTTGTGATTCCTCCCCTCATGTTCTTTGTGTTATTCGGGTTCTTTCTTAAATCCACATCCAATTAGTGAAGATCGGGCCACCCCTACAGTTCGCCCTGTATCACACAGTGTCTAGCATGAGTGGCATGCATAAGAATAATATGGTCGGTAGCTACGGAGTTGGCACACAAGATGACATGTCATCCGCATACTGCAAGACCACCAACGGTGTCCCGTCAATGAGGCGGTGGGGGAGGAGCTCGTCTTGCGGAGTCATGTGTTGCAACACGTCCACCACGAGGAGGAAGAGGTACATGGGGAGGGGATCGCCTTGAGGAAGCCCTCTCCAAACGGCAAGCCACTTCACTGGAACATCGTTAAGGAGGTGCCGGCCGTGGTGAGTAGAAGATGAGATCCATTCAGTCACACCACTAGAGGGAAGCCATGCACCTCCCTGATCTTCCTCAAGCTGCACCAATTCATTGAATCGAGGACCTTGGTGAAGTCCGGACTTGGGGTGGCACGCTTGCGGCAGCATTACATAATCTCGGAGGCATAGACTAAGTTCTCGAAAATACTGCACCCGGTGATGAACCGGACCAGTCAGTGTCGACGGGGCGGGGCCATTGATCTGGCGTTGCAACCCATTGGTATCGCCATTCTGCAAGGAGATGGGGGCGAAAAGTACCAGGGAGGTCACCCTGTCACGCTTGGGTTGATCCCGTGCAAGGCCGTCGAACAGGGTCGCCAGCCACCGTGTCTCACGCAGCCAGATACAAGCTTAGCCCAAGTCGGTCGGGGTCAGGGCGCTGGTTCTGTAGCATCCACCGACTCGAGAGCGCATGAAAGTTGAGGAACTTGTAGGGCACTAGTGGTGTATGTAACCACGCATGGAAATTATGCATGAGTGTAAAAACAATGGAGGAAATTTCACCCGGCCTTAAATTGTAGTAGCATAATACTAGATCACACGGGGTTTGTGCGCTAGGCACCTGAATAAACATACTTAACGAGGAAATCATAGAGTAGTTTAAACGCAAAATGTATGAGCAAATTATGAGCTCTGGTGATGATCCAAGTGTCGGGGGCTGTCCACGCCGTCGCGCCGGAGGTGATGAACTCCCAGGTCGCGGATACGTGGGTAACCTGCTGCCGAGCCCCCTACCTGGAGTCAGAATTGGAGCCGTCGGCGATCGCCTTGTATGGCTCCCCCTCAATCTGTATAATCTCCTGGAGCAGCCCCTTAGGTGGGTCGTCTTCCTTGCTCGCATCCGCCAGCTCCCTCTGGATGATTTGCTTCAGCTGCTTCAGTCGACGGCACTGGGCCGCGCCGTGGTTGCCACTGTGGTGGTACTCGCACCAGTTTTCCCGGGTTCGCCGGGCCTTTGGGATCCAGTTCTTCAGCGTCGAGTCCATGTCCAGGGCTTGGTGCTTCTTGGTCCACTGCTTCTTCAGAGGCAGGCAGTCGTCTTGGGGCGAATCGTCCCTTTTCTGCTTCTTCTGCACAGGTCCAAATCCCCGGTCGACTTCCGGGCGTCGAGCAAGTGCATCCTCGACGGCCGCAGGAGAAGGAAACTGCACACCAGGCGGCTCCCTCTGCTGATAGTAAGGCTGAGCTGCAGGAGGACGAAAGTGTACACGAGGCGGCTCCGTGTACTGACGATACCCGCCGTTCTGAACTTCTTCCGCCGGAATATGCTCCCTGTACTGACGATACCCGCCGTTCTGAGCTTCTTCCGCCGGAACACGCCGGCCGCCGTACGAGCTATCCTCCCTGCGGCGTGCCCCGGCGAACTGCTTTGAAGCCTGTTGCGTCGGAAAATTTGGCGTGCCGTAGCCACCTTGAGCTCGATAACCCTGCTGCCTTTCGTCGCCGTGGTATCCCCGTCGCCCCTGATCATGCTCATTGAACGGTTTGAACCTTCGAGGCGCCTGCTGATCGCGCATTGCCTTCTGATCGTGATCATTGTACGGCTCGTATCTTCGAGGCGCTTGCTGATGGCGCATTGCCTGCTGATCATGATCGTTGTACGGCTCGTACCTTCGAGGCGCCTGCTGATGGCGCACTGCCTTCTGATCATGACCATTGTACGGCTCATACCTTCGAGGTGCTTGCCGATCGCGCATTGCCGGCCCATAGCTTCTCCGGCTCCTCTCGTCGCGGCGCGGCGGGTAAGCGGGTGGAGTGCGGCGCCTCTCTCCGTGCGAGGCGACGTCGTAGTTGCCGGGATGATTGGAGGTAGCCACGTCACGGCGCACGAAGGGCCGCTTGAGGCGCCGTGACAGGTCTGACGACGACGTGTCGCTTGTCGCCTTGGTGTGAACGCGCGATGGCGATGACCCAGACGGCGACGGCGACGGCGGCGGAAGAGTCGGAGGCGGCGGGTTCGTTTCCACGCTCGGAGAGAACGGCGCCGCGCCATTCACAACGACGCAAGACGATAGGCGCGCCGTCGGCCTGTCGACGCCGGCCTGACTGCACGCCTGCGCGGCGGGTCCAGCGACGGACACCTCGGCTGGATACACGGGAGAGCAGCTTCTCTCCATCTTCGCCGGCGAGGGCGAGCGTGTTGGCGAGGCCGAGCGCGCGGCATCGGACTCACAGGGCGACGGCGGCTCCGATCCGATCTCACCCTCCTCCTCCTCATCGTCGTCATCGCACACGAGAGAAACCGAGCCGTCCAGGTCTAACATCTCCGGCGTGGCATCGTCGCCCATGCCGTCGTCTTGCGGCGGAGGAGGCGGCGAGGGTTCACGCGCCGCTGAGGCGTCACCCCGAGACGGCGGCGAGGGTTCACGCGCCGCTGAGGCGTCGCCCCGAGGCGGCGGCGAGGGTTCACGCGCCATCAAGGCATCCTCCGTGACGCCGTCGTCCAGAGGCGACGGCGAGGGTTCACGGGCCGTCTGGGCATCGACCGTGAAGGTGAAGCCATCGTCCGGAGGCGGCAGCTCGTTCAGATCGAAATCGAAGGCCGGCCGTGGATCCATCTCTGTTGTGGCAACGGCGGCGCAGGTGTCTCTTGGCCTGGAGAAGAAACACGCAAGGCTACGTTCGTTTCGATCGATCGATGGGTCTAGGTTTACCGCATATATAAAGGGTGTAGGGACGCCACGACTCCTAATCCGGAAAGAAACGGAAGCCGGGCTACTCCGATCCGATTCATAAAACATATCGGTTGGGTCAACCGGTACGTTGAGCCCTGGAACCATACCGACACGGGCTATACTAGAATTTTTTGGGTCTGCAAGAAGGCTGATTGATTTGCTATCAATATTTGGCATTGCCAATATTTAGCAAGTCTAATTAAAAAAAATAGCAAGTTAATGGTAAAATTAAAAGTTGCCAACATTTGACAATTTGATAAACAACCAATTTATAGCCAACATTTGTCAGTTGCTAAAATATGACATGCCAGCTTTTAGCATCAAACCAATTAGGCTAGAAAATATCAACTCTAGGCGTGGATACAAAGATTACACTGATTTGGCTCGTTATGTGTGTTCTCACCTTGATGACATGCGAACTTATAACAAAAAGTAAATCGAAACGTGAACATGTAAACTCGAAAATCAACACAGCGAACTCTCTGAGTCTGGTCTATTTTGAATCTTTAGAGCTTTTAGAGTATCTACAGCCACGAACAACAAATCTATTTTTTTTGTAGAGAGGACCCTGGCATTAAAAGAAACATCGAGCAGTACAAAGCATCTCAAAAAACGAAAATTACAATTAAATCTTTGAGATGCCCTTTGTCTTCAACCTCCAAGTCGTGTCGACGATGTGCGCGGACAGCAAATCCGACCCCTCAATCGCCCGCGGACAGTGACCGGTCACGCCTCAAATTTGCTCGCCTGGATCGGATACCTCTACAACCTTAGATCCATACAAAAGCATGCAAAAGAGGAATCACATACTACGTAGATCAAGTAACCTATATTACCCTAATTCTCGTCAAAGATGTTCACTTTCTTCGTGCCCTGCTCCAGGTACATGGGCCGGCAGCTCTGGCTCCTCCTCCTCCTCCTTCGACTCAAGTCAAGCAAGTATGGTAGCAGGCCGGCAGCGATGCGTGCGGCGCGCTTCACCCGGATCTCTTGCTCAATTTGGAAAATGCATTTCGGTGTGAGCATAGCATACGTGGTCTTCCTTTGCCGAACCATGGTGAAGCCGAAGGGCGTGGGAAGAGCGGCAGAGCAGGAGAGAGGTGGATGGGCTCAGGCTGGCGGCACAGAGAGGGAGGAGGTGGATGTGGCTAGTGTTGGGGCATGCTCGCTGGCTTAAATAAACAGATTTGGCCTCATGCGGTGAGCCGGAGCGGTGCCACGCAACATTAACCCCTCCACCTCTCCATCGGAGGAGACGACCGTCAGACCGCCGGGTTTCCAGGCGATTCCACGTGGGACCCCATTGTCAATCAGACATGGCGGATGCACCCGGGCGGCCTTATATCCGCCCCAAATTTGGGATGGACTTGAGGGGTGTCGGTCAGACCGGGCATTTGAGGCCCATTTGAGGATCCCATCTGGGTCGTTTTTTATGACCGATCACGGACCTGGTTGTTGTAGGGTGAAACCCTAGAGGGGATCTTTTCACACTTAGAGGGGGAAAAGAGGAAGAACACTCAAGAACACAAGGAACAAATCACTCAAACAAACACAAATATCACATCTACTAGAGTAGCATACAAAAGATCCACAAGATCACATGAACAATTTAAGGAAAATAGCACTAGGGTAAAAGTTCTTCCCACTAGGTGAGGTATTGCATCCAAGAGGATCTTCTCCAAGAGGAGGGCTTGATCTCCAAGAGAAGCTTCTCCAAGAGGAGGTCTAGATCTCCTAGAGGAGGTAGATGAGAAAAGCTCTCTCTTTGTGTTCTAAATACTTTTCTAACCCTTCAAACAAGCTAGTAGATGGGTACTTATAGTCTAGGGACGAAATAAAAGAGGAGGGGGATACAAGGGCAAAGACCCAAAGAGGCATGCAGGCCTTCGCGGAGTGGTCCGGGCACCCGGGGGAAAAGGGTCCGGGCACCCGGACCGGTCAGAGACTCGCGCCCAGGTTCGGCCGGGCACCCAGGGCAAAGCGGCCGGGCACCCGACCCGTGCAGGGGGGCGGCTGGGAGGTGGCCGGGCACCCGGGGGTCCCAAGCCCGAGCACCCGGGGTGTCCAGGGGGTTTTGCCCTCTCGCTTCCTTCTTCGCTCTTCTCCTCTGTGCATGCTTGGATCTCCATCCGCTCCTTCTCACGATCATCTACTTGGTACCTAAGAATGAACAATGTCTCCGTTTGAGGTAGAATCCAGTTTTCACGCGAATCCGAGCGAGACTCGAATAGGAAAGAAGTGACCTCGTTCTCGATGGCGCGTGCGCGGGCTCTTGTCATCGGTCCTCTCGGTGCCTGCGGTGGTGATGGAGTGTCGGTGTGGGTAGTCGAGGGATACTCCGCATCATCTCCCTCCCTTGGGAGAGATCCATCCACGGATCATGCTCTTCATCACCATGGTACTTGGCCAAGTCTTTGACGTTGAAGATGTCGTTTACGTTGTACTTGTCGTGTGGAATGTCGACTTTGTAGGCGTTGTCGTTGTAGCGTGCGAGCACCTTGAATGGTCCATCGGCTCTCGGAAGTAGTTTGGACTTGCGCTCATTAGGGAAGCGGTCCTTGCGTAGATGTAAACCATACTAGATCGGCCGGTTGGAACACCATCGGTGACTTGTTGATGTTGAGCTTGGAGGCGAGTCGTTGTACTTGGCGCTCGATCGTGGAACGTGTTTCTTCATGCATCTTCTTGAGGTAGGTGGCTCTTGCACTAGCGTCCATGTTTGCTCGTTCTTGAAGCGGTAGAGCAAGTATGTCAAACGGCGATAATGGGTTGAAGCCGTAGACAACCTCGAAGGGGGACTTGCCGGTGGTAGAGTGTCTTGCACGGTTGTAGGCGTACTCAGCGATGGGTTAAGCACTCCTCCCACTCCTTGATGTTCTTCTTGATCAACACGCGTAGGAGAGTGGCAAGCGTCCGGTTGGTGCCTTCCGTTTGGCCATCGGTTTGAGGATGATACGCAGTGGAGAAGAGTAGCTTGATTCCGAGCTTGGTGCAAAGCGTCTTCCAAAAGTAGCTTAAGAACTTGACGTCTCGGTCTGACACAATTGTCTTTGGCACACCGTGCAACCTCAAGATTTCCCTACAAAAGAGATTTGCAACATGTGAAGCATCATCTATCTTATTGCACAGGATAAAATGAGCCATTTTAGAGAACTGGTCCACGACAACAAATACGGAGTCCTTCCTATTTTGAGTCCTAGGTAATCCAAGCACAAAATCCATGCTAATATCTTCCCAAGGTTGATGTGGAATAGGTAAAGGCATATGTAACCCATGGGATTGAGATTGTGACTTAGCTTTGCAACATGTAGAGCACCGAGTGGTGAAGCGTGAGACATCGCGAAACATCTTGGGCCAAAAAATAGTTCTCGGAGAGCATGGCGAAAGTCTTGTCGCGTCCAAAGTGTCCCATGAGTCCACCTCCATGAGCCTCTTGCAAAAGTAACAAACGAGGAGAAGACTCAGGAATGCATAGTTTGTTAGCTCTCATTAGATAACCATCTTTGATATAATATCGTTCCCAAGATGTATGTGTCACACACTTAGCATAAGGAGTAGCAAAAGTCACATCGTGCTCATACAAATCTTTGATATGATCGAATCCAACAACATTCAATTCAAGTTGAGTAATTAACATGCATTTGCGGGAAAGCACATCTGTCACAACATTCTCTTTGCCCTTAATGTACTTGATCACATAGGGGAAAGATTCAATAAATTCACTCCATTTAGTATGCCGTTTATTCAACTTGGTTTGGCCTTTAAGGTACTTAAGTGTCTCATGATCGGCATGTATGACAAACTCATGCGGTCTAAGATAATGCTCCCAAACATGCAACACACGCACTAAAGCATACAACTCTTTGTCATAGATAGGATAGTTAAGTTGAGCACCGGAGAGTTTTTCACTAAAGTATGCAATAGCTCGCTTTTCTTGCATCAAGACTCCACCAGTTCCATTACCACTAGCATCGCAATGAACCTCAAAAGTTTTGTCAAAGTTAGGCAAAGCAAGAATCGTAGCATGAGTAAGAAAGGATTTGAGCTCATCAAAAGCGGTAGATTGCAAAGGTCCCCAAACAAAAGAAGCATTTTTCTTACTCAAGGCATGCAACGGTGCGGCAATAGTGCTAAAATCTCTCACAAAGCAACGATAGAAACCCGCAAGGCCAAGAAAACTACACACTTGTTGCAAATTAGTGGGTTGTGGCCAAGTTTTAATTGCTTCAATTTTAGACTCATCAACATAGACACCCTTTGAGGAAACAACGAAACCCAAGAAAACAAGCTTGTCAACTCCAAAAGTGCACTTTTTCATGTTGGCATAAAGGCGTTCCTTGCGAAGAGTTTGCAAAACGGCCCTAACATGATTTACATGATCTTTGATGGATTTGCTAAAAACAAGTATGTCGTCGAAGTAGACCACAACAAACACTCCAGTGTAAGGACGAAGCACAAAATGTATAAGACTCATGAAAGTACCGGGAGCTTCCGATAAACCCATAGGCATAACCAACCACTCATACAAGCCAAATTCAGTTTTGAAAGCGGTTTTCCATTCATCACCTTCTTGTATGCGGATTTGATAATAGCCACTTTTAAGATCAATTTTTTAGAAAATGGTGGCACCGCTAAGCTCGTCTAGCATATCATCAAGGCGAGGAATGGGATGCCAATAACGAACGGTGATAGTATTTCCGGGTCTACAATCAGAGCACATGTGAAAACTACCATCTTGCTTGGGCACAAGGATAACCGGAACGACACAAGGGCTTAAGCTTTCACGTACATGGCCATTGTCGATGAGTTGTTGTACTCGTCGTTGGATCTCCTTAGTTTCTTCGGGGTTGACGCGGTATGGAGCCTTGTTCGGAAGAGGTGCTCCGGGGATGAGGTCGATCCTATGTTCAATGCCATGTAGAGGAGGGAGACCGGGAGGTAGCTCATCGGGGAAGACATTCTCGAATTCCTGCAACAAGTTAGAGAACACTAGATTAAGCGGATTAGGAGTGTTAGTTTTTGCCACCTCATATTTGCAAACAAGGACAAAGTGGATGACACTTGATGGGTTCTCACACACTTCTCTCATCTCTCTTCTTGTGGCTAGAAGGACTAAGTTTTTCTCTCTTGGTGAAGAGTCGCTCAATTTTGGCTTGTGGCGCTCACTTTCTTTGTGGTGGTTCACTCTCTCACTAGTATCTCCACGATGAGTGGATGCTTGCTTGTCGGTGACACTTGGCTTGGTGACATTGGTTGAAGCACATACTCCTTGCCCTTCATCTTGAAGCTATAGTGGTTGGTTCTTCCGTTGTGGATGACTCCGTGGTCGAATTGCCAAGGTCATCCCAAGAGAAGATGGCACACGGACATAGAAACTACGTCACACTCCAAGGTGTCCCCATAGGTGCCAATCTTGAAAGAAACTTGCACCATATGCTCCACTTGAATAGTGTCGGAGTCGCTTAGCCATTGCACCTTGTAGGGATGAGGGTGCTTCTTCTTGACCAATTGCAGCTTGGAACATAGCTCTGCACTTTCCAAGTTGTGAAAACTTCCTCCGTCGATCATGACTTTCATGGAACGCCCGTTGATGCCAACCTTGGTGTGGAATATGTGGCACCGTTGGTCTTCTTCTTGGTGGTGTTGGAGTGTCAAGACCTTGGGGACCACGAGAGAGGGACCTGAATCATTGTCACAAAACACTTGATCATCTTCATCTTCGTTCACGCGCCGGTGCATGGACACATGCTCAAGGGCTTCCATTTCTTCTTCACTCATCGAGTCGTATGTGCCATCATCGTTGAAGATCATGGTTCGCTTGTTGGTGCATTCGAAGGACTTGTGTCCTCGGCCACCACAAGTGAAGCACTTGAAAGAACTTGTCTTGACGGATTCGTTCAATGGCGCCGAAGATGAGGGAGTCTTGGATTTATAGTTTCTTGCCGGAGGCCGAGTCGAGGAAGGCGTAGCGTGCTTGGAACTTGACTTGTCTCTGATACTTGGTGATGCTCTAGTTGAGGTAGGAGTTGCCGAAGTCGCGGGAGCTTGAGAGTAGGAGTCGTAAGTCTTGGAAGAGTACTTGGCGTATTTGAAGTCATCTTGCACTTGTCGCTCGGCCTTGGTCGCTTGATGAACTAGCTCGAGAAGGTTTGAGTATGGTTGGAAGTCAGCAATCCGCTTGATTGGGTGGTTGAGGCCGTTCAAGAAGCGTGCCATTGTTTGCTCATCGTCTTCCTTGACATTGGCTCGCATCATGGCAATCTCCATTTCTTGGTAGTATTCTTCCACCGTCTTCGTGCCTTGCTTGAGGAGTTGCAACTTCTTGAAGAGATCACGGGTGTAGTGTGTAGGCAGAAAGCAAGCTCTCATGACATCCTTCATTTCCGTCCAAGTTGTGATTGGTGGTTCGCCTCGTGTTTGTCGTCGCTTGATCACTTGTTCCCACCAAATGAGGATGTAGTCTTGAAACTCGAGGGAGGCCATGGCGATCTTCTTTTCCTCGTCGTAGTTGTGAAGACGGAATATCTTGTCCACCTTCAAGGACCATGAGAGATATTCTTCGGGATCATTGCTTCCAAAGAACTTTGGCATGGTGAACTTGAGCTTGCCGTAGCGGAGTTCTTCATCATGGTGGCGGTTTTGATGTTGCTCTTGACGAGGGGGAAGGTCCTCAAATGCTCATTCCTCGTGATGTCGTTCTTGTCGTGGAGGAGGGCGAGGCATGTGCGCTTGGTTTCTTCTTTATTGTTGCTCTTCAAGTCGAGCATCTTCTTGTTGTCGTTCTTGGCGAAGTGCATCTTCTTGTTCATGGACTTGACGGTTGCGCTCTTCGACGGCTCTAGTGGCCTCGTTGAGTGTGCGTTGAGCTTCAAGTGCTTGAGCTTCACGTTCGAGGGCTTGTGCTTCACGATGCTCTTGTGCTTGTCGAATTGCATCACCGTCTTGAGGTGGTTGACGTTGCACTTGTGGAGGTATTTGCTCTTGCTCCATTTCTTCTTGCGCTTGTTGTCGCGCCCTTTCACATGCTCGGACTCGGTCTTGTAAGCCATTGCCATGGAATGGATTTTCTTGAGCTTGGCGATCTTGGGGGTCATCATGTCGAGGGAAATGCGCTCGTGGAGGACTTGCGTCGTAAGAGGAGTAGTCCAAAGATTGACGACTTGAGCGGCGGCTTGAGTGGCACCGTCTTGACAAAGATGTCGAGGAGGACGGGCGTCTCACGATCATGTTGCACAATTCTTCCATTTGTGTGGTGAACTAGGCATCGATGTAGTCGTGGTTCCTTGATTCTGATTGACGAAGGTCGGAGGTGAGTTGCTCCAAGCATTCACCCAAAGCTTCGCTTTCTTGATGTAGAGCTCGTTGCGCGATGAAGAAGTGGTTTTTGGTGACGTAGCCGGGATCAACACCTTGCTCCTCGAAAAGCGGGTTCACCGACGAACTTGACCTATCCATCATAACCAAGTTGGGTGAGTAGGAAAATGAGAGAACAATACCGAAGTTACCTTTTCCAAGGATTGAGGATGTAACAAGTGTCACTCAATGTAATGCCACAATAGGAGAATTGGAACCGGGTTTGTTTCTCACACCTACAAGTAAAAGGCTTATGGAGTAGCTCGGTTAGGATGGTTGCAAAAATTTCAAGCAAATGTTAGTCGAGATATCGATAAGGTTGAGAAGGTTCACAAAATTGCAAGTAAAGCAAATAGATCAAAGCCAAGAATATCACTAGGAACACACACACGGAAGATAGATGGGATCCGCACAACCAAGGAATGAGCTCAAAATGTGAAACCACGGAAAATGCTCTTGTTGTGCGAATGCTAGAGAGACGCTAGCTCGATTGCTCAAATGGGCAAGATACGCCTGTGCACCAACCTATGAGAGAAACATGTCGTCTTCAATCCCAACTATGCTATGTATGCGATGACCAAGATGATATGACTATGCAAAATGGCTCAATGCTATTGCTCACAAGCTCTTTGTTTCTCCTCTTTTGCTTAAAATCTTTTCTTTCTTTCTTTCTTTTTTTCCTATAGATGATGCTCGAGCCAAATATGATATGAGACAAGTATGTAAGATATGCACGGGAGAGACTTATGGCATTAAGATGATAAGAAGATCACTGCGGTGCACAATAGCGTGGCCCGACAATTCTCAACTTGCTAGTCTCGATGGGTAAGCGGCGTGAAATGGCTCGGGTTATCAATGCAAAAGCAAAGGTAATTGTCGTCAAGGTTACCGTCCTTTCTTACGGTTAGCGGTGACAACGGTGATGATCGTTGGCGAAGATGACTCCGAGGCGATGATGAATGGCGGTGATGTCGATGCCACACGCTCCTAAGTAGACGAAACACCTTAGGAAACGGAAACATCAACTCAAAATCGGTCAAATGCGGAAGGTGGGTGCTATGATGATGAATTTTTGGATGGAGGCTAATGGTGGTGGTAATGATATATGTGGATGGGGAATGTCAAGAGCTTCCGAACAAGCTAAAGAGCACGAAAAACGGACTTGGGAGTAGGAAGTTATGGCCAAAATGGAGGTGTAGTTGGGCTGATTTGGGGGGTGGGGGTGGGGGTGCGGGCACCCGGGGGTGGGAGGTGCGGGTGCCCGGGGTGGTCCGGGGCAAACAGCCTGGGGGTGCGGGTGCCCGGTGGTTCGAGGTGCGGGCACCCGGTGGTCTCCGATTTGGGCGGAAAATTTTGGGGAAATGCAAAATTAGGTGGATTTCGTGGTGGGAAGGGCGGGGATTGATGGGAAGGGGCTAGATCCACTTGCCAAATAACAAATCAATGGACCAAAACAACCAAATCTCACAAGATCCAACAAATTGCAAGAAAAAAATTGGGGCTATTTTGTGGGGATTTTCGAATTTGGACGAAAAACAACAAAAATTAGCTAGCAAATGGGGGGATGGGACTCCAAGATGTGAATCAACCTTGCTCATGATACCAAGATGTTGTAGGGTGAAACCCTAGAGGGGATCTTTTCACACTTCGAGGGGGAAAAGAGGAAGAACACTCAAGAGCACAAGGAACATATCACTAAAACAAACCCAAATATCACATCCACTAGAGTAGCATACAGGAGATCCACAAGATCACATGAACAATTCAAGGAAAATAGCACTAGGGTAAAAGTTCTTCCCACTAGGTGAGGTCTTGCATCCAAGAGGAGGGCTTGATCTCCAAGAGGAGCTTCTCCAAGAGGAGGTCTAGATATCCTAGAGGAGGTAGATGAGCAAAGATCTCTCTTTGTGTTCTAAATACTTTGCTTACCCTTCAAACAAGCTAGTAGATGGGTACTTATAGTCTAGGGACAAAATAAGAGAGGAGGGGGGATACAAGGGCAAAGACCCAAAGAGGCGCGCAGGCCTTCACGAAGTGGTTCGGGCACCCGGACCAGTCAGAGACCCGCGCCCAGGTTCGGTCGGCCCGTGCAGGGGGCCGACTGGGAGGTGGCCGGGCACCTGGGGGTCCCAAGCCCGGGCACCCGGGGTTGCTCCAGGCGGCCAGCTGTGAGGGGCCGGGCACCCGGGGTGCGGCTGGTGGCTGGACAGGGGCCTGGGCACCCGGGCCAAGCAGGGGCAGCGCCCAGGTGGTGGTGCCCGGGCACCCGGGGTGTCTAGGGGGTTTTGCCCTCTCGCTTCCTTCTTCGCTCTTCTCTTCTGTGCATGCTTGGATCTCCATCCGCTCCTTCTCACGATCATCTACTTGGTACCTAAGAATGTACAATGTCTCCGTTTGAGGTAGAATCCAATTCTCACGCGAATCCGAATGAGACTTGAATAGGAAAGAAGTGACCTCGTTCTTGATGGCGCGTGCGCGGGCTCTTGTCATCGGTCCTCTCTGTGCTTGCGGTGGTGATGGAGTGTCGGCGTGGGTAGTCAAGGGATGCTCCACATCACTGGTCGTCCTCCCAGGCATTTGAGACAGGTTTGAGGTGCTCGGCGGAGGATGCTCTTAGCAGTAGATGCTCTTAGTTGGTATTTGCTAACGTGGCAAGGATCGTTGACTGGCTGGTTGCAATTAGGACGAATCGGGCCGGCCCATTAAGGCAGTCGCTCGAGCGCTCGCTCTGCTCTGGGCTTTTCTTTTTTGTTTTTTTTGTTTTACATTTTCATAATGGTATTAAATCTTATACACTTTCATAATGATAATAAACTTTCAAAACATTTCCTCGAAAAAAGGGAACAATTTTGAAATACCGCACATATATTTTTAAACACAAATAATTTATGAAATTCCAAAAAAATTAATAAATGTGACATGGTAACATTTTACCAAATACAAGTTTTAAATTTTGCTAAACTATATGAACATTTGAAAAATTATTGAGGTTTCTATATTTGTTCCCATTTTTTCAACAAATGTCTATGTTTCAAATAGTGTACGCTTTCCAAAATTGATTGTGTTTGAAAAAAATGTTCATTTTTTGAAATGTATTCAGAATTTTCAAAAAGTGTTCGCACTTCAAAAAATCAGACATTTCAAAAATTGTTCAAGCCTGCACATTTTCAATATTTGTTTGACCTTAAAAATTTATTTCCAAATCTGGACTCCGCGGTTTATGGTTAATTAGGGCTTCTCAGTATAGTTGTGTTAAGCAGGTCCAAGTCACAAGTTCAATTCCCCCAGAGTTTCTCTTTTTATTCGATATTTTCTACTTCACGTGTTCCGAAAATAAAATCGCGAAACCCCAAACGCGATTACAGCCACAAACCGGTCAATTCTGCGTGCTTCTTCTTCCTCTTGCCGCCCAATGTAGTATCACCTAGGCCGCCTGCTACTGGACTTGCAGTCGTCGGCGTTCCTATCCACGCCTCATTGCCCCCCGTCATGCTGCCACTAGGCTGTCCATCTCTCTAACCGTCTCTCTTCCGACCTCATGTACTTCATCAGTGTCAATAGCCCCCCTTCCTCCGTATCCGAATAGTCAACCTATGACTCCCCTCCATAGACGCTCCCGTCCAAGTACTCGACAACATCCTCGCGACTTGGTGCAGCGTCGTCCCCTTCGGCCTCAGAGCTAAGCAGAAAATTGACCGATGTTGAATCACGGTTTTTAGTCTCCTATGAATAATGAAACCACACAAAAAATAGTAACTATGTTCAAGTTTTTTTGAAAGCAACAAAGCTTTATTACTTAACGGTGATTGGGCATATCACCCAAGACACTGTTGGGGAACGTAGTAATAATTTAAAATTTTTCTACGTGTCACCAATATCAATCTAGGAGATGCTAGCAATGAGAGAGAAGGGAGTGCATCTTCATACCCTTGAAGATCGTTAAGCGGAAGCGTTACAAGAACGCGGTTGATGGAGTCGTACTCGCGGTGATTCGAATCGCGGAAGATCCGATCCAAGCGCCGAATGGACGGCGCCTCCGCGTTCAACACATGTACAGCCCGGGGACGTCTCCTCCTTCTTGATCCAGCAAGGGAAGAGGAGAAGTTGAGGGAGAACTCCGGCAGCACGACGGCGTGGTGGTGGTGGAGTTCGTGGTTCTCCGGCAGGGCTTCGCCAAGCACTACGGAGGAGGAGGAGGAGGTGTTGGAGAGGGGGAGGGCTGCGGTAGGGAAGGGGTGCTGCTGCCCTCCCACCCCCTCTATTTATGGGGTGAAGGGGAAGGGGCCGCCCCTTAGATCACATCTACAAGGGGGCGGCTGGGGGAACTTGCCCCCAAGTTTTGTGGGGGGTGCTCCCAACCCCTAGGGTTTCTAACCCCAGGCGCCTTGGGCCCTTGGGGGGTGCACCAGCCCACTAGGGCCCTGGTTCCCACACTTGTTCAGCCCACTTGGCCCACCAGGGCAGGTGGCCCCACCCGATGGACCCCCGGACACCTTTCGGTGGTCCCAGTACAATACCGATAACACCCGAAATTATTCCGGCGACTGAAACTGGACTTCACATATATAATTCTTCACCTCCGGACCATTCCGGAACTCCTCGTGACATCCGGGATCTCATCCGGGACTCCGAACAACCTTTGGTAACCACATACAATTTCCCGTAACAACTCTAGCGGCACCGAACCTTAAGTGTGTAGACCCTACGGGTTCGGGAACCATGCAGACATGACCGAGACATCTCTCCGGCCAATAACCAACAACGGGATCTGGATACCCATGTTGGCTCCCACATGTTCCATGATGATCTCATCGGATGAACCACGATGTTGGGGATTCAATCAATCTCGTATACAATTCCCTTTGTCCATCAGTATGTTACTTGCCCGAGATTCGATTGTCGGTATCCTCATACCTCGTTCAATCTCGTTACCGGCAAGCTCTTTACTCGTTCCGTAACGCATGATCCCGTGGCTAACTCCTTAGTCACATTGAGCTCATTATGATGATGCATTATCGAGTGGGCCCAGAGATACCACTCCGTCATACGGAGTGACAAATCCCAGTCTCGATTCGTGCCAACCCAACAAACACTTTCGGAGATACCTTTAGTGTGATACGTCTCCAACGTATCTATAATTTTTTATTGCTCCATGCTACTTTATCTAATGTTTTGGACTATATTGGGCTTTATTTTCCACTTTTATATTATTTTTGGGACTAACCTATTAACCGGAGGCCCAGCCCAGAATTGCTGTTTTTTTGCCATTTTCAGTGTTTCGAAGAAACAGAATATCAAACGAAGTCCAAACGGAATGAAACCTTCTAAAACGTGATTTTATCACCGAACGTGATCCAGGGGACTTGGACCCTACTCCAAGGAACGAAAGAGGCGGTCACGAGGGTGGGGGGCGCCCCCTGCCTCGTGGGTCGCCTGTCGCTCCACCGACGTACTCCTTCCTCCTATATATACCTACGTACCCCAAACGATCAGAACAGGAGCCAAAAACCTAATTCCACCGCCGCAACTTCCTGTATCCACGAGATCCCATCTTGGGGCCTGTTCCGGAGCTCCGCCGGAGGGGGCATCCACCACGGAGGGCTTCTACATCAACACCATAGCCTCTCCGATGAAGTGTGAGTAGTTTACTTCAGACCTTCGGGTCCATAGCTAGTAGCTAGATGGCTTCTTCTCTCTTTTTGGATCTCAATACAATATTCTCCCCCTCTCTCATGGAGATCTATTCGATGTAATCTTCTTTTTGCGGTGTGTTTGTTGAGACCGATGAATTGTGGGTTTATGATCCAGCTTATCTATGAATAATATTTGAATCTTCCCTGAATTCTTTTATGTATGATTGAGTTATCTTTGCAAGTCTCTTCGAATTATCCGTTTGGATTGGCCAACTAGATTGGTAGTTCTTGCAATGGGAGAAGTGCATGGCTTTGGGTTCAATCTTGCGGTGTCCTTACCAAAGGATGTAAAGGGTTGCAAGGCACGTATTGTATTGTTGCCATCGAGGATAACAAGATGGGGTATTTATCATATTGCATGAATTTATTCCTCTACATCATGTCATCTTGCTTAAGGCGTTACTCTGCTTTTAACTTAATACTCTAGATGCATGCTGGATAGCGGTCGATGAGTGGAGTAATAGTAGTAGATGCAGAATCTTTTCGATCTACTTGTCACGGACGTGATGCCTATATACATGATCATACCTAGATATACTCATAACTATGCTCAATTCTGTCAATTGCTAAACAGTAATTTGTTCACCCACCGTAGAATATTTATGCTCTTGAGAGAAGCCACTACTGAAACCTATGGCCCCCGGGTCTATTCTCATCATATCAATCTCCATCACTTTTATACTTGCTTTGTTTTTACTTTGTTTTTTACTTTTCACTTTGCATCTATATACCAAAAATACCAAAAAATATTATCTCTATCAGATCTCACTCTCGTAAGTGACCGTGAAGGGATTGACAACCCCAAATCGCGTTGGTTGTGAGTAGCTATCGTTTTTTGCAGGTACGAGGGACTTGTGTGTGGCCTCCTACTGGAGTGATACCTTGGTTCTCAAAAACTGAGGGAAATACTTACGCTAATGTGTTGTATCATCCTCTCCTCTTCGGGGAAAACCAACGCAAGCTCAAGACGTAGCAAGAAGGATTTCTGGCGCCGTTGCCGGGGAGTCTACGCAAAAGTCAACATACCAAGTACCCATCACAATCCCTATCTCTCGCATTACATTATTTGCCATTTGCCTCTCGTTTTCCTCTCCCCACTTCACCCTTGCCGCTTTATTCGCCTCTCTTTCCCAATCTCCTCCTCTTTTGCCTTTTCCTCGTCCGTTTGTTTGCTCGTGTGTTGGATTGCTTGTTTGTCGCGATGGCTCAAGATGCTACCAAATTGTGTGACTTCACCAATACCAATAATAATGATTTCCTTAGCACTCTGATTGCTCCTCTTGCCAATACTGAATCTTGTGAAATGAATACTGCTTTGTTGAATCTTGTTATGAAATATCAATTCGCCGGCCTTCCTAGTGAAGATGCCGCTACTCATCTGAATAGCTTCGTTGATTTATGTGATATGCAAAAGAAAAAGATGTCGATAATGATGTCGTTAAATTGAAGCTATTTCCTTTTTTCGCTAGAGATCGTGCTAAAGCGTGGTTTTCATCTTTGCCTAAAAATAGTATTGATTCTTGGAACAAGTGCAAAGATGCTTTTATCTCTAAGTATTTTCCTCCCGCTAAAATTATCTCTCTCAGGAACGATATTATAAATTTTAAGCAACTTGATCATGAACATGTTGCACAAGCTTGGGAGAGAATGAAATTAATGATACGTAATTGTCCTACTCATGGTTTGAACTTGTGGATGATTATACAAAAATTTTATGCCAGATTGAATTTTGCTTCTAGAAATATTTTAGATTCGGCCGCGGGAGGCACTTTTATGGAAATCACTTTAGGAGATGCTACTAAACTCCTAGATAATATTATGGTTGATTATTCTCAATGGCATACTGAAAGATCTACTAATAAAAAAGTGCATGCGATAGAAGAAATCAATGTTTTGAGTGGAAAGATGGAGGAACTTATGAAATTATTTGCTACTAAGAGTGTTTCTTCTGATCCTAATGATATGCCTTTGTCTACTTTGATTGAGAATAATAATGAATCTATGGATGTGAATTTTGTTGGTAGGAATAATTTTGGTAACAACGCGTATAGAGGGAATTTTAATCCTAGGCCTTATCCTAGTAATCCTTCTAATAATTATGGAAATTCCTACAACAACTCTTATGGAAATTTTAATAAGATGCCCTCTGAATTTGAGAGTAGTGTTAAAGAGTTTATGAATTCACAAAAGAATTTTAATGCTTTGCTTGAAGAGAAATTGCTTAAAGTTGATGATTTGGCTAGGAACGTTGATAGAATTTCTCTTGAGGTTGATTCTTTAAAGCTTAGATCTATTCCTCCTAAGCATGATTTCAATGAGTCTCTCAAAGCTATGAGAATTTCGATTGATGAGTACAAAGAAAGAACCGCTAGGATGCGTGCTTCCAAAGATGCCTTTATTGAAGCGTGTTCTTATAATTCCTATGAAAATCAAGATGAGGATCTAAAAGTTATTGATGTGTCCCCTATTAAATCTTTGTTTTGCAATATTAATCTTGATGAAACAGAATATGATCTTCCTTTACCTAGAAGGCGTTCTAAGAATTCAGAGTTTTTAGATCTTGATGATGAAATTGATAAAAGTGGGATTGAAAGAAACAAAAATCTAGATGTTGCTAAACCCACTATATTGGATCTCAAGGAATTTAATTATGAAAATTGCTCTTTAATTGATTGTATTTGCTTGTTGCAATCCGTGCTAAATTCTCCTCATGCTTATAGCCAAAATAAGGCATTTACCGAACACATTGTTGATGCCTTGATGCAATCTTATGAAGAAAAACTTGAGTTGAAAGTTTCTATCCCTAGGAAACTCTATGATGAGTGGGAACCTACTACAAAAATTAAAATTAAAGATCATGAGTTTAATGCTTTGTGTGATTTGGGTGCTAGTGTCTCTACTATTCCCAAAACTTTGTGTGATTTGCTAGATTTCCGTGACTTTGATGATTGCTCTCTAAACTTGCATCTTGCGGATTACACTATTAAAAAGCCTATGGGAAGAATGAATGATGTTCTTATTGTTGCAAATAGGAACTATGTGCCCGTAGATTTTATTGTTCTTGATATAGATTGCAATCCTTCATGTCCTATTATTCTTGGTAGACCTTTCCTTAGAAGGATTGGTGCAATTATTGATATGAAGGAAGGGAATATTAGATTCCAATTTCCGTTAAAGAAAGGCATGGAACAATTTACTAGAAATAAAATGAAATTACCATATGAATCTATCATGAGAGCCACTTATGGATTGCCTACCAAAGATGGCAATACCTAGATGTATCCTCGCTTTTATGCCTAGCTAGGGGCGTTAAACGATAGCGCTTGTTGGGAGGCAACCCAATTTTATTTTTAGTTTTTTGTTTTGCTTATATTTAGGAATAAATAATCCATCTAGCCTCTGTTTAGATGTGGTTTTATCTTTTAATTAGTGTTTGTGCCAAGTTAAACCTATTGGATCTTCTTGGATGATAGTTATTTGATCTTGCTGTAATTTCCAGAAACTTTTGCGCTCAGTGCCCGAATTGTTAAAAATCACCTGAACGTGATAAAATATTGATTCCAATTTCTGCTGATCAATAAACAAATTTTCCAGGTCTTCTAATTTTGGTAGTATTTTTTGAGTTCCAGAAGTTTGTGTTAGTTACAGATTACTACAGACTGTTCTGTTTTTGACAGATTCTGTTTTGCGTGTGTTGTTTGCTTATTTTGATGAATCTATGGCTAGTAAAATAGTTTACAATCCATAGAGAAGTTGGAATACAGTAGGTTTAACACCAATATAAATAAAGAATGATTTCATTACAGTTTCTTAAAGTAGTCTTTTGTTTTATTTCTCTAACGGAGCTCACGAGATTTCTATTGAGTTTTGTGTTGTGAAGTTTCCAAGTTTTGGGTGAATTCTTTTGATGGATTATGGAACAAGGAGTGGCAAGAGCCTAAGCTTGGGGATGCCCATGGCACCCCCAAGATAGTCCAAGGACACCAAAAAGTCAAAGCTTGGGGATGCCCCGGAAGGCATCCCCTCTTTCGTCCACTTCCATCGGTAATTTACTTGGAGCTATATTTTTATTCTCCACATGATATGTGTTTTGCTTGGAGCGTCTTGTATTATTTGTGTCTTTGCTTGTTAGTTTACCACAATCATCCTTGCTGTACACACCTTTTGAGAGAGCCATACATAAATTGGAATTTGCTAGAATACTCTATGTGCTTCACTTATATCTTTTGAGCTTGATAGTTTTGCTCATAGTGCTTCACTTATATCTTTTGAGCGTGATAATTTTTGCTCTAGTACTTCACTTAGATCTTTTAGAGCACGGTGGTGGATTTTTTTAAAGAAACTATTGATATCTCATGCTTCACTTAGATTATTTTGAGAGTCGTTAATAGCATGGTAATTTGCTTAATGTTAATATACTTGGTATTCAAGATATGTGAAACTTTCTTTTGAGTGCGTTGAATACTAAGATAAGTTTGATGCTTGATAATTGTTTTGAGATATGGAGGTGATAATATCAAAGTCGTGCTAGTTGAGTAGTTGTGAATTTGAGCAATGCTTGTGTTGAAGTTAGCAAATCCCGTAGCATGCACGTATGGTTAAAATTGTGTAACAAATTTGAAACATGAAGTGTACCTGGCTTGTGCATCCTTATGAGTGGCGGTCGGGGACGAGCGATGGTCTTTTCCTACCAATCTATCCCCCTAGGAGCATGCGCGTAGTACTTGATTTTTGATGACTTCTAAATTTTTGCAATAAGTATATGAGTTCTTTTGACTAATGTTGAGTCCTTGGATTATATGCACTTTTACCTTTCCACCTTTGCTAGCCTCTTCGGTACCGTGCACTGCCCTTTCTCACCTTGAGAGTCGGTGCAAACTTCTCCGGTGCATCCAAACCCTGTGATATGATACGCTCTATCACACATAAACGTCCTTATATCTTCCTCAAAACAGCCACCATACCTACCTATTATGGCATTTCCATAGCCATTCCGAGATATATTGCCATGCAACTTTCCACCGTTCCGTTCATCATCATCATGACATGCTTTACTTTTGTCATATTGCCATTGCATGATCATGTAGTTGACATCGTATTTGTGGCAAAGCCACCATGCATTATTTTTCATACATGTCACTCTTGATTCATTGCACCATCCCGTACATCACGGAGGCATTCATATAGAGTCATATCTTGTTCTAGTTTCGAGTTGTAATCCTTATGTTGTAATCAATAGAAGTGTGATGATCATCATTATTAGAGCATTGCCCAAAAAAAAGGAGAAAGGCCAAAAAGAAAAAAAGAAATGCCCAAAAAAAAGAAAATAAATAAAAAGGGCAATGTTACTATCCTCTTTTTCCACACTTGTGCTTCAAAGTGGCACCTTGTTCTTCATGTAGTAAGTCTCATATATTGTGCTTCAAAGTAGCACCTTGTTCTTCATGTAGTGAGTCTCATATATTGTGCTTCAAAGTAGCACCATATTTTTCATATAGTGAGTCTCATAAGTTGTCTTTCATACTAGTGGGAATTTTTCATTATAGAACTTGGCTTGTATATTCCTACGATGGGCTTCCTCAAATGCCCTAGGTCTTCATGAGCAAGCAAGTTGGATGCACACCCACTAGTTTTCTTTTGTTGAGCATTCATAGCTCTAGTGCATCCGTTGCATGGCAATCCCTACTCCTCATGTTGACATCAATTGATGGGCATCTCCATAGCCCGTTGATTATCCTTGTCAATGTGAGACTTTCTCCTTTTTTGTCTTCTCCACACAATCCCCATCATCATATTCTATTCCACCCATAGTGTTATATCCATGGCTCACGCTCATGTATTGCGTGAAGGTTGGAAAAGTTTGAGATTATTTAAGTATGAAACAATTGCTTGGCTTGTCATCGGGGGTATAGAAGTTGGGAACATCTTTGTGTGACGAAAATGAAGCATAACCTAACTATATGATTTTGTAGGGATGAACTTTCTTTTGCCATGCTATTTTGAGACACATGATTACTTTGATTAGTATGCTTGAAGTACTATTATTTTTATGTCAATATGAACTTTTGTCTTGAATCTTTCGGATATGAATATTCGTACCACAATTAAGAAGATTTACATTGAAATTATGCCAAAGTATCACTCCGCATAAAAAATTCTCTTTTTATCATTTACCTACTCGAGGACGAGCGGGAATTAAGCTTGGGGATGCGATACGCTCCAACGTATCTATAATTTTGATTGCTCCATGCTACTTTATCTACTGTTTTGGACTATATTGGGCTTTATTTTCCACTTCTATATTATTTTTGGGACTAACCTATTAACCGGAGGCCCAGCCCAGAATTGCTTTTTTTTGCCTTTTTCAGTGTTTCGAAGAAACAGAATATCAAATGGAGTCCAAACGGAATGAAACCTTCGGAAACGTGATTTTCTCACCGAACGTGATCCAGGGGACTTGGACCCTACTGCAAGGAACGAAAGAGGCGGTCATGAGGGTGGGGGGCGTCCCCCTAGGGCGCGCCCCCTGCCCCATGGGCCCCCTGTCGCTCCACCGGCGTATTCTTCCTCCTATATATACCTCACGCACCCCAAACGATCGTAACAGGAGCCAAAACCTAATTCCACCGCCGCAACTTCCTGTATCCACGAGATCCCATCTTGGGGCCTGTTCCGGAGCTCCGCCGGATGGGGCATCCACCACGGAGGGCTTCTACATCAACACCATAGCCTCTCCGATGAAGTGTGAGTAGTTTACTTCAGACCTTCGGGTCCATAGCTAGTAGCTAGATGGCTTCTTCTCTCTTTTGGATCTCAATACAATGTTCTCCCCTCTCTCGTGGAGATCTATTCGATGTAATCTTCTTTTTGCGGTGTGTTTGTTGAGACCGATGAATTGTGGGTTTATGATCTAGCTTATCTATGAATAATATTTGAATCTTCCTGAATTCTTTTATGTATGATTGAGTTATCTTTGCAAGTCTCTTGAATTATCCGCTTGGTTTGGCCAACTAGATTGGTAGTTCTTGCAATGGGAGAAGTGCATGGCTTTGGGTTCAATCTTATGTGTCCTTACCCAAAGGATGTAAAGGGTTGCAAGGCACGTATTGTATTGTTGCCATCGAGGATAACAAGATGGGGTATTTATCATATTGCATGAATTTATTCCTCTACATCATGTCATCTTGCTTAAGGCGTTACTCTGTTTTTAACTTAATACTCTAGATGCATGCTGGATAGCGGTCGATGAGTGGAGTAAGTAGTAGATGCAGAATCTATTCGATCTACTTGTCACGGACGTGATGCCTATATACATGATCATACCTAGATATACTCATAACTATGCTCAATTCTGTCAATTGCTCAACAGTAATTTGTTCACCCACCGTAGAATATTTATGCTCTTGAGAGAAGCCACTAGTGAAACCTATGGCCCCCGGGTCTATTCTCATCATATCAATCTCCATCAATTTTATACTTGCTTTTTTTTTACTTTGTTTTTTACTTTTCACTTTGCATCTATATACCAAAAATACCAAAAAATATTATCTCTATCAGATCTCACTCTCGTAAGTGACCGTGAAGGGATTGACAACCCCTAATCGCGTTGGTTGCGAGTAGCTATCGTTTTGTGTAGGTACGAGGGACTTGTGTGTGGCCTCCTACTGGATTGATACCTTGGTTCTAAAAAACTGAGGGAAATACTTACGCTACTGTGCTGTATCATCCTCTCCTCTTCGGGGAAAACCAATGCAAGCTCAAGACGTAGCATAGTGCACCTTTATAGCCACCCAGTTACATTGTGACGTTTGGTACACCCAAAGCATTCCTACGGTATCCGGGAGTTGCACAATCTCATGGTCTAAGGAAACATACTTGAAATTAGAAAAGCTCTAGAAAAACAAACTACACGATCTTGTGCTATGCTTAGGATTGGGTCTTGTCCATCACATCATTCTCCTAATGATGTGATCCCGTTATCAACGACATCCAATGTCCATGGTCAGGAAACCATAACCATTTATTGATCAATGGGCTAGTCAACTAGAGGCTTACTAGGGACATATTACAGTCTATGTATTCACACATGTATTACGGTTTCGGGTTAATACAATTATAGCATGAACAACAAACAATTATCATGAACAAGGAAATATAATAATAAACACTTTATTATTGCCTCTAGGGCATATTTCCAACAGTCTCCCACTTGCACTAGAGTCAATAATCTAGTTACATTGTGATGAATCGAACACCTATAGAGTTCTGGTGTTGATCATGTTTTGCTCATGGAAGAGGTTTAGTCAACGAATCTGCGACATTCAGATCTGTATGCACTTTACAAATATCTATGTCTCCATCTTGAATATATTCACGAATGGAGTTGAAGCGACGCATGATATGTCTGGTCTTCTGGTGAAGCCTGGGCTCCTTGGCAAGGGCAATAGCTACAGTGTTGTCACAGAAGAGAGTCATCTGGCCCAACGCATTGGGAATAACTCCTAGGTCGGTGATGAACTCCTTCATCCAGACTCCTTCTTGTGCTGCCTCCGAGACTGCTATGTACTCCGCTTCACATGTAGATCCTGCCACGAGGCTTTGCTTGCAACTGCATGAGCTGACTGCCCCACCATTCAAAATGTACACATATCCGGTTTGTGACTTGGAGTCATCCAGATCTGTGTCGAAGCTAGCATCGAGGTAACCCTTTACGACGAGCTCTTCGTCACCTCCATAAACGAGAAACATATCCTTAGTCCTTTTCAGGTACTTCAAGATATTCTTGACCGCTGTCCAGTGTTCCATACCGGGATTACTTTGGTACCTCCCTACCAAACTTACGGCAAGGTTCACATCAGGTCTGGTACACAGCATGGCATACATAATAGACCCTATGGCTGAGGCATAGGGGATGACACTCATCTTTTCTCTATCTTCTGCCGAGGTCGGGCATTGAGCCGTGCTCATCTCACACCTTGCAATACAGGCAAGAACCCCTTCTCGGACTGATCCATATTGAACTTCTTCAATATCTTGTCAAGGTATGTGCTTTGTGAAAGACCAATGAGGCGTCTCGATCTATCTCTATAGATCTTAATGACTATGTAAGCAGCTTCTCCAAGGTCCTTCATTGAAAAACATTTATTCAAGTAGGCCTTTACGCTTTCCAAAAGTTCTATATGATTTCCCATCAATAGTATGTCATCCACAATAATATGAGAAATGCTACAGAGCTCCCACTCACTTTCTTGTAGACACAGGCTTCTCCACAAGTCTTCATAAACCCAAACGCTTTGATCATTTCATTAAAGCGAATGTTCCAACTCCGAGATGCTTGCACCAGCCCATAGATGGAGCGCTGGAGCTTGCATACCTTGTTAGCATTCTTAGGATCAACAAAGCCTTCCGGCTGAATCATATACAATTCTTCCTTAAGGAAACCGTTAAGGAATGCTGTTTTGACGTCCATTTGCCATATCTCATAATCATAGAATGCGGCAATTGCATGATTCGGACGAACTTCAGCTTCGCTATGGGTGAGAATGTCTCATCGTAGTCAACCCCTTGAACTTGTCGATAACCATTAGCGACAAGTCGAGCCTTATAGACGATCACATTACCATCCGCGTCAGTCTTCTTCTTAAAGATCCACTTATTCTCTATGGCTTGCCGGTCATCAGGCAAGTCTGTCAAAGTCCATACTTTGTTTTCATACATGGATCCTATCTCGGATTTCACGCCTCAAGCCATTTGTTGGAATCCGGGCCCGCCATCGCTTCTTCATAGTTTGAAGGTTCACCATTGTCTAACAACATGATTTCCAGGATAGGGTTGCCATACCACTTTGGTGCGGAACGTGTCCTTGTGGACCTACGAAGTTTAGTACCAACTTGATCCGAAGTTTCATGATCATCATCATTAACTTCCTCTCTAGTCGGTGAAGGCACCACAAAAACATTTTCCTGAGCTACGCTACTCTCCGGTTCAAGAGGTAGTACTTCATCAAGTTCTACTTTCCTCCCACTTACTTCTTTCGAGAGAAACTGATTCTCTAGAAAGGATCCATTCTTGGCAACAAAGATCTTGCCTTCGGATCTGAGGTAGAAGGTGTAAGTGCATCTAGTGCCACCCCTAGTTGGTTTTTGGAGTATTGACGACAAACCTGGTTGAGGGACAAATGTGTTTGTGAGAATTGCAGGATAATATAGGTAGTCCCTCATTGATTCGGTTTACCTACCGGAGATGACCCCTAAAAATGTGTGAAGACATTGAAGACAATGGTGGTATGTGAAGATATTCACAACGAAGATTATGACTCAAGAAGACGTTCACGTGAAGACTATGGAGTGCGAAGACATAGCTGTTTCGTAGTTTCCTTTTCTTCTTTGTTGAGTCATAGGAACTACAGTACTGTTAAGTGGGGTCAAAGTGAACAAAGTCAGAGTGACCGAAGCGATGTTCAACCAAATCCTATGTCTTCGAGCGAAGACAATGAGAGCAAATCTTATCCATAGCTGGATGAGTCAGCTTTACTTGTAGCCCAAGTCAAGCTGCCGCATGTGTTTGAAATCTGACCGTTGGAACACGTGTCAGTTCCTTAGTGACCCAGGGTCATTTCGGACAAATAAGGTCGGGTTGCCTAGTGCCTATAAATAGCCCACCCCCTACACCATAAATTGGTGGCTGCTCAGAGTTAGTGCACGGCTTTTGTCGTTTAAGAGCAACCCACCTCGAAGCCTTTGAGAGAGAGATCCTTGCGAGGACAAAGCCCAAAACACCTAGAGCCCAAAGAGTGTTTGGCATCACTGAAGTCTTTCTGTCCGCGTGATCTAAAGACTTGTTACACTTGAGGACTGTGAATCCTCCAGCCGGTTAGGCGTCGCGTTCTGAGCATCCAAGAGTCATTGTGGATTGCCGGTGAACGAAGTCTGTGAAGGTTTGGAAGTCTACCTTGAAGACTAACCAGAGTGATTGGGCGAGGACTAAGTGTCCTTAGCTCAAGGGGAATAAGGTGAAGACACAGTCTTCTGAGTTGAATCTCAGCCTCCCTAACTGACGCGTACAGCTTGTCACAAAGAATCGAACTGGTCCAACAAATCCTTGTCCTCACCAAGCAACTGGTTCTATCTTCTCCCTCTCTTTACTTGCAGTTTGTCTTCGTGAAGTCATTGCCTGCTTGCATTATCTGTTTGACTTCACTGTGTGACGACTATTGTCATTTGACTTCATACTATCTTCCATCTTGTTCCATACTGCCTAGCTGCTATTAGTCTTCGTGCTTTCACTTTATTGAATACTTGACTATGGCTTGTCTAGTGTAGTCTACCTTCCGCTGCATGTCAATAGGTTCATTTCTATTGTTTGTCTTTGAAACTCCCATGTTTTGAAGACTTTCATAAAAATCGCCTTTTTACCCCCCTCTAGTCGATAACTAGCACTTTCAATTGGTATCAGAGTAAGGTACTCCCTTGTTCTGTGTGATTCAGTTTAACCACCTGGAGTTTTAGCTATGTCGACTGCAGGGATAATCAAAGTCTTCGCTATGTGCCCTGTCTTCGATGGAACTGATTACCCCTACTGGAAGAATAAGATGCGCATGCATCTTGAAGCCATTGATGTCGATCTATGGTATGTCGTCAAGAACGGCGTTCCCAAGACTGGTGAAGGTGTCACCCCTGCTGATGTCAAGAAGTTCGGTCAACTAGATTCTACTGCCAAGAACATCATCTGTGGTCATCTGACCAAAGGACAGTATGGCCGTGTGAGTGCTCTGGAAACGTCAAAGCTAGTCTGGGACTGGCTCTCCAAGGTCAACGAAGGCGTCTCAACCCAGAGAGACTCAAGGATTAGTGCTCTTCGCAACCTCTTCAACCGCTTCAAGAGACACGACAATGAGAATGTCCAGCTCACATTTGATCGCCTCACTGATATCACAAATGAGCTTCATGTTCTCGGTGCCACTGAGATCACCAAGCATGAAATTGTCAAGACACTCCTGAGATCACTTGACAGCTCGTTTGACACCCTAGCCCTGATGATTCAAGAACGCCCCGACTTCAAGACACTCGATCTGTCTGACATACTTGAGAGGCTCAACACACATGAGTTTCAGCTATTTGAGAAAAGAGACATCTATGGTCCCAACTATGGCCGAACTCGCGCTTTGAAGGCAAAGGCTATTTCCTCATCTGAAGAAGAATCTGACTGCAGTTCTGGTGATCCTGAAGACATTGGAAAGGATCTTGCTATGCTTGTGAAGAAGTTCCAGAAATTCACTAAGAAGAAAGGCTTCAGAAAGTCTTCAAGATCCAGCTCAAGAAATGATGAAGCTTCTACTCATGACCACAAGAAGAGAACATGCCACAAGTGCAAGAAACCTGGTCACTACATCTCTGAGTGTCCTCAGTGGGACAATGAGAACAAGAAGAAGAAGAAGAAGAAGAAGAAGAAGAAGAAGAGCAAGGAATATGATTCTGATGAAAAGAAGAAGAAAAATCCTCAAAGTCTTCTTCCAAGTCTTCATCACATAAGAAGAGGTCATCTGGCAAGGCTCGTGCTTTTGTTGGTAAGGAGATGGATTCAGAGGATGAGTCTGCTTCTGAGGAGGCAGAGGTGGAGTCTGAGGAGGAGTCCGACTTTGGCATTGCAATTCTGGCTCTAGCCACAGCCTAAGTTGATGCTAATGACAAGGACGACTCTGCCCCCACATACTGCTTCATGGCACGTGGTGCCAAGGTAAACTCATGCGATGCTTACTTTCAAACATCAAGTGAAGATGACTCTGATTGTGAATCCAAACCTAGCTACAAAACACTTGCTAAAATTGCAACTGAACAACAGAAAGCTATGGAACATATTCAAAAACTGTTAGACAAAAGCGATGACCTGTTGGACGCGGAAATGACCCGATCTCAGTCCTTAATTGACAATATAAAAAATCTTCATGTTAAGTACGAGGAACTTGAAAGTCGTCATGAAACGCTCTCAACAACTCATGAAAAGCTTTTCTATGATTATCTTCAAAGGAAGCAAGAACTTGAGAAATTGAGAGTCGTTCATGAAGATCTTCAAAAAGAGAACGAGTCACTTCGCGCTCAATAGATCAGTCCCGCTCAGGAAGGATTTGAACCACCAAGTCTAAAATGCCTTTAGCGTGATAACACTACTTCTGTTGCTGAATGTTCCACTGCTGCTACTGCTGCAATATCTTCAACTGCTGATGTGGTAACTAACCCCTCTGCTGAGGAAGCCACTACTATTGCTGATGAAAATGCCAGGCTGAAGACATTGCTTGAGACTGGGATGTACAAAAGTCTCAAAGGGCATCAGACACTATGTGATGTCCTCAAAAGCAGATTCTGAATCGGAATCCTAGGAAAGAGGGTGTTGGGTTCGAGAGGAAAATGAATGTTGATGGTTTTTACTAGAAGCCTGAGCAGTACCCCAAAACCACATGGGTTGCTGCAAAGGGACCTTCAGTGGACCCACCCACCTTATCTGGCTTCACTTGTGCTAACCCGATTATCATTGATGAATCCTTTGATGCAAACTATAAACTATTTAAGAATCAGAATGGTGAAGTGTTTGCCAGGTATATTGGTACTAACTGCAGGAATGGACCACCCATGAAGAAGATCTGGGTGCCCAAAAAGTGTCTTGAGAATCTTCCTGTAAATGTCATCATGACACCACCAGGGAAGAAGACAAACCCTAGACCAAAAGCTTCATATGGCCCAAAGGCTTCATACAGACAGATGACTCACCAGAGTCACCCTAACGCCAATGTTTTGCAGGGAAATCATACTCAGACTTATGAATATGAGTGTGTATCATCAAACCGATATGTTCACAAGATTAAGAACTATTCTGCCTATTCATATGAGTATTATTCACCACCTGCGAGGCTATTTGCTAGGGCTCCAAAGCCAAAGTTCTCAGATGCTGCACTTAGACTCATTGCTTCGAAGCCACCCCTGAAAATGTGGGTGGTTAAGAAAACTTAACTCTGTTTTGCAGGGAAAGGTCTCCAGACGGAAATCAAAGGTGTCTGATGCTTATGCTGGGGACCTAAAACATCTTGTGGGGCACAAGATAAAATGCCCAAATGGTCTTACTATGTGTTTTGTTCCTGAATCGCTTGCCAAACATCCTATCAGTCCTAACCTTGATCTGAGCTTTGATAATCCTCTTGTCCGTCAAATGTTTATGCTTCACAATACTCTTGGTGAAGCCTATCCCCCTAACTGTACTGTAGGGTATGACACCAAATGCTTCAGAATGGATCACTGGATGCACTAATCACATGACTGGTGATCGAAGTCTTCTCATGGACTCAACCTTGCGTCCATCTGACAAGAGTCACATCACATTTGCTGACATTGGTAAAAGCAAGGTATTGGGTCTAGGTAGAGTTGAAATCTCAAAGGATCAGCACATGGATAAAGTGATGCTTGTTGAATCCCTTGGTTTCAACTTAATGTCTGTCTCAATACTTTGTGATTTGAACATGATTGTGATATTTGGAAAATATCGTTGCCTTGTTCTAATGGAATCTGACAAGTCTCTAGTCTTTGAAGGGTATCGGAAAGATGATCTATATATGGTAGATTTCTCAGCAGGACCACAACTGGCCGTATGTCTTCTAGCAAAAGCTTCAGAGTGCTGGCTCTGGCATCGGAGGCTAGGACATGCGGGCATGAGAAACTTGTACACACTCGCGAAGAAGAAACACGTCGTAGGCATTGAGGGCGTCAAGTTCAAGAAGGATCATCTGTGCGGTGCCTGCGAAGCTGGAAAGATGACGAGGGCCAAGCATCCCCCGAAGACAATCATGACTACATCTCAACCCTTCGAGCTGCTTCACATGGATCTCTTTGGCCCTACTCACTACTCTGCTCTCACTACCACTGCTTGCCTCTATGGCTTCGTCATAGTTGATGATTACTCAAGATATACATGGGTGCATATAATCCTTTACAAGAATGAAGTGTAGGATGTCTTCAGACGCTTCGCCAATCGTGCCATGACGAACTATGGCGTCAAGATCAAGCACATCAGAAGTGACAACGGCGCTGAGTTCAAGAACTTAGGCCTCGATCTTTACCTTGATACCTTAGGCATCAGTCATGAGTTCTCTGCTCCATACACACCTCAGCAGAATGGCATCATGGAGCGCAAGAACCGGACACTCATCAAGATGGCTCGGACGATGCTTGATGAATACAAGACTCCGAGAAAGTTCTGGCCCGAAGCCATTGATACTGCATGCCATGTCATCAACCGTGTCTATCTTCATAAGCTTCTGAAGAAGACATCTTATGAGCTCCTAACTGGTAATAAGCCAAACATTAGTTACTTCAGAGTATTTGGTGCTAGGTGCTGGATCAAGGATCCACATCACACTTCAAAATTTGCACCGAAAGCACATGAAGGTTTTATGCATGGTTACGGAAAGGATTCACGCTCCTATAGAGTGTTCAACCTCTTTCACTATAAAGTGGTTGAAACTGTGGATGTGCGGTTCGATGAGACTAACGGCTCACAAAGAGAGCACCTGCCAAATGTGCTAGATGAAGTTCCACCTAGTGAATCTATCAAGCTAAAGGGAACTGGAGAAATCATACCATCTGAAGCACAGGCTGAAGAGGAACTTATCATTTATGCGCATAATCAACCTGAAGATAGTACTCAGCCTGAAGCCAATGCTCAAAATGAAGACAATGATCAGCAAGAGCAAAATCTTCATCCAGTTCACCCTCGTGTTTCAAATGAAGTACAGATTGAGAAGATAATGGACATCATCAATGGACCTGGTCTGCTCACTCGTTCAAGAGCAACACAGCTAGCAAATTTCTGTGGGCACTTTGCATTTATCTCAATATCTGAACCCAAGAAAGTTGTTGAAGCCTTCATGGAACCTGAATGGATTCAAGCTATGCAAGAAGAGCTTCAACAGTTCGAGCTGAACAATGTGTGGGAATTGGTCAAGCGTCCTGATCCTCGCAAGCACAACATCATAGGCACCAAATGGATATATCGCAACAAGCAAGATGAGCATGGTCAAGTTGTCAGAAACAAGGCTCGTCTTGTTGATCAAGGATATACTCAAGTTGAAGGGATTGATTTCGATGAAACATTTGCTCCCGTGGCTAGTCTTGAAGCCATTCGCATACTACTAGCCTATGCCAACCATCACAACATCCTTCTGCACCAAATGGATGTGAAGAGTGCCTTTCTCAATGGCAAGATTGAAGAAGAAGTGTATGTTGCACAACCTCCTGCCTTTGAAGATCCAAAACATCCTGATATGGTATACAAGCTCAACAAGGTGCTGTATGGCCTCAAACAAGCCCCTCGTGCTTGGTATGACACACTCAAAGACTTCCTGAAGAGCAAAGGCTTCAAACCTGGTTCTCTAGATCCTACACTCTCCACGAAGACATATGATGGAGAACTATTTGTATGCCAAATCTATGTGGATGACATTATCTTCGACTGCACTGACAAGAAGTACAGTGATGAGTTTGGGCACATGATGCAAGAGCAATATCAGATGTCCATGATGGGTGAGCTAAAGTTCTTCCTAGGTCTTCAAATTCGTCAGCAAAGCAACGAAATCTTCATATCTCAAGAGAAATACCTCAAGGACTGCCTGGAGAAGTTTGGTATGCAAGATTGCAAAGGTTACACGACGCCAATGCCAACAAAAAGTCATCTGGGTCCTGACGCCAATGGTAAAGAGTTCGATCAAAAGGTATACCGCTCCATGATTGGTTATTTACTTTACTTATGTGCATCTAGGCCAGATATCATGCTCAATGTTTGCATGTGTGCCTGATTCCAAGCGGTACCAAAGGAATCGCATCACTTAGCTGTGAAGTGAATTCTTTGATATTTGGCATACACCCCAACACTAGGATTATGGTATCCAAAGGGCTCAGAGTTTGATCTAGTTGGATTCTCATATGCTGATTATGCTGGTGACAAGGTTGACCGCACGTCCACATCAGGCACATGTCACTTTCTGGGATGATCACTTGTCTGTTGGTCTTCAAAGAAGCAGAACTGTGTCTCTCTCCACTGCTGAATCTGAATACATTGTTGCTGGATCTTGCTGCGCTCAGCTCCTATGGATGAAGCAGACTCTCAAGGACTATGGCATCCATCTGAAGCAAGTACCACTCTACTGCGACAATGAAAGCGCCATCAAGATTGCCAACAACCCAGTTCAGCACTCAAATACAAAGCACATTGAAATTCGTCATCACTTTCTCAAAGATCATGTCATGAAGGAATATATTGATATCATTCACGTCAACACTGAAGAACGATTGGCAGATATCTTCACAAAGCCCTTGGATGAGAAAAGGTTTTGCAAGTTGCGGTGTGAGCTAAATATCTTGGAATCCTCAAATGTCCTGTAATTGGACAAACATCCTAACACTTATGCATGTTGATGACTTAGATGTGCAACACACAAAGTAACGTATATCTTCAATCAATGAAGACACACACTCTAAGTGTGAATACATAAATGCGGAATTTGACTTCGGAGCGCCACGATAATTGTGCGTCGTGTCTGGGTCTAATACTTTCTATACGGTGGGTAACGCCACCACCAAACCTTTGTTTGAAGTGTTTCATTGGGCGTCTCATTTGCAAAGTCTTCGCATTTGATTTATCTTCGACCTTAATTTGACTTCATGTTTATCTTCACCATGTTGATTTGGTCTTACTCAGATATATACATATATTTGTGTTTTGTCCTCTACAACATTCACTTATAGCTTTATCTTCTTGCGTGAATCTTTTGATCTAAGTGAATGTGATCGGACCCTAACCTCTTCTATGCTTCTACCTCAAATTCTATCTATCCAAATCATATGCATTCCATTGAAACTGTGAAATTCTTCTCTGCGTCCTTGTCAGCAGAAGATACAGAGACAGAAGTTGAATCTGTTTTAAATGATATATCCTTATTGCCTGAAACCCGGAGAAGCCGGAACGACCACCCGACAGTCCAGGCGTGCGTGGGAACATGGAACAACTTCCAATGTGTTGCATGTTCGCCACGTTTCCCTCAGATGTGAACCGCCAGGGGCACCTACGTAATTGCATTGTGCTGTCCCTTTCCTTATAAATACACATCACATCACGGTCAAAATCCTTCTCCCACCTCTCCACCTCGCACAAAGCCTAGCGCCACCGCTAGCTCTCGATGACGCCGGCGACAAAGCGCTTAGCTGCCACGACCTCACCGACGCCGTCCTTACGCCGGCCGCGGACCTCATCTCCTCCGCCGCGCCGTAGGTTTCTTCTATCGCCAAGGTAGGGCGCGGGAGATTGAACTGCTTGGCCTCCCACTCCGCTCCGTCTAGCAGTTCTTCGTGTGGTAATTAAATCTTACTTTCTACTGCTTTTTGATCCGATAGATTCATCCTTCTCCACCAAAAGTGGTTTCTATGCCTACAAAATTGAATCTATCATGTTCTGCATCTCATATCATGCCTAGTATATTCAGTTATGCTTCACAACAAGTTAGATTCCTCACTTGTACCTATTCTTGGATTCATACAAATCTGGAACCAACTCTCAAAAAATAAGTGAATGTCTTCGCGCTATGAGTTCAATGTCTTCAAACTGATTTATCTTCAAAATCTTCTGAGAATGCATATGACCTCTTCCCCTTCCCTCGCATCTCTAATGCTGTCACAGGTACATGTCCGTGGGGGAATCCCTTTGTTCTCATAGTCTGCATTCATTTGCAGAATTCTTACAACGTCACATCAATTCTCCCGAAGCCAGTTTTTGTCTGACTAGCAGACGGAAGCCTTTGCAAGCTCTGAAGCCATCCAGTTTGAACTACATGGCCACTGAAAAGTCAGCAAGATAGGGCGGTAGACATCACCGTGGGAATACATCAAAAGATTTGCCACCTGATCTGTATGAAATGTACAAGACGGACCCAGAAGAAACCTATGGTGAACGCAAGACTCGAATCCAGTGGATTCGACGATATTGGGCAGAGGAATGGTTCAAGTACAGATTCGTCACTGTTGAGTATGCTGAGAAGAATGCCATCAAGCGACCTTGGGGAGATATCTTATACAAAAATCTTCAACCCAAGTCCAAGTCCGAAGCCATTGCTCAAGGCTTCTACCCTTGCATGGTCCGTGGACCTCAACCTACTAATGTCGACCCATCACCTTTGTTATGGTGTCGTGATGACAATCTATTCAAGTGCAACTACAAGTTTGCCAAGGATTCTGCTGTGAAGAACAAGAAAGCATTTGGGCTCGACTTCAACCCCGGTCCATCTGCTCCTCGGGCTGATGGCACACATGATGCTGAACCCAATATCGTTGGGCCCTTCTACAACCTCAAAGGTCTCATCACTCACATTGCTGTTCAGGGGGCAGCCGTGGAGCACTCTGCTGACGACGCTGATTCTGATGAAGCGCCTGCTCCTCCTAAGCCACAGAAGCAGAAGAAAACTAAAGCTTCAAAGCCCTCTGCTGCACCTAAAGCTTCGCGTGCGAAGCCACTAGCCACTGCTCCTCCTACATCCAGTGTGCAGTCTGAAGATGTCTCTCGCATCTCCAAGAAGACCGAGAAGTCTTTAAAGAAGAAGAAGCTCATCCAGAGTTCTGGGCAAGCACTGACCCCAGCTGCCGTTCTAAGGAACGAGAATGAAGCCATTGATCTGTCAAGTGATGAAGATCTTGGTGATGATGCTCTTGAGCTGCTGATAAAGAGCAAGCATGTAACACCCTCGATGCGGCTATATCTCCCACGTGTCGAAGCACGACTTAGAGGCATAACCGCATTGAAAGCAATGTCGCAAGTGAGGTAATCTTCACACAACCCATGTAATACATAAGGAAAGAGATACATAGTTGGCTTACAATGCCACTTCACACAATACATAAATAAACATCCATCATCCAGATTACACTCAAGGTCCGACCACGGAACCAAAATAAAAGAAGACTACCCCAAATGCTACGGATCCCCGATCGTCCCAACTGGCTCCACTATCGATCATCGTGAAAAGACACATAGTAACGACCACGTTCCTCATCGAACTCCCACTTGAGCTCGGTTGCGCCACCTGCACCGCATCGTCGGCACTGCAACTGTTTTGGTAGAATCTGTGAGTCACGGGGACTCAGCAATCTCACACCCGCGAGATCAAGACTATTTAAGCTTATAGGAAGGACAGAGTTGTGAGGTGGAGCTGCAGCAAGCGACTAGCATATATGGTGGCTACATTCGCAAAAGAGAGCGAGAAGAGAAGCAAGGCGCGGTCGTGAAGCTAGTAGCGATCAAGAAGTGATCCTGAACTACTTACGTCAAACATAACTCCAACATCGTGTTCACTTCCGGACTCGCGAGAAGAGACCATCACGGTTACACACGCGGTTGATGTGTTTTAATTAAGGTCAACTTCGGGTTTTCTACAACCGGACATTAACAAATTCCCATCTGCCTCATAACCGCGGGCACGGCTTTCGAAAGATAATACCCTGCAGGGGTGTCCCAACTTAGCCCATTATAAGCTCTCACGGTCAACGAAGGATATTCCTTCTACCGGGAAGACCCGATCAGTCTCGGAATCCCGGACTACAAGACATTTCGACAACAATAAAACAAGACCAGCAAAGCCGCCCGAATGTGCCGACAAATCCCGATAGGAGCTGCACATATCTCGTTCTCGTGGCACACCGGATTGTCCAAGCTTCCGATAGGCCATCTCGAGTTGCCCTCGATGGCCACCGGCGGTCGACAGTTGGACCAGCACTCGAGGAGCACCGCCCGGGGTTAAAATAAAGATGACCTCGGCTCGCGAAAACCCGGGGAAAAGGCTTAGGTGGCAAATGGTAAAACCAAAGTTGGACCTTCTGGAGGAGTCTTATTCAAAGCGAACTGTCAAGGGGTCCCATAAATCACCCAACCGTAAGGAACGCTAAATCAAGGAACATAACACGGTATGACGGAAACTAGGCGGCAAGAGTGGAACAAAACACGGGCATAAGGCCGAGTCTTCCACCCTTTACCAAGTATATAGATGCATTAATTAAACAATAGATATTGTGATATCCCAACAAGTAAACATGTTCCAACAAGGAACAACATCTCCATGTTTCAAACAAGGAACAAACTTCATCTTCACCTGCAACTAGCAACGCTATAAGAGGGGCTGAGCACAGCGGTAACATAGCCAAACAACGGTTTGCTAGGAAAGGATGGTTAAGGGTTTGACATGGCAATATGGGTGGCATGATATAGCAAGTGATAGGCATCATAGCATAGGCATAGCAAAAGAGCGAGCATCTAGCAAGCAAAGATAGAAGTGATTTCGAGGGTATGGTCATCTTGCCTGCAAGGTTCTCAGAGTTGTCGAAAGCTTGATCCTCGTAAGCGTTCTCAACAGGTTCCTCGTTCACGTACTCGTCTCCCGGCTCTACCCAAAGCAAGAACACAAACAATGGAACCACAATAAATCACGGTGCAATGCACAAGCAACATGATGCAATACATGGCATGATATGCGAGATGTGATATGCAATGCGTATGCGTGCTCCGGAAGGAAAATGATGAACCAGGCATCAACTTGGCAAACCAAGTATGCCGCTGGAAAGGTGAGATGATTTCGGTTGAAATCGATATAAAGATCACCGGAATCGGATGCACGGTTTGCAAATGACAAGCAAAACAAGAATGGCACAAATCTGCCATTAACAGCATGATGCCACTTAGCAAGCAACAAGAAATTAAGCTACTGCATCCAAACGTACCAACAAAGCATATGGCAGTGATCTACTCAAGATGCTTGACAAAAGATGAACACTGAGCTATGGCTAATTCACAACATAACAGGTCCAAACAAGCATGGAAAAAATGCAAAATATATCAGCTTCACAGACTTGGGAAAATACTGAACATGGCAGAATCAGCATCAGGAAGCAATGTTCAGAGCAAGCAAACAACATGCTACAGGAACTTATAATAGCAAAACAAGGCATGAAATGAATCTAATCAAAGCATAGAACAAAATTCCCTTACTGACCATGAGCCAAAAAGGATCAGAAGATATGATGGCACCCACGTAAACATAGCAAGTTTCGTTAACAGATTCAGCAAACAGGGCATGACATTGACAGAATTAAGTAGGCATCTTCGCGAGCTCGATGCACTCACTAAAGAGCATTAAATGATAAACTAAGCATACATTCATCAAGAAGACATGGTATATAAGCTATACATGGCAAGAACAACATCATAGCATACACGGATCAACTACAACAACCTTGGCAAAATTGAATAACATGTAAACAATCTGCCAGGAAACATTTTATAGCAAAAGTAGAGCTCGATTGACTTAAGCTATGGCACTCCATAATTGCAAACAAGGGCATGGATGGATAGAGCATAACCATATGTTCAAAACATCCTTACTGAAGTATCTCAAAATATGCATGGATCTCTCGGTAGCATCAAGTTTACATGGCATAAAAATATCAGCAAAACGGGGGCTGAAATCAGCAACATCATGAAGCCTAGTTTGCATGCTTGTGCTAGTCACCAAAGAGATCACAAAAATACATGGCATACACCCCTGTAAAGATGGCATGGCATATTACAAAACACATGTGGGACTCAAGTTCATAGGATGCACACATCAATCATGGCAAAAATGACAAAAGTGCATGTTCTGATAAGAATCTGAAACTAACATCACATAGCCCTCTTCTACCAGCATTTCGGGCATCAAGATGAGCTCAAATGAACCTGATGCAATGAGATGAAATGATTTACTCATCGAGGCGAACAATTCGGTATGCTATACGCCCAAAACGGAGCCACGGATGCAAAGTTATGGCATGAAGAAAATGAAACAAATTATGACAGATTAAAAGACTTGGAGGAAATTTCGGGGTAGAAGGAGAAGTCAACCCTAGGTGGATCTGGAGATCCGGCTCGGCGCGGCTCAAGGTTCGCCGGAGTGGGAGCTCGGGGCCGGGGAGGAGAGGCCGGCGCGGGGGCACTACAACAGGACAGAGCTTTTGTAACACGGTATTATGTTACTACATGCCCAAAATAGTGTTACTAGCCCATGTAGTAACATATTTTGAAATGTGTTCCATTAGACCGTGTTACTAAGAGGTGTCCGTTGTCACATATAGTAGGTGTTACAATAGGTTAAAAATTGTGTTACATTTGTGTTATAGTAACATGCATATTATGTGTTACCAAACGTGCCGGTAACACATTTTTGCAACTATAGTAACACACATAGTAACATATTTTTGTAGAGATAGAACATTGTGGTAACATGTTTTTGTACCTGTAGTAACACAACCTGTAACATAATATCAAAATATCATAACACTATAATCTATAGTTGTCAATCACCTAGTAACATATCTATAGCTATAGTAACACCATCAATAACACTACTATATTAGTATGGCGACATAATTAATATATTTTTAATTATTAACCACAAAATTAGGTACCCATTTATGTAATATACATTTATTTAATATAAAATCAATGCAATTGCTCAAATAGGTAATTATTATTATTTATTATGTTGCTTGGCACCATAAAAAGATAAAGAGGACAACACATACAATTATTAAAAATATCAATATATTTATTATATAGAGGAGTGTAGGATACATATGCATTACAATAAACAAATACCAATATTATTGGTGCAACAAAATATCATTCATATCAATTTGACTATAGAGAAAACAACTATGTAGAATATTACACCATAGCAGATGCATCAATTCAACCAAAGAAAAAGATCTTGGGAATGATATTACATTTTTCAATCTATCAATGTAAACTACAGGTATTGCTAAGTAAAATCTTCTTTGCTGCTTGATCCAGCTGAAGAATTCAGCTGCAACTCAATTATCCTTCTTTTGAATCTGTAGAAGAAAATTAAACCTTACAGTGTGTGTGGGTGTTCTAAAAAATATATTTTTACTAGCACACGAACAACTTTCTTTTCTAGGTTTCATTCTAGTGCTACACTGGTCTACTAGATTGCTGATTAGTACTAAATTGTTTTCTTCTAATACAAACCACGTTGAGTCAAGGTATGGAGTCATGCCTTATTAGTTAAGGATGTGATCAGCATATTTTTAAGAGAAAAATGACTACATTCCAAGATTTTTTTTCGAAAAATGGGCGTGATTAGCAAGTCATCCGACGCCTGTACAATAAAAATGATTACTTAGTATAGTTGTTTGCCTCAAGAAATATAAATATACCTTTTTACTTCATTTTATTTGGTTAACGTTTGGTTTTTCGTCATATACCATAACAATCAAAACTGAAAAGGGTATAGAAGTTCATACCATACCGAAACCAGAAACTATAAAAATCGTAAAATTTGTTTGGTTCGGTTTGTTTCCGTTATAGTTTTCTGATTTGGTTTTTAAATGCGCAGAATGATTCAATAGTGACAAGAAAAGAATATTTAAGTTACTTTTCTAAAAAAAATGAGCTCTGGCCAAATGGACCACTCATTATTGGTTCTAATTCATTCCGAAATCACAAATTGCACCTAGCCTTGTTGGTATTGGGCCGTTGGGCTTGCCTTGGCTCAAGGACAATGGTTCAATTCCTAGTTTACACATGATTTTCTTGATACTCACTTGTTTTTCGCTAAAAGACCGACTTACCTAAAAAATTGGACGAGGCCTCGGTTTTGGTTTTTTCCCCTCTGAACGTTGGTTCAGCCATGTTTTGGAAACTATGTTCAAAAGTTAAGCTCGCTTCTGTTGTTGGTCTTCCACTCCTTCGTGAGTATTGTCGTCAAATACTTAATTTTATAAGGTCATTTTAAAGTGTGCATTTGGCATTTATGGTCTTCGAGTCATCATAAAATTCATGTAAAATACGGCTAATTGCAACCATGCTGAATAGTTCGGTATTTACAACCAAGCTGTATTGTTCCTTCATTTGACATTGACCAAAGAATGAAAACTATATTGCCAAAACGAAAACATATTTATAGGAAAATCACGTTGACACATGGGAACTATGTGTCAGGGTATTCATGATCTACGTATGCGGTTGATTTTAATTTTTCTATTTCCCCAATGTTAGAGCCTGTAACACTATATCAACACATGATTATGGTTACTACAATGCATTGTAACATATACACACCAACACATACGTATGTGTTACTATGTGAACACTAAGTAACACAACCTTACCAACACAAACTTATGTGTTACTACGTCAATATCTCTGTAACACGTTTGGGGGCCTTGTACACTATGTGTTACTGCTTGTCGTGCAACACACAATGATGCGTTACTATTATTTTCCTTGTCACACATTTTTCTATCTGTTACAAGATTGTGTTACTTAAAATCTGTTTTGTTGTAGTGGGGCCGAGGCCGGAGGCGGCGAGGAGGCGGCGCCGGGCGGAGGCCGAGGCGGCCCTGGCGGGGACTCACGGCCTGGCCGGGACGGCGGCGCGGCGGGTGGCCGACGGGGCGGTGGCTTGAGGCGGCGGCCGGCCGGGTCACGGAGCGGAGGCTTGAGCTGGCTGGCTTGCCCGGCGCTGCTGGCGGGAGGGCCCCGCCTGGGCCCGGCGGCGAAGTGGGCTGGCTGCCCGTGGCGGGCATGGATTAGCTCTTGCGTGGCGGGCGGACGCGTCGGCGCCATCCGGACGTGTCCCCATGGGAGAGGAGCGGGAGCTAGGGTTAGGTGGAATTGATCCGGATTTCGGGAGGGGTGTTTTATAGGTAGAAGGAGCTAGGAAGCTCCAAATGAGGTGTAGTTTTCGCCCACACGATCGTGATCCGATGACGGAGAGCATGGAAGTGACTTAGATGGGTTATTGGGCAGTTTTGAAGGGGTGTTGGGCTGCAACTTAAAAGAGGCATTTGCGAGAGTGCGGTTAACCGTTGGAGTACCAAACGAGCTCCAAATGGCACGAAACTTGACAGGTGGTCTACCGGTGGTGTACCAAGGCCACTTGAGAAACCTCGGTCCATTCCGAGATAGTTTAGTACCTGCTCACGGAAAAATGTAAAAGGGGACGCCGGGGAACATAGGAGTGCCGGATTGCAAAACGGACAACGGGAAAAATGCTCGGATGCATGAGACGAACACGTATGCAAATGCGATGCACATGATGACATGATATGAAATGCATGACATGGACAAAATACAAAAATGAAGAAAAACCCAACCACGGAGGGAAAATCATATCACAATGCCGAAAATGGCAAGAGTTGGAGTTACAAATATGGAAAGTTACATCCGGGGTGTTACAAAGCAAGAGGCGGAGATCTTCAACGATCTGCCCCTCTTCGATGTGGACATCTTGAATAACTTCATTGATGATTGGTTTGAAAATCTGAGCCTCAATATTGATGATCTTCAGCTTCCAATTGGCATCAGTGTCTCCTTCCATGGAGCCATTGCTCATGAGCTGGCTCTTGCTCAGAAGATTGTCGAACTGAAGAACAAAATTGACTATGAGAAGGCTCAGTTCAAGAAGCACATGGCCAAGCTCAGCGTGGCTGATGTTCAAAACTTCAAGCAGATGTTGCATGACCTCCAGGAGGCGTTTCACAAGAAACGTGAGGAAGCAAAAGGTTCTAGAGAGCAAATGAAACACGTCGCTGCAAAATGTGTTCAAGCTCACAATGAAGCAGAAAAGCGCAAGGCTCTTGGGCGTCCTGGCATCGACCCCAAGATGGCTGCCAAGAAGAAGCCTGTTGTGACCCAAGCTGAAGCATCAGGGCAGGAAGCACCTCACATTGTCTTCCCTGCCAGTATGATAGGCTCAAAGCCTAAGGTCCCCATAGTAGCTTCAGAACTCAAGAAAACAAGGGCAGTTGAAGCCGAAGCCAGAAAACGTAACAACAAGAATGCCACTGATGATGCACCACATACCAAGAAGTGGAAGACGAAGTCTTCGAAGAAAGATCGGGCTGCTCCCCCAGAGCCCCTTTTTGTCGAGCCGATCTCAGTTGCTCGTCCTGCATCCGCACACCAAGAGCGTCAGTTAGTAGTTCACGAGCATGCTTTCACAGAGGCTCCTGAAGCTGAAGAAGTTCCAGCTGTTGATCCCACCGCAGCTGAAGACATTGGTCCCCAAGACAATGTAAATGATGATGAAGTCCTTCCTCAGATAGAGCACCAAATGGTATCATTGCCTGTTCTCATGAACAGCGAACTCATCAGCATTATTCGTCCCCTGATGCCAATTGCTCAGGATGATTCATGGGCTGATCGCCCTTAAGACTCCCCCCGTCAAGAAGAATCACCAAGTACTCCACCACCTCAAGTCACCACTCCGGTGCTTGACGATGACGACTATGTGGTAATGCCAACTCCCTCTCCAAAAGTGTCGCCCACATTCCGCAGGCTTCGCAAAGGACAAAGGCCACAAGTCGCTCTGCCGAGTGTTCCAGAAGGAGAAGTGCAACACAACTCAGTAGCACGTCAAGTGTTTCCTGAAGCCACTCCAACTGTGAACGTCTCCGAGTCTGAAGCCAAAGCTGCTGAAGACATACCGGCTGCATCAGCCAAAGAAGATCAAGAACCCCTTGAAGAAGAAGAGCGAGTTGCCACACCCCCTACCAACCAAGAAGTTGTTCTCAAGGAGAACGAGTCTGTGCCCGACCCTCCAGCTACTCAAGTGGAGGTTGAAAATACAGAGGCGGCCACCAACACCAACACTAAAGCCAATGACGTTATCATGGCTGAAGCTAATGTGGCGCTTGAAGTGAATATGGTGCCTGAAGCCAATATTGCACTTGAAGCCATTGTACAGCTTGAAGCCCATGTCAATGCCGATGCTCCTGTACCACCTCCAAGGCCTCACACTATTGATCTGGCATTTGATCGCGGTCAACCTGTCATGGTTCGATGGCCTATTCTAGTTCTCCCTCCTGCTCCCGGACCACAATTTGATTATCACGTGGAGCACAGGCCTCAGGTCCAGAAGCCAAAGCCCAGGCTGCCAAGGTTTCCAGGTACTGCATCTTCGCCCGGATGATTTAATGTGAATGGCTTCATAGCACACAACACCTTCTTTGATAGCGCCAAGAACCCATATTCGAAGCCAAGGATTTCATCAGATCGGTTCTGGAGCTATCAGCAGCGCAGTTACTATTCTTGTGTCCTATACAATCAAGGGCGCATCTTTCCCCACATGCGTCTAGACTGCGAAGCCATTGCTGGTCTGCCCTGCTTGGAAGAAGCCCTCGACTGCTTCAGAGATGCTGGCCTTCTGCAGTTTGTGACCGCCAAGGAAAATTGGAATGGAGAGCTTCTATTACAATTCTATGCCACTCTTCACATTCGCGGCTACAATAGGGATCCGAAAACTTGGGTCCTTGAGTGGATGACAGGCAATGTTGTGACGCCCCAAGACCGGAGCTTCAGTTGCCTTCCAGGGTTTCCGAGTTTTGTCGTGTGATTTGTTTTGTTTGTGCATTCATCATGTCATCTCTTGCATTGCATCATCTCATCATGCCATCATATCATTAATTTTTGCAACTCAACTAAATAAATTGTATGGATTTTTCGATCCATGTAAATCGAGGGAAGGGTGACTTCTCTTTATAACATATCCTCCCAATATTATGGAGCTATATAAAATTATTCCATTTATTTGGAATTAACCATAACCCACTTGCATATTAAATCCCTTGGCCTTTTTCTTCTTCAAGTTTTGACTCTCTAACCGTGTCAATAATTCTTTTGCCATTTTCGGAGCTCCACCAAAATCCGAACATTTTGGACCTTCCCAAACCTCTCTTCCTATTCAAATCATTTGATTTAAATCAAATGAGTTTGAATTTAAACTTCAATCATGCCTCTTTTATTTTCCTGGATCGAGCTCATTTTTGCGAGTTCGGGAAAATTATCCCCATGCTTAAATCTTTCCCTAATCTCTCGTTATTTTTCTCTGTTCTGTTTTCTTTTTTATATTTCTTTAAGAGAGAGAGAGAGTAAGCCCAGCAGGCCATCTAGGCTCATCCATGAGCCTCCGCCACTTCTTCCCCCCAGGCCGGCCTCCCAAGGCCCATCTAACCCTCTAACCCTAGCCCGAACCCCTGCCCGATCCCTTCTCTCCCTCGTCCTCCTCTAGCGCAGCCTCCGCTCGATCCCCATCTCCCCACGCCCGATCCCTTCGCCTCCTCCACCCGAGACCCCCACGCCGACCACCTCCTCGCCGCCCTTGGTGCCGCGCCACAGAGACCTCCCGTCGCCCTCGTCGACGACCAGCGCGTCCGTTCCCAGCGCCTTCTTCCCTTGCCGCAGCCGCCGAGACCCCATCGTCGTCGCGCTTCTTCCGCCGCTGCTCTGGGCTCGTCCCTGCTCTGCATCTCTCCTTCTTCAGCCACCTCAAGCTCGCCACCGTGCAGAGCCCTCCTCGCCCGCCTCCTCGTCTACCCGGTGCCACCACCTCGTCAGCTCCGTCCCCTTCGCCCCGACTCGGCGTGCGCGCCGACCGTCTTCTTCACCTCCTACCATGAGCTCCGCCTCCCATGGCGTGATCTGTCAACTCCACCTCGCGCGACCTCCTACCTCGTTCGTTCCGCCGCTCGTCGCCAAGGCCAAGTGCAGGACGCTCTGCTCCTCCTCACCTCGTCCGCGTCGCCGGGATCGCGTAAAGTCCTCGCCGTTGTCCTCTGCTCGAACGAGCTCGCCCCACGCCTTGGCCTCGTCCCATGCCCAGATCTCCCTGCGCCTCGCGCTGCTGCCTCTCTCTGATCGCGCCAAGCCCGCTCCTGCCTGCATTCGAGAGGAGGATGCTGCAGACGCGCCCGGTCGCTCGCGTTGATCGCGACCTCCCCATCTCCTTCGCCTCCTTGCTGTTGCTGTTGACGCCAAGTCCAACGACCACCGAGCAAGGAGTAGCGCAAAGTACCACGACGTCTTTGGGAGACCCGTTTCGCCAAGTTCAACTACGTGGATTCGCCAAGTACACCACCACCAAGTCCGCACGGGAGCCCGAACGACTACTTCCCCGATGATGCGACAAGTACCCCGACGATACGCCAAGTACCTCTACCGTCGTCTCCGGAAACGCCAAGTACCCCTACGCGCGAAGACGCCAAGTCCGTTTCGGGATTCATCAAGTACCGCTATCGATGACTCGAACATCTACGAAAAAACGTGTACCACGAGCGCCAAGTTCGACTACCGCACGGTTACGTCAAGTTCATCTACGAAAATGAGTACAACTACCGTCGACCCTCGAAGACCCCATGGACCCCGAACATCCACGGGACATGAACAACTACTTCCACTACCGTCGCGAGAACGACTACTTCCCCTACGACCCGTGACCGACTACTTCCCTCGACGATTTTGAACCGCCCCGAAACGCACGCTTCTAAGGTATAACCACCGAGATGACCGACCGTGATCGAATGCATGTGTTGTATGAGATGCTCGAGTTTTGCACCGTGATCGAATCGTCCTTGCGATGCCCCTCTTTTGCCTTGCCATCATCTCGTGGGAACCCGGTAACCGGGAACACCCCACCATCTTGCTCAACTCGCTTCCGTCACACTTTCTTTTGCACCGATATCTCCATGAGCTACCGGAACCGAAATGTTGCCGTGGCACCATTTTCGTTTCGCCGCCGTGGCACCCTTTCGTTCCGCCATGGTGACCAAATGCCTCGTAACATGCTCATGTCAACTTTTAATAAAAAATTGCATAAAACTTGCACATGTCATCCGCATCATGATAACAACATTTAAATGTTTATAATTGTTGTTTGCATTAATTTGCTTATATACCATGCTAAAATGATTTATTTCATAACTAAATAACCGTAGCTCGGATTTAAATAAATTATATATGTAAATGGGGTAGAAAAATGCCTAGTTTAACATGGTGCAGTTTATTTTCCTGTTTAACAACAATAAAATATGTTTTAGGTCAGAACAGTAGCAAATTCGAAATATGCATATGGGGATTTCCGGAATTGTTGTTTCTTATTTCCGGCCTCATTTAAACTTGCCTAAATAGTTTTTTTTATTATGCTTCACCTCTTGCCATGTTTAACAACATTTAATATTGTTGGGTACATAACCGAGAGAGAACTAAATAAGTGTCGTGGTGTTTTGTCAATATGCAACCCGTTGCATATTGAGCTCCACTTAACTTGTAGTGTTGTTTGTGCATATTGCCATGCCATGCCTCATTAAACCGGACATGCATCATACTTGATTGTGCATCATGACATGGTTATGTGATGGTTGTTTACTATGTTGTTTGTTTCTTTCCGGGTTGCTTCTCTTGTTAGCTTCGGTTTCGTTCCGGAGTTGTGAGGATTCGTTCGACTTCATCCGTTTGTCTTCTTCATGGACTCGTTCTTCTTCCTTGCGGGATTTCAGGCAAGATGACCATACCCTCGAAATCACTTCTATCTTTGCTTGCTAGATGCTCGTTCTTTTGCTATGCCCATGCTGCGATACCTACCACTTGCTATATCATGCCACCCTTATTGCCATGTCAAACCTCTAACCATCCTTTCCTAGCAAACCGTTGATTGGCTATGTTACCGCTTTGCTCAGCCCCTCTTATAGCGTTGTTAGTTGCAGGTGAAGATGAAGTTTGTTCCTTGTTGGAACATGGAGATGTTGTTCCTTGTTGGAACATGTTTACTTGTTGGGATATCACAATATATCTTATTTAATTAATGCACCTATATACTTGGCAAAGGGTGGAAGGCTCGGCCTTATGCCTGGTGTTTTGTTCCACTCTTGCCGCCCTAGTTTCCGTCATACCGGTGTTATGTTCCCGGATTTTGCGTTCCTTACACGGTTGGGTGATTTATGGGACCCCCTTGACAGTTCGCTTTGAATAAGACTCCTCCAAGAAGGCCCAACATTGGTTTTACCATTTGCCACCTAAGCCTTTTTCCCTTGGGTTCTGCAGACTCAAGGGTCATCTTTATTTTACCCCGGGCCGGTGCTCCTCGAGTGTTGGTCCAAACTAGAGCACCGTCGGGACCATTCCTTGGCAACTTGGATTACGTCGGTACTGACGCTTCACTTATCCGGTGTGCCACGAGAACGAGATATGTGCAGCTCCTATCAGGATTTGTCGGCACATTCGGGCGGCTTTGCTGGTCTTGTTTTATTGTCTGTCGAAATGTCTTGTAGTCCGGGATTCCGAGACTGATCGGGTCTTCGGTAGAAGGAATATCCTTCGTTGACCGTGAGAGCTTATCATGGGCTAAGTTGGGACACCCTGCAGGGTATTATCTTTCAAAGCCGTGCCTGCGGTTATGAGGCAGATGGGAATTTGTTAATGTCGGTTATAGAAAACCCGAAGTTGATCTTAATCAAAATACACCAACGGCGTGTGTAACGTGATGGTCTCTTCTCGTGAGTCCGGGAAGTGAACACGTGTTGGAGTTATGCTTGGCGTAAGTAGTTTCAGGATCACTTCTTGATCATAGTTGTTCGACCGTGCTTTTGCCTTCTCTTCTCGCTCTCATTTGCGTATGGTAGCCACCATATATGCTAGTCGCTTGCTGCAGCTCCACCTCACTACCCTGTCCTACCTTTAAGCTTAAATAGTCTTGATCTCGCGGGTGTGAGATTGCTGAGTCCCGTGACTCACGGATATTTCAAAACCAGTTTGCAGTGCCGATGAAACCGTGCAGGTGGCCACCCGAGCTCAAGGAGGAGCTTGATGAAGATCTTGTTCATTGTGTTGTTTCGTTTCAGCTTGATCAAGAGTGGAGCCAGTTGGGACGATCGGGATCTGTGTAGCATTTGGGGTAGTCTTCTTTTATTTTGGTTCCGTAGTCGGACCTTGATTGTATCTGTATGATGTAATGCTTTACTCATGTATTGTGTGAAGTGGCGATTGTAAGCCAACTATGTATCTCTTTCCTTATGTATTACATGTGTTGTGTGAAGATTACCTCACTTGCGACATTGCTTTCAATGCGGTTATGCCTCTAAGTCGTGCTTCGACACGTGGGAGATATAGCCGCATCGAGGCGCTACAAGTTGGTAATCGAGCCTTCCCGACTTAGGAGCCCCTCGCTTGATTGTTTCTTTGGCGTTGTTGAGTCTAGAACGGAAAATGTTTTGAGTCTTAGGATTATATATATCGAGAGTAGGATTCTTTTTACTCCTCGGTCCCTTCGTCGCTCTGGTGAGGCATCCCGACGTAGATGTTTTGACTTTCTCTCCTCAAATTTCACTAAAAAATTTTAGGATCACGCGGGTATCTTGGAATCGTTCGATGGTTTTGTGACGAGAACATTGTTCTTGGTGCCTCCTGACATTTAGGGGTTGTGGCAGTGTCCCGGGGAGTTGAGCTCCGAGGTGTTGTCGTCACAATTTTATCGTTGCAGTTCTGGAATACCTGAGCTTTGCTGACATCGAAAATCTCTTTTATGCAGTTGTTGGTGAGATAACCTCAATAACCCAGTACTGGGGCGAGCTCGAGATTATTGCCATGACTCGTATAACGGATGCTTTTCGAAGGTTGAGGTAAACGATTTCCGAAGGTTTCTTGGTTATGTGTTGACGGATGGATACAACTGGATCTAGGTATTGTTAGTTTGGGTGATATATTTTGTGTCCGTGTATCCCCAACACCAGATTGCATAACCAGAAAGTTTGGGAGTTTATAAGTGGGAATTCAAGTATCTCAGAGGATATCTTTCCAACACACACATGATACAATATGGGATCTATCATATGTTTGTTTCCGCTTATTCCATAAGCCAAATCCTTTGTTTTGTTTTATTTGTGGTATTCGAGTTGCTTCAAGTCAAATGTTGAATCCATACCTTCCTAAACGGTGTTCTCATATTGCTATGAGAATACTAATCCTTCTTGATCATCGAGGTCGTCATGTTAATTCTTTTCCCAACCGGCGTGCTTCTCTTCAAGTGGATCCGATCATTTCAACGTTTGCAAGATCAATTCTAAGTTTTCTCAACGGTGTTCATTTCATCCGACCCAAGTTGCCTTTGTTTTCCCGCCCTCCCACCCTTTTTCTTCAAGGACTCAGATTTCTTAATCAACTATCCATTTTATTGAGTGCAGCCTCTTCATTCTTTTCCTTTAATGTTTTATCCGGTGATTTCTCATGAAGACGCTAAGGAAGTTTCAACCTTATCATTGTTCCATTCTAATTTTCTTCTCCGGTGGACTCAAGTCAAGTTTTCGTGTTGATCATATTCCTTCCTCGTTTCAAATGTTTTCTCATACCGTGCACCTCATAATCTTTTAGTTCTTGTTATTCAATTGTTCCGGAGTGCCGAAGATTATCTCAGAAGATTCGTGTTTTCATTCCTAATCCGTGCAAGATTTCTCGAAGTTGTTATCCCTTTTGAGCCATTTAATTCAACCTGTGCAATCTCTCTTTTCAAGCAATTGTTCAACATTGGTTCTTTTGAGTGGGCCCTAACCCACGGGTCTTTTCCCAGGATCTTACCTGACTCTTTTATTTTCCCGGAGCTATTCCCAAATTCTTTTCGAAGTTTGACGTAAGAATGAATTATCATCAGTCATGGTTTTCTCCAAGATCTTTCAAATTCTTTTCATCGTTGGTTCAACCTTTCTAATTTTCATCCCGGAGTATCTCAACAATTCATGGTGGTGTTTCTCGTCGTCATTCTCAAAATTTGAAGACCGAAGACGAGTTTCTCTTAAATCTTGCTCCATTCTCTTCAAGATTCATGGTTCTAGCTTCGTGCCATCCTCTCATAATTGTTTTAGATTGTGAGAATTCTTTTCACCCATCCGGAGCAGTTCAGGAGTCTTTTCAGTTTGATTCTTCTGAGCCCATCATCTCAGAATTATTCATTCCAGCTTTCAGCTCTTGTTCCCCAAATCTTACCGGTGCATCATTCAAATATCCTCTAATCAGTTCATGATCTCTTCGTTCTAATGTATCTAAATTCTGTCAAGCATCTTTATTCGTTTTCTAATTCTTCCTGGTGAATTGTGCCTTTGCTACTTTCATTTTTAACTCTTATGGTGGTTCGTTCAAGATTTCATTTCCTTTATTATCGTATCAATTCATTCGTTCTTTCCGAATCCTACCGGTGAATTGTTGAAGACCTTCCCAAGTTTGCGCCATATCTATCTTAATCCTTTCTACGGGAATAAGTAGTATGCCAAATCCGTTGCTTGTCATCAATCTAAATTGGTGAAGGATACGCATAACATAATTCTTGTTCTTGTTTCATCCAAGTGATTGATTCATTCTTCCGGAGTTCGTAATGGTATCAATTTCTCAGTTCTAAGTTGTTTATCTCTTCTTTCCGGAGTTTGTTCATCATATCACATTCTCGATTTCATTTATTCATCTTTCTTTCCGGAGTTCTAAGTTTTCTCGGTTATATCATTGCAAAGCTTCATCTTATCACTGCAAGGTTTCACCTTGTGTTGTCAACTTCTCTTTCTTTCTATCATCCTTTTATTACCGGAGTTCTTCATGGAGGCTCTACATGGTGGTTCGTCAAGGATTCATTTCTTTCTCGAATTGTCCTTCAAGTTTCTCTCGGAGTTAAGATCCGCCAAGCTATACTCTAAAATAAGCATGGTGTTCAACACATGTTTTGTTTTGAGGAGTTCAAGCATTCTTCATCTTGCATTCCAAAGTGCAATTCTTTCTATCATTATCTTTTGAGGTGGTGTTATGTCATTCTTGACAATTTCCTTCATGCTTCATGATTCACATGTTGTCAAGAACGAGGTATTTTTAAATCCATCAATCTCTTCATTGGAGTTATCTTGTGTCATATTGCACCTAAAGCCTTCCCTAAGGAATGTTGATATTGTGGTGCTTATCAATGATCCAAGTTTTCCTCCTATCCTCTCAATGAAAGAAGTTTTCATCTCCGTGTTGCTCTCAATCCAATCAATTGTTTCCGTTGGTGGCAGAAGCTCACCTCATAATTTTGAGATGTTTCATAAGCCCACTACAAGCTTATCCTTACCGTTGTTGTTTTTCAAACAACTCCGTTCAATTCTTCTTTGCAAGGATGCTTTCCAAGCTCATTTGTGGCAGAAGTTGTCATTTTCTTCTCCGTCCCTTTATCCCAACGGTCTAACTTCTATTATTTTGTTACGGAGGCATTGTGATGTTGTGCTCTTCACCCATCACCTCGTTTTGTGAGGATCGTGTTCTTTTCTTGCTTATCCATTTAACCGGAGGTTGTGTCATCTCTTCAAGTTCTTTTCATCTTATCAAGTTTCCTTCTTCTTCCAGTCGGAGTGCTGCCCAAATTTTATCAATCTTATTCCTTGTCTATCTAGTTTTAACCGGAGTGGTTTCAGTATCTATCTTATCACTAAACCTCTTGGTTCTCGTCGTATCCCTTGTTCCTCTTTTTCTAACAGAGTGTTTTCAACTTTCTTCATCTTCGTTGTTTTCTTTCTTTCATTTTGTTCAACCTCTCAAGGTTCTTTGGTTTCACTCGTTTGTCGGAGAAGCAACTTAGTTTTACCTCTTTCTTCTTCCTTTTTCTATCCGGTGCCATCCTAGATCTCGGGACGAGATCCTCTCGTAGTGGTGGAGTGTTGTGACGCCCCAAGACCGGAGCTTCAGTTGCCTTCCAGGGTTTCCGAGTTTTGTCGTGTGATTTGTTTTGTTTGTGCATTCATCATGTCATCTCTTGCATTGCATCATCTCATCATGCCATCATATCATTAATTTTTGCAACTCAACTAAATAAATTGTATGGATTTTTCGATCCATGTAAATCGAGGGAAGGGTGACTTCTCTTTATAACATATCCTCCCAATATTATGGAGCTATATAAAATTATTCCATTTATTTGGAATTAACCATAACCCACTTGCATATTAAATCCCTTGGCCTTTTTCTTCTTCAAGTTTTGACTCTCTAACCGTGTCAATAATTCTTTTGCCATTTTCCAGAGCTCCACCAAAAATCCGAACATTTTTGGACCTTCCCAAACCTCTCTTCCTATTCAAATCATTTGATTTAAATCAAATGAGTTTGAATTTAAACTTCCAATCATGCCTCTTTTATTTTCCTGGATCGAGCTCATTTTTGCGAGTTCGGGAAAATTATCCCCATGCGCAAATCTTTCCCCTAATCTCTCGTTATTTTTCTCTGTTCTGTTTTTCTTTTTTTATATTTCTTTAAGAGAGAGAGAGAGAGAGAGGTAAGCCCAGCAGGCCATCTAGGCTCATCCGCAGGCCTCTGGCCACTTCTTTCCCCCTGGGCCGGCCTCCCAAGGCCCACCTAACCCTCTAACCCTAGCCCGAACCCCTGCCCGATCCCCTTCTCTCCCTCGTCCTCCCTCTAGCGCAGCCTCCGCTCGATCCCCATCTCCCCCACGCCCGATCCCTTCGCCTCCTCCACCCTGAGACCCCCACGCCCGACCACCTCCTCGCCGCCCTTGGTGCCGCGCCACCAGGACCTCCCCGTCGCCCTCGTCGACGACCAGCCAGTGCCCGTTCCCCAGCGCCTTCTTCCCTTGCCGCAGCCGCCGAGACCCCATCGTCGTCGCGCCCTTCCGCCGCTGCCTGCGGCCTCGTCCTTGCCTGCATCTCTCCTTCTTCAGCCACCTCAAGCTCGCCACCGTGCCAGGCCCTCCTCGCCCGCCTCCTCGTCTACCCGGTGCCACCACCTCGTCAGCTCCGTCCCCTTCGGCCCCGACTCCGGCGAGCGCCGCACCGTCTTCTTCACCTCCTACCGCGAGCTCCGCCTCCCATGGCGTGATGCTGTCAACTCCACCTCGCGCGACCTCCTACCTCGTTCGTTCCCGCGCCACTCGTCGCCAAGGCCAAGTGCAGGACGCCTCTGCTCCTCCTCACCTCATCCGCGTCGCCGGGATCGCGTCAAGTCCCTCGCCGTTGTCCTCTGCTCGGGAACGAGCTCGGCCCCACGCCTTGGCCTCGTCCCATGCCCAGATCTCCCTGCGCCTCACGCCTGCTGCCTCCTCTGCATCGCGCCAAGCCCCGCTCCTGCCTCTGTTCGAGAGGAGGATGCTGCAGACGCGCCCGGTCGCTCGCGTTGATCGCGACCTCCCCATCTCCTTCGTCTCCTTGTTGTTGCTGTTGACGCCAAGTCCAACGACCACCGAGCAAGGAGTAGCGCAAAGTACCACGACGTCTTTGGGAGACCCGTTTCGCCAAGTTCAACTACGTGGATTCGCCAAGTACACCACCACCAAGTCCGCACGGGAGCCTGAACGACTACTTCCCCGATGATGCGACAAGTACCCCGACGATACGCCAAGTACCTCTACCGGCGTCTCCGGAAACGCCAAGTACCCCTACGCGCGAAGACGCCAAGTCCGTTTCGGGATTCATCAAGTACCGCTATCGATGACTCGAACATCTCGAAAAACGTGTACCACGAGCGCCAAGTTCGACTACCGCGCGGTTACGTCAAGTTCATCTACGAAAATGAGTACAACTACCGTCGACTCGAAGACCCGTGGACCCCGAACATCCACGGGACATGAACAACTACTTCCACTACCGTCGCGAGAACGACTACTTCCCTACGACCCGTGACCGACTACTTCCTCGACGATTTTGAACCGCCCCGAAACGCACGCTTCTAAGGTATAACCACCGAGATGACCGACCGTGATCGAATGCATGTGTTGTATGAGATGCTCGAGTTTTGCACCGTGATCGAATCGTCCTTGCGATGCCCCTCTTTTGCCTTGCCATCGTCTCGTGGGAACCCGGTAACCGGGAACACCCCACCATCTTGCTCAACTCGCTTCCGTCACACTTTCTTTTGCACTGATATCTCCATGAGCTACCGGAACCGAAATGTTGCCGTGGCACCATTTTCGTTTCGCCGCCGTGGCACCCTTTCGTTCCGCCATGGTGACCAAATGCCTCGTAACATGCTCATGTCAACTTTTAATAAAAATTGCATAAAACTTGCACATGTCATCCGCATCATGATAACAACATTTAAATGTTTATAATTGTTGTTTGCATTAATTTGCTTATATGCCATGCTAAAATGATTTATTTCATAACTAAATAACCGTAGCTCGGATTTAAATAAATTATATATGTAAATGGGGGTAGAAAATGCCTAGTTTAACATGGTGCAGTTTATTTTCCTGTTTAACAACAATAAAATATGTTTTAGGTCAGAACAGTAGCAAATTCGAAATATGCATATGGGGATTTCCGGAATTGTTGTTTGTTATTTCCGGCCTCATTTAAACTTGCCTAAATAGTTTGTTTTATTATGCTTCACCTCTTGCCATGTTTAACAACATTTAATATTGTTGGGTACATAACCGAGAGAGAACTAAATAAGTGTTGTGGTGTTTTGTCAATATGCAACCCGTTGCATATTGAGCTCCACTTAACTTGTAGTGTTGTTTGTGCATATTGCCATGCCATGCCTCATTAAACCGGACATGCATCATACTTGATTGTGCATCATGACATGGTTATGTGATGGTTGTTTACTATGTTGTTTGTTTCTTTCCGGGTTGCTTCTCTTGTTAGCTTCGGTTTCGTTCCGGAGTTGTGAGGATTCGTTCGACTTCATCCGTTTGTCTTCTTCATGGACTCGTTCTTCTTCCTTGCGGGATTTCAGGCAAGATGACCATACCCTCGAAATCACTTCTATCTTTGCTTGCTAGATGCTCGTTCTTTTGCTATGCCCATGCTGCGATACCTACCACTTGCTATATCATGCCACCCTTATTGCCATGTCAAACCTCTAACCATCCTTTCCTAGCAAACCGTTGATTGGCTATGTTACCGCTTTGCTCAGCCCCTCTTATAGCGTTGTTAGTTGCAGGTGAAGATGAAGTTTGTTCCTTGTTGGAACATGGAGATGTTGTTCCTTGTTGGAACATGTTTACTTGTTGGGATATCACAATATATCTTATTTAATTAATGCACCTATATACTTGGCAAAGGGTGGAAGGCTCGGCCTTATGCCCGGTGTTTTGTTCCACTCTTGCCGCCCTAGTTTCCGTCATACCGGTGTTATGTTCCCGGATTTTGCGTTCCTTACACGGTTGGGTGATTTATGGGACCCCTTGACAGTTCGCTTTGAATAAGACTCCTCCAAAGAAGGCCCAACATTGGTTTTACCATTTGCCACCTAAGCCTTTTTTCCTTGGGTTCTGCAGACTCAAGGGTCATCTTTATTTTACCCCGGGCAGTGCTCCTCCGAGTGTTGGTCCAAACTAGAGCACCGTATGGGACCATTCCTTGGCAACTTGATTACGTCGGTACCAGACGCTTCGCTTATCCGGTGTGCCACGAGAACGAGATATGTGCAGCTCCTATCAGGATTTGTCGGCACATTCGGGCGGCTTTGCTGGTCTTGTTTTATTGCTGTCGAAATGTCTTGTAGTCCGGGATTCCGAGATCGATCGGGTCTTCGGTAGAAGGAATATCCTTCGTTGACCGTGAGAGCTTATCATGGGCTAAGTTGGGACACCCTGCAGGGTATTATCTTTCAAAGCCGTGCCCGCGTTATGAGGCAGATGGGAATTTGTTAATGTCGGTTGTAGAAAACCCGGTTGATCTTAATCAAAATACACCAATCAAGGTGTAACCGTGATGGTCTCTTCTCGGTGAGTCCGGAAGTGAACACGGTGTTGGAGTTATGCTTGACGTAAGTAGTTTCAGGATCACTTCTTGATCATAGTTGTTCGACCGTGCTTTTGCCTTCTCTTCTCGCTCTCATTTGCGTATGGTAGCCACCATATATGCTAGTCGCTTGCTGCAGCTCCACCTCACTACCCTGTCCTACCTTTAAGCTTAAATAGTCTTGATCTCATGGTGTGAGATTGCTGAGTCCCGTGACTCACGGATATTTCAAAACCAGTTTGCAGGTGCCGATGAAACCGTGCAGTAACGACGCGAGCTCAAGGAGGAGCTCGATGAAGATCTTGTTCATTGTGTTGTTTCGCTTCAGTTGATCAAGAGTGGAGCCAGTTGGGACGATCGGGATCTGTGTAGCATTTGGGGTAGTCTTCTTTTATTTTGGTTCCGTAGTCGGACCTTGATTGTATCTGTATGATGTAATGCTTTACTCATGTATTGTGTGAAGTGGCGATTGTAAGCCAACTATGTATCTCTTTCCCTTATGTATTACATGGGTTGTGTGAAGATTACCTCACTTGCGACATTGCTTTCAATGCGGTTATGCCTCTAAGTCGTGCTTCGACACGTGGGAGATATAGCCGCATCGAGGGCGTTACAAATGTACACCATGAAGCCAAAGCTCTTGATATCATTGAGCTTACTGCCCTGCCCACTCCAGGTGAACTTTATGAACCTGGTTGTCAGCTTCACCGCAATGCTTTGGAGAGCATATTCCAGAAGCCTGAGCCAAATATGAGCCAAATGCTGAGCATGATGAAGCCACTGCCACAAGAGGCTGAATATCCAAAGGAATTCTTTGTTGAAGACCTAGAGTATCTGCCCCGCACTATCTATCATATTATAAGGCGAACTCTATGGCCCATCAAAGGACATTCTTCTGCAGCAAAGCTTGAAGGCTCAGTGAAGACATTGGTTTTCTATATTCTCAATGGCATCAGCTTCAATGCTCAGGATTTCTTCATCAGACAACTTGCTGCATCTGGTTCTGATCTATTTGGTCTGAAGTTTTATGCTCCATGGGTAATGCGTCTCATCAAGCTTCACTCTGCTATCAACTATCAGCCCTCTGCGTGCAACCATCTCATATTCTTGGCAGAGGTTGATATGTCTATCAAAGACATATACCCAGAGCCTGCCAAGGCGCCAATTTATCTTCACAACGTCGATCGTCAAAGTTTCACTCAACCCATTGAAGGAGTTCTTGCTGCAACTCGTGTTTATCCTTTGGCTGGAAATACACGTGCACCTCATCGTGCCCATACTGAAGCCACTGAGAGTACCATTGCTCAAAGGCCTCGAAAGCGATCTCACATTCTCAATGACCAAGAGCTTCTCATGGCACTACATCAGAAACAAGATAAGCATCATTACTAGCTGAAGCGTCAGATGCAGAGTCTCTTGGTGGATGTTAATCGCATTCGCAATCTAGCCACCAAGAATGCATTTGTCACTCATGAAACCTGCTGGCGGTCGTGGAAGAGTCTGACATTGCTCAGTTCTGAAGATGATCTTCAACAAGATGGCTTCACAGAGAGATTCAAATTTGATTCCACTCCTCCCAGGAACGTTGTCTTGCTTCGGACTCCCTCACTCGAAGACTCTGAGTACTCATCCTCAGCGGCAACTGTCAATGCCAGAGTCATCGATGAAGAAGATGATGCAACTTCACCTACTACAACTTTGCCGCGTGTCGACCCTGCACCTTCACCTACTCCTTATAGGAACAAGTAGAAGCTCTATATCTTCAAACCTTTTTGGTCCTTACTGACAAAAGGGGGAGAAGCATATGAGTTGATAGTCTTCAAGCGGGTCCTTATGGGTGGTTGCTATACTTTTTGCCAAGTGTTTACAACTCTCGCTTTTGATACATTTGGTTCCTTGAGTTGTAACACTTAAACTTGATGGTCGTCTGCTACCTTTTCAGTCAACTATGTGATGTGATGATAAATTCCGCATGTGCGACGATAAATTCTGCATGAAGTCATGCCGCAGACGTCCATTTTTATTTATGCATGTCAATATATTCGTTATATCTTTTCATGCATGATGAATTGTCTTCTTAAGTTGTAGAGGATCTCCACAAGTACAACCTGCCATGTGCATTTGCATTCAAAAGCAAAATACTTATATGCACATCTTCAGGGGGAGCCTTTTACTACTTATGAAGACAATATCTTTACCATTACAATTTCACATACTTTTATCCTCGTTGAAAACTTCAACCAGTTTGTCATCAATCACCAAAAAGGGGGAGATTGTAAGTGCATCTAGTGCCACCCCTAGTTGGTTTTGGAGTATTGACGACAAACCTGGTTAAGGGACTAATGTGTTTGTGAGACTCGCAGGATAACACAAGTAGTAGTACCTCATTGATTCGGTTTACCTACCGGAGATGACCCCTAAAAATGTGTGAAGACATTGAAGACAATGGTGGTATGTGAATATATTCACAACAAAGATTATGACTCGAGAAGACGTTCACGTGAAGACTATGGAGTGCAAATACATAGTTGTTTCGTAGTTTCCTTTTCTTCTTTGTTGAGTCATAGGAACCACCGTACTGTTAAGTGGGGTCCAAGTGAACAAAGTCAGAGTGACTGAAGTGATGCTCAACCAAATCCTATGTCTTCGAGCGAAGACAGTGAGAGCAAATCTTATCCATAGCAGGATGAGTTAGCTTTACTTGTAGCCCAAGTCAAGCTGCCGCATGTGTTTGAAATCTGACCGTTGGAACACGTGTCAGTTCCTTAGTGACCCAGGGTCATTTCAGACAAATTAGGTTGGGTTTCCTAGTGGCTATAAATAGCCCACCCCCTACACCACAAATTGGTGGCTGCTCAAAGTTAGTGCACGACTTTTGTCATTTGAGAGCAACCCACCTCGAAGCCTTTGAGAGAGAGATCCTTGCGAGGACAAAGCCCAAAACACCCAGAGCCCAAAGAGTGTTTGGCAGCACTGAAGTCTTTCTGTCCACGTGATCTAAAGACTTGTTACACTTGAGGACTGTGAATCCTCCAGCCGGTTAGACGTCGCGTTCTGAGCATCCAAGAGTCATTGTGGATTGCCGGTGAACGAAGTCTGTGAAGGTTTGGAAGTCTACCTTGAAGACTTACCAGAGTGATTGGGCGAGGACTAAGTATCCATAGCTCAAGGGGAATAAGGTGAAGACACGGTCTTCTGAGTTGAATCTCAGCCTCCCTAACCAGACGTACAGTTGTCACAACAACTGGAACTGGTCCAACAAATCCTTGTCCTCACCAAGCAACTGGTTCTATCTTCTCCCTCTCTTTACTTAAAGTTTGTCTTCGTGAAGTCATTGCATGCTTGCATTATCTGTTGGACTTGACTGTGTGATGACTATTGTTGTTTGACTTCAGACTATCTTCCATCCTGTTCTACTGCCTAGCTTCTATTAGTCTTCGTGCTTTCACTTTATTGAATACTTGACTATAGCTTGTCTAGTGTAGTCTACCTTCCAATGCATGTCAATAGGTTCATTTCTATTGTTTTTCTTCGAAACTCCCATGTTTTGAAGACTTTCATAAAAATCGCCTATTCCCCCCCCTTCTAGTCGATAACTAGCACAATCATAAGGTATACCCAATAGTTTCCTTAGGGTATCCTATGACAACGCATTTTTCCGACTTGGGTTCGAGCTTTTCAGGTTGAAGTTTCTTGACATAAGCATCGCATCCCCAAACTTTTAGAAATGACAGCTTAGGTTTCTTCCCAAACCATAATTCATACGGTGTCGTCTCAACGGATTTCGACGAAGTCCTATTTAAAGTGAATGCGGCAGTCTCTAAAGCATAGCCCCAAAATGATAGAGGTAGATTGGTAAGAGACATCATAGATCGCACCATATCCAATAAAGTGTGATTACGATGTTCGGACACACCATTACGCTGAGGTGTTCCAGGCGGCATGAGTTGTGAAACAATTCCACATTTCCTTAAATGCGTGCCAAACTCGTGACTCAAGTATTCTCCTCCACGATCTGATCGAAGAACTTTATTTTCCTGTCACGTTGATTCTCTACCTCGCTCTGAAATTCCTTGAACTTTTCAAAGATCTCAGACTTGTGTTTCATTAAGTAGACATACCCATATCTACTTAAGTCATCAGTGACGGTGAGAACATAATGATAGCCACCACGAACCTCAACACTCATTGGACCACACACATAAGTATGTATGATTTCCAACAAGTTGGTCGCTCGCTCCATTGTTCCAACAAGTTTCCCATGAGGCATGGTTCGCACGTGTCAAATGATTCATAATCAAGAGACTCCAAAAGTCCATCTGCATGGAGTTTCTTCATGCGTTTGACACCAATGTGACCAAGGCGGCAGTGCCACAAGTATGTGGGACTATCATTATCAACCTGACATCTTTTGGCATTCACACTATGAATATGTGTAACATCACGTTCAAGATTCAATAAAAATAAACCATTCACCAGCGGGGCATGACCATAAAACATATCTCTCATATAAATAGAACAACCATTATTCTCGGATTTAAATGAGTATCCATCTCGCATTAAACGAGATCCAGATACAATGTTCATGCTCAAAGCTGGCACTAAATAATAATTATTGAGGTTTAAAACTTAACCCGAAGGTAGATGTAGAGGTAGCGTGCCGACGGCGATCACATCGACCTTGGAACCATTCCCGACGCGCATCATCACCTCGTCCTTCGCCAGTCTCCACTTATTTCGCAGCTCCTGTTTTGAGTTACAAATATGAGCAACCGCACCGGTATCAAATACCCAGGAGCTACTATGAGTGCTGGTAAGGTACACATCAATAACATGTATATCATATATACCTTTGGCGTTGTCGGCCTTCTTATCCGCTAAGTACTTGGGGCAGTTCCGTTTCCAGTGACCATTTCCCTTACAATAAAAGCACTGAGTCTCAGGTTTGGGTCCATTCTTTGGCTTATTCCCGGCAACTGACTTACCGGGCGCGGCAACTCCCTTGCCGCCCTTCTTGAAGTTCTTCTTACCCTTGCCTTTCTTGAAACTAGTGGTCTTATTCACCATCAACACTTGATGTTCCTTTTTGATTTCCACCTCCGCTGATTTCAGCATTGAATATAACTCAGGAATGGACTTCTCCATCCCCAGCATATTGTAGTTCATCATAAAGCTCTTGTAGCTAGGTGGAAGCGACTGGAGGATCCTGTCAATGACCGAGTCATCTGGGAGATTAACTCCCAGCTGAGACAAGCGATTGTGCAACCCAAACATCTTGAGTATATGCTCGCTGACAGAACTGCTTTCCTCCATCTTACAATTGTAGAACTTGTCGGAGACTTCATATCTCTCGACCCAGGCATGAGCTTGGAAAACTATTTTCAGCTCTTGGAACATCTCATATGCTACGTGTTGTTCAAAACGCTTTTGGAGCCCCGGTTCTAAGATGTAAAGCATGCCACACTGAACCAGGGAGTAATCATCACTACACAACTGCCAGGCTTTCATAACGTCTTGAGTTGCTGGGAAAATGGGTGCTTCACATAGCGATGCTTCAAGGAAATATGCTTTCTTGGCAGCTATGAGGATGATCCTCAAGTTACGGACCCATTCCGTATAGTTGCTACCATTGTCTTTCAGCTTGGTTTTCTCTAGGAACGCGTTGAAGTTGAGGGCAACATTAGCGTGGGCCATTTGATCTACAAAACATATTGTAAAGATATTTTAGACTAAGTTCATGACAATTAATTTCATCTAATCAAATTATTTAATGAACTCCCACTCAGATAGACATCCCTCTAGTCATCTAAGTGATACATGATCCGAATCGACTAGGTTGTGTCCGATCATCACGTGAGACGGACTAGTCATCAACGGTGAACATCTCCATGTTGATCGTATCTACTATACGACTCATGTTTGACCTTTCGGTCTCTCGTGTTCCGAGGCCATGCATGTACATGCTAGGCTCGTCAAGTCAACCTAAGTGTTTTGCATGTGTAAATCTGGCTTACACCCGTTGTATGCGGAAGTTAGAATCTATCACACCCGATCATCACGTGGTGCTTCGAAACAACGAACCTTCGCAACAGTGCACAGTTAGGGGGAACACATTTCTTGAAATTTTAGTGAGGGGTCATCTTATTTATGCTACCGTCGTTCTAAGCAAATAAGATGTAAACATGATAAACATCACATGCAAATCATAAAGTGACATGATATGGCCAATATCATCTTGCGCCTTTGATCTCCATCTTCGAGGCGCGGCATGATCAACTTTGTCACCAGCATGACACCATGATCTCCATCATCATGATCTCCATCATTGTGTCTTCATGAAGTTGTCCCGCCAACTATTACTTCTACTACTATGACTAACGGTTAGCAATGAAGTAAAGTAATTACATGGCGTTTTCGTTGACTCGCGGGTCATACAATAAATTAACACAACTCCTATGGCTCCTGCCGGTTGTCATACTCATCGACATGCAAGTCGTGATTCCTATTACAAGAACATGATAAATCTCATACATCACATATATCATTCATCACATCCTTTTGGCCATATCACATCACATAGCATACCCTGCAAAAACAAGTTAGACGTCCTCTAATTGTTCTTGCATGTTTTACGTGGCTGCTATGGGTTTCTAGCAAGAAAGTTTCTTACCTACGCATAAACCACAACGGTGATATGCCAATTGCTATTTACCCTTCATAAGGACCCTCTTCATCGAATCCGATCCGACTAAAGTGGGAGAGACAGACACCCGCTAGCCACCTTATGCATCAAGTGCATGTCAGTTGGTGGAACCAGTCTCACGTAAGCGTACGTGTAAGGTCGGTACAGGCCGCTTCATCCCACAATGTCGACGAATCAAGATAGGACTAGTAACGGTAAGCAAATTGAACAAACCATCGCCTACAACTACTTGTGTTCTACTCGTGCATAGATTCTACGCATAGACGTAGCTCATGATGCCACTGTTGGGGAACATAGTAATAATTCAAAATTTTCCTACGTGTCACCAAGATCAATCTAGGAGATGCAAGCAACGAGAGAGAAGGGAGTGCATCTTCATACCCTTGAAGATCGCTAAGCAGAAGCGTTACAAGAACGCGGTTGATGAAGTCGTACTCGCGGCGATTCAAATCACGGAAGATCCGATCCAAGCGCTGAACGGACGACGCCTCCGTGTTCAACACACGTACAGCCCAGGGACGTCTCCTCCTTCTTGATCCAGCAAGGGGAGAGAATAAGTTGAGGGAGAACTCCGGCAGCACGACAGCGTGGTGGTGGTGGAGTTCGTGGTTCTCCGGCAGGGCTTCGCCAAGCACTACGGAGGAGGAGGAGGTGTTGGAGAGGGGGAGGGTTGCGCCAGGGAAGGGGTGATGGTGCCCTCCCACCCCCTCCCCCCTCTATTTATAGGGTGAAGGGGGAAGGGGTCCGGCCCCGTTAGATCCCATCTACAAGGGGGGCGGCGGCCAGGGGGGAACTTGCCACCCAAGTTTGGTGGGAGGCGCCCCCACCCCATAGGGTTTCTAACCCTAGGCGCCTTGGGGGGCTCACCAGCCCACTAGGGGGCGGGTTCCCACCCTTGTTCAGACCACTTGGCCCACCGGGGAAGGTGGCCCCACCCGGTGGACCCCCGGACACCTTTCAGTGGTCCCGGTACAATATCGATAACACCCGAAATTATTCCGGCGACTGAAACTGGACTTCCCATATATAATTCTTCACATCTGGACCATTCCGGAACTCCTCGTGACATCCGGGATCTCATCCGGGACTCCGAACAACCTTCGGTAACCACATACAATTTCCCATAACAACTCTAGCATCACCCAACCTTAAGTGTGTAGACCCTACGGGTTTGGGAACCATGCAGACATGACCGAGACATCTCTCCGGCCAATAACCAAGAGCGGGATCTGGATACCCATGTTGGCTCCCACATGTTCCACGATGATCTCATCGGATGAACCACGATGTCGGGGATTCAATCAATCCTGTATACAATTCCCTTTGTCCATCGGTATGTTACTTGCCTAAGATTCGATCGTCGGTATCCTCATACCTCATTCAATCTCGTTACCGGCAAGTCTCTTTACTCGTTCCGTAACGCATGATCTCGTGGCTAACTCCTTTGTCACATTGAGCTCATTATGATGATGCATTACCGAGTGGGCCCAGAGATACCTCTCTGTCATACGGAGTGACAAATCCCAGTCTCGATTCGTGCCAACCCAACAGACACCTTCGGAGATACCTGTAGTGCACCTTTATAGCCACCGAGTTACGTTGTGACGTTTGGTACACCCAAAGCATTCCTACGGTATCCAGGAGTTGCACAATCTCATGGTCTAAGTAAATGATACTTGACATTAGAAAAGCTCTAGCAAAACGAACTACACGATCTTGTGCTATGCTTAGGATTGGGTCTTGTCCATCACATCATTCTCCTAGTGATGTGATCCCGTTATCAACGACATCCAATGTCCATGGTCAGGAAACCAAAACCATCTATTGATCAATGAGCTAGTCAACTAGAGGCTTACTAGGGACATATTACGGTCTATGTATTCACACATGTATTACGGTTTCCGGCTAATACAATTATAGCATGAACGACAGACAATTATCATGAATAAGGAAATATAATAATAACCACTTTATTATTGCCTCTAGGGCATATTTCCAACAGACACAAGTGCCCACATGGGCGGGTACATCGGACTCCCACTGCATACAGTGGTTAGATTCACACATACGCCCTAGATTGGCTAACTCATGAGCGACCGAATTTGCACTCCTTCTACAAATAGAAATAGAAAACTTGGAGAACCAAAGCTTAAGTTGGTATTTCATGTCCTCAATCACAGCCGCATACGCCGAGGAGTCCACCTTCCCAAGTTCCAGAGCTTCAGCAAGGAGTTGAGAATCAGTTTCGAACTCCACCCGGACCATGCCTAGCTCTGCCGCAGTGTTGGTAGCCTGAGACATGGCTTCGGTTTCAGCAGCAAAAGCATCACTGACATTCTCGCCTCGTCCTGCCCGGGCACAAAGCAGATGGCCTTCGCTAGATCGCACCGCCACACCCCATCCAGCATGGTGCTGCCCAGATACAAATGAACCATCGACGTTTGTTTTGTACTCACATTCTTCCGGGGGTCGCCATTTCTCCGGGGGTAGCTTAATTTCAACCTTCGCAAAGATATGCATAAACTCATGAACACTACTCCTTGCCCTTCGAGCCACTTCCTCGGCCGCTGTGGGCAGCTCCCCGTCTTGCAGCTTGTTTCTATTGGACCACCATAGCCACCAAAAAGTGAGCACAAGGAGCCGCTTTTTTACATCGAGCCCCCAAAGGAAATCCATCATTGCATGCACGAACGTGATGCGCTCCAGAACAATACGCTCCTTCTCCATAGCCAGCTCCCTCCAGACGCCTTGGCCGTTTTGCACTTGATGAATAAATGTGGCCCGTCCTCATCAACCTTGCCACAGAACAAGCACTTGGTGTCAGGGATAGGGATGCCTCGGCGAGCCACATTTGTACGAAGTGCTAGGGATTCATGCTTGACTCTCCAAGTGAACATTTGGATGGTTTTAGGGCAGGGTATCTTCCAAATTCGTTTCCACGAGTCATCGTCAACTCGGTCCAGAACGCCAGGGTTCGAGCTGCTTCCACCCATGTCTCCATTCATCTTGGTTTTTTTCCAATTGGCCGAAGAGTTTATAAGCAGACTTGACAGAGTGGATCCCCTTATTGTCGTACTGCGAGGCTATAAAATCTTGGACCCCTTCTCTCAGCGGGATCTGGAGTATGTGTTTGACATCATCGGCCCAAAAAGTGTCCCTCACCAACTGCTCATCCCACTGGCACGTGGTTGTCAATGAGCTCACAGACCCTCTCCAGAAGGTTTTGCTCTCTAGCAGTCAGGACTCACCGTGACCAAGGCCGCAGTATCCACGAGTCCGACCAAATATTGACTTGAGTGCCATCCCCAATCCTCCATATGTAGCCTTCTCGGAAGTGTTGTAGCCCATGGAGCAAGCTTCGCCAGGAGTAAAAGATACCATCTCTAGGGACGGCCTCCAGTATTTGATCATTTGGATAGTAGCGAGCATGCAGAACTTGTGCACACAAGGAGTCCGGGTGCTGAATAAGCCTCCATATTTGCCTCGACAACATGGCTATGTTGAAACCGTGCATGTCCCGAAAACCAAGCCCTCCCTGAGCTTTTGGCAACGTAAGTGTTTTCCAGCCGATCCAGTGGATGGTATTTTCCTTGTCTTGTTGGCTCCACCAATAGTTCCCGACCAGCGAGCTGAGCTCCTCGCAGAACGATTTAGTCAAGTAGAAGCAAGACATGGCGGAGGTGGTGATGGCCTGAGCTATAGTCGTGACCAGGGTCTCCTTCCCAGCCTTGGCAATTAGTCGTTCTTTCCAGCCATACACCCGGCCGGCCATGGCACCCTTGACAAAGGCAAAAGCTTTCCTCCGTGACTTCCCAACATGAACTAGCAGGCCCAAATACTTCTCGTTCCACGTCTCTCTATGGATTTGCAGAGCGTTTTTTATAGTAGTTTTAACCCCGTCCTCCGTATTGGGGCTGAACATTAAGGCCTACTTTTTGAGGTTTATGCACTACCCTGAGCAGTCCTCATAGAGGTAAAGAACGCAATGCAGCTCATGGGCCTCCTCCTGCTTCACTTTCAGAAGTAAAAGTGAATCATCCGCAAATAGCAGATGTGACAGCACCAGTGCCCCCTGACAGATTCTGACTCCACTTATCTTCCCCGTCGCCTCCGCGTCGTGCAGCAGGGTCGAGAGTCCCTCCGTGCAAATAACAAACAGGTAGGGCGAGGTCGGATCTCCCTGCCGTAGACCGCGAGAGGGGGAGAACTGTTCGGTCAGTTCCCCATTCACTTTGATCTGGTACCGAACCGAAAAAATGCAGGTCATGACCAGATCAATCCACCTTGCCCTGAACCCCAATTTGGCCAGCATAGCTCTTAGGAACTACCATGCGACCCTACCATAAGCTTTACTCGTGACCGCTTTGACTGCTGCAATTCCTTCCTTGCCTCTCTTCTTATTCAGTAGATACTGCGACACCTCATACGCCACCAGAACGTTGTTGGTGATCATCCTCCCAGGGACGAAAGCACTCTGGTTCGAGTATAAGTTTTAGGAGGTTGGTGATGACCTTGGACACCAACTTGTATATCACGTTGCATAGGCTGATCGGCCGTAGGTCCTTGATCCTACTAGGGTTTTTCACTTTAGGGATGAGGACGACAGTTGTGTCATTCCACCCTTCCGGCATCACACCTCCATTGAGCACTGCAATACCTCATCGATCACTTTGTCCCCCATAAAGTGCCAGTGCTTCTTATAGACGACCGAGGGCATTCCATCCGGCCCCGGAGCCTTCAGACCCCCAATGTGATCAAGCGCGGCCTTGACTTCCTCTCTAGTAACCTATGCTTCTAGGATGGCCCTCATGGCATCAGTGCCATGGGATTGGACTTTGTCAATAAGCTCAGGTAATCGGTTGACGCCAGAAGTAGTGAAGAGGTCCTGAAAAAAAGAACAGACATAATTATTAAGCTCCTCCCCTTCTTTCACCTCCGAACCATCCTCCTTCTTCAACTTCTTAATCCTATTCGCCTTTATCCTAGCTGACGCTACTGCCATGAAGTATTTCGTGATTTTGTTCCCATCTCGCAGCCATGTAACATGTGAGTACTACTTTGCTTTGGTGTTCTTTTTGTCTTCGAGCTCCTCAAGCAAGCACCTGAGCCTTCCCTCTTCCCTGACTTTTGTTTCCGAGACCGGCGCCCTCATGCATTTCTCCAAAGCACGCCTAGTATGTTTCAACCGTTCTTCCAATTCCCCCGCCACCTCCTTGCCCCATCTCCTCATCCTACCAGCCACATTCTTCATAGCAGTTGCAATGTCACCTCGATCCTTCAGACATCCTTCCTCCCACGCTCCCTGCACCTCCGCACTACACCCGTCTTCCTGGAGCCACCATGCCTCGAAACGAAAGCCACGATCGCCTCCCCCTGCCTTTCTGGTGACACCCTATGTGCAGACAATGACGGGTCGATGATCGGAGTGTCGTGGGGCACCGTTAAACACTGTGAACTCTGGAGACCACTCGCACCACCTTGCATTCACTGCCGCTCTGTCTAGACGTTCACAAATATATGTGTCTACCACCTTACTGTGATTCCTACAAGTGAATTTATCCCCTTCAAACCCCAGGTCACTTAAGTCACATGCCTCCAGAGCCTCCCTAAAATTATCCATGTATCGCTGGTGTCGGTCCGCCCCGCCAATCTTCTCATCGCATGTCAAAATTTCATTGAAATCTCCCAAACACAGCCAAGGGCATCCGTTCTGATGTTGTCGTCCAAGAATACGCAACAGCTTCCAGGTTTCCACTTTCCGCTCCATTTCAGACTCCCCATAGATTATCGTTAACCTCCATACTCGTCCATCTTCCTCCGTGACATCCACATCAATATGCCTTCTGCCATAAGATCTTAGAGCTACATTCACCCCTCTCCTCCAAAACAGCGCCACACCTCGGCTTCGCCCTACCGGGTTCCAAGTAGTCATGTTAGCCAAGCCCAGCGACCACCGAAACCTCTCCAATTCCTTCTCTGTTAGTTTAGTCTCCGCCAAGAACAGAACATCGGGCTCCTCCGCCCTCCCCAAGTCGAGGAGGCTACGAACTTCCGGGCCGTTCCCGATCTCCCAACAGTTCCATCTGATAAGTTTCATGGCGCCTGGTGGGGCTGCTCCTACAGCCCGACCGATAAATCTTCATTTGCAGCTACAGTTGCGGTGTCCGTCGCCAGAATGACATCCTGAACCATCTCGTTGACCTTCCCCCTCTTGCCTAACTTCTCTTCTTCCTCCTCCACCATATCTCTCTTTCCTCCCAAGATCGAAGCCGCCTCCTTCCCGTCACCTCCCATAGCCCTATCCCTGCCCTTCTTCCTGTATCTCCTCCCACCCGACACTTTGTCTCTCTTCCCTGACTCGTTCATCGCGCCAAGCCTCTTGTTCTTGATCATAGACCCCGGCAACCCCTTGCGCTAGTCAGGAGCCTCGGCCGTAGCCTCCTCTTTCTGTTCAGAAGAACCATCCTGCAGCACAAGTGGCCCCTGTCCGAGCTCCAGCTTCCTCGCGTTACCTTTGCCACTTAGGACAGGAGCTTTCTTGATAGGGCTTGTAACTTCCTCCTCTCTCCCTGTCCTCCCATCCTCTCCTCCGCTGGATTGGGAATCACTTTTCCTCCAGGACAAGCTATCACTCCCACCACTAGACCTTCCGCTCGACCGGTTGAAGCCGTAATTTCGGGGCCCGCTAGAGCTTCTTCCTCCACTCCTCCATGGTCATTCCTCCATCCACCCTTTGCGATGGCCTACATCAGCCCGTAGCCACCGTCCAAATTGTGATTGTTCTCCCTTCTTTAGCTTAATAGTGCAGTCCTTCTCTCCATGACCAATAATCCCACAAGTATAGTAGAAATCCGGTAGGTATTCATATTCCAGACGGCACCAGTCACTGTCCTCCTCTTCCTCTCCACTCTCCATGGCTACCTTCCCCTTATCAACATCCCCTTCCCTCTCATCCTCCTCGTCCAGGGTGAAACCCCTCATTAATGGTTTGTCAATCTGCATCCTAATTTTGATCCGCTGAACCTTCTAACCGCTTTCCCATCTGCCTCACTATCCGCCTCCACATACTCACCAATAATATTTCCAGTGTCCTCGGCGGCCTCCTCGTTCATCATACCAAGGGGTAGATTATAAACCCTAACCCAGATTGGGATGTTGTTGTGGGCATAGTCCTCTGGCCTTTTACTCGGCACATAATCCTCTACCACCACAAGTTCTTTGTCAAACATCCATGGCCCATCCTCAATTGCCTTACGCTTACCCGACCCCTGATGGAACGTGAAGAGGAACTGATTGACACCTATTTCCTTGCAGTCGATCCCCTTGATCGGACACCGGACCTTGCCAAGGGAGAGGCAGATCGCGTCCCGGTGAGCCAGTCTCTCATACATGACCTTGCCAACCACCTGCATCGCCGACTCCTTTCCTTTCTCCCTAGATGAGATCCTAACCTTAACTCCCTTCTTCTCCTCCTCCGCCAGCTTCAGCCCCTTCAGCATCTCGACCACACCATCCAGCGCCATGACACCTCCTCTCCCCTCCCCCCACACACACCCCCGCCCCCCTCCTATGTTCAAGTTTTTTGTGTGTGTGTGTGTGTAAGCCGAGCATGCCGCAACAAGGCACATCGACCTATCTCCGATGTGATCGTGGGGAGGCCTTGCCAGGGATGTTGCGGACTTGCGGTGGCCATATCGACCAAGGAGCTCCATGCATGTCTTTATTATTATTATTATTATTATTATTATTATTATTATTATTATTATTATTATTATTATTATTATTATTATTATTATTGTTATTATTATTATTACTAGCAAAAGGGCCCGTGCGTTGCAACGGGAAAAAAACTACACATAGTTCAATATCTCACAGATGGTCTTGTAGATTTGACAAACTACGGTTTTCAGATCAAGCAACACCAACTTAGGGCATCTTCAGATAATATACCAATAAATCATGACAGTTGTATGTATGTCAAAACAATAAACAATTGTATGTATGAGAAAAGAGAAGTGTATGTCTTGCTTCAATAGCCAAAAGAATCGGCCGAAAACGAAATCAATTTTATTCAAATCTTATGTCAGGGATATCAGTACAACTTTTAGATCATTTACAACCAGCCCCAAATAAATGCACTCTAGCGAGGCCCAATAGCATATGGTGGAACTACCCTGTCCTAGACAACCTGACCTAACCCCTCTACACAAAGACTTTGGGAAAAAATACAGCAATAGGAAACATACCTCTTCTATGTAACAAAAAAACAGAAAAGAAAGATGGAAGAAGAAGAGGAGGAGAGCAAAGCTAGAAAATAGGAAATTACAAGGATATATATATGTATGATAAACCTGCAGTGAAGCATGGCAGATCAATCCAGGCCGGATCCCTAGCAATCAAATCTTCTGAATTTCACATGATTGTGTCCTGCAGATCACTACTTCTCGATAATGCTAATGCCCCACCTGATCAACATGCTTTGGCTAACACTAAAAAGAAAAAGAAATTAAAATCATATGAAATAGAGTCTGTTATGACTAATAAAGCTTAGAATCACAGGTACATCACAGGTACACTGTCCATAAAAAATATGGGAGAAACTACTTCTGCCTATATTATGTACTGTAAAACATGAGAAAAGTGACTAATAAGCTTATAATCACGCTTACGCTAAACTTTCTATTCTATGCATTAAAAGGAAAATCGCAATGCACCTACTGTAGAGATTATAACACATCAAGAGGCAAAACTTACACTGAATTTGGTAAGAAGATACAGCTACTGAATAATGTCAGCGAAGAAGTTGTACACTGTAAAACAACATGTACTGCCTACTAATACTTTTGATTGCTAAGTTCAGAGATTACAACCTATCATAACACAGATAAATTTGGGAATTGAGTAGAAAAGCAAGTCCTAACCACTGTAATTTCAGAGTGCTGCAAGTCTAAAAAACCAACAATGTACCTACCATCCGTGAACAGCCGCTGTGAGAGTGACATGGAGCCGTTTGTCCCGGCAGCAGCACGCGGAGCTTGTCCCAGTAGGGCGCGTGGGTGGACACGTCACGCTCCTAGAAGGTGACGTGGAGCCTGTTGAGCAGCCAGCACACGGTGGAACAGTCCTCGAATGTCATGCGTTGGCGATCGGGCGGGCAACGACTCTCGAACCCGGCCAAGGGATCTACGCCGCGGCCACCATCTATAGCTAGGGGATGTGTCATCATTCTCGCGGTGCTAGGTCTTCTCGAGCGCCTGTGTGTATGCGTCGACAATGGCGTGGAAGGCGATGAGGAGGTCCGAATTGGAGAGGCTTGCCGATTTGAGCTCCGGGCAACGGTAACACCTGCCTGACTTCCCAGGAGACACACTCTCGAGCTCACTATTATTCTGAACATGTGTTACTAATAAACTGAAATCATCAATATCGAGCTCATATTAAGCATTTCATGTGTTGCTAAGCATGCAAATCCTTCAATCAGAAGAAGTAATAGTATAGTTTTTGGTAAACACACTCGTCTATTGATTGAATTAAAGAAAATAAAGAATATTTTCTTCCCTAACAGAACATGCTTGGTTTCCCTCACACTATTACTTTCAATATCGTGTATTAGCCAGAAACAAACTTATATTAATTTTCCTTTTAAAAGAACATGCATATGTAGAGCTCTAGTGATATTATGTTCCGAGTTAACAACCAACATTACGTGTTAGGCAGATAGCAATTTTGTAGGTTGCAGATCAGAGCGGTATAGCAAAACCATGAGCATGTAACAGAAATTTTGCAGAATCACAGGATTCACATGTGCTTCAAAGTCACAGATCGCTCCATGTCACATAAAAAACATAAATCACTATTAGACCAAGGGCTGCATTCCTTCTACAAAATTACTGCATCTGCTGTTTGACTGTATACTGAGACTAAAAACCTAATTAAAATTATTTAGCTATTTATACCCTTCAAAACAGTAATACCAGTAACCAAAAACACAACAAATAGATTTGTATATGCTGCTAAATGAAGTAAACCAATTTATCCTTATAGTGATCATGAACGATCAGTTCCTGTATAGTAAACATAAGAAAACGAAATTTGATTCATATTCATTTACCGATGATAAACTTTACATGTATTTATCATAGTGTGCTCTAATAGTATTTCATGTGTAAGTGAACCAAAATCGCAAAGAGGCTACAATCGCACACATTGAAGACAAGGTTTTAGGAGTTCTAACAGAATTACACTTTTCATACTTCATTTTCTAGCTTTCTCAATACAGGGTTGATAATTTTTATATGTGTCATTTCAGTAGTGATACTTGGTTCTTATATTCAGAGCTCCTAAGTTCACTGAAAATCTTGAAGAAAAACAATAAATAAGAAAATTGCAGGGTTTTTGGCTTATCTGGCTTGCCACATGTGTATATGTTAGGACAACACATGCAATATACTCACAAGATATGGTAGATTAGCCGCTGACACCCATTACTTAGGATGCCAACCACTCAATGCACTTGTGTCATCGGTGACCATTCCCCTTCATCTTCTGCACCCCAATTACAATAGTGTGTAGTTGGCTTGCTACCAGAACTTGCTAATGGAAGCCATAGTGGAGTTGATGAGCTACAATGCCATGTTGTTCTCGCTTTGGGTCGAAAGTGTGACTAATTATTTCCAAAAGAATCGAATCAAGGCAACTAATTACACTTTGAATACCTAAGTGAACAATACCTGGGTTGTCGTCTGCAATTTGTCTTCTGAATATTTATTCCCTGCCTTTAATCAAACCAATTTGTCTTCTGCCAATAAATAGATTATTGCTCTGAAGGGCTCTCTGCAGAAACCTTTTTACGTGGAGTAGATCACCCTTGGCTGCTGGAGCATTTGGACAACGAGAAATGCAGCAATCTTTAAAAGGACAAGGCCAAGTGAGCTAGACCTGCTACTTCACAGAGCCACCCAAAAATCCTACACCAATTCCAGTCATGAGTAGACAATTTTGTGAACAGAGAAGAAGCTTTCTCAATTTCTGGATGTTGCCAATGTTAGTTTGTGCGAAGATGTTGTTTATTCAACCGGCATAATCCATCTACAAGTCATCGCCAATAACAAAGTGCATTACACACAGAGGATACATAGCATCTTGAAGAAGTTCTCAGCAAAATAATTATACTGGAACAAAAGGATATTAGTAATTCTAAAATTCTAATTGCAAGAACTACACCCATACTGTTTGGGTTTCTGAATCAATCAGCATTATAGAAACTCCTGTTGCTGGGTGTTTTACCGGACGAAATCCTTTGCTTGCATAACAACAAACAACAAATAGGGCTTAGCCATATATGTGTGCGTAGCTTCAACAAATTAATCAAACAAAATTATTGTCTCTCAGTCTCAAGGAACCAAACGAAATCCAATAGTTTTTCAACCTACCGCATCAAACTGGTACAATAGCATGGACTGAAGAATGGATTTTATTTTAACAAAAAGAGCACACAAGCCAGCTGTAGTTGGCCGCCGTGGACACCATCCGAACAGCAAAAAATGGTCTCGTACAATAGCATGGACTGAAGAATGGATTTATTTTAACAAAAAGAGCACACGAACCAGCTATAGTTGGCCGCCGTGGACACCATCCGAACAGCAACAAATGGTTATACATCTGGTTTTCTAGGAGGAGAATGACTTGATATTCCCTCCGTTCTCAGTGCTACCAACAGCGTCGGCTCTAGTTCAGAGAGAGAGAGAGAGAGAGAGAGAGAGAGAGAGAGAGAGAGAGAGAGAGAGAGAGAGAGAGAGAGAGAGAGAGAGAGAGAGAGAGAGAGAGAGAGAGAGAGAGAGAGAGAGAGAGAGAGAGAGAGAGATTGGTTAGGTCATATGACATAAGATCAGCAACTTTCTGCTTCTCTGTGCTGGTTGCAGAGAAACAAAACAGAGAGGGCCAGATCGGCCTCGCCACTCCGTCACCAGCGGCCCAGCCATCCTCAACCTTGCCTGGCACACGACATGGCCCCGCCACCCCCTCACCAGAGCTCGAACGGCTGCATGTGTCTGTCCCGTGCAGCTGCTCAACCCAGGCCAGGGCGGAGATCCGCCAGCACCACTCCCTGCCGATTCTCCTTCCTCCCTGCCGATTGTCCTCCCACACAATCTTCCTTCCATGTTGTACACTCTCCGGCAAGCCTGTGCGGGTGCTCGACGTACGCGTTGCCCCCATCCGCACTCGCCAAGCTCCACCCTGGGCACTACCCGTTCCCCGTCGTCGGCGCTCACCACGAGAGAGAGAGAGAGAGAGAGGGAGGAAACAGGCTGGAAAGTGGGGCAAGGGGCAATACCTGCAGAGCTCTGTCTACCAGCCATGAAGCCCCGCTTCCGCCTGCAAGGAATTCGCACCATCGCGCCGGATCCCTCCGTCGCCCGGCTCCGGTGAGCTCCCGCCTCGCCGCACACCTCTGGATCCGCCTCCCCAGCACCTTCGACGCACGGATCCGTCCCCTGCAAGCTCCCGCCGCCGCCACCACCATTCATCGAGCAGCCGCGCCGCCGCCAGTCGCTCGAGCAGCGGCATTGACTCGATCCAGGTAGCCTACCGACGATAAAAAAAGGGATCGCGGGTTGAATACCCGAAAATGCAGGGTCTTTTATGTAAAAACGAAACGTTTTCTCACTTCAGCCACTTAAGAGGGGACTGCGGGTTGAATTTACATAAACACAGGGACTTTTTTGCAAAATTGCTAATGACGTACGACCGATAGCTGCTTTATTAATAGGGAAAGATTATTGACCTACACTTAAAACTAGTCAGCAACTTACCAATAGTTGTTGCTAAAATATGCAGAACACCAATTCAAATCCGTAGCCATCTACTCCACTACACATCCAAATTACAGTCGCATGTACAAGTAAGAGAGCAGAGTAGCGACATTGCCGGGATCGTCATAATGACATGTGGGTCTCATGTGTAAGAAAATTATTGCGGACGTGATATGACAACTCTGAATATACATGTCGCTTGAGCATTCAAAATACTCCATCCGTTAGTATGGAGCACGACCGCGAACATGAAGACTGTCTAATGCTTTGATTAGTTTCCTGCGTCTTCACTCGGGGCTGCGCCAAAATCTCCGTACGTGTACACGCAATTAATTTCTTTTTTTCAAAAATATATCTAAACGTATCATAGTTTTATAAAAGGCAGAATGTCAATTATAAAAAAACTTACACTCGTTATGAACAATGAGCATAGCACACATCACATCCAGATAAGACCAAAGACGCACATCACCGCAAAGCAAGCTACAAGCCTACAACATAATCTTAACTAATACACAACACCACATCACGACCAGTCACCTTCAAAGACCACCAATTCCGCAGAGCTTCCCTTGTCAATGTACCATCCATTCTGAGCATCTAAAAGAAAGTGGCAAGTGGATGGCAGGACTCAATCCAATCCGAAGAAGGCACCGTCTTAGGCACACCTACAACGGGCGTACATGGCGCTGTCGAGGATCAAGAAGGGACATCGGCGAGCACCGAAGGAGAACAACAAGGAAGCAGCCATGTCTCCAAACACCATGCTCCCAATGGAGGAACGACATCAAGAACGCTGTCATGGTGCCAAATCCATCACCTAATTGAGGCTTTCGCGCGAAGACAGCCACCAACCCCAAGAGAGCGAGGGAAATGACGAACACGCTTCGACGACGCCTCCAAGAAGGGGAATAACAACCACAGATGCCATCGCCGGCGGTTCGGCGTCAACCGTGCAAGATTTTTCATCGACGTTTCGCACCTCACCACACCTCTAGGAACTTGGCGACACCATCGCCTCACACCGTCACCACCGCAGCACCTAGTCGATGTAGCCGCAAAACCGAAGGCCGGCGACCGGCCACACGCACGGCAAGAGGGAAAATGCGGCCACACTACCATCTCCAGCCTGGATGAAGAACCGCAGTCACCCTCTCTCCGGCAACGTCCAGGACCACCCGCGACAACTGTCTCCCACTTCAAGGAACGGCCTTGCGACGGCCAGACCTACCTCGCCACAAATAACGCTCATGTCGGTAACATCCGGAGCACACCGCCGCTCACCACACCGCACAGAGGTGACCGGCCGGTCGGTGCTCGCAAGAACTCCATTCCGGCCGAGCCATCTCAGCGCCGTCACCCGCCTGATCGTGAGCTCCTGCCACCATCTCCTGACAGCGTCGCCTCCACCATCCACGCGCCACCACAGCGCTGTCTGTCCCTGCCAGACCCGCCGCCCCACCACGCCTCCAGCCAAGCTCCAGTTGCCGCCCTCACACCCGGCCAGCTTGGATCTGGCCCGGTCTGACCCCTGCCCCGACGGGGCCGAGGGGAGCTGCGAGAGGATTTCAACGGCACACACTCTTCGTTTTTGCGATCAAAATTCTCGTTGTTAATTCAATTTGCAGCGCGATTTTCACCAATGGAAGCAACACATTTGCAGGCCGGTCTCGATGACATGTCGACCGCGTGTGTGTTGATCAGTCCATTGACCAAAACTAACAAAACCACTGCGAAAGGCATCTAAAATAAGCGCAGTAGCACACCACCAATTCAGAAGAGAACAAAGAGGTAGCCATCCACTCCACTACGCGTCCAAATTACGGTCGCATGTACAGGTAATACTGCGAGTATCTTGACATTTTTCCAAACAAAAATGCTATCTTGCCCACTTTGACTTGGTTTCTTGCGTCCCCACTCTGAATTTCTCCTTGTTATTTCAGTTTGCACAGCGATTTCACCAATGGAAGCAAACACAATTTGCACAGCGGGTTAGCTCGACAAATTTACTTGCTGCTAGTAAGGCATGACATGGATGGTGCGGCTGTCGTAGGAGGAGGAGACCATGCCCTTCCTCTCCTGCTCCATCCTCACGGCTCTCAGCAGCTCGCCGGCCATCCTCGACGTCGCCGGCGAGCAGTCCCCTTGCATCACCACCAGCAGCTTCCCCACCACTTCCGGCGCGGCTGCCAGCGCCTCCCTCATCTTCCGGTCCCCGCCCCCCGCGCAGCACGACAGCCAGAGCAGCGCGACCGCGGCCTCGCGTCCCATTTGCCCGACCCGTATCATCCTGCCCATCACGGCTGCCGCCACCTCCGCCGCGTCCTCGGCGATGGCTGCTTTACCATCGCTGCAGCGGGCCGCCTCAACTAACAGCATCAGCGCCGACTCCGCCGCGGCCGTGGGCGCTGCCGCCACGGCCAGCGCGAGCGCGGGCACTGCGCCGGCTCGGACCATCGACGCTCGGGCGGGCCGCCCGCGTACCTGCACGGCCGCGGCCATGCACAGGATGGCTGCCGGTGACGCGGCCTCCTTGAGGATCCTCACCAGATCGGGGAACAGCTCCGACCTGTCGGCGATTGCGGTCTTCACGTCGGCGTCCGGCACGGGCGACGTCAGGATCGCCTCGAGAACCACGACGCCGGTGGGACCTGCGGAGAGCAGCGTTGCCACGACGCGTCCCAGATCGCCGGCCACGAGCGCGGTGATGAGGGCTTTCTTGGCATCTTCGCTGACTCCGCCCGCTGACAAGACGGCAGCCATGGCCTCCACGGCCATCTTGACCCGTCCGCGCTTCTCCGTGCCGTCCCGGGTCAGGTAGGGCACCATCTCCGGCGCCACAGTGGCCAGGATCCTCACCGCGTCGACGCGCGCGTCGGTGCCGGCGCCTCCCTTGGCGAAGGAGAGGAGCGCCGGCACGGTAGAATCAAGATCAGCGGCGACGGCGGACGCGACGGAGGCCTGCTTCCCTTTCTCCGGCGCGATCTTGGCGGCCAGCGAGCGCACGGCCTTCTCCGCGGCGGCGGGCTCACCGTGCGAGGCGGCGAGCTGCGAGAGCGCCTCCTCGGGCGAGGGCGAGGGCGGGAGCGTGGCGGCGTGCAGGTGGATGAGGCGGCGCAGGAGCAGGTTGGGCACCAGGTCGGTGGACGCGAGCGGCAGCCGCGTGGCCGGGCAGGTGCGGTGGCCGGAGTCGAGCCAGCGCTGTATGGACGCCCGGTCGTAGGTGGCGCCGGTGGGGAGGCTCACCGGCGAGCGCATCACCTCGAGCGAGATCGGGCACTTGAACGCGGCCGGCGTGGTCGGGGAGGCGGCCATCACGAGAGGCTCCGGCGGCCGGATCCGCCGCCTGGCTTGCTGTCCGGCGACGAGCGCGTCCATGGCGATTGGCGGGGATTGCTGAGCTGCTGGGGACGGACAGTGGGGGGAGGAAGTGCGGGCGGCCGAGGCCTTAAGAACGAGTGGGGGGGTGATGTCAGCGGGTCAACGGTCAAAGTCAAGTGGGTGGGGATGGTGGTGTTGACGTTTTCGCTCTCGATAAGGACGGCCATTGCCCATTGGTAGAGCAGCCTCGTGCCATCGCCAGTGGAACCAGCGGAGCGTGGAGGATGGGGACGAAGATGCCAATATAATTCAGACTTTTTTGCGGGACCTGCTTCGGGCTTTGTTCGTTTAAAATGTGAAGACTATGAGACTTGGCTGGGGTACTGAAAATAAATCAGCAGAAAATTTGAATGAGAGCCATGCTCCTTCATCCAAAAAATTTGTGCTAGAAATAGAATTTTTAGTTTTTTTTCACCAGCTACAGTAAACACGTGACAGTCAAATATTAGGATTTCAACATAACAGAGAACTTTCACAAAAATTACTCTAGAATTGTACAATTAATTTTTCTCATCGTATCGTTGATAACAGCGGAACTGCAAATTGTATCTTAACTTATGCATTCATGCCTCAAGTTGCCGTAAAAAAATAGCTATTGCAATATTTTTGTCACTTTAATATATATATCATACTGAAAATTTATCACAAAGTTATTTGCTATGGATGACAACGGAGTTGATCTCCACCTAGGAGTGCCTTCTCATCCTTATCCCCCATTTAGCAGTCATGACATTTTTCTTCCCGTCCCCATCTCATTAGATTCAGGGCGTGCACCAGGTTCCCATTTTAAACACCAAATTCAAGTACTATTATGATATTCTAGTAGCGTTGTCTTTTGGTCATTGTCAAAAAACTTAGTTTTGTAACATATACATATACATATACATACTATAATGATAATACATAACTTTCATACGCGAAATATTACTAAAACATGAAGCGACAATGACAATATTACAATACCTTACATATAATAGTCTCTTAATTAATGTACATAAATATAAACGGGCACAGCAGTAAACTGGGATGGACTAGACTTTTCCTTCCCCTAATAATTATCGGGTTTGCTAAAGCACATCTAGATATGACATAAGTATTGCACATTTAGGTTCTGCGTTGTTGATTTTACACAAAGATTCATGCGGGTATTTCCTTTTTTCCTTTTTTTATGTTGATGCAATATCTAGGGGCACATGTAGATGTGCCCTAGACAGACCCATCATAACCGGGCATAGTATGTTTTAGTGGCTAAAGAATTCTAGCTCTCAAATAAACCTTTGTTTACGGAAAACGTATAGTACATATATAAGTAAAAAAACAGAATGTTTGGTAATTGTGCTAGATTTCATTATTAGAAATTCAAACATGGCCTGCACAAAACAAGACAATACGATGATACATATGAAATGGCGAAGAGTGATATAGCGTAATTATATGGGTCTATCTAGGACACATCTTATATGTAAGGTATTGTACATATCACTCTTCGCCATATCATGTTAGTGACCGTAATTATATAGGTTCGGTCTGTCTAGGGCACATTTTTAATGTAAGGTATCGTACATATCATTCTTCACCATAGCATTTTAGTGACCGTAATTATATGGGTCTGTCTAGGGCACATCTTATATGTAAGATATTGTACATATCACTCTTCATCATAGCATGTTAGTGACCGTAAATATATGGATCTGTCTAGGGCATATCTCATCTCTTTTTTGTTTTTTCCATGCCACTGGCTATCCGTTTTTCTGTTTTCTTCCTGCACAACCATATTATATCTTCATATATACACGTGTGTGTTTTAAATTTGTAAAACATGTAAATATATTTAAATAAAACAAAATGAAATAAAGATCTCACTAGAGTTTGAAATTCAAAAAGAACTAACACATGTTAGCAGTTGTTTTCTTTCTATCACATGTATCTTGGCCAATGGTATGCTAAACTCCACACTCCGGTTTTATAACAACCAAAGATGGCTATATCCCTTCACTTCCATAATGAGAAAAATATCTATTTTGATAATATCAAATACATATCATTAGAGACTCACTAGACATATTTTCATATTTTATATGGTTTTCATTATGCTTAAAGAGATAGCGATTACATATCATTAGATACTCACAAGTTTTTTTCATATTTAATATGTTTGTTAGTGTAATTGTAGATAATTGTCTCTATATATAAACATAGTCAAAGTTGCAAAGACCCGACTTACAAAAAAATCTATATGAACTACATCATGACACGGAGGAAGTACATATTAAAATCATCATTATGCCTAAAGAGATAGAAGAGGTCACCTTAACTAAAAATGTCTTGGCTAGTAGACGTCATTCTTGTTCATACATGCTTAACAAATTTAAATCGACATACTTTACCATGCTTGTCGTCTGGCAAATTTATATTTTTATTTTGCTTCATCATTATTGCTAAAAGTTATGCTTTGCAGCGTACCATGAGCTAAATTTAAATGAAAAGCGGATTAACAAGTGGATTCGGTGCATAGCACAACGTTTAGGCCTTAATCAACCAACTAATTCCACAAAAATTATAAAAGACCTGCCCCGTACATGTAGTGACCCTCAAAATCTTTCGAACCAGCAAATAAAAGGTTGGTCAAGCTTTTAGAAAGATGGGAATCAACTTTACCAAAAAAATTTCTTTCCGGAAAGGCCGAGAGAGAGACATCGGGGTCTTGGACTACTGACCAAATGCCCAGAGGAAACTCGATATAACATTTTTCCTCTAATGCATACTTAACCGTCCAAACTCCAAGGAACGCATGCATGCAAAAGCCATGGGGCATAGGTAAGCACGCTTTGCGCCGTCAAATCTCCAGCCCGAACTGAGTTTTCAACCGAGCTCCATCCAGACCGAACGCAGCGCACGTCGGTCGCAGAATCCGGGCGGGGGATTCAGTCGGGGCGCTTTGCCGCTGGCCACAGGGAACGCGACCACTTCTTTTCCCGAAAGCGCGACACGCCGCGCAGGATGAGAGTGGAATCGCACAAAGCCGGCATGATTGGCGAGGAAGACGACGACACAAGGCACGGCATGAAAGCGAGACCAAAGGCGGCGAGCTGACCGGCGGGGAGATACTTCCCTTGCCCCGTTTTGCGTCAACAGCCAGCTAATCTGTCACGGGGTAAGTGGCATCCCGGCGACGTAATGGCTCGGGATACCTTGTTTAGGAGGCAAAACCGGATGAAGGGGACGGAATAATCCTTGGCCCTTTTGACGAAACTTCGCGTCCGGATGGGAAAGGTGGAGTCAAGGGGAATATAGGGAGGAAAACGAAATATGCTTTGGATGTGCCGGACGTCGCGGACGCCCCGTTTTCTTTGTCCCCGAAGAACCGAGATGAGAGATGTCATCTCCTTTTTGGACCGGCAAATCGCTGGCTTGGGTCGTTAGGTACGCTATTTGCACGTCCTAATTTTAGGTGCCCCTTTCCGCCGTCAGATCACGTTGTGATTTGCAGACTCGGAGCTAAGCGTCGACGTTGACGCTGGGCACTGCGAGAAGCCACATCAAGAAAAGGAAAGTCGTGGCATAAGTGCTTGCTTAGTGAGAAACAATATGGGTCTGCTTGGGAGTAAAGTTGAAGGTTTGGAGCTGACTTCCCAATAACCCCTTGCAAAGTGATGACCACATATGGATCAAGCTGATAGCTTTGAAGATGACTTGAAAAAAATTAGAAATGTTATTCTGTTATTCTGTTAAAAATACAATAATTACAAGTGTTTCAAATGGTCTAAACTAAAGCGCAAATTCCCACACAGATACGAGACTCCCAAAGTAAAGCGCAAACCCATGGGGATCTGAGACTTCAACTTAGGATGCAGCCCAACTAACCAGTTTTCGAACATATTTGTACTACTCATGCGTGAAGATAGATCAACAATTACTGGACAAATCAACACAACAACTTGACAAGTGGACAGTGAAGGAATAAATACCAAATCGACTCCTCATTGCCACAAAAAGCAACACTTAGTGCATCCTTGCCAATTCTTTTTTTCTTCGGATTATCATTTGTCAGTATGACCTAGCAATTTTAATAAACATGCATATTTTTATTTTCAATGGGACTTTTGTCATTTTCCAAATATATTTGTGGTCGAAAGGGTTACCCATCATTGATGAGGTACAAATACATGGATTTGACTATGAAGGCATCAAAATTGGTCAACTCCCAATGAAATGTGTTTGATTCACGTAAAAGGTTGACGTCAACCTTTCAAAAGGGTTTAGCCAGTTTGTTCATTTGTCCCCAGTTAGTTGTCTTCAGAAGGCAACATTAAATGTTATCTCGCCCATAACTGAGGTAACATAAACATCTTTCGTTGTATAGTATGATAGAGGCGCGGGTATTGCATCCCTAGCCATTTATCTTACGGGGAGCCTAATAATTAAGTCATTAACGACCACATATGTACCTTTGTGGAAAAGGTATTTTTTGACCCATGAGGCCTTTCCAAAAAGGCGAGTTCGTTGGTTTTGTTTGAACCTTAGAGAGGATTCTAGAATGAAGGTACTTATTCCTAAGTAATTTTACTCAAACCACGCCGTCAGTAAGTATCATGTATAGCCATGTGTTCCACATATACTTACTTTTAATCTCAAGGTCTTTCACCCCTAGATCTCTTTGATCTTTAGAAATACAAATTGCATCCCACCTCGTCAGATGATATCTACGCTTATGTTCCTTAAACTAGTAGAAAAACCTGAATGTGTAGTAATCCACTGTTTTCCTTGCCACCTTAAGTATTTAGAAGAAAGATGACATGAACATAGTTAACTTGTGAGAACAACATTGATTAGGGAGACATAAGCTTACCAATCCAACAGCCCAACTTTTTCTCATAGCAGGCCTCAATACCTTTTCATTCCTTATTAAGAAGTTTATAGAAATGCATTGGGCTGCCAAGGTATCTTAAAGGGAAAGGGATAGACTCAAAACTAAATAGTTGTTTGTACTGATTCCCTTCTTCTTTGGCTTGTCCAAAACAGAAGAGTTTACTCTTATAGAAGTTAATCTTGAGACAGATAGTTGCTCAAATAAACAAAGAATAACTTTCATTTTTTCATTTCCATTCTCATGTTCCATGGAGATAATGGTCTCATCAACATACTGAAGTATCGAAACCCCATCATCGACTAGACGAGAAATTAAGCCCATAGCAGGACCCGCTTCCTTGGTTCGACTAATGAGAACTGCTAGAAGATCTGCAACAGAGGATCTCCCTGTCTCATGTTGGGAAATGTAGAAAACAAAAAAAATTGCACCTACGATCACCAAGATCAATATGAAGATGCATAACGGGTTGGGATCGACGATCGTTACCAACTCCGGAGTGTAGCGGGAGAAGAAGAGTCAGTGTAGATCATGCTCGAAGTACCTCGAATGTTGATGACGATCCCGTGAACCGCCCTCAAACGATCCCTCGAACCGAAGATGGAAAGCATGGCCTCTCTACTTGGTTGCAAGCATACGGTCTTCACGATCTGACAGCGCTTCGCCGTCCAGAGCTAATCGTCATAGAAGAATTAGAGGGGGGAGATTAGAACCACATAGGGCTTCTAATTATGAGGATTAGAGGTGGCTAGGGCTAGCTCTAATTAGTCTAGGACCAACTAGAACTAGAACTAGATCAACTAGAAGAAGCACCCAAAAACTTGTGTTCAAAAGGGTGGAAAACATCTAGTATATATAGGTTTAGGGGGGAGGAGAGGGCAGCCACCAAGGGAGGGAACCCTCCCTTGGTGCGCCGGCCTAGGTGGGGAGTCCAACTCCTACCCCTAGTAGGATTCCCCCCCCCCCCCACACACACACACAAGGAAAGGGGGGCGCCACCTCCACTTGGGCCTTTATGGCCCAAGTCTCCTATTCCCTCTTGGCCTTTTAAGGCCCGTTGATATTTAATTAATATATAAAATACCTTAAACATTTTAAGAGCATTATATATATATATATATATATATATATATATATATATATATATATATATATATATATATATATATATATAAAATTTAACATCTCTGGAAATATTTTCCACCTATATATAATTAATCGGTAATACCCGGTATTACTCGGTATTCACCAAAACCCTTCCGGTGACCCCGAAACGCTTCCGGAACCTCTCAGAACTATTTTGGATATTAATGGAACTATTTCAGAAATATATTATCATCACTTCCATTCCACTAACACTCAGCAGATCATGACTACCTTAATCTTGTTACCTCGTAAGTTTGGTAAAGCATAGACATGAACGAAACTCCTTCGTTCAATGACCGATAGCGGAACCGTGGACATCCATATTGGTCCCTATGATTACACGAATGATATTTGAGTGAACCATTGGTTATCATGTGACGTTCCCTGCGCTTCGCGATACTTTACAAAACCCGGTGTGCATCGGTATCCTCCTGGGTCATCACCATGCCCGCTATACCGTTGCTCCCGTTACCAGTTTTGTTCTTCTTTCTCGTTGACGTGTTTCGGCATCCCCGTGACATAGTCACCTGTGTCTGGCCAGGCGATGGTGGATGCCATCACACCGAGAGGGCCCTAAGAATATCCCTCCATCGTCGGAGGAGCAAATCCCACTCTTGAGTTGTTCGTTCACTTGTCAAACTTTCCGGTGAGCCTGAAAGTTGTCGTTATGATCACCTTATTACAGATGACGTTTGAGCAACCCCAAAGTCCACTGTCTGGTAAGAAGTAACCGAGACACTCTCATGGTTTGAGGAACTAAAGTACACATGTTAACACTTCGTGTTATAACAAATGATTTCAGACGATATGATCACAAAGTATAACATACAAGATTGGGTCGATTCAATATGGTCGTTCTTCTAACTTCATACCCTCAATGTTGTTTTTAGGACTATCGTTGCACCTAATGATATCCTAAGATCCGGAAAACATGATCACCAACAACCCTTGAGTCAGTCCTAGAGGCTGGGTCGGGAACCTATTGTTAGACCGTTTATCATTCCACACATGCATATGAGTTTTCCACTGAATCGCATATTCCAGGATCATAGCAGTTATAGCATGAAATATAAACTCTTAATTATGAATAATGGAAATACAATAATACAATATTATTGCCTCTAGGTCATATTTCTAACAGTCTCCCACTCGCACTAGAGTCAATAATCTAGTTGCATAACACTTAACAACTTATCTTGTGTTATTGATGCATTGCTTGTGGTAGAGCCTTCGTCATTAGTTTGACACGCTCAAAAACTTTGTGATATTTGTGCTAGTATTGTATGATTCCTAGATCTTAATCCATATAATTTTTCAGCCATAATATTTTATTCAAAATAGAATATTATTGGACTTATGGTCATAATAATCTTATGTCCACACTCTTCTTGATCATATCTTGAATTAACCCACTTTATAAAGATTCTTCTTGCATAACCTTTATGGGTCACTTACAACTTGCAATATTTATTCAGACAAAACATTTATATAAAGACATTTCTTGATTCAGATAAATTGAAACATCTCATGTTTTCAAGACGTATATCCTTATCATTTATAGATTCAACAAATTTGTTCATAAATAATTCTGAATTATTATAGCCCAATCGTAACAACTTATGAAGTTTGATATTCATGTATTCTTAATAATAAATTTCAACTTCAATACCTTAGAATAAACATTTTATTCTTTTGAGTTCCTTGATATTTTATTTACTAACTTTTAGTAAATATATTTTAGCCATTGTACATATCATAAGTTATCAAGAAAATTTTACCTTCCAAGCTTATCATTCGTAAGCATCAAGTTATATGACATTTAGAGAAAAAAATTCTCTATTTTAAAACTCTTTTAAAATTTTGTCAAAATATATATAAACTTTGTTTTAGCTTAACAGATACCTTAATCTATCTTCATAGATTTTTTCATGCCCAATTTTTGCTTTGCACTTTGATGGAAAAAGTGTTTCAAAATCATTTTGTTATGTGCTTTAGGAACTTTATATTGTTTCTATTCCATGATATGTCATATACATACATGACTAAATACTTTATACAGCTCCCACTGAGTTCTACAAAACTATTTTGTTAGCACTTATGAGCTTTATATTATTTCTATTTCATGATGTGTCTTACATACATAGACTTAGAAATATTATATAACTCCTACCGAATTTTACACAAAAATACTTTTGGACAAGTCCAAAACTTAATGCTAGTTCAAATCTTCAAACGGTTTTTGATGTTTGCACATTTATCCGGTTATCTTGAGGATAAAAACTTTTTCTGGTTGTATTATTCATACATCCTTTTCCCAATTTAGGAAACTTGTTTTGAAATCCTTCTTTTACTCCACACTCCTTGAAGTATTATCAAGTTATAAACTTGCCATAAAATAACAACTAAGTTCCAAACTTGATTGTATATGAATTTTCATTCCGGTGTGCATGACCAAGGGCCATTCCTTATGAGCTAGGCGCCACCTTTGTTTCCTTGTAGTGTTTACGTCCATCTTCTTACAAGATGAAAAGAACTTTGTCGTGTCATTTCATAAATTCAATGATGTTCTTGATTATGTTTTAGATTTTAGAATTTTCTACATGTAATGTAGTAACTAACGGTATATCTTGTAAATAATTTATCGAAAAAAATTCCGATTAGTTTTGTACCGTTAAAAGATTCACTAATCTTTCAAGCTATAACATCCTCCCACTTATTCTTTTGAAAAGAAAACCCTTTTCCATGACAAACATTTTGTTTTTCAGATATTTGAATGGGAGAAATCATATAAACCTACAATTCAACTGTCATCTAATTAAACAAGTAAAACAACATTAAAATCGTATAACTTTTTTACCTTTGTCTGAAGAGCCGTTCTTCTTATCTGCTAAGTACTTCTTGCAGTTTCGCTTCCAGTGACCCTTTTGTTTGCAGTAGAAACATGCAGTCTCTTTGTTGGCTCCGCCCTTGTTCTTCTTTTGGGAAGCGGTCTTACCGGCACTAGTAGATTTCTTCTTGGACTTGCCCTTCTTCTTGAAACTGGTAGTCTTGTTGACCATCAACACTTCTTTGTTCTTCTACATCCCAGCCTCTGGAGTTTTGAGCCTAGAAAACAACTCGTTTTCACTTTTATCCATCCCGTTCATGTTGTAATTCATGATGAAATCATCGTAATATGGGGGGAGTGAAGAAAGCACAATATCTGTATCGAGTGTTGGCAAAATTCCAAATCCAGTGAAGCAAGCCTATAAACATAGCCAGCAAGCTTCACTATATGCTCACTCATTGAGGACCCTTTTTCATATTGCATTCTATCAGAGCCTTGGTTAATTCAAACCGTTAGATCCTTGCTTGTTTCTTGTACAGAAGTTCTGGTGACCCAATTATAAATTGAGTGGTGGATAGTTCAAAATGCTTCTGCAGTTCAGGATCCATGCAAGTTAACATGAGGCACTAGATTGACTCATAGTCATCACAACGAGTAGCATAAGCGGCAACTTCTTACAGTGTAGCATCTTTTGAAGGAGATTCAACTAGGGGTTGATCCAACACGTACTACTTTTTAGCACTCCTCAGAACAAATCTCAAGTTTCAGATCCAATCCGCATAGTTTCCACCATTTGCAGCCAACTTTTCTTTCTCAAGCATGGGGGTTAAGTTGAACATATTGTGAGCCATCTACAACGACAAACACACAAATAATTTTAGACATAATTCATAATTAATTTATAGCACTTATAGTTTTAATATAAAGTGCACTCCCACTCAAATTAATATCTCATAGTTAATTGTGAGTGATTCAAGATCCAAGTCTAGTTCTCGGCCATTGATGTGTGCATCACTGATGACAAGAATTTTGACCGGTGGGCAATCTTTTGCCAATCATTTCTCCATATGACTTTTGCTCATATTTTGATGCTTTGTGCTCCGAGCTCAGAACTATTCTGCCAGAACTTCAAGATAACCAAGTGTTATATGCATGCATGGTCTGACTGATGGGGAACGTAGTAATTTCAAAAAAATTGCTACGCACACGAAAGATCATGGTGATGCATAGCAACGAGAGGGGAGAGTGTTGTCCACGTACCCTCGTAGACCGAAAGCGGAAGCGTTAGCACAGCGCGGTTGATGTAGTCGTACGTCTTCACGATCTGACGATCAAGTACCGAACGCACGGCACCTCCGAGTTCAGCACACGTTCAGCCCGATGACGTCCCTTGAACTCTGATCCAGCCGAGTGTTGAGGGAGAGTTTCGTCAGCACGACGGCGTGGTGACGATGATGATGTTATACCGACTCAGGGCTTCGCCTAAGCACCGCTACAGTATTATCGAGGTGGACTATGGTGGAGGGGGGCACCGCACACGGCTAAAAGATCAACAGATCAATTGTTGTGTCTCTAGGGTGCCCCCCTGCCCCCGTATATAAAGGAGCAAGGGGGGAGGTGCGGCCGGCCTAGAGGGGGCGCACCAGGAGGAGTCCTACTCCTACCGGGAGTAGGACTCCCTCCCTTTTTTTTGTTGGACTAGGAGTCGAGGGGGAAAGAGGAGGGAGAGAGGAAGGAAAGGGGGGCGCCGCCCCCTCTCCTTGTCCTATTCGGAATAGGGGGGAGGGGTGTGCGGCCCTGCCCTGACCGCCTCTCCTCTTCTCCACAAGGCCCACTATGGCCCATTTAGACCCCGGGGGGTTCCGGTAACCTCCAGGTACTCCGGTAAAATCCCGATTTCACCCGGAACACTTCTGATATCCAAATATAGGCTTCCAATATATCAATCTTCATGTCTCGACCATTTCGAGACTCCTCGTCATGTCCGTGATCACATTCGGGACTCCAAACAACCTTCGGTACATCAAAACATATAAACTCATAATATAACTGTCATCGAAACTTTAAGTGTGCAGACCCTACGGGTTCGAGAACTATGTAGACATGACCGAGACACGTATCCGATCAATAACCAATAGCGGAACTTGGATGCTCATATTGGCTCCCACATATTCTACGAAGATCTTTATCGGTCAGACCGCATAACAACATACGTTGTTCCCTTTGTCATCGGTATGTTACTTGCCCGAGATTCGATCGTCGGTATCTCAATACCTAGTTCAATCTCGTTACCGGAAAGTCTCTTTACTCGTTCTGTAATACATCATCCTGCAACTAACTCATTAGTTGCAATGCTTGCAAGGCTTAAGTGATGTGCATTACCGAGAGGGCCCAGAGATACCTCTTCGACAATCAGAGTGACAAATCCTAACCTCGAAATACGCCAACCCAACAAGTACCTTCGGAGACACCTGTACAGCACCTTTATAATCACCCAGTTACGTTGCGACGTTTGGTGGCACACAAAGTGTTCCTCCGGTAAACGGGAGTTGCATAATCTCATAGTCATAGGAACATGTGTAAGTCATGAAGAAAGCAATAACAACATACTAAACGATCGAGTGCTAAGCTAACGGAATGGGTCAAGTCAATCACATCATTCTCCTAATGATGTGATCCCGTTAATCAAATGACAACTCATGTCAATGGTTAGGAAACATAGCCATCTTTGATCAACGGGATAGTCAAGTAGAGGCATACTAGTGACACTTTGTTTGTCTATGTATCCACACATGTATTATGTTTCCAGTTAATACAATTCTAGCATTAATAATAAACTTTTATCATTGTATAAGGAAATAAATAATAACTTTATTATTGCCTCTAGGGCATATTTCCTTCACTGACCATCCCTCCCTTACACCTCACGATCTGTTTGTGGTCATGTGTACATGTCGCATTCCGGAACGCTACGTGTTATAGACGATTGCAACACTAGGAAGAGCACTTTTTAGCTTGATATTTATTGTGAGAGATCACCCTAATAATTGACTACTGTGCAATCAAAGAGTGCAAAAAACAAAAGGACAAACATCTCTGGCAATTCATAACAGCATGATATGGTATAGACCTGGGCGTTGGGAGTCCTCCATGATCGTCTTCAATCTCCAGTTGAAGCGACGTGATGGCTAATATTTCATTACCGACGCAACTGTTTCAATATAATACGGCTTGGAACAATTGATGCGTGTTAGAGGCGCCCCCACCCCTGTATATAAAGGAGGGAGAGGGGAGGAGGACGGCCCTAGGTGCGCCCGAAGTGGGGGGAGTCCCACTTGGGCTCCTAGTAGGATTCGGCCCCCTTCCTTTTATCGGGGGGGGAGGGAAGAGAGAGAGAGGAGAAGGAAACGGGCGCGCGCCTCCCTTGTCCAATTCGGACTCCTCCCTGGGGGGGCGTGCCACCCCTATGTGGGCTGGTTTGCCTCCCTCCTATGGCCCATATCTTCCCCCGGGGGGTTCCGGTAACCCCCCGGTACTTCGATATATACCCGATACATTCCGAAAAACTTCCGGTGTCCGAATACTATCATCCAATATATCAATCTTTACCTCTTGACCATTTCGAGACTCCTCATCATGTATGTGATCTCATCCGGGACTCCGAACAACATTCGGTCACCAAATCACATAACTCATAATACAAATCGTCATCGAATGTTAAGCGTGCGGACCCTACGGGTTCAGGAACTATGTAGACATGACAAAGACACATCTCCAGTCAATAACCAATAGCGGAACCTGGATGCTCATATTGGCTCCTACATATTCTACGAAGATCTTTATCGGTCAAACCGTATGACAACATATGTAATTCCCTTTGTCATCGATATGTTACTTGCCCGAGATTCGATCGTCGGTATCTTCATACCTAGTTCAATCCCGTTACCGGCAAGTCTCTTTACTCGTTCCGTAATGCATTGATACGTCCATTTTGCATCATGCTTTTGTGACAATATTTATGGCATTATGGGTTGTTATTACACATTATATCACAATACTTATGGCTATTCCCTCTTATTTTACAAGGTTCACATGAAGAGGGAGAATGACGGCAACTGGAATTCTGGGTTGGAAAAGGAGCAAATATTAGAGACCTATTCTGCACAACTCCAAAAGTCCTGAAACTTCACAGAGATTATTTTTGGAATATATAAAAAATATTGGGCGAAGAAAGTACCAGAGGGGGGCCACCAGCCAGCCACAAGGGTGGAGGGCGCGCCCCTGACCTTGTGGGCCCACTGGCAGGCCTCCGGTGCCAATCTTCTGCTATATGGTGCGTTTTACCCTGGAATCATAAGGAAGCTTTCGGGACGAAGCACCGATATCTCGAGGCAGAACCTGGGCAGGACCAATCTAGGGCTTCGACGGAGTTGTTCTGCCGGGGAAACATCCCTCTCGGAGGGGGAAATCATCGCCATCATCATCACAATCGATCCTCTCATCGAGGGAAGGTCAATCTCCATCAACATCTTCACCAGCACCATCTCATCTCAAACCCTAGTTCATCTCTTGTATTCGATCTTGGTCCCAAAACCTCAGATTGGTACCTGTGGGTTGCTAGTCGTGTTGATTACTCCTTGTAGTTGATGCTAGTTGGTTTATTCGGTGGAAGATCATATGTTCAGATCCTTAATGATAATTAATACTCCTATGATTATGATTATGAATATGCTTTGTGATTTGTTACATTTGTTCCTGAGGGCATGGGAGAAGTCTTGTTATAAGTAATCATGTGAATTTGGTATTCGTTCAATATTTTGATGAGATGTATGTTGTCTCTCCTCTGGTGGTGTTCTGTGAACGTTGACTACATGGCACTTCACCATTATTTGGGCCTAGGGTAAGGCATTGGGAAGTAATAAGTAGATGATGGGTTGCTAGAGTGACAGAAGCTTAAACCCTAGTTTATGCATTGCTTCGTAAGGGGCTGATATGGATCCATATGTTTCATGCTATGGTTAGTTGTACCTTAATACTTCTTTCGTAGTTGTGGATGCTTGTGAGAGGGATTAATCATAAGTGGGAGGCTTGGCCAAGGAAGGGCAGCTCCCAAGCACCGGTCCACCCACATATCAAATTATCAAAGTAACAAACGTGAATCATATGAGCATGACGAAAACTAACTTGACAGTAATTCCCATGTGTCCTCGGGAGCGCTTTGCTTTATATAAGAGTTTGTCCAGGCTTGTCCTTTGCTACAAAAAGGATTGGGCCACCTTGTTGCTGAAGGAAATATGCCCTAGAGGCAATAATAAAGTTATTATTTATTTCCTTATATCATGATAAAATGTTTATTATTCATGCTAGAATTGTATTAACCGAAAACATAATACATGTGTGAATACATAGACAAACAGATAGTCACTAGTATGCCTCTACTAGACTAGCTCATTAATCAAAGATGGTTATGTTTCCTAACCATAGACATGTGTTGTCATTTGATTAATGGGATCACATCATTAGGAGAATGATGTGATTGACATGACCCATTCCGTTAGCTTAGCACTTGATCGTTTAGTATATTGCTATTGCTTTCTTCATGACCTATACATGTTCTCTGTAACTATGAGATTATGCAACTCCGTTTACGGAGGAACACTTGGTACTACCAAACGTCACAACGTAACTAGGTGATTATAAAGGAGTACTACAGGTGTCTCCAAAGGTACTTGTTGGGTTGGCGTATTTCGAGATTAGGTTTTGTCACTCCGATTGTCGGAGAGGTATCTCTGGGCCTTCTCGGTAATACACATCACATAAGCCTTGCAAGCATTACAACTAATGAGTTAGTTGTGAGATGATGTATTACGGAACGAGTAAAGAGACTTACCAGTAACGAGATTGAACTAGGTATTGGATACCGACGATCGAATCTCGGGTAAGTAACATACCGATGACAAAAGGAACAACGTATGTCGTTATGCGGTTTGACCGATAAAGATCTTCGAGAAAATGTAGGAACCAATATGGGCATCCAGGTTCCGCTATTGGTTATTGACCGAGAATGGTTCTAGGTCATGTCTACATAGTTCTCGAACCCGTAGGGTCCGCACGCTAACGCTTCGATAACAGTTCATTATGAGTTTATAAGTTTTGATGTACCGAAGGTTGTTCGGAGTCCGGATGTGATCACGGACATGACGAGGAGTCTCGAAATGGTCGAGACATAAAGATTGATATATTGGAAGCCTATGTTTGGACTTCGGAAAGGTTCCGGATGAAAACAGGACGTTACCGGAACACCGGGGGGTTACCGGAACCCCCCGGGGGGTCAATGGGCCTTGATGGGCCATAAGGGAGAAGAGGAAGGGCCGGCCAGGGCAGGCGCGCCCCCCTTCCCCTCTAGTCCGAATAGGACAAGGAGAGGGGGGGCGGCGCCCCCTTCCCTCTTCCCCCTCCCCAAGTCCTAGTCCAACTAGGAGAAGGGGGAGTCCTACTCCCGGTGGGAGTAGGACTCCTCCAGGCGCGCCCCCTAGGGCTGGCCGCACCCCCTTGCTCCTTTATATACGGGGGCAGGGGGGCACCCCATGACACACAAGTTGATCTACGTGATCGTTCTTAGCCGTGTGCGGTGCCCCCCTCCACCATATTCCACTTCGGTCATATCGTCGCGGAGCTTAGGCGAAGCCTGCGCCGTGAAGTCATATCGCCACGGAGCTTATGCGAAGCCCTGCGTCGGTGGAGCATCATCATCGTCCACCACGCCGTCGTCTTGTGGAACTCATCCCCGACGCTTTGCTGGATCGGAGCCCGGGATCGCCATCGAGCTGAACGTGTGCGAACTCGGAGGTGCCGACGTTCGGTACTTGGATCGGTCGGATCGTGAAGACGTCGACTACATCAACAGCGTTGTTATAACGCTTCGCTTCGGTCTCACGAGGGTGCGTGGACGACACTCTCCCTCTCGTTGCTATGCCATCACCATGGTCTTGCGTGTGCGTAGGATTTTTTGAAATTACTACGTTCCCCATCGATGATATCGAGCCTGGTTTTATGCGTTGATGTCATATGCATGAGTAGAACACAAGTGAGTTGTGGGCGATATAAGTCATACTGCTTACCAGCATGTCATACTTTGGTTGGCGGTATTGTGAGATGAAGCGGCCGGACCGACATTACGCAGACGCTTACGCGAGACTGGTTTCACCGCTTGAGCACTAGTTGCTTAAAGGTGACCGCGGGTGTCTGTTTCTCTCACTTTAGTTGAACCGAGTGTGGCTACGCCCGGTCCTTGCGAAGGTTAAAACAACACCAAACGACAAACTATCGTTGTGGTTTTGATGCGTAGGTAAGAACGGTTCTTGCTCAGCCCGTAGCAGCCACGTAAAACTTGCAACAACAAAGTAGAGGACGTCTAACTTGTTTTTGCAGGGCATGTTGTGATGTGATGTGGTCAAGACGTGATGCTATATTTTATTGTATGAGATGATCATGTTTTGTAACCGAGTTATCGGCAATGGCAGGAGCCATATGGTTGTCGCTTTATTGTATGAAATGCAAAGCCATGTAATTGCTTTACTTTATCACTAAGCAGTAGCGATAGTCGTAGAAGCAATAGTTGGCGAGGCGACAACGATGCTACGATGGAGATCAAGGTGTCGCGCGGTGATGATGGTGATCATGGCGGTGCTTGGCGATGGAGATCACAAGCACAAGATGATGATGACCATATCATATCACTTATATTGATTGCATGTGATGTTTATCCTTTATGCATCTTATCTTGCTTTGATTGACGGTAGCATTATAAGATGATCTCTCACTAAAATTATCAAGAAGTGTTCTCCCGAGTATGCACCGTTGTGAAAGTTCTTCGTTTGAGACACCACGTGATGATCGGGTGTGATAGGCTCTACGTTCAAATACAACGGGTGCAAAACAGTTGCACACGCAGAATACTCGAGTTAAACTTGACGAGCCTAGCATATAACAGATATGGCCTCGGAACACGGAGACCGAAAGGTCGAACGTGAATCATATAGTAGATATGATCAACATAGTGATGTTCACCATTGAAACTACTCCATCTCACGTGATGATCGGACATGGTTTAGTTGATTTGGATCACGTAATCACTTAGATGACTAGAGAGATGTCTGTCTAAGTGGGAGTTTTTTAATATGATTAATTAAACCTAAAATTTATCATGAACTTAGTACCTGATAGTAATTTTGCTTGTCTATGTTTCTTGTAGATAGATGGCTCGTCTTTGTTGTTACGTTGAATTTTAATGCGTTCCTTGAGAAAGCAAAGTTGAAAGATGATGGTAGCAATTACGGACTGGGTCCGTAATTTGACGATTATCCTCATTGCTGCACGGAAGAATTACGTCCCGAAGCACCGCTGGGTGCCGAGCCTGCTTGAGAGCAACGCCGAAGTTGTGAGCGTCGGCAAAGCAAAGCTGATGACTACTCTATAGTTCAGTGTGCCATGCTTTACGGCTTAGAACCGGGTCTTCAACGACGTTTTGAACGTCATGGAGCATATGAGATGTTCCAGGAGTTGAAGTTAATATTTCAAGCAAATGCCCGGATTGAGAGATATGAAGTCTCCAATAAGTTCTATAGCTGCAAGATGGAGGAGAATAGTTCTGTCAGTGAACATATACTCAAAATGTCTGGTTATAATAACTTGATTCAACTGGGAGTTACTCTTCCGGATGATAGTGTCATTGACAGAATTCTCCAATCACTGCCACCAAGCTACAAGAGCTTCGTGATGAGCTATAATATGCAAGGGATGACCAAAACAATTCCCGAGCTCTTCGCAATGCTAAAAGCCGCGGAGGTAGAAATCAAGAAAGAGCATCAAGTGTTGATGATCAACAAGACCACTAGTTTCAAGAAAAAGGGCAAAGGAAAGAAGAAGGGAACTTCAAAAGAACAGCAAGAAAGTTGCTGCTCAAGAGAAGAAACCCAAGTCTGGACCTAAGCCTGAAACTCGAGTGTTTTACTGCAAGCAAACTGGACCTCGAAGCGGAACTGCCCCAAGTATTTGGCGGATAAGAAGGATGGCAAGGTGATCAAAGGTATATGTGATATACATGTTATTGATGTGTACCTTACTAATACTCGCAGATAGTACTGGTATTTGATCTGGTTACATTGCTAATATTTGCAACTCAAACAGGAACTACGGATTGCGAAGATTGGCTAAGGACGAGGTGACGATGCGCGTGGAAATGGTTCCAAAGTCGATGTGATCGCGGTCGGCACGCTACCTCTACATCTACCATCGGGATTAGTTTTAGACCTAAATAATTGTTATTTGGTGCCAGCGTTAAGCATGAACATTATATCTGGATCTTGTTTGATGCGAGACGGTTATTCATTTAAGACAGAGGATAATGGTTGTTCTATTTATATGAATAATATCTTTTATGGTCATGCACCCTTGAAGAATGGTGTATTTTTATTGAATCTCGATAGTAGTAAACATATTCATAGTGTTGAAACCAAAAGATGCAGAGTTGATAATGATAATGCAACTTATTTGTGGCACTGCCGTTTGGGTCATATCGGTATAAAACGCATGAAGAAACTCCATAATGATGGGCTTCTGGAATCACTTGATTATGAATCACTTGGTACCTGCGAACCGTGCCTCATGGGCAAGATGACTAAAACGCCGTTCTCCGGAACTATGGAGCGAGCAACTGATTTGTTGGAAATCATACATACCGATGTTTGTGGTCCAATGAATGTTGAGGCACTTGGCGGTATCGTTATTTTCTCACCTTCACAGATGATTTGAGCAGATGGGTATATCTACTTAATGAAACACAAATCTGAAACATTTGAAAAGTTCAAAGAATTTCAGAGTGAAGTGGAAAATCATCGTAACAAGAAAATAAAGTTTCTACGATCTGATCGTGGAGGAGAATATTTGAGTTACGAGTTTGGTTTACATTTGAAACAATGTGGAATAGTTTCGCAACTCACGCCACCCGGAACACCACAGAGAAATGGTGTGTCCGAACGTCGAAATCGTACTTTACTTGATATGGTGCGATCTATGATGTCTCTTACTGATTTACCGCTATCGTTTTGGGGATATGCTTTAGAGACGGCCGCATTCACGTTAAATAGGGCACCATCTAAATCCGTTGAGACGACACCGTATGAACTGTGGTTTGGCAAGAAACCAAAGTTGTCGTTTCTTAAAGTTTGGGGCTGCGATGCTTATGTGAAGAAACTTCAACCAGATAAGCTCGAACCCAAAACGGAGAAATGTGTCTTCATAGGATACCCAAAGGAGACTGTTGGGTACACCTTCTATCACAGATCTGAAGGCAAGATTTTCGTTGCTAAATTCGGATCCTTTCTAGAGAAGGAGTTTCTCTCGAAAGAAGTGAGTGGGAGGAAAGTAGAACTTGATGAGATAATCAGTATCTGCTCCCTTATTGGAAGGTAGTTCACCACAAGAAATGGTTCTGTGACAACTACACCAATTAGTGAGGAAACTAATGATGTTGATCATGAAACTTGAGATCAAGTTGCTCTTGAACTCGTGAGGTCAACCAGAGTAAAATACGCACAGTGGTATGGTAATCCTATTCGGAAGTCATGTTACTTGACCATGGCGAACCTACAAACTATGAAGAAGCGATGGTGAGCCCAGATTCATGAAATGGCTGGAAGCCATGAAATCTGAGATGGGATCCATGTATGAAAACAAAGTATGGACTTTGGTTGACTTGCCCGATGATCGGCAAGCCATTGAGAATAAATGGATCTTTAAGAAGAAGACCGACGCGATGGTAATGTAGCTGTCTACAAAGCTCGACTTGTTGCGAAAGGTTTTCGACAAGTTCAAGGGGTTGACTACGATGAGACTTTCTCACCCGAAGCGATGCTTAAGTCTGTCCGAATCATGTTAGCAATTGCTGCATTTTATGATTATGAAATTTGGCAAATGGATGTAAAACTGCATTCTTGAATGGATTTCTAGAAGAAGAGTTGTATATGATGCAACTAGAAGGTTTTGTTGATCCAAAGGGTACTAACAAAGTGTGCAAGCTCCAGCGATCAATTTATGGTCAGTGCAAGCCTCTCGGAGTTGGAATAAACGCTTTGATAGTGTGATCAAAGCATATGGTTTTATGAGACTTTTGGAGAAGCTTGTATTTACAAGAAAGTGAGTGGGAGCTCAGTAGCATTTCGATATTATATGTGGACGACATATTATTGATTGGAAATGATATAGAATTTCTGGATAGCATAAAAGGATACTTGAATAAAAGTTTTTCAATGAAAGACCTCGGTGAAGCTGCTTACATATTGGGCATCAAGATCTATAGAGATAGATCAAGACGCTTAATTGGACTTTCACAAAGCACATACCTTGATAAAGTTTTGAAAAAGTTCAAAATGGATCGAGCAAAGAAAGGTTTTTACCTGTATTACAAGGTGTAAGATTGAGTCAGACTCAATGCCCGACCACAGCAGAAGATAGAGAGAAAATGAAAGATGTTCCCTATGCTTCAGCCATAGGATCTATCATGTATGCAATGCTGTGTACCAGACCTGACGTATGCTTAGTAGTAAGCTTGGCAGGAAGGTACCAAAGTAATCCAGGAGTGGATCACTGGACAACGGTCAAGAACATCCTGAAATACCTGAAAAGGACTAAGGATATGTTTCTTGTATATGGAGGTGACAAAGAGCTAGTCGTAAATGGTTACGTCGATGCAAGCTTTGACACTGATCCAGACGATTCTAAATCGCAAACCGGATACGTGTTTTTATTAAACGGTGGAGCTGTCAGTTGGTGCAGTTCTAAACAAAGCGTCGTGGCGGGATCTACATGTGAAGCGGAGTACATAGCTGCTTCGGAAGCAGCAAATGAAGGAGTCTGGATGAAAGAGTTCATTTCCGATCTAGGTGTCATACCTAGTGCATAGAGACCAATGAAGATCTTCTGTGACAAAACTGGTGCAATTGCCTTAGCAAAGGAATCCAGATTTCACAAGAGGACCAAGCATATCAAGAGACGCTTCAATTCCATTCGGGACCAAGTCCAAGTGGGAGACATAGAGATTTGCAAAATACATACGGATATGAATGTTGCAGACCCGTTGACTAAGCCTCTTCCACGAGCAAAACATGATCAGCACCAAGACTCCATGGGTGTTAGAATCATTACTGTGTAATCTAGATTATTGACTCTAGTGCAAGTGGGAGACTGAAGGAAATATGCCCTAGAGGCAATAATAAAGTTATTATTTATTTCCTTATATCATGATAAAATGTTTATTATTCATGCTAGAATTGTATTAACCGGAAACATAATACATGTGTGAATACATAGACAAACAGATAGTCACTAGTATGCCTCTACTAGACTAGCTCATTAATCGAAGATGGTTATGTTTCCTAACCATAGACATGTGTTGTCATTTGATTAATGGGATCACATCATTAGGAGAATGATGTGATTGACATGACCCATTCCGTTAGCTTAGCACTTGATCGTTTAGTATATTGCTATTGCTTTCTTCATGACCTATACATGTTCCTCGTAACTATGAGATTATGCAACTCCGTTTACGGAGGAACACTTTGGGTACTACCAAACGTCACAACGTAACTGGGTGATTATAAAGGAGTACTACAGGTGTCTCCAAAGGTACTTGTTGGGTTGGCGTATTTCGAGATTAGGTTTTGTCACTCCGATTGTCGGAGAGGTATCTCCGGGCCTTCTCGGTAATACACATCACATAAGCCTTGCAAGCATTACAACTAATGAGTTAGTTGTGAGATGATGTATTACGGAACGAGTAAAGAGACTTACCAGTAACGAGATTGAACTAGGTATTGGATACCGACGATCGAATCTCGGGTAAGTAACATACCGATGACAAAAGGAACAACGTATGTCATTATGCGGTTTGACCGATAAAGATCTTCGTAGAAAATGTAGGAACCAATATGGGCATCCAGGTTCCGCTATTGGTTATTGACCGAGAATGGTTCTAGGTCATGTCTACATAGTTCTCGAACCCGTAGGGTCCGCACGCTTAACGTTTCGATAACAGTTCATTATGAGTTTATAAGTTTTGATGTACCGAAGGTTGTTCGGAGTCCCGGATGTGATCACGGACATGACGAGGAGTCTCGAAATGGTCGAGACATAAAGATTGATATATTGGAAGCCTATGTTTGGACTTCGGAAAGGTTCCGGATGAAAGCAGGACGTTACCGGAACACCGGGGGGTTACCGGAACCCCCCGGGGGGTCAATGGGCCTTGATGGGCCATAAGGGAGAAGAGGAAGGGCGGCCAGGGCAGGCAGCGCCCCCTCCCCTCTAGTCCGAATAGGACAAGGAGAGGGGGCGCCTTCCCTCTTCCCCTCCCCAAGTCCTAGTCCAACTAGAGAGGGGAGTCCTACTCGGTGGGAGTAGGACTCCTCAGCGCGCCCCTAGGGCTGGCCGCACCCCTTGCTCCTTTATATACGGGGCAGGGGGCACCCCATGACACACAAGTTGATCTACGTGATCGTTCTTAGCCGTGTCGGCGCCCCCTCCACCATATTCCACTTCGGTCATATCGTCGCGGAGCTTAGGCGAAGCCTGCGCCGTGAAGTCATATCATCGCGGAGCTTAGGCGAAGCCCGCGTCGGTGGAGCATCATCATCGTCACCACGCCGTCGTCTTGACGGAACTCATCCCCGACGCTTTGCTGGATCGGAGCCCGGGATCGCCATCGAGCTGAAGCGTGTGCGAACTCGGAGGTGCCGTGACGTTCGGTACTTGGATCGGTCGGATCGTGAAGACGCACGACTACATCAACAGCGTTGTTATAACGCTTCGCTTTCGGTCTCACGAGGGTGCGTGGACGACACTCTCCCTCTCGTTGCTATGCCATCACCATGGTCTTGCGTGTGCGTAGGAAATTTTTTGAAATTACTACGTTCCCCATCAGTTGCAGCTTAGTTACTTCATTTACTTGTTACCCATTACGATTTACCTTATCACAAAACTATCTGTTACCGATAATTTCAGTGCTTGCAGAGAATACCTTGCTGAAAACCACTTGTCATTTCCTTCTGCTCCTCGTTGGGTTCGACACTCTTACTTATCAAAAGGACTAGATAGATCCCCTATACTTGTGGGTCATCAAGACTCTTTTCTGGCACCGTTGCCGGGGAGTGAAGTGCCTTTGGTAAGTGGAATTTGGTAAGGAAACATTTATATAGTGTGCTGATACGTCTCCAACGTATCTATAATTTTTTATTGTTCCATGTTGTTATATTATCAATCTTGGATGTTTTATAATCATTTTATATCATTTTTTGGTACTAACCTATTGACATAGTGCCAAGTGCAAGTTGCTGTTTTCTACATGTTTTTTACATCGCAGGAAATCAATATCAAACGGAGTCCAAACGCAACGAAACTCCACGGAGATTTTTTGGACCAGAAGGAACATAATGAGCCCTGGGTGCACCTGGGGGTGCTCCGAGGAGAGCACAACCCACCAGGGTGCGCTAGGAGGCCCAGGTGCGCCCTGGTGGGTTGTGCCCACCTCGGGTGCCCCCCGGACCGCCTCTTTGCCTATAAATACCCCAATATTCCCAAAACCCTAGGGGGTTTGACAAAATATTCATCCAGCCACCACAGAGTCCAGAACCACCAGATCCAATCTAGACACCATCTCGGATGGGGTTCACCACCTCCATTGGTGCCTCTCCGATGATGCGTGAGTAGTTCTTTGTAGACCTTCGGGTCCCTAGTTAGTAGCTTGATGGCTTCATCTCTCTCTATGAATTCTCAATACAATGGTCTCTTGGAGAACCATATGATGTAACTCTTTTATGGTTTGTTTGTTGGGATCGATGAACTTTTAGTTTATGATCAGATCTATCTTTTTATGTCCATGAAAGTTATTTGAGTTTCTTTGATCTCTTATATGCATGATTGCTTATAGCCTCGTATTTCTTCTCTGATATTTGTTTTTTTGGCCAACTTGATCTATTTATCTTGCAATGGGAAGAGGTGCTTTCTAGTGGGTTCGATCTTATGGTTCTTGATCTCAATGATAGAAGGGGAACCGCCACGTATGTATCGTTGCTACTAAGGATAAAAGGATGTGGTCTATCTCTACATAGATAAATCTTGTCTACATCATGTCATCGTTCTTATTGCATTACTCCATTTTTCCGTGAACTTAATACGCTAGATGCATGCTAGATAGCGGTCGATGTGTGGAGTAATAGTAGTAGATGCAGGCAGGAGTCGGTTTACTAATCTTGGATGTGATGCCTATATGATGATCATTGCCTGGATATAGTCATGAGTATTTGAAGTTCTATCAATTTCCCAACAGTAATTTGTTCACCCACCGTTTGCTATTTTTCTTGAGAGAAGCCACTAGTGAAACCTACGGCCCCCGGGTCTCTTTCTCATATATTTGCCTTTGCGATCTACTTTTTCCTTGCATTTATTTTCAGATCTATTAAACCAAAAATACAAATATACCTTGCTGCATTTTATTTCTATTTATTTGATTTGGCGTTTGATCTATCAATCTACTACAATTTACCTCACGTCTGTTTGCCTATCTTGAGGCGTCGTACCCCGGAAGGGATTGACAACCCCTTTAACACGTCGTGTTGCGAGGATTTGTTACCTGTGTGCAGGTGCTATTTAAGTTGTGTTGCTTGGTTCTCCTATTGGTTCGATAACCTTGGTTTCATATCTGAGGGAAATACCTACCGCCGTTGTGCTGCATCATCCCTTCCTGTTTGGGGAAATACCAACGTAGCTTCAAGCGACATCAAAAGGAATTTCTGGCGCCGTTGCCAGGGAGGATCTTCAACATATACCAGGTTCCTAATCACAAATCTCATATCCTCGCAATTTACATTATTTGCCATTTGCCTCTCGTTTTCCTCTCCCCCACTTCACACAAATTTGCCGTTTTATTCGCCTCTTTTTTTCATTCGCCGTTTTCTTGCCGGATCTGTTTTTGACTGCAATCTTGTTGTGTGGTCATCATGACTCAAGAGAACGCCAAGTTATGTGATTTCTCAAATACCAACAACAATGATTTTATTGGCACTCCGATTGCTCCTCCTGCCACTAGTGCGGAGTCTTGTGATATTAATACTGCTTTGCTGAATCTTGTTATGAAAGATCAATTTTTTGGTACTCCTAATGAGGATGTCGTGTCCCATCTTAATACCTTTGTGGAATTATGCGATATGCAAAGGAAAAAAGATGTGGACAATGATGTGGTGAAGATGAAATTATTTCCATTTTCTTTGTGTGATTCTGCAAAAATTTGGTTCTCTTCTTTGCCTCACAATAGTATCGATTCTTGGAATAAGTGCAAAGATGCTTTTATCACTAAGTATTACCCTCCTCCCCGCCAAAATTATTTCCCTTAGAACCCACATCATGAATTTCAAGCAACTTGAACATGAGCATGTTGCACAATCTTGGGAAAGGATGAAAATGATGCTAAGGAATTGCCCAACTCATGGGTTAAATCTTTGGATGATCATACAAATTTTTTATGCGGGGTTGAATTTTGTTTCTCATAATATTTTAGATTCCACCGCAGGTGGTACTTTTATGGAAATTACTTTGGGTGAATCCACAAAACTGCTTGATAATATTATGGCAGATTATTCGCAATGGCATACCGAAAGGGCTCCTACTAGTAAAAAAGTTAATTCAGTTGAAGAAATTTCTTCTTTGAGTGAAAAAGTTGATGCTCTTAGGAAATTGGTTGCTATTAAAAGTGATCCCATTGATTTTAATGATATGCCTTTGTCTACTTTGATTGATAAAAATAGTGATGCCATAGATGTGAATTTTATCTCTTGAAATAATTTCAACAACAATGCTTATAGAGGTAATTTTAATCCTAGGCCTTTTTCGAGTAATTCCTCTAATAATTATGGTAATGCATGTGGAAGTCAATCTTATAATAATAATAATAATAATAATAATAATAATAATAATAATAATAATAATAATAATAGGAATACCTCTGATCTTGATAACAATATTAAAGAATTTATCAACACGCAAAAAGCTTTCAAAACTTCGAGAGAAGAAAAGTTGAGTAAGATTGATGATTTGTCTAGAAGTGTTGATAGAATTGCTCATGATGTGGAAATTCTCAAGATGAACATTTTGTGCCTAAGGTAGATGAATCAATTAAAGCTCTTTATGTTTCTATGGATGAAAGTAAGAAAAGAACCGCTATGCTTAGAGCTAAAAGAGAATTTTTAGAAAAAGCGTTTTCTAGTGTTTTCTTTCACAAAAGTGATGAAGATCTTAAAATGATTGGTGTTTATTCTATTGATTCCTTGTTTAGTAAAGTTAAAATAGATGAAAAATGGACTGAATAAGAGTCAAATTTAGGCAGAAGGCGTCCGAATATTTTGGAGGGTGAAAATCTTGTTGAGAAAATTGATGAAAGTGGGTTTGGAGAGGTTAAAACTTTAGCTAGTGATGTACCCACTCTTTTGGATTACAAAGACTTTAATTATGATAGTTTCTCTTTGATTGTATTTCTTTGTTGCAATCCATGGTAAATTCACCCCATGCTTATGAACAAAATAAAGCTTTTACTAAACATATTGTTGATGCTACGATGAAAGCTTTTGAAGAAAAATTGGAATTAGAAGTTTCTATTCCTAGAAAATTGCATGATGAGTGGGAACCTGCTATCAAAGTCAAGATTAAAAATTATGAATGTTTTGCTTTGTGTGACTTGGGTGATAGTGTTTCTACAGTTCCAAAATCTTTATGTGATGTGCTTGGTCTTACCGATATTGAATCGTGTTTTTAAATTTTCACTTGGTGGATTGTACTATTAAAAAGCCTATATGAAGAATTAATGATGTTCTTATTCTTGCAAATAGGAATTATGTGCCATAGATTTTATTGTTCTTGATATTGATTGCAATCCATCTTGTCCAATTATTCTTGGTAGACCGTTTCTATGCACTATCGGTGTCGTGATTGACATGAAAGAAGGCAATATTGAGTTCCAATTTCCTTTGAGGAAGGGTATGGAACACTTCCGTATAACAATAATTAGGCCACCATATGAATCAATCATGAGGGCATCATATGGATCTCGAACCAAAGATGACAAAACTTAGATCCTTGCTTTATGCCTAGCTAAGGCCGTAAAACTATAGCGCTTGTTGGGAGGCAACCCAATGAATAAAATTTATTTTTTATTTTTGCTTTCTGTTCTTGAGTGTTAGCACAATTATGCTACTGTTATGATTATGTTTTTTGTGTTTTAATTAGTGTTTGTGCCAAGTAGAACCGATAGGATCTTCTTGGATGATAGTTGTTTGATCTTGCTGAAAAACAGAAACTTTTGCGCTCACGAAAACAATTCTTATTTTTACTAGCGCGTGATAAAATGCCGATTATTTTTGCAGAAGATTAATATACAAATTAACCAGGTCATCCTAGTTTTTTAGAATTTATGGAGTTCCAGAAGTTTTCGAAATAGTCAGATTGCTACAAACTGTTCTGTTTTCACAAATTCTGTTTTCTTTGCGTTGTGTGCTTATTTTGATGGCTCTATGGTTTTCTTTGATGAGTTTTTGCCATAGAAAAGGTGGAATACAGCAGATATAATGCAAAAACAAAATATGAATTGGTTTGTGATACGTCTCCAACGTATCTATAATTTTTGATTGTTCCATGCTATTATATATTCTGTTTTGGATGTTTAATGGGCTTATTTATACACTTTTATATTATTTTTGGGATAACCTATTAACCGGAGGCCCAACCCAAATTGCTGTTTTTTTTGCCTATTTCAGAGTTTCGCAGAAAAAGAATATCAAACGGAATGAAACCTTCGGGAACGTGATTTTCGGAACAAACGTGATCCAGAGGACTTGGAGTCCATGTAAAGTAATCAACGAGGAGAGCACGAGGCAAGGGGGCGTGCTAATAACCCACAAGTATAGGGGATCACAACAGTTTTCGATAAGTAAGAGTGTCGAACCCAACAAGGAGCTAAAGGTAGAACAAATATTCCCTCAAGTTCTATCGACCACCGATACAACTCTACGCACGCTTAACGTTTACTTTACCTAGAACAAGTATAAAACTAGAAGTACTTTGTAGGTGTTTTCGGATAGGCTTGCAAGAAAGTAAAGAACACGAAAATAAAACTAGGGGCTGTTTAAGTAAAGACACAACTAAAGTAAATATAGCGAGTGTGGAAGAGTGATGGTAGGTGTGGCAAAATTTTCCCTTAAGCAATTGACTACTTTACTAGACCGATAGCAAGTATCACGTGGGAGAGGCCACTGCTAGCATGTCATCCCTTACTTGGAATTCTATGCACTTATGATTGGAACTATTAGCAAGCATATGCAACTACTAACGTTCAATAAGGTAAAACCCAACCATAGCATTAAGATATATTGGTCCCCCTTCAATCCCGTATGCATCAATTTCTATGCTAGGTTGAAGCTTCTGTCACTCTTGCCCTCCAATACATAGTCCTATCAACATACGACTAACCCTATGGTGTGATCCACGCGCGCGCTCATATGATGGGCACCAAAGGAAAGCAACATAACCACAAGCAAATTAAATCAATCATAGCAATTCATCAACCACCGATAGGACAACGAAAATCTACTCAGACATCATAGGATGGCAACACATCGTTGGATAATAATATGAAGCATAAAGCACCATGTTCAAGTAGAGGGTACAACGGGTTGCGGGAGAGTGGACGGCTGTAGATAGAGGGGGGAAGGTGATGGAGATGTTGGTGAAGATGGCGGAGGTGTTGGTGTAGATCGTGGTGATGATGATGGCCCCCGGCGGCGTTCCGGCGCCATCGGAAGCGAGGGGGAGAGAGCCCCCTCCTTCTTCTTCTTCCTTGACCTTCTCCCTAGATGGGAGAAGGGTTTACCCTCTGGTCCTTGGCTCCCATGGCGTGGGAGGGGCGAGAGCCCCACCGAGATTGGATCTATCTCTCTGTCTCTCTCTGTTTCTGCGTTCTGTTCTGGCTCTGTTTCACCGTTTCGTGTATATATGGAGATCCGTAACTCCGATTGGCCTGAGACCTTCGCCGCGATTTTTTTTCCGAATATTAGCTTTCTTGCGGCAAAAGAAGAGCATCAACCGCCTTTACGGTGGGCTCACGAGGGTAGGGGCGCCCCTGCCTCGTGACCACCTCGCACCGGTTCGCGTTGATTTTCCTTCCAAATTTTCCATATTTTCCAAAAATAAGCCCCGTCCATTTTTATCCCGTTTGGACTCCGTTTGATATGGACTCCTGTCTGTTGCATGTTTTTGGTTTCGCAGAATATCCATATTATCGAGGAGAACTTTGTATTGAGATCCAAAGAGAGAGAAGAAGCCATCTAGCTAATAACTATGGACCCGAAGGTCTGAGGTAAACTACTCACACATCATCGGAGAGGCTATGGTGTTGATGTAGAAGCCCTCCGTGATCAATGCCTCCTCCGGCAGGACGTTGGAAAAGGCCCCAAGACGGGGTCTCACAGGTACAGAAGGTTGCGGCGGTGGAATTAGGTTTTTGTGGATGCCTCTGATGGTTTGGGGGTACGTAGGTATATATAGGAGGAAGAAGTACGTCGGTGGAGCAACATGGGCCCCACGAGGGTGGATATGGATATTTTTGGTTTCGCAGAATACCCATGGGCCCCACGACGTACACTTTTATATTATTTTTGGGACTAACCTATTAACCGGAGGCCCAGCCCAAATTGCTGTTTTTTTGCCTATTTCAGAGTTTCGCAGAAAAAGAATATCAAACAAAGTCCAAACGGAATGAAACCTTCGGGAACGTGATTTTCGAAACAAATGTGATCCAGAGGACTTGGATTCCATGTAAAGTAATCAACGAGGAGAGCACGAGGCAAGGGGGCGCGCCTAGCCTTCCCCCCAGGCGCGCCCTCCACCCTCGTGGGGCCCATGTTGCTCCACCGACGTACTTCTTCCTCCTATATATACCTATGTACCCCCAAACCATCAGAGGCATCCACAAAAACCTAATTCCACCGCCGCAACCTTCTGTACCTGTGAGACCCCATCTTGGGGCCTTTTCCAGCGTCCTGCCAGAGGAGGCATTGATCACGGAGGGCTTCTACATCAACACCATGGCCTCTCCGATGATGTGTGAGTAGTTTACCTCAGACCTTCGGGTCCATAGTTATTAGCTAGATGGCTTCTTCTCTCTCTCTTTGGATCTCAATACAAAGTTCTCCTCGATTCTCGTGGAGATCTATTAGATGTAATCTTCTTTTGCAGTGTGTTTGTCGAGACCGCTGAATTGTGGGTTTATGATCAAGATTATCTATGAACAATATTTGAATCTTCTCTGAATTCTTTTATGTATGATTGGTTATCTTTGCAAGTCTCTTCGAATTATCAGTTTGGTTTGGCCTACAAGATTGATCTTTCTTGCAATGGGAGAAGTGCTTAGCTTTGGGTTCAATCTTGCAGTGTCCTTTCCTAGTGATAGCAGGGGCAGCAAGGCACGTATTGTATTGTTGCCATCGAGGATAACAAGATGGGGTTTATATCATATTGCATGAGTTTATCCCTCTACATCATGCCATCATACTTAAAGCATTACTCTGTTCTTATGAACTTAATACTCTAGATGCATGCTGGATAGCGGTCGATGTGTGGAGTAATAGTAGTAGATGCAGAATTGTTTCGGTCTACTTGTCACGGACGTGATGCCTATATACATGATCATACCTACATATTCTCATAACTATGCTCAATTCTATCAATTGCTCGACAGTAATTTGTTCACCCACCGTAATACTTATGCTATCTTGAGAGAAGCCACTAGTGAAACCTATGGCCCCCAGGTCTATTCTCCATCATATTAATCTTCCAACACTTAGCTATTTCTGTTGCCTTTTATTTTACTTTGCATCTTTATTTCCCTTTATCATAAAAATACCAAAAATATTATCTTATCATATCTATCAGATCTCACTCTCGTAAGTGACCGTGAAGGGATTGACAACCCCTTTATCGCATTGGTTGTGAGGTTCTTATTTGTTTTGTGTAGGTGCGTGGGACTCGAGCGTAGCCTCCTACTGGATTGATACCTTGGTTCTCAAAAACTGAGGGAAATACTTACGCTACTTTACTGCATCACCCTTTCCTCTTCAAGGGAAAAACCAACGCAGTGCTCAAGAGGTAGCAAGAAGGATTTCTAGCGCCGTTGCCGGGGAGTCTACGCAAAAGTCAACATACCAAGTACCCATCACAAACCCTTATCCCTCGCATTACATTATTTTCCATTTGCCTCTCGTTTTCCTCCCCCCTTCACCCTTGTCGTTTTATTCGCCCTCTCTTTTCTGTTTACTCTTTTCTCGTGTTCCTTGAGTTTGCCGCCGTTATGTCTGAAATTGGGGAAATTATTGTCGATATGGACAATAATAATGACATGCAAAATTCTGATGCTCCTACTGAAGATCCCCCTATCTTACATACAAGAAAAATTCCGAATCGGTAGTGGTAATATTATTGGAAAAGGAGTTATTCAAGATTTCTTTACTTGTGCCGGTGCTTTGCCTTCTATGGGTAGTTCTATTCTCCATAGAACTAGTAGTCTTGCGGACGCTATCGCCATGCTTATAGTTGAACTTGAAAGGCAATTTATGCACATGCATCCTTGCATACAAAGGATTTTCCTAGAATTTTCTAATATTGAACATTCTTCTTTAAAGCACGCCGCTACTATCTTTTTGGCACATGAATTCAGATTTATGATTAGAGAGGCTAACAAAATCTTTGCGCACTATAGGGTGGACGTTGGCCGTCCTCCCATAGAGGCAATCCTCTTTGACCAAGAGGAAATAATGCGTTTTCAATCTTTAGACTATGTTGCTTTTAGTGAAAACCTTAGAAAAAAGGTTCCTACCAATGTTCTAGTTGATAGAATTTCCGAACTTAACAACGATTTTGCTATCAGAAATAATGAGCTAGGATATTCTCTCGAGTATAGGCTCACGAAATACTGCCAAAAGAATGCTTATAATGATGAATTGGTTGTGCAATATGAAGGGCCAAAGGAGGAACCTATACCTCCCAAAATTGATCTTAGGGACTTCTGTCCCATTAAATTTAGCCCTTTTGATTACTTTTGCTTGCCTCAAAGAAAACTTGCTGCTGAACGTAGAGAATATGAAATGAGTTTTCATGATCTATCTTATTATTATGGCAATACCTAGATCTATCCGTGTTTTTATGCCTAGCTAGGGGCGTTAAACGATAGCGCTTGTTGGGAGGCAACCCAATTTTATTTCTAGTTTTTTCTTTTTTGCTTCTGTTTAGGAATAAATCTTTGATCTAGCCTCTGGTTAGATTTGTTTTTATGCTTTAATTAGTGTTTGTGCCAAGTTAAACCTATAGGATCTTCTTGGATGATAGTTATTTGATCTTGCTGAAAATTCCAGAAACTTTTTGTTCACGAAAACAATTGTTAAATATGAACAGAACGTGATAAAATATTGATTCCAATTGCAGAAGATCAATAAACAAATTATTTAGGTCGTCCTATTTTTTCTGAATTTTTTGAGTTCCAGAATTTTGCATTAGTTACAGATTACTACAGACTGTTCTGTTTTTGATAGATTCTGTTTTTCGTGTGTTGTTTGCTTATTTTGATGAATCTATGGATAGTAAAATAGTTTATAAACCATAGAGAAGTTGGAATACAGTAGGTTTAACACCAATATAAATAAAGAATGAGTTCAATATAGTAACTTGAAGTGGTGTTTTGTTTTCTTTCGCTAACGGAGCTCACGAGATTTTCTGTTAAGTTTTGTGTTGTGAAGTTTTCAAGTTTTGGGCAAAGATTTGATGGAGTATGGAACAAGGAGTGGCAAGAGCCTAAGATTGGGGATGCCCATGGCACCCCAAGATAATCTAAGGACACCAAAAATCCAAAGCTTGGGGATGCCCAGGAAGGCATCCCCTCTTTCGTCCTCATCCATCGGTAAATTTACTTGGAACTATATTTTTATTCACCACATGATATGTGTTTTGCTTGGAGCGTCTTGTATGATTTGAGTATTTATTTGTTATTTTGCCACAATCATCCTTGCTGTACACACCTTTTGAGAGAGACACACATGATTCGGAATTTGTTAGAATACTCTATGTGCTTCACTCATATTCTTTGAGCTATATAATTTCGCTCTAGTGCTTCACTTATATCTTTTAGAGCACGGCGGTGGTTATATTTTATATAAATTGTTGAACTCTCATGCTTCACTTATATTATTTTGAGAGTCATAAACAGAATATTAATTTGCTTTAATCATGAAATTAATCTTCTATATTGAGTCCGTTAAATATCATGAGAAGTTAGATACTTGATAAGTGTTTTGAGATATAAAGGTGGTAATATTAGAGTGTGCTAGTTGAGTAATTGTGAAATTGAGAAATACTTGTGTTAAAGTTGACAAGTCCCGTAGCATGCACTTATGGTAAAAGTTGTGTAACAATTTTGACACATAGGTGTTCTTTTATTGCTTTCCTTATGAGTGGCGGTCGGGGACGAGCGATGGTCTTTTCCTACCAATCTATCCCTCTAGGGGCAAGCGTAGTAGTACTTTGCTTCGAGGGCTAATAAACGTTTGCAATAAGTATATGAGTAATGTGAGTCCATGTATTATACGCACTCTCAACCTTCCACAATTTTCTAGCCTCTACGGTACCGCGCATTGCCCTTTCTCACATTGAGAGTTGGTGCAAACTTCGCCGATGCATCCAAACCCCGTGATACGATACGCTCTATCGCACATAAGCCTCCTTATATCTTCCTTAAAACAGCCACCATACCTACCTGTTATGGCATTTTCATAGCCATTCCGAGGTATATTGCCATGCAAATTTCCACCGTTCCGTTTATCATGACACGTTTCATCATTGTCATATTGCTTTGCATGATCATGAAGTTGACATCGTATTTTGTGGCAAAGCCACTATTCATAATTCTTTCATACATGTCACTCTTGATTCATCGCATATCCCGGTACACCGCTGGAGGCATTCACATAGAGTCATATCTTGTTCTAAGTATTGAGTTGTAATTTTTGAGTTGTAAGTAATAAAAGTGTGATGATCATCATTATTAGAGCATTGTCCCATGTGAGTAAAGGATGATGGAGACTATGATTCCCCCACAAGTCGGGATGAGATTCCGGTCTAAATAAAAAAGAAAGAGGCCAAAGAAAAAAAAAGGCCCAAAAAATGAGAGAAAAAGAGAGAAGGGACAATGTTACTATCCTTTTCCATACTTGTGCTTCAAAGTAGCACCATGATTTTCATGATAGAGAGTCTCCTATGTTGTCACTTTCATATACTACTGGGAATTTTTCATCATAGAACTTGGCTTGTATATTCCAATGATGGGCTTCCTCAAAATGCCCTAGGTCTTCGTGAGCAAGCAAGTTGGATGCACACCCACTTAGTTTCTTTTGTTGAGCTTTCATATATTTATAGCTCTAGTGCATCCATTGCATGGCAATCCCTACTCCTCTCATTGACATCAATTGATGGGCATCTCCATAGCCTATTGATTAGCCGCGTCAATGGGAGACTTTCTACCTTTTTGTCTTCTCTCATAACCCCCATCATTATACTTTACTCCACCCATAGTACTATATCCATGGCTTGCGCTCATATATTGCGTAAGAGTTGAAAAGGCTGAAGCGCGTTAAAAGTATGAACCAATTGCTCGGCTTGTCATCGGGGTTATACATGATGAGAACGTTTGTGTGACAATATTGAAACATAGCCTAACTATATGATTTTGTAGGGATAATCTTTCTTTGGCTATGTTATTTTGATAAGACATAATTGCTTGGTTAGCATGTTTGAAGTATTATTGTTTTTATGTCAACATTAAACTTTTATCTTGAATCTTTCGGACCTAAATATTCATACCACAATAAGAAGGATTACATTAAGAAGTATGCCAAGAAGCATTCCACATCAAAAATTCTGTTTTTATCATTTACCTACTCGAGGACGAGCAGGAATTAAGCTTGGGGATGCTTGATACGTCTCCAACGTATCTATAATTTTTGATTGTTCCATGCTATTATATATTCTGTTTTGGATGTTTAATGGGCTTATTTATACACTTTTATATTATTTTTGGGACTAACCTATTAACTGGAGGCCCAGCCCAAATTGCTGCTTTTTTGCCTATTTCAGAGTTTCGCAGAAAAAGAATATCAAACAGAGTCCAAATGGAATGAAACCTTCGGGAACGTGATTTTCGGAACAAACGTGATCTAGAGGACTTGGAGTCCATGTAAAGTAATCAACGAGGAGAGCACGAGGCAAGGGGGCGCGCCTACCCTTCCCCCAGGCGCGCCCTCCACCCTCGGGGGACCCACGTTGCTCTACCGACGTACTTCTTCCTCCTATATATACCTACGTACCCCCAAACCATCAGAGGCATCAACAAAAACCTAATTCCACCGCCGCAACCTTCTGTACCCGTGAGATCCCATCTTGGGGCCTTTTCCGGCGTCCTGCCGGAGGGGGCATTGATCACAGAGGGCTTCTACATAAACACCATAGCCTCTCCGATGATGTGTGAGTAGTTTACCTCAGACCTTCGGGTCCATAGTTATTAGCTAGATGGCTTCTTCTCTCTCTTTGGATCTCAATACAAAGTTCTCCTTGATTCTCGTGGAGATCTATTCGATGTAATCTTCTTTTGCGGTGTGTTTGTCGAGACCGATGAATTGTGGGTTTATGATCAAGATTATCTATGAACAATATTTGAACCTTCTCTGAATTCTTTTATGTATGATTGGTTATCTTTGCAAGTCTCTTCGAATTATCAGTTTGGTTTGGCCTACTAGATTGATCTTTCTTGCAATGGGAGAAGTGCTTAGCTTTGGGTTCAATCTTGCGGTGTCCTTTCCCAGTGACAGCAGGGGCAGCAAGGCACGTATTGTATGGTTGCCATCAAGGATAACAAGATGGGGTTTATAACATATTGCATGAGTTTATCCGTCTACATCATGTCATCATACTTAAAGCATTACTCTGTTCTTATGAACTTAATACTCTAGATGCATGCTGGATAGCGGTCGATGTGTGGAGTAATAGTAGTAGATGCAGAATCGTTTCGGTCTACTTGTCACGGACGTGATGCCTATATACATGATCATACCTAGATATTCTCATAACTATGCTCAATTCTTTCAATTGCTCGATAGTAATTTGTTCACCCACTATAATACTTATGCTATCTTGAGAGAAGCCACTAGTGAAACCTATGGCCCCCGGGTCTATTCTCCATCATATTAATCTTCCAACACTTAGCTATTTCTGTTGCCTTTTATTTTACTTTGCATCTTCATTTCCCTTTATCATAAAAATACCAAAAATATTATCTTATCATATCTATCAGATCTCACTCTCGTAAGTGACCGTGAAGGGACTGACAACCCCTTTATCACGTTGGTTGCGAGGTTCTTATTTGTTTTGTGTTGGTGCGTGGGACTCGAGCGTAGCCTCCTACTGGATTGATACATTGGTTCTCAAAAACTGAGGGAAATACTTACGCTACTTTACTGCATCACCCTTTCCTCTTCAAGGGAAAAACCAACGCAGTGCTCAAGAGGTAGCAGTTTGGTACAGTACTTATAATAGTGATTTGTTTTCTTTTATTAACGGATCTCATGAAGGTTTTGTTGAGTTTTATGTGATTGAAGTTTTCAATTTTGGGTTATCTTACGATGGATGAAGGAATAAGGAGTAGAAGAGCCTAAGCTGGGGATGTCCCGGCATCACAAGCTATTATCCAAAAATGAGCAACCAACTAAGCTTGGGGATGATCCCGACTCTCTTTCTTCTAACGACCATCGGTATTTTACTCAAAGCTATATTTTTATTCGTCACATACTATGTGTTTTGCTTGGAGCATCTTGTATGATATGCGTCTTTGCTTGTTTTATTTTGTGTTTTAAGTCTTGATCCCTTGCTGGACACACCTATTTGGGAGAGCCAAAATTATGCCATGACTTGTTAGAATTGCTCTCTATGCTTCACTTAAATTTTTCATGAGCTATGGACTTGCTCTAGTGCTTCACTTATATCTTTTTTAGCATGGTGTGCTTTAGTATTTTTGAATAAATGCTCTCTTGCTTAACTTAGATTTGTTCGAGAGTTAGTAAAATTTCAAGAAATTCTCTCTTGCTTCACTTAAATTATTTTGAGAGAAAGAAAGAAAAATTATGCTCATGATCTTCACTTATATTTGTTTGAGCTTATGAAAAGTAACACATGAAAATTAGTCCCAAAGTGATAGATATCCAAGAAGGATATAAAAAACTTTCATGAAGATCATTGGACAAAATAAACTTGATTCGTAGTAATTGTTTTGAGATATGATGATGTGATATGTGAGTTATGTGGATGAGTAGTTATGCTTTAGTAAGAATATTGGTGTTAAGGTTTGTGATTCTCTATGCAAGCACGGAAGTCAAAAGTCATGCAATGAAATTATATCCTACTTGTGGTGCATTATTTGGTGTTATTTTTGCTTAATGCTTGCTTATGGGATTATCCGTTTCTTGGTTGGTCGCTTCTCAATCTTTTGCTAGCCTTCGTTTCGCACTAAGTATGATCTCTACTTGTGCATCCAAAAACCTTTAAACCAGTTTTGCCATATGAGTCCACTATATCTACCTATATGCGGTATTATTTTGCCGTCCTAAGCAAATTTGTATGTGCCATCTCTAATTTTCAAAATAAACTTCTCTTTTGTGTGTTCGTTTCGCTCGCGGAGCGGTGAGGGGTGGCTAATATTTTCCATGCTAGATGTGTTATTCCCATGATGAGTGTTTATTCACTTGTCATTGCATGAGAGTAAGGCAAAGGTATTAGGGATGCCCAGTCCCGAAATGAAAAATGAAATTACTTTATGTTGTCAAATAATAAATTCCTTGGAAAGTGTTGGTATGGAGGGCAACCGTGGATACGGCTAGCCATGGAAAGTGAAAGTATGGTTGAAAAAGGAATAAACTTTTTTTCTGTTTGGGAACAGCCTATGATATATCTAGCATGGAAATTGTTGGGAACTCTAAGTCGTTTTCATTGGTGGGATGGATACACCTCCCAAAATGTTTTTATCTCTAATTTTTTTGCTTTGAGCTCTGGCACATCTACAAATCCCTACTTCCCTCTGTGAAGGGCCTTTCTTTTACTTTATGCAATTTTTATTTTGAATTTGAGTCTCCATCTTCTCTTACAAAAGCACCAACTAGGAGACAATATGATCGTACTTAAGTATTGGGTGTAACTAATATGCGAGTATGTTTCATGAATGGATCAATGGTTGAGCATGATGGGCTAGGGATAACTTATTTTAGCATTGATATTTTGAAAGACATGGTTGCTTGTTGATATGCTTGAGTATTTAAACTATCATGTCAAAACTGGACTATTGCTTTGAATCACATAAAACTCCAAATGTCCATGCTATAAATAAAAGAATATGAGATGACATGTTACACAACATTCCACATCAAACATTCTCTTTTTATCACTTACCTACTCGAGGACGAGTAGGAGTTAAGCTTGGGGATGCTGATACGTCTCCAACGTATCTATAATTTTTTATTGTTCCATGTTGTTATATTATCAATCTTGGATGTTTTATAATCATTTTATAGTCATTTTATATCATTTTTTGGTACTAACCTATTAACATAGTGCCAAGTGCCAGTTACTATTTTCTGCATGTTTTTTACATCACATGAAATCAATATCAGACGGAGCACAAATGCAACAAAACTCAATGGAGATTTTTTTGGACCATAAGGAACATAATGGGCCCTGGCTGGACCTTGGGGGTGCTCCGAGGAGAGCACAACCCACCAGGGCGCGCCAGGAGGCTGAGGCGCGCCCTGGTGGGTTGTGCCCACCTCGGGTGCCCCCCGGACCGCCTCTTTACTCTATAACTACCCCAATATTCCCAAAACCCTAGGGGAGTCAATGAAATATTCATCCAGCTGCTGTAGAGTCTAGAACCACCAGATCCAATCTAGACACCATCTCGGATGGGGTTCACCACCTCCATTGGTGCCTCTCCGATGATGCGTGAGTAGTTCTTTGTAGACCTTCTGGTCCGTAGTTAGTAGCTAGATGGATTCATCTCCCTCTCTGAATTCGCATTAAAATGGTCCCTTGGAGATCCATATGATGTAACTCTTTTGCGTTGTGTTTGTTGGGATCGATGAACTTTGAGTTTATGATCAGATCTATCTTTTTATATCCATGAAAGTTATTTGAGTTTCTTTGATCTCTTATATGCATGATTTCTTATAGCCTCGTATTTCTTCTCTGATATTTGGGTTTTGTTTGGCCAACTTGATCTATTTATCTTGCAATGGGAAGAGGTTCTTTGTAGTGGGTTCGATCTTACGGTGCTTGATCCCAGTGACAGAAGGGGAACCGACACGTATGCATCATTGCTACTAAGGATAAAACGATGGGGTCTATCTCTACATAGATAGATCTTCTCTACATCACGTCAAAATAGATTACTCTGTTTTTCCATGAACTTAATACACTAGATGCATGCTGGATAGCGGTCGATGTGTGGAGTAATAGTAGTAGATGCAGGCAAGAGTCGGTCTACTAATCTTGGACGTGATGCTTGTATAATGATCATTGCCTGGTTATCATCATGAGTATTTGAAGTTCTATCAATTGCCCAACATTAATTTGTTCACCCACCATTTGCTATTTTTCTCGAGCGAAGCCACTAGTGAAACCTACGGCCCCCAGGTCTCTTTCTCATATATTTGCCTTTGCGATCTAATTTTCCTTTGCATTTATTTTCAGCTCTACTAAATCAAAAACACAAAGATACCTTGCTTCGTTTTATTTCTATTTATTTGATTTGGCGTTCGATCTATCAATCCACTACAATTTACCTCACGTCTGTTTGCCTATCTTGAGGCACCGTACCCCGGAAGGGATTGACAACCCCTTTAACACGTCGGATTGCGAGGATTTGTTATCTGTGTGCAGGGGCAGTTTACGTTGTGTTGCTTGGTTCTCCTACTGGTTCGGTAACCTTGGTTTCATATCTGAGGGAAACACCTACCGCCGCTATGCTGCATCATCCCTTCCTCTTTGGGGAAATATCGGTGTAGCTTCAAGCGACAACATGTGCTGAAATTTATTGTCACTTGTTACTATGGAAAATAATCCTTTGAGGGGTTTGTTAAGGGTATCTTCACCTTGACCGGAACCACAATTAGTTGCTCCTCAACCTACAGAACCTACTGAAAATATTTATTATGAAATTCCTTTGGGTATGATTGAGAAACTGCTAGCTAATCCTTATGTAGGAGATGGAACGTAACATCCCGATATGGACCTAATCTATGTGGATGAAGTTTGTGGATTATTTAAGTTTGCAGGTATACCCGAGGATGTTGTCAAGAAGAAAGTCTTTCCTTTATCTTTGAAGGGAAAGGCATTCACATGGTTTAGTCTATTGGATGATATTGGATCATGGAACTACAACCGACTGAAATTGGAATTTCATCAGAAGTTTTATCCTATGCATCTAGTTCATCGTGATCGGAATTATATATATAATTTTTGGCCTCGTGAAGGAGAAAGTATGGTTCAAGCTTGGGGGAGGCTTAAGTCAATGTTATATTCATGCCCCAACCATGAGCTCTCAAGAGAAATCATTATTCAAAAATTTTATGCTCGGCTTTCTCATAATGATCGATCCGTGCTCGATACTTCTTGTACTGGTTCCTATATGAAGAAAGATATTGAATTCAAATGGGATTTATTGGAAAGAATTAAACGCAACTCGTAAGATTGGGATCTGGACGGAGGTCAGGAGTCAGGTATAAACCTTAAGTTCAATTGTGTTAAATCTTTTATGGATACCGATGCTTTTCGTGATTTTAGCACAAAATATGGACTTGACACTGAGATAGTAGCTTCTTTCTGTGAATCTTTTGCTACTCATGTTGATCTCTGTCGGGGATATACCCCACGGTATGACCCGGCCGGATGGATGACCCGGCTAGGACTTGGCGTTTCACTAGTAACCCGCCGGAGGTTTGGCGACTTACGAGTCTGGCGGCTCACTGGTCTGACGACTCACGAGCCTCGCGACTCACGGATGGCCCCGATGGCAAGTCAAACGGACGACAAGGCCCAAGGCCCAGTAGGCCGGTTCATGTGATAGTGGGCTGACTTAAGAAGAAAGGTGTGAGGAATATTTCCCTTACAAGGAGTCAAGACCCGGACTTGTATCCGGCTTGTAGTAGAAGATAGGCTAGTCCTAGTCCTACTAGGACTCCACATGTAACCCGCCCCTCTAACTTATATAAAGAGGGGCAGGGCTCCCCAAAGAGGGGCAAGGAATAAGAAACAATCTCTAGGGGTAGACACAAAGAGCCGGTTTACGGCGACTCCCTCATGATCATAATGAGACCTAGCCACAAACAGCATGTAGGGCTATTACCGGATGATGTTTCCCGGGGCCCGAAGCTGTCTAAATCCTTGTCTTGTGCTGCGTCTCTCGATTCTGCTCAATCCCTCTCAAGCTACCACATAGATGCGTTGGCCTCGCGACTAAGTCCTGACACTAAGGACATCTGCCGTGACAAAATCACGACAGTTGGCGGCCACCGTGGGGCTTGCGCACGATGGTGATGAGTTCTTGGAGGGATATTTCCTAAGGGTCGAGAGGCTCACGATCGGTCGGATGAAGAAAAGCCGGTCAGAAGAATCTACATTGACTCCGTGTTCAGTCATCAGAAATCAGATCAATTCTCATCTCAAGATCAAGGACAAAGAAAATTCAGCAACAAGATCGATTTCCTCCTCCGCGACGGCCAACAGGATCGTCTAAAAAAAGAAGCGGACATGGCTGGTACAAGCAGGCAACGGTTTGGGTCCAATTCAGATTGAGAAGGAGAAAAGAAAAAAGTGCAACAACGACATCCATGCACGAGGATTTAGGAGTTCCTCTAGTTTAACCGGTTGTAGGTATGGCTATCCACGTGAAGGCCATTGTCCAGGAGTACTAGTTGTTCCATAGCTGACAACGATGCAGGAAATGATAGGGATCCAGTTTTTTTAAAAGGTTAAGCCGCCGAGCTAGTTACGACCCGACACGGAGACGGTGATGACTGAAAAATCAACAGCCACGACCCGGATTCGCCGACACCGAGCCGCAACAGATTTGGAGGCCACGGTCAACTCCCGTGCGGCAGAGAAATAAGGGGAGCAGCAGGAATTATGGGCGTGGATGATGCTGGCGTCTTGTGAATGAAGCAGATACAAGATCTATTTTTAAATCGCTGCACCCGGACAAACAACTCTGATGATCAGTTTAATGCACTGTTTGAGAAAAATATTATTCAAGAGCGGTGGTAGTAACGCTGTCCACATGCATCAAGTGGTAATGAATACTTGATATGCATCAGGCACATCCGCATGGATAGCAAGCATTCAAAAGCAATCATTACTCAAAAACAAAAGTGGGAAAAGACAAATGAAGATCCACGTTGGTGCTGGTACTACATCAGGCATGCGTCTCTCTGGCTGTCTTTGATTCGAGAACGTCCAACATTAATCCAGTATCGGCGTCTGCGTTCATCTGATAAAAAATATCAGGTGATATTCATCTAAATCTATTTCTAGTACATATTGTTTTTTGTCAAAGAACAATTACTTTGTCTTTATATTTTTATATATGCAGGACAATGATTCATCATTTGCTGTCGGACGGGTGTGCGCAAGCTGCCGCTCGTGCAATTCGATCTACTTCAACTCGCTAGGATCGCGCCCGCGATTGACTGGCCATCTGTGTCGCTTACCACGCCCGCGATTGACTCATCGTCTGCACCCGTGGCCAAGCCGTTTCCAACGCTGTTGCCGACTCTCCCCGTCCGCACCGGCTTACAACGCCATAGCCGACTCATCTGTCCGAGCCGCCTCTGATGCTGCGATTGTTTTACTATCCGCCCCGCGGTCTGGCCTATTCAACATGCTGGGTTGACTAACGGACACCGGTAAGGATCATAAAGTCTAAATACATCAGGTGATATCCGTCCAGACTATTTTAAATAGCCCATATTAAATTGTTTGAGAACAATTACTCTGGTCTATAATATTTTCTGTAGGACCATTATTCATTAAAAAGGGTGTCGCATAAGGGGTGCGCGCCAACGTCACGTTTGCACTAGTACTTGTTCATGCTGTGATGCTCGATGAATACATACCTTAATCTACATCAACCCGCCGGAGCCGCGTTGAGCCGCCGGGGTTATATTAAGTCGCCGGTCTACCTGGGCCGCAGGAACTATATTGAGTCGCTGGTCTGCCTGAGTCGCCTCTGACGCGGCATACAGATCATCTGTTATTCACAAAAATCAAGTGATATCTATCTGAACTTATCTTATTAAACACTTATTGTTTTTTGTCAAAAGAACAATTACTCTGCCCTGTAACATTTTTACACAGGACAATTGTTTATGCCATTATACCGCGGATGCACGTTCGGCTGTGCCGCACAGCTTCACGGACATGTGTGTTGCGGTCCATTTGGATCAACACGTCGACCGACTTGCCCGTTCGCGCCGCCTTACAACGCCACGGACGACTCGCTCGTCCGCTCTCGCGGCCGGTTCAGGCGTCCGCACCGGCTTACAACGAGGAGGATAACTTGCTCGTCCACACCGGCTTACAACACCGCGGCCGACTCATCTGTCTGCTTCCGCGGCCGACTCGGCCGTGATTGATTTCAGCATCACCATGGTGATCATCAACTCCGCGGTGATAATTACTGACCTGAACCATCAGGTGAAATTGATCCAGTATATTTTATATTATATATTGCTTTCTTTAAAAGAGAAATTACTCTGGCTTGCAAGTTCTCCAGTGCAGGAAAAGTTATATCACTGAGACGTTGAATGACTCGTACCGGTTTATATCACGGTCAAATATGAAGAATCTCAAGATAACTCCTCGAGTCGTCTTAAGACTCGGGGGCTACAATGACATGACTCGGCGAAATTGGCCGGTGTTAGTGAATTCAAGAACTCCGGGTCATTGGAGGGAAGGTAACCCGGTTCCGGAGGCTACCGCTATATTGGTGAAAAATTTCGCCGTCAGAAAATTTCCGGCTTAAAAAGAAGGATTCCGGTTTAAAATCCGGTTCAAGAGACATCTCTCTCCCACAAAGCACTGAAGCTCTTAACAGCCGGTTTAAAAACCGGTTCAAGGGAAATTTATTTACCACAAAGCTTTGAAGCTCTCAAATCCAGTTCAAATCCGGCTCAAGGTAAATATCATCCTCCCATTGAAGTTAAAGTGGCTGAACCTAATAAAGTTGAAGAAGAAACTATTATTTATAATGTTGATCCTATTGTTCCCACTACTTATATTGAGAAGCCACCATCCCCTATTAGAATAAAGGATCATGCTAAAGCTTCAACTGTGGTTCGTAAGAGTAGTACTAAAACACATACACCTTATGAACGAATTAAAGTTGAACCTAGTTTTGCTATGGTTAAAGATATCTTGGTTGATAATATTGATGGGCATGTTATTTATTTCTGTGATGAAGCTACTAGAATTGCTAAACCCGATACTAAAGACAAACATAGACCTGTTGTTGGCATGCCTGTTGTTTCTGTTAAAATAGGAGATCATTGTTATCATGGCTTATGTGACGTGGGTGCTAGTGTGAGTGCAATTCCTTATACCCTATATAAAGAAATTATGAATGATATTGCACCTGTTGAGATAGAGGATATTGATGTCACTATTAAGCTTGCTAATAGAGATACTATATCACCAACTGGGATTGTTAGAAATGTTGAAGTCTTGTGTGGGAAGATAAAATATCCTACTGATTTTCTTGTTCTTGCTTCCCCACAAGATAATTTTTGTCCCATTATATTTGGTAGACTCTTCTTGAATACGGTTAATGCTAGGATAGACTGCGAGAAAGACATTGTTACTGTTGGTTGCAGAGATATGCCTCATGATTTGAATTTCTCTAAATTTCGTAGACAACCACATGATAAAGAATTGCCTAATAAAGATGAAATTATTGGTCTTGCTTCTATTGCCATGCCTCCTTATGATCCTTTAGAACAATATTTGCTAGACCATGAAAATGATATGTTTATGAATGAAAGAAGGGAAATAGATGAAGTATTCTATAATCAGGAACCTATTTTGAAACACAATTTGCCTGTTGAAATCCTTGGGGATCCTCCTCCACCTAAGGGTGATCCCGTGTTTGAACTTAAACAATTACCTGATACTCTGAAATATGCTTATCTCGATTAAAAGAAGATATATCATGTTATTATTAGTGCTAACCTTTCAGAGCATGAAGAAAAGAAATTGTTGAAAACTCTGAAGAAGCACCGTGCCGCTATTGGATATACTCTTGATGATATGAAGGGCATTAGTCCCATTTTATGTCAGCACAAAATTAAATTGGAGAAAGACGCTAAACTTGTTGTTGATCATCAACGACGGTTAAATCCTAAGATGAAAGAAGTGGTAAGGAATGAAATACTAAAGCTTTTGGAGGCAGGTAAAATTTATCCTATTGCTGATAGTCAATGGGTAAGTCATGTTCATTGTGTCCCTAAAAAGGGAGGTATTACTGTTGTTCCTAATGATAAGAATGAGTTGATCCCTCAAAGAATTGTTACAAGTTATAGAATGGTAATTGATTTCCCCAAATTGAATAAAGCTACTATAAAAGATCATTACCCTCTGCCTTTTATCGATCAAATGCTAGAAATATTATCCAAACATACTCATTTTTGCTTTCTAGATGGTTATTCTGGTTTCTCTCAAATACATGTATCAAAAGAAGATCAAGAGAAAACCACTTTCACTTGTCCTTTCGGTACCTTTGCTTAAGATGCATGCATTTCCGTTTATGTAATGCACCTGCTACCTTTAAAAGATGCATGACTGCTATATTCTCATTTTTTTGTGAAAAGATTGTTGAGGTTTTCATGGATGATTTCTTCGTTTACGGAACTTCTTTTGATGATTGCTTAAGCAACCTTGATCGATTTTTGCAGAGATGTGAAGAAACTAATCTTATCTTGAATTGGGAGAAGTTTCACTTTATGGTTAATGAAGGTATTGTCTTGGGGCATAAAGTTTCTGAAAGAGGTATTGAAGTTGATAAAGCTAAAGTGGATGCTATTGAAAAGATGTCGTGTCCTAAAGATATCAAAGGTATAAGAAGTTTCCTTGGTCATGTTGGTTCCTATAGGAGGTTTATTAAAGACTTCTCTAAAATTTCTAGACCTCTCACTAATCTCTTGCAAAAAATATGTTCCTTTTGTTTTCGATGATGATTGTGTAGAAGCATTTGAAATACTTAAGAAAACCTTGATTTCTGCTCCTATTGTTCAGCCACCTGATTGGAACCTACCCTTTGAAATTATGTGTGATGCTAGTGACTATTGTTGGTGTTGTTCTAGGACAAAGAGTTGATAAGAAATTAAATGTTATTCAATATGCTAGTAAAACTCTAGACAGTGCCCAGAGAAATTATGCTACTACTAAAAAAGAATTTTTAGCAGTTGTATTTGCACGTGATAAGTTCAGACATTATATTGTTGACTCCAAAGTAATTGTTCACACCGATCATGCTGCCATTAATATCTTATGGAAAAGAAAGATGCTAAACCTAGACTTATTAGATGGGTTCTCTTCCTACAAGAATTTGATTTGCATATTGTTGATAGAAAGGGAGCTGAGAACCCCATTGCAAACAACTTGTCTAGGTTAGAGAATGTTCTTGATGACCCACTACCTATTGATGATAGCTTTCCTGATGAGCAATTAAATGTCATAAATGCTTCTCGTAATGCTCCATGGCATGCTAATTATGCTAATTATATTGTTGCTAAATTTATACCACCTAGTTTCACATACCAGCAAAAGAAAAAGTTTTTCTACGATTTAAGACATTACTTCTGGGATGTACCACACCTTTATAAAGGAGTAGATGGTGTTATTAGACGTTGTGTACCTGAGCATGAACAGAAACAGGTCCTACGGAAGTGCCACTCCGAGTCTTATGGAGGACACCACGCTGGAGATAGAACTGCACATAAGGTATTGCAATCTGGGTTCTATTGGCCCACTCTCTTTAAAGATGCCCGTAAGTTTGTCTTGTGATGAATGCCAAAGAATTGGTAATATTAGTAGATGTCAGGAAATGCCTAGGAATTATTCACTTGTTATTGAACCATTTGATGTTTGGGGTTTTGATAATATGGGACCTTTTCCTTCCTCTAATGGGTATACACATATTCTAGTTGTTGTTGATTACGTTACTAAGTGGGTAGAGGCTATTCCAACTAGTAGTGCTGATCATAACACTCCTGTTAAGATGCTTAAAGAAGTTATTTTCCTGAGGTTTGGAGTCCCTAAATATTTAATGACTGATGGTGGTTCACATTTCATTCATGGTGCTTTCCGAAAAATGCTTGCTAAGTATGACGTTAATCACAGAATTGCATCTCCATATCATCCTCAGTCTAGTGGTCTAGTAGAATTGAGCAATAGAGAGATTAAATTAATTTTGCAAAAGACTGTTAATAGATCTAGAAAGAATTGGTCTAAGAAACTTGATGATGCTTTGTGGGCTTATAGAACTGCATATAAGAATCCTATGGGTATGTCTCCTTATAAAATGGTTTATGGAAAATCATGTCACTTACCTCTTGAGATAGAACATAAGGCATATTGGGCTATTAAAGAGCTCAACTATGATTTTAAACTCGCCGATGAGAAGAGGTTATTTGACATTAGCTCACTTGACGAATGGAGAACCCAAGCATATGAGAATGCTAAGTTGTTTAAAGAAAAAGTTAAAAGATGGCATTACAAAAGGATACAAAAGCGTGAGTTCAATGTAGGTGATCATGTTTTGCTATACAACTCTCGTTTAAGATTTTTTGCAGGAAAACTTCTCTCTAAATGGGAAGGCCCTTACATCATCGAGGAGGTCTATCGCTCTGGTGCCATAAAAATTAACAATGCCGCAGGTAAAAATCCGAAGGTGGTAAACGGTTAAAGACTTAAACATTATATCTCAGGTACTCCCATAAATGTTGAGACCAATATAATTGATACCATAACCCCAGAGGAGTACATAAGGCACACTTTCCAGAATGTTTCAGACTCTGAAAAGGAATAGGTATGTGGTGTGGTAAGTAAACCGACTCCAAAACGTTTCCAATGATAAAATTTCTCTGTTTTGGAATATTTAAAAATTAGGAAAATTAAAAGTAGTCCGAAAGAGACACGAGGCCACCACAAGGGTGGAGGGCGCGCTGTAACACCCCCAGCGTCATGCTACAGTACCCTCTGTGATTAAAGCTGTTCATTTTGCTAAACAGTGCTTGATCACCTCCGATTCAAATATCATTTGAAATTCCACTTTGTAATAGAATTCAATTTGCAAGTGAGATATGGAGTTGCACCAAAGTTGCTACAAAATAGTTCATCATTTAGCCAAAATTCCATAACATTTAATTGTTAAGGAGAACAACATCACCTAAGCGCTAAGATGGATCAGCAATTATTACAATGCAATTTCAGCATTTTAAAGTGCTATCTTATTTGCGAAAAATGCAAATGGATTCCTCTGGCCTCCAAACTTTTGTGGCCTTTGCCTAAAAAATGCAAACTATTTAATAGGCTATGTCCCACATTTTTCTCAGCTCTTTTGGTTACCCTAAATAGTAATTTTCTATCTCTGTTTTTTTAAAGAAAAAAAAAAGAGAAAGGGCCAACACCCTCCCCCCTTTGGGCCGACCGCCCAGCCAGCAACAGCCACGAGGCCGGCCTGCACCGTCGCCCAGCCTACATCCCCTCGGTCCATCCATAAACCCTAACCCCACTCTCCCACGATCCCCCCACTTCCCCGATCCCATCTCCATCTCCCGATATGGATTGGCCCCCTCCCCGACATCATCGCCTCGCTGCCGCCCGATGCCACCATCTACGTCTACGGCGCCCCGCCACCTTGTCTCCGTCGCCGGACCTCGCCGTCATCGCGCCACCACGCCCTGGAACCGCCCCGACGCCGTTGCTCGTCGCCTCACCAATCTAGTCGCGGCCGCCCGGTTCGCCACCTCGCCGGACTGCCTCCCCGCCATCCTCTACGCCGTCGCCTCCTCCCCTGTGTCGGCCGTCCCCGTCCTCCTCCCCAAAGGCTCCATCGAGCCTCGCCGCCCGTTCCCCTGCAACGTGGGGTGAGGACCTCCTCCGCCTTTCCCTCTGCCCTCTGTTAAGACGACCACCGCGCCCGCGGTCGCGTCCAACTTCGCCGCCATCGGCCCGTCCCCGCCACGTGACGTCGCGCCGTGGCGCAGCTCTGCTCCTGCTCCCCCGGTAGCGCACTACGGTCACCACGCGCGCGTTTCCTGCCCGCGACCTCGTGCTGCAGCCCGCGTGGCCTCGCTGCCGCCCGGCGCCTGCGCCGCACTGCCACCGCCCCTCACCTTGTTGTCCCCACTCCGGTCGGCTGCGCCCACCCTGCCGTGGCCGTCGGCCAGCCAGCACGCGCCCGGGTCCGGTGACCTGGCACCCACAGCCTCGTTCGGGTGCCCCAAGGCACCCGAGAACCGCGCCTACCCCGCTAAGGCCCCCAGGGCCTATGACAAGGGGGCCCCGCCCCAGAACATTTTTTATAAAAAAGGGAATTAAAAATAATAATAATAATAACAATATTAATTAGTTAATCAATTAATTAACTTAATTAATTCTGATTAATTAACCTAATCAGTTAGTTAACTAATTAATCATGATTAGCTTGTCTAGCCAATGACAAACGAGACCCACACGTTTGTTGACCCAGTCAACAGGCGGTTGACTGCTGACATCATGTTGACATCATGCTGACGTCATATTTAGTTTTCCTGATTAAATTAATTCTGTTATTCCTAAAATTGAAATAAAACTTTAAAAATTAATATAAAATAAACCGTAACTCCGATGAAAATGTTTTCTATATGAAAGTTGCTTAGAAAAATCCAACGAATCCGAATACGTGGCCCGTTCATCTGTCAGATGCCTCTAACTATCTGAACATGGAACATTCCCCCTCCGGTTATCTGTTTGACACAGGTCCGGAACTGGGAATACATTCCCGGTTGAATTCCCCCTTCACCTATATCGTGTAGCCATACATTATGTCACACCCAGCACAACTTATTGCCACGTTATGCTTTGTGATGCTATATTTGCTTTATATTTACTGTTTCTTCCCCTTCTTCTCTCCGGTAGACCCTGAGACCGATGCTGCCCCTGTGATCGACTACGTCGACGACGACCCCTCCTTGCGAGCAACCAGGCAAGCCCCTTTGATCATCCCGATATCGCCCATTCCATTCTCTCATGCTTGCATTAGATTTTGCTACTGTTATCGATTGCTCCTATTCTGATGCATAGCCTATTTTTGTATCTGTTGTTGTACCTTACCTGCTTATCCTAAACTGCTTAGTATAGGTTGGTTAGAGATCCATCGATGACCCCACTTTGTCCCGACGCCTTGCTGGATTATCAGAAGACCCGATCAACGGGATCGAAGACCAGACCCCGACACCTCACGTCACATCACGCCCCTTCGTTGCTCGACTCTGCAGAGTTACCATCGAGTGCCGAGGGTGGAACCTCATACATCACTCCTGATGAGATCTCTGTAGAGTAGTTATTCGGTCTTGGTCATCGAGGGTGATTTCCTCCTTAACCACTTCCGATACGACTCTATCGTGCAACCCCTCAAGTGTGAACCTCGAGGGTGATTCCTCTTACGTTCACCTTGATGATTACATCTAGTGGAATTCATCGGGGGTGATTCCTCGGGTTTTCCCCTTGATGTTTGGACACATGGATACTTGGACTTTACCACTGTTACTTGGAAAGACGGGTCGACCCTGAGGGGTACCAGCGAGCTTAATTGCAGTGATGTGGAGACAGGTTGACTGGAGGGTGCCCGCGAGATAATTACGAGGCGTGGCGGGCATTCCTAGCCTTTGCCGCAAGTCCTCGAGGCGGGCAACGGGTCACATCTTCGTGAGTCTCGCTTGTTACCGCGTTCCTAATCCACTACGATTTGGATATTTGATCCAAGGGCATCGGCCCGATAGCACTAACCATCACGTGGGCATAGTATGGGCATTCTGCGTCGTATGCATCCGCCGAAGCTTAATAGGCGTCGGCGAGCGGCGCGCGCGGGTTGGACTGGTAGCTCCTGCCTTTTTAGGGAGGTAGCTAGGTCTGCTCACCGGCAGCTGGTTATAGCGTCTTGCAGGAGTTCGGGAGATGGCCCATGACCCCGGGGCATAGGTTTAGTCCGGCGTGCTGGCCTCTCTATTAAGCCTAGGTCGGGTTGCGGCGTATTGTTTGGCCGAGGCGGGCATGACCCAGAAAGTTTGTCCGCCGGAGTTAATCGGCGTGGTGGGTAAGTTGGTGCGCCTGCAGGGAAGAAAATATCTATCGATAGCCTGTCCCACGATAGCGGACACTTGGAGTTGTATCGATCGATACAACTAGAACTGGATACTTGTGATGAGAATTGGATGGTGATGAGAACTGGATTGTGATGATAACTGGATAGTATGGCTCTGGGATTTCTTTCTCACAGGGAGTCGAGAAAGGATCTCCGGCCGAGGTTGATAACACTACTACTACTTTACTTTATGCTACTCTACTCCTTCGGTTGCTGCAAGATGGTGGTTTCGGAAGATGCTAGTCTTCGATAGGACTAGGCCTTCTCTCTATTCTCGCATTTCGCAGCCCAGTCCACATATCTGACCTTCCTTTGATGATGTTGCATATGTAGTGTAGATCCTTGCTTGCGAATACTTTGGATGAGTACTCACGGTTGCTTTGCTTCCCCTTTTCCCCCTTCTTTCTTCTTTCTGGTTGTCGCAACCAGATGGTGGAGCCCAGGATCCAGACGACACCACCGGCGACTACTACTACCCCGAGGGTACCTACTACTACGTGGAGACCGTCGACGACCAGGAGTAGTTAGGAGGCTCCCAGGAAGGAGGCTTTGCCTTTTCGATCGTTGTTGCTTTTGTGCTAGCCTTCTTAAGGCAAACTTGTCTAACTTATGTCTGTACTCAGATATTGTTGCTTCCGCTGACTCTTGTGTATTCGAGCTTATGTATTCAAGCCCTCGAGGCCCCTGGCTTGTAACATAAAGCTTGTATTATTTTAATTTGTGTGTAGAGTTGTGTTGTGATATCTTCCCGTGAGTCCTTGATCTTGATCGTACACATTTGCGTGTATGATTAGTGTACGATTGAATCGAGGGCGTCACACGCGCCCTACCCCCTGGGCGCGCCCCCCGACCTTGTGGCTACCTCGTGTGCCCTCCGGACTCTGTTTTCATGCAGAATACTTCTTTTGGTCGGTAAAAATTCATTTCATATTCTCCCGAAGGTTTTGACCACCGTACCATGCAAAAATCTCCTATTTTTGTTTCGAGCCTGTTTTTCTGACAGATCTAGATCACCATGACGTCTCCAAACGCCCCCAATGACAAGCTTTTCGAGAAGGTCATCAACCCCTACCTTGCGGAGGTGCTGTGACACCCTCAAGCCATTGAGATGCGTGAGGGGGTGTTGCACATCCGTGATGTTGAGGGACCGAAGAAGACCGGAAGCGTGGAGGCAAGACTTGAAGCAATGGAGCAACAAGTTTTCAAGTGTCAAGGGATGGTGGAACGCGGACTCAACGCCAACCACATGATGATCACGGAGTTCACCAACATGCACAAGCTGGACCCCAAGAGCATTGAGGAGGCCATCTTCAGGATTCATGAGAAAATCGAGCATCTCCAAGCCCAGATCTATGACCTGCAAAACCAAAACTGTGAGTATGAATATAGATTCAAGAGGATGAGTTTGGCTGCAGATTCAAGGATCTCAGAGACCCACACATCTTTCTTTGATGGTGAGCCTATGCCTTGGAAGATGGAAGACAAGCCTGCTTCATCAACAACTCCTTCATCACCACCTCCGAAGAAAGAGATCTAAATACATGGGTATGGGCACTCCCCTTGGCAACTGCCAAGCTTGGGGGAGTGCCCCGGTATCGTATCACCATCACCTGTTTATCTTTATTGTTTTTCTTAGTTCGATCTTTTTGCATATATCTTGATCTAGTAGAATAAAGCTCTTAGTATGATCTAGTTTGAGTTTTGCTTTATGATCCCTCTATGTAATCGATTCCGTGAGCTATATAATAAACAGTAGTTTTGAGAGAAGGGCTTTGCTTTCATGCTATGATTTTGAGGGAATTAAATAAAAGAAAGAAAGAAAGAAGGAAATAAAAAGATCATATATTGATCTTATGGAGAGTAATGACTTCACATATAAAGAGTATGATGAATGAAATTTGTTGATACTTGACAAACATAGTTTTGGTCATTGTTGCAATTAATAGGAAGTAATAAAGAAAGAGAGGCCTCACATATAAATATACTATCTTGGACATCTTTTATAATTGTGAGCACTCATTAAAATATGACATGCTAAAAGGTTGATGTTGGACAAGGAAGACAACATAATGAGTTATGTTTTCTTATATCCGAATAGAAGTTATATTGTTTTGGATCATCCAACATGTTGAGCTTGCCTTTCCCCCTCATGCTAGCCAAATTCTTCGCACCAAGTAGAGATACTACTTGTGCTTCCTAACATCCCTAAACCTAGTTTTGCCATGAGAGTCCACCATACCTACCTATGGATTGAGTAAGATCCTTCAAGTAAGTTGTCATCGGTGCAAGCAATAAAAATTGCTCTTTAATTTGCATGATCTATTAGTGTGAAGAAAATAAGCTTTATACGAGCTTGTGATATAGAAGAAATAAAAGCGTCGGATGATGACCCACAAGTATAGGGGATCTATCGTAGTCCTTTCGATAAGTAAGAGTGTCGAACCCAACGAGGAGCAGAAGGAAATGATAAGCGGTTTTCAGCAAGGTATTCTCTGCAAGCACTGAAATTATAGGTAACTGATAGTTTTGTGATAAGGTAATTTGTAACGAGCAACAAGTAACAAAGTAAATAAAGTGCAACAAGATGGCCCAATCCTTTTTGTAGCAAAGGACAAGCCTGGACAATTTCTTATATGAAGAAAAATGCTCCCGAGGACACATGGGAATTATCGTCAAGCTAGTTTTCATCACGTTCATATGATTCACGTTCGGTATTTTGATAATTTGATATGTGGGTGGACCAGTGCTTGGGTGTTGTCCTTACTTGGACAAGCATCCCACTTATGACTAACTCCCATTGCAAGCATCCGCAACTACACAAGAAGTATTAAGGTAAACCTAACCATAGCATGAAACATATGGATCCAAATCAGCCCCTTATGAAGCAACGCATAAACTAGGGTTTAAGCTTCTGTCACTCTAGCAACCCATCATCTACTTATTACTTCCCAATGCCTTCCTATAGGCCCAAATAATGGTGAAGTTTCATGTAGTCAACGTTCACATGACACCACTAGAGGAGAGACAACATACATCTCATCAAAATATCGAACGAATACCAAATTCACATGACTACTAATAGCAAGACTTCTCCCATGTCCTCAGGAACAAACGTAACTACTCACAAAGCATATTCATGTTCATAATCAGAGGAGTATTAATATGCATAAAGGATCTGAACATATGATCTTTCACCAAATAAACCAACTAGCATCAACTACAAGGAGTAATCAACACTACTAGCAACCTACAAGTACCAATCTTAGACTTAGAGACAAGAATTGGATACAAGAGATGAACTAGGGTTTGAGAGGAGATGGTGTTGGTGAAGATGATGATGGAGATTGGCCCCCTCCCGATGAGGAGCATTGGTGATGACGATGGCGATGATTTCCCCCTCCCGGAGGGAAGTGTCCCTGGCAGAACAGCTCCGCCAGAGCCCTAGATTGGTTCCGCCCAGGTTCCGCCTCGTGGCTGCGGAGTCTTGTCCCGAAAGCTTTCTTATGATTTTTCTTCGGACGAAAGACTTCATATAGCAGAAGATGGGCACCGGAGGGCCACCAGGGGGCCCACGAGGCAGGGGGCGCGCCCAGGAGGGTAGGGCGCGCCCCACCCTCATGGCCAGGGTGTGGGCCCCCTCTGGTATTTTCTTCGCTCAGTATTTTTTATTATTTCCAAAAATAACTTCCGTGGAGTTTCAGGACTTTTGGAGTTGTGCAGAATAGGTCTCTAATATTTGCTCCTTTTCCAGCCCAGAATTCCAGCTGCCGGCATTCTCCCTCTTCATGTAAACCTTGTAAAATAAGAGAGAATAGGCATAAGTATTGTTACATAATGTGTAATGCAATATATATCGATATAAAAGCATGATGCAAAATGGACGTATCAACGGACTGCATAATAAAGGTCTTTATCACAAGTGGCAATATAAAGTGACGTTCTTTTCCATTAAGATTTTGTGCATCCAACCATAAAAGCGCATGACAACCTCCGCTTCCCTCTGCGAAGGGCCTATCTTTTATTTTTACCTCCTACCCTTATGCAAGAGTCAAGGTGATCATCACCTTTCCTTTTTACACCTTTTCCTTTGGCAAGCTATATGTGTTGGAGAGATCCAGATATATATATCCACTCGGATGTAGGTTTTCATAAAGTATTATTGTTGACATTACCCTTGAGGTAAGAGGTTGGGAGGCAAAAATATAAGCCCCTATCTTTCTTTGTGTCCAATTGAAACTTTGTACCCATAAGTATCGCGTGAGTGTTAGCAATTGTGAAAGATTATATGATAGTTGAGCATGTGGACTTGCTGAAAAGCTCTTAAATTGATTCTTTCCGATGTTATGACAAATTGCAATTGCTTGAATGACTGAGATCATAGTTTTTTAGCTTTCAACAAAGTTTCTGATTCGTACTTCGCCTTGTGAATGAATTGTTATTTTATCATAAGAAATTATATGGCATTATATGTTGCTGTTACAAAGATGATCATGATGCCCTCATGTCTGTATTTTATTTTTATCGACACCTCTGTTGGGGAACGTAGTAATTTCAAAAAAATTCCTACGCACACGCAAGATCATGGTGATGGCATAGCAACGAGAGGGAGAGTGTACGTCACGTACCCTCGTGAGACCGTGGCGGAAGCGTTATAACAACGCGGTTGATGTAGTCGATGCGTCTTCACGATCCGACCGATCCAAGTACCCAACGTCACGGCACCTCCGAGTTCAGCACACGTTCAGCTCGATGGCGATCCCGTGCTCCGATCCAGCAAAGCGTCGGGGATGAGTTTCACAAGACGACGGCGTGGTGGCGATGATGATGCTTCACCGGCGCGAGGCTTCGCCTAAGCTCATGACGATATGACCGAGGTGGAATATGGTGGAGGGGGGCACCGCACACGACTAAGAACGATCACGTAGATCAACTTGTGTGTCATGGGGTGCCCCCTGCCCCCGTATATAAAGGAGCAAGGGGGGGGTGCGGCCGGCCCTAGGGAGGCGCGCCTGGAGGAGTCCTACTCCCACCGGGAGTAGGACTCCCCCTTCCTAGTTGGATTAGGTCTTGGGGAGGGAAGAGGGAAGAGCGCGCCCCTTCTCCTGTCCTATTCGTACTAGGGGGGGGGGCGCGGCCTGCCCTGGCGGCCCTTCCTCTTCTCCCTTATGACCCATCAAGGCCCATTGACCCCGGGGTTCCAGTAACACCCGGTGTTCGGTAAAATCCTGTTTTCATCCGGAACCTTTCCAAGTCAAACATAGGCTTCCAATATATCAATCTTTATGTCTCGACCATTTCGAGACTCCTCGTCATGTCCGTGATCACATCCGGAGTCGAACAACCTTGGTACATCAAAACTTATAAACACATAATAAAGCGTCCTCGAAACATTAGCGTGCGGACCCTACGGGTTCGAGAACTATGTAGACATGACCTAGAACCATTCTCGGTCAATAACCAATAGCGGAACCTGGATGCCCATATTGGTTCCTACATATTCTCGAAGATCTTTATCGGTCAACCCGCATAACGACATCGTTGTTCCCTTTGTCATCGGTATGTTACTTACCCGAGATTCGATCGTCGGTATCAATACCTAGTTCAATCTCGTTACGGCAAGTCTCTTTACTCGTTCCGTAATACATCATCTCACAACTAACTTATTAGTTGCAATGCTTGCAAGGCTTTATGTGATGTGTATTACCGAGAGGACCAGAGATACCTCTCCGACAATCGGAGTGACAAAACCTAATCTCAAATCGCCAACCCAACATGTACCTTTGGAGACACCTGTAGTACTCCTTTATAATCACCCGATTCGTTGTGGACGTTTGGTAGCACCAAAGTGTTCCTCCGTAAGCAGGAGTTGCATAATCTCATAGTTACAGGAACATGTATAAGTCATGAAGAAAGCAATAGCAATATACTAAGCGATCAAGTGCTAGGCTAACGGAATGGGTCATGTCAATCACATCATTCTCCTAATGATGTGATCCCATTAATCAAATAACAACACATGTCTATGGTTAGGAAACATAACCATCTTTGATTAATGAGCTAGTCAAGTAGAGGCATACTAGTGACTATATGTTTGTCTATGTATTCACACATGTATCATGTTTCCGGTTAATACAATTCTAGCATGAATAATAAACATTTATCATGAAATAAGGAAATAAATAATAACTTTATTATTGCCTCTAGGGCATATTTCCTTCAGTCTCCCACTTGCACTAGAGTCAATAATCTAGTTCACATCATCATGTGATTCAACATTAATATTCACATCGTATGTGATTAACACCCATAGTTCACATCGTCATGTGACCAACACCCAAAGGGTTTACTAGAGTCAATAATCTAGTTCACATCGCTATGTGATTAACACCCAAAGAGTACTAAGGGATGATCATGTTTTGCTCGTGAGAGAAGCTTAGTCAGCAGGGTCTGTCACATTCGAGCCGTATGTATTTTGCAAATATTCTATGTCTACAATGCTCTTGCGGGGCTACTCTAGCTAATTGTTCCCACTTACAATATGTATCCAGATTGAGACTTAGAGTCATCGGATCGGTGTAAAAAGCTTGCATCGATGTAACTCTTTACGATGGGCTCTTTTATCACCTCCATAATCGAGAAATATTTCCTTAGTCCTCACTAAGGATGTTCTTGACCAATGTCCGATGATCTACTCCTAGATCACTATTGTACTCCTTGCCAAATTCAGAGCAAGGTATACAATAGGTCTGGTACATAGCATAGCATACTTTATAGAACCTATGACTGAGGCATAGGGAATGACTTTCATTCTCTTTTCTATTTTCTGCTGTGGTCAGGATTTGAGTCTTACTCAATTTCACACCATTGCAACACAGGCAAGAACTTTTCTTTGACTGTTCCATTTTGAACTACTTCAAAATCTTGTCAAGGTATGTACTCATTGAAAAACTTATCAAGCGTCTTGATCTATCTCTACAGATCTTGATGCTCAATATGTAAGCAGCTTTACCGAGGTCCTTCCTTGAAAAACTCCTTTCAAATACTCCTTTATGCTTTGCAGAATAATTCCACATTATTTCCGATCAACAATATGTCATACATATACTTATCAGAAATGCTGTAGTGCTCCCACTCACTTTCTTGTAAATACAGGCTTCTCCAAAAGTCTGTATAAAACTATATGCTTTGATCAACTTATCAAAGTGTATATTCCAACTCTGAGATGCTTGCACCAGTCCATAGATGGATCGCTGAAGCTTGCACATTTTGTTAGCTCCTTTAGGATTGACAAAACCTTCTGGTTGTATCATATACAACTCTTCTTTAATAAATTTAAAGAATGTAGTTTTGACATCCATTTGCCAGATTTCATAAAATGTGGCAATTGCTAACATGATTCGGACAGACTTAAGCATCGCTACAGTTGAGAAAATCTCATTGTAGTCAACACCTTGAACTTGTCGAAAACCTTTTTGTGACAAGTCGAGCTTTGTAGATAGTAACACTACTATCAGTGTCCGTCTTCCTCTTGAAGATCCATTTATTTAACATGGCTTGCTGATCATCGAGCAAGTCAATCAAAGTCCATACTTTGTTCTCATACATGGATCCTATCTCAGATTTCATGGCCTCAAACCATTTCGCGGAATCTGGGCTCATCATCGCTTCCTCATATTTCGTAGGTTCATCATGGTCAAGTAACATGACTTCCAGAACATGATTACCGTACCACTCTGGTGCGGATCTTACTCCGGAAGACCTACGAGGTTTGGTAGCAACTTGATCTGAAGTTTCATGATCATCATCATTAACTTCCTTACTAATTGGTGTAGGAATCACTGAAACTGATTTACGTGATGAACTACTTTCCAATAAGGAGAAGGTACAATTACCTTATCAAGTTCTACTTTCCTCCTACTCACTTCTTTCGAGAGAAAACTCCTTCTCTAGAAAGGATCCATCTTAGCAACGAATGTTTTGCCTTTAGACCTGTGATAGAAGGTGTACCCAACAGTTTCCTTTGGGTATTCTATGAAGACGCACTTCTCGATTTGGGTTCGAGCTTATCGGTGAAAACTTTTCACATAAGCATCACAACTCCAAACTTTAAGAAACGATAGCTTAGGTTTACTGCTAAACCATAGTTCATACGGTGTCATCTCAACGGATTTAGATGGTGCCCTATTAAACGTGAATGCAGCTGCCTCTAATGCATAACCCAAAACGATGGTGGTAAATTAGTAAGATACATCATAGATCGCACCCTATCCAATAAAGTGCGGTTACGACATTCGGACACACCATTATGTTGTGGTGTTCCATGTGGCGTGAGCTGTGAAACTATTCCACTTTGTTTTAATTGAAGACCAAACTCGTAACTCAAATATTTTTCCTCTGCGATCATATCGTAGAAACTTTTATTTTCTTGTTACGATGATTCTTCACTTCACTCTGTAATTCTTTGAACTTTTCAAATGTTTCAGACTTGTGTTTCATCAAGTAGATATACCCATATCTGCTCAAATCATCTGTGAAGGTCAGAAAATAACGATACTTGCCACGAGCATCAACACTCATTGGATCGCATACATCAGTATGTATTATTTCCAATAAGTCATTTGCTCGCTCCATTGTTCCGGAGAACAGAGTCTTTAGTCATCTTGCCCATAAGGCATGGTTCGCAAGCATCAAGTGATTCATAATCAAGTGATTCCAAAATCCCATTAGCATGGAGTTTCTTCATCGCTTTACATAATATGACCTAAGCGGCGATTGCCACAAATGAGTTGCACTATCATTATTAACTTTGCATCTTTTGGCATCAATATTATGAATATGTGTATCACTACGATCGAGATCCAACAAACTATTTTATTGGGTGTATGACCATTGAAGGTTTTATTCATGTAAACAGAACAACAATTATTCTTTGACTTTAAATGAATAACCGTATTACAATAAACATGATCAAATCATATTTATGCTCAATGCAAACGCCTAATAACATTTATTTAGGTTTAACACTAATCCCGAAAGTATAGGGAGTGTGCGATGATGATCATATCAATCTTGGAACTACTTCCAACACTCATCATCACTTCCCTTCAACTAGTTTCATTTATTACGTAACTCTGTTTGAGTTACTAATCTTAGCAACTGAACAAGTATCAAATACTCAGGGCTACTATAAACACTAGTAAGGTACACGTCAATAACTTGTATATCGAATATACCCTTGTTCACTTTGCCATCCTTCTTATCCACCAAATATTCAGGGTATTTCCGTTTCCAGTGACCATTTCCTTTGCAGTGTAAGCACTCAGTTTCAGGCTTTGGTTTAGCTTTGGGCTTCTTCGTGGGAGTGACAACTTGCTTGTCATTCTACTTGAAGTTCCCTTTCTTTCCCTTTACCCTTTTTCTTGAAACTAGTGATCTTGTCAACCATCAACACTTGATGCTCTTTCTTGATTTCTACCTTCGTCGATTTCAACATCACGAAGAGCTCGGGAATCTTTTTCTTCATCCCTTGCATACTATAGTTCATCACGAAGTTCTAGTAACTTAGTGATGGTGACTAGAGAATTCTGTCAATCACTATCTTATCTGGAAGATTAACTCCCACTTGATTCAAGCGATTGAAGTACCCAGACAATCTGAGCACATGCTCACTAGTTGAGCGATTCTCCTCCATCTTTTAGCTATAGAACTTGTTGGAGACTTCATATCTCTCAACTCGGGTATTTGCTTGAAATATTAACTTCAATTCCTGGAACATCTCATATGGTCCATGACGTTCAAAACGTCTTTGAAGTCCCGATTCTAAGCCGTTAAGCATGGTGCACTAAACTATCAAGTAGTCATCATATTGAGCTAGCGAGCGTTCATAACGTCGCAGATCCGCTCCTGCAATAGGTCTGTCACCTTGCGGTGCAACAAGGACATAATTCTTACATGCAGCAATGAGGATAAACCTCGGATCACGGATCCAATCCGCATCATTGCTACTAACATCTTTCAACATAATTTCTCTAGGAACATATCAAAACAAACATATGAAAGCAACAACGCGAGCTATTGATCTACAACATAATTTTGCAAAATACTACCAGGACTAAGTTCATGATAAATTAAAGTTCAATTAATCATATTACTTAAGAACTCCCACTTAGATAGACATCCCTCTAATCCTCTAAGTGATTACGTGATCCATATCAACTACACCATGTCCGACCGTCACGTGAGATGGAGTAGTTTCAACAGTGAACATCAATATGTTGATCATATCTACTATATGATTCACGCTTGACCTTTCGGTCTCCGTGTTCCTAGGCCATATCTGTTATATGCTAGGCTCGTCAAGTTTAACCTGAGTATTCCGCGTGCGCAACTGTTTTGCGCCCGTTGTATTTGAACGTAGAGCCTATCACACCCGATTATCACGTGGTGTCTCAAAGACGAAGAACTTTCATAGCGGTGCATACTCGGGAGAACACTTCTTGATAATTTTAGTGAGAGATCATCTTATAATGCTACCGTCAATCAAAGCAAGATAAGATGCATAAAGGATAAACATCACATGCAATCAATATAAGTGATATGATATGGCCATCATCATCTTGTGCTTGTGATCTCCATCTCAGAAGCACCGTCATGATCACCATTGTCACCGCGCGACACCTTGATCTCCATCGTAGCATCGTTGTCATCTCGCCAACTATTGCTTCTCGACTATCGCTACTGCTTAGTGATAAAGTAAAGGCAATTACATGGCTTTGCATTTCATACAATAAGCGACAACCATATGGCTCTTGCCGATTGCCGATAACCGGTTACAAAACATGATCATCTCATACAATAAATATAGCATCACGTCTTGACCATATCACATCACAACATGCCCTGCAAAAACAAGTTAGGCGTCCTCTACTTTGTTGTTGCAAGTTTTACGTGGCTGCTATGGGCTGAGCAAGAACCGTTCTTACCTCGCATCAAAACCACAGCGATAGTTTGTCAAGTTGGTGCTGTTTTAACCTTCGCAAGGACGGGCGTAGCCACACTCGGTTCAACTAAAGTGAGAAAGCAGACACCGCCGGTCACCTTTAAGCAACGAATGCTCGAAGCGGTGAAACCAGTCTCGCGTAAGCGTACGCGTAATGTCGGTCCGGGCCGCTTCATCTCACAATACCGCTGAACCAAAGTATGACATGCTGGTAAGCAGTATGACTTATATCGCCCACAACTTACTTGTGTTCTACTCGTGCATATGACATCAACGCATAAAACCTGGCTCGGATGCCACTATTGGGGAACGTAGTAATTTCAAAAAAAATCCTACGCACACGCAAGATCATGGTGATGGCATAGCAACGAGAGGGAAGAATGTCGTCCCGTACCCTCGTGAGACCGTGGCGGAAGCGTTATAACAACGCGGTTGATGTAGTAAATGCGTCTTCACGATCCGACCGATCCAAGTACCGAACGTACGGCACCTCCGAGTTCAGCACACGTTCAGCTCGATGATGATCCCCGTGCTCCGATCCAGCAAAGCGTCGGGGATGAGTTCCGTCAGCACGACGGCTGTAACATCCCAAATTTTCTATTTGGAATGTTTTACAATTATAGATAAGCATCCTATGCATTCTGTTTGAATTTGATTGTCATTTGAAGTTTCAGAGCTATTTGAGTTTGAATTTGAATTTCAAACTTTGGCATGTGGGAAACAATTCAAAAACTAAGCCTGATAAATACTTGATCAAAAGTATGAGAGGAGCAAACATGACACTCCAAAAATATCAGAGGAAACATTGCCAAAAGATTTGGATTCAAATCTGAAATTTTATTTGAATTTGAAAAAATAGATTTTTATGAAGTTTGGATTTTGACTTTGGAAAATGTTCAAATTAAAGGAATATTCCTGATCATTTTGGTATATATATACCCTATATAAATTATTTCTAGATTTGGTTTTATTTTTGTTTTAGTTTTATTAAAAAATAAAAAAAACCCCTCGGGCCAGCCGAGCCACCCCAGCCCAGCCAGCGCCGCCTCACCCCCTCGGCCCAGCGCCAGGCCCGGCCAGCTAGCCCCAACTGGCAGCCCAGCCCAGCCCAGCCAGCCCAGCGCCGCATCCCTCGCCCCTCACCCGAAAGGGCTAGGCCTCGGCCACCGACCCCTCGCCCTCTCTCCTCTCGCTGACCGTGGGACCCCCCTCTTCTTCCCCTCGCCCACGCCACGAGCTCGCTGGAGGTCCACGGATCGAAGGATCCGGATCCCCGACCGCCCCGATGCCCTTCCGAAGCATCCCGAGGCCCCGGCTATAAAGAGCCGAGCCCCGCACCCCATTCCCCGACAGCTCGCGCACCCCTCTTCCTCCCATGACAGCGTCGCTGGAGTCCCGAACCCTCCCGCCGCCATTGTTGCCGCCGACGCATACAGTGCACCCCCCCCCCAACACCACGAACCCTTCCCGACCCGTGCGCGTCTTCCGACAGTCGCCGGAGCTCGCCGACGTCCGGACGCCCGAGCACTTTCGCCGCCGCCGCCGTCGCCGAGTCCGTAAGTCACCGGCCTCACCCCACCGTCCGATCCTAGATCTAGGGCTAGGATTAGAACCGAAGGGTTAGGTTTTATTTTATAAAACCGGCCGGTCCGATCGGTTTAGTTTTTAGTTTAGGTTTTTATTTTTAGGCGGTTCGTTTAGTTTAAACCTAGGGCCGTTTAGACTAAACTACGCCTAGTGCTGATATAGGCCCATTAGGCCTTTTTCTTTTTATTTTGATTTTCTGTTTTAGCCGAATAGTTTCAGTTTTCAAAAATGTATATCTTTTATTCTGTTTTATATTTTTGAGTGATTCTTTTTTGTTGGATTGCAAATTTTGTGTAGTTTCTGAAAAATACATGTTTAGCTATGTTAAAAATAATTAAAATGCTTTAATATTGTTTTAGTCAGAATAGCAAATCTGCTATAACTTTAGTTAGAAAAATTATTTTGCATGATTCTTTTGTCACCACTTTATTTTGACATTGCCAAACCCTAGAAATTAACTTTGGTATTTTAGGATTAATAAATAATTAGTTTTAGACAGAATCCTATTAATCCTAATTAATTAACTAGTTCTGTTTTCCTAATTAATTAATTAGTAAATTAATTTATTTTTAACTTGTGATTAGTTATTCTAGGTTAGTTTCTGTCCCTCCATTAGATGAACTTTTATTTATAATTAATAAAAGTTTTAAATTAATTTTCTTAATAGAAATTGGATTAGGCCTAAAATGAGTTTTATAATAGCTTTTAATTAATTCCTTTTGCTCCTAGTTGCTTAGTTAATCCTTTTCTGTTAAGTTAACCTAAAACCATGATTAGGTTATATTAAGGAATTTTGCTATATAAAACTATTTTAGTTATTGTTTGGAGTAGGGAAAAACTTTGAATTGGTTTCTTTGAGTTTTTCTTTTGATTTGGTTTTGATTGTTTTGTTGTGCTATGTTACTTTTGTTATCTTGTGTGATCCTCTTGCTTTGTGCTTATTGTGTTATTGTTTGTCTCGGTAGAGTTTCGAGTCTGAAGCTTGCTACTCGACTCTTTAGCTTACGAGGATCATCGGCAAGGCAAGTTTTGATCATGTTATTTCTATACCTATGTTTTTGTGCATTAGTAGTTGTCACCACCCCACCATGCATGCAGTAGTGAAATCTTGAAGTCATTAAACTTGAGTAGTATCATGTGGTAGGATGAACCAACCCCTTGTTACCATGACCCGGGACGTAGTAGTTACTTTGCTATGCTCGTAGGCGGGATTTGGGATGAGTGAAATTCATAAGCAAGATGTGAGAGTCAATGATGATGACAACCCATGGACTACAATGATCAAGATGGACTTGGAAAATCACTCTTTGGGTGGAGGGCGGTTGGCGGGCACCTGGAGCACCAGTGGTGGCGGGATGCATGGAGAAGCGCCATGACATCCTGCGGAAAGCTTCACCCAGCCACGAAGAGAAGGATGGATGCCCCATGACCGGAAGCTTACTGTGCAGCCGCAAGCCATTATGGGCTCTGGCTGGGTTGACCCTAGTAGTGACGCTGGCTGGGCGGTACTACGAGAAGTAGGCGAGCGGTAGGATTGGATGGGTACGGCGGTGGCGGAAGAACTCTTTGGAAGACCTGTTTCATTCGTCCGTCTTCAAACACCATGAAGTGCGAAGACTTTAAAGGAGGGAATGATTCTTGCGGGAAAGTCATAAACCTCTGCAGAGAGTTTAAAGATCTAATCGATTAGCCGTGTCCCCGGTTACGGACATTTGAGCCTCTGGACCTTGGAAGTATTCGGATATCTCAACACTAAAATTAATGAATTAATTTTGAGGGTTTATATGACTTAATAATAATTTGGGAACGAGATTTTGGTTGGCGAAACCATCTCGATAACTACCAACAATTTGTAGTAATTTGCAAATAAGTCCTTTGTAGTAGGATAAAATTGGCTTTACATAAAATGATGAAACTTAGAGCTCCTGACCAAAATGCATATAGAGTTAGTAACTTTATTATTGTTATTCTTCATGACTTGCCGACTTATTCCAAAAGCTGACCTACATGGCTGCAACGTATTATGTTGCGAGAGATATATACCGATCAGGGTGAGGCTACGCTCGCGCTTGGCGATTGCCCTTTGGAGTCGGATGGACTCGCTTATCTTCGACGCTTCGCAGCACTTTTAGTTTATTTCTCATGAGTTGGCCTTGAGCGAATTTATTCCTTGTAATAAAGACTCTATATGAGAATCGTTTAATGATATTCAGGTGTGATTGAACTTTGATTACTTTATCGATGTCTTGTGAGTACCGGCATGATCTTGGGATGGTACAGACACGGAGATTTGACCGATTTTGGGTCGGTCGCTCTGAGAGATGGTATCGAGCACACTGCTGACCGTAGGATCGTAACCCCTAGGATCGGAAAGCCATAAGCGAGACCATTTACTTTGAACCCTTTCATTCTATAATTCTTCCTTGTTCTATTCGACTCTTCTCCCTTTGCAACATTCTAGATGGCCGTCGAGTTCACCCCGGTTTGCTACGGAGTTACGCGCGGCCCGATGAGGCGATGCCCTTGGAAGGAAGCTGGTCCAGATGGTGAAGCTGCTGAAGATTGCTCGCCCTCGATCACCGGAAACCCACTAATGCACTTCCGGCGGACACCGCTCTGAGATTGAGGTGCATATCCGGGGAGGACCTTTGGAGGACACACGGAGCCTATCAACTTTGAGTTCACGAGTTCAAGCTGGATCATCGGAAGGGGCGTGGCGATCTACCGAGCACTTGGACATCTCCGAGAGGAGTACAGGGCGAGCTCGATCACTCGAGACCTCGCCATGGTTTCTCGCGGGGCAAGGAATGGAGATATCATCCGTACCATTGAGGGCGATTCCACTCTCTCGTACATCCGGGACTTGGAGTGTCTTCTCGAGAAGCGGAGATTCAGGCTCGCCGTAACTCGAAGACACACGGAAGCTTTTGTTCCATGAATGGGCTGGAGGAGAAGGCACGCGCAGACTTCCTTGGCCATGAGGAAGAAATCACGGACTTCATGGAGATAGTCGACGACCTGAAGATGAAGCTTGCCGCGATTGAGGAGATGGACTTGGGAGAGGACCTTTACCCGAGTGGAGACGAAGCACCCCTCGTGAGCAATGATCAGGATTTTGAAGGGAGTACCACTGAAGGAAACCCCAAGAGGAGGCGCCACTGATGAAGACTGTTTAGTCGACCACCATGTTATCTTTTACTTTTTCGTCGATCAGTTAGGCCGATGTTTTCCCTTCGATTAGTCATGAGCTTTTGTAATCGAGTTTGAACCATGTTTGATTGGAATGAATAAATGATTGGTGTGTTATGATTGTGCATTCATATGGGTAGTGTATTTCTCATAGACCATTGTTCTATTCTAATCTTCTCATCCACTCCAAAACACCAGATGCCTCAGGGCGTGACCTTTGGTTTCCCGCGGAGCTCACCCAGCTGCTCCGGCAGAGAGAATGCTGTGATGCAGCTCCTTATTCAGAATCGAACAACACCACCAACAATCCACCGCCACCGCCACCACCCTTGTGGACAACTTGACTCGATTTACGAGGTTGAATCCGCCGGTGTTCTCTAGTAACACTTGAGCCGATTGTGGCTGATGATTGGCTCCATGAGATCGGAAGAGAGCTAGTCACCGTTGGATGCACCGATCTTTGAGAAGGTGCGCTTTGCAGCGCATCAACTGGATGGACCTGCAGCTTCTTGGTGGGAGAATTACACCGCCACTTTTCCCATGGGTGGCATCACTTGGGATCAATTCCAGCAGGCCTTCGACTTTGCTCATGTCTCGGTGGAGCCATGAGTGCCAAGAAGCGTGAGTTCCGCAACTTGCGCCAGGGAATCGTCTTGTGGCACGATCGTGGAGGAATTCAGCAAGCTTGCTCGCTATGCCCCGATGATGTGGCCACAGATGCGCCAAGCGGAGAAGTTCCTTGAGGGACTCAATGATGAACTGAGCATGCAGCTTATTGTGGCTACTTTCAACAACTACCAGAGCTGGTAGACAAGGCCACCATTACGGAAGGCAAGCAGCAGCAGATAGAAAGCATAGCGGAAGTACAGCCGGGGAAGCACAACTCGGGAGCTCGGCGAAGCCCGGTATGCACCGTACTCGGGAGGGCACATCCATCATAACCATGGAGGCCATAACCATGGAGAAATGGAAACAACCGCAGCCGGGACAACAAGTCAGGCCATGGCAATGGCAATGGCAATGGTAATGGCAATCAGCACCGTTCTGCCCGGCTCCGAAGGATCTGAGCCACATCACCGCTTCAAGTGCCGAAGGCGGGGCACTCGCCACCGACTGCCGGAGGCCAAGCGGAAGGCAGGAATGGCAATGGAGGCTCGTGAAGAAGCCCAATCCCTTCCCTCGTGCTCGGGTGAACCACATCGGCGTGGAGGGCGTCTATGATCAGCCGGACTACGTGGTTGGTAAGTTTTATTGAATTCACGTTCAGTTTTGGTTCTCTTTGATTACGGTGCAGCGCATTCATTCATATCAAGGGTAGTTGTGGAAAAGTACGGGTTGCGCACTAGAACCCTTAGAAGCCCCTTGGCGTCGGTTCGCAGGAGGAGAAATGATGGCAGGTTTAAGCTGTCCGCAACCCTCAACATCGGGAACCACAAATTTCCGTGGAACTCATAGTGTTGGAAACTCAGACCTTGGATGTAATCCTAGGCATGGATTGGTTGTCAAGTATGAAGGAACATTGGCTGTGCCCAAGAAGTCTATTCTGCTCACCACCGGAGCGAAGAGGATCAAGTATGTAGCCGAGCACAGCCGGATGAAGAATCAGTGCATTCCCTCACGGGAGTTGTTGGGAGGAAGTGCCGATGGTGCAAGAATTTCCCGATGTGTTCCGGAGGAATTACGGGAATGCCACGGACGGGGACATTGAATTTCTGATTGAGCTATTGCGGCACAGCCCCAATATCCAAGAGACCTTATCGGATGCCACCGAATGAGTTGAAAGAGATCAAGGATCAAATAAATGAGTTATTGGAGAAAGGATATATTCGTCCAAGCTCATCACCTTGGGGAGCCCAGTTCTTTTGGTAGAGAAGAAGGATGGAAGCTTGAGGATGGTTGTGGATTACCGTGCATTGAGCGAAGTAACCATCAAGAACAAGTACCCTCTGCCGATGATCAATGACTTGTTTGATCAGCTTGTTGGAGCCAAGGTATTCTCTAAGATCGATCTTGATCGTGGTATCATCGATTGAAGATTCGTGAAAAGGATATACCCAAAACAGCATTCACCACCAGGTATGGTTTATATGAGTATACCGTCATGTCATTTGGATTGACTAATGCTCCTGCATACTTCATGAATTTGATGAACAAGGTGTTCATGGAATATTTGGACAAGTTTGTCGTGGTGTTCATCGATGACATACTGATTTTCTCCAAGAGCGAGGAAGAGCATAAGGAACATTTGCGTCTAGTTCGGAGAAACTTGAGAACATCAGTTGTATGCCAAATTCAGCAAATGTGAATTTTGGTTGAAGGAAGTTGGATTCCTCGGACATGTTATTTCAGGAGAAGGAATAGCAGTTGATCCCGCCAAGGTTGAATCAGTCACCAATTGGCGGTCACCCACCTCGATCAAGGAGATCCCAGATTTTCTCGGACTCGCAGGATATTATCGGAGGTTCATTGAGAACTTCTCAAAGATTGCCAAGCCCATGACTGAGTTGTTGAAGAAGGAAGCCAAGTATGTTTGGACGAGGAATGTGAAGCCAGTTTTCAGGAATTGAAGAAAGCGGTTGGTCACAGCTCAAAGTGTTGATATTGCGGACATACATAAGGAATACCAGGTCTATTGTGGCGCTTCTCGTCAAGGACTGGGAGGAGTATTGATGCAGGAAGGTAAGGTTGTAGCTTATGCCTCCGGACAGCTACGGCCTCATGAGATGAATTATGCCACGCATGATTTGGAGTTAGCAATGTAGTGCATGCACTCAAGACACAGAGACATTTCCTCATCGGAAATCGTTGTGATGTCTATACAGATCACAAGAGTTTAAAGTATATCTTCACGCAGAAGGAATTGAACCTCGGCGGAGGAGATGGCTAGAGTTGATAAGGACTATGACATGAGATTGCATTACCACCCGGTAAGGCCAATGTTGTAGCAGATGCTTTGAGCCGTAAGAGTTATGTGAATACTCTTACGCAGGAGGATTACCCGAGGAGTTGGTCGATGACCTCGAGAGATCTCCGGCGGAGATAGTTCCGAAAGGATTTGTCGCAACTCTGGAAGTTCAGTCCACCTTGACCGAAAGGATTCGTGAAGCCCAGAAGTCGGACAAGGAAATTGATGAGATTAAGCAAAAGATGGAGGAAGGAAAAGCTAAAGGATTTCGTAAGGATGAACATGGGACTATATGGTTCGAGGATCGTATTTATGTGCCAAATGATCCTGAGCTCAGGAAGCTAATTCTTCAGGAGGCTCATGATTCACCGTACTCGATTCATCCCGGCAACACCAAGATGTACCGGATTTGAAGCAAAGTTTCGGTGGACAGGTATGAAGAAGGATATTGCCGAGTACGTAGCGATATCGATGTTTGCCAGCGTGTAAAGGCAGAACATCGAAGCCAGCAGGTTACTTCAACCTTTGCGATTCCGATTGGAAATGGGAGAAACTTGGTATGGATTTCATCACAGGATTACCGGGACCCGTTGAGGTTATGATTCTATCTGGGTAGTGGTTGATCGTTTGACTAAGGTAGCTCACTTCATTCCGTGAAGACTACCTATACCAGTGCCAAGTTGGCCAAGATATACATGACCAGGATCGTATATGCGCATGGAGTTCGAGGAAAATCGTGTCGGATAGAGGAACGAGTTTACCTCAAAGTTTTGGAAGCAATTGCATGAAACTTTGGAGTGCGAGGCTGGAATTGATACAGCTTTTCATCCATGAGCAGATGGACGGACCGAGAGAGTCAACCAGATTACGGAGGACATGTTGAGAGCTTGTGTGCTAGACTATGGGTCTAGCTGGGATGATAATTTGCCGTCGCAGAGTTCTCATACAACAACAGTTATCAATCCGGTTTGAAGATGGCCCCTTCGAAGCTCTATCACGGAAGGAGGTGCGAACACCATTCTTTGTGGGATAGTGTTGGAGATCGATCACTTTTGGTTCCGATCTTATCAAGGATTCGAAGAAAGTCAAGCTGATTGAGACAGGCTCAAGATAGCACAGTCAAGACGGAAGAGTTATGCCAACGATGGCGCAAGGAGGTGACTTACGAAGTGGGAGACCGAGCATATCTTCGTGTGTCTCACTTCGTGGAATCAAGAGGTTTGGAGTCAAGGAAAGTTAGCACCCGATTCATTGGCCCTACAAAATCCTCGAGCGTCGTGGAGAAGTTGCATACTAGTTGGAATTGCGGAAGGATTGTCCGGAGTTCATGATGTCTTCCACGTTTCTCGGTGAAGAAGTGCCATGCCGACATGGCCGATGTTCCGTTGAGAGACACAAGTGCCCCTAGAGGCCATACAGCTTGCGGTGATCGACTTACAAGGAGAAACCGTCAAAATTCTCGAGACTGCAAGCGAGTCACCGCAGCAAGGTCATCAAGTTTTGCAAGGTCTTTGTGGAGTCACCACACCGAGGAAGAAGCCACACAGGAGCGAAGAAGATCTTCGTCGAGACCATCCGCACCTATTGCTAGCCAACCCGAATCTCGAGGGAGATTCATCTTAAGGTGGGTAGGTTTGTAACATCCCAAATTTTCTATTTGGAATGTTTTACAATTATAGATAAGCATCCTATGCATTCTGTTTGAATTTGATTGTCATTTGAAGTTTGAGCTATTTGAGTTTGAATTTGAATTTCAAACTTTGGCATGTGGGAAACAATTCAAAAACTAAGCCCGATAAATACTTGATCAAAAGTATGAGAGGAGCAAACATGACACTCCAAAAATATCAGAGGAAACATTGCCAAAAGATTTGGATTCAAATCTGAAATTTTATTTGAATTTGAAAAAATAGATTTTTATGAAGTTTGGATTTTGACTTTGAAAAATGTTTAAATTAAAGGAATATTCCCTGATCATTTTGGTATATATATACCCTATATAAATTATTTCTAGATTTGGTTTTATTTTTGTTTTAGTTTTATTAAAAAATAAAAAAAACCCCTCAGGCGCCACCAGCCACCCAGCCCAGCCAGCGCCGCCTCACCCTCAGCCCAGCCCAGCCCAGCCAGGCCGGCCCTAGCCCTGGCAGCCCAGACCAGCCGAGCCAGCCCGCCGCATCCCTCGCCCCTCACCCGAAGGGCTAGGCCTCGGCCACCCGACCCCTCGCCCCTCTCTCCCTCTCGTGACCCGTGGGACCCCCCCCTCTTCTTCCCCACGCCCACGCCACGAGCTCATGGGAGGTCCACCGGATCGAAGGATCCGGATCCCGACCGCCCCGATGCCCTTCGAAGCATCCCGAGGCCCGGCTATAAAGAGCCGAGCCCCGCACCCCATTCCCCGAGAGCTCGCCGCACCCCTCTTCCTCCCTGACAGCGTCATGGAGTCCCGAACCCCTCCCGCCGCCATTGTTGCCGCCGTCGACGCCTGGTGCACCCGACCCCCAACACCACGAACCCTTCCCGACCCGTGCGCGTCTTCCGACGAGTCGCGGAGCTCGCCGACGTCCGGACGCCCGGAGCACTTCGCCGCCGCCGCCCGCCGTCGCGGAGTCCGTGAAGTCACGGCCTCACCCCCCACCGTCCGATCCTAGATCTAGGGCTAGGATTAGAACCCCGAAGGGTTAGGTTTTATTTTATAAAACCGGTCGGTCCGATCGGTTTAGTTTTTAGTTTAGGTTTTTATTTTTAGGCCGGTTCGTTTAGTTTAAACCTAGGGCCCGTTTAGACTAAACTACGCCTAGTGCACGATATAGGCCCATTAGGCCTTTTCTTTTATTTTGATTTTCTGTTTTAGCGAATAGTTTCAGTTTTCAAAATGTATATCTTTTATTCTGTTTAATATTTTTGAGTGATTCTTTTTTGTTGGATTGCAAATTTTGTGTAGATTCTGAAAAATACATGTTTAGCTATGTTAAAAATAATTAAAATGCTTTAATATTGTTTTAGTCAGAATAGCAAATCTGCTATAACTTTAGTTAGAAAAATTATTTTGCATGATTCTTTTGTCACCACTTTATTTTGACATTGCCAAACCCTAGAAATTAACTTTGGTATTTTAGGATTAATAAATAATTAGTTTTAGACAGAATCCTATTAATCCTAATTAATTAACTAGTTCTGTTTTCCTAATTAATTAATTAGTAAATTAATTTATTTTTAACTTGTGATTAGTTATTCTAGGTTAGTTTCTGTCCCTCCATTAGATGAACTTTTATTTATAATTAATAAAAGTTTTAAATTAATTTTCTTAATAGAAATTGGATTAGGCCTAAAATGAGTTTTATAATAGCTTTTAATTAATTCCTTTTGCTCCTAGTTGCTTAGTTAATCCTTTTCTGTTAAGTTAACCTAAAACCATGATTAGGTTATATTAAGGAATTTTGCTATATAAAACTATTTTAGTTATTGTTTGGAGTAGGGAAAAACTTTGAATTGGTTTCTTTGAGTTTTCTTTTGATTTGGTTTTGATTGTTTTGTTGTGCTATGTTACTTTTGTTATCTTGTGTGATCCTCTTGCTTTGTGCTTATTGTGTTATTGTTTGTCTCGGTAGAGTTTCGAGTCTGAAGCTTGCTACTCGACTCTTTAGCTTACGAGGATCATCAGCAAGGCAAGTTTTGATCATGTTATTTCTATACCTATGTTTTTGTGCATTAGTAGTTGTCACCACCCCACCATGCATGCAGTAGTGAAATCTTGAAGTCATTAAACTTGAGTAGTATCATGTGGTAGGATGAACCAACCCCTTGTTACCATGACCCGGGGCGTAGTAGTTACTTTGCTATGCTCGTAGGCGGGATTTGGGATGAGTGAAATTCATAAGCAAGATGTGAGAGTCAATGATGATGACAACCCATGGACTACAATGATCAAGATGGACTTGGAAAATCACTCTTTGGGTGGAGGGCGGTTGACGGGCACCTGGAGCACCCAGTGGTGGCGGGATGCATGGAGAAGCGCCATGACATCCTGCGGAAAGCTTCACCCAGCCACGAAGAGAAGGATGGATGCCCCATGACCGGAAGCTTACATGCAGCCGCAAGCCATTATGGGCTCTGGCTGGGTTGACCCTAGTAGTGACGCTGGCTGGGCGGTACTACGAGAAGTAGGCGAACGGTAGGATTGGATGGGTACGGCGGTGGCGGAAGAACTCTTTGGAAGACCTGTTTCATTCGTCCGTCTTCAAACACCATGAAGTGCAAAGACTTTAAAGGAGGAATGATTCTTTATGGGAAAGTCGCAAACCTCTGCAGAGAGTTTAAAGATCTAATCGATTAGCCGTGTCCCGATTCACGGACATTTGAGCCTCTGGACCTTGGAAGTATTCGGATATCTCAACACTAAAATTAATGAATTAATTTTGAGGGTTTATATGACTTAATAATAATTTGGGAGCGAGATTTTGGTTGGCGGGACCATCTCGATAACTACCAACAATTTGTAGTAATTTGCAAATAAGTCCTTTGTAGTAGGATAAAATTGGCTTCATAAAATGATGAAACTTAGAGCTCCACAGCCAAAATGCATATAGAGTTAGTAACTTTATTATTGTTATTCTTCATGACTTGCCACTTATTCCAAAAGCTGACCTACATGGCTGCAACGTATTATGTTGCGAGATATATTCGATCGGAGTGAGGCTACGCCGCGCTTGGCGATTGCCCTTTGAGTCGGATGGACTCGCTTATCTTCGACGCTTCGCAGCACTTTTAGTTTATTTCTCATGAGTTGGCCTTGAGCGAATTTATTCCTTGTAATAAAGACTCTATATGAGAATCGTTTAATGATATTCAGGTGTGATTGAACTTTGATTACTTTATCGATGTCTTTGTGAGTACCGGCATGATCTTGGGATGGTATGATACGTAGATTTGACCGATTTTGGGTCAGGTCGCTACAACGGCGTGGTGACGATGATGATGCTTCACGGCACGGGGCTTCGCCTAAGCTCATGACGATATGACCGAGGTGGAATATGGTGGAGGGGCACCGCACACGGCTAAAACGATCACGTAGATCAACTTGTGTGTCATGGGGTGCCCCTGCCCCGTATATAAAGGAGCAAGAAGTGCGGCCGGCCCTAGGGGAGGCGCTGGAGGAGTCCTACTCCCACAGGAGTAGGACTCCCCCCTTCCTAGTTGGATTAGGTCTTGGGGAGGGGGAAGAGGGAAGGCGCGCCCCTTCTCCTTGTCCTATTCGGACTAGAGGGGGAGGGGGCGCGCGGCCTGCCCTGGCCGGCCCTTCCTCTTCTCCCTTATGGCCCATCAAGGCCCATTGACCCCCCGGGGGGTTCCGGTAACCCCCCGGTGTTCCGGTAAAATCCTGTTTTCATCTGGAACCTTTCCGAAGTCCAAACATAGGCTTCCAATATATCAATCTTTATGTCTCGACCATTTCGAGACTCCTCGTCATGTCCGTGATCACATCCGGGACTCCGAACAACCTTCGGTACATCAAAACTTATAAACTCATAATAAAGCGTCATCGAAGCGTTAAGCGTGCGGACCCTACGGGTTCGAGAACTATGTAGACATGACCTAGAACCATTCTCGGTCAATAACCAATAGCGGAACCTGGATGCCCATATTGGTTCCTACATATTCTACGAAGATCTTTATCGGTCAAACCGCATAATGACATACGTTGTTCCCTTTGTCATCGGTATGTTACTTACCCGAGATTCGATCGTCGGTATCCAATACATAGTTCAATCTCGTTACCGGCAAGTCTCTTTACTCGTTCCGTAATACATCATCTCACAACTAACTTATTAGTTGCAATGCTTGCAAGGCTTTATGTGATGTGTATTACCGAGAGGGCCCAGAGATACCTCTCGACAATCGGAGTGACAAAACCTAATCTCGAAATACGCCAACCCAACATGTACCTTTGGAGACACCTGTAGTACTCCTTTATAATCACCAAGTTACGTTGTGACGTTTGGTAGCACCAAAGTGTTCCTCCGTAAGCGGAGTTGCATAATCTCATAGTTACGGGAACATGTATAAGTCATGAAGAAAGCAATAGCAATATACTAAACGATCAAGTGCTAGGCTAACGGAATGGGTCATGTCAATCACATCATTCTCCTAATGATGTGATCCCATTAATCAAATAACAACACATGTCTATGGTTAGGAAACATAACCATCTTGTGGGTCATCAAGACTCTTTTCTGGCACCATTGCCGGGGAGTGAAGCGCCTTTGGTAAGTGGAATTTGATAAGGAAACATTTATATAGTGTGCTGATACGTCTCCAACGTATCTATAATTTTTTATTGTTCCATGCTGTTATATTATCAATCTTGGATGTTTAATAATCATTTTATATCATTTTTTGGTACTAACCTATTGACATAGTGCCAAGTGGCAGGTTCTATTTTCTACATGTTTTTTACATCGCAGGAAATCAATATCAGACGGAGTCCAAACGCAACGAAACTCCACGGAGATTTTTTTGGACCAGAAGGAACATAACGGGCTCTGGCTGCGCCCGGGGGTGCTCCGAGGAGAGCACAATCCACCAGGGCGCGCCAGGAGGCCCAGGCGCGCCCTGGTGGGTTGTGCCCTCCTCGGGTGCCCCCCGGACTGCCTCTTTGCTCTATAAATACCCCAATATTCCTAAAACCTAGGGAGTTGACGAAATATTCATCCAGCCGTGCAGAGTCCGAACCACCAGATCCAATCTAGACACCATCTTGGATGGGGTTCACCACCTCCATTGGTGCCTCTTCGATGATCGTGAGTAGTTCTTTGTAGACCTTGGTCCGTAGTTAGTAGCTAGATGGCTTCATCTCTCCTATATATATATATATATATATATATATATATATATATATATATATATATATATATATATATATATATATATATTCTCAATACAATGGTCTCTTGGAGATCCATATCATGTAACTCTTTTGCGGTGTGTTTGTTGAGATCGATGAACTTTGAGTTTATGATCAGATCAATCTTTTTATATCCATGAAAGTTATTTGAGTTTCTTTAATCTCTTATATGCATGATTGCTTATAGCCTTGTATTTCTTCTCCGATATTTGGGTTTTGTTTGGCCAACTTGATCTATTTATCTTGCAATGGGAATAGGTGCTTTGTAGTGGGTTCGATCTTACGGTGCTTGATCCCAGTGACAGAAGGGGAACCGACACGTATCTATCATTGCTACTAAGGATAAAACAATGGGGTCTATCTCTACATAGATAGATCTTCTCTACATCATGTCATCATTCTTATTGCATTACTCTGTTTTTCCATGAACTTAATACACTAGATGCATGCTGGATAGCGGTCGATGTGTGGAGTAATAGTAGTAGATGCAGGCAGGAGTCGGTCTACTAATCTTGGACATGATGCCTATATAATGATCATTGCCTGGTTATCATCATGAGTATTTGAAGTTCTATCAATTGCCCAACAGTAATTTGTTCACCCACCGTTTGCTATTTTTCTCGAGAGAAGCCACTAGTGAAACCTACGCCCCCCGGGTCTCTTTCTCATATATTTGCCTTTGCGATCTAATTTTCCTTTGCATTTATTTTCAGATCTATTAAACCAAAAATACAAAAATACCTTGCTGCGTTTTATTTCTATTTATTTTATTTGGCGTTCGATCTATCAATCTACTACAATTTACCTGACGTCTATTTGCCTATCTTGAGGCACCGTACCCTGAATGGGATTGACAACCCCTTTAACACGTCGGGTTGCGAGGATTTGTTATCTGTGCGCATGGGTTGTCTATGTTGTGTTGCCTTGTTCTCCTACTGGTTCAACAACCTTGGTTTCATATCTAAGGGAAATACCTACCGCCGTTGTGCTGCATCATCCCTTCCTCTTTGGGGAAATACCGACATAGCTTCAAGCGACATCGAAAGGAATTTCTGGCGCCGTTGCCGGGGAGGATCTTCAACATATACCAGGTTGCTAATCACAAATATCATCTCCTCACAATTTACATTATTTTCCATTTGCATCTCTTTTTCCTCTCCCCCACTTCACAAAAAATTGCCATTTTATCTTCCGTTCGCCGTTTTCTTGCCGGATCTATTTTTGTGTGCAATCTTGTTTACCGTTATTATCGTTATGGATAGTTCTTCCTCTACTGCTTGCACTCCTGAGAACGAGGTTCTCAACTTTAAACAAAGGGGAGGAGAAAGTTTAAAGGATGCTTGGTATAGAATTCGCAATGCTCATAATAGATCTATCCGTAAGCAATCTATCATTGTTCTTCTTCGTTGTTTTTATGTTGGCATCACCACTTGGTATAGATTCGTCCTTGATACGATTACCGGTGGAAATTTCTTGATGTGTCCTTCTCTTGATGGCTTTAATGCAATGGGAAATTTAGTGGGTTCACCACCTCTCATGATTAGAAACAACTTTGACTCTTGAGCATGTTATGAAAGACTAGATGCTATTGAAAAGAAAATGCTCGCTGAATATCATATGGAAATTATAGATAAAAATATGCATAATTTTGCCACCAATATTGGGTCAAAAGCGGAGATATTTTTAAGTTGCTAAAATAAAAGGGTACCGTAATCCATGAAAGAATAGAAGAAAGCCCGTCTCGGATCGATAAATTAGAAGAAATTTTTAGTAATCTAAGCATGGCTTTCAATTCCACTAAGACTATAGAAAAAACTCCTGTAAAGATTGGAAAAGTTACCAAGAACAAGGGTGCAACTTCTAGTAATAGTAATAAAGAAGATCTTAAGATGATTGGTATTCACCCGAATTTTGTTGAAGTGATAAGAGATCCTTTTTGAAAGAATAATTTTTTTGAATTTATTCCTAGGAGTGTTGTTATTGAAGATCTTTACGCTAAATCTTTGAAGGATTCTAAGTGTTTGATTGAAGAGTTAGACAAAGATGACAAAACTTAGATCCTTGCTTTATGCCTAGCTAAGGGCGTAAAACTATAGCACTTGTTGGGAGGCAACCCAATGAATAAAATTTATTTTTGCCTTTTGCTTTCTGTTCTTGAGTGTTAGCACAATTATGCTACTGTTATGATTGTGTTTTAGTTAGTGTTTGTGCCAAGTAGAACCGATAGGATCTTCTTGGGTGATAGTTGTTTGATCTTGCTGAAAAACATAAACTTTTCCGCTCACGAAAATAATTCTTATTTTTTACCAGAGCGTGGTAAAATGCCGATTATTTTTGCAGAAGATTTATTTACAAATTATCCAGGGCGTCCTAGTTTTTCAGAATTTTTGGAGTTCCAGAAGTTTCCGAAATAGTCAGATTGCTACAGATTGTTCTGTTTTGACAGATTCGGTTTTCTTTGCATTGTGTGCTTATTTTGATGGCTGTATGGTTTTCTTTGACGAGTTTTTGCCATAGAAAAGTTGGAATATAGTAGATATAATGCAAAAACAAAATATGATTGGTTTGGTAGAGTACTTATAGTCGTGATTTGCTTTACTTTACTAACGGATCTCACGAAGGTTTGTTGAGTTTTGTGTGATTGAAGTTTTCAAGTTTTGGGTTATCTTACGATGGATGATAGAATAAGGAGTAGAACAGCCGAAGCTTGAGGATGCCCCGGCATCCCAAGCTATTACCCAAAAATGAGCAACCAACTAAGCTTGGGGATGCCCCCGAGTGGCATCCCCTCTTTCTTCTAACGACCATCGGTATTTTACTTGAAGCTATATTTTTATTCGTCACATACTATGCGTTTTGCTTGGAGCGTCTTGTATGATATGAGTCTTTGCTTGTTTTATTTTTTATTTTTAGTCTTGATCCCTTGCTGGACACACCTATTTGGGAGAGCCAAAATTATGTCATGACTTGTTAGAATTGATCTCTATGCTTCACTTAAATTTTTATGAGCTATGGACTTGCTCTAGTGCTTCACTTATCTCTTTTTGGGCACGGTGTGCTTAGTATTTTTGAAGAACTGCTCTCTTTCTTCACATAGATTTATTTGAGAGTTAGTAAAATTTTCAAGAAATTCTCTCTTGCTTCACTTAAATTATTTGAGAGAAAGAAAAATTATGCTCATGATCTTCACTTATATTTGTTTGAGCTGATGAAAAGCAACACATGAAAATTAGTCCCAAAGTGATAGATATCCAAGAAGGATATAATAAAAACTTTCATGAAGATCATTGGAAAAAATAAACTTGATTCTTAGTAATAGTTTTGAGATATGATGATGTGATATGTGAGTTATGTTGATAAGTAATTATGCTTTAGTAAGAATATTGGTGTTAAGGTTTGTGATTCCCTATGCAAGCACGAAAGTCAATAGTCATGCACTGAAATTATATCCTACTTGTGGTGCATTATTCGGTGTTATTTATGCTTAATACTTGCTTATGAGATTATCCGTTTCTTGGTTGGTCGCTTCTCAATCTTTTGCTAGCCTTTGTTTTGCACTAAGTATGATCTCTACTTGTGCATCCAAAAACCTTTCAACTAGTTTTGCCACATCAGTCCACTATATCTACATATATGCGGTATTCTTTTGCCGTTCTAAGCAAATTTGCATGTGCCACCTCTAATTTTCAAAATAAACTTCTCTTTTGTGTGTTCATTTGGCTCGCGGAGCGGTGAGGGGTGGCTAATATTTTCCATGCTAGATGTGTTATTTTCACGATGAGTGTTTATTCACTTGTCATTGCACGAGAGTAAGGCAAAGGTATTAGGGATGCCCAGTCCCGAAATGAAAAAATGAATTTACTTTATGTTGTCAAATATTAAAGTCCTTGGAAAGTGTTGGTATGGAGGGCAACCGTCGATACATCTAGCCATGGAAAGTGAAAGTATGGTGGAAAAAGGAATAAACTTTATTTTATGTTTGGGAACCGCCTATGATATATCTAGCATGGAAAGTGTTGGGAACTCTAATCGTTTTCGTTGGTGGGATGCATACACCTCCCAAAATGTTTTTATCTCTAAATTTTTCGCTTTGAGCTCTGGCACCTCTACAAATCCCTATTTCGTTCTGCGAAGGGCCTTTCTTTTAATTTATGTAATTTCTATTTTGAATTTGAGTCTCCATCTTCTCTTACAAAAGCACCAACTAGGAGGCAATATGATCGTACTTAAGTACTGAGTGTAACTAATATGCGAGTGTGTTTCATGAATGGATCAATGGTTGACCATGATGGGCTAGGGATAACTTATTTTAGCATTGATATTTTGAAAGACATGGTTGCTTGTTGATATGCTTGAGTATTTAAATTATCATGTAAAAACTAGACTATTGCTTTGAATCACATAAAAGTCCAAATGTCCATGCTATAAAGAAAAGAATATGATATGACATGTTAGGCAGCATTCCACATCAAAAATTCTGTTTTTATCACTGACCTACTTGAGGACGAGTAGGAGTTAAGCTTGGGGATGCTGATACGTCTCCAACGTATCTATAATTTTTTATTGTTCCATGCTGCTATATTATCAATCTTGGATGTTTTATAGTCATTTTCTATCATTTTTTGGTACTAACCTATTGACATAGTGCCAAGTGCCAGTTGTTGTTTTCTACATGTTTTTTACATCGCAACAAAACTCCACGGAGATTTTTTTGGACTAGAAGGAACATAATGGCCCTTGGCTGCGCCTGGGGGGTGCTCCGAGGAGAGCACAACCCACCAGGGCGCGCCAGGAGGCCCAGGCGCGCCCTGGTGGGTTGTGCCCACCTCGGGTGCCTCCCGGACCGCCTCTTTGCTCTATAAATACCCCAATATTCCCCAAACCCTATGGGAGTCGAAAAAAATATTCATCCAGCCGCCGGGTAGTCCAGAACCACCAGATCCAATCAAGACACCATCTAGGACGGGGTTCACCACCTCCATTGGTGCCTCTCCGATGATGCGTGAGTAGTTCTTCGTAGACCTTCGGGTCCATAGTTAGTAGCTAGATGGCTTCATATCTCTCTCTCTCTCTCTCTCTCTCTCTCTCTCTCTCTCTCTCTCTCTCTCTCTCTCTGAATTCTCAATACAATGGTCTCTTGGAGATCCATATGATGTAACTCTTTTGCGGTGTGTTTGTTGGGATCGATGAACTTTGAGTTTATGATCAGATCTATCTTTTTATATCCATGAAAGTTATTTGAGTTTTTTGGTCTCTTATATGCATGATTGCTTATAGCCTCGTATTTCTTCTTTGATATTTGGGTTTTGTTTGGCCAACTTGATCTATTTATCTTGCAATGGGAAGAGGTGCTTTGTAGTGGGTTCGATCTTACGGTGCTTGATCCCAGTGACAGAAGGGGAACCGACACGTATCTATCGTTGCTACTAAGGATAAAACAATGGGGTCTATCTCTACATAGATAGATCTTCTCTACATCATGTCATCATTCTTATTGCATTACTCTGTTTTACCATGAACTTAATACACTAGATGCATGCTGGATAGCGGTCGATGTGTGGAGTAATAGTAGTAGATGCAGGCAGGAGTCGGTCTACTAATCTTGGACATGATGCCTATATAATGGTCATTGCCTGGTCATCATCATGAGTATTTGAAGTTCTATCAATTGCCCAACAGTAATTTGTTCACCCACCGTTTGCTATTTTTCTCGAGAGAAGCCACTAGTGAAACCTACGCCCCCCGGGTCTCTCTCTCATATATTTGCCTTTGCGATCTAATTTTCCTTTGCATTTATTTTCAGATCTATTAAACCAAAAATACAAAAATACCTTGCTGTGTTTTATTTCTATTTATTTTATTTGGCGTTCGATCTATCAATCTACTACAATTTACCTCACGTCTATTTGCCTATCTTGAGGCGCCGTACCCAAGAAGGGATTGACAACCCCTTGAACACGTCGGGTTGCGAGGATTTGTTATCTGTGTGCTGGGGCTGTTTATGTTGTGTTGCTTGGTTCTCCTACTAGTTCGATAATCTTGGTTTCATACCTGAGGGAAATACCTACCGCTGTTGTGCTGCATCATCCCTTCCTCTTTGGGGAAATATCGATGTACCTTCAAGCGACATCAGTGTGCATTACCGAGAGGGCCCAGAGATACCTCTCCGATACTTGGAGTGACAAATCCTAATCTCGATCTATGCCAACCCAATAAACACCTTCGGAGATACCTGCAGAGCATCTGTATAATCACCCAGTTACGTTGTGACGTTTGATAGCACACAAGGTGCTCCTCCGGTATTCGGGAGTTGCATAATCTCATAGTCAAAGGAATATGTATAAGTCGTGAAGAAAGCAATAGCAATAAAACTTAACGATCATTATGCTAAGCTAACGGATGGGTCTTGTACATCACATCATTCTCCTAATGATGTGATCCCGTTCATCAAATGACAACACATGTCTATGGTTAGGAAACTTAACCATCTTTGATTAACGAGCTAGTCTAGTAGAGGCATACTAGGGACTTTTGTCTATGTAGTCACACATGTATCAAGTTTCCGGTTAATACAATTCTAGCATGAATAATAAACATTTATCATGATATAAGGAAAAATAAATAACAACTTTATTATTGCCTCTAGGGCATATTTCCTTCAGTCTCCCACTTGCACTAGATTCATGTAATGATTCTAACACCCATGGTGTCTTGGTGTTGATCATGTTTTGCTCGTGGAAGAGGCTTAGTCAACGGGTCTGCCACATTCAGATCCGTATGTATTTTGCAAATCTCTATGTCTCCCTCCTTGACTTGATCACGGATCGAGTTGAAGCATCTCTTGATGTGTTTGGTTCTCTTGTGAAATCTGGATTCCTTTGCCAAGGCAATTGCTCCAGTATTGTCACAAAAGATTTTCATTGGACCCGATGCACTAGGTATTACATCTAGATCAGATATGAACTCCTTCATCCAGACTCCTTCATTCGCTGCTTCCGAAGGAGCTATGTACTCCGCTTCACACGTAGATCCCACCACGACGCTTTGCTTGGAACTGCACCAACTGACAGCTCCACCATTCAATATAAATACGTATCCAGTTTGTGACTTAGAGTCATCCAGATCAGTGTCAAAGCTAGCATCGACGTAACCATATACAATGAGCTCTTTGTCACCTCCATAAACGAGAAACATATCCTTAGTCCTTTTTAGGTACTTCAGGATGTTCTTGACCGCTGTTCAGTGATCCACTCCTAGATTACTTTGGTACCTCCCTGCTAGACTTATAGCAAGGCACACATCAGGTCTGGTACACAACATTGCATACATGATATAACCTATGGCTGAGGCATGGGGAATGACTTTTATTTTGTCTCTATCTTCTGCAGTGGTCGGGCATTGAGTCTGACTCAACTTCACACGTTGTAACATAGGCAAGAACCCTTTCTTTGACTGATCCATTTTGAACTTCTTCAAAACTTTATCAAGGTATGTGCTTTGTGAAAGTCCAATTAAGCGTCTTGATCTATCTCTATAGATCTTGATGCCCAATATATAAGAAGCTTCACCGAGGTCTTTCAATGAAAAACTCTTACAAGTATCCTTTTATGCTATATAGAAATTCTATATCATTTCCAATCAACAATATGTCATCCACATATAATATTAGAAATGCTACAGAGCTCCCACTCACTTTCTTGTAAATACAGGCTTCTTCAAAAGTCTGTATAAAACCATATGCTTTGATCACCTTATCAAAGCGTATATTCCAACTCCGAGATGCTTGCAACAGTACATAAATGGATCGCTGGAGCTTGCACACTTTGTTAGCACCTTTAGGATCGACAAAACCTTCTGGTTGCATCATATACAACTCTTCTTTAAGAAATCCATTAAGGAATGCAGTTTTAACATCCATTTGCCAGATTTCATAATCATAAAATGCATCAATTGCTAACATGATTCAGAAAAACTTAAGCATCACTACGGGTGAGAAGGTCTCATCGTAGTCAATTCCTTGAACTTGTCAAAAACCTTTCGCAACAAATCGAGCTTTGTAGACAGTAACATTACCATCAGCATCAATCTTCTTCTTGAAGATCCATTTATTCTCTATGGCTTGCCGATCATCGGGCAAGTCAACCAAAGTCCACACTTTGTTCTCATACATGGATCCCATCTCAGATTTCATGGCCTCAAGCCATTTTGCAGAATCTGGGCTCATCGTCGCTTCCTCATAGTTTGTAGGTTCGTCATGGTCTAGTAACATAACTTCCAGGACAGGATTACCGTACCACTCTGGTGCGGAACGTACTCTGGTTGACCTACGAGGTTCGGTAGTAACTTGGTCTGAAGTTTCAAGATCATCATCATTAGCTTCCTCACTAGTTGGTGTAGGCATCACGGGAACAGTTCTCTGTGATGAGCTACTTTCCAATTTGAGAGAAGGTACAATTACCTCATCAAGTTCTACTTTCCTCCCACTCACTTCTTTCGAGAGAAACTCCTTCTCTAGAAAGGATCCATTCTTAGCAACAAATATCTTGCCTTCGGATCTGTGATAGAAGGTGTACCCAACAGTTTCTTTTGGGTATCCTATGAAGACGCTTCTCCGATTTGGGTTCGAGCTTATCAGGCTGAAGTTTTTTCACATAAGGATCACAACCCCAAACTTTAAGAAACGACAGCTTAGGTTTCTTGCCAAACCATGGTTCATACAGTGTCATCTCAATGGATTTAGACGGTGCCCTTTTTAACGTGAATGCAGCTGTCTCTAATGCATAACCCCAAAACGATAGTGGTAAATCGGTAAGAGACATCATAGATCGGACCATATCTAATAAAGTACGGTTACAACGTTCGGACACACCATCACGCTGTGGTGTTCCAGGTGGCATGAATTGTGAAACTATTCCACATTGTTTTAAATGAAGGCCAAACTCGTAACTCAAATATTCGCCTCCGCAACCAGATCGTAGAAACTTTATTTTCTTGTAATGATGATTTTCCACTTCAATCTGAAATTATTTGAACTTTTCAAATGTTTCAGACTTGTGTTTCATTAAGTAGATGTACCCATATCTTCTCAAATCATCTGTGAAGGTCAGAAAATAACGATACCCGCCGCGAGCCTCAACACTCATTGGACTGCATACATCGGTTTGTATTATTTCCAATAAGTCATTGGCTCACTCCATTGTTCTGGAGAATGGAGTTTTAGTCATCTTGCCCATGAGGCATGGTTCGCAAGCATCAAATGATTCATAATCAAAAAGTCCATCCGCATGGAGTTTCTTCATGCGCTTTACACCAATATGACCTAAATGGCAGTGCCATAGATATGTTGCACTATCATTATCAACTCTGCATCTTTTGGCTTCAACATTATGAATATGTGTATCACTACTATCGAGATTCGTCAAAAATAGACCACTCTTCAAGGGTGCAAGACCATAAAAGATATTACTCATATAAACAGAACAACCATTATTCTCTGATTTAAATGAATAACCGTCTCGCATCAAACAAGCTCCAGATATAATGTTCATGCTCAACGCTGGCACCAAATAACAATTATTCAGGTCTAAAACTAATCTCGAAGGTAGATGTAGAGGTAGCGTGCCGATGGCGATCACCTCGACCTTGGAGCCATTCCCGAAGCGCATCGTCACCTCGTCCTTAGCCAATCTTCATTTAATCCGTAGCCGTTGTTTCGAGTTGCAAATATGAGCAACAGAACCATTATCAAATACCCTGGCGTTACTACGAGCATTAGTAAGGTACATATCAATAACATGTATATCAAATATACCTTTGTTCACTTTGCCATCCTTCTTATCCGCCAAATACTTGGGGCAGTTCCGCTTCCAATGACCTGTCCCTTTGGAGTAGAAGCACTCAGTTTCAGGTTTGGGTCCAGATTTGGGCTTCTTCCTGGGAGTGACAACTTGCTTGCCATTCTTCTTGAATTTCCCCTTCTTTCCCTTGCCTTTTTTCTTGAAACTAGTGGTCTTGTTAACCATCAACACTTGATGCTCTTTCTTGATTTCTACCTCCGCAGCTTTGAGCTTAGCGAAGAGCTCGGGAATTGTCTTGTCCATCCCTTGCATATTATAGTTCACCACGAAGCCTTTCTAGCTTGGTGGCAGTGATTGAAGAACTCTGTCAATAACACTATCATCCGGAAGATTAACTCCCAACCGAGTCAAGTGGTTATGATACCCAGACATTCTGAGTATGTGTTCACTGACAGAACTGTTCTCCTCCATCTTGTAGCTATAGAACTTGTTGGATACTTCATATCTCTCAACTCGGGCATTTGCTTGAAATATTAACTTCAACTCCTGGAACATCTCATCTGGTCCATGACGTTCAAAATGTCTTTGAAGTCCCGATTCTAAGCCGTAGAGCATGGCACACTGAACTATAGAGTAGTCATCAGACCGCGTCTGCCAGACGTTCAAAGCATCTACATTAGCGGGAGGGGGCTTTTCACCTAGTGGTGCATCAAGGACATAATTCTTCTGTGCAGCAATGAGGATAATCCTCAAGTTACGGACCTAGTCCGTGTAGTTCCTACCATCATCTTTCAACTTAGCTTTCTCTAGAAACGCAATAAAATTCAAGGGAACGGTAGCACGGGCCATTGACCTACAACATAGATATGCAAAAACTATCATGACTAAGTTCATGATAAATTAAGTTCAATTAATTATATTACTTAATAACCCCCACTTAGATAGACATCCCTCGAGTCATCTAAATGATCACGTGATCCATATCAACTAAACCATGTCCGATCATCACGTGAGATGGAGTAGTTTTCTATGGTGAACATCTCTATGTTGATCATATCTACTATATGATTCACGTTCGACCTTTCGGTCTCCAGTGTTCCGACGCCATGTCTGTACATGCTAGGCTCGTCAAGTTTAACCCGAGTATTCCGCACGTGCAAAACTGTCTTGCACCCGTTGTATATGAGCATAGAGCTTATCACACCCGATCATCACATGGTGTCTCGGCACGACGAACTGTCGCAACGGTGCATACTCAGGGAGAACACTTATATCTTGAAATTTTAGTGAGGGATCATTTTATAATGCTACCGCCGTACTAAGCAAAATAAGATGCATAAAAGATAAACATCACATACAATCAAAATATGTGACGTGATATGGCCATCATCATCTTGTGCCTTTGATCTCCATCTCCATAGCACCGTCATGATTTCCATCGTCACCGGCTTGACACCTTGATCTCCATCATAGCGTCGTTGTCATCTCGCCAACTATTGCTTCTACAGCTATTGCTAACGCAGAGTGATAAAGTAAAGCAATTACATGGCGATTACATTTCATACAATAAAGCGACAACCATAAGGCTCCTGCCAGTTGCCGATAACTTTTAGAAAACATGATCATCTCATACAATAACATATATCACATCATGTCTTGACCATATCACATCACAACATGCCCTGCAAAAACAAGTTAGACGTCCTCTACTTTGTTGTTGCAAGTTTTACGTGGCTGCTACGGGCTTCTAGTAAGAACCTTTCTTACCTACGCATCAAAACCGCAATGATGTTTCGTCAAGTTTGTTGTTTTAACCTTCAACAAGGACCGGCCGTAGTCAAATTCTATTCAACTAAAGTTGGAGGAACAGACACCCACCAGCCACCTTTATGTCAAACAAGTTGCATGTCTGTCGGTGGAACCGGTCTAATGAACGTGGTCATGTAAGGTTGGTCCGGTCCGCTTCATCCAACAATACCGCCGAATCGAGATAAGACGTTGGTGGTAAGCAGTATGACTATGATCGCCCAAAACTCTTTGTGTTCCACTCGTGCATATCATCTACGCATAGACCTAGCTCTGATACCACTATTGGGAAACGTAGCATGCAATTTCAAAAAAATCATACGATCATGCAAGATCTATCTAGGAGATGCATAGCAATGAGAGGGGGAGAGTGTGTCCACGTACCCCCGTAGACCGAAAGCGGAAGTGTTTACTTAATGCGATTGATGTAGTCGAACATCTTCTCGATCCAACCGATCAAGCACCGAACGTACATCACCTCCGAGTTCTGCACACGTTCAGCTCGATGACGTCCCTCGAACTCTTGATCCAGCAAAGTGTTGAGGGAGAGTTCCGTCAGCACGACGGCATGGCAACGGTGATGGTGAAGTGATCCGCGCAGGGCTTCGCCTAAGCACTACGTGAATATGACCGTAGGCGTAAACTGTGGAGGGGGGCTCCGCACACGGCTTGGAACAATTGACGTGTGTTAGAGGCGCCCCCACCCCCGTATATAAAGAAGGGAGAGGGGAGGAGGCCGGCCCTAGGCGCGCCCCAAGTGGGAGGATTCCCACTTGGGCTCCTAGTAGGATTCGGCCCCCTTCCTTTTATCGGAGGGGGAAAGGGGGAAGGAGAGAGAGAGAGGGAGAAGGAAAGGGGGCCACCACCCCCTCCCCTTGTCCGATTCAGACTCCTCCCTTGGGGGGGGGTGCGCCACCCCTATGTGGGCTGATTTGCCTCCCTCCTATTGCAATGGCCAATATCTTCCCCCCGGGGGTTCCGGTAACCCCCCGGTACTCTGATATGTACCCGATACATTCCGAAACACTTCCGGTGTCCGAATACTATCATCCAATATATCAATCTTTACCTCTCGACCATTTCAAGACTCCTCTTCATGTCCATGATCTCATCCGGGACTCCGAACAACATTCGGTCACCCAATCACATAACTCATAATATAAATCATCATCGAACGTTAAGCGTGCGGACCCTACGGGTTCGAGAACTATGTAGAAATGACCGAGACACATCTCCGGTCAATAACCAACAGCGGAACCTGGATGCTCATATTGGTTCCTACATATTCTACGAAGATCTTTATCGGTCAAACCGTAATGACAGCATACATAATTCCCTTTGTCATCGGTATGTTACTTGCCCGAGATTCGATCGTTGGTATCTTCATACCTAGTTCAATCTCGTTACCGGCAAGTCTCTTTACCTATTCTGTAATGCATCATCCTGCAACTAACTCATTAGTCACATTTCTTGCAAGGCTCATCATGATGTGCATTACCGAGAGGGCCCAGAGATACCTCTCCGATACTTGGAGTGACAAATCCTAATCTCGATCTATGCCAACCCAACAAACACCTTCGGAGATACCTGTAGAGCATCCTTATAATCACCCAGTTATGTGGTGATGTTTGATAGCACACAAGGTATTCCTCCGGTATTCGGGAGTTGCATAACCTCATAGTCAAAGGAATATGTATAAGTCATGAAGAAAGCAATAGCAATAAAACTTAACGATCATTATGCTAAGCTAACGGATGGGTCTTGTACATCACATCATTCTCCTAATGATGTGATCATGTTCATCAAATGATAACACATGTCTATGGTTAGGAAACTTAACCATCTTTGATTAACGAGCTAGTCTAGTAGAGGCATACTAGGGACACTGTGTTTTGTCTATGTATTCACACATGTATCAAGTTTCCGGTTAATATAATTCTAGCATGAATAATAAACATTTATCATGATATAAGGAAATATAAATAACAACTTTATTATTGCCTCTAGGGCATATTTCCTTCACAAAGTCCCTCGAACATTGATGACGATCCCGCAAAACGCCCTCGAATGATCCCTTGAACCGAAGACCGAAAGCATGGCCTCTCTACTTGCTTGCAAGCGTACGGTCTTCACGGTCCGGCACCGCTTCACCGTCCAGAGCTAATCGTCGCCGGAGAATTAGATGGAGGAGATTAGAACCACACCGGGCTTCTAATTATGAGGATTAGAGGTGGCTAGGGCTAGCTCTAATTAGTCTAGGTCCAACTAGAACTAGAACAAGATCAACTAGAAGAGGCACCCAAAAACTTGTGTTCAAAAGGGCGGAAAACATCTAGTATATATAGGTTTAGGGGGGGGGGAGGAGCGAGCAGCCACCAAGGGAAGGAAACCCTCCCTTGGTGCGCCGGCCTAGGGGGGAGTCCAACTCCTACCCCTAGTAGGATCCCCCCCCCCCCACAAGGAAGGGGGGCGCCACCTCCACTTGGGCCTTTATGGCCCAAGACTCCTATCCCCTCTTGGCCTTTTAAGGCCCGTTGATATTTAATTAATATATAAAATACCTTAAACATTTTCAGAGCAATATATATATATATGTGTGTGTGTGTGTGTGTGTGTGTGTGTGTGTGTGTGTGTGTGTGTGTGTGTGTGTGTGTGTGTGTGTCTATATATATATAATTTAACATCTTCGGAAACATTTTTCACCTATATATAATTAATCGGTACTACCCGATATTCACCGAAACCCTTCCGGTGACCCCGAAACGCTTTCGGAACCTCTCGGAACTATTCCGGATATTAATGAAACTATTTCATAAATATATTCTCATCACTCCCGTTCCACTAACACTCAGCAGATCATGATTACCTTAAGCTTGTGACCCCGTAGGTTCGGTAAAGCATAGACATGAACGAAACTCATTTGTTCAATTACCGATAGCGAAACCGTGGACATCCATATATATCGGTCCCTATGATTCGAGTGAACCTTTGGTTATCATGTGATGTTCCCTTCCCTTCGCGATACTTTACAAAGCCCTATGTGCATCAGTATCCTCCTGGGTCGTCACCATGCCCACTATACCGTTGCTCCCGTTACCAGTTTTGTTCTTCTTTCTCGTTGACGTGTTCCGGCATCCCCGTGACGTAGTCACCTGTGTCTGGCCAGACGATGATGGATGTTGACACAAAGAGAGGGTCCCAAGAATATCTCTCCATCGTCAGAGGAGAAAATCCTACTCTCGGGCTGTTCGTTCACTTGTCAAACTTTCCGGTGAACCTGAAAGTTGTCGTTATGATCACCTTGTTACAGATGATGTTTGAGAAACCCCAAAGTCCATCATCTGGAAAGAAGTAACCGAGACACTCTTATGGTCTGAGGAACTAAAGTACACATGCTAACTCCCCGTGTTATAACAGATGATTTCAAACGATATGATCACAAAGTATAACATACAAGATTGGGTCGATTCAATGTGGCCGTTCTTCTAACGTCATACCCTCAATGTTGTTTTAGGACTATCGTTGCACCTAACGATATCCTAAGATCCGAAAAACATGATCACCAACAACACTTGAGCCAATCCTAGAGACTGGACTGGGAACCTATTGTTTGACCATTTATCATTCTACACGTGCATATGAGTTTTCCACTGAATCGCATATTCCAGGATCATAGCAGTTATAGCATGAAATAGAAACTCTTAATTATGAATAATGGAAATATAATAATACAATATTATTGCCTCTAGGACATATTTCCAACGTCTCAATCCCTTTCGTGCTTGGAAATAGTGACCAATGTCATTGTTTACCTTGTTACCCACGTTGCCCCGTGAAAAAATGAGTCAAACCATTGACACTATTTTGTCGAGAAGCCTTTCATGCACATACATTGATGAAATAATGGCATTTTAACTTTGTCACATGCCTTCTAAAAATCCACCTTGAAGATAACTTCGTGAAGTTTTTTCGCGTGCAACTCATGAATCGTTTCATGTAAAACAACCCCCTCCATGATGTGTCCCCTAGTTTAAACACCACATGTGTCCGTCTCATGATCACCGTAACACCATTAGTTGTCACTTTGGTGAATACTTTAAAATTGGGAGTTAGAAGATAATTTGACAAAATTGTTGAATTCAAATAGCCCCTTCCTTTGTAGGAAGAAGGGTATTATGCCAAATTTCAACTTATACAAAGCCAAAATCTCATTATATAACTCAACAAAAATAGACATAAAGTCTCCTTTTACGACATGACCGGACCTCTGATAGAACTTGCTGAAATCCCACTAGCCTCGTCGCCTTACTGTCTTCAATCTGTGAGATAGCATCCCATAATTTTTTGTCAATAAAAGGGGCGATTACAATGGCATTCCCTCTGTAGCTAGTTGCGGGATGTCATCTTTGACATTCTCATATAATTTAACATAATCAGAGACATGGGAACTAAAAAGAAGATTGTTCAAATTAATAATGTAGGTCTTCAGGGTGTTTACCATCAATAGCACCATCGCCTTGCTCAAACTGATTTTTTCTATGTTTTTTCTCTCTCGAAAAGGAGGCGTGTCCCGGCCTCTGCATCAAGCGATGCATACAACCATTTTCATTATATTATTCAACAAGATTCGACAATACAAATATATAGATCAACCCAAAGCCACTTGCATGGCAACCACTCTCACTACCCCTACAAACTTGGTGATATGCCCTGGCCGCACATCAACACACACCATCTAATCCGTTGTCCTCACTAAGCTGCCCGTCGACAAGATGAGAATACCAACTGTTCTAGCATATCCTCTGCGTGCACCGCTTGTGCATGCTCTAGAATCATCCGACGCCATCTTTCATCCTCCCACCTTCAGGAGCGATCAGCGCATTCAAGGTCTTATTGCCGTCGACGCCACCACGACACCAAACAGCGCCACCGTCCTACTCGCTTCATCAAGTCGCATCTTGGCAAGTTGATTTCTTCTATGTTTACCATTGGCGATGAGATAGAAGTATTTGGTGGTGTTGTCCCCTTCTAGGACATATGGCACCTTGGCAAGTTGAAGCCATTTGGTTTCCTCCTCCCGCATAAGCTTTGTAGGAAGATCATCCGCTTCTCTCTTAACATCACATTGTGCTTGATTAAGGGGAGTGCTCTCCGCGTTCACATCTAAGATGTCAATTGGAGCGATTAGCCTTTCTTTCTTTTGCTTATACACTTAAAACTGAATCATCATTTTCATTGACCATTTGTAAGTCCATGGGTGTATTTTACCCTTTTTTCTAAAACTTTGTAGTGTAAAAACCAACGAAAATAGTTAGATGAAGGTTTGGAGAGTGTTTTCATATTATGGGTTTGTTTGAAATTTGGGAAAATAGTCACGAAAATCTGAGCTCTTTGCTATGTGCATCACATGATGCAGAGGTCAAAAGTATTCACCCTTTTCGAAAAAAAACTCTGAACAAGATCATGATTATAAAGAATGCCATTAGAATGAAGTAAAAGTCAAAAAGATTATAATTGTCTATATTTCGTATAAAAACAATATACATAATTTCCACTTCTAATTTTTGCATTATATCTAATCATTTCTTACATATAATCCATACCGTGGACAGGATATTAATGGCGGTATCAGCATGCATAAGCATACCTGGCGGCCCAAATTGTTCTCCCTAGATTACATGGTACAAGTAGATTATCCTAGATGAGTCAAACATTGCTGCTAAAACTAGGTTATCTTACGGTTACGACCTAGCTTAGATCCGCAAAACCTTTTTTCATTTGGGCTAAATTCTCTGTCCCTGGGTGATGCCAAAGACAAACGGAAAAACTAACGCCCACACGTGTGGGCGTTTGCAGATAGTCCACACGCCTCCACCACCACTCATTTTGCCACATATAAATAGATGACATCAGCAGAAATCTTTTTGGTTTTTGGCTTAAAAATGTTTTATCTCCTAAATAAAAAAGCAAACTAAAAATCCGTTTTCACCATTAAATCCGTCTCGACGAGATCTTCAAAACTAGACCCCATGTTGATATGTTTTGACGAATTTTTTTTACCCAGAAGTTGCCATGATGTTTACACTATAGTTGCCATAGTGCTTAAACTAAAGTTGCCATGTGGCAATTTTAGTTTGTAGATCATGGCAATTTTAGTTTTTTGATGATGACAATTGCAGTACTTTGACCATGAAAATATTTTTTTATTGAACCATGGCAATTTTAAGTGCATGTATCATGTCAATTTTAGTTTATGGTGCATGGCAAGTCTAGTTTCTTAATTCTCTGTTTTATAATATGTAAAAATTACTTTTAAATGTAAAAGAAAATAGTTGAAACATATCATGGCAACTTCAGTGTAAATATCATGGCAATTTATGTGCAATAGACATGGCAACTTTTAACAAAAAAAATCGTCGAAATATATCGATACGAGATCTAGTTTTAAAGATCTCGTCGCGAGGGATTTAATGGTGAAAACGGATCTTCAATCGGATTTTTCATTTAAGAGATAAAACATTTTAAAAACTATAAATCCGAAGAGATTCTCGCATGCATACATGCGATGACGTGGCAATCTATTTGCATTAGAGACATATAGTGCATCTCCTTTCTTGACACACGTGTGGCAGTTATCGACGTTCAGGACAAATCAAATCTGCGTCCTCCCGCTTATATCAAACAAAAGAGAGCGAATAGGCGTCGGTTGCTCACCAGTCACCAACACAGTCCTCTGCCGGCAATTCGTCGAACACCTTGTCTGCTAGAGCCATGGCCGCGGCGCCGTCCACCGCGGCTCGGCAGGTGGAGGATGCGGTCATGGCGAGGCTCCGGGCCTGCGCCACCTTCCGCGACCTCCTCCGCATTCACGCCCACGTCGTGCAGCTGTCCCTCTCGCAGAGCAGCTACATCGCCACCCAGATCGTCCAGCTCTGCAACGCCCACGGCCGCACCGCGCACGCCGCGCGGGTGTTCGCCCAGGTGCGCGAGCCCAACCTACACCTGCACAACGCCATGATCAAGGCCTACGCCCAGAACCACCTGCACCGCGAGGCGGTGGCGGTGTACGTTCGCATGTTGAGGTGCCGCCCATTTCCGTCCACTGGTTGTGCCGGCGGCGACCGGTTCACGTACCCGTTCCTGCTCAAGGCTTGCGGCGGCCTGGCGGCGCTCGAGCTGGGCAAGCAGGTGCACGCGCACGTGGTGAGGTCCGGGTGCGAGTGCAACGCCGTCGTGCAGAACTCCATGATCGAGATGTACACGCGCGCCGGCGACCTGTCGCTCGCGCGCAAGGTGTTCGACGGAATGCAGGAGAGGGATGCGGTCACCTGGAACACGGTTATATCGGCGCATGCGAGGCTGGGTCAGATGAGGAAAGCCAGGGCGCTATTCAACTCCATGCCTGAGAAGACGATCGTTTCCTGGACTGCAATGGTGTCTGGGTACACGGCAGCGGGGGACTTCTCGGGCGCCGTCGAGGCGTTCCGGTCGATGCAAATGGAAGGCTTTGAACCGGACGACGTGAGCATCGTCGCGGTGTTGCCGGCGTGCGCCCAACTCGGAGCCCTGGAGCTAGGCAGGTGGATATACGCGTACTGCAACAGGCACAGAATGCTGCGCAAGACATATGTGTGCAATGCACTGATGGAGATGTACGCAAAGTGCGGGTGCATCGACCAAGCACTCCAGCTGTTCGACGGCATGGACGAGAAGGATGTCATCTCGTGGAGCACGATGATCAGCGGCCTTGCGGCGCATGGGAGAGCAAAGGAGGCGGTCCTGTTGTTCGTGGATATGGAGAGGGAGGGGAAGGTGAGGCCCAACGGCATCACATTTGTCGGGCTCCTGTCAGCCTGCTCCCACGCCGGGCTCCTGGACGAAGGGATGGACTACTTCGACCGCATGAAGGAAGTTTATGGCATCAAACCTGGCGTCGAGCACTATGGCTGCATCGTCGACCTCCTCGGCCGGTCAGGACAAATCGTGCGTGCTTTGAATCTCATACTAGACATGCCAGTTCCTGCCGATGCGAAGATATGGGGCTCAATGCTCAGCGCATGCCGAAGCCACGGCGATGTCGACACGGCTGTGGTGGCTGCCGAGCGGCTCGTCGCGCTGGAACCAGACGACGTCGGCAACCTAGTCATGCTGGCCAACGTGTACGCCGCGGTGAGGAGGTGGAGTGAGGTTGCGAGCACGAGGAAGTCGATAAGGAGCAGGAGCACGAAGAAGACCCCGGGGTGCAGCCTGATCGAGGTGGACAACGTGGTGCAGGAGTTCGTCGCTGGAGAGGACCTGAAACCTGAATTTGGAGGCATTGTTGGCGTTCTGGACATCCTGGCCTCGCAGCTTGCAGAGGAGGGTGTAGATTCCATCGATTCAGATTGTTTTGTTGATGCAAATATGTCTGCTATTGTGTTCTGACCATTGCACATGTGTTGTTGTGAATGTGATTAGCAAAGTGAAGCAGATTAAGGGCTCCTTTGATTCAAAGTATTTTCATAGGCATTTTGGAGGATTAGAAACCTTAGGAATTTTTCCCTATGTTGGTTGTTTGATTCACAGGATTGAATTCTATAGGAATTTTTCTTAAGGATTTCTTTGTACTTGGGATTTATAGCATCCACTCAAAACCACTTTGAAAGAATTCTTTGTTTATCCTATGATTCAGTCAAACAACCCAAAATTATGTAAGATTGAGATGAGCATGACATTCCAATCCTATATTTTTCTATTCCCGCGCTTTTAAAATCCTGCAAATCAAAGAGGCCCTAATTCAAATGAGCAGTTCGGTAACTGTGATTTGTTGCTTCTTTAGTAGGAAACTCTCTGAACATCTGTCTGTTGAGTGTTCAGATGTTAGAACTCCGCAAATCCTAAAGAAAAAAAAGTTAGAACTCTGGAAGAATTTCTGCTATTGGAAGAAACAACTCAAAAATTGATGGAGGCGTGTAATGGCGGCCCTTTAGAAAAGGAAGCCCAAATGCGTGTAGTCCAAATAGATTGTGGTCTACTTTCTTCATTGCCTAGGTACTCGTGGTATTGCATCAATCTTATATCCACCTCACAATGTTGTCAACATATATGGTCACCGGTTAGATCAAATTTTACATAACTTTAGTCATTTATAAGGATGCGGTCGTCTACTTTATTATGCTCGCCATGGCTATGTAGAGTTGACATGGTGTTTAACGGTTAAAATTCATCTCCTTTACAGGCTATATACCAGTCTACGTTGGACGTGGTCTTATGTAGGAGTACAATGACTGGAACATCGGCCACTGTTTATTGCGGTGTGTACACATTTGGAGCAGACGGTCAGGATGTTTTTACCCAACATAGATGACGACATTGTCTACGGATAAGCTCCACACCCTTTACCCTAGCCTAGTTTCCGTCTACGATGACTTAACTGTGAGTATGTGACCAATGCTTTTATGTTTCTTGTGTGCATGTGTTAGTGTTAGCGGTATGCATCCTAATCATATATAAGCCGGGTATATGCTTATGATATTGTCTTTTCTAATGCTACATTTTGAATTAATAAAGTGTCATTTGTCGAAAAGAAAAAGTACTCGTGACAATAGTACAAAACAAGCTAATGTGGCATATTGTCCTCCTCTTTTGCACTTATGTTTTGAGATGGCCTCTTTTGCACTTGCATGTGTATGTCAACTTCTTTCCTCGCTTAATCATCGAGCACAAACTACACGTCAAATGAGAGATATGTCAACTTCTTTCCCCACTATTGATACCCATATAGCAAAGCAATTGCGATGAAACATGGCATAATCTTAGCCAATAGTTTGGGATTTCATGTGGTAGAAATTGAAGCAGACTTGATGGAGGTGATTAATGCATGTGTTGGCCAAGACACAACTTGGAGTGAAACAATAACAGTCTACCTCGAGTGTTTTAGCACAAAAGGGATGACTGGATCGGTGGACTTTCTGCATTGCATTAGGAAAGCCAATGAGGTAGCTCATGTTTTAGCTAAATTTGCATATGATAATGAACTTTCCTGTGATTGGGTCGATGAAACCCCTGACTTCCTGATTGCTACTCTCTCAAACAATGTAACTATTCTACCGAATCAATAAAGTTGCCATGATGGCGTTCCATTAAAAAAATACTATGCAACGGAGCATATTTTCTCAATATGGTTCGATTCTAGTTTCTCATACCCCAACTCCACCCCCTCATTTCTCGTACCTCACCTACTCACTCGGACTCCCTAACAAACTTTGTTTTTGAAAAAAATATAGTTCATTAGGAAATCCTCAATTGCTTCATTTTAACACTAAGACAACCTTCCCGAACAAGTATAATAATTAACTCTGCAATATAGAAACATCTTGCTCTCCAGCTTGCTTTTTATTCAGACATTCAACCTCCCCTCTGTGAATTCCATTTTGTGTGCGCAAATAAATCCCTTGCACAGTTTCGGATGATGGTTTTGTCACATTTTCTTTCGAAAAGAGGGACATTCCCTAGGTCTCTGCTTCAATTGATGCACCGCATGGACACAGGTATTGGATGTGGGTTTGCCACATGGATGGTAAGTGGAGTATATTTGGATTTAATCCATAAAACCAATTTTGTTTTGTAATTCTGGGGGAAGAATCTTTAGAAAAAAATGTGGCAAAAAAGTTGTGTCAATCAATTTAAATTTTCTGCAGAAAGATCTCGATCTACTATAAAAGTTCACCGAAAATACAAAGCATCCTAAATATAATGAAAATTATCCCGAGGCTTCGTGACCACCGAACGACATTGTGCCACCAGAACGGGGCATGTTACAAGTCGTTCTTACAACAAAATACCAAAACCTCTATATCTAACCAAGTTTTTGCCTTCACGTTTCACCAAGCAACTTGAGAAGTTGTGGGTTGCAGCCACGTGTATTTATTTGGGACGGGGTAGAAATCGCTTGTGGCTCTAGGTTTCCGTTGTAAATTTTCTTAACGTGGACTGCATGTTCGTGTGTGCACCTAGCGTTTTCGGCATGCGTGGCCATCCCAGTTGACCTCTGTACTTTCCACGCATTGTTGTGCATGCATGACGTGCGTTCCCGTCGGGAGGTCGGTTCGTTTTTCTCGCGTGTTCGATTGATATTTCTCCAGTCCTTTTTACTCTGCATATTAGGTTTGTCCGAAGTCAATCTCATCCAACTTTGCCCAAGCTTATATAAAAAATTATAAACATTCACATAACAACACCAATATCATTAGATTCATCTTGGAATATATTTTCATATTATATTTATTTGATATTATAGATGCTAATAATTTCTAATATAAATTTGGTCAAATTTAGAAAGTTTGACTTTCAAGCAAATTCAATGTCTTGAGTAAAAAAGGACCGAGGGAGTACTTTGGGAGGTGCCACATTAGCGTTCGTTTACAATTTGGTTTCCATCCGCATCACGTGCGTAGTTTGTTTCACGTACATAGGCGGTTGCCGCTTCAATCGCGTGCTCTGGTTGTTTCGCGTCCACATGATCGTGTTCGAATTGGCTTTCCCTCGAGGCTCCTATAAATACGGGCGTTTCCTGCTGCTGCTCCTTCCATCACGGTATATGGTACCTGCTCAGTTGCGTTTGTATTTACCTGATCGTTTTGCATTAATAGGGGAGGCTGTTGGCGATGAATTTCACCTCCTCCCCGTCCTGTCTGTGCCGCCGAGTTTTGGTAATTCGCCTCCTAGTGCCACCCTCATGCCTCCGTCTTTTGGTGAAGCTTTGGGAGGTACGTGATGTGGCCGGCGAGGAGACGCGAAGAGCGGCGCCCCGGTGTTCTTGATGATGCTCTTGGACACGGTGCGCAAGGACGGGGACACCATGGCAGGAAGCGTCGTTGCTGCCGCCGTCATGGATGTTGATCACTAGCCCGCGCTTGCTGATGTAGTCGAGACCAAGGCTCGATCCTGCCCCGGTTCTGTCCTGTCCTTAGCCCCCTTCAGGTGCGTATCTAGCTGCTTGAACTGGTGCCTACGATGGCGCGCTCCATGGAGTCCACGACATACACCGATGTGTGGTAAGGCAGGTTCTCCGGCGAAGACGAGGCCGACGTCGGGCGACGGAGTGGAGAAAGCGGCGAGCTCCTCCTTGTCGGCCGGGCAAAAGGATCGGACGCGGCGGGAGCGGAGCACAATCTTGAGGGTTGCATATCTTGCGAAGCTGCCGCCATGCGTCGCCCTAGGATGTGAAGATGACGCCTCGGCGCCGCCATACATCATCTGTCGCATGAATTTCAGAGGCTTGAGGACGCGTCCTTGGTATTTATGATCTCTCGCAGAGCGCCTCGGATTGCAGCGGCTCGAGGGAGATTCGGGATTGATCAGGCCAGCAGCTACGGTGGTCGTGCGCTTATGCCCACCCCGACGACGACGGCACCATGGAAGGCCGCGAGCCCGCGACGTATGGCGCCTGGGCAGCCATGGTGCATATATGTGGCAAAGGAGCTATTGCTTCTTCCTGACCTGTGCGAGCGTGGAGTGGCAGTGCTCGAAGGTGGTGGGGCAGATGGCCGATGACCGGGAGAGGCCACGGTCCGTGGTGTGGAGCTCGCCGAGGCGGAGGCGGAGCATTATGAGCGAGCCGTGGCGGGAGCGCGGTCCAGGGCGGCGTAGGACCATGTGTGGTGTCTTCGAGCCCGCCAATCCGTCGGCGCTTACAAGCAAAAAGTGCACGTCATGAGTGAGTCGTGGCGGGAGCGCGGTCCAGGACGGCGTAGGACCATGTGTGGTGTCTTCGAGCCCGCCAATCCGCCGGCGCTTACAAGCGAAAAGTGCACTTACGTGCGTAAATCATTCATAGTTTCGGCCCGAGACAATCTACACGCCCGCGATAGTTGGACCACCTATCAGCGTCGTCATGGGCAAAACAACGTGAACGATCTGTGTTGTGAAGGGTGAATCGTCGTCGTCATCTTCTCCTGACCGGCGGCCTGTGAGCTCGGCAGAATCGGCTCTCGGAAGATGCCGCCAATGGAGGCGTGCGAAGGCGGCAGCAACGCTGCGCAAGTGTATGGAGGCTAAGGCCACCGTGTACAAGTTCTTTATCGACATGCAGCAGGGACGTCCAGCATATTAATTATTACTTCGTAGTTGCTTAGTAGCGCTAGACCTAGCTGTAGCTTTATATTATGTCTAAACTGTACTTGGAATCTAAAGCATGTCAAGTAGTATATATCTGATTAAAATTGTAGGGTGTTTGACATACGAGGTGTGGTAATCAGAAAGGACAGTCCAAATAGTTGTTTCATGTTGATAAGTTTATTCCCCCTGTCAAAGTTAGCATATCCATGCATGTGATCTGGCGCCATGTATTGTTCCATGTTGATAAGTTTATTCCCACTCTCAAAGTTTCCATTGTGACTTAATATTATGCATGATTTATTTGACTAATATTTGGTCATGCTAGAGTAGATAATAACTATCCAACCAGTTATGAAGGGGGTTAGAAATTGTAAAGTATGTTAGCTAGATAATTCAAGCTCCTTTCAGATTTATGTTGAGAAATTATTATATTTGTTCGGCAGATGGTTAAAACAAAATGTCATCAGCAATGAAGTGTTGTTCAAAAAAAAAGGCAATAAAGTGTTGTTTTTTAGTGATACCAGTGTTGTTTCAACTCTCTTGCTAAGTTTCAGTATCAAGTACAAAACGTTCTAATGGATATAGTTCTCTTGAAAATTATGATGTGCTTATGGTAGTAAAAAGGTTGTAGTATATGCAGGTACGTTGTTCTACTTAATGTTTGTATTGCGGCTCTCATGCGCAAACTATAACAGGAGTACGTTTGATAATTGAAACTCACACTAATGTTCTATATTTTTCTTTTTTTAGTGTACATAGGAAGTTCCTGTAGAATGATGTGACCACATGCTCCATGCAAATTCTCACCTGCCGGCCACCGCTGATTTCGTGCAATCTGGATACCTCTCGACGCCGGATTTCTTCCCCTGCACACCTTTTCACCGTTGTACTGGTCCATAAAAGGGCTCGCCTTCTCCATCAATGGTTCTCATCTCGCTTCTACCGCTCATCCGTGCATAGTGCGTCCGTCTCTTAAATTTCATTTGCGCCCACGGCAGTTCTTTGCCGGAGGCCATTGCCAGGTCCCCATCTCTATTACCGGCGCTGGCCATCTGTCTCCTCTCTCTCCGTGTGTGTGTGTGTGTGTGTGTGTGTGTGTGTGTGTGTGTGTGTGTGTGTGTGTGTGTGTGTGTGTGTGTGTGTGTGTGTGTGGGTGGGTGGGTGAGTGGTATATCAAGGACCTCGGCAAGGCACCTAGATTCTGTACCAGCAGATGTTCTCGGCCGTGCATGCAAACCGGCACGGTGTCGTGTACCTGCAGGGACCATGGAGGCAGGGACTGAACAGCGTCCTCAAGTAAGGTAAGGTAGATAGCTTCCTATCGAGGTCGTCGTCAAAGGACCGAGGGCGTCCACGGCGCATGGTTAGTTCACCAACATCAACAGTAATCCTGCAGAGGCTATATCAGAATGATCTTTGCGACTTCTTACTGCAGTACGTTAGTATCCCGTATATGGGCCATTATATAGCATGAACTGCATATGGTTTTAATAAATAGTTTTATTAGAGGCGTGCCAATGTTTACCGCTCTGTTTGTGACCATGCATTTGCATGGTTGTAATAAATAATGTTGTCATATTCAACTCTTTTACATATTGTTATGCCTCTCTTTAATTGACAGCGAATAACTATTTATTAGTCTATTGTTTGGACAACAGTTTACATAGTCGCGACTTATCGACAGGCGCGGCGTGTCGCCGCGCGGGCTAAGCTAGTATACTTTATTAGCAAACGCCAAAGCGAGTCTTAATAACATCCCACTTACTTAAGACTCAATGTTGTTTTTTTTCCTTCTCCATGTATTTTGTGTTTTGGAAACTTTACATGTTTACTAGTGACAGTTTCATTCAACTTAGGGATGATGTGCAATCACACAAATAAATTTTTATCTTAAGCATGTTCATTGAGAAAGTAGCAACAGGAAAACAAGGAAACAATGATGCACATATATAAGTTTGCTTGCAGGGAATGTGGTGCACATTGCTACAGGGTATACATGTGTTCATTGGCAGCCTAGACCAGCCCAGAAATATGTATTTTAGTAGAGAATGTGCAAAAGTTCTACACGTCCTTCCATTGAGCAGGAACCAAGAAGAATTAACTAAAGTTTTTGCCCGTGAAGGTTTTTTCATCCGATGAAAGAAACCCAACCAAATAAGCTAACCAATGCACACACGCACACCCAATGAATAACTACATTCGCTTCATGTATACATTTATGCAGAAATTTAATCTAACTGCATTTTTATTTTAAGACAAAAATGATAGAAAATCCTTCGTTCTTGGGCTTCCTTGATTGAACATCTCTAGTTCGGTTCTGATGACGTTGATCGGAAATATGCCAAATTGTAGATTTGATTATACTACTTCCTCCTCCCTCTGTATTTGATTAGGTGGTAGTCAGTGTTTAGTGCTTACATACCATTGTTCTCCCAATAATCTTCTCAAGTTACACCTAAAATCTATAATAATTTCAGTGATAAGCCCCTCAATCAGTTTTGTTAGAGCACACAAAAAATGTACCATATTTTTATAGAAGACAAAATATATAGATTAAAAGATACTTGGTGAAAGATGATAACACACAAGTAGGACACACACACTCTATCCTGAGACTAACTTCTCAGAAAAATATCGAATCCACCAACAACCGCCCTTCTCTAATCCTCCCAATCATTGAAAATGAGCTCCACCAAGTCCGACACCGGTAGATGCAGCCACAAAAAGACACGAGCATTTCTTGGTTTCCAAAGGTTCCAACAATCAAGATAACTAGCGAATCAAAACCTCTCCGTCTCTTGTCCTTCTTCACAAAGCTCTTCCTAGCAGAGAACCAAACATTCTGCCAAAGTATCCTGAGGCGAAGGGCACCCGACAGAGACATTCTGTCTTCCTATCTAAAGTATTGCTTGCCAAATTTAATTTTCACCAACAATGCTCAAATTTAATTAGCATGAATGCCATCGCCATGTGATTGTTATGATTGCCATATACCACTAATGTCGGAGCAATGGACAATGCACCATCACTCGTAGTTTTTATCTATGCTATCTGAGTTTACGATCATCCAATTACATCCAAATAGCGTGTGCCAACAGAAGACCATCATGTTACACGCAAAATGGTGTGTGCCAACAAAAGACCATGAAGTAGAGCAAGAGTCTTGCTAATATATGTAACTCCAATGTACTCTGTTTTTCTTTGCCAAATTAAAAAAAGGAAACAAATGTCGACATTTTCTCAAAGTTTCATAGACATCTTTCCAGTAATTTGTTTTTGCGTAAGTCCAAATGTGAAGCAAGCCTCCATTTGGCAGAGTTGAATACTTGAAATCCATCAAAACCTCATTTTTTTTGCGCTTTAACTAGAAAGAGAGGCGAATTTATCTGCATGGTGGTAGCTGTGCATAGAAAATGTAAAAAAAATGCCCATTTCCTTTTTTTTAATAAAATATATTTTTATCAGTTATTTTAGGCTAAGCTCAGATGGTTAAATATGTACTCTCTCTATTCTCAAATAGATGTCATATAAATTAAGTCAAACATTCGATGTTTTCTAAGTTGACTAAGCATATATACGAAAATATGAAGATAAAATATTAATCTAATATAAACATATACACCATTTGATATTTTCATAATATATTTATATAATCTTATATCCTCCGTTCGAAATATAAGTCTTTTTATATATTTTAAATGGACTACAACATACGGATGTATGTAGACATATTTTAATGTGTAGATTTACTCATTTTGCTCCGTATGTAGTCACCTATTGAAATTTCTAAAAAGACTTATATTTAAGAACGGAGGGAGTAGTTATCTATATATGTGGTCAAGCATAAATATAGATGGTTTTTTACGGAACTTAGGCTACATCTTTTTTAGGGGCGGAGGGAGTATTATATTTTTCTCTCCTTTCTAGATCGAGGGCATCATCTTTTTTAGAGCTTTGAAAAAAAAAGGGCATCTGCTCAACAACACACACACACGGGCCCATGGTAGCCCGCGAGATGAGAGTTGCGCGTGGCCGCTGGCCCAGGAAGACCGGGACTCCTGGTAGAGACACATAGGATTCTGATGTGGACTCATGTGGTCTCGAGGACCATTCACGAGTTGACAAGTCACCGCCAATGTGGCCGCTCCGCGGCCACGTGCAGTCCTCCCGTGCGCCTACGGGTCGTAGTTAGTGGAGGCTCCCGAGAACCCCAATTTGCTCGCTCCTGATGGGTTCTTTCGGTTGCAACAAATCATGCGAGAGCCGATTAAGTGCGGCTCGTGATCCAGATTGATTGACCTTTGCGACCAGTTTTGTTGTAAAAGCCATTCGGTCGACCGTTTCACACGTTTTGCTCCATCATCACAGGTGAAACGCTCCAGTATTTTGGGTGTAGAGAGAGTAAAGACCATGTGAAAAATTCAACATCTACTCTCCAAATTACGAGTATATCAGATCATAGTATAAGGCACGTACACACCGATCTGAGGAAACTGAGCAAATAGTAAAACGCTAGCCTTTGCATAAATGAACATCAGCTAAGAACTAAAATTACAAACAAAACCGATGAAATCTCTAAGCTTGACACCAACGTCCGTCACATGTCTTTGGCACTACCACAGCAGTCACGTGTGTCAGTTCGTTCTCCAACACACAACCACAATTTTTGTGGCTTACGAATCGATCCAAGAGGCGTCTCATCTCATGGATCCTCACATGCATGCTGGCATACGTCTTCCCCACTCCGTGCATGGTGCATCTCATCTTGGCTGCACTTGCCGTGCATCCACACAGAACGTAGCACTACCTTTATTTTGCTGACTAATTAAACACGTACTCCTCGACAGATTGCGACTCCAAATATCTCTGATTAGTCTATCCCGGCTGAGATCACATCCCAGATCGTCTACTCATGTTCCTGTCACGCCGTCGGCCTCTATATATGGGAGGCGGATCCGCGCACCGCTGCCGGCACACTCCCACTCACGCACGCTCTCCTCCTACGCATGCAGAACACCTCTCGGCGTCTCGCTCGAGCCGTCAGAGGAGCGCGTCCGCGCTACGCCATGGCGCCAGCGGCTAGCCCGTCACCTGCCCCGGCGGCTCCCGGCATTGCCACCGCCGAGGCATGGCCGGCGGCCTCCGCCGACGCCGACCGCGCGTTCACCTGGCTCAGCGCCAACGCCATACTCGTTCTCGCGATCCTCGTCTGCGGCCTCTTCGCCACGATCGCGCTCCACGTCGTCCTCCAGTCCTTGCTACGCATCACCGGCCGCGCGTGGTTCGGCGCTGGCGGCGGCCTGCATGAGCCGGCTCCGCGCTGGGGTGGAGGGCGCGGCGGCAGGAACCGGGGGGCCCTGGCGCTCCCGTGCCTGGCGTACTCGGCCGGGCTCGAGCTGGCCGGGTCGTCGCGGTCGGAGTGCGCCATCTGCCTCGCCGAGTTCGTGCGCGGGGAGCAGGTGCGCGTGCTGCCGCGCTGCAACCACGGGTTCCACGCCCTCTGCATCGACCGGTGGCTGGCGGCGCGGCCGACGTGCCCCACGTGCAGGCAGGCGCCGTTCGCCGAGGCCGACGAGAGCGTCCTGGCCGCGGACTGTGCACGACCGGCGCCCGCTATCGCGGTGGTGCGGGTGATTGTAGACGGTGGCGGGAGGCGGCGCGTGGAGATTTAGCCAGGGATGCTGTGTAGTAATGCGGTTTGGTTGCTTGGCATCGATTTTTTTTTCTCTTTGCATAACTGTCTCACTTGGGCATGATTGAGCATATGCAGGTAAAATCATCACGTGTATGTTGATTGGTTGCCTGCATCCCCATCTTCCAGCATCGTACCAACACCTCTACGCACTGTGTTTGGCTGCTCGCATTGACTGTGCTCGTACTAGTGCATGTTTTTTTAGGTGTATACTAGTGCGTGTTGTTTGGTTGCATATACCGGACATGATTAAGAGTTAACAGTTGCACTTACATTGGCGGAGGTAGGATTGCCTATAGTTTGATGTTAGGGAGGGCCGGCATAAAGGGAAATTAAAAATATTCACTATTCAGATGCATAATACAAAGGAAAGTGTGATCATGGGGAGGGCCTTGGCCCCTGCTGGCCACCCCCTGCCTCCGCCACTGTGCACCTCGGCGACAACGGTGGACGGTGGTCGCGGCGCCGCGTCCGACACGACGAGCACGGGGTCACGGGCGAGCGATCCCATCGGCGACGCGGCGAACTTGAGCGACCCACTCACGCACTCTCTGCCACTCACCCGACGGCCGGCCTGAAAATGCACTAGGCCGTGGTGGCGACGACGCAAGCAAGTAGTTCGCCGCGACGCCGTCGGACGCGGTGAATGGTGGAGAAAGTCCACACGAAGAGAGGAATAGAAGGGCATTGAGGCAGATGACAAAGAAAAAATATTGTGCGCGCGCCATGCAACGCCAATGTAGTAGGACAAGGGAGAGGAGGCCGAAATGAACAACGCCGGGGACGTCGCTAGTGTAGTAGGACAAAGAAAGAAGGCCGAGAGGAACAACACCGACGATGGTGTCAGTGTAGTATGATGCGGGCGAGGAGGCCGAGAGGAATCACGCCGACGATGGTGACATTGCAACAAGACATAGGAGAGGAGGTCGAGAGTAACAACGTTAGCGATGATGGCAGTGTAGTAGGATGCAGGAGAGGAGACCAAGAGGAGGATTAGAAGGGATGAAGAAGGTTAAGAAGTGTTATTAAAACATTTCACACATATGCATATGTACAGTTCATGAGGAAGATGTAGATCTACTCGCCTACGATCGTCGAAACGGAAAATATGCAACCCAAAAGTCATGTGAAACTGCGAGATGAAACTACTGGTCAAAGGACATTTCAAACGGTTGACCGTGCGCAATGAATTTGACAAAATTCATCTAATAGGTTCAAATATGAACTCGAAATTAAGCATTTACAGTCGAGGAAACTACGAACCGATCGCCTGAATGGAACCTAACATTGATGTGCATCTTTTTCATGTAGAGTTTATCTCAAATCAAAGCACCGTTGTGTAGATTATAAGGGACGAGCAAAAAAGGAGATTAGAGAGGAGCTTACTTAAGATAGGAGAAGACAGCAAGTACAAGTGTATACTAGCTCGCGCCGCACTGTCATACTCTCCTGCAAGGGGGCCAACATGTGCGTTCGATGTGGCTCAACTCAGCCTCACTGGCTGGAAATTGCCAATTCGGCGGTTCCTAGTGGGCCCGGCTGGGAGCTGCTTTAAGTTCTATGCGATGCAGAACCAACAGTGAAACAGAAGCAACGAAATAACACATTTTCTTCCCACGAAATAACACATTTTCTTTCTTCTACGAGGGTAAAACCAATGCCACTCATTCATTCCTTCCAAGTCCTTTTTAGAAAAAATCACTATTATATGTTTATTCTTCATTGTGAAAAAATACCATTGTCTATTTTATTTTTTTTTATTTTCTTTCTTCTTAAAGGTAAAATACTAATGTCACTAATTCATTCTTCCTTACAAAACCCTATTATTTTGATTTTGTTTTAGTTTTTATTTTATTTTAGGTCTTCCGATACATCTCTAACGCATCTATAATTTTTTATTATTCCATGCTATTATATTATCCATCTAGGATGTTTTATATCTATTTATATGCTAATTTATATGATTTCTGGGACTAACCTATTAACCTAGAGCCCAGTGCCAGTTTCTGTTTTTTCCTTGTTTTTGAGTATCGCGGAAAAGGAATACCAAACGGATTCCAATTGACGTGCCAATGTTTGATGATTTTTTATGGACCAAAAGAAGCCCTCGGAGTAAAAGAGTTGGGCCAGAAGAGTCCTGGGCCGTCCATGAGGGTGGGGGCGCGCCCTACCCCCTGGGCGCGCCCCCCTATCTCGTGGACGACTCGGAGACCCCCCTGACGTGAGACCTACGCCAAAAATTCCTATAAATACAGAAGCCTCCAGAAAATAACCTAGATCGGGAGTTCCGCCGCCGCCAAACCTCTGTAGCCACCGAAAACTAATCGGGACCCTGTTCCGGCACCCTTCCGGAGGGGGGATCCCTCACCGGCGGCCATCTTCATCATCCCGGCACTCTCCATGGCGAGGATGGAGTAGTTCACCCTCGGGGCTGAGGGTATGTACCAGTAGCTATGTGTTTGATCTCTCTCTCTCTCTCTCATGTTCTTGATTTGGCACGATCTTGATGTATCGCGAGCTTTGCTATTATAGTTGGATCTTATGATGTTTCTCCCTCTCTACTCTCTTGTAATGGATTGAGTTTTCCCTTTGAAGTTATCTTATCGGATTGAGTCTTTAAGGATTTGAGAACACTTGATGTATGTCTTGCATGTGCTTATCTGTGGTGACAATGGGATACTCACGTGATCTACTTGATGTATGTTTTGGTGATCAACTTGCGGGTTCAGAGACCTTGTGAACTTATGCATAGGGGTTGGCACATGTTTTCGTCTTGACTCTCCGGTAGAAACTTTGGGGCACTCTTTGAAGTTCTTTGTGTTGGTCGAATAGATGAATCTGAGATTGTGTGATGCATATCGTATAATCATACCCGCGGATACTTGTGGTGAAATTGGAGTATCTAGGTGACATTAGGGTTTTGGTTGATTTGTGTCTTAAGGTGTTATTCTAGTACGAACTCTAGGATAGATCGAACGGAAAGAATAGCTTTGTGTTATTTTACTACGGACTCTTGAATAGATCGATCAGAAAGAATAACTTTGAGGTGGTTTCGTACCCTACAATAATATCTTCATTTGTTCTCCGCTATTAGTAACTTTGGAGTGACTCTTTGTTGCATGTTGAGGGATAGTTATATGATCCAGTTATGTTATTATTATTGAGAGAACTTGCTGAAGGAAATATGCCCTAGAGGCAATAATAAAGTTATTATTTATTTCCTTATACCATGATAAATGTTTATTATTCATGCTAGAATTGTATTAACCGGAAACATAATACATGTGTGAATACATAGACAAACAGATAGTCACTAGTATGCCTCTACTAGACTAGCTCATTAATCAAAGATGGTTGTGTTTCCTAACCATAGACATGTGTTGTCATTTGATTAATGGGATCACCTCATTAGGAGAATGATGTGATTGACATGACCCATTCCGTTAGCTTAGCACTTGATCGCTTAGTATATTGCTAGTGCTTTCTTCATGACCTATACATGTTCCCTGTAACTATGAGATTATGCAACTCCGCTTAAAGGAGGAACACTTTGGTACTACCAAACGTCACAACGTGAATCGGGTGATTATAAAGGAGTACTACAGGTGTCTCCAAAGGTACTTGTTGGGTTGGCGATTTGAGATTAGGTTTTGTCACTCCGATTGTCGGAGAGGTATCTCTGGGCCTTCTCGGTAATACACATCACATAAGCCTTGCAAGCATTACAACTAATGAGTTAGTTGTGAGATGATGTATAACGGAACGAGTAAAGAGACTTACCGGTAACGAGATTGAACTAGGTATTGGATACCGACGATCGAATCTCGGGTAAGTAACATACCGATGACAAAAGGAACAACGTATATCGTTATGCGGTTTGACCAATAAAGATCTTCGTAGAATATGTAGGAACCAATATGGGCATCCAGGTTCCGCTATTGGTTATTGACCGAGAATGGTTCTAGGTCATGTCTACATAGTTCTCGAACCCGTAGGGTCCGCACGCTTAACGTTTCGATGACAGTTCATTATGAGTTTATAAGTTTTGATGTACCGAAGGTTGTTCGGAGTCCCGGATGTGATCACGGACATGACGAGGAGTCTCGAAATGGTCGAGACATAAAGATTGATATATTGGAAGCCTATGTTTGGACTTCGGAAAGGTTCCGGATGAAAACATGAAGTTACGGAACACCGGGGTTACTGAACCCCCGGGGTCTATGGGCCTTGATGGGCCATAGGGAGAAGAGGAAGGGCCGCCAGGGCAGGCCGCGCGCCCTCCCTCTAGTCCGAATAGGACAAGGAGAGGGGTGGCGCCCTCCCTCTCCCTCCTCCAATCCTAATCCAACTAGGAAGGGGAGTCCTACTCCGGTGGGAGTAGGACTCCTCCAGCGCGCTTCTGGGCTGGCCGCACCCCCTTGCTCCTTTATATACGGGGCGGGGGCACCCCAGACACACAAGTTGATCTACGGATCGTTCCTTAGCCGTGCAGCGGTGCCCCTCCACCATATTCCACTTGGTCATATCGTCATGAGCTTAGCGAAGCCTCGCGCCGGAGAAGTCATATCGTCATGAGCTTAGGCGAAGCCCTGCGTCGGTGGAGCATCATCATCGTACCACGCCGTCGTCTTGACGGAACTCATCCCCGACACTTTGCTGGATCGAGTCCGGGATCGCCATCGAGCTGAACGTGTGCGTAACTCGGAGGTGCCGTGACGCTCGGTGCTTGGATCGGTCGGATCGTGAAGACGTATGAATACATCAACCGCGTTGTTATAACGCTTCCGCTTTCAGTCTACGAGGGTACGTGGACAGACACTCTCCCCTCTCGTTGCTATGCCATCACCATGGTCTTGCATGTGCGTAGGAAATTTTTTGAAATTACTATGTTACCCAACAGTGGCATCCGAGCCTGGTTTTATGCGTTGATGTCATGTGCACGAGTAGAACACAAATGAGTTGTGGGCGATATAAGTCATCTGCTTACCAAAGATGTCATACTTTGGTTGGCGGTATTGTGAGATGAAGCGGCCCGGACCGACATTACGCAGACGCTTACGCGAGACTGGTTTCACCGCCGAGCACTAGTTGCTTAAAGGTGACCGCGGTGTCGTTTCTCTCACTTTAGTTGAACTGAGTGTGGCTACGCCCGGTCCTTGCGAAGGTTAAAACAGCACCAACTTGACAAACTATCGTTGTGGTTTTGATGCGTAGGTAAGAACGGTTCTTGCTCAGCCCGTAGCAGCCACGTAAAACTTGCAACAACAAAGTAGAGGACGCCTAACTTGTTTTTGCAGGGCATGTTGTGATGTGATGTGGTCAAGACGTGATGCTATATTTTATTGTATGAGATGATCATGTTTTGTAACCAAGTTATCGCAATCGGCAGGAGCCATATGGTTGTCGCTTATTGTATGAAATGCAACGGCATGTAATTGCTTTACTTTATCACTAAGCGATAGCGATAGTCGAGAAAGCAATAGTTGGCGAGACGACAACGATGCTACGATGGAGATCAAGGTGTCGCTACCGGTGACGATGGTGATCATGGCGGTGCTTGGCGATGGAGATCACAAGCACAAGATGATGATGACCATATCATATCACTTATATTGATTGCATGTGATGTTTATCCTTTATGCATCTTATCCTGCTTTGATTGACGGTAGCATTATAAGATGATCTCTCACTAAAAATTATCAAGAAGTGTTCTCCCTGAGTATGCACCATTGCCAAAGTTCGTAGTACCCAGACACCACGTGATAATCGGGTGTGATAAGTTCTACGTCCATCTACAACGGGTGCAAAACAGTTGCACACGCGGAATACTGACGTCGGAGGAAGAACTGAGGATTGAACTCAAAGATGAAGATGGTCGAGTCGACTTGACGAGAAATGCACCAGACAAAAAGAGCTGAGGAACAACTACCGGAAAAACCAACTGCGTGATCCTAAAGAAAAATTTGAAGGGGAAGAGAAGTAATTCAAAACACCTACGTCAAGATTCCTCACAGAGCGCGAAGAAAGGAGAGGAGTAAAAGAATTCCTACTCTCCGATATAACTAGACTCGAAAACAGTTTTATTCTAGACCCAACATCGGCCAAACTACACGATCAATCCAGGGGCTCCTAGGGTCGGTCGAGGCTCGATACCAACTTGTCACGCCTAATATGCGACCCTATCCAAAGGAACTCGACGGTCCCACCAAGGATAGACCCAGATATTGAAACGCTTTTGCAAGGTGGATATCATTACATCAACATTACATAATACATAGGATACATACATAAGGCACAAATGCCACAAGAATACATCAACATCATATACAAGATCAACATCCGACTACGATGAAACATAAATGAAACTCTAACGACAACCACCACTGCTAGCCAGGCTGCCGACCGAACCTATCCCCGATCAAGAAGAAGCGAAGAAGAACTCCAAAACAAGCAACATCACTCTCACGTCATGATCATCGCAAACCTGTACCTGCAACTGGTGGTGTAGTAATCTGTGAGCCACGAGGACTCAGCAATCCCATTACCATGGGTATCAAGACTAGCAAAGCTTAATGGGAAAAGAAGGGGATAAAGTGGTGAGGTTGCAGCAGCGGCTAAGCATATATGGTGGCTAACCAACGCAAATGAGAGCGAGAAGAGAAACAAAGGAACGGTCGTCAACTAGTAATGATCAAGAAGTGATCCTGAACTCCTACTTACGTCAGACATAACCCAGAAACCGTGTTCTCCTCTCGATCAACCCCGAAAAGAGACACTCACGGTTACGCACACGGTTGGTGTATTTTAATTAAGATCAACTTTGGGTTTTCTACAACCGGACATTAACAAATTCCCATCTGCCACATAACCGCGGGCACGGCTTTCGAAAGTTCAAACCCTGCAGGGGTGTCCCAACTTAGCCCATGATAAGCTCTCGCGATCAACGAAGGAATAGACCTTCTCCCGGAAGCCCGATCAGTCTCGAATCCGGCTACAAGACATTTCACAGCAATAAAACAAGTCCAGCAAGACCGCCCGATGCGCCGACAATCCCGATAGGAGCTGCACATATCTCGTTCTCAGGGCAACACCGGATGAGTCTAGCTACGAGTAAAACCAACCCTCAAGTTGCCCCAAGGTGGCCCGCAGTAGTTCGGTTCGAACCAGCACTTAGAGAAGCACCGCCCGGGGGCTAATAAAGATGACCCTTGGGTTGGCCGACCCAAGGAAGGGTATAGGTGGTGGTGAGGCAAATGGTAAAACCAAAGTTGGGCCTTTGCTGAAAAGTCTTATTCAAAGCGAACTGTCAAGGGGTCCCATAAATCACCCGACCGTTAGGGACGCAAAAACTGGGAACATAATACCGATATGACGGAAACTAGGGCGGCAAGAGTGGAACAAAACACCAGGCATAAGGCCGAGCCTTCCACCCTTTACCAAGTATATAGATGCATTAATTAAATAATATATATTGTGATATCCCAACAAGTAAACATGTTCCAACAAGGAACAGCATCTCCATGTTCCAACAAGGAACAAACTTCATCTTCACCTGCAACTAACAACGCTATAAGAGGGGCTGAGCAAAGCGGTAACATAGCCAATCAACGGTTTGCTAGGAAGGGTGCAAAAGGTTAGAGGCTGACATGGCAATTGGGATGGCTTAAGCAACAGGTAAATAGGTAGCGCAGCATAGCGATAGAACGAAGCAACTAGCATAGCAATGATAGTAGTGAGATCCAGGGTAGCGGTCATCTTGCCTGAAATCCCGCAAGGAAGAAGAACGAGTCCATGAAGAAGATGAACGGATCCATGAAGAAGATGAACGGATGAAGCCGAACCAAACGTAGACGAACGAATCCTCACGATCGCAACGAAACGGGAACTAACAAGAAGAAGCACACAACATAGTAAACACATCACACATGAACAAGACATGATGCACAACCAAGCATGATGCATGACAAAGCTACATGAAGCTACTCATGGCAAGGGATGATGCAAACAAGAACAACACATCAAGGCAAGTTTAAATGAGGCCGGGAACAACACATAACTATTCCGGTACGTCCTCATATGCATATTTCGAAATTGGTCCAGATCTGAATAAACCTTATGTTCAAGTTGTTAAACAGCAATTTAATATGCACCACGATGATCTACACGAAATTCTAGTCAAGTTACATATAAAGTTCATTAGATTTGGAGCTACGGCCTAGAAGATATGAGCAAAACAAGATAAACATGGCATTGATGCAAAATGCATACAAACATCAAGCAAACACCTCAAAACAAGGATCCAACATGATAATATGAAACTACATGCAAAATCAAGCAAGTTTCATATAGATCACAATCAAACGGAGCAACGGTTCAACACATACACCCTATACAAGATATGACAACAATCTGTCCAAAACAGCAACTAGGCATATTGCAAGCATGAAAACAACATGCTACAGCACCACAATATGAAAACAAAAGGCATGGGCATGATGTACAGGTAAAGCATTACAAAACATGAGAACTGAGCTACCTCCAGAAATGACTAGAACATGCTCAAAAACACATGGCAAGATTGCAACTAATAACAGTTTCAGGCATTGGCAGAAATAACATCAGGTTGCAATGTTTAGAGCTATGAAACAACATGTTACAGGAACTTATCAAGGCAAACAAAGGCATGGCATGAATCTACTCAAAGCATAGAACAAAAGTCCTTTAGTGACCATGAGCCAAAAAGGATCACAAAATATAGTAACACCCATGTCAAAATCGAAAGTTTCGTTAACAGATTCAGCAACATGGCATGTCAAAAACTGATAACAAGTAGGCATGTTTACAAGCTCAATGAACTCACTACAGAGACTTATATGAAAAACTAAGCATACATACATCAAGAAGACATGGCATAGAAGACATACATGGCAAGAACAATAACATAGCATATATGGATCAACCACAACAACCTAGGCAAAATTGAATAACATGTAAACAATCTGCCAGGAAACAGTTGATAGCAAAAGAAGAGCTCGATTGACTCAAGCTATAGCACTCCATAATTGCAAACAAGGGCATGAATGGATAGAGCAAGACATGTTTTACAAAACATCCTTAGTGAAGTATCTCAAAATATGCATGGAGCTCTCTGTAGCATCAAGTAAACATGGCATCAAAATAACAGCAAACAGGGCTGAAATCAGCAACAACAGGACACCTAGTTTGCATGCTTGTGCTAGTCACCACATAGATCACAAAAATACATAGCAAGCATCACTGGAAAGAAGACATGGCATATTGCAAAACACATGTAGGACTCAAGTCCATAGGATGCACACATCAATCATGGCAAAAATGACAAAAGTGCAAGTTCTGATAAAAATCAGAAACTAACATCACATAGCACTCTTGCAACAGCATTTCGGGCATCAAGATGAGCTCAAATGAAAATGATGCAATGAGATGAAATGATCTACTCTTCGAGAAGAACATTTTGACATATTATACGCGCAAAACGGAGCTACGATGACAGAGATACGATGCAATGAAAATGGCACAAAATTACTGCAGAAAAAAGGACTTAGAGGAATTTCGGAGGGAGGGGAAGGGAGTCAACCGAAGCACGGAATACGAGGTTCGCCGGAACTTTGCCGGGACACGCGCCGGAGAGGAGGGAGATGGCCGGGGCGAGCTCGAGGTCGCCGGATCCGGGCTCCCCACGGCCGGATCTGGCGGAGGAGGCCGGGCGCGCGCCGGGAGGAGCTGCGGCGGGCGGCGAAGCGGGCTCGGCGGCGCTGTGGTTTGCTGGCGGTTGCCTGGCTGGGCCGGCCGAGGAGGGCGGGCGGCGCTGGCCGGGCGCAGGGCGCTGGAGGAGCTGCGGGTCGCTGGGCGCAGGGCCGGCCGAGGCGGCGGCGGCGGCATGCGACGCTGGGCCGGCCCAGCCCAGATCCGCCCGGCGGGCTCGACGCGATTCTGGCGCGCTGGGAGAGAGAGGCGCGCGCCACTTGGCGGCACGGGATTGGGCGCGGGGGCGGCGACGATGACGTGGCAGCCGCCGATTGGCCGGGCGACGTGGCGGCTGGACGTGTCCGGCCGTCGGCGGACATGTCCGGCGGCGTGGAGGGAGGTTTTTAGGGTTTCGTCTGCGAAATGATCCGCGAATCCGAAGGGGAAGGTGTATTTATAGGTAGAGGGAGCTAGGAGAGTCCAAATGAGGTGCGAGCCGCCACGCGATCGTGATCGAACGACCGAGAGCATGGAGGGGAGTTTGGTGGGTTTTGGGCCACTTTGGAAGGGTGTTGGGCTGCAACAAAGAGGCTTTGCGGTTACCCGGTTAACCGTTGGAGTACCAAACGACCTCCAAATGATCCGAAACTTGACAAAGCGGTTCACCGTGCTATACCAAGGCCGCTTGACAAACCTCGGGCATTCCGAGAACGTTTGACACCCGCACATGAAAAGAGGTAAAAGGGGGCGCCGGGAGACATAGGAGTGCCGGATTGCAAAACGAACAACGGGAAACATGCTCGGATGCATGAGACGAACACGTATGCAAAAAGAAATGCACATGATGACATGATATGAAATGCATATGATGACATGGCAAAGTGCAACACGCAAGCAAATGACATGGAAAAGACGGCGAATAACTGACGGACACCTGGCGCATCGAATCTGGGGCGTTACATGATCGGACATGGTTTAGTTGATTTGGATCACGTAATCACTTAGATGACTAGAGAGATGTCTGTCTAAGTGGGAGGTTTTCAATATGATTAATTAAACTTAAATTTATCATGAACTTAGTATCGATAGTATTTTTGCTTGTCTATGTTTATTGTAGATAGATGGCTCGTCTTTGTTGTTCCGTTGAATTTTAATCGTTCCTTGAGAAAGCAAAGTTGAAAGATGATGGTAGCAATTACACGGACTGGGTCCGAATTTGAGGATTATCCTCATTGCTGCATGCAGAAGAATTACGTCCCGAAGCACCGCTGGGTGCCAGAACTGCTGCAGAGAGCTACGCCGAAGTTGTGAACGTCCGCGAGCAAAGCCGATGACTACTCGATAGTTCAATGTGCCATGCTTTACGGCTTAGAACTGGTCTTCAACGACGTTTTGAACGTCATGGAGCATATGAGATGTTCCAGAGTTGAAGTTAATATTTCAAGCAAATGCCCGGATTGAGAGATATGAAGTCTCCAATAAGTTCTATAGCTGCAAGATGGAGGAGAATAGTTCATCGGTGAACATATACTCAAAATGTCCGGGTATAATAATCACTTGATTCAACCGGGAGTTACTCTTACGGATGATAGTGTCATTGATGAATTCTCCAATCATCGCCACCAAGCTACAAGAGCTTCGTGATGAACTATAATATGCAAGGGATGACCAAAACAATTCCCGAGCTCTTCATAATCTTTGAAAGCAGCGGAGGTAGAAATCAAGAAAGAGCATCAAGTGTTGATGGTCAACAAGACCACTAGTTTCAAGAAAAGGGCAAAGGAAAGAAGAAGGAAACTTCAAAAGAACAGCAAGAAAGTTGCTGCTCAAGAGAAGAAACCCAAGTCGGACCTAAGCACGAAATCGAGTGTTTTACCGCAAGCGACCGACATCGGAAGCGGAACTGCCCCAAGTATTTGGCGGATAAGAAGGATGGCAAGGTGAACAAAGGTATATGTGATATACATGTTATTGATGTGTACCTTACTAGAGCTCGTAGTAGCACTGGTATTTGATACTGGTTCATTGCTAATATTTGCAACTCAAACAGGGGACTACGGAATAGACGAGCACCGCAAAGGACGAGGTGACGATGCGCGTGGGAAACGCTTCCAAAGTCAATGTGATCGCGGTCGGCACGCTACCTCTACATCTACCTTCGGGATTAGTTTTAGACCTAAATAATTGTTATTTGGTGCCAGCGTTGAGCATGAACATTATATCTGGATCTTGTTTGATGTGAGACGGTTATTCATTTAAATCAGAGAATAATGGTTGTTCTATTTATATGAGTAATATCTTTTATGTTCACGCACCCTTGAAGAATGGTCTATTTTTATTGAATATCGATAGTAGTAATACACATATTCATAGTGTTGAAACCAAAAGATGCAGAGTTGATAATGATAATGCAACTTATTTGTGGCACTGCCGTTTAGGTCATATCGGTGTAAAACGCATGAAGAAACTCCATACTGATGGGCTTCTGGAATCACTTGGTTATGAATCACTTGGTACTTGCGAACCGTGCCTCATGGGCAAGATGACCAAAACGCCGTTCTCCGGAACTATGGAGCGAGCAACTGATTTGTTGGAAATCATACATACCGATGTTTGTGGTCCAATGAATGTTGAGGCACGCCAAGGGTATCGTTATTTTCTCACCTTCACGGATGATTTGAGCAGATATGGGTATATCTACTTAATGAAACACAAATCTGAAACATTTGAAAAGTTCAAAGAGTTTCAGAGTGAAGTAGAAAATCATCGTAACAAGAAAATAAAGTTTCTACGATCGGATCGTGGAGGAGAATATTTGAGTTACGAGTTTGGTTTACATTTGAAACAATGTGGAATAGTTTCACAACTCACGCCACCCGGAACACCACAGAGAAATGGTGTGTCCGAGCGTCGTAATCGTACTTTACTTGATATGGTGCGATCTATTATGTCTCTTACCGATTTACCGCTATCGTTTTGGGGATATGCTTTAGAGACGGCCGCATTCACGTTAAATAGGGCACCATCTAAATCCGTTGAGACGACACCGTATGAACTGTGGTTTGGCAAGAAACCAAAGTTGTCGTTTCTTAAAGTTTGGGGTTGCGATGCTTATGTGAAGAAACTTCAACCAGATAAGCTCGAACCCAAATCGGAGAAATGTGTCTTCATAGGATACCCAAAGGAGACTGTTGGGTACACTTTCTATCACAGATCTGAAGGCAAGGTTTTCGTTGCTAAATTCGGATCCTTTCTAGAGAAGGAGTTTCTCTCGAAAGAAGTGAGTGGGAGGAAAGTAGAACTTGATGAGATAATCAGATCTGCTCACTTATTTGAAAGTAGTTCATCACAAGAAACGGTTCTGTGACAACTACACCAATTAGCGAGGAAACTAATGATGATGATCATGAAGCTTGAGATCAAGTTACTCTTGAACTTCAGAGGTCAACCAGAGTAAAATCGCACTGAGTGGTACGGTAATCCTATTACGGAAGTCATGTTACTTGACCATGGCGAACCTACAAACTATGAAGAAGCGATGGTGAGCCCAGATTCCGCGAAATGGCTGGAAGCCATGAAATCTGAGATGGGATCCATGTATGAGAACAAAGTATGGACTTTGGTTGACTTGCCCGATGATCGGCAAGCCATTGAGAATAAATGGATATTTAAGAAGAAGACCGACGCCGATGGTAATGTAAGCTGTCTACAAAGCTCGACTTGTTGCGAAAGGTTTTCGACAAGTTCAAGGGGTTGACTACGATGAGACTTTCTCACCCGTAGCGATGCTTAAGTCTATCCGAATCATGTTAGCAATTGCCGCATTTTATGATTATGAAATTTGGCAAATGGATGTAAAAACTGCATTCTTGAATGGATTTCTAGAAGAAGAGTTGTATATGATGCAACCAGAAGGTTTTGTTGATCCAAAGAGTGCTAACAAAGTGTGCAAGCTCCAGCGATCAATTTATGGTCAGTGCAAGCCTCTCGGAGTTGGAATAAACGCTTTGATAGTGTGATCAAAGCATATGGTTTTATATGACTTTGGAGAAGCTTTGTATTTACAAGAAAGTGAGTGGGAGCTCAGAGCATTTCGATATTATATGTGGACGACATATTATTGATTGGAAATGATATAGAATTTCTGGATAGCATAAAAGGATACTTGAATAAAAGTTTTCAATGAAAGACCTCGGTGAAGCTGCTTACATATTGGGCATCAAGATCTATAGAGATAGATCAAGACGCTTAATTGGACTTTCACAAAGCACATACCTTGATAAAGTTTTGAAGAAGTTCAAAATGGATCGAGCAAAGAAAGGTTTTTACCTAGACAAGGTGTAAGATTGAGTCGGACTCAATGCCCGACCACAGCAGAAGATAGAGAAAATGAAAGATGTTCCTATGCTTCAGCCATAGGCTCTATCATGTATGCAATCTTGTGTACCAGACCGACGTATGCTTAGTTGTAAGCTTGGCGGGAAGGTACCAAAGTAATCCAGAGTGGATCATCGGACAGCGGTCAAGAACATCCCTGAAATACGAAAAGGACTAAGGATATGTTTCTCGATATGGAGGTGACAAAGAGCTAGTCGTAAATGGTTACGTCGATGCAAGCTTTGACACGATCCGAGACGATTCTAAATCGCAAACCGGATCGTGTTTTTATTAAACGCTGGAGCTGTCGGTTGGTGCAGTTCTAAACAAAGCGTCGTGGCGGGATCTACATGTGAAGCGGAGTACATAGCTGCTTCGAAGCAGCAAATGAAGGAGTGCGGATGAAAGAGTTCATTTCCGATCTAGGTGTCATACCTAGTGCATTGGGACCGATGAAGATCTTACGTGACAATATCTGGTGCAATTGCCTTGGCAAAGGAATCCAGATTTCACAAGAGGACCAAGCATATCAAGAGACGCTTCAATTCCATTCGGGACCAAGTCCAAGTGGGAGACATAGAGATTTGCAAAATACATACGGATCTGAATGTTGCAGACCGTTGACTAAGCCTCTTCCACGAGCAAAACATGATCAGCACCAAGACTCCATGGGTGTTAGAATCATTCTTGTGTAATCTAGATTATTGACTCTAGTGCAAGTGGGAGATCAAGGAAATATGCCCTAGAGGCAATAATAAAGTTATTATTTATTTCCTTATACCATGATAAATGTTTATTATTCATGCTAGAATTGTATTAACAGGAAACATAATACATGTGTGAATACATAGACAAGCAGATAGTCACTAGTATGCCTCTACTAGACTAGCTCATTAATCAAAGATGGTTGTGTTTCCTAACCATAGACATGTGTTGTCATTTGATTAATGGGATCACCTCATTAGGAGAATGATGTGATTGACATGACCCATTCCGTTAGCTTAGCACTTGATCGTTTAGTATATTGCTAATGCTTTCTTCATGACCTATACATGTTCCTGTAACTATGAGATTATGCAACTCCGTTTACGGAGGAACACTTTGGTACTACCAAACGTCACAACGTAATCGGGTGATTATAAAGGAGTACTACAGGTGTCTCCAAAGGTACTTGTTGGGTTGGCGATTTGAGATTAGGTTTTGTCACTCCGATTGTCGGAGAGGTATCTCTGGGCCTTCTCGGTAATACACATCACATAAGCCTTGCAAGCATTACAACTAATGAGTTAGTTGTGAGATGATGTATAACGGAACGAGTAAAGAGACTTACGATAACGAGATTGAACTAGGTATTGGATACCGACGATCGAATCTCGGGTAAGTAACATACCGATGACAAAGGAACAACGATATCGTTATGCGGTTTGACCGATAAAGATCTTCATAGAATATGTAGGAACCAATATGGGCATCCAGGTTCCGCTATTGGTTATTGACCGAGAATGGTTCTAGGTCATGTCTACATAGTTCTCGAACCCGTAGGGTCCGCACGCTTAACGTTCGATGACAGTTCATTATGAGTTTATAAGTTTTGATGTACGAAGGTTGTTCGAGTCCCGGATGTGATCACGGACATGACGAGGAGTCTCGAAATGGTCGAGACATAAAGATTGATATATTGGAAGCCTATGTTTGGACTTGGAAGGTTCGGATGAAAACAGGAAGTTCTTGAACACCGGGGTTACGGAACCCCGGGGTCTATGGGCCTTGATGGGCCATAGGGAGAAGAGGAAGGGCGGCCAGGGCAGGCCGCCCCCTCCCCTCTAGTCCGAATAGGACAGGAGAGGGGGCGCGCCTTCCCTCTTCCCTCCTCCAATCCTAATCCAACTAGGAAGGGGGAGTCCTACTCGGTGGGAGTAGGACTCCTCCAGCGCCCCTTGGGCTGGCCGCACCCCTTGCTCCTTTATATCTGGGGCAGGGGGCACCCCGACACACAAGTTGATCTACGGATCATTCCTTAGCCGTGTGCGGTGCCCCCTCCACCATATTCCACTTCGGTCATATCGTCATGAGCTTAGCGAAGCCCTGCGCGGAGAAGTCATATCGTCAGCGAGCTTAGGCGAAGCCCTGCGCCGGTGGAGCATCATCATCGCTCACCACGCCGTCGTCTTGACGGAACTCATCCCGACACTTTGCTGGATCGAGTCCGGGATCGTCATCGAGCTGAACGTGTGCAAAACTCGGAGGTGCCGCACGTTTGGTGCTTGGATCGGTCGGATCGTGAAGACGTACGACTACATCAACCGCGTTGTTATAACGCTTCCGCTTTCGGTCTACGAGGGTACGTGGACAGACACTCTCCCCTCTCGTTGCTATGCCATCACCATGGTCTTGCATGTGCGTAGGAAATTTTTTGAAATTACTACGTTACCCAACACTTGCACTAGTGAAAGTATGAACCCTAGGCATTGTTTCCTAGCATTGCAATATCGTTCACGCTCACTTTTACCACTAGCTACCTTGCGGTTTTTATATTTTCAGATTACAAAAACCTATATCTACCATCCATATTGCACTTGTATCACCATCTCTTCGCCGAACTAGTGCACCTATACAATTTACCATTGTATTGGGTGTGTTGGGGACACAAGAGACTCTTTGTTATTTGGTTGCAGGGTTGTTTGAGAGAGACCATCTTCATCCTACGCCTCCCATGGATTGATAAACCTTAGGTCATCCACTTAAGGGAAATTTGCTACTGTCCTACAAACCTCTCCACTTGGAGGCCCAACAACGTCTACAAGAAGAAGGTTGTGTAGTAGACATCAAGCTCTTTTCTGGCGTCGTTGCCGGGGAGGCTAGGTAAGCGGTACTAACACCCCGTCAACTAAGCTCTTTTCTGGCGCTGTTGCCGGGGAGGTTAGTGCTTGAAGGTATATCTTTATATCTTGCAATTGAATCTTTTTGTTTCCTGTTTTATCACTAGTTTAGTCTATAAAAGAAAACTACAAAAAAATGGAATTGAGGGTGCCTCATATGCTTCATCTTTTTAATGTCTTTCGTGAAAATGATGGGAAGTAAAATTGTGCTCAAGTACTAGAAGAAGAATTACATAGAATGCTTGGCATAAAATATGATGATGAGCATGATTGCAATGTTGTTAGTATCAATTCTTTGAATACCCATGACGCTAATGATATGCAAAGCCACAAGCTTGGTGATGCTATGTTTGATGAAGATGATATGTTTAGTCTACCAAGTTTTGATGAGAATATTTATTATGATGAAAGCATGCCTCCTATTTATGATGATTATATTGATGAAAGTGGATTTGGAGAGGTCATGACTTTATTTAGTAATGATTTCACTATCATGGAAGAGGTTCCAATTGATTATGAGAACAAAGTTGCTATCTATGTTGACTATTGTGATGACATGCTATAAAGAATAATGATAACCATGAAACTTGTCATCATGATTTAAATTTTCAATTGGATTATGCCTCACATGATAGTTATTTTGTTGAGTTTGCTCCCACTACTATTCTGAATGAGAAGAATTTTGCTTATGTGGAGAGTAGTAAATTTTCTATGCTTGTAGATCATGAAAAGAATGCTTTATGTGATGGTTATATTGTTGAATTCATTCATGATGCTACTGAAAATTATTATGAGGGAGGAATATATGCTTGTAGGAAGTGCAATAATATCAAGTTTCCTCTCTATGTGTTGAAAATCTTGAAGTTATGCTTGTTTTGCCTTCCTATGCTAGTTGATTATTGTTCCCATAAATTGTTTACCCACAAAATCCCTATGCATAGGAAGTGGGTTAGACTTAAATGTGCTAGTCATATTCTTCATGATGCTCTGTTTATGTTTCAATTCTTATCTTTTATGTGAGCATCATTGAAATCATCATGCCTAGGTAGGGGCGTTAAACGATAGCGCTTGTTGGGAGGCAACCCAATTTTTATTTTTGTTCTTTGCATTTTGCTCCTGTTTAGTAATAAATAATTCATCTAGCCTCTGTTTGGATGTGGTTTTATGTTTTAATTAGTGTTTGTGCCAAGTAGAACCTTTGGGAAGACTTGGGTGAAGTCTTTGCGATCTTGCTGTAAAAAACAGAAACTTTTGTGCTCACGAGATTAGATGCCATTTTTTACTGGAGAGTGCTTTTAGGTTGATTCTTTTTGCAGATGATTAATAGACAAATTCCTCAGGTCCAACAATTTATTTCAGAATTTTTGGAGTTACATAAGTATTCGAATGATACAAATTACTACAGACTGTTCTGTTTTTGACAGATTTTGTTTTCTATGTGTTGTTTGCTTATTTTGATGAATCTATGAGTAGTATCGGAGGGTATGAACCATAGATAAGTTGGAATACAGTAGATATTACACCAATATGAATTTAAAATGAGTTCACAACAGTACCTAAGTGGTGATTTATTTTCTTGTACTAACGGAGCTTAGAGTTTTCTGCTAAGTTTTGTGTTGTGAAGTTTTCAAGTTTTGGGTAAAGATTCGATGGACTATGGAATAAGGAGTGGCAAGAGCCTAAGCTTGGGGATGCACAAGGCACCCCAAGGTAATATTCAAGGAAAACCAAGAGCCTAAACTTGGGGATGCCCCAGATGGCATCTCCTCCTTCGTCTTCGTTCATCGGTAACTTTACTTGGAGCTATATTTTTATTCATCACATGATATGTGTTTTGCTTGGAGCGTCATTTTATTTTATTTTGTTTTGCTTGCTGTTTGAATAAAATACCAAGATCTGAAATTCTTAAATGTTAGAGAGTCTTCACATAGTTGCACGATTATTCGACCACTCATTGATCTTCACTTATATCTTTTGGAGTAGTTTGTCATTTGCTTTAGTGCTTCACTTATATCTTTTTAGAGCACGATGGTGGTTTTATTTTGAAGAAATAGATGAACTCTCATGCTTCACTTATATTATATTGACATTCTTTAGAACAACATGGTAATTTGCTTTGATTATGAATTTAGTCCTAATATGATGGGCATCCAAGATATGTATAATAAAAACTTTCATGACTGTTTTGGGATATGAAGATGGTGATATTAGAGTCGTGCTAGTTGAGTAATTGTGAAATTGAGAAATACTTATGTTGAGGTTTGCAAGTCCCGTAGCATGCACGTATGGTAAATCTTGTGTGACAAATTTGAAGCATGAGGTACTCTTTGATTACTTTCCTTATGAGTGGCGGTCGGGGACGAGCGATGGTATTTTCCTACCAATCTATTCCCCTAGGAGCATGCGTGTAGTGCTTGGTTTCGATGACTTGTAGATTTTTGCAATAAGTATGTGAGTTCTGTAAGTGCATCTAGTGCCCCTTAGTGATTTTGGTGTATTGAAGACTTATAGGTTAAGGGACTAATGAGTTTATGAGTGTACACAGGTCTATAAGTCTATGAGGAGTTTGATATTTACAGAGAAAGTCGACACCTAAAAATGAAGTTTGTCGACTAAAGACTTTGGATTTCTGAAGACTTTGAAAGTGAAGAAATTCGTGTGACCTTGAAGACTTAGTATTCATTTGAGGAACATGAAGCGTGAAGACTTCTGTTTTCGTAGTTTCATTTTCTCTTTCTTGAGTCATAGGAAACACTGTACTATTAAAGGGGGTCGAGGAAATACTAAGGAAAAATTTCCATGTGATGCTCAACTCAAAATCCTACACCTACCAATCCCTTCAAGTGAAGCCATTGGAAATCTCATACAGTTCAGTCATATTCTTCAGTGATAGAGACGAAGTTCTTCTGGTCTCCGAGAAATTTGTTCTGACTGAGTAGTTAGGAATTCGCCAAGTGCGGATTGCCTACACAGTGAGGAACATGATAGCCCTGAGGAATTTGAGCCTCAAATTTCCGACCGTTGCTGTGCTACGCTCCTGCTATCCCAAAATATCTTATCCACCTAACGGTCATATCTTTGAAGGGCATTTATGTCTTATCATGTCGGGCTGCTCCCTAGGCTATAAATAGCCGCCCCCTACAACCACTAGCTGGTTGGCTACTACGAGAGAAACTAACACTTGTCATTTGAGAGCATCCCATCCTCCGAGGACTTTGAGTGAAAATCATCAAGTGAAGAAAACCCAAACCCAAACACCTACAAACCCAAAGTGATTGAGCATCACTGAAGAGATTGATCCTGCGTGGATCCGACGCTTGTTGCCTTTGAAGACTGTGCTTCTTCCCGACGGTTAGACGTCATGGTCTAGAGCATCCAAGAGGAATTGTGGATCGCCGAGTGACCGAGTTTGTGAAGGTTCGGAAGGCACCTAAAGACTTACCACGAGTGATTGGGCGAGGTCTGTGTGACCTTAGCTCAAGGAGAATACGGTGAGGACTGTGTGTCTGGGACTGTGTGTCCTCAGGTTTAAATACCTAGCCGCTCCAACCAGATGTACAACTGAGACAGCAGTTGGAACTGGTCTACCAATTCACTGTCTTCACCAAGCCAACTGGTTTTATTTCCTCAACTCTTTCATTTCCTCATTACTGTGTTGTGTGCTTGTCATATCTGTGTTTGAAGACTTTGACTGAAGACTTTCTCAATTTCCTCAGTTCAATTTCTTCAGTCTGTTTGTCTTCATTCTGTTATCCTGTGATTACGCTTTCTGTACTCTGTGCTTGTCTTCATTTCATCATGATGACTATGCTTGTATTGTGTTGTGTTTACTTTTGAGTACTTATTCCGCTGCAAGTAGTTCTTCGCTAAGGAATTTCCTCACCCACAAATTCCTCAGCGAAGAATTCATAAAAATTTCCTATTCACCCCCCCTCTAGTCGATATAACGCACTTTCAATTGGTATCAGAGCAAGGTACTCCCTTGTTCTGTGTGATTTTGGTTTAACCGCCTAGAGTTTTAGTTATGTCGACCGCAGGTATGATCAAGGTCTCTGCTGGGTGTCCTACCTTCGATGGGATGGATTACCCCTACTGGAAGAATAAGATGCGAATGCATCTTGAGGCAATTGATAACGATCTCTGGTATGTTGTGGAAAATGGTGTTCCCTCTGTCTCACCCTCACTGAACGCTACCGATGTGAAGAGATTCAAGCAACTCGATTCTCAAGCGAAGAATATCATATGTGGCCATCTGAGCAAAGGACAGTATGGAAGAGTGAGTGCTTTGGAAACTGCTAAGCTTATCCGGGATAGGTTGTCCAAAGTGAATGAAGGAGTTTCAACTCAGCGTGACTCTTGAGTTGATGTTCTTCGCAATCTCTTCAACCGCTTCAAAAGACTCGACAATGAAAATGTTGAACAAACCTTCGATCGCCTCACTGACATCTCAAATGAGCTTCAAGCGCTTGGTGCCACTGACATCACCGACCATGAGGTGGTGAAGAAATTGTTGAGATCGCTTGATTCCTCATTTGATACTCTGGCATTGATGATACAAGAACGTGCTGATTACAAGTCACTTGATCCTGCTGATATCCTCGAGAGGCTAAATACTCATGAGTTCCAGCTTGCTGAGAAGAGAGATCTCTATGGCTCGAGCTATGGAAGATCACGTGCACTGAAGGCCAAGGCAGTTTCTGAGTCCGAAGATGAAGACTCTGGCAGCAGCCTTGGTGATCCTGAAGAACTGAACCATGAACTAGCACTACTCGTGAAGAAATTCCAGAAGCTCTCAAGACGTGGTCGCTTTGGAAGACCCTCAAGGAGCAATGATTCCTCATCCAATGACTACAAGAAGAGGCTTTGTCACAAATGCAAGAAAACCGGACACTACATTCAAGATTGTCCTCAGTGGGAAAAGGAATCAAAGAAGAAGAAATACAAGGATTACAGTTCTGATGATGCAAAGAAAAAGAAGAAATCCTCAAAATCTTCATCATCAAAATCCTCAAAGTCTTTATCTCACAAGAAGAGCAGCTCCAAGAAGGTCGGGCATTCATTGGCAAGGAAATGGACTTTGAGGCTGAATCTGAAGAAAATGAGGAAGAGGAGGCATCTGAGGAGTCTGAATCCGGCGTGGCGAGCCTAGCCCTCGCTACTGCATTCGTCCGCAAGTCTATCTTCAACTGGGAAGAAAATGGCTTCACCAACAAGGCTGATGAAGGCAATGATGACTACGCTCCCACCTATTGCTTCATGACAAAGGGTGCCAAGGTACTCAAATATACCTCCTCTGAATCAAGTGAGAATGAATCTGATGAAAATCTTAAGCCCAGTTATTCTAAACTTGCTAAGATTGCTGTGAAACAACAATGGGCTTTTGAAAAGGTTTAAAACATGCTAGACAAAAGTGATGATATGTTGGGTGAAGAAATGGATCGCACTAAAACCTTGGTGAAAATCTTGAGACTTGGACCAGATTTGACAACCTTCAAGGTCATCATAACACTCTCTTATCTGATCATGAGAAGCTTTCTTATGAATTTCTTCAGAGAAAGCAAGATCTTGAAAAGCTAAGAGTGAGTTATGAAGATCTTTAGAAGGAGCGCGATTCATTACTTGCTCAACAAATCAGCGCCTTTCAGAAGAATTTGTCCCTCCATGCTTGAAATGCATTGAACGTGAATCGCTAATTCTTCACTGAATGTTCAAATGCTTCTAATGTTACAAATTCTTCACTTGCCTCTGCTATCACTAATTCCTCATCCGAGGACATTGCTAGTATCACTTGACGATGCAGGTTGAAGGAATTGTACATGACAGCATGTACAAAAGCCTCAAAGGGCATCGACTCTTTGTGATGTGCTTAAAAGCAGATCCTCAACAGAACCCTAGGAAAGAGGGTATTGCCTTTGAGAGGAAACTCAATGCTGATGGTACATATTGGAAGCCCTGAGCAAGTACCCCAAAACCTCATGGGTTGCTGCAAAGGGACCTCCATTGATCCATCTAATCTATCTGGCTTTACATGTGAATTTTCTCATTCTTCTGATGAGTCATTTGACTCCAACTATAAAATGTTCAAAAATCAGAATGGTGAAGTATTTGCTAGATATGTTGGCACTAACTGCAGGAATGGTTCCCCTATGAAGAAAATCTGGGTTCCCAAAAGGTGCCTTGAAAGTCTTCAGGTGAATGTCCTCATGACACCACCTGTGAAGAATAGGAACCCCAGATCAAATTCCTCATATGGACCAAATTCTTCATATCATACGGACCAAATTCCTCACATGGATCATATTCCTCAAAAGGATCAAAGTCCTCATATGAATATCATCGTGCTAACAACTCTGTTTCGCAGGGAGAGCTAAGGGCTATGAATATGAGCATTATTCTTCTAATCATTATGTTCATAAGTCCTCGAAGAATTTCTCTGCTTATTCATATGCTTACCCTAACTCCTCTTATGTGAAACGAAATGGATTGGCTTCTATGCCACCTTTCTCATATGGAGCTCGCAGAGTGATGAACTCTTTGCCACCCCTTCAGATGTGGGTGGTGAAGAAAAAGAACTAATCTCTTCTGCAGGGTCAGGTCTCCAGACGTGCGTAAACATCTGAAGAATTTGCTGGAGACCTGAAAGTTGCCTGAAAGGACGCAGGCTAATCATGAAGAAATGAACTTTCATTTCTCACGTCCTCATACTGTTTTAACTGTTGCATTGCTTGATGAAATTGGTCTGATGAATTGTGATGTCATATTCTTCATTGATGAAGTATATGAAGTTCGTAAGCTACACTAATTCATTTGCAGGATGATCAACCCAAAGCCACTGAGTGGGTCCTCGATAGTGGATGTACAAATCACATGACTGGTGACAAGAATCTATTGATGGATGCTCCCTTATCACCATCGCATCTGAAGCATATCATCTTCGTAGACAAAGGAAAAAGTCAGTATTGGGTCTAGGTAAGGTTGTGATCACAAAGGATCGACACATGGACAAAGTCATGCTTGTCGAGTCCTTAGGATACAACCTCATGTCTGTCTTAATGCTTTGCGATCTTGATATAGTTGTTGTCTTTGGCAAGTATCGTTGTGTTGTGGTTATGGAAGCTGACAATTCCAAAGTCTTCGAAGGCTTTAGGAGAGGAGATTTGTATATTGTTGATTTCTCTACAGGACCACAACCAGCCGTGTGCCTACTTGCAAAAGCTTCAGAAGGCTGGCTATGGCATCGACGACTTGGTCATGTAGGCATGAGGAATTTGCACACGCTTGCGAAGAAGAAGCACGTCATTGGCATTGAGAATGTCAAATTCCTCAAGGATCACTTATGCGGAGCCTGTGAAGCTAGAAAGATGACCAAGGCCAAGCATCCAGCGAAGACTATCATGACCACTACTCGACCATTCAAATTGCTTCACATGGACCTCTTTGGTCCTAATCATTACTCAGCAGTCACAAATGATGCATCTCCATATGGTCTTGTTATTGTTGATGATTACTCTCGTTACACATGGGTACACATTGTTACTTACAAACATGTAGTGCAGGAAGTCTTCAAACGATTTTCCTCGAGGGCTTCAATCAACTTTGGTGTGAAGATCAAGCACATAAGAAGTGACAATGGAACTGAGTTCAAGAATTCTGGTCTTGATGAATATCTTGATGAACTTGGTATTACTCATGAGTTATCTGCTCCTTATACTCCTCAGCAAAATGGCGTCGTGGAGCGCAAGAACAGAATTCTTGTTGAGATGGCTCGCACTATGCTTGATGAGTACAAGACGCCTCGTCACTTCTGGATTGAGGCAATTTATACTGCGTGCCACATCATCAACAGGGTATATCTTCACAAATTCTTCAAAAAGACTGCCTATGAACTCCTCACTGACAAGAAACCCAATGTGAGTTATTTCAAAGTCTTCGGTGCTAAATGTTAGATTAGAGATCCTCATCACAATGCTAAATTTGCACCGAAAGCACATGAAGGTTTTATGCTTCGTTACAGAAAGGACTCGCACACCTACAGAGTCTTCAACAACGTTCTTCACATGGTTGTTGAAACTGTAGATGTGCGGTTCGATGAAACTAATGGCTCGCAAAGAGAGCACCTACCTTCTGTGATAGATGAACCAGCACCTGAGGATTCTATCATGTTCAAGGCTACTGAGGATGTCATTCCTACCGAAGAATCTGCTGAAGAATTCATTCCAGAATGTGAAGAACTTCGAGCTGATGCACCTGAAGAAAATGCTGAAGAAAATGGTGTTGAAGAAAATGCTGATCAAATTCCTCAACGACAACCAGCTCATCCTCGCATTGCAAAAGAAGTGCAAATTGAAAAGATCATCGATGACACTAGAGCACCAGGTCCTCTCACACGCTCAAAAGCTTCACATTTATCTAACTTTTGTGGGCACTATGATTTTATCTCTATCACAAAGCCCACTAAGGTAGATGAAGCATTTCTGGAGCCTGAGTGGATTCAAGCCATGCAAGAAGAATTACATCAGTTCGAGCTCAACAACGTCTGGGAACTGGTCATACGTCCAGATCCTCGAAAGCACAATATCATTGGCACAAAGTGGATCTACCGCAACAAGCAAGATGAAAATGGCCTTGTGGTGAGGAATAAGGCACGACTTGTAGCTCAAGGCTACACACAGGTTGAAGGAATTGATTTAGATGAAACTTTTGCACCTGTTGCTAGACTTGAGGCTATTTGCATATTACTTGCTTATGCTAACCATCATGATATCACTTTATATCAAATGGATATGAAAAGTGCATTCCTCAATGGTAACCTTGAGGAAGAAGTATATGTTGCTCAACCCCCAGGTTTTGAAGATCCTAAGCATCCTGACAAAGTCTTCAGACTCAATAAGGCCCTCTATGGCCTCAAGCAGGCCCCTCGGGCGTGGTATGATACTTTGAAGGAATTCCTCATGGAGAAAGGCTTCAAACCTGGTTCACTCGACCCTACTCTTTTCAATAAATCTTATGATGGTGAACTGTTTGTGTGCCAAATATATGTTGATGATATTATCTTTGGTTGTATTGACCAATGTTATAGTGATGAATTTGCCTATATGATGAGTGAAGAATATCAAATGTCTATGATGGGAGAGTTAAAATTCTTCTTAGGTCTTCAAATTCGTCAACGGCGCAATGGCATATTCATATCTCAAGAGAAATACCTCAAGGATGTACTGAGGAAATTCGGCATGCAAGATTGCAAAGGTGTCAAAATTCCTATGCCCACAAGTGGCCATCTGTGAACTGATGAAAATGGTATTGACTTTGATCATAAGGTATACCGCTCCATGATTGGTTCTTTATTGTACTTATGTGCATCTAGGACAGATATAATGCTTAGTGTTTGCATGTGTGCCCGATTTCAAGCTACACCGAAGGAATCACACCATAAGGCTGTGAAGCATATTCTTCGATATCTAGCTCACACACCAACACTTGGATTATGGTACCCCAAGGGCTCGGCTTTTGATCTCATTGGATATTCTGACTCCGACTATGCTGGTGATCGTGTGGACCGCAAGTCAACATCTGGTACATGTCATTTCCTCGGACGATCTTTGGTCTATTGGTCCTCGAAGAAATAGAATTGCGTATCACTGTCTACTGCTGAAGCTGAGTACATTGCTGCTGGTTCTTGCTGTGCTCAACTGCTATGGATGAAGCAAACTCTCAAGGACTACGACGTCAACATGAAGAATGTGCCTCTCTTCTGTGACAATGAGAGTGCCATCAAGATTGCTCACAACCCAGTTCAGCACTTGAAGACGAAGCACATTCAGATTCGTCATCATTTTCTTCGCGATCACGTGTTGAAGGGCGACATTTCTATTGAGCATGTGAAGACTGAAGAACAACTAGCCGATATCTTCACAAAGCCCTTGGATGAGAAGAGATTTAGCAAGTTGCGGTGTGAGCTAAATATCTTAGAGTCTTCGAATGTTCTTTGAGAAGGACACTCATCCTAACACTTATGCAAAATTGATGACTTAGATGTGCAACACATGAAGAAACGTTTTTCTTCAATCAATGAAGAATAACACTCTAAGTGTGAAGAAATTAATGAAGAATTTGATTCTCAGAACCCTACGACAATTGTACGCGGTGTCTGAAATCATCATTCTTATATGGTGGGTCACGCCACCACAAAAGTTGAAAATCTTCGAATTGAGTTTTTCCTCAGTTTTTGAAATTCCTCAGCTGTTCAAATTCTTCAACTTTGCAAAATCTTCACTATTTCTGTCGTTTTTCTTCATTATATATATATATATATATATATATATATATATATATATATATATATATATATATATATATATATATATATATATATATATATATATATATATATATATATATATATATATATATATATATATATATATATATATATGAGTTTATGTCCTCTACAAGATTCACTTATGGTTATTTCTTCAAGTTGTTTTTTCTGCTAAGTGAATGTGATTGGACCCTTCCCCCTCTATGCTATACTCAACCCAATCTATTCACAAATTCTTCATGTGCATTCTATTTGAAACTTGTTCAAAATCTTCACTGTGTCCTTGTCAGCTGAAGAATTTGCGAACGGAACTTTTAAGTTATCTTATCCAAATTTTCAGTTTTGCTGCTCAAACCGTTCCGCATCCCATGATAGACTTATCTATTCACCCACGATCTAACACGATCTCCACTTTTCAGTACGTGGGTGACACATGTCATGCGAATGAGAAGGGTCAGGGGCACACTCGTACAAAATCTTCGGGCGAACAGTTTTTCACCATGGCTATAAATACCCCCTCTCCCCTTCCTCACTTCCTTTACTCCGCTCGACCTATCTCTCCCGCTCGAGCTTCTCAAACCCTAGCGCCGCCGCTACTCCATCATCGCCGGTGAGGAAGAGCTTCACTGCCTCGACCTCGTCGCCGACGTACTCGCGGCCGCATGAAATCTTCACTCCGCCGCCGCCGTAGCCGTCTTCCTCCGCCGAGTTAGGGCGTGGAAGATCTGCACAGACGAACTTCACTGATCCATCTCACAGTTCATCGTGTTCTTCGTCCAGGGTAATTAAAAGTTACTTTAACTGCCCTCTTTGATTCAAATGATTTCTACAAAATCTTCAAAGGTGTTTTTCTTCAAATCCTCACACTCTAAACACCTCACAAGTCATCTGTTCTTGATTTGTTTCTCTAAGCATCATTTTTCTTCAAGATTCCTCAATTGTGTGGATCTTCGATCTATACAACTCTGGAACCTAAGACAAAGAACGCTTAGTGAAATTCTTCAAGACTCATCTGGTCAAATTCCTCAAACTTGTTCTTTTTACAAACTCTTCTGAGAACGCATATGACCTCTCCAAATTCCTCGCAACTATACTCTGTTCACAGGTACTCATGTCCGCTGCTGAATCACTAGGTTCTCATCAATTTAACTCATTTGCAGCGTTCCTCGAAGAAAAGTTGCATACTTCTTCAGAGAATTCAATTGTTCAAATTCCTCAACTGAAGAAAATGGTACACGGAAAGAAGCCACAGAAAGGAGGAAAAAGGCCTGAGATTGACACTGCCTTTGAGATCCCTGATGACATATACAAAGACTATTGCACTCCTAATGAGGCCAAGTTTGGTAAGGAGAACAAAAATCAGCGCAAGGTGCGCATCCAGAGGATAGAAAGGAGATGGGCAAGAGAGTGGAGGGAGTACAGGTATGTAACTCCCAAGTACATGAAGAAATTCGCACTCAACCCTCCATGCCCAAGACCTCCATTGGCACCTGGCCAAGAAGCATTTCCTACCAGCCTCGAGCGCGGTGAGGACTATCCTGATGAATGGGCCAAGCGCCAGGCCAAGTTGGCTAGACAAGCCAAAGAAGCAGTGAGGAAATTCAATGAAGACTCTGCTGCTGCTGCTGAGGCCTCTATCAAGCCGAAGAAATCCATGGCAAAGAAGCCTGCGCGTAAGCCAAGTGCTTCACCTTCAATGCCCTCACGGCCAGAATCTTCAAAGCCCTCAAGGCCAATTCCTCATGCTGCTCCTGCTCCTCCAAAGTCCTCAGCTGCTCCGACAAAGTCCTCGGCACCTGTGCATCTTGCCACATGCCAAAGGACAACTGGAATCTCTATTGCCTCAGGAGCCTCTGCAAGTTCCTCAGCTGCACCAAATTCTTCAACGAGACCATCTCTGCTGAAGACAAAGGCCACTGCTGGACGAGGTCCTCGCCCTGGTCCTCAGAGGAAGCAGGTCGTCTTCCAAGTGCCGTCTGACGAAGACGAAGCTGATGATGAAGAACTTGCTGAGATCATCAGAGGTAGGCAAGTCAGGGCCGCTAGAGCCAAAGGCACAAATGTGCCACTGCTTTTGGATCCAAGGTTGATCCTTGACTATATTGATCTCTGGCCCAAGGACCCAAACACTCCTATGCCTGATTTCAATTTGACTCCTGGCCAAAGTCACATGCTGACCCATTTCATCCAAGAAGAAAAATGGAAATATGAGAAGGCCAGGCAGATCAAGAAAGCACAGTATAGGAAAAAAAAATTTCTGAAGAACAATGTTATCTCTATGAAAATGGATGAACTTGTAAAGATCCAGTCTGAAATCAAAGCCCTCAGTGATGACTTCAATGCTTACTATGCTGATTGGCAAGGAGCCAAAGTCAGGTTTGTTAAACTGACTGAGAAGTTCACCTCCAATGTTGCAGCCCCAACGCAACAAGAAATTCCGCAGGCTGAAGCATCTGCCCAGCCGACTGAAGAACATGCCAGCACCACTGATGACTTTCAGGCTGCTGAAGAAAATGTGAGTTCCAGGGCTGATGACTGCATTCCAGCTGCGGAAGAAATTGCCAAGGCATCCACTAGTGGTGCGCCTGAAGAAAATGAAGAGGTCAGGACAACTGCATCAGTTGTGCCTGAAGAAAATCAACCAGATTCCTCTGCTCCTCCTGCGCCTACCCCAACTCCGATCCTTCCATCTGCATCAGATGTGAAGAAGACTAAGGCTGTAGAGCATGCAGCTGTGAAGAAAAGGAAAGCATTAGCTACTTCCGATTCTTCAGCTCCGAAGAAAATGAAGCCTATGACCAGTTCGTTTGCAAACCCCATTGATGATGTTCGGATCTCAATCATGCCATCAAAGGAAATCGTACCTTTCGATGAAGAATATGTGATCCCTAGCGGATCTGATGATGACAATCCTTCTGCTGCTTCGTCAGAGCAGATGGATGAAGAAATTGAAGTGGATAAGATCCCTTCAACACCAATTGTTTCCTCGCCTATGCCTCAGTTCACAGCTGAAGAGGCTGGTGTTGAAGAAATGGAAGATGAAGATGTGGACATTGGATACACCACTCCAGTGATGAATGATGATTTTTGGGAAAGTCAGCATCCCAACTCTCCACTGTTCACACCTTTACAGCAAATTCATCAGTCCCCTGCACCAACCGTTCAAATGGGCTCTGAAGAAACTCACCCCACTTCATCTGTACGTGAAGAAATTCCAGCCACTAGTGTCAAGAAACTGCTCTTCTTGAACATCCAAGACGCAGATCGCCATCAAGAGGAACCATAAATTCCCCAGCCTGAAGAACCTGAGATTGCGATTCCTGAGGTTGCGATGCAACTCACTGACACTCCTCTGCCCAAGCTAAAGGATCCATTCTCAAGGAAGCAAAAATTCAAGGCTGAAGATTTCTTCGGCGAGCATGCATTGTTCACTGACTACAACCCCTATGACTCTACTTGCATAAGGAAGAGGCTTTTCTGGACTGCCAGTTAGGCAAATTTCTATTCCTCGGTGCTGTTCAACAAAGACAAAGTCTTCGATCATGCACACATTCCTCACGTGGATATGGAATCTCTGTCGTGTTTCGAGCCAATCCTCGGTGTTCTTCACGATGCTGGATTGTTAAATTTCTGCACTGGCATCTGTGATTGGAATGAAGAACTTATTCTTCAATTTTATGCGACGCTGCACATCACCGGAGATTCTGAAGATGTGAATTCATGGGTGCTGGACTGGATGTCTGAAAACACTCACTACAAGGCACCAGCTACTGAATTGCTTCGTGCCTTACCACTCAGTCCTCCCCTTGAAGCTGCTCGTTGCGTCTACAGTGAACCTGAGCTTACAAATCACTACATGCAAGTTCTGATGAAGCCTTTGAAGCCTGGTCAGGCCCCACGAACCAAATTCCTCGTGAAGGAATAACTATATGTGCCTCGGACTGTCTATCGCATTTTGACGAAGACATTGAGTCCAATCAAGGACCACAACTCGAATGAAGAAGAAGTCGTTGGCATCATGAAGAATCTGCTTTTCAATATCATTCATGGCGTTCCTGTTAACTTCCATGATTTCTTCATGAGGACTCTAGCCAATATCGGTATGTCACCATTTGATCTGAAGCCCTATGCACCTTGGATTATGAGATTCATCAGAACAAGGTCTTCACTCAACTACAAAGCTGATACACTGAACCAATGCAGCTACTTGCCTCCGATTGAAGTCCTCAAATGGACATTTTTCTCAGCTGATGACAAGGGCAAGGCCGCTGCTCTTATAGATGAAGGAATTCGTCCATTGGATGGTCAATTTCACAAGGCTGCATCCTACTCAACCAATGACGACTCTGCCGCCAACACAGCCAAGCAAAATCGTCAAGGCACAGCACCCAGGGTGATGACTGATCGTGAGCCTCTCCTCAGTCTTCATCAGAAGGTTGATCGCAATCATAAATGGGTCAAGCGTCAGTTTGGTTCAATTCTTCACAACATGACCTCAACCCACAATGAAGTGAAGAAAAACCAATACTACCTCCATGAAACCTTCAACCGTACCTGGGCTGTTTTGTCTCATGTCTATAGCGAAGAAGATCTGAAGAAAATGGGTCTCAAGGAAGACTTTGACTGGTCTGCACCTCCTCCAAAGAAATACAAGAAGGACAAGGTTCCTTCCTTGGTGGCTAGCTCCTATTCTTCATCGCGCGACACCGATGAACATGAAGACTTGGACGACACTGTGGCAGGCCCAACATCAACAAGCGACCCCAACAATGCTTGCGCTCCTTCATCGACTTGATATTCTTCAGGGGCGTCAGTCCTCAATTTCGATCCTTTTGGTCATTCGATGACAAAGGGGGAGAAATTTGAGTTAGTCTTTGTCGGATTTCGGGTTCCGGCAGACCCTTGAGGTTCGAACACTGGGGTGCGCGCGGAATCTCACCCTCTACCTACCTGCACCCCGCCGCCTCGCTAGGATCTAAACTACGAAAGGAACATCACAAGAGACACAAGGTTTATACTAGTTCGGGCCACCATTGTGGTGTAATACCCTACTCTAGTTTGTGGTGTGGTGGATTGCCTCTTGGGATGATGGTGATGAACAATACAAGGAAGAACAGCCTCGCGAGGGTCTGTTCTTGGCCGGGGCGATGAACTGCTAGGAGGAGTTCAGTCGCCTTCTCTCTCTCTGATTCCAGATTGCCTCTAGCTACTCATTCCGATCCTTCTACCCTGTGGGCGGCTAGTCCTATTTATAGGCAAAGGCCCTGGGCCTCTTCCCAAATATTGAGCGGGAAGGGCGCCAACAATTGGCCATTTTGAAGGGGAACATCTGGTACACTTATCCTGACTAAAGTTGGTCCTCGCTTTGTCAAAGGCTCTGGTGGTGGCCGACTGGCTCCACAATGACTTCCTTCCTGCCGTTGGACTGGTCTTGGTCTTGTTGCACGAAATGGACACCTTTGCTTGATGCTCTACTTTGTGTTTGCTCCTTTGCACCAAAGAGGAAAGGGGACATCACTGGGTGGCGCCGCCTGGCGCCCTTGGTCGTCATGGCTTGCGTCATGGGCACCTCGTGAGGTACCCCACCTTGATCTCTCCGCCTCCTCGCGAGCCAGCCTGACGAGGCCGTGCCTGAGGAAGCTCTCTGTCGTCCGCCCCGCGAGGCTTGGCCCCTCGCGAGGGTCTTGAGCTTGTGTTGATGAAGATGGGCCGTGTTGGTCCCCCCTTTGAGCCACGCTGCAGGCCGCAGGCAGGCAAGTCTGGGGACCCCCGTTCCCAGAACACCGACAGTAGCCCCCAGGCCCAAGGCGTGCCCGGACTTGGCCGAGCTAAGAGGCGAAGGGGTAAGTGCGAAGCGCTGCGGGCCCTAACAGCCTACAGCCTTGGGCGCCGCGTGGCGGTTGATTGGACGTGGGCACCTCCACTTCCCCACAACGCCTCGGCAACTGCACGAATTGACAAGTCCCTGCATGCAAAGCGGGTCATGATTACCTGCGATCATGGAGGTCGGCGGTTGGCCTCCTCTGGCTTTAAGTACGGAAGGATGAGTGCTCCTCTGGTCCGTTTGTGCTTGCTTCTTCTTCCCGGTTCTTGCTCCGTCTCGCTGCAATGGCTCCGATCCGCCGGTTCTCCGCGGCAGAGAAGGGAAAGGCTCCTCGAGAGGGTCCTGACCCGCTCCCGCCGAAGAAACGGCTAACCCTCTGCCATCGGAATGAGGGTGCCCACCAGGTGGTGTCGAGGCCCTGGTGCGAGCGGCCACCACCGGGGTTCCCGCTTCCCTTGTACACCCAGATCGGGGGCTCTGAAGGGGTTGATGCCGAACGCCACGGGCGACGGCCTTGGGGCGCGCGGCCCGGGTCACGGCAGGCGCGCCGTGCCCCACAGAGTCCACGCCGAGGCTCCTCCCGGGAGTTCGTACTCCATGCCGCCATGCCTCCTCGGTCTTGGATTCGCCTTCCTCCCTTCTTCGCCTCTGCGATTCCGTGGGAGGACCCCTGGAGCTCTGGCTGCAACACGCCGGCTGCAGCACCCTCGTAACCGGGGCAGAGGTTGAGGTCGTTGCCCCGGGCGAGGTCTTCATGACTCGAGGCTGGGGTGAGATCGCCCGGGTCTGCGGGACAAGGGGCGCCCTCGCGATCCACCTGGAATACGACGGTGCTTCGGTCATGCTCTTCAAGGTCTTCGATGTGGAAGGGCGCCAGCTGGAGTGCTGCCCCGGGAGAGGTGATCGAGGCCCTGCCGCGGTGAGGGCTAGGCTCGCCGACCGCTCCCACGGCAGCTCCTGAGGCGGTGGAGGCGTTGGAGGATCCAGCGACTCCGCCGAGCTCTTCGTGCCTTCGGATACGAGCGACGACAGCTACGAGCCCCCGAGCCTGCGCCGCTCCCGGAGCAGGGCGGGCTCGGCAGGCCGTCGCCGCCCCTGATCTGGATGGGGTTGGCGCCGGTGCCCGACGGTCTACTGTTGATGATGGCGTCTTTTGCAGGAGCGCGTGTAGTTAGCGTTCTTTAAGGTCTGTTCCCTGCGAGGAATCAAAAGCGCGCCCCGTGGGGGCTTGTAAGGTGCCTGTGGTCCTGTTTGTTAATATGATCCTTGTTGTGAAACAACGCGAGTTGCTCATCCCGCCTTAGCTCAGTTCTCCCTTTCGAACCTTGCGAGGGCTTGATGCTCTGCGCCGACAGGTCCCAGTCCCAAGGCAAGCTTCAGACGTCTCTGGTATGCCAGGTCGCGATGCCGTGGTCAAGGCCAGGAGGTGAGCGGCCCGGGGTCCGGTAAGAGCCCCTGAGTCGTGATGCTCAGGAGGTCCCCCTTAGCGCTCAAGCAGCCATCGTTCGGCGAGAAAGGAGAGCGACGTTGCTAACTCGGGATTGCGTTTGGTGAGGGGACGGTGCCGTGTTAGTTAATGCTTCCGGAGGGTGACTTATCTCGAGAATCAGGAGTCGCTTCCTGGTGCGTTGACGGGTCCTTGCATCGGCAGGCGAGGGGTCGCTTGGCGAGGTCCTCACGTGTCCCTCCCCTCTCGCCTTTGCTCCCCTTTCTGCTCTACGTCCTCGGGTCCCGGCCCTCGAGCGAGTCTCAGCCGTCGCCGGTATGCCAGGTCGCGATGCCGTGGACAAGGCCAGAGGGTGAGGGCTGGAGAGCCAGTAGGATCCCTGAGTCGCGATGCTCAGGCACCCCCCTTTAACATGCAAGCGGTTCGCGTGGGTGAGAGTGAAGGAGACACCGTGGGGGCCTCGCCTGACGCTGCTCCTTGAGGAGATCCTGCGGATCATCACAGAAAGAATGAAAGTTCGCCGTCACGACCGACAGTCAGCAGTTGGTTGCCCCGGAGGGGTGACAAGGCACTGAAGGCTTGACGAGGTAGCGCTATGCGGGGCTGCCGCGGCCAGAGCTCAGCCACTCAGGTTTGTCGGCGTTGCAGGGATGGACCCATGCACAAGCGTCGTGCCGTTAGGGAGCAGCTCCATCAGTTGGTATCAGTTGAGCGGGCAACTAGGTCAAGCATGTTAATCACGAAGGAGCAAGTTCATTTAGATAAGCGCAAAGAAGACGAACATCGCCGGGTCGGACCCGAGCGACCTGGGGATGATGCAGCCCGAGGGGCGCCCCCAACAAGGTAAGCTAGGGACATGAAGTAAAAGGGATACACGCCACAGGGACGGACCCACGCAGCCTGGGAATAATGCAGCCACGGGGCGCCCGATTGAAATGAAACTTGAAATATGTCATCTGGTAGCGTTGAAGACGAAAGGGTGTTGGTGCAGCAGACTCGGTGGGCTGCGGGAGCCGATCCTCACGAGCCCCTAGGCTCAGGGGCCTCGGGAGGCTCCGGAGGTGCTGGTGGCTCCTCGTGGACCATCTCCATCTCTGCCAGGCTGCGGGCGCTGGCCTCTTGAGCCTCGGGATGTCCCTCATGAGGCGTTGAGTGCGTGGCGGCTGCGTTCGCGCAGCCGTAAGGCATGCGAACGTAGCTGTGGGGTGGACCTTGCGCGCCCACGCGAGAGGGCCAGAGGCGCTCGAGAGGCGGCTCGGTTGAGCCTGGTATGTCGATGCAGACGCGCAGCCCACCATCCTCGCTGGATGGGGTGCTCTGGCAGGTAGCGGCGGCTGCCACTCATGACTCTTGACTCCTGCAGCTCTGAATGTCCTTGCCGCGAACTCCCGAGGTTTGGCCCTCCTTGCCTTGCTCCTTCTTGAGGGAAACGTGCTTCGAAACACGCCTCCAAGTGGTGCCCAAGCGCCTCCCTCGTGACCTTAGCAAGGTCGGTGGCCCTCCAGGGAGGAGCCCCCAAGCCCTGCCTGAGGAGGGCGTCGGGCACGCTTTCCTATGCGATAGAAGGAGGTTCCCCCTGAGCAGGCGCGGACCCTGAGGGGCCTGCCTCCTGAGGGGCCGGGCCGGACGATGTCTTTTTCTTCTTAGGGGCGGTCACGGGAAGCCTCCTGCTTCCGCGATCCGGGTCTTCCAGTGATGCGGCCTGAAAGGCTCACTCCAGGGAGCACACTGCGTCTTTCTCTTCGCAGGGCACCGTGATGACTCCGCCACTGCCTGGCATCTTGAGGACGTTGTAGCCGTGGTGGGTTACGGCCATGAACTTGGCCAGCGCTGGGTACCCGAGGATGGCGTTGTATGGCAAGCAAATGTGGGCGACGTCGAAGTTGATGAGCTCGGTGCGGTAGTTGTCGCGTGTGCCGAAGGTGACAGGGAGGCGAACCTGCCCGATCGGGACTTTGGAGCCGTTGGTGACCCCAAAGAAAGGCTTGGTTGGCTGAAGCTGATTGTAAGGCAGTTGGAGACTGTTGAACGTTTCCACGGACAGGACGTTGAGCCCTACCTCACCATCAGTGAGGGTCTTGGTGACTAGCACGTTGCTGATGATTGGGGAACAGAGCATCGGGAGGACTCCGGCTGTGGCCGCACACTTGAGTTGATCCGCTGAGTTGAACGTGATGGTGCACGCCGACCCACGAGGCGTGTGGCTTCGAGCTTGGGAGGACTGCATTCACTTCATGAGTGAACTGCTTGAAGATGCGTTGAGAGGTGGGGCTTGAGCTCCGCCAGATGGATCTGACGATCGCGCGGCACCTGGAAGCCCCCAGCCCCCTCGTCCTGATGATGGTCTTCATTTCTCCTTGGCTGCGGTGGCTTAGGAGGGAGTCCTGCGTTGCCTTGCGAGCGATCCTCGCGAGGCTGATCCCTCCAGCCTCCCTCGCGAGGCGGGTCTTGCCAGCGATCCTCACGAGGTTGTTCGCGCCATCCTTGGCGAGGGCCGCGGTCTTCCCAGCGTCCTGCGTTCCTTCCTCCTCCTCGGCCGTAGCCCCGGTCGCTGCGGTCGGGACGTCGGTCGATCCTCCCTTCTCGCACGGCTCGGAGCTCTTGACATTCGCTGGTGTTGTGGGTGTGGAGGTCGTGGTACACGCAGTACCGGCTGCCCTTGGAAGACTCGGGCTGATCTCGCCCGCTTGGTGTCGGTTACGCGCGAGCACGGCAGCCCCTTGCGCTTCACGTCCTTGGCCTTGGATTTCTTCTCTTCTGGGTCTGCGGCAGGCAGCTCGAGGAGGGAGAGACGCCCTTCCTCGGCCCTGGCGCACTTGGTCGCCAAGTTGAACAGCTCCAAGGAAGCGCACAGATCTTCATGCATCGCCAGCTCCTCCTTCATCTTGACGTCGCGCACACCGTCGGAGAAGGCGAAGATGATGGCCTCCTCGGTCACCTTGGGAATCTTGAGGCGTGCGTTGTTGAAGCGCTGGATGTACTTTTGCAGGGTCTCTCCTGGTTGCTGCTTGATGCGGCGCATGTCGCTCACGGCGGGTGGCCGGTCACGAGTACCTTAGAAGTTGGCGATGAAGCGGGTACGCATCTCGTCCCAGGAGGAGATCATGCCTGGGGCCAGGTTCAGGAGCCAGGTGCGGGCCCCTTCCTTGAGCGCCATGGGAAACCAGTTCGCCATGACCTTCTCGTCTCCGTTGGCGGCTTCGATGCCCAGCTCATAGAGCTGGAGGAACTCTGCGGGGTCGGCCGTACCGTCGTAGCGAGGAGGCAGGTCCGGCTTGAACTTGCTGGGCCACGCGACGCTGCACAGCTCGGGGGTGAAGGCACGGCAGCCTGCTGTGGCCACGGGAGGCCTTGGGTGACGAAGAGCTTGGTCTTGCGGGTCCCCATGCGCTGCAGCTGGGAGCAACGCGGGGTCTTGACATGCCGGAGCAGGAGCGTGGTCGCGACGAGCCGGAGCGGGGAGCACTCGGGCAGCTTCTTGCGGGCGAGGGACCTCCTGGCAGCTCTGCTCTTGCCGCGCTGGTGCCGGACGGAGCGGGTCTCGCCTAGGGACCATGCGCCTTGGGGCCAGGGCGCCTTCTTGAGGGGGAGGTGGCCGAGGCGCCCCCGGAGCTTCGTCGCCCACGCAGGACGGGGTGCGGTGCAGCGGGACAGACGACGCGGGGGAGCCCCCTGCGGCGCGGACGAGCTCGGCGACGCGGTCGAGCCACTCTTCGTAGACGTCGCCGACGGGACGGTAGCGCAGGAGCTCGTTTGCCGCGATGAGCGCAGCTCGAGCCTCCATGGGTCTTGCGGAATGTGCGAGGCGAAGAACCAGCCGGGCGAAGCGAGGGGAAGCGGTGCGGCCGTCTTGCCTCACGGAGGATCTTTGGGACGATGCTTGCTGCTCGTTCTGAAGGAAATATGCCCTAGAGGCAATAATAAAGTTATTATTTATTTCCTTATACCATGATAAATGTTTATTATTCATGCTAGAATTGTATTAACCGGAAACATAATACATGTGTGAATACATAGACAAACAGATAGTCACTAGTATGCCTCTACTAGACTAGCTCATTAATCAAAGATGGTTGTGTTTCCTAACCATAGACATGTGTTGTCATTTGATTAATGGGATCACCTCATTAGGAGAATGATGTGATTGACATGACCCATTCCGTTAGCTTAGCACTTGATCGTTTAGTATATTGCTAATGCTTTCTTCATGACCTATACATGTTCCTGTAACTATGAGATTATGCAACTCCCGTTTACCGGAGGAACACTTTGGGTACTACCAAACGTCACAACGTAACCGGGTGATTATAAAGGAGTACTACAGGTGTCTCCAAAGGTACTTGTTGGGTTGGCGTATTTCGAGATTAGGTTTTGTCACTCCGATTGTCGGAGAGGTATCTCTGGGCCTTCTCGGTAATACACATCACATAAGCCTTGCAAGCATTACAACTAATGAGTTAGTTGTGAGATGATGTATTACGGAACGAGTAAAGAGACTTACCGGTAACGAGATTGAACTAGGTATTGGATACCGACGATCGAATCTCGGGTAAGTAACATACCGATGACAAAAGGAACAACGTATATCGTTATGCGGTTTGACCGATAAAGATCTTCAGTAGAATATGTAGGAACCAATATGGGCATCCAGGTTCCGCTATTGGTTATTGACCGAGAATGGTTCTAGGTCATGTCTACATAGTTCTCGAACCCGTAGGGTCCGCACGCTTAACGCTTCGATGACAGTTCATTATGAGTTTATAAGTTTTGATGTACGAAGGTTGTTCGAGTCCGGATGTGATCATGGACATGACGAGGAGTCTCGAAATGGTCGAGACATAAAGATTGATATATTGGAAGCCTATGTTTGGACTTGGAAAGGTTCGGATGAAAACAGGAAGTTACGAACACCGGGGTTACGGAACCCCGGGGGTCTATGGGCCTTGATGGGCCATAGGGAGAAGAGGAAGGGCGGCCGGGGCAGGCCGCGCCCCTCCCCTCTAGTCCGAATAGGACAAGGAGAGGGGCCCCCTTCCCTCTTCCCCTCCTCCAATCCTAATCCAACTAGGAAGGGGGAGTCCTACTCGGTGGGAGTAGGACTCCTCCAGTCGCCCTGGCTGGCCGCACCCCTTGCTCCTTTATATCTGAGGCAGGGGCCACCCGGGACACACAAGTTGATCTGGATCGTTCCTTAGCCGTGTCGGTGCCCCCTCCACCATATTCCACTTCGGTCATATCGTCGCGGAGCTTAGGCGAAGCCCTGCGCCGGAGAAGTCATATCGTCGCGGAGCTTAAGCGAAGCCCTGCGTCGGTGGAGCATCATCATCGTACCACGCCGTCGTCGACGGAACTCATCCCGACACTTTGCTGGATCGAGTCCGGGATCGTCATCGAGCTGAGCGTGTGCGAGAACTCGGAGGTGCCGTGACGTTCGGTGCTTGGATCGGTCGGATCGTGAAGACGCGTGCGACTACATCAACAGCGTTGTTATAACGCTTCGCTTCGGTCACGAGGGTACGTGGATAGACACTCTCCCCTCTCGTTGCTATGCCATCACCATGGTCTTGCGTGTGCGTAGGAATTTTTTTGAAATTACTACGTTACCCAACAGTTCCCCGCCGGGCCGGTGGCGGCGTTGACGACAGGCGACGGGGAACGACGAGGCGCCCGCCGACGGGAGCCGTCTGGGAACGCGGGAAGCGAGAGCGGCTCGGCGCTTGGCGCGGGCCCGACGAGCGTCAGACATGGATGCGGGGGTCGACGGAGAACAGGGCAGCGGAAGATTTAATTCGCGCACCTACGGGCGCGCCAAATGTCGGATTTCGGGTTCCGGCAGACCCTTGAGGTTCGAACACTGGGGTGCACGCGGAATCTCACCCTCTACCTACCTGCACCCCGCCGCCTCGCTAGGATCTAAACTACGAAAGGAACAGCACAAGAGACACAAGGTTTATACTAGTTCGGGCCACCATTGTGGTGTAATACCCTACTCTAGTTTGTGGTGTGGTGGATTGCCTCTTGGGCTGATGGTGATGAACAATACAAGGAAGAACAGCCTCATGAGGGTCTGTTCTTGGCAGGCGATGAACTGCTAGGAGGAGTTGATCGCCTTCTCTCCCTCTGATTCCAGATTGCCTCTAGCTACTCATTCCGATCCTTCTACCCTGTGGGCGGCTAGTCCTATTTATAGGCAAAGGCCCTGGGCCTCTTCCCAAATATTGAGCGGGAAGGGCGCCAACAATTAGCCATTTGAAGGAAACATCTGGTACACTTATGGTCCTCGCTTTGTCAAAGGCTCGTGGTGTGGCCTTGGCTTGGGCTCCACAATGACTTCCTTCCTGCCGTTGGACTGGTCTTGGTCTTGTTGCATCAAAATGGACACCTTTGCTTGATGCTCTCGCCTACGCTTGCTCCCTATGCACCAAAGAGGAAAGGAGGACACTGCGCGGGGTGGCGCCCGCCTGGCACCCTTGGTCGTCATGGGCACCTCGTGAGGTACCCTGCCTTGATCTCTCCGCCTCCTCATGAGCAAGCTGACGAGGCGTGCTCGAGGAAGCTCCTGTCGTCCGCCCATGAGGCTCAGCCCCTCGCGAGGTCTTGAGCTTGTGTTGGTGAAGATGGGCCATGTTGGGCCCCCTTTGAGCCACGCTGCAGGCCATGAGCGAGCAAGTCTGGGACCCAGTTCCTTAACGCCGGCGATCTTCAAGCGGGTCTATTATATGGGCGTTTTTTGCTAAGTTACAACTCTCGTTCTTCTGATGACTTTGCTGGATCGAGTTGTAAACTTAAACTCTATGGTGACCTGATACTTTTGCTGTGTTCTTCTGCATGCTTATTCCTCGTTAATGTTAATGCACACATGCTGAATTACATCAGTCACCATATTTCATCATGCATTTCAAATTCTTCATATTATATGTCAAATGCGTGTATGAATTACAAGATATAGGGGGAGATCTCCATGATTCAACTCTTCAAGTGTGCATTGCTTCAAAAGCAAATTCCTCACCATGCACATCTTCAGGGGGAGTTCTTCTATATCTTGCAATCAAATTCCTCAATTTCAGTATTTACACTTCATATGTTTATCCCCGTTGAAAACTTAACCTATATTGTCATCGATCACCAAAAAGGGGGAGATTGTAAGTGCATCTAGTGCCCCTTAGTGATTTTGGTGTATTGAAGACTTATAGGTTAAGGGAATAATGAGTTTATGAGTGTACACAGGTCTATAAGTCTATGAGGAGTTTGATATTTACAAAGAAAGTCGACCCCTAAAAATGAAGTTCTTCGACTGAAGACTTTGGATTTCTGAAGACTTCCTGAAGACTTTGAAAGTGAAGAAATTAGTGTGACCTTGAAGACTTAGTATTCATTTGAGGAACATGAAGCGTGAAAACTTTTGTTTTCGTAGTTTCATTTTCTCTTTCTTGAGTCATAGGAAACACCGTATTGTTAAAGGGGGTCGAGGAAATACTAAGGAAAATTTTCAATGTGATGCTCAACTCAAAATCCTACACCTACTAATCCCTTCGAGTGAAGCCATTGGAAATCTCATACAGTTCAGTCATATTCTTCAGTGACAGAGACGAAGTTCTTCTGGTCTCTGAGAAATTTGTTCTGACTGAGGAGTTAGGAATTCACCAAGTGCGGATTGCCTACACACTGAGGAACATGATAGCCCTGAGGAATTTGAGCCTCAAATTTCCGACCATTGCTATGCTACGCGCCAGCTGTCCCAAAATATCTTATCTACCTAACGGCCATATCTTTGAAGGGCATTTATGTCTTATCATGTTGGGCTGCTCCCAAGGCTATAAATAGCCGCCCCCTACAACCACTAGCTGGTTGGTTGCTCCGAGAGAAACTGACACTTGTCATTTGAGAGCATCCCATCCTCCGAGGACTTTGAGTGAAAATCATCAAGTGAGGAAAACCCAAACCCAAACACCTACAAACCCAAAGTGATTGAGCATCACTGAAGAGATTGATCCTGCGTGGATCTTATGCTTGTTACCTTTGAAGACTGTGCTTCTTCCAGACGGTTAGGCGTCATGGTCTAGAGCATCCAAGAGGAATTGTGGATCGCCGAGTGACCGAGTTTGTGAAGGTTCAGAAGTCACCTGAAGACTTACCACGAGTGATTGGGCGAGGTCTGTGTGACCTTAGCTCAAGGAGAATACGGTGATGACTGTGTGTCCGGGACTGTGTGTCATCAGGTTTAAATACCTAGCCACTCCAACCAAATGTACAACTGAGACAGCAGTTGGAACTGGTCTACCAAATCATTGTCTTCACCAAGCCAACTGGTTCTATTCCTCAACTCTTTCAATTCCTCAGTACTGTGTTGTGTGCTTGTCATATCTGTGTTTGAAGACTTTGACTGAAGACTTTCTCAATTTCCTTAGTTCAATTTCTTCAGTCTATTTGTCTTCATTCTGTTATCCTGTGATTACGCTTTCTGTACTCTGTGCTTGTCTTCATTTCATCATGATGACTATGCTTGTATTCTGTTGTGTTTACTTTTGAGTACTTATTCCGCTGCAAGTAGTTCTTCGCTAAGGAATTTCCTCACCCACAAATTCCTCAGTGAAGAATTCATAAAAATCGCCTATTCACCCCCCCCCCCTCTAGTCGATATAATGCACTTTCAAGTTCTTTATGACTAATACTGAGTCCATGGATTATACGCACTCTCACCCTTCCATCATTGCTAGCCTCTTCGGTACCGTGCATCGCCCTTTCTCACCTCGAGAGTTGGTGCAGACTTCGCCGGTGCATCCAAACCCCGTGTTATGATACGCTCTATCACACATAAGCCTCTTTATATCTTCCACAAAACAGCCACCATACCTACCTATTATGGCATTTCCATAGCTATTCCGAGATATATTGCCATGCAACTTTCCACCGTTCCGTTTATTATGACACGCTTCATCATTGTCATATTGCCTTGCATGATCATGTAGTTGACATCGTATTTTGGCAAAGCCACCATGCATTTTTCATACATGTCACTATTGATTCATTGCCCATCCCGGTACACCGCCGGAGGCACTCATATAGAGTCATATTTTGTTCTATTATCGAGTTGTAAATAAATAGAAGTGTGATGATCATCATTATTAGAGCATTGTCCCAAATAAAAAAATAAAAAAGGCAAAAAAAGGCCAAATAAAAAAACAGATAAAGGCCAAATAAAAAAAGGAAAGGCCCCCCAAAAAAAGAAATAAAAGGGACAATGCTACTATCCTTTTTCCACACTTGTGCTTCAAAGTAGCACCATGATCTTCATGATAGAGAGTCTCTTATATTGTCACTTTCATATACTAGTGGGAATTTTTCATTATAGAACTTGGCTTGTATATTCCAACAATGGGCTTCCTCAAATATCCTAGGTCTTCGTGAGCAAGCAAGTTGGATGCACACCCACTTAATTTCTTTTGTTGAGCTTTCATACATTTATAGCTCTAGTGCATCCGTTGCATGGCCCATTGATTATTGATTAGCCGCGTCGATGTGAGACTTTCTCCTTTTTTGTCTTCTCCACACAACCTCCATCATCATATTCTATTCCACCCATAGTGCTATGTCCATGGCTCGCGATCATGTATTGCGTGAAAGTTGAAAAAGTTTGAGAATACTAAAGTACGAAATAATTGCTTGGCTTCTGTCATCGGGGTTGTGCATGATGAGAGCATTTTGTGTGACGAAAATGAAGCATGGCCAAACTATATGATTTTGTAGGGATGAGCTTTCTTTGGCTATGTTATTTTGAGAAGACATAATTGCTTGTTAGTATGCTTGAAGTATTATTATTTTTTATGACAATATTAAACTTTTGTCTTGAATCTTATGGATCTGAATATTCTTGCCACAATAAACAAGATTACATTGATAATTATGTTAGGTAGCATTACACATAAAAAATTCTGTTTTTATCATTTACCTACTCGAGGACGAGCAGGAATTAAGCTTGGGGATGCTTGATACATCTCCAACGTATCTATAAATTGTTCCATGCTATTATATTATACATCTAGGATGTTTTATATGCATTTATATGCTATTTTATATGATTTTTGGCACTAACCTATTAACCTAGAGACCAGTACCAGTTTCTGTTTTTTCCTTGTTTTCGAGTATCGCAGAAAAGGAATACCAAACAGAGTCCAATTGACGTGCCAATTTTTGATGATTTTTTATGGACCAAAAGAAGGCCCCGGAGTAAAAGAGTTGGGCCAGAAGAGTCCCGGGCCGTCCATGAGGGTGGGGGCGCGCCCTACCCCCCTATCTCGTGGACGACTCGGAGACCCCCCTGACGTGAGACCTACGCCAAAAATTCCTATAAATACAGAAACCTCCAGAAAATAACCTAGATCGGGAGTTCCGCTGCCGCAAGCCTCTGTAGCCACCAAAAACCAATCGGACCCTGTTCCGGCACCCTGTCGGAGGGGGGATCCCTCACCGGTGGCCATCTTCATCATCCCGGCGCTCTCCATGACGAGGAGGGAGTAGTTCGCCCTTGGGGCTGAGGGTATGTACCAGTAGCTATGTGTTTGATCTCTCTCTCTCTCTCTCTCTCTCTCTCTCTCTCTCTCTTGTGTTCTTGATTTGGCAAGATCTTGATGTATCGCGAGCTTTGCTATTATAGTTGGATCTTATGATATTTCTCCCCCTCTACTCTCTTGTAATGGATTGAGTTTTCCCTTTGAAGTTATCTTATCGGATTGAGTCTTTAAGGATTTGAGAACACTTGATGTATGTCTTGCATGTGCTTATCTGTGGTGACAATGGGATATTCACGTGATCTACTTGATGTATGTTTTGGTGATCAACTTGCGGGTTCAGTGACCTTGTGAACTTATGCATAGGGGTTGGCACACATTTTCATCTTGACTCTCTGGTAGAAACTTTGGGGCACTCTTAGAAGTTCTTTGTGTTGGTCGAATAGATGAATCTGAGATTGTGTGATGCATATCGTATAATCATACCCGCGGATACTTGTGGTGACATTGGAGTATCTAGGTGTCATTAGGGTTTTGGTTGATTTGTGTCTTAAGGTGTTATTCTAGTACGAACTCTAGGATAGATCGAACGGAAAGAATAGCTTCGTGTTATTTTACTACGGACTCTTGAATAGATCGATCAGAAAGAATAACTTTGAGGTGGTTTCGTACCCTACAATAATATCTTCATTTGTTCTCCGCTATTAGTAACTTTGGAGTGACTCTTTGTTGCATGTTGAGGGATAGTTATATGATCCAGTTATGTTATTATTGTTGAGAGAACTTGCACTAGTGAAAGTATGAACCCTAGGCCTTGTTTCCTAGCATTGCAATACCGTTCACGCTCACTTTGACCTCTGGCTACCTTGCGGTTTTTATATTTTCAGATTACAAAAACCTATATATACCATCCATATTGCACTTGTATCACCATCTCTTCGCCGAACTAGTGCACCTATACAATTTACCATTGTATTGAGTGTGTTGGGGACACAAGAGACTCTTTGTTATTTGGTTGCAGGGTTGTTTGAGAGAGACCATCTTCATCCTACGCCTCCCACGGAATGATAAACCTTAGGTCATCCACTTGAGGGAAATTTGCTACTGTCCTACAAACCTCTGCACTTGGAGGCCCAACAACGTCTACAAGAAGAAGGTTGTGTAGTAGACATCAAGCTCTTTTCTGATGTCGTTTCCGGGGAGGCTAGGTAAGCGGCACTAACACCCCGTCAACTAAGCTCTTTTTTGGCGCCGTTGCCGGAGAGGTTATTGCTTGAAGGTATATCTTTATATATTGCAATTGAATCTTTTTGTTTCTTGTTTTATCACTAGTTTAGTCTATAAAAGAAAAGTACAAAAAAATGGAATTGAGGGTGCCTCATATGCTTCATCTTTTTAATGTCTTTCGTGAAAATGATGGGAAGGAAAACTGTGCTCAAGTACTAGAAGAAGAATTACATAGAATGCTTGGCATAAAATATGATGATGAGCATGATTGCAATGTTGTTAGTACGAATTCTTTTAATACCCATGATGCTAATGATATGCAAAGCCACAAGCTTGGGGATGCTATGTTTGATGAAGATGATATGTTTAGTCCCCCAAGTTTTGATGAGAATATTTATTATGATGAAAGCATGCCTCCTATTTATGATGATTATATTGATGAAAGTGGATTTGGAGAGGTCATGACTTTATTTAGTAATGATTCCACTATCATGGAAGAGGTTCCAATTGATTATGAGAACAAAGTTTCTATCTATGATGATGACACGTCTTCGTCGTATCTACTTTTCCAAACACTTTTGCCCTTGTTTTGGACTCTAACTTGTATGATTTGAATGGAACTAACCGGATGATCGATGCTGTTTTCAAAGAGAATTGCCATGATGTTGTTTTATGTGTAGAAAACAAAAGTTCTCGAATGACCTGAAACTCCACGGAATATCTTAGAATAAATAATAAAAATCCTCGCTAAAGATGAAGACCGGGGCCCACACCTGTCCACGAGGGTGGGGCGCCCCCCTCTGGCGCGCCCCTACCTCGTGGGCCCTCGACACCCTCCGACGCCAACTCCAACTCTATTTATTGGCTTTGGGGAGAAAAAACAGAGAGAAGAAATCATCGTGTTTTACGATCTGAGCTGCCGCCAAGCCCTAATCTCTCGGGAGGGCTGATCTGGAGTCCGTTCGGGGCTCGGAGAGGGAATTCGTCGCCGTCGTCATCATCAACCATCCTCCATCACCAATTTCATGATGCTCACCGCCGTGCGTGAGTAATTCCATCGTAGGCTTGCTGGACGGTGATGGGTTGGATGAGATTTATCATGTAATCGAGTTAGCTTTGTTAGGGTTTGATCCCTAGTATCCACTATGTTCTGAGATTGATGTTGCTATGACTTTGCTATGCTTAATGCTTGTCACTAGGGCCCGAGTGCCATGATTTCAGATCTGAACCTATTATGTTTTCATGAATATATGTGTGTTCTTGATCCTATCTTGCAAGTCTATAGTCACCTACTATGTGTTATGATCCGGCAACCCCGAAGTGACAATAATCGGGACCACTCCCGGTGATGACCATAGTTTGAGGAGTTCATGTATTCACTATGTGCTAATGCTTTGTTCCGGTTCTCTATTAAAAGGAGGCCTTAATATCCCTTAGTTTCCAATAGGACCCCGCTGCCACGGGAGGGTAGGACAAAAGATGTCATGCAAGTTCTTTTCCATAAGCACGTATGACTATATTCGGAATACATGCCTACATTACATTGATGAATTGGAGCTAGTTCTGTGTCACCCTATGTCATGACTGTCACATGACGAACCGCATCCGGCATAATTATCCATCACTGATCCGGTGCCTACGAGCTTTCCATATACTGGTTTACGCTTATTTACTTTTCCGTTGCTACTGTTACAATCGCTACAAAAATACCAAAAACATTACTTTTGTTGTCTTTACTTTTGTTACCGTTACCACCACTATCATACTACTTTGCTACTAAAAACTTTGCTGCAGATACTAAGTTTCCAGGTGTGGTTGAATTGACAACTCAGCTGCTAATACTTGAGAATATTCTTTGGCTCCCCTTGTGTCGAATCAACAAATTTGGGTTGAATACTTTACCCTCGAAAACTGTTGCGATCCCCTATACTTGTGGGTTATCAGATGACTATTGTGATGACATGCTACAAGGAATAATGATAACCATGAAACTTGTCATCATGATTTAAATTTTCAATTGGATTATGCCTCACATGATAGTTATTTTGTTGAGTTTGCTCCCACTACTATTCCGAATGAGAAGAATTTTGCTTATGTGGAGAGTAGTAAATTTTCTATGCTTGTAGATCATGAAAAGAATGCTTTATGTGATGGTTATATTGTTGAATTCATTCATGATGCTACTGAAAATTATTTTGAGGGAGGAATATATGCTTGTAGGAAGTGCAATAATATCAAGTTTCCTCTCTATGTGTTGAAAATCTTGAAGTTATGCTTGTTTTGCCTTCATATGCTAGTTGATTATTGTTCTCATAAATTGTTACCCACAAAATCCATATGCATAGGAAGTTGGTTAGACTTCAACGTGCTAGTCATATTCTTCATGATGCTCTCTTTATGTTTCAATTCTTATCTTTTATGTGAGCATCATTGAAATCATCATGCCTAGGTAGGGGCGTTAAACGATAGCGCTTGTTGGGAGGCAACCCAATTTTTATTTTTGTTCTTTGCATTTTGCTCCTTCTTAGTAATAAATAATTCATCTAGCCTCTGTTTAGACGTGGTTTTATGTTTTAATTAGTATTTGTGCCAAGTAGAACCTTTGGGAAGACTTGGGTGAAGTCTTTGCGATCTTGCTGTAAAAAACAGAAACTTTTGCGCTCACGAGATTAGATGCCATTTTTTATTGGAGAGTGCTCTTAGGTTGATTCTTCTTGTAAATGATTAATATACAAATTCCTCAGGTCCACCAATTTATTTCAGAATTTTTTAAGTTACATAAGTGTTCGAATGATACAGATTACTACAGACTGTTCTGTTTTTGACAGAATTTGTTTTCTATGTGTTGTTTGCTTATTTTGATGAATCTATGAGTAGTATCGGAGGGTATGAACCATAGATAAGTTGGAATACAGTAAATATTACACCAATATGAATTTAGAATGAGTTCACAACATTACCTAAGTGGTGACTTATTTTCTTATACTAACGGAGCTTACGAGTTTTCTGCTAAGTTTTGTGTTGTGAAGTTTTCAAGTTTTGGGTAAAGATTCGATGGACTATGGAATAAGGAGTGGCAAGAGCCTAAGCTTGGGGATTCCCAAGGCACCCCGAGGTAATATTCAAGGACAACCAAGAGCCTAAACTTGGGGATGCCCCGGATGGCATCCCCTCTTTCGTCTTCGTTCATCGGTAACTTTACTTGGAGCTATATTTTTATTCATCACATGATATGTGTTTTGCTTGGAGCATCATTTTATTTTATTTTGTTTTGCTTTCTGTTTGAATAAAATACCAAGATCTGAAATTCTTAAATGTTAGAGAGTCTTCACATAGTTGCATGATTATTCGACTACTCATTGATCTTCACTTATATCTTTTGGAGTAGTTTGTCATTTACTCTAGTGCTTCACTTATATCTTTATAGAGCACGAAAGTGGTTTTATTTTTAAGAAATAAATGAATTCTCATGCTTCACTTATATTATTTTGAGATTCTTTAGAACAGCATGGTAATTTGCTTTGATTATGAATTTAGTCCTAATATGATGGGCATCCAAGATTTGTATAATAAAAACTTTCATATCGAGTGCATTGAATACTATGAGAAGTTTGATACTTGATGATTGTTTTGGGATATGAAGATGGTGATATTAGAGTCGTGCTAGTTGAGTAATTGTGAAATTGAGAAATACTTATGTTGAGGTTTGCAAGTCCCGTAGCATGCACGTATGGTAAACGTTGTGTGACAAATTTGAAGCATGAGGTACTCTTTGATTACTTTCCTTATGAGTGGCGGTCGGGGACGAGCGATGGTCTTTTCTATCAATCTATCCCCCTAGGAGCATGCGTGTAGTGCTTGGTTTCGATGACTTGTAGATTTTTGCAATAAGTATGTGAGTTTTTTATGACTAATGCTGTGTCCATGGATTATACGCACTCTCACTCTTCCATCATTGCTAGCCTCTTCGGTACCGTGCATTCCTCTTTCTCACCTCGAGAGTTGGTGCAAACTTCGCCGGTGCATCCAAACCCCGTGTTATGATACGCTCTATCACACATAAGCCTCTTTATATCTTCCTCAAAACAGCCACCATACATACCTATTATGGCATTTCCATAGCCATTCCGAGAGATATTGACATGCAACTTTCCACCGTTCCGTTTATTATGACACACTTCATCATTGTCATATTGCCTTGCATGATCATGTAGTTGACATCGTATTTGTGGCAAAGCCACCATGCATAATTTTTCATACATGTCACTCTTGATTCATTGCCCATCCCGGTACACCGCCGGAGGCACTCATATAGAGTCATATTTTGTTCTAATATCGAGTTGTAAATAAATAGAAGTGTGATGATCATCATTATTAGAGCATTGTCCCAAATAAAAAAAATAAAAAAAAGGCCAAATAAAAAAAAGAAAGGCCAAATAAAAAAAGGGAAGGCCCCCAAAAAAGAAAAGAAATAAAAGGGACAATGCTACTATCCTTTTTCCACACTTGTGCTTCAAAGTAGCACCATGATCTTCATGATAGAGAGTCTCTTATATTGTCACTTTTATATACTAGTGGGAATTTTTCATTATAGAACTTGGCTTGTATATTCCAACAATGGGCTTCCTCAAATGTCCTAGGTCTACGTGAGCAAGCAAGTTGGATGCACACCCACTTAATTTCGTTTGTTGAGCTTTCATACATTTATAGCCCTAGTGCATCCGTTGCATGGCAATCCCTCCTCCTTGCATTGACATCAGTTGATGGGCATCTCCATAGCCCGTTGATTAGCCGTGTCGATTTGAGACTTTCTCCTTTTTTGTATTCTCCACACAACCTCCATCATCATATTCTATTACACCCATAGTGCTATGTCCATGGCTCGCGCTCATGTATTGTGTGAAAGTTGAAAAAGTTTGAGAATACTAAAGTACGAAACAATTGCTTGGCTTGTCATCGGGGTTGTGCATGATGAGAGCATTTTGTGTGACGAAAATGAAGCATGGCCAAACTATATGATTTTGTAGGGATGAGCTTTCTTTGGCTATGTTATTTTGAGAAGACATAATTGCTTGTTAGTATGCTTGAAGTATTATTATTTTTATGTCAATATTAAACTTTTGTCTTGAATCTTATGAACCTAAATATTCTTGCCACAATAAAGAAGATTACATTGATAATTATGTTACATTGATAATTATGTTAGGTAGCATTCCACATCAAAAATTCTGTTTTTATCATTTACCTACTCGAGGACGAGCAGGAATTAAGCTTGGGGATGCTTGATACGTCTCCAACGTAGCTATAAATTGTTCCATGCTCTTATATTATCCATCTAGGATGTTTTATATGCATTTAATGCTATTTTATATGATTTTTGGGACTAACCTATTAACCTAGAGCCCAGTACCAGTTTCTATTTTTTCCTTGTTTTTGAGTATCGCAGAAAAGGAATACCGAACGGAGTCCAATTGACGTGCCAATTTTTGATAATTTTTATGGACCAAAAGAAGCCCCCGGAGTAAAAGAGTTGGGCCAGAAGAGTCCCGAGCCGTCCACGAGGGTGGGGGCGCGCCCTACCCCCCTGGGCGCGCCCCCCCTATCTCATGGACGACTCGGAGACCCCCCGACGTGAGACCTACACCAAAATTCCTATAAATCTGAAACCTCCGTAAAGTAACCTAGATCGGGAGTTCCCGCCGCAAGCCTCTCAGAGCCACCAAAACCAATTTGGGCCCTGTTTGACACCCTGCGGGGGGGATCCTCACCGGTGGCCATCTTCATCATCCCGGCGCTCTCCATGACGAGGAGGGAGTAGTTCACCCTCGGAGCTGAGGGTAAGTACCAGTAGCTATGTGTTTGATCTCTCTCTCTCTCGTGTTCTTCATTTGGCATGATCTTGATGTATCGTGAGCTTTGCTATTATAGTTGGATCTTATGATGTTTCTCCCCCTCTACTCTCTTGTAATGGATTGAGTTTTCCCTTTGAAGTTATCAGATTGAGTCTTTAAGGATTTGAGAACACTTGATGTATGTCTTGCATGTGCTTATTTGTGGTGACAATGGGATATTCACGTGATCTACTTGATGTATGTTTTGGTGATCAACTTGCGGGTTCAGTGACCTTGCGAACTTATGCATAGGGGTTGGCACACGTTTTCGTCTTGACTCTCTGATAGAAATTTTGGGGCACTCTTTGAAGTTCTTTGTGTTGGTCGAATAGATGAATCTGAGATTATGTGATGCATATCGTATAATCATACCCGCGTATACTTGTGGAGACATTTGAGTATCTAGGTGACATTAGGCTTTTGGTTGATTTGTGTCTTGAGGTGTTATTCTAGTACGAACTCTAGGATAGATCGAACGGAAAGAATAGCTTCGTGTTATTTTACTACGGACTCTTGAATAGATCAACCAGAAAGAATAACTTTGAGGTGGTTTCGTACCCTACAATAATCTCTTCATTTGTTCTCCGTTATTAGTAACTTTGGGGTGACTCTTTGTTGCATGTTGAGGGATAGTTATATGATCCAGTTACGTTATTATTGTTGTGAGAATCTGCACTAGTGAAAGTATGAACCCTAGACCTTGTTTCCTAGCATTGCAATACCGTTCACGCTCACTTTTACCACTTGCTACCTTGCTGTTTTTATATTTTCAGATTACAAAAACCTATATCTACCATCCATATTGCACTTGTATCACCATCTCTTTGCCGAACTAGTGCACATATACAATTTACCATTGTATTGGATGTGTTGGAGACACAAGAGACTCTTTGTTATTTGGTTGCAGGGTTGTTTGAAAGAGACCATCTTCATCCTACGCCTCCCACGGATTGATAAACCTTAGGTCATCCACTTGAGGAAAATTTGCTACTGTCCTACAAACCTTTGGACTTGGAGGCCCAACAACGTTTACGAAAAGAAGGTTGTGTAGTAGACATCATCTTCTTAAAAGATAATACAAATGCCTTCCTTCAAAAACCTCATTTTCTATTTGTTTTAATTTTCTTCTTCTTCTTCTTTAGGGTAATACCAATATCACTAATTCATTATTCCTTATAAAACCGCATTATTGAGTTTTCTTAAAGGGTAATACCAAAGTCACTAATGCTTTTTTTCTTGAAAACTTCAGTATTTTTATGTTTTTAGGTTTTATTGTAGTTCATTTCTTCTTTAATGATAATAACAATGCCAGAAATTTATTTCTTATTATGAAACTTCCGTTTTTGTGAAAATTCCACTATTATATTCTTATTCTTGCATATTATAAAAATGCGCAATTTCAATGTAAATTGTTTGCAAATTTGTTTCATTTTACTTCTTATTAAAGGATAAACCAATGACACTAATTCATTATTTCTTCAACTTCAGTATTTTAATTTTTTGACTTTTTCTTTCATTTTTAAGGTAATAGCATTGACACCAATTCATTAAAAAAGTGTAATTTTCTATGCAAATTATAGTTAAGTTTTGTCATTATTTGTTTTATTTTCTCCTTTTCTTTCTACTTAAAGGGTAATACTGATGCCACTAATTCATTGTTCCTAAAATATTCATTATTTTTTATCTTTTTTTCTTGAATTTGATACCAATGCCACTAATTAATTCCTTCTTAGCAAAACTTTTCTTTAAATCTACTATTATATGCCTTTTCTTCCATATTATAAAAAGAACAGTTTCTGCGTAAATTGTGTGTAAATTTTGTCATTAATTTCTTTTTTCTTAAAAGGTAATTCCAATGTGAGTAATTTATTGTTTCTTAGATAACTTCATTATTTTGGTTTTGAGAAGTGGAGACACCATGGATCAAATATCAGTCCCACTAATTTATTCTTTCTTCGGAAAACTTCTTTTTCCACAAAATTAACTATTCTATTGTTTATTCTTACATATTATAGCAAAATTTAATTCATCGATAAATTATGTGCAAATTTTGTCATTATTTTTTTTACTTTTTCTTTCATTTTCTTCCTTCTTTATGGGCAACAACTATGCCAGCAATCCAGTCTTCCTCAAAAAATCATTTCTTTTAATATTTTTGTTTTTTCATTTCTTGCGAAAGGATGTGCCAAAGCCACTAATTTATTCTTCCATAGAAATATTAATTATTTTAATTTTGTTTTCATTTTCTTCTGCTAAAAGTGTATTACCAATGCCGCTAATTCATTCTTCCTTAGAAAACTTCATATTTTGATTTAGTTTTAGTTTTTATTTCATTTTCTTTCTTCTGAAAGGGCAATAATAATGCCACTAATTTGTTTCTTAGATAACTTCATTGCTTTGATTTTGTTTCAGTTTTTGTTTCATTCATTTCTTTTGAGAGGGTAATACTAATGCCACTAATTAATTCTTCCTTACAAAACTTCATTATTTTTATTTTGTTGTAGCTTTTATTTCACTCTCTATCTTCTTTAACGGTAATATCAATGACACTAATTCATTTCTTCTTAGGAAACTTCTTTTAGCAAAATTCCACTATTCTTGCATACTAAAAAAAGCTTAAGCAACATGAGTATGAAACCAGGTGGCTTGAGATTTGGGGACTCAATATCAATCACCCTTTCAAATTGGCGGCAAAATTTGAAATGCTCAAATTTGCATGGTGCTTAACTAAACACCTAAGTTCAGGGAAAGAAGGAGCATTTTTTGTTTTGTTTTTCACATGTTTTGTTTAGGAGATTGGAAAAAGGTAGTTCACGATGGCCCATTAGTGACGCCAGCAAAGCAAGCGGGAGCACTATAGAGGGCCGATGTACTTAGCAAACTATCACAATAGGGCACTCTTGCAGTAATGGCCGCTTAACAAAATAAAGAACATTTTTTTAAAATGCAAACCAAAAATTGATTTTAATGGAAAACAATTAAACATCCAAAAAAATGAAATTGGTTAAAAAAAGTATGACCTAGATCATATAAAAAATTAAGAAATTTTTTCAACTTGTAAATGAACTTTTTAAGTGGAAACATCTTTTGAAAATAAAAATAATATTTGAAAACACAAATAAAAAACCCAAACATTCCTTTTAGTAAAGGAACCCTTTGAAAAAATAAGAAAGAAACAGAAGAAAACCATTCAAAAGAAACATAAAAAACCCGAAAAAATGAGCTGGAACCTATCGGAAAGTTACCAAAACAGAAAAGCTGGAAAAGTAAAGGCTCCGGCTCACTCGCTTTGTGCAATACGGCAGTAGATATCATTAACTAAGGGGTATCCCCTTCAAAGTTCAGTCCCACCTTTTCACACGTGGCGCCACTTGTCACAACCTACGAGTTTTCTCTTTTTTGTGGATTCTTTTATTCAAAATTACCGTGCATTCAAATTGTGAAATGTTTTCACCGTCGGATTTCCCGCTAGATCTCACGTTAATAGGTTTCGACGAATTTTTTCACAAAAAACCCGAAAAAATAAGGAAGAAGAAAAGCCTGAGCCAGAAGCACGTTTTTGGTACTTGTTTCCCTTTCTAGAGGCACGATTGTGCCTTTCGCGGAAGCAAATGTATGCCTCTACGATAAGCAAATATATGCCTCTCACAAAAGAAACAAAATGGTTTTTTGTCTCTTTCCAAGAGGCACAGTGCCTCTGGCGGAAGCAAACTTGGGCCACCATGAGAAACAAATCTGTATCTTTAGCAGTAGAAAAAAATGCTTTTTTTTCGAGTGCCGCACTCGCGAAAGCAAATATGTGCTTCTCGCGAAAGGAAAAAAAACATGTTTTTTTCTTTCCGAGAGGTACAACTATGCCTCTCGCAGAAGCAAACATGTGCCTCTCTTGAAAGCAAAAAAAATCATGTTTTTTGCGCATTTTTTAGGAAAAATTCTTCCAAAACTTAGGGAAAACCGGGCAAATCCCGAAAAGCAAGAAAAAAGGGGAACCCCCATTTAGAACCCGAAAACTCGTACATAAAAAATAAAAAATAAATCCCGAGGAAGCACCCAACACGCGACACGTGACAGCGGCTGAGAGCGCGCCAAGTGGGCGCACTCCAGCCCACCAAAAGTGACTCTTACGGAGCTCCCACAAGGGGTACCCCTTGATTAGTTGCTCCCTACGGCGGTAGTTTGACACAATAAGCGACAAATAGTAAAATGTGCGAGATCGAAGGTGTGCTCGCCTTGGGCGCCCCAAAATGGGCCAGCCTAGCCCGGGAAGAGTGCTGCTCCTCAGCCCACTTTTTTTTCTTCATTTTACCTATATGTCAAATGGAAAATACTGTCTTTAAATTTTTAAAAGTTTATCGTGCCTAGGAAAATTGTATATGTAATGTAAAAATTATATAGTTCAAAACATAAATGTTGATAGCATAGGGAAAAAAAGTAAATGACATTGTTAAAATGTTCACATAATTATAGGAATGTTTTCCAATGTACGTGACATTTAAGAAAATGTGCTGGCATTTTGAGAAAATGTTCGTGACATTTTTAAAAATACAACGTAAAAGGTTGTGTAATTAAAAAATGTACATGATTTTTTAAAACTCTTAATATGTTATAAAAATATGTTCTTAACATTCGGTATAAATGTTTATATAATGTAAAAGTTTATTTTGTGTCATTAAACAAAACGCTCAACATTTATTTGGAAAATGTTTAACATATATTCTAAAGAAATGTTCAGAAACATGTATTTGCAAAATGTAGATTATGTATTTGAAAATGGTCAACGTGTACCATAAAAAGATATGTGTTTGTGACAAAAATGTACAATGTGTATTGAGAAAAGTAGACATGTGTTAGAAAAAGTAAGTAGAGAAAGAAAAAAATCAAAGAAAACCTTTGACACCCGAAGAATGAAAAAAAACAAAAAAAGGAAAAATCAAAGAAAACTGATGGAAACAGAGAAACCCGATTAGAAAAAACATATAAAAAGAAAAGGAGAAACGAGAAAAACAAAGAATACTTGAGAAAGAAACATAGAAATGAGAGAAAAGAAAAACTGCATGGAAGGCTCTAAAACCGAACCGGATGGGTCTATAGAAGCTTCCCAAAACTGCTTAGGTGGGCCAGCCCACTAAGGCGAGCGTGCCTCCAGTAGAGGCGATACTGAGTTATGTCTCGGTATGGGCGAGAAATAGCTCTCGTGTGCAGTTCAACCTTAAATTTATCCAAATACACTAAAAATTCAAAATGGAACCACACGGCCTGGGAATACCCTCTCAGCTAGGGCTTAGATATACTCCGGTAGCGAACTGATCTTCGTGTCTATCTCCTTCCTGTCTCTGCGGCCGAGACGAGGTTGCTTGGTGTGATCGTGAAGGTAAGGAAGAAGGTTGTGCTCTAGATGGCGGGCGTCCCTAGTTCCTCTGCGACAATGGGAGCATGGTTGGGGGGCAACCTGGATGAATCATTAGAACATCTAGATTTGTAGGATGAAGAACTGGATGATTGGTGTTGGTGAAGGAAGAGCTTAAGCAACATGAGTCTGAAACCAGGTGGCTTGCGATCAGGGGACTCGGTACCGATCGCCCTTTCAAATCTGCAGCGATATTTAAGATGCTCAAATTTGCATGGAGCTTAACCAAATACCTAAGTTCACGGAAATAGGGAGCACCCTTTTATTTTAAGTTGTTTTGTTTAGGAGATTGGAAGAAAGTAGTTCACGGTGGCCCATGGTTATTCTGAGGTTATGGCCAGATTGTCGAAGATTATGACAGGAGAGCGGGCCCAACATCGATCACTTTAGACGGGTTGTATAATTTTGGGGTGCAAATACATAGGTTCCAGGCCTATATCATAGATATGAGGTGGTTGATCAGTTGCTCATCGCATTGGAAGGGTGAAGGAAGTCCAATTAACACAAACTCTATACTATGAAGGTGATCATGTGAGAGTCTATGGAAGGGTGCTGACGGCTAAATCTTTGACTCGTTTCACTCCGCTCACAGTTGGCGGAGAGGGTCGCCGCATATGCTTCTGGTGAAATATGGAAAGATTCCATTTTGGTGTGAAGTTTGTGTTCTAATGGGTCATGGGTAGGAGAAGTGTGCGGTGAAGTTTGGGAAGCACAAGGGGCAAACAATATGGTTGTTGGATGTATGCTCAACGGCGGACGACATATGATCCGCCACCTGCAAGCCGTGCTCCGAGGGGGGGGGGGGGGCGCAATTTTTTGCGAAAGGGGCAAATCAGGAGGATGCAATCCCGCCCATAGGAAACACAATTCCCAATATGTCGATCTGGTAGAGGAATTGGATGATACTGCCACTGATCCCCTGAAGCCAGATGATAACTTTGAACTGGAGGAGGATCGTGAAGGTAGTATGACTAGGAAAAAGTTGGATCTCTCGGGTGATGAAACAGAAGACAAGGGGAAAGGCGAGGCCAACGAGAAAACTCCGCCGCTACCGCTGGCCTATGTCTCACCGCTGAAAGTGAAGAAACCAAGGAGGTCAGCATCACCAAATAAAAAATAGAAGTTGGCAACATCATTGGTCTCCTGAGGGGATGACTGCCAGGCCTAATGGCTATCTTATGTTGGAACTGCAAGATAACACGAGGGACTGTGCGCCGACGGTGCTCTATCTGGTGGAGATTTAGGTCGCAAAGCATCGTGCTGGCAGGAAGTTTGTGTTGGGGAACGTTGCAGAAAATTAAAATTTTTCCTACGGTTTCACCAAGATCCATCTATGAGTTCATCTAGCAACGAGTATTCAGATTAGATAGCATCTACATACCACTTTGTAGATCGCAACGGAAGCTTCGGAGTGAACGTGGATGAGGTAGTCGAACTTGCCGCGATCCAATTCACCGATGATCTAGTGCCGAACGGACGGCACCTCCGCGCTCAACACACGTGACGGTCACGTAACGCCTCCTTCTTCTTGATCCAGCAAGGTGAAGGAGAGGTTGAGGAAGATGGCTCCAGCAGCAGCACGACGGCGTGGTGATGGTGGAACTTGCAAGATACTCGGCAGGGCTTCGCCGTGCACTACGGAGGAGGAGGATGTGTTGGAGAGGGAGAGGAGGCGCCCAGGCAAAGGTGCTGCTGCCCCTCCCCTCCCCTTTATATAGGTGCCAAGGAGGGGAGGGTGCAGCCTGCCCCTCCTCCAAGGGAGGGTGCGGCCAAGAGGGGAGGTGTCCACCTCCCAAGGCACCTCGGAGGTGCCTTCCCTCATGGACTCTCCCCTTTTTTCCACCCTAGGCGCATGGGCCCCTTGGGGCTGGTTCCCCTTGGCCCATGTGGGCCTAGGCGCACCACCTAGGGCCCATGTGGCCCCTCGGGCTGGTGGCCCCACTTGGTGGACCAGGACCCCTCCGTGGTCCCAGACAATACCGATATCACCAAACTTGTCCCGATGGCGAAACAGCACTTCCTATATATAATTCTTTACCTCCGGACCATTCCGAACTCCTCGTGACGCCCAGGATCTCATCCGGGACTCGAACAACATTCGGGTTACTGCACATACATATTCCTATAACCCTAGCGTTACCGAACCTTAAGTGTGTAGACCCTACGGGTTCGGGAGACATGCAGACATGACCGAGACGGCTCTCGGGCAATAACCAACAGCGGGATCTGGATACCCATGTTGGCTCCCACATGCTCCACGATGATCTCATCGGATGAACCACGATGTCAAGGATTCAATTAATCCCGTATACGATTCCCTTTGTCAATCGGTATTTTACTTGCCCGAGATTCGATCGTCGGTATACCAATACCTCGTTCAATCTCGTTACCGGCAAGTCACTTTTCTCGTTACCGTAATGCATGATCCCGTGATCAAACACTTCGATCACATTGAGCTCATTGTGATGATGCATTACCGAGAGGGCCGGTGATACCTCTCCGCAAGCGGAGTGACAAATCCGAGCCTCGATCCATGTCAACCCAATGACACTTTCGGAGATACCCGTAGCATACCTTTATAGTCACCCGATTCGTTGTGACGTTTGGCATACCCAAAGCACTCCTACGGTATCCGGGAGTTACACGATCTCATGGTCTAAGGAAAGGATACTTGACATTGGATAACTCTAGCGAGCTAACTATGCGATCTTATGCTATGTTTAGGATTGGGTCTTATCCATCACATCATTCTCCTAATGATGTGATCCGTTATCGATGACATCCAATGTCCATAGTCAGAAACCATGACTATCTGTCGATCAACGAGCTAGTCAACTAGAGGCTCACTAGGGACATGTTGTTGTCTGTTATTCACACATGTATTACGATTTCCGGTTAACACAATTATAGCACGAATAAAGACAATTATCATGAATAAGGAAATATAATAATAATGCTTTTATTATTGCCTCTAGGGCATATTTCCAACAGTCTCCCACTTGCACTAGAGTCAATAATCTAGTTACATTGTGATGAATCGAACACCCATAGAGTTTCGGTGCTGATCATGTTTTGCCTTAGGGAGAGGTTTAGTCAACGGATCTGCGACATTCAGATCCGTGTGCACTTTACAAATTTCTATGTCTCCATCTTGAACATTTTCACGAATGGAGTTGAAGCGACGCTTGATGTGCCTAGTCTTCTTGTGAAACCTGGGCTCCTTTGCAAGTGCAATAGCTCCGGTGTTGTCACAGAAGAGCTTGATTGGCCCCGACGCATTGGGTATGACTCGAGGTCGGTGATGAACTCCTTCACCCAAATTGCTTCATGTGCTGCCTCCGAGGCTGCCATGTACTCCGCTTCACATGTAGATCCCGCCACGACGCTTTGCTTGCAACTGCACCAGCTTCTGCCCCACCATTCAAAATATACACGCATACCGGTTTGTGACTTAGAGTCATCAGATCTGTGTCGAAGCTAGCGCCGACGTAACCTTTTACGACGAGCTCTTCGTCACCTCCATAAACGAAACATTTCCTTAGTCCTTTTCGTGTACTTCAGGATATTCTTGACCGCTGTCGGTGTTCCTTGCGGGATTACTTTGGTACCTTCCTACCAAACTTACGGCAAGGTTTACATCAGGTCGGTACACAGCATGGCATACATAATAGAACCTATGGCTGAGGCATAGGGGATGACACTCATCTCTTCTATATCTTCGCCGTGGTGGGACATTGAGCTGAGCTCAATTTCACACCTTGTAAACAGGTAAGAACCCTTCTTAGATTGATCCATATTGAACTTCTTCAATATCTTATCAAGGTATGTGCTTTGTGAAAGACCTATGAGGCGCCTCGATCTATCTCTATAGATCTTGATGCCTAATATATAAGCAGCTTCTCCAAGGTCCTTCATTGAAAAACTCTTATTCAAGTAGGCCTTGATCCTGTCCAAGAGTTCTATATCATTTCCCATCAAAAGTATGTCGTCTACATATAATATGAGAAATGCTCTGAGCTCCCACTCACTTTCTTGTAAACACAGGCTTCTCCATAAGTCTCATGTAAACCCAAACGCTTTGATCATCTCATCAAAGCGAATGTTCCAACTCCGAGATGCTTGCACCAGCCCATAAATCGAGCGTTGAGCTTGCACACCTTGTCGACATTCTTAGGATCGACAAAACCTTCCGCTGCATCATATACAATTCTTCCTTAAGGAAACCATTAAGGAATGCCGTTTTGACGTCCATTTGCCATATCTCATAATCATAGTATGCGCAATCGCTAACATGATTCGGACGGACTTTAGCTTCGCTCATGGTGAGAAAGTCTCATCGTAGTCAACCCTTGAACTTGTCGATAACCCTTAGCGACAAGCCGAGCTTTATAGATGGTCACAATACCATCCGCGTCATCTTCTTCTTAAAGATCCATTTATTTTCTATGGCTCGCCGTTCAACGGGCAAGTCAGTCAAAGTCCATACTTTGTTTTCATACATGGATCCTATCTCGGATTTCATGGCTTCCAGCCATTTGTCGGAATCCGGGCCCGCCATTGCTTCCTCATAGTTCGAAGGTTCACCGTTGTCTAACAACATGATTTCTAAGACAGGGTTGCCGTACCACTCAGTGCGGAATGTGTCCTTGTTGACCTTCAATTTCAGTAGGAGCTTGATCAAGCATCTTGATCATCATCATTAATTTCCTCTCTAGTCGGTGCAGGCACCTCAGAAACGTTTTCTTGAGTTTCGCCATTTTCCGGTTCAAGAGGTAACACTTCATCAAGTTCTACTTTCCTCCCACTTACTTCTTTCGAGAGAAACTCTTTCTCCGAAAGGATCCATTCTTGGCAACAAAGATCTTGCCTTCGGATCTGAGGTAGAAGGTATACCCAACAGTTTCTTTAGGGTATCCTATGAAGACGATTTTCCGATTTGGGTTCGAGCTTTTCAGGTTGAAGTTTCTTGACATAAGCATCGCATCCCCAAACTTTTAGAAACGATACTTAGGTTTCTTCCCAAACCATAATTCATACGGTGTCGCCTCAACGGATTTCGACGGAGCCCTATTTAAAGTGAATGCGCAGTCTCTAAAGCATAGCCCCAAAAGATAGCGGTAAGTCGGTAAGAGACATCATAGATCGCACCATATCCAATAGAGTGCGACACGACGTTCGGACACACCATTACGCTTGAGGTGTTCCAGCGGCGTGAGTTGTGAAACTATTCCACATTTTCTTAAGTGTGTGCCAAATTCGTGACTCAAGTATTCTCCTCCACGATCCGATCGAGAAACTTGATCTTTCTATCACGTTGATTTTCAACCTCACTCTGAAATTCCTTGAACTTTTCAAAGGTCTCAGACTTGTGTTTCATTAAGTAGATATACCCATATCTACTCAAGTCATCGCAGGGTGAGAACATAACGATAGCCTCCATGAGCCTCAACACTCATTGGACCGCACACATCGGTATGTATGATTTCCAATAAGTTGGTTGCTCGCCCATTGTTCCCGAGAACGGAGTCTTGGTCATTTTACCCATGAGGCATGGTTATGACGTGTCAAATGATTCATAATCAAGAGACTCTAAAAGTCCATCTGTATGGAGCTTCTTCATGCGTTTGACACCTATGTGACCAAGGCGGCAATGCCACAAATATGTGGGACTATTGTTATCAACTTTAACTCTTTTGGTACTCACACTATGAATATGTGTATCATCACGCATTTAGATTCATTAAGAATAAACCATTAACCATCGGAGCATGACCATAAAACATATCTCTCATATAAATGGAACAACCATTATTCTCTGATTTAAATGAGTAGCCATCTCGAATTAAGCGAGATCCAGATACAATGTTCATGCTCAAACTTGGCACTAAATAACAATTATTGAGGTTTAAAACTAATCCCGAGGTAAATGTAGAGGCAGCGTGTCGACGGCGGTCACATCGACCTTGGAACCATTCCCGACGCCAAGATCGTCACCTCGCCCTTCGCCAGATCTCCGCTTATTCCGCAGCTCCGCTTTGAGTTACAAATGTGAGCAACTGCACCGGTATCAAATACCCAAGAGCTACTACGAGTACTGGTAAGGTACACATCAATTACATGTATATCACATATACCTTTGGTTTTGCCGGCCTTCTTGTCCGCTAAGTATTTGGGGCAGTTCCGCTTCAAAGGACCACTTCCCTTGCAATAAAAACACTACCTCGGGCTTGGGTCCATTCTTTGGCTTCTTCCGGCAACTTGCTTATCGGCGCGCAACTTCCTTGCCGTCCTTCTTGAAGTTCTTTTACCCTTACCCTTCTTGAACTTAGTGGTTTTATTCACCATCAACACTTGATGTTCTTTCTTGATTTCTACCTCCGCTGATTTCAGCATAGCATATACCTCGGGAATGGTCTTTACCATCCCCCGCATATTGTAGTTCATCACAAAGCTCTTGTAGCTAGGTGGAAGCGATCGAGGATTTCATCAATGACCGCTTCATCCGGAGATTAACTTCCAGCTTGAGTCAGCGGTTGTGCAACCTGGACATTTTGAGTATGTGCTCACCTTGTGAGCCATTTTCCTCCATCTTACAGCTAAAGAATTTGTCGGAGACTTCATATCTCTCGACCGGGCATGAGCTTGGAAAACCATTTTCAGCTCTTCAACATCTCATATGCTCCATGTCTCTCAAAACGCTTTTGGAGTCCCGGCTCTAAGCTGTAAAGCATGCCGCGATCGAACGAGGGAGTAATCATCGCAGCGTGATCGCCAAGCGCTCATAACGCCTTGTTCTCGGGGAGAATAGGTGCGTCACCCAGCGGTGCTCTTAGGACATAATCTTTCTTGGCAGCTATGAGGATAATCCTCGGGTTCCGGACCCAGTCCGTATAGTTGCTACCATCGTCTTTCAGCTTGGTTTTCTAGGAAGCGTTGAAGTTGAGGACTACGTTGGCCATTTGATCTACAAGACATATTGTAAAATTTTTAGACTAAGTTCATGATAATAAAGTTCATTTAGTCAAATTTAATGAACTCCCACTTAGATAGACATCCTCTACTAGTCATCTAAGTATTACATGATCCGAGTCAACTAGGCCGTGTCCGATCATCACGTGAGACGGACTAGTCAACATCGGTGAACATCTTCATGTTGATCGTATCTTCTATACGACTCATGCTCGACCTTTCGGTCTTCTGTGTTCCGAGGCCATGTCTGTACATGCTAGGCTCGTCAAGTCAACCTAAGTGTTTTGCGTGTGTAAATCTGTCTTACACCCGTTGTATGCGAACGTAAGGACCTATCACACCCGATCATCACGTGGTGCTTGAACGATTTAACCTTAGCAACGGTGCACAGTTAGGGTGAACACTTTCTTGAAATTATTATGAGGGATCATCTTATTTACTACCGTCGTTCTAAGTAAACAAGATGCATAAAACATAATAAACATCACATGCAATTATATAAAGTAGTGACATGATATGGCCAATATCATATAGCTCCTTTGATCTTCATCTTCGGGGCTCCATGATCATCTTGTCACCGGCATGACACCATGATCTCCATCATCATGATCTCCATCATCGTGTCTTCATGAAGTTGTCACGCCAACGACTACTTCTACTTCTATGACTAACGTGTTTAGCAATAAAGTAAAGTAGTTTACATGGCGTTCTTCAATGACACGCAGGTCATACAAAAAATAAAGACAACTCCTATGGCTCCTGCCGGTTGTCATACTCATCGACATGCAAGTCGTGATTCCTATTACAATAGCATGAACATCTCATACATCACATATAGATCATTCATCATTCATCACAACTTCGGCCATATCATATCACAAAGCACTTGCTGCAAAAACAAGTTAGACGTCCTCTAATTGTTGTTGCAAGTTTTACGTGGCTGAATTAGGGTTCTAGCAAGAACGTTTTCTTACCTACGTTCAAACCACAACGTGATTTGTCAATCTCTATTTACCCTTCATAAGGACCCTGTTCATCGAATCCGATCCAACTAAAGTAGGAGAGACAGACACCCGCCAGCCACCTTATGCAACTAGTGCATGTTAGTCGGTGGAACCGGTCTCACGTAAGCGTACGTGTAAGGTTGGTCCGGCCGCTTCATCCCACAATACCGCTGAATCAAGATTGACTAGTAACGGCAAGAAGAATTGACAACATCTACGCCCACAACAAATTGTGTTCTACTCGCGCAAGAAGAACTACGATAGACCTAGCTCATGATGCCACTGTTGGGGAGCGTTGCAGAAAATTAAAATTTTTCCTACGGTTTCACCAAGATCCATCTATGAGTTCATCTAGCAACGAGTATTCAGATTAGATAGCATCTACATACCACTTTGTAGATCGCAACGGAAGCTTCGGAGTGAGCGTGGATGAGGTAGTCGAACTTGCCGCGATCCAATTCACCGATGATCTAGTGCGAACGGACGGCACCTCCGCGCTCAACACACGTGACGGTCAGCGTAACGCCTCCTTCTTCTTGATCCAGCAAGGTGAAGGAGAGGTTGAGGAAGATGGCTCCAGCAGCAGCACGACGGCGTGGTGATGGTGGAACTTGCAAGATACTCGGCAGGGCTTCGCTGCACTACGGAGGAGGAGGATGTGTTGGAGAGGGAGAGGAGGCGTCCAGGGCAAAGGTGCTGCCCCCTCCCTCCCCCCTTTATATAGGTGCCAAGGAGGGGGGGCGCAGCCTTGCCCCCTCCTCCAAGGGAGGGTGCGGCCAAGAGGGGGAGGTGTCCACCTCCCAAGGCACCCCTGAGGTGCCTTCCCTCATGGACTCTCCCTTTTTCCACCCTAGGCGCATGGGCCCTTGGGGCTGGTTCCCTTGGCCCATGTGGGCCTAGGCGCACCACCTAGGGCCCATGTGGCCCCCAGGGCTGGTGGCCCCACTTGGGGACCCAGGACCCCTCCGGTGGTCCCAGACAATACCGATATCACCAAACTTGTCCCGATGGTCGAAACAGCACTTCCTATATATAATTCTTTACCTCCGGACCATTCCGAACTCCTCGTGACGCCCAGGATCTCATCCGGACTCGAACAACATTCGGGTTACTGCACATACATATTCCTATAACCCTAGCGTTCATCAACCTTAGTGTGTAGACCCTACGGGTTCGGGAGACATGCGATACATGACCGAGACGGCTCTCGGGCAATAACCAACAGCGGATCTGGATACCCACGTTGGCTCCCACATGCTCCACGATGATCTCATCGGATGAACCACGATGTCAAGGATTCAATTAATCCCGATACGATTCCCTTTGTCAATCGGTATTTTACTTGCCCGAGATTCGATCGTCGGTATACCAATACCTCGCTCAATCTCGTTACCGCAAGTCACTTTTCTCGTTACAGTAATGCATGATCCCGTGATCAAACACTTCGATCACATTGAGCTCATTGTGATGATGCATTACCGAGAGGGCCGGTGATACCTCTCCGTCAAGCGGAGTGACAAATCCAGCCTCGATCCATGTCAACCCAACAGACACTTTCGGAGATACCCGTAGCATACCTTTATAGTCACCCGATTACGTTGTGACGTTTGGCATACCCAAAGCACTCCTACGGTATCCGGAGTTACACGATCTCATGGTCTAAGGAAAGGATACTTGACATTGGATAACTCTAGCAAACGAACTATGCGATCTTATGCTATGTTTAGGATTGGGTCTTGTCCATCACATCATTCTCCTAATGATGTGATCCGTTATCGATGACATCCAATGTCCATAGTCGAAACCATGACTATCGTCGATCAACGAGCTAGTCAACTAGAGGCTCACTAGGGACATGTTGTTGTCTGTTATTCACACATGTATTACGATTTCCGGTTAACACAATTATAGCACGAATAAAGACAATTATCATGAATAAGGAAATATAATAATAATGCTTTTATTATTGCCTCTAGGGCATATTTCCAACAGTTTGGGCCTTGATGGTGCTTATGGAGTTGCAAGAAGTGGCAGGAGTGGAGATTTATGTATCTAAAAGAACCCAATCCAGGTGAGCCTACGAAATTTTTCAAGTATCACATTTTTTTTTATATCTAACCGGAGGAATAGGGGAAAGAACCATGGCGTCTCACCTGTTGGTATAGAGAGGCTAACAAGTATGATTGTGGTCGTTTGATGGCCCAGAGACCTCAATGTAACTTTATCATGTTTTGGATGATTTGTATCTCATGTGAACTTCTATGAAATGCAAAAAGAAATATATTTATTCATCCAATCGAGCAATTATTATTTTGTTGAGTAAAATTCCATCCACATAGCTGTGAGTCGAAAAAAGTAAAACAGCTGCGTATCGGAAACGGAAATGGCTTTGTGCCTGCCGAAGCTCTCCGGGTGCGTTGAGCAGAAAAAGCATGCGGGCGACGGCTGGGATGTGCAGTCCGCCGGGCGAAGACGCCGTCCAGGACCTACAGGTTGAACATTTCGCTTGCGCCGACGTGGACGTGCCTGCTTTGGGCACCGAAAGTGTTCTTGGGCGGCTTGGACTACAGGCCAGGTCGGACCCCTTTCAAAACTCCAAATTTTGGCTTTCTCTCGTTCCGGGTACTACCAGCCGAAACCGCGCATCATCATCCACCGTCAAGTGCGACTTTTGGTGACTCCCATGTCCCATCAGGCTCCACGCAGGACGGCAGGAGCACACGTGCAATGTGCGCATTGTTTTCTTCTCCAAGGAAAATAAGTCGACGCTCATCCGGCCACCCCTATAATCGGTGCATGGCAGCTCTTTTTCCGCAAATACACCTTCTCTTTGCAGGTAAATTACTCACACCTGAGGATGCTAAATTACTTTTCTTTTTAAGATCCCAAATACTCCTCGGAAGAAAAAGAAACTCACACTTGAGAAACCACAGACAGGAGCACATTTTTGCAACCACATGGATGATGGTAAATGTCATCCCACCTCTTTTTATTTTCGTCATCTCAAATGCTTCCGTTATAGATACTAAACTAGCCATGCCCGCGCGGCGGCACGCCGCGCCTATTAATACGTTGTGCGAGAAATTCTAAATAACTACTCAGTTTTTCCTTGTTCACTTTTTTTTATCGCATGGAGGATGTAGGAATCTTCATTGATTGACTTGTATGAAATGTTGTAGAGATTATGTATCAGTAGAAAGAGGTTCTTGCAATAAATATCTTGCTATGAAGTTCATATGCCCCCACTGTAATGATAACGGGGGAAAATTTCATCCTCTTTTATGATAAGGTAGGAATAGAAGTTTCGCATGACTAATCCTTGTCTCTTTCTTTAGCAACATTGAAATCCTCATGGCCTTCAAAAAGAAATCCTCATGGACCTTTAGGAATTCAGACTTGTGTAAGAACCAGGCCATATAGGATATATCCTAATATTGACCAAACAAATAAGCAGAGTGCTGAAGGGAACTTTCCAAACAAAATTCAGTGCAACACATAATGTGTTTTTCTTTTTACTCAAGTAACTGAAGCAGGCTGGATAGTCTATACCCTAGTAGAAAAGAAGAACAAAGACATGTTGATCCTATGTGTACTGTAGATACATAAGTTTTAAGGGTGCTATGATCAGGGAAAAACTAATATGCAAAGGCAATATGGTCATAATGATAAATAAAAAGTAGCATTTTCCAATGAGAAGCAGGTATCGCTGATATATGTAGATCAGAGGTGATTTATCTATATCACACCTATGTTCAGTAGCAAATCAAGTATATTTGTCAAAAAAACTAATGCAAACATATAATGTGTTGTGCTAATCACTAACAGGGAAAGTAGGTGCTACCGCGCTCTGCAATAGGCAACAACCAAGAGATACGACCAAGGATAATATGTGCAGAAGAAATAACAACACCTATAACAACATAAAAGGCTGACTGTGCCGTGAGGTAAAAGAAGTAATCAGTATCTAACTGAGCCATAAATCAGAGAAATATATAATCATAAGTAACTCAATTTTTCTTCATTGTGCATTATTTCTTGTAGCATTGGCAACATGATCAGTTATTTCAACTTGCATCATTTCTGCGGGGTAGGTCGACGACTTTCAGGCGGCACACGGACCTCCCATTGAACCTGAACGCCGCGGGACTGATGCAAGTGCCATTGCCGCACGTAGTCATGAATTGAAATTAACACAACCTATAGCCGCCAAGGTTGAATTCGGACGCAAATTAATGGCATCAAAGAACCCAATTCACTCAAATGATAGCCAAATTAACTACTCTGTAACCGGTTAGCTCAAATTAATCAGTGTAGCTTGTAAAAAAACTTCAGAAAAAAACTACAAAAAGAAGCCTTTCCATCTGACATGCAAGTATGTTCCTCACAATGTACATTTCTAGTTGTTGGAAGTGCAAGATACTTCCATTCTACAGTCATTTTGTGAAGTTCAGATTTGGAGTTCCCAACCATGCAGGCATCTATGTTATCTGAGTGCCCCTTCACATAATATCTTGTTATGTGGTAGCCGAGCTATCTTCCCTCTAGAACTGTAGTAGTTACGATGTTCTCTGAATCTTGGGTATTGCCTGAACTGTAGTAGTCTAGGATGTTCCCCATACACCAGCCTCCCCTGTCCAATACCATGTTGAGGGTGAAGGGAAGTATTGGGTAGCCAAACATTGCAGGCTTTAGAAATGACCTTGTAAACAGATTTAAGTGGAGGGCTTAGCACCAATATACCATATTACACGGGAGCACCAGTTTCATTATCAGCCTCCCTGCCAGTAGCTGAAGCAAAAAACCACTGCAGAAGAAATATCTATTTTTTGGATTTGAATCATCTCTGAAATGTTAAAAAAAACATTCCTTATGCAAATTTGCTTCCTGGAATGAATAAACAGACGAACTCACCTATCCCCAGATGTAGTCCCGTCATTATTGACTGCAGCACCCCTCTTTGCAGAGAAACTACCTTATCATTATGGACCTGATATAGCATTATTAGATCACAGCTATCCCTGGTTGGCGTCGAATGAGTTTGATAAATAGAGAAACATTATTTAATCTCATATTCTCTCTGTCCGCCAAAGAATTGTTCAGAACTTATGAAACAAATGATGATAATCTCAAATGCTTGATAAAACTTTATTTCCTTTATACCAATATAACTGGTAATTTTAAATGAGTCTTACAAAACACAGTTTTCATCAGCGGGGTTAATATCCATTATTCAACCTCTTGACACCATTGAACTAAGAGGGAAATATATCATTTTCAAATAAAATATAGCAGTTAGGAAGAGCATAATCATCGGAGAAAGAAGAAGACATACATTTCCAATAATACAACCATACATCAGAATCATACAATTTGCCCGATTTATAATTTAAACACAATGCTTATGGACCCAACTATGTAGATAACACACCAATTTCAAATTAAACCTGAGCTTCCACATCATAGCCCTACTCAGAACAAATGCCGATATTAGAAATTCACACAAAGCCTATGCTCCGACCAACCCAATGGAAAAGGAACGCAAAAACAGTACTTATTGCCTAACGCCATACCCGCTGAAGTGATGAATACATGGCCGGCGAGATGACGCGGCCGGGCAAAACAAGAAATCAGGGCAAGCAGGGAGACATCGCACGAACGCTTAGCGCCGACTGGATTTGTTCGCCGGTTGAAACGGATCCAAAATTCAGAATTAATAAATTACTACAGATGTGGAAGGGGGGAATCTTGTGTGCTTACATATGAACTGCAGCTCGCTAGGCTGGATCTCGATGACGCCTTGTCCCATGGACATCAGATGCTCCAATTCGACGCCACGTCACTACGGGCGTTCCTTTGAGGCTCCAGCCACCGCTGGTGGAAGAACTCGATTGGCATCTCGGAGGCTGCCATGGGAAGAGATGTGGTAGCCATGGCAGTCTTCCTGGATGGCCTGGGCGTGGAAGTGGACGCCGGCGGCCGGGATGGCGGCCGCTGCTGCCGCCGCTCCACGGCTCCAGGACTCAATTGTGCTTATGTGGCTCGAGGTAACCACCTCCGTCACGTCGGTTGTGCTTCCTGTACGCCATCTCCGATGGCTCCTGCCACCAGCTCGGCCATGGGGAGAGGAGATGCGTTGCGGAGCTCAACCGGGAGGGGAGACATGAGGTCGGTGGTGGGATGGGGAGGGCCGCGAGGAGGCGAGATAGTGACAACAGAGAAGATTAAACAGAGTCTCGCTGCCGCATGTTGCAGGTCACCGCTCATGGTCACAGCGCGCACGCACCAGCGGCCGTTGCTGCCCGAGCTCCGCCTGGCCGCGCACCGCCGCGACCACACGTGAGCCCCGCCGATGCCCACCGCCCACGCTCGAACTGCGAGCCACCTGCACCGCCGTCGCCGCACTACGTGAGCCCATCCATGGCCTCGTGCTCATTGCCATAGTATCGCGTCGGCCGTCGCCATGGTCGTGGGGCTCTGCGGAGCGCGGGCTCCGTTGTGAGCCACGTCGCGCGCCATGGGGACCTCGCCGACCTCCAGCACCACCACATCCGGCCCTGCTGGCCGAGGCCTCACACAGCTGCCGGCGCGTGTAGGCGCCGCTGAGATGGATAATGGTGCAGGAGTGAGCTCGATGGCCTATATAGGGAGGTGCGGCGGCGAAGCAACAGTTTGAGCGGTGGGCGGTGAAGTCGAGACAACGCGCGAGTCTTCCAGAGGGAGGTCGACATGCGGAGCCAACCGACAGGAGAAGCGAAGACCAATCTGTGAGCACACATCATGTTTCCATTCGATCGCTTTGCGCATTTCTTCCGGCTCTACGTGGCTCTCCTGCCATGCAAACACATGCTAACCTATTGCATGCTAGAACGACACAGAGAAGGAAAGCAAAATTTGAAAACCTGAATGCTAGAACAACGCAAGGGAGGAAAGCAAGATTGGAAAGGAACACACCACATGGAGCAGACACACCTTTATTAAAGATAGAGACTGATTGGAGGAAACAGAAAACACTAAACCAACCAAACCGAACGCCACACCAGTTCAAAAAATTTGAAACGAAACTTTAAATCTACAAGGCATTTGTAGACCACCAGGTACCAAACAAATAGCACGTGTCACATGCGGTATTCACCATACATCATTTTCAAACAAGTGGCTAAACTTTAGAGCAAAATCTTTGCCTGGAATAGAGGCTTGGTTAGAAAGAAAATGACGAACATGCATGGCGAAGAGAAGAAAGTCAGTATATGAACACAGATCTGATGTATCCGTTGGGAAGCCCCACGCTCCCCTCGGCCCCGTCCTCGGGCGCGGCCGCCTCGCCGGCGCCCCGTCCGCCACTGGCCACCCCGTTGCCTCCTCCTCCATTCAGGCCGGTCCGCCTCGCTCCTGGGGCCCCGTGGTTCTTCTCCGAGGAGCAGCGGCTGCGTCTGCGGTCTTCTGCGCTGGTTTCGGCTCCGGATCTGAGCCAGCCCCCATGGCCTGCGTCTGCTGCCTTCGCGTCGGATCCGGCCGCTGCGGCCATGCCTGTGTCTCCCTCCGCTTCGCGGCTGTCGCGTCTGTCCGGGGATCCGGGCGTAATGGTGCCGGATTCGCTGCCTCCCTCCCCGGGCCTTGATGGCGCTCTGGCCCCCTCTGCCTGCATTCAAGGCGCCGAGCGCAATCAAGGCGAGGTGTCCTCGCGTCCACCGACAGCTGCGGCGACCGGCGCCTTCAATGCGGCCTCTCGCCTCCGCTCAGCCATTATCATCCCGCCCGGCTCTGACCAGGCCGTCTTCGTGCCTCCAGGCTGCCCACGCACGCCGGACGACGTCCCATCCTCGCCTCGGGAGGAGGCCGGATGGACTGCTGCGCGCCGCCCGCGCCGCCCTCGATGGGACGCGCCTTCAAGCCGGCCTGCTGCATCCCCTGCCCATCCCGGGGCTCTCCACCTCGTGGAGCAGCGTCGGGCGAGCCAGCTCCGCTTCAAAAGGCGCACGGAGGGCCTCTGCTCTCGTTGCCTTGCTCCGCAGCACCACCGCTCCGTCGCTTGCAGAGATCCAATCCGCTACCTGTCCTGCAAGCTCTCCGGTCATACCGAGCGCAAGTGCCCGCTGCGCACCAAGCCAAGGCCTCCCCCACCCAGGCTCCCCCCTTCCACGGCTGCTCGCCCTCGTTCATCACCAACTGCGCCGGGCGCGAGTTCCTGGGCCGCCATCGTTGCCGCTCCTCCCGCGTCGGCCCTTCCTCCACCACGCCAGCCCGCGATGGCCCGCGCCTCTGCTGGTATTGGGGCGCCGGACGCTCGCCCGGAGGAGGACTCCTGCATCATCCCGTCCTCCTTCGACATGGACCGTGACATGCTCGACTGGGAGCAGACTGCCGCCATCGCCTGGTCAGTCAACTCGCCACGGCGCCTTGAGGCGCTTAACGTCGACCGAGCCATCCGGAAGCAGTTCCGTTTGAGCCACGCGGATGTGGCCGTCACTCCGTACCACCCCGTTGAGTTCCTCGTCAAGTTCAATCACAAGGCGCACTGTGACGAGGCCCTCGCTGCGGGGCGGGTGCGCGCCGGCGGTGGCATCGTCCACATCCGCCCCTGGCGGCCGCTGGAGCGGGCGCTTGGCGCGGCTCTCAACTACAGAGTGCGCCTCTGCCTAGAGAACATGCCGGACTACGCCTGGACCCCGTTCGTCGCCGAACGCATCATCGGCCGACGTTGCTCCCTCGACCGTCTTGAAGACCACTCCGCGCTCAGGACAAACTCGGAGACGCTCGACCTTTGGGCGTGGACGGCGGACCCAAACCTGATCCCGAAGATCATTTGGCTCACCTTCACCACGAGGCCGTCCGGCGGTCTGCAGGTGTTCGCCAACGAAGCCAGGCCGTCCGGTTGCAAGAGAGGAGCCACCTTCCGCGTGCTGGTCCATCTGGATGCGGTGGAAGACCATGCAAACGCCCCGCTGGACTGCTACGTCACCGACAGCCGTGCCGCCCCGTTCAGCCCGCCTCGGTCGGACCTGGTGTGGAACCGAGGTTCTGTCGATGGCGTTCCCCCTCCGCTCGGGGCGATGCTGACCACGCCTGCTCCCACCATCCCCTCACGGGCCGCTGCGCCTCGCCGCCGTGGCCAGGGGACCGACGACCACCCACGCCAGCTGCACCGGCGCCGCGACGACGGCGACGACTGCCTTGGGGGCGGCGGAAGAGATGGGCGCGGGCGCGTTGGCCATGCTAGGGAGACCCGCATGGAGGTGCACAGAGAGCGCACCCGTTCCCCCCGTCGCCGGGACGGGGCGGACGGACGACACGGACGACGCCGGGCGGGGTCTCCTGCCGCTGCGGCGCCGGTCTCTTTGGCGCCGGGGTTGGGCTCGGGTGCTTTCTGTCAGCTTCGCCCGGCGGCCTCCGACGGCGGGCTGCAGTTTGGAGGGCAAGCTCGGGCGCTCCGGGACGAGATGGCTTTGGCTCTCGAGGCGGCACTCGCTCCGCTGCGCTCTGAGTTCTCTGCCATGCGTCGTACGCTTGTCGGGCTCGTTGACAAGGCGGAGGTGCTCTTCTCCAAGTTGAGCTCGTCGGCACGCGCCGTCAGCCCACCCCCGCAGGCGGGTCATGGAGGCGTTCAGGCAGACAGGGATGCGGTTCTCCCCCTCGTTGTCGGCCTGGCGGGGCTGGCGCTTGACTCGGCTCGGCTTGGCTCGGGCAAGGCCACGAATGAAGCCTGGTCCGTCCCGGCCACGGACACACCTCAGCATGCCCATCCCATCACCGGGCTGGTTCCCACGACCGCCGCGCTTCCTACTGCTTTTGTTGCGCCGTTGTCATCCCCTACGATGGACTCCCTGAGCTCGACCGCCTCGCCTCTGCCTGTGCCTGCGGCTGGCCTGGAGGTGCATGGACCTGTTCTGCTACCTAATGCTGGCCTGGAACCCGCGGCTGCTGTCGTGCTACCTGAAGATGGCCTGGAGCCCGTGCATGGAGTTGGCCTAGGGCCCGTGCATGTAAACGTGTTTATTGATGGCCTGGAGCCCGTGCATGGAGGTGGCCTAGGGCCCGTGCATGTAAGTGTGTTGCCATGTGCGGACTTGGCGCATGAAAACGTGCTGCCACCTGATGACTTGGCGGTTGGGTTGCTCCCTGTTGGGCCTGTGGTGGCTCGCCCGGTTACCTTCAATGGGTCGTCTGCTGCTGTTGTTCTGCTGCCCGGCGACGCCCACGCTAAGTTTATCGCCGACGACCCCGCTGCGCTGGCCGTCGTGGCGGCGCCTCAAGACGGACCGCTTCCTCCAGCTACTCGACACGTTCCTCGACTCCGCTAATCGCGCCGACGCCCGCTGCTGCCCACTCCAGCTCCACGCAAGGCCAAGGCTGTCAGTAGCGGTTACTCGTCGCAGCGCCCGCCTTGACAAGAAGAAGGCTCTGCTCCCGCCGGGCGCTGGCTCGGACGCGGTCCAAGAGATCATTGCTAGGGCCTGCGGTGTCCTAGATCCATCCGTCGGCTATGACAACAAGGCCAAGCAAGCGTATCTAGACATGTTCGCCACTCCGCTAGCCGCTCCCGTGGTCCAGGCGATTGCGGGGCTTGTTTCACATGCCAAGAACCTCACACAAAAGAAGCTGAAGAAGGGAAAGAAAGCAACCGTGGAGGCTCAAGTTGCTGATGTGTAGGTGTCCTAGTAGTTCTAGTGGCCCTTGCGTCCGACGCTCCGCCTGGGAGGTCTTCCGTCGCAAGATGTACCGCCTTTTGCTTTCTGCTTTCCGTTTTAGTCTCCAGATGCTGCGCATCGCCGCGGCTCGAGGTCGCCTATCGTCTCACCCTTGGGGTGCTTCATGTTCGTCTGCTATCTTCTACAACATGTGTGTTTGCGTCAACCGTCCATCTACCGGCTACTCGGCTCTGAGAAGCTGCTCCTGCCGTGATCACTCAAAGTTTCCTTAATGGCACAACCTAACGTCAACATCATCTGTTGGAACGTTCGAGGCCTGAACTCGCGTGCCCGCCGGGATGCCGTTCGGGACATCGTCCGAGACTCCCATGCATCCATTGCCTGCCTCCAAGAGACAAAACTCCAGGCCGTTGATGACGCCACCATCCGCGAGATGCTTGGCCCGTGTTTCGTCGCAAACTTCTATATCCTCCCGGCCGACGGCACCCGCGGGGGCTTGATTCTGGCCGCGACGGATCGCTTCTTCACCCTATCCGACTTCCATGCAACTCCGGGCTCCATCTCTGCCACCGTCACCATGCTCAACGAGCGCGCTTCGTGGACAATCACGGGCGTCTATGGCCCGCAGGGCGAGCAAGACAAGTTGGCCTTCATTGAGGAGCTGAGGACTCTCAAGACCATGGCCAGAAGCGGGTGGCTCCTTCTGGGGGATTTCAACCTCATCACTAAAGCGGCGGATAAGAGCAACACCAACATCAACCGCCGCCTGGTGGGCAAGTTCCGTGGGGCTCTTGATTTCTTGCAGCTAAAGGAGCTTCACCTAGGCGGGCGCCGTTTCACCTGGTCAAATGCGCAGGCCAACCCGGTCCTTACCAAGATTGACCACGTGTTCCACTCTGACGATTGGGACATGCTCTTTCCCAATGCGCACCTTCAGGCTATCACCACAGCTTGCTCGGATCATGCTCCATTATATCTTCAGGGGTGCGTCGACGACTCAAGAAAGCCTTCCTTTAAATTCGAGGAATTCTGGCTTCGTCTCCCGGGCTTCAAGGACACCGTTGCCTTGGCATGGAACAAACCTGTTCAGGCCCGGGATGCCATCCGCAAGATTCATATCAAGCTCTGTCGGACCGCGAAGGCCCTGCGCAAGTGGCAAAAGGAAAAGGTCGGGATGCTGGGCTCCCAGATCGCAGTTGCCAAGGAGATCATCTGGCGCCTGGATGTTGCTGAGGAGGGAAGACCGCTCTCGGACTCGGAGAGGGAATTGCGTAAACAACTTAAGGCCTCGTACCTGGGGCTCCTCGCCATTCAGAAAATCAAGCCGAGACAGCGTTCTCGGCTCAACTGGATCCGACTGGGGGATGCCACCACAAAGCTTTTCCATGCTCGAGCGAACGGACGAAGGCGTAAGAACTTCATCCAGACAATCACCACCACCTCGGGGCTGGCAATTACTAGACAGGACAAGGAACGAGCCCTTCTGGACCACTTCCAGGCTAACATCGGCACGCCTGCCCTGCGCACCAAGTCCATTGTCTGGGAGAACATCGGGATGCAGCACCACGACCTATCGGCTCTGGACGCTCCATTCGACGAGGCGGAGATTAAGGAGGCGGTATTCTCCTTACCTTCGGTCAAGGCCCCGGCCCGATGGTTTCATCGGCGCCTTCTTCAAATCATCTTTGGGAGATCATCAAAGTGGATGTCGTGGCTGTGGTGATGCAGCTCGCGAACACGAGAGGCGCATCGCTTGGCTCGATCAATTCGCCAACATTATTCTGCTCCCGAAAAAAGCCGGCGATCCTCGATTGGCGACTACCGCCCAATCAGTTTGATACACAAGCATCTCCAAGATCTTCTCCAAGCTGTTGGCTAACCGACTAGCCCTCTTCTTCCGTCGCTGGTTTCCAAGTGCCGAGTGCCTTTGTGCGTAAACGGTGCATCCACGATAATTTCCTACACGCTCAAAACTTGATCAAAGAATTGCACCGCTCTTCAACGCCGGGCCTTTTCCTCAAGCTCGACATCTCCAAGGCTTTCGACTCGTGGGTTGGGCTTACCTCCGGAGGTGCTGCAACAGTTGGGATTTGGGCAGCGGCGGGAATGGATCTGCATGACCCTCGCTTCATCTTCCTCTAGGGGGTTTGTTAAATGGGGAGCCGGAACCCCATTCGTACATGGAAAAGGCCTTCGCCTGTATGCGACCCGTGTCACCTATGCTCTTCATTTTGGCCATCGATCCTCCGCAACTTATGTTTCGGCGGCTTCCCGTGCCGAATCCTCAAGCCCATCGTATGCCGGACGGCCTCTGCAGGGTTTCTCTCTATGCATTTACGCGGCATCTTCGCTAACCGGTCAAAGAAGAGATCGACGCCATCGCTAGGATCTTGGCCTGTTTTGGGGATGCATCGGGCCTCGCCACAAACGCCAGCAAGACCGAGGTGTTCCCCATTCATTTGTCAGACATCGATCTGCGGCAATCCTCTCAGCCTTCCCGCCAAGCTGGCCTCGCTCCCCGGCCGATACCTAGGTCTCCCACTACATACCGGCGGCTCGGAAGGGTTGACCTCCAACCTCTTCTAGACAAGGCAATGGGCGGTTGTCGGGCTGGAAGGGAAGAACTGGCGCGTCTGGCAGGGTCTCCTTGCAAAGTCCGTGACAGCGCCATCGCAAATCATCACCTCACTGCGCCTCGCTTCCCACTTGGGCAATCCAGAAGCTTAGTAAGATCACTCGTAACTTCATCTGGTGTGGGGAAGACTCGGAAAACACGTCTGGCGGACATTCTCTGGTCAACTGGAAGACTGTCTGCCTCACTAATTGGTCTGAAGTTTCATGATCATCATCATTAACTTCCTCACTAATTGGTGTAGGAATCACTGGAACTGATTCCTGTGATGAACTACTTTCCAATAAGGGAGAAGGTACAATTACCTCATCAAGTTCTACTTTCCTCCCACTCACTTCTTTCGAGAGAAACTTCTTCTCTAGAAAGGATCCATCTTAGCAACAAATATCTTGCTTTCGGATCTGTGATAGAAGGTGTACCCAATAGTTACCTTTGGGTATTCTATGAGGACGCATTTCTCGATTTGGGTTCGAGCTTATCGGTGAAAACTTTTTACATAAGCATCACAACTCCAAACTTTGAGAAACGATACTTAGGTTTATCGCTAAACCATAGTTCATACGGTGTCATCTCAACGGATTTAGATGGTGCCCTATTAAACGTGAATGCAGCTGTCTTTAATGCATAACCCCAAAACGATAGTGGTAAATCGGTAAGATACATCATAGATCGCACCATATCAAAATAAAGTACGGTTCTGACGCTCGGACACACCATAATGTTGTGGTGTTCGGTGGCGTGAGCTGTGAAACTATTCCACATTGTTTTCATTGAAGACCAAACTCGTAACTCAAATATTCATCTCCACGATCAGATCGCAGAAACTTTATTTTCTTGTTGCGATGATTTTCCACTTCACTCTGAAATTCTTTGAACCTTTCAACTATTTCAGACTTATGTTTCATCAAGTAGATATACCCATATCTACTCAAATCATCTTGTGAAGGTCAGAAAAATAACGATACTTGCCACGAGCATCAACATTCATTGGATCGCATACATCGGTATGTATTATTTCCAATAAGTCAAGAGTTTGTTCCATTGTTCCGAGAACGGAGTTTTAGTCATCTTGCCCAAAAGGCACGGTTCGCAAGCATCAAATGATTCATAATCAAGTGATTCCAAAAGTCCATCAAGATGGAGTTTTCTTCATGCGCTTTACACCAATATGACCTTAACGGCGGTGCCACAAATAAGTTGCACTATCATTATTAACTTTGCATCTTTTGGTTTCAATATTATGAATATGTGTATCACTATGATCGAGATCCAATGAACCATTTTCATTGGGTGTGTAACCATATAAGGTTTTATTCATGTAAACAGAACAACAATTTATTCTCTTACTTAAATGAATAACCGTATTGCAATAAACATGATCAAATCATATTTATGCTCAACACCAAATAACACTTATCTAGGTTCCACACTAATCCCGAAAGTATAGGGAGTGTGCGATGATGATCATATCAATCTTGGAACTACTTCCAACACTCATCATCACTTCCCCTTCAACTAGTCTCTGCTTATTCTCGCAACTCCTGTTTGAGTTACTACTCTTAGCAACCGAACCAGTATCAAATACCGAGGGGTTGCTACGAACACTAGTAAAATACACATCAATAATTTGTATATCAAATATACCTTTGTTCACTTTGCCATCCTTCTTATCGGCCAAATACTTGGGGTAGTTCCGCTTCTAGTGACCAGTTTCATTGTAGCAAAAGCACTTAGTCTCAGGCTTAGATCCAGACTTGGGCTTCTTCACTCGAGCAGCAACTTGCTTGCCGTTCTTCTTGAAGTTCCCCTTCTTCCCTTTGCCCTTTTCCTTGAGACTAGTGGTCTTGTCAACCATCAACACTTGATGTTTTTCTTGATTTCTACCTTCACGATTTTAGCATCGCAAGAGCTTGGGAATTGTTTTCGTCATCCCTTGCATATTATAGTTCATCACGAAGTTCTAGTAACTTTAGTGATGGTGACTAGAGAATTCTGTCAATCACTATCTTATCTGGAAGATTAACTCCCACTTGATTCAAACGATTGAAGTACTCAGACAATCTGAGCACACGCTCACTAGTTGAGCGATTCTCCTCCATCTTTTAGCTATAGAACTTGTTGGAGACTTCATATCTCTCAACTCGGGTATTTGCTTGAAATATTAACTTCAATTCCTGGAACATCTCATATGGTCCATGACGCTCAAAACGCCTTTGAAGTCCCGATTCTAAGCCGTTAAGCATGGTGCACTAAACTATCAAGTAGTCATCATATTGAGCTAGCCAAACGCTCATAACGCCGCGATCCGCTCCTGCAATAGGTCTGTCACCTAGCGGTGCATTAAGGACATAATTCTTCTGCGCAGCAATGAGGATAAACCTCAGATCACGGATCCAATCCGCATCATTGCTACTAACATCTTTCAATACAACTTTCTCTAGGAACACATATGAAAACATAGGGAAGCAACAACGCGAGCTATTGATCTACAACATAATTTGCAAAATACTACCAGGACTAAGTTCATGATAAATTAAAGTTCAATTAATCATATTACTTAAGAACTCCCACTTAGACAGACATCTCTCTAGTCATCTAAGTGATCACGTGATCCAAATCAACTAAACCATGTCCGATCATCACGTGAGATGGAGTAGTTTCAATGGTGAACATCACTATGTTGATCATATCTACTATATGATTCACGCTCGACCTTTCGGTCTCCGTGTTCCGAGGCCATATCTGCATATGCTAGGCTCGTCAAGTATAACCTGAGTATTCTCGTGTGCAAAACTGGCTTGCACCCGTTGTAGATGGACGAGAGCTTATCACACCCGATCATCACGTGGTGTCTCGGCACGATTTAACTTTGGCAACGGTGCATACTCGGGAGAACACTACTTGATAATTTTAGTGAGAGATCATCTTATAATGCTACCGTCAATCAAAGCAAGATAAGATGCATAAAGGATAAACATCACATGCAATCAATATAAGTGATATGATATGGCCATCATCATCTTGTGCTTGTGATCTCCATCTCCAAGCACCGTCATGATCACCATCGCCACCGGCGCGACACCTTGATCTCCATCGTAGCATCGTTGTCGCCTCGCCAACTATTGCTTCTACGACTATCGCTACCGCTTAGTGATAAAGTAAAGCAATTACATGGCGTTGCATTTCATACAATAAAGCGACAACCATATGGCTCCTGCCATTGCCGATAACTCGGTTACAAAACATGATCATCTCATACAATAAAATATAGCATCATGTCTTGACCATATCACATCACATCATGCCCTGCAAAACAAGTTAGACGTCCTCTACTTTGTTGTTGCAAGTTTTACGTGGCTGCTACGGGCTGAGCAAGAACCGTTCTTACCTACGCATCAAAACCACAACGATACTTCGTCAAATGGACTCCGTTTAACCTTCTCAAGGACCGGGCGAGCCACACTTGGTTCAACTAAAGTGAGAGACAGACACCCGCCGGTCACCTTTAAGCAACGAGTGCTCACAGCGGTGAAACCAGTCTCGCGAAGCGTCACGCGTAATGTCGGTCCGGCCGCTTCATCTCACAATACCGCTGAACCAAAGTATGACATGCTGGTAGGTAGTATGACTTGTATCGCCCACAACTCACTTGTGTTCTACTCGTGCATATGACATCAACGCATAAAACCTGGCTCGATACCTTTGTTGGGTAACGAGTAATTTCAAAAATTTTCCTACGATCACGCAAGACCATGGTGATGGCATAGCAACGAGAGGGAGAGTATCCGCCCACGCACCCTCGAGACCGAAAGCGAAGCGTTATATCAACGCGGTTGATGTAGTCGACGTCTTCACGATCCGACCGATCCAAGCACCGTTACTCCGCACCTCCGAGTTCTTAGCACACGCTCAGCTCGATGACGATCCCCGGCTCCGATCCAGCAAAGCTTCGGGAGGAGTTCCACAAGACGACGGCGTGGTGACGATCTTGATGTTCTACCGTCGCAGGCTTCGCCTAAGCACCGCAACAATATGACCGAGGTGGAATATGGTGGAGGGGGCACCGACACGGCTAAGGAACGATCACGAAGATCAACTTGTGTGTTCTAGGGTGCCCCCTGCCCCGTATATAAAGGAGCAAGGGGAGGGCGGCCAGCCCTTGGGCGCGACCAAGGGAGGGGGAGTCCTCCTCCTAGTAGAGTAGGACTCCCTTTCCTAGTCCTACTAGGAAGAGGGAAGGGGAAGGAAAGAGAGGGAGAGGGAGAGGGAAGGGGGCTGCGCCTCCTAGTCCAATTCGGACTCCCCATGGAGGGGGGCGCCACCTCCTGGTGCAGCCCTCTCTCTCCCTCTTGGCCCAATAAGGCCCATAACTTCCCGGGGTTCCGTAACCCCTCCGGCACTCCGGTTTTCTCCGAAACTTCCGAACCTTTCCGTGTCCGAATATAACCATCCAATATATCAATCTTCATGTCTCGACCATTTCGAGACTCCTCGTCATGTCCGTGATCACATCCGGACTCGAACTCCTTCGTACATCAAAATACATAAACTCATAATATAACCGTCATTGAAACCTTAAGCGTGCGGACCCTACGGTTCGAGAACTATGTAGACATGACCTAGAACCATTCTCGGTCAATAACCAATAGCGGAACCTGGATGCCCATATTGGTTCCTACATATTCTACGAAGATCTTTATCGGTCAAACCGCATAACAACATCGTTGTTCCTTTGTCATCGGTATGTTACTTACCCGAGATTCGATCGTCGGTATCCAATACCTAGTTTAATCTCGTTCGGAAAGTCTCTTTACTCGTTCCGTAATACATCATCTCACAACTAACTCATTAGTTGCAATGCTTGCAAGGCTTATGTGATGTGTATTACCGAGAAGGCCTAGAGATACCTCTCCGACAATCGGAGTGACAAATCCTAATCTTGATTCATGCCAACTCAACATATACTTTCGGAGACACTTGTAGAGTACCTTTATAATCACCCGATTACGTTGTGACGTTTGGTAGCACACAAAGTGTTCCTCCGTAAACGGAGTTGCATAATCTCATAGTTGCAGGAACTTTGTATAAGTCATGAAGATAGCATAAGCAACATACTAAACGATCAAGTGCTAAGCTAATGAAATGGGTCATGTCAATCAGATCATTCAACTAATGATGTGACCTTGTTAATCAAATAACAACTCCTTGTTCATGGTTAGGAAACATAACCATCTTTGATTAACAAGCTAGTCAAGTAGAGGCATACTAGTGACATACTGTTTGTCTATATATTCACACATGTATTATGTTTCCGGTTAATACAATTCTAGCATGAATAATAAACATTTATCATGATATAAGGAAATAAATAATAACTTTATTATTGCCTCTAGGGCATATTTCCTTCAGTCTCCCACTTGCACTAGAGTCAATAATCTAGATCACATCACCATGTGATTAACATCGATAGTTCACATCATCATGTGATTAACACCCATAATTCACATCGCCATGTGACCAAGACCCAAAGGGTTTACTAGATTCAGTAATCTAGTTCACATCGCTATGTGATTAACACCCAAAGAGTACTAAGGTGTGATCATGTTTTGCTTTGTGAGAGAATCTTAGTCAACGGGTCGCCACATTCAGATCCGTATGTATTTTGCAAATCTCTATGTCAACAATGCTCGCACGGAGCTACTCTAGCTAATTGCTCCCACTATCAATATGTATCTAGATCGAGACTTAAAGTCATCCAGATCGGTGTCAAAACTTGCATCGACGTAACCCTTTACTTATTTAACCTTTTATCACTTCCATAATCGAGAAACATATCCCTATTCCATTAAGGATAATTTTGACCGCTGTCCATTGATCTATTCCTAGATCACTATTGTACTCCTTGCCAAACTCAAAGTGCAGGGTATACAATAGATCTGGTACACAGCATGGCATACTTTATAGAACCTATGGCCAAGGCATAGGAATGACTTTCATTCTCTTTCTATCTTCTGCCGTGGCGGGTTTTGAGTCTTACTCAATTTCACACCTTTGTAACACAGGCAAGAACTCTTTCTTTGACTGCTCCATTTTGAACTATTTCAAAATCTTGTCAAGGTATGTACTCATTGAAAAACTTATCAAGCGCCTTGATCTATCTCTATAGATCTTAATGCTCAATATGTAAGCAGCTTCACCGAGGTCTTTCTTTGAAAAACTCCTTTGAAACACTCCTTTATGCTTTGCGAATAATTCTACATTATTTCCGATCTACAATATGTCATTCACATATACTTATCGAAATGCTTGTAGTGCTCCCACTCACTTTCTTGTAAATACAGGCTTCACCGCAAGTCAGTATAAAACTATATGCTTTGATCACACTATCAAAGCGTTTATTCCAACTCGAGATGCTTGCACCAGTCCATAGATGGATCGCTGGAGCTTGCACATTTTGTTAGCTCCTTTAGGATTGACAAAACCTTCTCGTTGCATCATATACAACTCTTCTTTAATAAATCCATTAAAGAATGTATTTTGACATCCATTTGCCAGATTTCATTAAATGTGGCGATTGCTAACATGATTCGGACAGACATAAGCATCGCTATGCTTGAGTAAATCTCATTGTAGTCAACACCTTGAACTTGTCGAAAACCTTTCTGCGACAAGTCGAGCTTTGTAGATAGTAATACTACTATCAAGATCTGTCTTCCTCTTGAAGATCCATTTATATAATATGGCTTGCCGATCATCGGCAACTCCATCAAAGTCCACACTTTGTTCTCATATATGGATCCCATCTCAGATTTCATGGTCTCAAACCATTTCATGAATCTGGGCTCATCATCGCTTCCTCATAGTTCGAGGTTCATCATGGTCTAGTAACATGACTTCTAGAATAGGATTACCGTACCACTCACAGTGCGGATCTTACTCGAAGACCTACGAGGTTTGGTAGCAACTTGATCTGAAGTTTCATGATCATCATCATTAACTTCCTCACTAATTGGTGTAGGAATCATGGAACTGATTCTGTGATGAACTACTTTCCAATAAGGGAGAAGGTACAATTACCTCATCAAGTTCTACTTTCCTCCCACTCACTTCTTTCGAGAGAAACTTCTTCTCTAGAAAGGATCCATCTTAGCAACAAATATCTTGCTTTCGGATCTGTGATAGAAGGTGTACCCAATAGTTACCTTTGGGTATTCTATGAAGACGCATTTCTCGATTTGGGTTCGAGCTTATCGGTGAAAACTTTTTACATAAGCATCACAACTCCAAACTTTGAGAAACGACAGCTTAGGTTTATCGCTAAACCATAGTTCATACGGTGTCATCTCAACGGATTTAGATGGTGCCCTATTAAACGTGAATGCAGCTGTCTTTAATGCATAACCCCAAAACGATAGTGGTAAATCGGTAAGATACATCATAGATCGCACCATATCAAAATAAAGTACGGTTATTCTGACGTTCGGACACACCATAATGTTGTGGTGTTCCGGTGGCGTGAGCTGTGAAACTATTCCACATTGTTTTCATTGAAGACCAAACTCAGAACTCAAATATTCATCTCCACGATCAGATCGCAGAAACTTTATTTTCTTGTTGCGATGATTTTCCACTTCACTCTGAAATTCTTTGAACCTTTCAACTATTTCAGACTTATGTTTCATCAAGTAGATATACCCATATCTACTCAAATCATCTTGTGAAGGTCAGAAAATAACGATACTTGCCACGAGCATCAACATTCATTTGATCGCATACATCGGTATGTATTATTTCCAATAAGTCAAGAGCTTGTTCCATTGTTCCGAGAACGGAGTTTTAGTCATCTTGCCCAAAAGGCACGGTTCGCAAGCATCAAATGATTCATAATCAAGTGATTCCAAAAGTCCATCAAGATGGAGTTTTCTTCATGCGCTTTACACCAATATGACCTTAACGGCAAGTGCCACAAATAAGTTGCACTATCATTATTAACTTTGCATCTTTTGGTTTCAATATTATGAATATGTGTATCACTATGATCGAGATCCAATGAACCATTTTCATTGGGTGTGTAACCATATAAGGTTTTATTCATGTAAATGAACAACAATTTATTCTCTTACTTAAATGAATAACCGATTGCAATAAACATGATCAAATCATATTTATGCTCAACACCAAATAACACTTATCTAGGTTCCACACTAATCCCGAAAGTATAGGGAGTGTGCGATGATGATCATATCAATCTTGGAACTACTTCCAACACTCATCATCACTTCCCTTCAACTAGTCTCTGCTTATTCTCGCAACTCCTGTTTGAGTTACTACTCTTAGCAACCGAACCAGTATCAAATACCGAGGGGTTGCTACGAACACTAGTAAAATACACATCAATAATTTGTATATCAAATATACCTTTGTTCACTTTGCCATCCTTCTTATCCGCCAAATACTTGGGGTAGTTCCGCTTCTAGTGACCAGTTTCATTGTAGCAAAAGCACTTAGTCTCGTGCTTAGATCCAGACTTGGGCTTCTTCACTCGAGCAGCAACTTGCTTGCCGCTCTTCTTGAAGTTCCCTTCTTCCCTTTGCCCTTTTCCTTGAGACTAGTGGTCTTGTCAACCATCAACACTTGATGTTTTTCTTGATTTCTACCTTCGCCGATTTTAGCATCGCCAAGAGCTTGGGAATTGTTTTCGTCATCCCTTGCATATTATAGTTCATCACGAAGTTCTAGTAACTTTAGTGATGGTGACTAGAGAATTCTGTCAATCACTATCTTATCCGGAAGATTAACTCCCACTTGATTCAAGCGATTGAAGTACTCGGACAATCGAGCACACGCTCACTAGTTGAGCGATTCTCCTCCATCTTTTAGCTATAGAACTTGTTGGAGACTTCATATCTCTCAACTCGGTATTTGCTTGAAATATTAACTTCAATTCTGGAACATCTCATATGGTCCATGACGCTCAAAACGCCTTTGAAGTCCCGATTCTAAGCCGTTAAGCATGGTGCACTAAACTATCAAGTAGTCATCATATTGAGCTAGCCAAACGCTCATAACGTCGCATCCGCTCCTGCAATAGGTCTGTCACCTAGCGGTGCATTAAGGACATAATTCTTCTGCAGCAATGAGGATAAACCTCGGATCACGGATCCAATCCGCATCATTGCTACTAACATCTTTCAATACAACTTTTCTAGGAACACATATGAAAACATAGGGAAGCAACAACGCGAGCTATTGATCTACAACATAATTTGCAAAATACTACCAGGACTAAGTTCATGATAAATTAAAGTTCAATTAATCATATTACTTAAGAACTCCCACTTAGACAGACATCTCTCTAGTCATCTAAGTGATCACGTGATCCAAATCAACTAAACCATGTCCGATCATCACGTGAGATGGAGTAGTTTCAATGGTGAACATCACTATGTTGATCATATCTACTATATGATTCACGCTCGACCTTTCGGTCTCCGTGTTCCGAGGCCATATCTGCATATGCTAGGCTCGTCAAGTATAACCTGAGTATTCTGCGTGTGCAAAACTGGCTTGCACCCGTTGTAGATGGACGTAGAGCTTATCACACCCGATCATCACGTGGTGTCTCGGCACGACGAACTTTGGCAACGGTGCATACTCAGGGAGAACACTACTTGATAATTTTTAGTGAGAGATCATCTTATAATGCTACCGTCAATCAAAGCAAGATAAGATGCATAAAGGATAAACATCACATGCAATCAATATAAGTGATATGATATGGCCATCATCATCTTGTGCTTGTGATCTCCATCTCCAAGCACCGTCATGATCACCATCGTCACCGGCGCGACACCTTGATCTCCATCGTAGCATCGTTGTCGTCTCGCCAACTATTGCTTCTACGACTATCGCTAACGCTTAGTGATAAAGTAAAGCAATTACATGGCGTTTGCATTTCATACAATAAAGCGACAACCATATGGCTCTGCCATTGCCGATAACTCGGTTACAAAACATGATCATCTCATACAATAAAATATAGCATCATGTCTTGACCATATCACATCACATCATGCCCTGCAAAAACAAGTTAGACGTCCTCTACTTTGTTGTTGCAAGTTTTACGTGGCTGCTACGGGCTGAGCAAGAACCGTTCTTACCTACGCATCAAAACCACAACGATACTTCGTCAAATGGACTCCGTTTTAACCTTCTCAAGGACCGGGCGTAGCCACACTTGGTTCAACTAAAGTGAGAGAGACAGACACCGCCGGTCACCTTTAAGCAACGAGTGCTCACAGCGGTGAAACCAGTCTCGCGTAAGCGTACGCGTAATGTCGGTCCGGGCCGCTTCATCTCACAATACCGCTGAACCAAAGTATGACATGCTGGTAGGTAGTATGACTTGTATCGCCCACAACTCACTTGTGTTCTACTCGTGCATATGACATCAACGCATAAAACCTGGCTCTGATACCACTGTTGGGTAACGAGTAATTTCAAAAATTTTCCTACGATCACGCAAGACCATGGTGATGGCATAGCAACGAGAGGGAGAGTATCCGCCCACGTACCCTCGAGACCGAAAGCGAAGCGTTATATCAACGCTGTTGATGTAGTCGACGTCTTCACGATCCGACCGATCCAAGCACCGTTACTCGGCACCTCCGAGTTCTTAGCACACGCTCAGCTCGATGACGATCCCCGGCTCCGATCCAGCAAAGCTCGGGAGGAGTTCCACAAGACGACGACAGCGTGGTGACGATCTTGATGTTCTACCGTCGCAGGCTTCGCCTAAGCACCGCAACAATATGACCGAGGTGGAATATGGTGGAGGGGGCACCGACACGGCTAAGGAACGATCACGAAGATCAACTTGTGTGTTCTAGGGTGCCCCCTGCCCCGTGATATAAAGGAGCAAGGGGAGGGCGGCCAGCCCTTGGGGCGCACCAAGGGAGGGGGAGTCCTCCTCCTAGTAGGAGTAGGACTCCCTTTCCTAGTCCTACTAGGAAGAGGGAAGGGGAAGGAAGAGAGGGAGAGGAGAGGGAAAGGGGCTGCCCCCTCCTAGTCCAATTCGGACTCCCCATGGAGGGGGCGCCACCTCCTGGTGCAGCCCTCTCTCTCCCTCTTGGCCCAATAAGGCCCATAACTTCCCCGGGGTTCCGTAACCCCTCCGGCACTCCGGTTTTCTCCGAAACTTCCGAACCTTTCCGTGTCCGAATATAACCATCCAATATATCAATCTTCATGTCTCGACCATTTCGAGACTCCTCGTCATGTCCGTGATCACATCCGGGACTCGAACTCCTTGGTACATCAAAATACATAAACTCATAATATAACCGTCATTGAAACCTTAAGCGTGCGGACCCTACGGTTCGAGAACTATGTAGACATGACCTAGAACCATTCTCGGTCAATAACCAATAGCGGAACCTGGATGCCCATATTGGTTCCTACATATTCTACGAAGATCTTTATCGGTCAAACCGCATAACAACATACGTTGTTCCTTTGTCATCGGTATGTTACTTACCCGAGATTCGATCGTCGGTATCCAATACCTAGTTTAATCTCGTTACGGAAAGTCTCTTTACTCGCTCCGTAATACATCATCTCACAACTAACTCATTAGTTGCAATGCTTGCAAGGCTTATGTGATGTGTATTACCGAGAAGGCCTAGAGATACCTCTCCGACAATCGGAGTGACAAATCCTAATCTTGATTCATGCCAACTCAACATATACTTTGGAGACACTTGTAGAGTACCTTTATAATCACCCAGATACGTTGTGACGTTTGGTAGCACACAAAGTGTTCCTCCGTAAACGGAGTTGCATAATCTCATAGTTGCAGGAACTTTGTATAAGTCATGAAGATAGCATAAGCAACATACTAAACGATCAAGTGCTAAGCTAATGAAATGGGTCATGTCAATCAGATCATTCAACTAATGATGTGACCTTGTTAATCAAATAACAACTCCTTGTTCATGGTTAGGAAACATAACCATCTTTGATTAACAAGCTAGTCAAGTAGAGGCATACTAGTGACATACTGTTTGTCTATATATTCACACATGTATTATGTTTCCGGTTAATACAATTCTAGCATGAATAATAAACATTTATCATGATATAAGGAAATAAATAATAACTTTATTATTGCCTCTAGGGCATATTTCCTTCAGTCTCCCACTTGCACTAGAGTCAATAATCTAGATCACATCACCATGTGATTAACATCGATAGTTCACATCATCATGTGATTAACACCCATAATTCACATCGCCATGTGACCAAGACCCAAAGGGTTTACTAGATTCAGTAATCTAGTTCACATCGCTATGTGATTAACACCCAAAGAGTACTAAGGTGTGATCATGTTTTGCTTTGTGAGAGAATCTTAGTCAACGGGTCCGCCACATTCAGATCCGTATGTATTTTGCAAATCTCTATGTCAACAATGCTCGCACGGAGCTACTCTAGCTAATTGCTCCCACTATCAATATGTATCTAGATCGAGACTTAAAGTCATCCAGATCGGTGTCAAAACTTGCATCGACGTAACCCTTTACGACTAACCTTTTATCACTTCCATAATCGAGAAACATATCCCTATTCCATTAAGGATAATTTTGACCGCTGTCCAAATGATCTATTCCTAGATCACTATTGTACTCCTTGCCAAACTCGGGCAGGGTATACAATAGATCTGGTACACAGCATGGCATACTTTATAGAACCTATGGCCAAGGCATAGGGAATGACTTTCATTCTCTTTCTATCTTCTGCCGTGGCGGGTTTTGAGTCTTACTCAATTTCACACCTTTGTAACACAGCAAGAACTCTTTCTTTGACTGTTCCATTTTGAACTATTTCAAAATCTTGTCAAGGTATGTACTCATTGAAAAACTTATCAAGCGCCTTGATCTATCTCTATAGATCTTAATGCTCAATATGTAAGCAGCTTCACCGAGGTCTTTCTTTGAAAAACTCCTTTGAAACACTCCTTTATGCTTTGCAGAATAATTCTACATTATTTCCGATCTACAATATGTCATTCACATATACTTATCGTAAATCTTGTAGTGCTCCCACTCACTTTCTTGTAAATACAGGCTTCACCGCAAGTCTCAGATAAAACTATATGCTTTGATCACACTATCAAAGCGCTTATTCCAACTCCGAGATGCTTGCACCAGTCCATAGATGGATCATTTGGAGCTTGCACATTTTGTTAGCTCCTTTAGGATTGACAAAACCTTCGGTTGCATCATATACAACTCTTCTTTAATAAATCCATTAAAGAATGTATTTTTGACATCCATTTGCCAGATTTCATTAAATGTGGCGATTGCTAACATGATTCGGACAGACATAAGCATCGCTACTGCTTGAGTAAATCTCATTGTAGTCAACACCTTGAACTTGTCGAAAACCTTTCTGCGACAAGTCGAGCTTTGTAGATAGTAATACTACTATCAAGATCTGTCTTCCTCTTGAAGATCCATTTATATAATATGGCTTGCCGATCATCGGGCAACTCCATCAAAGTCCACACTTTGTTCTCATATATGGATCCCATCTCAGATTTCATGGTCTCAAACCATTTCGCGGAATCTGGGCTCATCATCGCTTCCTCATAGTTCGTAGGTTCATCATGGTCTAGTAACATGACTTCTAGAATAGGATTACCGTACCACTCGGTGCGGATCTTACTCTGGAAGACCTACGAGGTTTGGTAGCAACTTGATCTGAAGTTTCATGATCATCATCATTAACTTCCTCACTAATTGGTGTAGGAATCACCGAACTGATTCCTGTGATGAACTACTTTCCAATAAGGGAGAAGGTACAATTACCTCATCAAGTTCTACTTTCCTCCCACTCACTTCTTTCGAGAGAAACTTCTTCTCTAGAAAGGATCCATCTTAGCAACAAATATCTTGCTTTCGGATCTGTGATAGAAGGTGTACCCAATAGTTACCTTTGGGTATTCTATGAGGACATTTCTCGATTTGGGTTCGAGCTTATCGGTGAAAACTTTTTACATAAGCATCACAACTCCAAACTTTGAGAAACGACAGCTTAGGTTTATCGCTAAACCATAGTTCATACGGTGTCATCTCAACGGATTTAGATGGTGCCCTATTAAACGTGAATGCAGCTGTCTTTAATGCATAACCCCAAAACGATAGTGGTAAATCGGTAAGATACATCATAGATCGCACCATATCAAAATAAAGTACGGTTCTGACGCTCGACACACCATAATGTTGTGGTGTTCCGGTGGCGTGAGCTGTGAAACTATTCCACATTGTTTTCATTGAAGACCAAACTCAGAACTCAAATATTCATCTCCACGATCAGATCGCGAAACTTTATTTTCTTGTTGCGATGATTTTCCACTTCACTCTGAAATTCTTTGAACCTTTCAACTATTTCAGACTTATGTTTCATCAAGTAGATATACCCATATCTACTCAAATCATCTTGTGAAGGTCGAAAAATAACGATACTTGCCACGAGCATCAACATTCATTTGATCGCATACATCGGTATGTATTATTTCCAATAAGTCAAGAGCTTGTTCCATTGTTCCGAGAACGGAGTTTTAGTCATCTTGCCCAAAAGGCACGGTTCGCAAGCATCAAATGATTCATAATCAAGTGATTCCAAAAGTCCATCAAGATGGAGTTTTCTTCATGCGCTTTACACCAATATGACCTTAACGGCAAGTGCCACAAATAAGTTGCACTATCATTATTAACTTTGCATCTTTTGGTTTCAATATTATGAATATGTGTATCACTATGATCGAGATCCAATGAACCATTTTCATTGGGTGTGTAACCATATAAGGTTTTATTCATGTAAGCAGAACAACAATTTATTCTCTTACTTAAATGAATAATCAGTATTGCAATAAACATGATCAAATCATATTTATGCTCAACACCAAATAACACTTATCTAGGTTCCACACTAATCCCGAAAGTATAGGAGTGTGCGATGATGATCATATCAATCTTGGAACTACTTCCAACACTCATCATCACTTCCCTTCAACTAGTCTCATTTTATTCGCAACTCCTGTTTGAGTTACTACTCTTAGCAACCGAACCAGTATCAAATACCGAGGGGTTGCTACGAACACTAGTAAAATACACATCAATAATTTGTATATCAAATATACCTTTGTTCACTTTGCCATCCTTCTTATCGGCCAAATACTTGGGGTAGTTCCGCTTCTAGTGACCAGTTTCATTGTAGCAAAAGCACTTAGTCTCGTGCTTAGATCCAGACTTGGGCTTCTTCACTCGAGCAGCAACTTGCTTGCCGCTCTTCTTGAAGTTCCCTTCTTCCTTTGCCCTTTTCCTTGAGACTAGTGGTCTTGTCAACCATCAACACTTGATGTTTTTCTTGATTTCTACCTTCGCCGATTTTAGCATCGCGAAGAGCTTGGGAATTGTTTTCGTCATCCCTTGCATATTATAGTTCATCACGAAGTTCTAGTAACTTTAGTGATGGTGACTAGAGAATTCTGTCAATCACTATCTTATCTCGGAAGATTAACTCCCACTTGATTCAAGCGATTGAAGTACTCGGACAATCTGAGCACACGCTCACTAGTTGAGCGATTCTCCTCCATCTTTTAGCTATAGAACTTGTTGGAGACTTCATATCTCTCAACTCGGTATTTGCTTGAAATATTAACTTCAATTCTGGAACATCTCATATGGTCCATGACGTTCAAAACGTCTTTGAAGTCCCGATTCTAAGCCGTTAAGCATGGTGCACTAAACTATCAAGTAGTCATCATATTGAGCTAGCCAAACGCTCATAACGCCGCGCATCCGCTCCTGCAATAGGTCTGTCACCTAGCGGTGCATTAAGGACATAATTCTTCTGCGCAGCAATGAGGATAAACCTCGGATCACGGATCCAATCCGCATCATTGCTACTAACATCTTTCAATACAACTTTTCTAGGAACACATATGAAAACATAGGGAAGCAACAACGCGAGCTATTGATCTACAACATAATTTGCAAAATACTACCAGGACTAAGTTCATGATAAATTAAAGTTCAATTAATCATATTACTTAAGAACTCCCACTTAGACAGACATCTCTCTAGTCATCTAAGTGATCACGTGATCCAAATCAACTAAACCATGTCCGATCATCACGTGAGATGGAGTAGTTTCAATGGTGAACATCACTATGTTGATCATATCTACTATATGATTCACGCTCGACCTTTCGGTCTCCGTGTTCCGAGGCCATATCTGCATATGCTAGGCTCGTCAAGTATAACCTGAGTATTCTGCGTGTGCAAAACTGGCTTGCACCCGTTGTAGATGGACGAGAGCTTATCACACCCGATCATCACGTGGTGTCTCGGCACGACGAACTTTGGCAACGGTGCATACTCGTGGAGAACACTACTTGATAATTTTAGTGAGAGATCATCTTATAATGCTACCGTCAATCAAAGCAAGATAAGATGCATAAAGGATAAACATCACATGCAATCAATATAAGTGATATGATATGGCCATCATCATCTTGTGCTTGTGATCTCCATCTCCAAGCACCGTCATGATCACCATCGTCACCGGCGCGACACCTTGATCTCCATCGTAGCATCGTTGTCGTCTCGCCAACTATTGCTTCTACGACTATCGCTACCGCTTAGTGATAAAGTAAAGCAATTACATGGCGTTGCATTTCATACAATAAAGCGACAACCATATGGCTCTCGCCGATTGCCGATAACTCGGTTACAAAACATGATCATCTCATACAATAAAATATAGCATCATGTCTTGACCATATCACATCACATCATGCCCTGCAAAAACAAGTTAGACGTCCTCTACTTTGTTGTTGCAAGTTTTACGTGGCTGCTACGGGCTGAGCAAGAACCGTTCTTACCACGCATCAAAACCACAACGATACTTCGTCAAATGGACTCCGTTTAACCTTCTCAAGGACCGGCGTAGCCACACTTGGTTCAACTAAAGTGAGAGAGAGCAGACACCCGCCGGTCACCTTTAAGCAACGAGTGCTCACAGCGGTGAAACCAGTCTCGCGTAAGCGTCACGCGTAATGTCGGTCCGGGCCGCTTCATCTCACAATACCGCTGAACCAAAGTATGACATGCTGGTAGGTAGTATGACTTGTATCGCCCACAACTCACTTGTGTTCTACTCGTGCATATGACATCAACGCATAAAACCTGGCTCGATACCTTTGTTGGGTAACGAGTAATTTCAAAAATTTCCTACGATCACGCAAGACCATGGTGATGGCATAGCAACGAGAGGGAGAGTATCCGCCCACGTACCCTCGTGAGACCGAAAGCGAAGCGTTATATCAACGCGGTTGATGTAGTCGACGTCTTCACGATCCGACCGATCCAAGCACCGTTACTCGGCACCTCCGAGTTCTTAGCACACGCTCAGCTCGATGACGATCCCGGGCTCCGATCCAGCAAAGCTTGGGAGGAGTTCCGTCAAGACGACGGCGTGGTGACGATCTTGATGTTCTATCGTCGCAGGCTTCGCCTAAGCACCGCAACAATATGACCGAGGTGGAATATGGTGGAGGGGCACCGACACAGCTAAGGAACGATCACGAAGATCAACTTGTGTGTTCTAGGGTGCCCCCTGCCCGTATATAAAGGAGCAAGGGGGGCGGCCAGCCCTTGGGGCGCACCAAGGGGGGAGTCCTCCTCCTAGTAGGAGTAGGACTCCCTTTCCTAGTCCTACTAGGAAGAGGGAAGGGGAAGGAAAGAGAGGGAGAGGGAGGGAAGGGGGCTGCGCCCCTCCTAGTCCATTCGGACTCCCCATGGAGGGGGGCGCCACCTCCTGGTGCAGCCCTCTCTCCCTCTTGGCCCAATAAGGCCCATAACTTCCCGGGGTTCCGGTAACCCTCCGGCACTCCGGTTTTCTCCGAAACTTCCGGAACCTTTCCGTGTCCGAATATAACCATCCAATATATCAATCTTCATGTCTCGACCATTTCGAGACTCCTCGTCATGTCCGTGATCACATCCGGACTCGAACTCCTTCGTACATCAAAATACATAAACTCATAATATAACCGTCATTGAAACCTTAAGCGTGCGGACCCTACGGTTCGAGAACTATGTAGACATGACCTAGAACCATTCTCGGTCAATAACCAATAGCGGAACCTGGATGCCCATATTGGTTCCTACATATTCTACGAAGATCTTTATCGGTCAAACCGCATAACAACATACGTTGTTCCTTTGTCATCGGTATGTTACTTACCCGAGATTCGATCGTCGGTATCCAATACCTAGTTTAATCTCGTTACGGAAAGTCTCTTTACTCGTTCCGTAATACATCATCTCACAACTAACTCATTAGTTGCAATGCTTGCAAGGCTTATGTGATGTGTATTACCGAGAAGGCCTAGAGATACCTCTCCGACAATCGGAGTGACAAATCCTAATCTTGATTCATGCCAACTCAACATATACTTTCGGAGACACTTGTAGAGTACCTTTATAATCACCCGATTACGTTGTGACGTTTGGTAGCACACAAAGTGTTCCTCCGTAAACGGAGTTGCATAATCTCATAGTTGCAGGAACTTTGTATAAGTCATGAAGATAGCATAAGCAACATACTAAACGATCAAGTGCTAAGCTAATGAAATGGGTAATGTCAATCAGATCATTCAACTAATGATGTGACCTTGTTAATCAAATAACAACTCCTTGTTCATGGTTAGGAAACATAACCATCTTTGATTAACAAGCTAGTCAAGTAGAGGCATACTAGTGACATACTGTTTGTCTATATATTCACACATGTATTATGTTTCCGGTTAATACAATTCTAGCATGAATAATAAACATTTATCATGATATAAGGAAATAAATAATAACTTTATTATTGCCTCTAGGGCATATTTCCTTCACTACCACCATCTCCTTGGGCAATGGGAGAAAATCCTTATTCTGGCACGACGACTGGACAGGACGGGGCCCCCTGTCCCGGGCCTTCCCGGAGCTGTACAAAATTGCCACCAGGAAGAGGAGAACTGTGATGAAGGAGCTCCAGGAGGAGAACTGGATCAGATCGGTGGCCCGTCTTTCATCGCCTACCCATCTGCAGGAGTTCATTGCCCTCGCATCGCCTATCTCTCAAAGTTGAGTTGAACCCGGACCAGAGGACTCCATCACTTGGCGGTGGACACCAAATGGCATTTACTCTGCTGCTTGCCCACGCTGCCCGATTCTCTGCATCCTATCCTGTGTTTTCCCCACCAAGATTTGGGAGGCACACGCGAGCCAAAATGCAAGTTCTTCGCTGGCTTGTGCTCCACGGAAAAATCCTCACGGCCGACATGCTAGCTGTTCGTGGCTGGCAGACGACCCTCGCTGCCCCTTTGCCTTGGGGCACCGGAGACGGCCACTCATCTCTGTAAGGACTGCCCGCTTGCCGCCGAGTTTGGTCTCACGTCCGTGTGTGGACGGAGAGGATTCTGAGCCACGCCCACGTTGCCCCTTCGATGGGGATTTCGGACTGGTGGGATTCGTTCACCACCAATTTGCCCAAGGACGACGGAAGAAGGCGGAGCGCCGCTTCCTTTACACCATCTGGAACATCCGGAAGGAGCGAAACCGACGATCTTCAATGGAACTCGCCTCACGCACCTAGAGGTAGCAGCTATTGCCTTCGACGACATCAAGCAAATGACTTTGGCCTTTGGCCGAGCACAGTGTGGCAGCCGGTATCGGTTGATTAGTTTCTAGGGGTTTTGTCCGTTTCTCTCGAAAACCGGAACACTCTTGTACATATACTTTGTTCTCCTTCTTATATGAAAAGGCAGTGCTCCTGCCGGTTCCTCGAAAAAAGAGAAGAAAGTCGTGACGAGGAAAATAAAGCATGCGGTATAAGAGGAAGGGACACAGGGTGCGGTGCAACATAAAAAGTTGGTGCACGTCTGACTCAGATTTTCCCCATGGCATGGAGGTAGGCGGCAGACCCCATAACCCGTAACTTTTGATGTAGATCTTGTGACCATTTATACACTAAATGTATTCCTAGATAATCCGGCTTCCACTTGCATTCGAAAATAGCATCAAAATTAGAGCTAATGCAAGTTTAGGTACTCATTTGGTGTGGGAAAAGGTAAGAAATCGTGTCTGTTTATTCTTTGTTGAACCAGATCTCAATCTAACATACTTTCAAAAAACTTGTATCCGGAATGTGCTTCTCACCGCCACACCAGTCGCATGGTTTTCACGCATGTTTTGAACATGGCAATCTAGATGAATACTAGATCTGAAGATTTCTCACAAAAAAAAGACTCAAAAGAATATGTAGCAATTATTGGCAAACATTTACCATTTCATTTAATTTGTACTACTCCAGTTTTTATACAGCAAAAACAGAAGGGGAAAGATGCGAAATCTCTGGCACAGCTCCACATTATTACGCACACTACGAGGGACCCGGCGGCAAAACCCACAGAGCGGAGCGGAGCCCCAAAACTCGGCCACGGCACCGGGGCCGCTTCCTACGGGCGGCGTGCCTTTTCTAGCATGGACGCGTATAAAGCACCACCCAGGCTCACCCAACGCCTTTACGCCATCCGCCCGCCGTATTCCTTCCTTCGTCTCGCCGCAGTCCACCTCGCTTCATCCGCCGAGCAGAGCCCTCCAGACGCCATCCACGCCCCCGTGAACAGGTGACGCCCCCCGTCCGCCCCCTGCTCCCCCCCTCGAGCCGTTTGATCTGCAACACAAATCCGTCGAGTTCCACTTCCCCCCAGGTAGATCGCCTCGCTAGCCTCTGCTTTGATCGGTGAACCTTTTGTGGTTTACTCCCGAGTTCCCGAATTTTTCTGTTTCTTGTGCTGTGGGCGAATTTCGCTGCTCGGTGGGTGGGTGATCCCTTCCGGAGCATGGAAATTTTCCGGGGTGAGCGGATGATCCGAGGATGTGTTTGTCGCGCGGGCTCCCTGGTGCTGCTGGAGATAATTGCGAACTGTTCATTTTGCTTTTGTGGGGGTTTTCTTTTTCCCCTTGCCCCCAAATGCGTTTCGTCTTCTAGAAAAGACGATGTGCGGATTTAGTGCCGTGCCGTGACAATATCTTCAGTTAGCACTAGCGAGACAGCAAGGCGAATTATACTGTTTTTTTTAATGCTTCCATGCTTAAACTTTGTGTGACCCCTGATGTCATGATATGTGCGATTCGCTTAAGAAACTGGAGTCGGGAAAGATTCAAGGGCCCAAGTTTGTCTTACTCTGCATTGTTGATTGATAATTTAGCCGCGGCACGCCGACTTCGACTAGCTGCATGTTTGGTGTTTTGTTTGGCTATCCGCCCCCTTGGGAATTAGGCCAGCTAGTGTTGTTATAAATTCTTAATAAAAGGGTGTGTCGAAGAAAAACTTTCAACCAACCAAAATACTGAATTCTTTAACACGTTATGCTTAAAAAGTTAATGTCATGTTTCTAAATTGGTGCTTGGATTGTTGAAAATGTAGTTGCATATAATCAGATGGTGTTGCTCAATTGCTCTATCCCACCAGATGACAGATATATGTGCGCCTTTGTCGCTTCCAGGCACTCTGAACCGCTGATATTATGGGTTTACTTGCTTTTGTATGGAAGCATTTCTGACAGTTTAGCTGTTTATACAGAAACTTGCTCTTATACCAATGTACCATTGCAGATTTTTGTTACAGGAAACTTGACAAATGGCTGATGAGGATGTTCAACCTATCGTGTGCGACAACGGCACTGGAATGGTCAAGGTTGTTATTCAGCACAAAATCCTTTGAACATAAAAAAATAACATGCTCTCCCAAACTAACTGATCACATTCCTGATGTTTGGCAGGCTGGTTTTGCCGGTGATGATGCACCCAGGGCTGTCTTTCCTAGCATTGTGGGAAGGCCACGCCATACCGGTGTCATGGTTGGTATGGGCCAAAAGGATGCCTATGTGGGCGATGAAGCTCAAGCAAAGAGAGGTATCCTGACTTTGAAGTACCCCATTGAACATGGCATTGTCAACAACTGGGATGACATGGAGAAAATATGGCATCACACGTTCTACAACGAGCTCCGTGTCGCACCAGAGGATCATCCTGTGTTGCTGACTGAGGCCCCTCTCAACCCCAAGGCCAACAGAGAGAAAATGACCCAGATCATGTTCGAAACCTTCAGTTGCCCAGCAATGTATGTCGCAATCCAGGCCGTTCTGTCCTTGTATGCCAGCGGTCGAACAACTGGTATGTCTGTCGTCTCGTTTGCAACAGTTGTCGCTGAAGTTCATTGGATAGGGGCAGTGACAATTTTTTTCCTGCAGGTATTGTGCTTGACTCTGGTGATGGTGTGAGCCACACTGTTCCAATCTACGAGGGATACACGCTTCCTCATGCTATCCTTCGTTTGGACCTTGCTGGCCGGGACCTCACGGATAATCTAATGAAGATCCTGACAGAAAGAGGGTACTCCCTCACAACAACCGCTGAGCGGGAAATTGTCAGAGACATAAAGGAGAAGCTCGCTTACGTGGCCCTTGATTATGAGCAGGAGCTGGAAACGGCTAGGAGCAGCTCCTCTGTGGAGAAGAGCTATGAGATGCCTGATGGTCAGGTTATTACAATTGGTTCAGAAAGGTTCAGGTGCCCTGAGGTGCTGTTCCAGCCATCTCATGTTGGTATGGAAGTTCCTGGTATACACGAAGCGACATACAATTCCATCATGAAGTGTGATGTCGATATCAGAAAGGATCTGTATGGTAATGTTGTTCTCAGTGGAGGTTCTACCATGTTTCCTGGAATTGCTGATCGCATGAGCAAGGAGATCACGGCCCTTGCTCCTAGCAGTATGAAGGTTAAAGTTATTGCACCGCCTGAAAGGAAATACAGTGTCTGGATCGGTGGCTCTATTTTGGCCTCTCTTAGCACTTTCCAGCAGGTTAGTATATTTCCCCCTCTCAACTGTGGAAGTTGCATATACATTACTCCTATCTTTGCTCGACAACTTTTTAGAGCGCTCTTCGGGGTAATTTTTGCTCAGCATGTTTTTCTGACGATTGACTTAGAATCCTTATTCATGATCCACTTTCAGTTTGGGTTGGCAGGGTATGCATTAACTATTTTAGAGAATTCAATCTGAATATACATTTAATTCATATTTTTAGGAAATTGGCCTATAATATTCTAATTAACATAGATGGTCATATCCTCTGCTTGAACTTTTAGATATTTCTAGTATGCCATTTTACCAGAATATGAAAAAAATAGTACTCCCTCCGTTCACAAATATAGTACTCCCTCCGTTCCTAAATATAAGTCTTTTTAGAGATTCCACCGTGGACTACATACGGAGCAAAATGAGTGAATCTACACTCTAAAATATGTCTATATACATCCGTATGTAGTTTGTAGTGGAATCTCTAAAAAGACTTACATTTAGGAACGGAGGGAGTATGTTCTAACTTTTCTCTGAATCGGATGTATATAGACACATTTTAGTGTGTTTGTTCACTTATTTTAGTCTGTATATACTCCATATTGAAATATCCAAAACATTTTATTTTCTTCGCCTACGTATAGCGTTGGTCTTATTTATTTATTTTGCGGGAAAGCGTTGGTCTTATATGACTTTGCTATTTGTCGAAGTGTCTTTTGTGTGCGTGTGTTGGTGTTGGCTGTGTGCATCCTAGCTATGTACAGGCTGGGTGTGCTTGCTCAATCTGTTTGTATCGCCTTGATGCTTCATTTTGAGCAAATAAAATTCACCCTTTGTCGAAAAATCCTATACTTATGAACGAAGGGAGTATCTTCCAAGAGGTTATGAAATCTGTAATATGCTATGATTGCTTTTGCAACCAAAGAATAGGCCAGTAGCCTGTTGGAGGGGAGGCTGTTTATGAAGTGCTTCTAAGAACGGATCCGGTGCGTTGTTCCAAATCGATTCTTAACATCAATTTGTTTCTAATGGCAGATGTGGATCTCCAAGGCAGAGTACGATGAGTCTGGTCCGGGCATTGTCCACATGAAGTGCTTCTAAAGAGTCGGTGAAGGTTATTTACAACCATGGAGTACATGGTTAGTGTTTTGTAGAAGATGTGTATCCTCAAAGGCACAATAGCATGGCCTTGCATGGCGTTTTCCTGCTGTATGAAATAACGAATGGAACATATGTGTATTCCAAACGCTGCCTAAGGGCATCTCTAGCCGATCCCTTGTAAGTTGACGGACAAAAACCCTTAGTAGGGTATATATACTCCACTATTTTTTCCCTTTCTAGCCGATCCCTTAAACTTAACGGAGTAAACTTCAAATTGATCAAACTCAAAGCAATTTGAACCGAAGGTAGCATGCATTTAAACATAAACATAGATAGTTTTGCACAACGGAACACAAAACACAAATTTAAACTAAGCTAAGCTTAACTAAACTACTGTCGGTCGAATGTTAGATCGAGCCAATCCTTCCTCGTCGGGTATGGTGTGCCGTGATTTGGGTCCGGACTGGTGCCGTCATCGGGGAAGACACTCCTCCACTCATCAACTTAGATCTCCTTGTCATCGCCGCCTCCAATCCTCGTCGGAGGAGGAGATAAAGATAACTTCGCCGCCGGCGTCGGCAAAGATCATCCGCTACGCCTCCACGAGCTTCGGGTGTTGCCGGCGGAGCTCTTGCATGTAGGCCTCGTCGGCGACCTCGGCCTCGAGGCGCTCCCTCGCCCTGCGGTCCTCCGGCGCCATAGTCGAGCTCACCACCCCGGCTCTGGCGGGACGAGGTGGATCGAAGCCGTGCCGAAGGGGAAGTCAAGCCAGGCCGCCACGCCGTGGCAGCGGACCTGTCAGCGGTCGTACTCCATGGCCACGAGCTCGACCGTGTGGAAGGTCCTGAGCCACCGCCGGGTGTGGGTCTCCCGATCCGTGATTTCGGCCACCCACGTCCTCATCGGTGGCCGGGGCGGAGGGAGGACGGGGAAGTCCTCGAACCGGCGTATGGGCGCGGCGGCCGCCGGATTGAGCGACCGGTGACGGCGGCTCGATGAAGAGCCCACGAAGGACGACCCGCGTGCGTGGCGGTGCGGATCGGCGGAGGGGACCGGCAGCCACCACGTCCGGCCATCAGAAGGGTGGGGGCGCGCCAGCGGCGGTGCGGGGGAGAAGAGGCGTCTGTCGTTGTACTAAGTTTGACAGTAAGAATAGGGGGTACCGAAGGAAATGTGCCCTAGAGGCAATAATAAAGTTATTATTTATTTTCTTATATCATGATAAATGTTTATTATTCATGCTAGAATTGTATTAACCGGAAACATAATACATGTGTGAATACATAGACAAACAGAGTGTCACTAGTATGCCACTACTTGACTAGCCCGTTAATCAAAGATGGTTATGTTTTCTAGCCATAGACATGAGTTGTCATTTGATTAACGGGATCACATCATTAGGAGAATGATGTGATTGACTTGACCCATTCCGTTAGCTTAGCATGATCTTTTAGTATGTTGCTATTGCTTTCTTCATGGCTTATACATGTTCCTATGACTATGAGATTATGCAACTCCCGTTTACCGGAGGAACACTTTGTGTGCTACCAAATGTCACAACGTAACTGGATGATTATAAAGGTGCTCTACAGGGTCTCCGAAGGTACTTGTTGGGTTGGCGTATTTCGAGATTAGGATTTGTCACTCCGATTGTCGGAGAGGTATCTCTGGGCCCACTCGGCAATGCACATCACTATAAGCCTTGCAAGCATTGCAACTAATGAGTTAGTTGCGGGATGATGTATTATGGAACGAGTAAAGAGACTTGCCAGTAACGAGATTGAACTAGGTATTGAGATACCGATGATCGAATCTCAGGCAAGTAACATACCGATGACAAAGGGAACAACGTATGTTGTTATGCGGTTTGACCGTTAAAGATCTTCGTAGAATATGTGGGAGCCAATATGAGCATCCAGGTTCCGCTATTGGTTATTGATCGGAGACGTGTCTCGGTCATGTCTACATAGTTCTCGAACCCGTAGGCTCCGCACGCTTAAAGTTCGATGACAATTGTATTATGAGTTTATGTGATTTGATGTACCGAAGGTAGTTCGGAGTCCCGGATGAGATCGGGGACATGACGAGGAGTCTCGAAATGGTCGAGACGTAAAGATCGAATATTGGACAACTATATTCGGACATCGGAAAGGTTCCGAGTGATTCGGGTACTTTCGGGATACCGGGTAGTTGCGAGAATACGAGGAAGAAGCAATGGGCCTCATGGGCCAAGTGGTGGAAGAGAGGATGCAGGGCACGCGGCCCCCCCTAGCCCAAACCGAATTGGACTAGGGGGCCGACCCCCCTTTCCTCCTTTTCCTCCCTCTCCTTCCTTCTCCTTCTCCTTCTCCTTCCCTTCCTTCCCCTCTCCTACTTGGACTAGGAAAGGGGGGGAATCCTACTTGGAGTAGGATTGCCCCCCTTTGGGCGCGCCTCCTCCCCTTGGCCGGCCCTCTCCTCCTCCCCCCTTTATATACGGAGGAGGGGGGCACCCCATAGAGAACAACAATTGATCATTGATCTTTTAGCCATGTGCGGTGCCCCCCTCCACCATAATCCACCTCGGTCATATCGTAGCGGTGCTTAGGCGAAGCCCTGCGTCGGTAGAACATCATCATCGTCACCACGCCGTCGTGCTGACAGAACTCTTCCTCAAAGCTCGGCTGGATCGGAGTTCGAGGGACGTCATCGAGTTGAACGTGTGCTGAACTCGGAGGTGCCGTGCGTTTGGTACTTGATCGGTCGTATCGTGAAGACGTACGACTACATCAACCGCGTTGTGCTAACGCTTCCGCTTTCGATCTACGAGGGTACGTGGACACACTCTCCCCTCTCGTTGCTATGCATCACCATGATATTGCGTGTGCGTAGGAATTTTTTTAAATTACTACGTTACCCAACAGGTACGTATGAGGAGGCAAGGTCCTAACTACGGCGAGGTTGTACACACGAGTTTACGAGTTCAGCCCCCTCTCGGAGGAGGTAAAAGCCCTACGTCTCGGTGCCCTGAGGCTGTCGATTGGAATATGAGTGTGTGTGTGTGTGTGTGTGTGTGTGTGTGTGTGTGTGTGTGTGTGTGTGTGTGTGTGTTACAGGGGGTGCGAACCCTTGTCCCAGAGAAGGGGGTGGCTTATATAGAGTGCGCTAGGACCCCAGCCATACCCCGTTACATAGGGTTCAATGCGGGTTAAGACAGGGGCGTTATTGATATCGCCAGGTATTAATGATCTTAATGACTACGGAGTGAATGCCTGACCGTTGATATATTGAGGTGTCTTTGGACCTTCTATGCTCTGAGTGATTCTCCATATGGTCGAGTGATTATATCCTTGTCGAGTGGAATTGGGGTATCCGAGTGACATGGCTGGTCGAGTGGATCGTACTCCAAGGTGTTTCAGTCGATATCTTTGGTTGTACTTTGAATGCCTTTGACTCTAGGGCAGTGTCCTTGGGTAGGGCGTCTAGGTCAGGCCTATGACCCTACCCTAAGTACATGTCATCATCATTAGCCCCCGAATGGATTGAGGTCCGAGTGAAGAAGGTTCGAAGTTGATTTCGACTCGATTCTATGCTTCGGAGGCATTTCACTGGAATCCGAAAATCATGCTGAAGCTTCAACTTTGTTTCAGTCGCCTTGATCGATTCAGAGGTCGTCGAGTGAATTATACTGACAATCTTCGAGTGTTATTTATGGTGCGGAATCTTCGGCGCGATTGGTTGCTCTGCGGTTCCCGGACCTCACGGGATTCAAAATTTTGGAGAAGCGCACGGGGCGAAGCGTGCCGTAGTAATCGGAATGGGTAGATAGGGACGCCTCGATTTTTGTGCCACCATTTTCGCCACGTATCGGGTGTGCGTCTGTTGCAGGATTTGACAGGATTGCTCGGGCCCACGGGTCGGCCACTCGGAAGTAGGCCCATAAAAGGCATCGAGGCCGATGCGTTGCACTATGTGCCTCATTCTCTTTCTTCTTCCTCTAATTCTCCACCGCGCCCTCCTCCGCTCTCGACGCCCCCGCTCTGCCTGTGTGTACTCCGCCGCAATGGTGAAGGACAAGACGGCGGCTTTGGAGCGCGCGAAGAAGGCGAAGACAGCGGCGAAGGGCAAGGAGACGGCTCGGGGGACGTCGTCGCGGTCCAGTCTGCCGCCAGGATGGATCCAGGGGGACTGGATCCGTTCCACCGTCGAGCAGGATGACCTGGAGAGGCTTGCTGAGGATCCTGAAAAAACGTCCCGACTCCTGGTCAGTCGACCGGCCTTCCCCCTTTCACTATGGAGCGACTCCGCCAACGTTCTTCATTGACTGTGACCCTAGAGGAAAAAGGAGAGGTGTCTATTTTGAAGGAAATATGCCCTAGAGGCAATAATAAAGTTATTATTTATTTCCTTATATCATGATAAATGTTTATTATTCATGCTAGAATTGTATTAACCGGAAACATAATACATGTGTGAATATATAGACAAACAGTATGTCACTAGTATGCCTCTACTTGACTAGCTTGTTAATCAAAGATGGTTATGTTTCCTAACCATGAACAAGGAGTTGTTATTTGATTAACAAGGTCACATCATTAGTTGAATGATCTGATTGACATGACCCATTCAGTTAGCTTAACACTTGATCGTTTAGTATGTTAATGCTTTCTTCATGACCCATACATGTTCCTATAACTATGAGATTATGCAACTCCGTTTACGGAGGAACACTTTGGTACTACCAAACGTCACAACGAATCGGGTGATTATAAAGGAGTACTACAGGTGTCTCCAAAGGTACTTGTTGGGTTGGCGTATTTGAGATTAGGTTTTGTCACTCCGATTGTCGGAGAGGTATCTCAGGCCTTCTCGGTAATGCACATCACTTAAGCCTTGCAAGCATTACAACTAATGAGTTAGTTGTGAGATGATGTATTACGGAACGAGTAAAGAGACTTACGTAACGAGATTGAACTAGGTATTGGATACCGACGATCGAATCTCGGAAAGTAACATACCGATGACAAAGGGAACAACGTATGTCGTTATGCGGTTTGACCGATAAAGATCTTCGTAGAATATGTAGGAACCAATATGGGCATCCAGGTTCCGCTATTGGTTATTGACCGAGAATGGTTCTAGGTCATGTCTACATAGTTCTCGAACCCGTAGGGTCCGTGCGCTTAACGCTTCGATGACAGTTCATTATGAGTTTATAAGTATTGATGCACGAAGTTTGTTCGAGTCCGGATGTGATCACGGACATGACGAGGAGTCTCGAAATGGTCGAGACATAAAGATTGATATATTGGAAGCCTATGTTTGGACTTGGAATGGTTCCAGTGAAAACAGGATGTTACTGGAACACCGGGGTTACCGGAACCCCCCGGGGGGTATATGGGCCTTCATGGGCCTCAAGGGAGAAGGAGAAGGGCCGGCCAGGTGGGCTGCGCCCCCTCCCCTTCCAGTCCGAATAGGACAAGGAGAGGGGCGCGCCTTCCCTCTTCCCCTCCCCAATCCTACTCCAACTAGGAGAGGGGAGTCCTACTCCGGTGGGAGTAGGACTCCTCCTTAGTCGCCTCCCCTTGGGCGGCCACCTCCCCTTGTCTCCTTTATATCTGGGGGGGGGGCACCCATGACACACAAGTTGATCTACGGATCTTTCCTTAGCCGCAGCGGTGCCCCTTCCACCATATTCCACTTGGTCATATCGTCATGAGCTTAAGCGAAGCCTGCGCGGAGAAGTCATATCGTCATGAGCTTAGGCGAAGCCCTGCGTCGGTGGAGCATCAACATCATCACCACGCCGTCGTCTTGACGGAACTCATCCCGACACTTCGCTGGATCGAGTCCGGGATCGTCATCGAGCTGAACGTGTGCGGAACTCGGAGGTGCCGTGACGTTCGGTGCTTGGATCGGTCGGATCGTGAAGACGTGCGACTACATCAACAGCGTTGTCATAACGCTTCCGCTTTCGGTCACACAGTGCGTGGACGGACACTCTCCCTCTCGTTGCTATGCCATCACCATGGTCTTGCGTGATCGTAGGAAATTTTTGAAATTACTACGTTCCCCAACGATGGTATCGAGCCAGGTTTTATGCGTTGATGTCATGTGCACGAGTAGAACACAAGTGAGTTGTGGACGATACAAGTCATACTGCCTACCAGCATGTCATACTTTGGTTCAGCGGTATTGTGAGATGAAGCGGCCGGACCGACATTACGCAGACGCTTACGCGAGACTGGTTTCACCGCCCGAGCACTCGTTGCTTAAAGGTGACCGGCGGTGTCTGTCTCTCTCACTTTAGTTGAACCGAGTGTGGCTACGCCCGGTCCTTGAGAAGGTTAAAACGGAGTCTATTTGACAAAGTATCGTTGTGGTTTTGATGCGTAGGTAAGAACGGTTCTTGCTCAGCCCGTAGCAGCCACGTAAAACTTGCAACAACAAAGTAGAGGACGCCTAACTTGTTTTTGCAGGGCATGTTGTGATGTGATATGGTCAAGACGTGATGCTATATTTTATTGTATGAGATGATCATGTTTTGTAACCGAGTTATCGGCAATGGCAGAGCCATATGGTTGTCGCTTTATTGTATGAAATGCAACGCCATGTAATTGCTTTACTTTATCACTAAGGAATAGCGATAGTCGTAGAAGCAATAGTTGGCGAGACGACAACGATGCTACGATGGAGATCAAGGTGTCGCTACCGGTGACGATGGTAATCATGGCGGTGCTTGGTGATGGAGATCACAAGCACAAGATGATGATGACCATATCATATCACTTATATTGATTGCATGTGATGTTTATCCTTTATGCATCTTATCTTGCTTTGATTGACGGTAGCATTATAAGATGATCTCTCACTAAAATTATCAAGAAGTGTTCTCCCGAGTATGCACCGCTGCGAAAGTTCTTCGTCTTTGAGACACCACGTGATGATCGGGTGTGATAGGCTCTACGCTCAAATACAACGGGTGCAAAACAGTTGCGCACGCGAATACTCGAGTTAAACTTGACGAGCCTAGCATATAACAGATATGGCCTCGGAACACGAGACCGAAAGGTCGGCGTGAATCATATAGTAGATATGATCAACATAGTGATGTTCACCATTGAAACTACTCCATCTCACGTGATGATCGGACATGGTTTAGTTGATTTGGATCACGTAATCACTTAGATGACTAGAGAGATGTCTGTCTAAGTGGGAGTTTTTAATATGATTAATTAAACTTAAATTTATCATGAACTTAGTACCGATAGTATTTTGCTTGTCTATGTTTCTTGTAGATAGATGGCTCGTCTTTGTTGTTCCGTTGAATTTTAATGCGTTCCTTGAGAAAGCAAAGTTGAAAGATGATGGTAGCAATTACACGGACTGGGTCCGTAATTTGAGGATTATCCTCATTGCTGCACGAGAAAAATTACGCCTGGAAGCACCGCTGGGTGACAGGCTCTGCTGCGAGATCTTGAGCGAAGTTGTGAACGTCGGCAAAGCAGAGCTGATGACTACTCTATAGTTCAAGTGTGCCATGCTTTACGGCTTAGAACCGGGTCTTCAACGACGTTTTGAACGTCATGGAGCATATGAGATGTTCCAGAGTTGAAGTTAATATTTCAAGCAAATGCCCGGATTGAGAGATATGAAGTCTCCAATAAGTTCTATAGCTGCAAGATGGAGGAGAATAGTTCGTCGGTGAGCACATACTCAAAATGTGCGGGTAAAACAATCACTTAATTCAGCTGGGAGTTAATCTTCCGGATGATAGTGTCATTGATGTAATTCTCCAATCACGCCACCAAGCTACAAGAGCTTCGTGATGAACTATAATATGCAAGGGATGACTAAGACAATTCTGAGCTCTTCGCGATGCTAAAAGCATGGAGGTAGAAATCAAGAAAGAGCATCAAGTGTTGATGGTCAGCAAGACCACTAGTTTCAAGAAAAGGGCAAAGGGAAGAAGAAGGAAACTTCAAAAGAACAGCAAGAAAGTTGCTGATCAAGAGAAGAAACCCAAGTCTGGACCTAAGCCTGAAATCGAGTGTTTTACCGCAAGCGACCGACTTTGAAGCGGAACTGCCCCAAGTATTTGGCGGATAAAAGGATGGCAAGGTGAACAAAGGTATATGTGATATACATGTTATTGATGTGTACCTTACTAATACCGCAGAGTACTGGTATTTGATCTGGTTCATTGCTAATATTTGCAACTCAAACAGAACTACGGATTAGCGAAGATTGGCTAAGGACGAGGTGACGATGCGCGTTGGAAATGGTTCCAAAGTCGATGTGATCGCGGTCGGCACGCTACCTCTACATCTACCTTGGGATTAGTTTTAGACCTAAATAATTGTTATTTGGTGCCGGCGTTGAGCATGAACATTATATCTGGATCTTGTTTAATGCGAGACGGTTATTCATTTAAATCAGAGAATAATGGTTGTTCTATTTATATGAGTAATATCTTTTATGGTCATGCACCCTTGAAGAATGGTCTATTCTTGTTGAATCTCGACAGTAGTGATACACATATTCATAATGTTGAAGCCAAAAGATGCAGAGTTGATAATGATAGTGCAACTTATTTGTGGCTTTGCCGTTTAGGTCATATCGGTGTAAAACGCATGAAGAAACTCCATACTGATGGGCTTCTGGAATCACTTGATTATGAATCACTTGGTACTTGCGAACCGTGCCTCATGGGCAAGATGACCAAAACGCCGTTCTCCGGAACTATGGAGCGAGCAACTGATTTGTTGGAAATCATACATACCGATGTTTGTGGTCCAATGAATGTTGAGCACTTGGCGGGTATCGTTATTTTCTCACCTTCACAGATGATTTGAGCAGATATGGGTATATCTACTTAATGAAACACAAATCTGAAACATTTGAAAAGTTCAAAGAATTTCAGAGTGAAGTGGAAAATCATCGTAACAATAAAATAAAGTTTCTACGATCTGATCGTGGAGGAGAATATTTGAGTTACGAGTTTGGTTTACATTTGAAACAATGTGGAATAGTTTAGCAACTCACGCCACCGGAACACCACAGAGAAATGGTGTGTCCGAACGTCGAATCGTATTTTACTGGATATGGTGCGATCTATGATGTCTATTTCCGATTTACCGCTATCGCTTTGGGGTTATGCTTTAGAGACGGCCGCATTCACGTTGAATAGGACACCGTCAAAATCCGTTGAGACGACGCCTTATGAACTGTGGTTTGGCAAGAAACCAAAGTTGTCGTTTCTTAAAGTTTGGGGCTGCGATGCTTATGTAAAGAAACTTCAACCAGATAAGCTCGAACCCAAATCGGAAAAATGTGTCTTCATAGGATACCCAAAGGAGACTGTTGGGTACACCTTCTATCACAGATCTGAAGGCAAGATTTTCGTTGCTAAATTCGGATCCTTTCTAGAGAAGGAGTTTCTCTCGAAAGAAGTGAGTGGGAGGAAAGTAGAACTTGATGAGATAATCAGTATCTACTCCCTTATTGGAAAGTAGTTCATCACAAGAAATGGTTCTGTGACAACTACACCAATTAGTGAAGAAACTAATGATGATGATCATGAAGCTTCAGATCAAGTTACTCTTGAACCTCGAGGTCAACCAGAGTAAGATACGCACGAGTGAGTGGTACGGTAATCCTATTCGGAAGTCATGTTACTTGACCATGGCGAACCTACGAACTATGAAGAAGCGATGGTGAGCCCAGATTCGCAAAATGGCTAGAAGCCATGAAATCTGAGATGGGATCCATGTATGAGAACAAAGTATGGACTTTGGTTGACTTGCCCGATGATCGGCAAGCCATTGAAAATAAATGGATCTTTAAGAAGAAGACCGACGCCGATGGTAATGTAAGCTGTCTACAAAGCTCGACTTGTTGCAAAAGGTTTTCGACAAGTTCAAGGGGTTGACTACGATGAGACTTTCTCACCCGAAGCGATGCTTAAGTCTGTCCGAATCATGTTAGCAATTGCCGCATTTTATGATTATGAAATTTGGCAAATGGATGTAAAACCGCATTCTTGAATGGATTTCTAGAAGAAGAGTTGTATATGATGCAACCAGAAGGTTTTGTCGATCCAAAGGGTGCTAACAAAGTGTGCAAGCTCCAATGATCAATTTATGGTCGGTGCAAGCCTCTCGGAGTTGGAATAAACGCTTTGATAGTGTAATCAAAGCATATGGGTTTGTCTGAGACTTTGGAGAAGCTCTGATTTACAAGAAAGTGAGTGGGAGCTCAGTAGCATTTCGATATTATATGTGGACGATATATTATTGATTGGAAATGATATAGAATTTCTGGATAGCATAAAAGGATACTTGAATAAAAGTTTTTCAATGAAAGACCTCGGTGAAGCTGCTTACATATTGGGCATCAAGATCTATAGAGATAGATCAAGACGCTTAATTGGACTTTCACAAAGCACATACCTTGATAAAGTTTTGAAAAGTTCAAAATGGATCAGCAAAGAAAGGTTTTTACTGTGTTGCAAGGTGTAAGATTGAGTCGACTCAATGCCCGACCACAAGCAGAAGATAGAGAAAATGAAAGATGTTCCATATGCTTCAGCCATAGGCTCTATCATGTATGCAATGTTGTGTACCGACACGACGATGCTTAGCTGTAAGCTTGGCAGGAAGGTACCAAAGTAATCCAGAGTGGATCATGGACAGCGGTCAAGAACATCCTGAAATACCGAAAAGGACTAAGGATATGTTTCTCGATATGGAGGTGACAAAGAGCTAGTCGTAAATGGTTACGTCGATGCAAGCTTTGACACTCGATCCGGACGATTCTAAATCGCAAACCGGATACGTGTTTTTATTAAACGGTGGAGCTGTCGGTTGGTGCAGTTCTAAACAAAGCATCGTGGCGGGATCTACATGTGAAGCGGAGTACATAGCTGCTTGGAAGCAGCAAATGAAGGAGTCTGGATGAAAGAGTTCATTTCCGATCTAGGTGTCATACCTAGTGCATCGGGACCGATGAAGATCTTTCGTGACAATATGGTGCAATTGCCTTGGCAAAGGAATCCAGATTTCACAAGAGGACCAAGCACATCAAGAGACGCTTCAATTCCATTGGGACCAAGTCCAAGTGGGAGACATAGAGATTTGCAAAATACATACGGATCTGAATGTTGCGGACCCGTTGACTAAGCCTCTTCCACGAGCAAAACATGATCAGCACCAAGACTCCATGGGTGTGAGGATCATTACTTTGTAATCTAGATTATTGACTCTAGTGCAAGTGGGAGATGAAGGAAATATGCCCTAGAGGCAATAATAAAGTTATTATTTATTTCCTTATATCATGATAAATGTTTATTATTCATGCTAGAATTGTATTAACCGGAAACATAATACATGTGTGAATATATAGACAAACAAGATGTCACTAGTATGCCTCTACTTGACTAGCTTGTTAATCAAAGATGGTTATGTTTCCTAACCATGAACAAGGAGTTGTTATTTGATTAACAAGGTCACATCATTAGTTGAATGATCTGATTGACATGACCCATTCCGTTAGCTTAACACTTGATCGCTTAGTATGTTAATGCTTTCTTCATGACCCATACATGTTCCTATAACTATGAGATTATGCAACTCCGTTTACGGAGGAACACTTTGGTACTACCAAACGTCACAACGAATCGGGTGATTATAAAGGAGTACTACAGGTGTCTCCAAAGGTACTTGTTGGGTTGGCGATTTGAGATTAGGTTTTGTCACTCCGATTGTCGGAGAGGTATCTCGAGGCCTTCTCGGTAATGCACATCACTTAAGCCTTGCAAGCATTACAACTAATGAGTTAGTTGTGAGATGATGTATTACGGAACGAGTAAAGAGACTTACGTAACGAGATTGAACTAGGTATTGATACCGACGATCGAATCTCGGAAAGTAACATACCGATGACAAAGGGAACAACGATGTCGTTATGCGGTTTGACCGATAAAGATCTTCGTAGAATATGTAGGAACCAATATGGGCATCCAGGTTCCGCTATTGGTTATTGACCGAGAATGGTTCTAGGTCATGTCTACATAGTTCTCGAACCCGTAGGGTCCGCACGCTTAACGCTTCGATGACAGTTCATTATGAGTTTATAAGTATTGATGCATCAAGTTTGTTCGAGTCCGGATGTGATCACGGACATGACGAGGAGTCTCAAATGGTCGAGACATAAAGATTGATATATTGGAAGCCTATGTTTGACTTGGAATGGTTCCGAGTGAAAACAGGATGTTACCGAACACCGGGGTTACGGAACCCCGGGGTATATGGGCCTTCATGGGCCTCAAGGGAGAAGGAGAAGGGCCGGCCAGGTGGGCTGCGCGCCCCCTCCCCTTCCAGTCCGAATAGGACAGGAGAGGGGGGCGCGCCTTCCTCTTTCCCCTCCCCAATCCTACTCCAACTAGGAGAGGGGGAGTCCTACTCGGTGGGAGTAGGACTCCTCCTTGCGCGCCTCCCCTTGGGCCGGCCACCTCCCCTTGTCTCCTTTATATACGAGGCGGGGGCACCCCATGACACACAAGTTGATCTACGGATCTTTCCTTAGCCGTGTGCGGTGCCCCTTCCACCATATTCCACTTCGTCATATCGTCATGAGCTTAAGCGAAGCCCTGCGCCGAGAAGTCATATCGTCATGAGCTTAGGCGAAGCCCTGCGCCGGTGGAGCATCAACATCATCACCACGCCGTCGTCTCGACGGAACTCATCCCGACACTTTGCTGGATCGAGTCCGGGATCGCCATCGAGCTGAACGTGTGCGAACTCGGAGGTGCCGACGCTCGGTGCTTGGATCGGTCGGATCGTGAAGACGTCGACTACATCAACCGCGTTGTTATAACGCTTCCGCTTTCGGTCTCACGAGGGTACGTGGACGGACACTCTCCTCTCGTTGCTATGCCATCACCATGGTCTTGCGTGATCGTAGGAAAATTTTTGAAATTACTACGTTCCCCAACAAAGGGTATCGAGCCTGGTTTTATGCGTTGATGTCATGTGCACGAGTAGAACACAAGTGAGTTGTGGACGATACAAGTCATACTGCCTACCAGCATGTCATACTTTGGTTCAGCGGTATTGTGAGATGAAGCGCCCGGACCGACATTACGCAGACGCTTACGCGAGACTGGTTTCACCGCCCGAGCACTCGTTGCTTAAAGGTGACCGGCGGGTGTCTGTCTCTCTCACTTTAGTTGAATCGAGTGTGGCTACGCCCGGTCCTTGAGAAGGTTAAACGGAGTCTATTTGACAAAGTATCGCTGTGGTTTTGATGCGAGGTAAGAACGGTTCTTGCTCAGCCCGTAGCAGCCACGTAAAACTTGCAACAACAAAGTAGAGGACGCCTAACTTGTTTTTGCAGGGCATGTTGTGATGTGATATGGTCAAGACGTGATGCTATATTTTATTGTATGAGATGATCATGTTTTGTAACCGAGTTATCGGCAATCGGCAGGAGCCATATGGTTGTCGCTTATTGTATGAAATGCAACGCCATGTAATTGCTTTACTTTATCACTAAGGAGTAGCGATAGTCGAGAAGCAATAGTTGGCGAGACGACAACGATGCTACGATGGAGATCAAGGTGTCGCGCCGGTGACGATGGTGATCATGGCGGTGCTTGGCGATGGAGATCACAAGCACAAGATGATGATGACCATATCATATCACTTATATTGATTGCATGTGATGTTTATCCTTTATGCATCTTATCTTGCTTTGATTGACGGTAGCATTATAAGATGATCTCTCACTAAAATTATCAAGAAGTGTTCTCCCGAGTATGCACCGCTATGAAAGTTCTTCGTCTTTGAGACACCACGTGATGATCGGGTGTGATAGGCTCTACGCTCAAATACAACGGGTGCAAAACAGTTGCGCACGCGAATACTCAGTTAAACTTGACGAGCCTAGCATATAACAGATATGGCCTCGAACACAGAGACCGAAAGGTCGAGCGTGAATCATATAGTAGATATGATCAACATAGTGATGTTCACCATTGAAACTACTCCATCTCACGTGATGATCGGACATGGTTTAGTTGATTTGGATCACGAATCACTTAGATGACTAGAGAGATGTCTGTCTAAGTGGGAGTTTTTAATATGATTAATTAAACTTAAATTTATCATGAACTTAGTACCGATAGTATTTTGCTTGTCTATGTTTATTGTAGATAGATGGCTCGTCTTTGTTGTTCCGTTGAATTTTAATGCGTTCCTTGAGAAAGCAAAGTTGAAAGATGATGGTAGCAATTACACGGACTGGGTCCGAATTTGAGGATTATCCTCATTGCTGCACGAAAAATTACGCCCTGGAAGCACCATTTGGGTGACAGCCTGCTGCAGATCCGAGCCGAAGTTGTGAACGTCCGCAAAGCGAGCTGATGACTACTCTATAGTTCAGTGTGCCATGCTTTACGGCTTAGAACCGGGTCTTCAACGACGTTTTGAACGTCATGGAGCATATGAGATGTTCCAGAGTTGAAGTTAATATTTCAAGCAAATGCCCGGATTGAGAGATATGAAGTCTCCAATAAGTTCTATAGCTGCAAGATGGAGGAGAATAGTTACACAAGGAGCACATACTCAAAATGTCCGGGTATAACAATCACTTAATTCAGCTGGGAGTTAATCTTCCGGATGATAGTGTCATTGATGAATTCTCCAATCACGCCACCAAGCTACAAGAGCTTCGTGATGAACTATAATATGCAAGGGATGACTAAGACAATTCTCGAGCTCTTCGCGATGCTAAAAGCATGGAGGTAGAAATCAAGAAAGAGCATCAAGTGTTGATGGTCAGCAAGACCACTAGTTTCAAGAAAAGGGCAAAGGGAAGAAGAAGGAAACTTCAAAAGAACAGCAAGAAAGTTGCTGATCAAGAGAAGAAACCCAAGTCTGGACCTAAGCCCGAAATCGAGTGTTTTACCGCAAGCGATCGACTTCGAAGCGGAACTGCCCCAAGTATTTGGCGGATAAAAGGATGGCAAGGTGAACAAAGGTATATGTGATATACATGTTATTGATGTGTACCTTACTAATACTCGCAGATAGTACTGGTATTTGATCTGGTTCATTGCTAATATTTGCAACTCAAACAGAACTACGGATTGCGAAGATTGGCTAAGGACGAGGTGACGATCTTGGCGTTGAAATGGTTCCAAAGTCGATGTGATCGCGGTCGGCACGCTACCTCTACATCTACCTTCGGATTAGTTTTAGACCTAAATAATTGTTATTTGGTGCCAGCGTTGAGCATGAACATTATATCTGGATCTTGTTTAATGCGAGACGGTTATTCATTTAAATCAGAGAATAATGGTTGTTCTATTTATATGAGTAATATCTTTTATGGTCATGCACCCTTGAAGAATGGTCTATTCTTGTTGAATCTCGACAGAGTGATACACATATTCATAATGTTGAAGCCAAAAGATGCAGAGTTGATAATGATAGTGCAACTTATTTGTGGCAATCGCCGCTTAGGTCATATCGATGTAAAACGCATGAAGAAACTCCATACCGATGGGCTTCGAATCACTTGATTATGAATCACTTGGTACTTGCGAACCGTGCCTCATGGGCAAGATGACAAAACGCCGTTCTCGGAACTATGGAGCGAGCAACTGATTTGTTGGAAATCATACATACCGATGTTTGTGGTCCAATGAATGTTGAGGCACGGCGGGTATCGTTATTTTCTCACCTTCACAGATGATTTGAGCAGATATGGGTATATCTACTTAATGAAACACAAATCTGAAACATTTGAAAAGTTCAAAGAATTTCAGAGTGAAGTGGAAAATCATCGTAACAAGAAAATAAAGTTTCTACGATCTGATCGTGGAGGAGAATATTTGAGTTACGAGTTTGGTTTACATTTGAAACAATGTGGAATAGTTTCAAGCAACTCACGCCACCCGAACACCACAGAGAAATGGTGTGTCCGAACGTCAGAATCGTATTTTACTAGATATGGTGCGATCTATGATGTCTATTTCGATTTACCGCTATCGTTTTGGGGTTATGCTTTAGAGACGGCCGCATTCACGTTGAATAGGACACCGTCAAAATCCGCTGAGACGACGCCTTATGAACTGTGGTTTGGCAAGAAACCAAAGTTGTCGTTTCTTAAAGTTTGGGGCTGCGATGCTTATGTAAAGAAACTTCAACCAGATAAGCTCGAACCCAAATCGGAAAAATGTGTCTTCATAGGATACCCAAAGGAGACTGTTGGGTACACCTTCTATCACAGATCTGAAGGCAAGATTTTCGTTGCTAAATTCGGATCCTTTCTAGAGAAGGAGTTTCTCTCGAAAGAAGTGAGTGGGAGGAAAGTAGAACTTGATGAGATAATCAGATCTACTCCCTTATTGGAAAGTAGTTCATCACAAGAAATGGTTCTGTGACAACTACACCAATTAGTGAAGAAACTAATGATGATGATCATGAAGCTTGAGATCAAGTTACTATTGAACCTCGAGGTCAACCAGAGTAAGATACGCACTGAGTGGTACGGTAATCCTATTCGGAAGTCATGTTACTTGACCATGGCGAACCTACGAACTATGAAGAAGCGATGGTGAGCCCAGATTCGCAAAATGGCTAGAAGCCATGAAATCTGAGATGGGATCCATGTATGAGAACAAAGTATGGACTTTGGTTGACTTGCCCGATGATCGGCAAGCCATTGAAAATAAATGGATCTTTAAGAAGAAGACTGACGCCGATGGTAATGTAATCGTCTACAAAGCTCGACTTGTTGCAAAAGGTTTTCGACAAGTTCAAGGGGTTGACTACGATGAGACTTTCTCACCAGAAGCGATGCTTAAGTCTGTCCGAATCATGTTAGCAATTGCCGCATTTTATGATTATGAAATTTGGCAAATGGATGTAAAACCGCATTCTTGAATGGATTTCTAGAAGAAGAGTTGTATATGATGCAACCAGAAGGTTTTGTCGATCCAAAGGGTGCTAACAAAGTGTGCAAGCTCCAATGATCAATTTATGGTCCGTGCAAGCCTCTCGGAGTTGGAATAAACGCTTTGATAGTGTGATCAAAGCATATGGGTTTGTACAGACTTTTGGAGAAGCCCTGATTTACAAGAAAGTGAGTGGGAGCTCAGAGCATTTCTAATATTATATGTGGACGACATATTATTAATTGGAAATGATATAGAATTTTGGATAGCATAAAAGGATACTTGAATAAAAGTTTTTCAATGAAAGACCTCGTGAAGCTGCTTACATATTGGGCATCAAGATCTATAGAGATAGATCAAGACGCTTAATTGACTTTCACAAAGCACATACCTTGATAAAGTTTTGAAAAGTTCAAAATGGATCGAGCAAAGAAAGGTTTTTACTGTGTTGCAAGGTGTAAGATTGAGTCGACTCAATGCCCCACCACAGCAGAAGATAGAGAGAAAATGAAAGATGTTCCTATGCTTCAGCCATAGGCTCTATCATGTATGCAATGCTGTGTACCAGACTGACGATGCTTAGCTGTAAGCTTGGCAGGAAGGTACCAAAGTAATCCAGAGTGGATCATGGACAGCGGTCAAGAACATCCTGAAATACCGAAAAGGACTAAGGATATGTTTCTCGATATGGAGGTGACAAAGAGCTAGTCGTAAATGGTTACGCCGATGTAAGCTTTGACACTGATCCGGACGATTCTAAATCGCAAACCGGATACGTGTTTTTATTAAACGGTGGAGCTGTCAGTTGGTGCAGTTCTAAACAAAGCATCGTGGCGGGATCTACATGTGAAGCGGAGTACATAGCTGCTTCGGAAGCAGCAAATGAAGGAGTCTGGATGAAAGAGTTCATTTCGATCTAGGTGTCATACCTAGTGCATCGGGACCGATGAAGATCTTCTGTGACAATCTTGGTGCAATTGCCTTGGCAAAGGAATCCAGATTTCACAAGAGGACCAAGCACATCAAGAGACGCTTCAATTCCATTCGGGACCAAGTCCAAGTGGGAGACATAGAGATTTGCAAAATACATACGGATCTGAATGTTGCAGACCGCTGACTAAGCCTCTTCCACGAGCAAAACATGATCAGCACCAAGACTCCATGGGTGTGAGGATCATTACTTTGTAATCTAGATTATTGACTCTAGTGCAAGTGGGAGATCAAGGAAATATGCCCTAGAGGCAATAATAAAGTTATTATTTATTTCCTTATATCATGATAAATGTTTATTATTCATGCTAGAATTGTATTAACCGGAAACATAATACATGTGTGAATATATAGACAAACAAGATGTCACTAGTATGCCTCTACTTGACTAGCTTGTTAATCAAAGATGGTTATGTTTCCTAACCATGAACAAGGAGTTGTTATTTGATTAACAAGGTCACATCATTAGTTGAATGATCTGATTGACATGACCCATTCCGTTAGCTTAACACTTGATCGCTTAGTATGTTAATGCTTTCTTCATGACCCATACATGTTCCTATAACTATGAGATTATGCAACTCCTGTTTACGGAGGAACACTTTGGTACTACCAAACGTCACAACGAATCGGGTGATTATAAAGGAGTACTACAGGTGTCTCCAAAGGTACTTGTTGGGTTGGCGATTTCGAGATTAGGTTTTGTCACTCCGATTGTCGGAGAGGTATCTCGAGCCTTCTCGGTAATGCACATCACTTAAGCCTTGCAAGCATTACAACTAATGAGTTAGTTGTGAGATGATGTATTACGGAACGAGTAAAGAGACTTACCGTAACGAGATTGAACTAGGTATTGGATACCGACGATCGAATCTCGGAAAGTAACATACCGATGACAAAGGGAACAACGATGTCGTTATGCGGTTTGACCGATAAAGATCTTCAGTAGAATATGTAGGAACCAATATGGGCATCCAGGTTCCGCTATTGGTTATTGACCGAGAATGGTTCTAGGTCATGTCTACATAGTTCTCGAACCCGTAGGGTCCGCACGCTTAACGCTTCGATGACAGTTCATTATGAGTTTATAAGTATTGATGCACCAAGTTTGTTCGAGTCCCGGATGTGATCACGGACATGACGAGGAGTCTCAAATGGTCGAGACATAAAGATTGATATATTGGAAGCCTATGTTTGACTTCGGAATGGTTCCGAGTGAAAACAGGATGTTACCGGAACACCGGGGGGTTACCGGAACCCCCCGGGGGGTATATGGGCCTTCATGGGCCTCAAGGGAGGAGGAGAAGGGCCGGCCAGGTGGGCTGCGCGCCCCTCTCCCCCTTCCAGTCCGAATAGGACAAGGAGAAGGGGGGCGGCGCCTTCCCTCTTTCCCTCCCCAATCCTACTCCAACTAGGAGAGGGGGGAGTCCTACTCCGGTGGGAGTAGGACTCCTCCTTGCGCGCCTCCCCTTGGGCCGCCACCTCCCCTTGTCTCCTTTATATACGGGGCAGGGGGCACCCATGACACACAAGTTGATCTACGGATCTTTCCTTAGCGTGCAGCGGTGCCCCTTCCACCATATTCCACTTCGTCATATCGTCGCGGAGCTTAGGCGAAGCCTGCGCGCGGAGAAGTCATATCATCGCGGAGCTTAGGCGAAGCCCTGCGTCGGTGGAGCATCAACATCATCACCACGCCGTCAGGTCGACGGAACTCATCCCGACACTTCGCTGGATCGGAGTCCGGGATCGCCATCGAGCTGAACGTGTGCGTAACTCGGAGGTGCCGACGCTCGGTGCTTGGATCGGTCGGATCGTGAAGACGACGACTACATCAACAGCGTTGTCATAACGCTTCGCTTTCGGTCTCACGAGGGTACGGGACGGACACTCTCCCTCTCGTTGCTATGCCATCACCATGGTCTTGCGTGATCGTAGGAAATTTTTTGAAATTACTACGTTCCCCAACATATTTTAGTCGACCAGGTCGTCAACTTAGTCCGGGAGGGTGTGACTGGCATGGACCTGCTGGAGGTGTTTCTCAGTCGACGCATCCAGCCTCTCCAAGCCCGTGACCACCCGATGTGGATGTACTCAGGCACCGACGACACCGCTCGGGTCCACCCAGATGAGGTCGCCGAGGAGACGGTGGCTCAGTGGCTACGAAGCATAACCGGGAACAAGGATAACCCCAGGGGGTCCAGGAGGGTTTTGCCGTTTGATGCTGAGCACGAGCCGGAAGAGGTCAGGCTCAAAATATCGAGTGTTTTTTCTCTTTGATTTGCAACTACATCTTGAATCCTACTGATTTTTGTTGACTTGTGCCCTGCAGATCTATACCAAGATGTACTCGATGCCCAACGGGGAATAGTTCCAGGAGGGAGAAGGGAGTGGGAGCGAAAGCGCTGATTTGCAATCTGAGGACGAAAGTGAGGAAGACAGTGAAGACTCTAAAAGCAGTGAAGAGTTCAACTCACCGCCCCGCTCTGAGCGGCGTTCCAAGCAGTCTCACGACCCAGCGGGTGGGCGCGGCAAAGCAGCCCTGCCAAGTACGCAGGTTCCAAAGTGCACTCGGACGTCTACTCCTGAGCCGTTAGAGAAGGTTGCGAAGCAGCCCAAGGTCGTGCCATCGAAGCCCCGGAAGGCCCTGCCCAAGATCACGGTGGATGTCCCTGTTACTTCTGCGTAAGTGTTTCTTATTGTCGACTCATTCTCTTGCTTGACCGAGTGAGTTTTGGAACTTTCAGCGCTGCTACTTCTGGGACGTCCATGGATATTGACAAGGGGCGAGATGAAGAAACTGCAGACGCAGCCACTTCATGAGCAGGTACAACTCCACAATCATGTTATTACTTTGTCAATTATTCTGATGGTCGACTGAATGTCTTACAGTCGAGTGTTTTGCAGTGCCATAAAATGTTATTGAACTTCCAGATTACGATGACCATGAAGGAGAGCCCCAGAAGAACACGGGGAGAAGGAGTAAGACTCTGGGCAAGAAGGTGCCTACGAGCAAGGTGTCTCACTCGACATCAGCGCCAGACCCAGTCGTTCAGCAACTTGGTGATCCAGTTCGAACTTCTGTTTCTTTTGCTGACCCTGTGTCGACTGTCCAGCCTTCGGCGTCGACTGTTCAACCTTCTGTTCCGGCTGTGCAACTCCAGGCTTCAGTTCCTCCAACTACCTCGTCAGTTCCACCAACTTCTCCTTTTACTATTCATCATGTCCCGGAGGACCAAGTGGGCGCTGCCAAGGAAGCCATGATCCAAGCAGGCCTAATGATGGACCAAATGAAGGTGGTGTATGACACCAGCAAGGCCGCCTATGATGCCAGCTCTGCCCTCTGATGGATCTTTGACTATAGCGCCAGAAAAGCTCCTGTCTGCTAGGACTACATCAGTATTTCCCCAAAGAGGAAGGTATGATGCAGCACAGCGACGGTAGGTATTTCCCTCAATGAAGAAACCAAGGTTATCGAACCAGTAGGAGAACCAAGCAACACAACATAAACAACACCTGCACACAAATAACAACACCTCGCAACACGACGTGTTAAAGGGGTTGTCAATCCCTTTCGGGTAACGATGCCAGAAAATTGTAGTAGATTGAAATAATAGATCACAAATAAATATAGTGCAGCAAAGTATTTTTGTATTTTGGGTTTAAGTTCATGGAAAAACGGAGTAATGCAATAAGAACGATGGCATGATTTAGACAAGATCCTTTTATGTATTGCGTTAGATATAGATCCCATATTTTTATCCTTAGCAAAGATACATACATGTCGGTTCCCTTTCTGTCACTGGGATCAAGCACCGTAAGATCGAACCCACAACCGGGCACCTCTTCCCATTGCAAGATAAATAGATCAAGTTGGCCAAACAAAACCCAAATATCGGAGAAGAAATACGAGGCTATAAGAGATCATGCGTACAAGAGATCAAAGAAACTCAAATAAATTTTATGGATATAAAAAGATATGACTGATCATAAATGTAGGGTAACGCAGCAGAAAACAAAAAGTTTCCGACCTGCGCACCAGCCCAGGACCACTATGGAGACTGCATACATGGCTTGATCTTTTCCGTTACCGACTCGTAGCGCAGCGGAAGTAGAGTCGATGACGAACGGCGGTGCAGATCCCCGCAGCTAGGATTTACAACCTCCCAACCGCGAGGATGTATATCCTCATCCGCCCCACGGACAGCCCTCTAGGAGGCAATCGGTCAGTCCCTCGGACGGTGTCGCGGACAACCCTTGGGGAGGACCCTCAAAACTCAGACGGTCACTCGGACAGCCCTTCGGGAGGACTCACAGAACTCGGACCATCACTTGGACAGCCTTCGGGAGGCACTCTCAAAACAGCCCCTCAGGCAAAAGGATCGAAACTACGACCTCTCTACGGGGTTGCACACATACGGTGTCATCTATCCGGCAGGGCTTCACTGTCCAGAACTAGTTCCCACTGGAACCCAGACAGCCTTTCGGCTCTACGAAACTATTTTGCTGGGAGGGAGAGAGAAGCCAGATCATGCATGGCACTTGTTTGTGAGAAAGAGTGTGTCTTTAGGCAGCCCCCTCCACCCCTATTTATAGGCCAAGCCTAAGGGTGGCTTCTCCAAGAAGCCAAGCAAAAAGCACTTTCACTATTCATGACGACATTTTTCAGCGTCCGTTCGAACTGAAAATATTTATGTGGGCTCAGAACATTTCCAGTACCCACTAAAATAATTTTCAACGCGTTCTGAAACAATTTCGGTTTAGTGATTTTCATCTGCGAAAAGCAAACAAGAATGCATTTTCACTATTCATGAAGACAATTTTTCGCGTCGATTAAATCTGAAAATATTTCTGTGGGTCTTAGAATAATTCCAGTACCCACTAAAATGATTTTGGATTCGTTCTAAAACAATTTCAGATTAGTGAATTTCATCTGCGAAAAACAACCAAAGCGGTATCGGCAGCTCCGAAACATTTCCGGTTTTTATCCCGAAAAATTCCCAGAAGTTTCCAGAATAATTCTAGCACCCTCCAAGAATTATCAGGCGTGTCCCGAAATCAATTTGACTTAATGGTATATCCCGAAACAACTTTTCGGTTTTACGAAACTATTTCGCTATTCTCTCTCCGGAACTCTTCCATTGTCTCGGAAACTTTTTCGGCAAATTTCTCTCACACTCCCTATCTAGTATTCAGCAGATAGATGACCCTTAAGCGTGTGACCCTATAGGTTCGGTGAAGCATAGACATGACCGGAACACTTTCCGATGAATGATCAACATCGGAGCCGTGGACACCCATATTGACCCCTATACCCACACGAATGAATATTCGAGTGAACCTCCAGTTGCAATGAGCTATTCTTGTTGCTTTTGAATATGTCACAAACACCCGAGGTGAGATTTATTGCATCCCCGTGGACGAACAATTTGTCCACCATGCAAGTTACCTCGTTACCGGTTTTGTTCTCTTTTCTCGTTTCCCTGTTTCGGCATCCGTGTGATCAAATCACACTGTGTTTGGCCAGACGATGATGGATACCGTAACATCGAGAGGGCCCAAGAATATCTCTCCGTCGTCGGAGGAGCAAATCCCAATCTTGAGCTATCAAGTTACTTGACACACTTTTCCATGAACCCGTAAGCCGCCGTAATAGCCACCCATTTACGGATGACGTTTAACAAACCCCAAAGTTCATGAAGCAAGTATGAAGAAAGTCGATACTCTCATGGTCTAAGGAATTATGCAAACATTAACCATCTCTGTGCTATCAACCATAAACTTGTGACGAATGAATCTCATAGCATAATATCAACCTGGAACGATTCAACACAAATGTTCTCTTAACATTGTGCCCTCAAAGTTGCTGGCATAGACATGCCCATGATCAGGAAAACAGAACCATCATGCAACACTTGAGCTAGTCTTAGAGGCGAGACTAAGAATACTTCTTACCGTTTATTATTCCACACGTGCATATGAGTCTTCCTCCGAGCCTCGTGTTATTGCAGACTCGAGAACCATAGCAGTTATAGCATGGAACATAAACATAATTATGAACTTGGAGATAAATAATATCATTTATTATTGCCTCTAGGGCATATCTCCCATGTATCTCCCACTTGCACTAGAGTCAATAATCTAGTTAATGCTAATGCACTTTACACCTATGACATCTTGGTGTAAAAAATGCTTCGCATGTGGTATAGCTCGATGTCCATCGGATCTGACAACTTCAGCTCCGTGTGTATCTCTGCATATCCTCGCATTTTCACGCTTTCACAAAATTCATATTTTGTGCAGACTTGGCTTTGTATATATGTGAATCATTGGTTGAAACCTGATTCTCAGACCGAGTTATGGAGCAACTATCTGCAATAGTGTCCCATTGACCAAAGCCTTCTTGGAACCATACTAAGTTCATGAATGAACTATATGATTCAACACCTTTGTCTTTGTTGCTTCTAAAGCGGCAACATACTTTGCCTCTGTTATAGAATTCGCCACAGTAACTTGTTTGGAACAATTTCCAACTAACTGCACCACCATATTGTGTGTTACACAAAACCCTCAATTTAAATCGAAAATCGCATGGAGAAATGATGAAGATTGTATCGATGTAACCTTTTACAACGAACTCTTCATGATCTCCACTTGCGAGAAAACATGTCATCAGTGCTACTTTAGTACTCAATGATCCCTTTTCACTGTTGTCCCATTATCAGTACTTTTGATCACTTTGGTATCTATAGTCGCAACAGCTTGGGAGTATTGGGCATATCTGGTTGTTTTACATACCATGGAATACATGATTAATCCAAACACAGGAGTGTGTGGAATCTCCATCATGTATGTTGCTCATTGGTGCTTTGGGAAACTGATTCTTGCAAAAACTCTTTCCATGTGACTTCGGCAAGAACCACTCCTTGTCGTTCTTAGTGCTAAACGGTTTTAGCATCTTGTCAATATGTATTTTTTCTCAGCCCTACTAGGTAAATCTATCTCCATAGATCATTATGCCTAATATCAAGGCTATTTAGCCCAAGCACTTCATCTAAAAACTATTTTCAAATGAAGTTCTAATTCGTGTCAAGAAATTTATTTCCAATTAACAATGTGTCAAGCACACAAGGTTTTCAGAAATATTATTATGCTCCCACTTACTTTCTTGAAACCACAAGCATCTTCGTTACCCATTGATGAAGTCAAATCCCTTTGACCATTCCATCAGAAACGAAGATTCCAACTCCATTTTGCTCTCTTCTGTCCATTGCTGGAACTCTGAAGCTAGCATACTTACTAGTATCCTTTGGACCGACAAAATACTTTGAATTGTATCACATACAAGTCCTAGGTTGTATTTCCATTTCATGGAAATTCTTTTGTCATCCATGTTTCTTATCTCATGTTTTGAAATATGTATTAATTGCTAGTTTAACCTGAACCGACTTTAAGCATTGCTACGGTGAGACAATCTCATTGTAGTCAACTCCTTGAACTTGTTACTGCAACAAGTCGAGCTTAATGGATATTTTTTTTATCCATATCAGTTTATAGTCCCATTACAATCCATTAGACTCCAAGTCTTTCGTAGGGTTTATCAAGATTTAAATCTTGAATCATTTATGGAAACTATCTCGGATTATATTGGCATTCAGCCAATTCCGGAGTCAGGGCCCATCAACGCTTCCTTGTGTATCATAGGTATACTGTTGTCTAACAACAATATCTCGTTTGCGCACATGAGAGGTTTGCACGAGCTTTGCCTACGTTGTTCAGCTACAAGTTTGACTGAAGTCCATACATCTAATGTAGAGGCTTCCGTATCAGTCGCAGTAGGAAACTCCGGAATTACTTCCAAGGTTCCTTTCCTTTGACCTGATGACGAAGATACTTGTTATCTCGTCGAGTTGCATTGTCCTCCCACTTACCCTTTTGCAAGAACTATTCTCTTTAAAAGCATACCATTTTGTGGAAAAAAACCCTTGCCTCGGTATAGTGGTGGGGGAATACCCAATGACTTGGGATAACTTACAAAGTAGCACTTGTCTGATTTGGAATAGGTTTGTAACCTTTTACACAAGCCCCATATTCCAAATGTTAAGAAAAGATATAACATGGTTGGGCGTACCATACCATGTCGCCATTTTAATGCACTGATGGAGCTCTTTTCAAAGGTAAAAGCCATAGTCTCTAAAGCATTACTCTTTAAAAGTGATAATGGCAAATTTATTTATGTCATCTTTGATCTTACCATGTCATAAATGGTTTGATTACATCTTCACAGACATTCCACTCATAGTGGTGTTCCGGGAGTTGTAAGTTATGAAACTCTTTTCACTACTCATCATACATTCGCTAAACTTGTAACTCAAATATTCCTTTCTGCAATAAAATTGCAGAAACACAATTTCCTTGTTACAATAACTTCTACTTCATTTTTGAAAACCTTTCGAATGATTTCAAAAGATCCAGACTTACGTCTCATCAAGCAAATATCCATATATCTACTTGAGTCATTTCTGAAGATATATAAATCCACTACTTGCAACAACATTTATTGAACTGTACACATCAAAATGTATGATCACCAATAAGTTTGTTGCTCGTTCCTTACGGCATGTGAACGGTATTTCAGTCACTTCACTTTTCGGAGAAAAGTTGCAAGTGTTAGATGATTCAAAATCAAATGACTTCAAAATCCATCATAATGGATTTTTTCCATGCGGGTTTCTCCAATGTGACCAAATGCAGTGCCACACATGTGTGGTATTCTCATAGTCTTGCGACATTTAGCGTCAGTGTTATGGATGTATCATTTTACCATCAATATTCATAACATACATCCCATCTTGGATGGAAGCATGGTCCTTCATGTTATTCATAATACTGAACAACTATTGTTCTTTTATGAACAACCCTCTTGCAATAAACATTGTGCAATGGGCTAGAGTGTAAGAAACTCTAAAATGAATTATGAAAGTAAACATAGAGGTAATATATTAATATCATTATTCATAACATACATCTCATTCATAATGAAAGTATGGCCCTTATGTTTATTCATAATACTAAACATCAAAAGTTCTCTTATAAACAACCTTCTTGCAATATACCTTATGCAAAGGGCTAGAGTGTGAGAAACTCTAAAATGAATTATGAAAGAAAATACATAGGTAATACACAATGTATATTACATCAATATTCATAACATACATCCCATCTTGGATGGAAGCATGGTCCTTCATGTTATTCATAATACTGAACAACTATTGTTCTTTTATGAACAACCCTCTTGCAATAAACATTGTGCAATGGGCTAGAGTGTAAGAAACTCTAAAATGAATTATGAAAGTAAACATAGAGGTAATATATTAATATCATTATTCATAACATACATCTCATTCATAATGAAAGTATGGCCCTTATGTTTATTCATAATACTAAACATCAAAAGTTCTCTTATAAACAACCTTCTTGCAATATACCTTATGCAAAGGGCTAGAGTGTGAGAAACTCTAAAATGAATTATGAAAGAAAATACATAGGTAATACACCGATGGAAGGTATAGTAACTTTTACTATGTTCCCAGCATGTATTAAACCTCATTCCTGGCTAGTATTTTTAGGCCATAGTAGCTCTTACGTTGATTCGCAACAGAATGCAATCGAGCGGATATCTTTGCGATTAACTCACAATACCCAAGAATTAGTGATTACCATGTTTAACCATAATTCCCAAGAACGATATCTTTGACCAGCCTTCTATACATCAAAACTTGTATGACATTCATACATGATCTGGATATTCCAGTCATCTTTCTTTCTGCCTTTATACTTCTAACAGTTTAACTTTTAGTATTTCTCTTACTCGCAAAAGAAGCACCCAACTTAAGAGTGGCGTTAGCCTCGGACTTCCTAGGCGTGTAAGTCATACTAACACCCTTTGGACACTTCCTTTCTCTTTAAGTTGTTGTTTTATTCACCTTTCATCATATGACAGGTGTTCTTCTGGATCCCTCTCTTATCAGTCTAATGCATAGTAAACACTTTATTAATAATTTGCAAACAAACATTGCTTTGGATATTTCATATCTTCCAGCCTTTGTTTGTATCTGAAAATTAATTTTCAGTTCCATGAACATCACATAACTATCCCAAAACTTTCGAAGTTCGGGTTTCATGGAAGCAAACATATTGCACTTGACCATAACGGAATTCTAGCTTTTGGATCGAAGGACGAGAGTCACATCATCCATAGCATTTGTGGGAGGATACCGAAAGCATGCGATAGGACAAAGTCCTTCTCGGCACTCTTGAGGACAATCCTCACATTACGTTACCAATCGTAAAGTTTTAACCAAATATTTAACAGCTATTCAATTTTAACAGGGAAGGTGCAAACACGAGCCATTATTCTACAACTATTTTGCAAGAAGCACTTAGACAATGTTCATAATTAATTGCACTGAGAATTAAACATGTTAATTCAACAGTGCGCTCCCACTTAAAACAATATCTCTCAAAATTGATTATGAGTGATACAAGACCCACATTTCGATTCAACGCCATTGATGTGGACATCACTGATGGCGAGAATTTCAATTGGTAGGCAAACTTGCCGATCACATCTCCATGTGACTCTTGTTCATCTTTCGATGGGTGTGCTCCGAGCTCAGGACGATCCTGCCTGAACGTCAAAGACAACCAAGTGATCTTGCTGCGAGGTCTGACCTCGCCCGCCTCATTCCTCTCGATTCGTTCGTACCCATGTGAACACGGCGCACCCCGAAAAGATACGAATTACAGACTGCGCTAAACTTGGGTGAACACTAACTACTTTGATATTTTGAAGTGAGAGACCACCCTAATAAAAAGCGACTACCGCGCAATTAAGAAGGTGCATCATAAGGGATAAACATCTCAGGCAATTCATAATAGCATGATATGGTATAGCCCTTTCTGACGGAGAAGTATTTCATTTCTTCGTCTTCGGCATTCGCGTCGGTGTTCACCTTCGTGAAGATTGCCACCACCTTGTTGATGCACCAGATAATATTGCTATCTCCATAGCATATAAAATTAATGCATTAGTTAAGGTTGACACGCAGGTCATTAAAGTGCAATCATATGGCTCCAGCCATCATGCCGAATCATGACACGCAGGTCATGTTAATTACATTATATAGTCATCTCATACATAATCAAATTATTATGAGCACTGCTATACCACATCACATGCACATGCAAACCCTCCTACAAAACCAAGTTAGACGTTTCTAATCGGTTCATGCAAAAACTTGTTTTTCATGGCTTCTAAGGTTTCGAAACAAACCGAAGCTACCAACGTCCATCATCAAGTATGATAATTCAAGTCGCTAGATTAACTCTTTATGGGTGTATGAAGCACGAGATAATAAAATCTCGAACCCCATACTAAACTTCATCATACGCATGACCCCCATGCAGATCATATCTGCATTGCCCTTTTGTCTGTGAAATTTCATCTTTTTTTCTAACTATGGTGGATTTCAATGAACTGTTAGCACTTCGTTGATCAATTAGGATCGTGGATTTCCAGAACATTGAAAATATACCATGCCGTTATCAAGATCAGAAATATGCAAATTCTAGGGAAGCAACAAGACCATCGGGTAACATATTTCATCTGCTACCCGCACAAATAATTTTCAGTAATAGAACTCATCTACTACAATTATATTGTGAAACACCCATACATCTCTATGTATTCTAGATCGCAACCTGCATCTACGCATAGCACGGCTCATGATGCCACTGTAGGGTAACGTAGCAGGAAAAAAATTCCGACCTACGCACCAGCCCAGGACCACTATGGAGACTGCATACATGGTTTGAACTTTTTCACATCGACTCAGAAAGCGCAGGAAGTAGAGTCGATGATTTAACGGTGGTGCAGATCCTCGCAGCTAGGATTTACAACCTCCCAACCGCGAGGATGTATACCTCATCCGCCCCACGGACAGCCCTCCGGGAGGCGGTCGACAGATCCCTCGGACGGTGTCGCGGATAGCCCTTTGGAGGACCTCAAAACTCAGACGGTCACTCGGACAACCCTTGGGAGGACTCATGTAACTCGGACCATGGACAGCCCTTCGAGGCACTCTCAAAACAGCCCTCGTGCAAAAGGATCAAACTACGACCTCTCTACGGGTTGCACACATACGGTGTCATCTATCCGGCAGGGCTTCACCGTCCAGAACTAGTTCCCACCGGAACCCAGACAGCCTTTCGGCTCTACGAAACTATTTTGCTGGGAGGGAGAGAGAAGCCAGTCATGCATGACACTTGTATGTGAGAAAGAATGTCTTTAGGCAGCCCCCTCCACCCCTATTTATAGGCCAAGCCCAAGGGTGGCTTCTCCAAGAAGCCAAGGGGATAATACCAAAAGGCCATCAAGGTGGCTTCTCCAAGAAGCCAAGCAAAAAGCACTTTCACTATTCATGATGACACTTTTCAGCGTCCGTTCGAACTAAAAATATTTATGTGGGCTTAGAACATTTCTAGTACCCACTAAAATAATTTTCAACGCGTTCTGAAACAATTTTGATTTAGTGATTTTCATCTTCGAAAAGCAAACAAGAATGCGTTTTCAGTATTCATGAAGACTATTTTTCGCGTCCATTAAATCCGAAAATATTTCTGTGGGTCTTAGAATAATTCCAGTACCCACTAAAATGATTTAGGATTCATTCTGAAACAATTTCAGATTAGTGAATTTCATCTGCGAAAAACAACCAAAGCGTACCAAAGAGCTCAAACATTTCCGTTTTATCCCGAAAAATTCCTGTAAGTTTCGAATAATTCGCACCTCCGTAAATTATCAGCGCGGTCCTGAAACCAATTTGACTTAATGGTATATCCCGAAACAACTTTTTGGTTTTACGAAACTGTTTCCCTATTCTCTCTCTGGAACTCTTCCATTGTCTCCGGAACTTTTTCGGCAAATTTCTCTCACACTCCCTATCTAGTATTCAGCAGATAGATGACCCTTAAGCGTGTGACCCTATAGGTTCGGTGAAGCATAGACATGACCGGAACACTTTCCGATCAATGATCGACATCGGAGCCATGGACACCCATATTGACCCCTATACCCACACGAATGAATATTCGAGTGAACCTCCAGTTGAAGTGAGCTATTCTTGTTGCTTCACGATATATCACAAACACCCGAGGTGAGACTTATTGCATCCCCGTGGACGAACAATTTGTCCACCATGCAAGTTACCTCGTTACCTGTTTTGCTCTCTTTTCTCGTTTCCGTGTTCCGGCATCCCTGTGATCAAATCACATTGTGTCTGGCCAGACGATGATGGATACCGTAACACCGAGAGGGCACGAGAATATCTCTCCATCGTCGGAGGAGCAAATCCCAATCTTGAGCTATCAAGTTACTTGACACACTTTTCCATGAACCCGTAAGCCACCGTAATAGCCAACCATTTATGGATGACGTTTAACAAACCCCAAAGTTCATGAAGCACGTATGAAGAAAGTCGTTACTCTCATGGTCTAAGGAATTATGCAAACATTAACCATCTCTGTGTTATCAACCATAAACTTGTGACGAATGAATCTCATAGCATAACATCAATCTGGGCCGATTCAACACAAATGTTCTCTTAACATTGTGCCCTCAAAGTTGCTGGCATAGACATGCCCATGATCAGGAAAACAGAACCATCATGCAACACTTGAGCTAGTCTTAGAGGACAGACTAAGAATACTTCTTACCGTTTATTATTCCACACGTGCATATGAGTCTTCCTCCGAGCCTCATGTTATTGCAGACTCGAGAACCATAGCAGTTATAGCATGGGACATAAACATAATTATGAACTTGGAGATAAATAATATCATTTATTATTGCCTCTAGGGCATATCTCCTACAATAAACTCAAAGCTCATCAGATCCCAACAAACACACCGCAAAAGATTTACATCATATGGATCTCCAAGAGACCATTGGATTGAGAATTCAGCGAGAGAGAGAGAAAGCCATCTAACTACTAACTACGGACCCGAAGGTCTACAAAGAACTACTCACGCATCATCAGAGAGGCACCAATCGAGGTGGTGAACCCCATCCGAGATGGTGTCTAGATTGGATCTGGTTGTTCTGTACTCTGCGGCGGCTGGATGAATATTTTGTCGACGCTTTTAGGGTTCTGGGATTTTTGTGGAATTTATAGAGCAAAGAGGCGGTCTGGGGGGCACCCGAGGTGGGCACAACCCACCAGGGCGCACCTGGGCCTCCTGGCGCGCCCTGGTGGGTTGTCCCCAACTTCTTTCTTTTGGTCCATAAAAAATCATCGTGAAGTTTCGTTGCATTTGGACTCCGTGTGATATTGATTTCCTGCAATGTAAAAAACATGGAAAAAACTGCAACTGGCACTTAGCACTATGTCAATAGGTTAGTGCCAAAAAATGATATAAAATGACTATAAAATGATTATAAAACATCCAAGATTGATAATAAAACAACATGGAACAGTAAAAAATTATAGATACGTTGGAGACATATCAGCATCCCCAAGCTTAACTCCTACTCGTCCTCGAGTAGGTAAGTGATAAAAAAAGAATGTTTGATGTGGAGTGTTGTTCATCATGTCATATCATATTCTTTTCTTTATAGCATGGACATTTGGACTTTTATGTGATTCAAAGCAATAGTCTAGTTTTGACATAATAATTTAGATACTCAAGCATATCAACAAGCAACCGTGTCTTTCAAAATATCAATGCTAAAAAAAAGTTATCTCTAGCCCATCATGCTCAAACATTAATCCATTCATGAAACACACTCGAATATTAGCTACACCCAATACTTAAGTACAATCATATCGCCTCCTAGTTGGTGCTTTTTATGAGAGAAGATGGAGACTCAAAATAAAAATTGCATAAAGTAAAAGAAAGGCCCTTCGCACCGGGAAGTAGGGATTTGTAGAGGTGCGAGAGCTCAAAGCGAAAAATTAAGAATAAAAACATTTTGGGAGGTGTATCCATCCCACCAACGAAAACGACTCAGAGTTCCGAACACTTCCCATGCTAGATATGCCATAGGCGGTTCCCAAACAAAAATATAAAGTTTATTCCTTTTTCCACCATTCTTTCACTTTCCATGGCTAACTGTATCCACGGGTGCCCTCCATACCAACTGTCGGAGTAATGAGCCACGGGTAGGCTAACCCGACGCCCAGAACCTTTCAAGGCATCGGGGCTGACTGCGCCCCTCAAGACAAAGAGCCGCCTTCTGGAAGCCGACTGAAGTAGTAGCCGGCTTCCCGTAGGCGGCCGAGTCTTGGATGCAAGGCCGAGTCAAGCCGACTCCCGCCGGGCGGCTTCCAGAGAAGCCGGCCTCAGGGAGTCGGCCCGCAACACCTGCAGAGCCTGTGCCCTCATCAGGGGGACGGGACGGGGAGTGGCTACAGTATAGCCCATCCCCTCCTCTAGATCAGGCAAGTATGGCCCAAAGGCACCGCATGCATCAGTAGATCTCCGTCCGCGCCATCATTGCCATGGCTTCCCTGACGTCCCCCCGCATGGGCGGAGTCCTGTTCCCACGACGGCCTGTCTGCACGGCCCAAGGACGATGGGCCCCGCCAGTCAGCGAGTGTCCAGAAGACGGGAAAGAGCCCTACCAGCCGGACCCGATGGAGGTCGGCCCCTAGGAGTCGGCCGGCCCCTTCATCAGGACCCACGCGCCATCAACCAGACAAGATAGGGAGTGGCTACAGTAATCGCCCGCCAGGCGGCGGGGCTGTAGCTATGACCTCCCGACCAAGCCTGCGTCATTAGAGACGCGGCTATAGTGATCAGCCGCCGACAAGCCCGGGAGCGGCGGGTACGGCCTGTCGGCCCGTACCTCACCGGTCGGCGGGCCCCGGCAGTCGGCGGAGAAGCCGGCGCAAGAGAGACTGACGGTCGGGCCCTACCCCGGCCGGATTACCAATGTACCCCTGGGGCGTAGGCCTATACAAACCCCCCAGGGCACCCATGCAAAGGGTTCCGGGCCTAAGATAGTTAGACCAGATCATAGAGGAAAGGGAAGAGCTAGTCTTGCCTTCTCCTACCTCTAGCATACAGCTTGAGGAGCACTTGTGTATTCACTTGAGCCTTAGTGATCATGCGGAGACCCCGCAGAGCAGGAGTAGGGGTGTTATCTCCTAGGAGAGCCCCGAACCTGGGTAAAGTCCGCTGGCGTTCATGTCTACGCCTCATCCCGCTTCCGGGCACCGGCGACGTTCTACTCGCTCCCACCATGATAAGCCATCCTTTGGCATATGTCGCACCCAACTCCCGACATTTGGCGCCCACCGTGGGGCGAGGTGCACCATCGTCCGGAGACCTGTTCTGGACGGGAACCCTTTTCCTCCCTGGTGAGCGCAGCCAGCCCGGCACGCCAGACAGCGTCTGCGTCGATGCTCTGCATGGCGTGGAAATGACCTGCGCGGCGAGCTGCCTCGCTGATCTCGTTGGCGGAGTTAGCCTCTGCGATGAGCCCGCATCCGACGCGGGCACCGATGGCCCCGAGAGCCTCCTCGCGGGCCTCCTTGATCAGCTCCACGTCTCCAGCGAGCCAGCTGTGGACTTGGAGTCTGTAGGCTCCACCGACCCGATGTTGGTTGACTCCGAAACCGCGTCGCTCGACGCGTTCCCCACCAACGTGGTGGTCTACGACGAGCCGCTCCCTCGCGCGGAGAGCGTTGGAAGCACCGTCATGGAGGTGCTAGTCATCGGGCACGACGAGCACTCCGGCGGAGGTGCTCGCGACCCGCTCGACGCGGCGCTGCAAGACCTGTCGGCGCCCATTCCCGAAGATGCCGATGCTGAGACGTTGGAGGCACGTCGCCTCCATCTCGTCGAAGGCGCCAAGAAGCTGGCTGGCATGAGACGCCTGTCGGAAGCCTACCAGCGCGAAATGGATCTCGCTATGGGCGGCACGCCGGCTCCCACTGGGCCCATCCGCCTTGGCACGGTCCAGCAGCGCGGCGTGGCCATCGCCAACTTGTTCGGGGCAGATCGCCCCGTCTACGCGACGCCTACGGAAAACATCCGAGCCGCCCAGGCGACAGCAGAAGAGCTGGACAAGTTCGAGGGCGAGGAGCGTCGCCAGATGTCGGAGCGCGTCCAGCGACTCCTCGACGCGGCCTCCGAGCAGCACGAAGCCGGCTGCCGCACCGAGGTGCCGCACCGGCAAAACGACGATCTGCCTCATCGCCAAGATCAAGGTGCGACCTCTCGGACGCCGACTGGTGGCGTCCGTGCTAGAAAATACAAGGGGTCGACTGCCAGCCGCAGCCGGACTCGGCTCACCATAGAGCGCGACCAAGATGGTCGCCCAAGAGCAGTGGAACAGCGGGATGACTGTCCGCCCCCCGTAGGGAAAGGCGCGTTTCCCCGCAGCTTGTTGATCCGCCTTGGCCACCGAGAAGGAATTGGAGAAAACGATGCCCGCCACCGGATCGACCGCCTCAACCGATCCCTGGCGCTAGAAGAGGAAGATGAGTTGGGTCCGCCTTGCTTCGTCCTCGTGATACGAGACGAGCCCTTCCCCAAAGGGTTCACGCCCCAAGAGACTCACCTAAATACACCGCCCGTGAAGCCGGAGGATCGGCTGGTCGATTACTCCACAGCCGTCAAGATAGCAAACGGTAACAAGCGAAGTTGCCGTGAAATACGCCCGCCATGCTCCAAGGCACAACCCGGACATGGCTGAACAGCCCGAAGCCTCAAGCATCAACAGTTGGGTCGACTTCACCGACGCCTTCGTCCGCAACTTCACCAGCACGTACAAGCGGCCGCCCAAGCCCCGCCAGCTCTCCTTGTGCGTACAAGGCCCCGACGAGTCGACTCGCGACTACCTCACGCGCTGGGCTGAGCTCCGCAACTCTTGTGAAGGCGTGCACGAGGTGCAAGCCATCGAGTACTTCACCGCCGGATGCCGAGAGGGCACTCTCCTCAAGCACAAGCTTCTCTGCGGCGAGCCGGAAACCATCGACGAGCTGCTGATCATAGCAGACAAATACGCCACGGCCGACTCCTGCATGAAGGCGGAGATCCAAGTAAATGCATCTGGCAAGGTGGCCCCACAGGCTCCTAGAACTCCGGCTGGAGACGCCAGTCAGTGTCAACAGGAGAACGACCACAAGCGCAAGGCCCCGCAGCCGGCTTCCACCAGCCGGCAGGTGGCGACAGTCGAAGACCAGCGGCCAGAAGGGCAGGCTCCTTCCAAGCGGCAGAAGGGTGGCAAGGCAAATTGGTTGCCGGCTTTCTCGTACGAGCAGACTCTGGATGCACCATGCAAATTCCGTAGCGGCGCGAAGCCGTCAAACCACACCACTCGGAAGTGCCATTGGCTCACCAGGATCGCCAAGGGAGATGGCCTCCTGCCTCTCCCGCCTACTGGGCAGCAGCCTCCTCCTCCACCCCAGCAGCCGGCAGCCTGACCAATCGGAGCCATACAAGACGAGTTTCCAGAAGAGCATGGGGCATATGTCATATTCACCAGTGTAGCCGATGACCGGCGCAGAAGGCGGCGGCAGCAGCAAGAAGTGAACGCAGTAGCAACTAAGGTCCCAGAGTTCATGCATTGGTCGGAGAAACTGATGGGTAACGTAGTAATTTCAAAAAATTTCCTACGAACACGCAAGACCATGGTGATGGCATAGCAACGAGAGGGGAGAGGTCCGCCCACGCACTGTGAGACCGAAAGCGAAGCGTTATATCAACGCTGTTGATGTAGTCGACGCCTTCACGATCCGACCGATCCAAGCACCGTTATTCGCACCTCCGAAGTTCTTAGCACACGCTCAGCTCGATGACGATCCCCGGCTCCGATCCAGCAAAGCGTCGGGAGGAGTTCCACAAGACGACGGCGTGGTGATGATCTTGATGTTCTACCGTCGCAGGCTTCGCCTAAGCACCGCCACAATATGACCGAGGTGGAATATGGTGGAGGGGGCACCGACACGCTAAGGAACGATCACGAAGATCAACTTGTGTGTTCTAGGGTGCCCCCTGCCCTCAGATATAAAGGAGCAAGGGGAGGGCCGGCCGCCCTTGGGCGACCAGGAGGGGGAGTCCTCCTCCTAGTAGGAGTAGGACTCCCTTTCCTAGTCCTACTAGGAAGAGGGAAGGGGAAGGAAGAGAGGGAGAGGAGAGGGGAAAGGGGCGCGCCTCCTAGTCCACCCGACTCCCATGGGGGGCGCGCCACCTCCTGGTGCAGCCCTCTCTCCCTCTTGGCCCAATAAGGCCCATAACTTCCCGGGGTTCCGTAACCCTCCGGCCTCCGGTTTTCTCCGAAACTTCCGAACCTTCCGTGTCCGAACATAACCATCCAATATATCAATCTTTATGTCTCGACCATTTCGAGACTCCTCGTCATGTCCGTGATCACATCCGGACTCAACTCCTTCGTACATCAAAATACATAAACTCATAATATAACCGCCATTGAAACCTTAAGCGCATGGACCCTACGGTTCGAGAACTATGTAGACATGACCTAGAACTATTCTCGGTCAATAACCAATAGCGGAACCCGGATGCCCATATTGGTTCCTACATATTCTACGAAGATCTTTATCGGTCAAACCGCATAACAACATACGTTGTTCCCTTTGTCATCGGTATGTTACTTACCCGAGATTCGATCGTCGGTATCCAATACCTAGTTTAATCTCGCTATCGGAAAGTCTCTTTACTCGCTCCGTAATACATCATCTCACAACTAACTCATTAGTTGCAATGCTTGCAAGGCTTATGTGATGTGTATTACCGAGAAGGCCCAGAGATACCTCTCCGACAATCGGAGTGACAAATCCTAATCTTGATTCATGCCAACTCAACATATACTTTCGGAGACACTTGTAGAGTACCTTTATAATCACCCAGCCACGCTAGACGCTTGGTAGCACACAAAGTGTTCCTCCGTAAACGGAGTTGCATAATCTCATAGTTGCAGGAACTTTGTATAAGTCATGAAGATAGCATAAGCAACATACTAAACGATCAAGTGCTAAGCTAATGAAATGGGTCATGTCAATCACATCATTCTCCTAATGATGTGATCCCATTAATCAAATGACAACACATGTCTATGGTTAGGAAACATAACCATCTTCGATTAATGAGCTAGTCTAGTAGAGGCATACTAGTGACTATCTGCTTGTCTATGTATTCACACATGTATTATGTTTCCGGTTAATACAATTCTAGCATGAATAATAAACATTTATCATGATATAAGGAAATAAATAATAACTTTATTATTGCCTCTAGGGCATATTTCCTTCATCTCCCACTTGCACTAGAGTCAATAATCTAGATTACACAAAGAATGATTCTAACACCCATGGAGTCTTGGTGTTGATCATGTTTTGCTCGTGGAAGAGGCTTAGTCAACGGGTCTGCAACATTCAGATCCGTATGTATTTTGCAAATCTCTATGTCTCCCACTTGGACTTGGTCCGAATGGAATTGAAGCGCCTTTTGATATGCTTGGTCCTCTTGTGAAATCTGGATTCCTTTGCCAAGGCAATTGCACCAAGATTGTCACGAAGATCTTCATTGGTCCCGATGCACTAGGTATGACACCTAGATCGGAAATGAACTCTTTCATCCAGACTCCTTCATTTGCTGCTTCCAAGCAGCTATGTACTCCGCTTCACATGTAGATCCCGCCACGACGCTTTGTTTAGAACTGCACCAACCGACAGCTCCACCGCTTAATAAAAATACGATCCGGTTTGCGATTTAGAATCGTCCGGATCAGTGTCAAAGCTTGCATCGACGTAACCATTTACGACTAGCTCTTTGTCACCTCCATATACGAGAAACATATCCTTAGTCCTTTTCGTATTTCAGATGTTCTTGACCGCTGTCCAAAGGATCCACTCTGGATTACTTTGGTACCTTCCTGCCAAGCTTACAGCTAAGCATACGTCAGTCTGGTACACAGCATTGCATACATGATAGAGCCTATGGCTGAAGCATAGGAACATTTTCATTTTCTCTATCTTCTGCTGTGGTCGGGCATTGAGTCCGACTCAATCTTACACCTTGTACTACAGGTAAAAACCTTTCTTTGCCTGATCCATTTTGAACTTCTTCAAAACTTTATCAAGGTATGTGCTTTGTGAAAGTCCTATTAAGCGCCTTGATCTATCTCTATAGATCTTGATGCCCAATATGTAAGCAGCTTCACCGAGGTCTTTCATTGAAAAACTTTTATTCAAGTATCCTTTATGCTATCCAGAAATTCTATATCATTTCCAATCAACAATATGTCGTCCACATATAATATCGAAATGCTACTGAGCTCCCACTCACTTTCTTGTAAATACAGCTTCTCCAAAAGTCTCAGATAAAACCATATGCTTTGATCACACTATCAAAGCGCTTATTCCAACTCCGAGAGGCTTGCACTGCACCATAAATTGATCGTTGAGCTTGCACACTTTGTTAGCACCCTTTGGATCAACAAAACCTTCTCGTTGCATCATATACAACTCTTCTTCTAGAAATCCATTCAAGAATGCAGTTTTTACATCCATTTGCCAAATTTCATAATCATAAAATGCGGCAATTGCTAACATGATTCGGACGGACTTAAGCATCGCTACGGGTGAGAAAGTCTCATCGTAGTCAACCCCTTGAACTTGTCGAAAACCTTTTGCAACAAGTCGAGCTTTGTAGACAGCTACATTACCATCGTCGGTCTTCTTCTTAAAGATCCATTTATTCTCAATAGCTTGCCGATCATAGTGCAAGTCTACCAAAGTCCATACTTTGTTCTCATACATGGATCCCATCTCAGATTTCATGGCTTCAAGCCATTTTGCGGAATCTGGGCTCACCATCGCTTCTTCATAGTTCGTAGGTTCACCATGATCTAGTAGCATGACTTCCGAATAGGATTACCGCACCACTCAGTGCGGATTTTATTCTCGTTGATCTACGGTTCAGTGACAACTTGATCTGAAGTTTCATGATCTTCATCATTATCTTCCTCACTAACTGGTGTAGGTGTTACGTAAACTGATTTCGTGATTTAACTACTTTCCAATAAGGGAGCTGGTACTATTACCTCATCAAGTTCCACTTTCCTCCCACTCACTTCTTTCGAGAGAAACTCCTTCTCTAGAAAGGATCCATTTTTAGCAACGAATGTCTTGCCTTCGGATCTGTGATAGAAGGTATACCCAATTGTCTCCTTTGGGTATCCTATGAAGACACATTTTTCCGATTTGGGTTCAAGCTTATCAGGTTGAAGTTTCTTCACATAAGCATCGCAACCCCAAACTTTCGAAACGACAACTTTGGTTTCTTGCTAAACCATAGTTCATAAGGCGCCGTCTCAACGGATTTTGACGGTGTCCTATTTAACGTGAATGCGGTCGCCTCAAGAGCATAACCCCAAAATGATAGCGGTAAATCTGTAAGAGACATCATAGATCGCACCATATCCAATAAAGTGCGACACGACGCTCGACACACCATTGCGCTGTGGTGTTCCGGTGGCGGAGTTGCTAAACTATTCCGCATTGTTTCAAATGTAGACCAAACTCAGAACTCAAATATTCGCCTCCACGATCAGATCGTAGAAACTTTATTTTCTTATTACGATGATTTTCAACTTCACTCTGAAATTCTTTGAACTTTTCAAATGTTTCAGATTTATGTTTCATTAAGTAGATATACCCATATCTCGCTTAAATCATCTGTGAAGGTGAGAAAATAACGATATCATCGGACCACATACATCTCGTATGTATGATTTCCAACAAATCTGTTGCTCTCTCCATAGTACCGAGAACGGGTTTTAGTCATCTTGCCCATGAGGCACGGTTCGCAAGTGCCAAGTGATTCATAATCAAGTGACTCCAAAAGTCCATCAAGATGGAGTTTCTTCATGCGCTTTATACCGATATGACCTAAACGGCAGTGCCACAAATAAGTTGCACTATCATTATCAACTCTGCATCTTTTGGTTTCAACATTATGAATATGTGTATCACTACTATCGAGATTCATTAAAATAGACCACTCTTCAAGGGTGCATGACCATAAAAGATATTATTCATATAAATAGAACAACCATTATTCTCTCGATTTAAATGAATAACCGCCTCGCATCAAACAAGATCCAGATATAATGTTCATGCTCAACGCGGCACCAAATAACAATTATTCAGGTCTAAAACTAATCCCAAGGTAGATGTAGAGGTAGCGTGCGATCGCGATCACATCGACTTTGGAACCATTTCCCACGCGCATCGTCACCTCGCCCTTTGCCGTTGTTCGCTAATCCGTAGTCCCTGCTTCGAGTTGCAAATATTAGCAATGTAACCAGTATCAAATACCTGTGTACTCTGCGAGCTCTAGTAAGGTACACATCAATAACATGTATATCACATATACCTTTGTTCACCTTGCCATCCTTCTTATCCGCCAAATACTTGTGGCAGTTCCGCTTCAAAGGACTAGTCCGCTTGCGGTGAGAAGCACTCAGTTTCAGGTTTAGGTCCAGACTTGGGTTTCTTCTCCGATCAGCAACTTGTTTGCTGTTCTTCTTGAAGTTCCTTCTTCTTCCCTTTGCCTTTCTTCTTGAAACTAGTGGTCTTATTGACCATCAACACTTGATGCTCCTTCTTGATTTCTACCTCCGCAGCCTTTAGCATTGCGAAGAGCTCTGCATAGTCTTTACTAACCCTTGCATATTATAGTTCATCACGAAGCCTTTGTAGCTTGGTGGCGTGATTGAAGAATTTCGTCAATGACACAATCATCCGGAAGATTAACTCCCAGTTGATTCAAGTGATTGTAATACCCGGACATTTTGAGTATGTGCTCACCGATGTAACTATTCTCCTCCATCTTGCAGCTATAGAACTTATTGGAGACTTCATATCTCTCAATCCGCATTCTGTTGAAATATCAACTTCAACTCTGGAACATCTCATATGCTCCATGACGCTCAAAACGCCGTTGAAGACCCGGTTCTAAGCCGTAAAGCATGGCACACTGAACTATAGAGTAGTCATCGCTTTGCTCGCCAGACGCTCTTAACGCCGTCGGTTGCATCAGCAGAAGAGTTCGGCACCTAGCGGTGCATCCAGACGTAACTCTTTCGTGCAGCAATGAGGATAATCCTCGAGTTACGGACCCAGTCCGTGTAATTGCTACCATCATCTTTCAACTTTGCTTTCTCAAGGAACGCATTAAAATTCAACGGAACAACAAAGACGAGCCATCTATCTACAAGAAACATAGACAAGCAAAATACTATCAGTACTAAGTTCATGATAAATTTAAGTTCAATTAATCATATTACTTAAGAACTCCCACTTAGACAGACATCTCTCTAGTTATCTAAGTGATCACGTGATCCAAATCAACTAAACCATAACCGATCATCACGTGAGATGGAGTAGTTTTCAATGGTGAACATCTTATGTTGATCATATCTACTATATGATTCACGCCGACCTTTCGGTCTCCGTGTTCCGAGGCCATATCTGCATATGCTAGGCTCGTCAAGTATAACCTGAGTATTCTGCGTGTGCAAAACTGGCTTACACCCGTTGTAGATGGACGAGAGCTTATCACACCCGATCATCACGTGGTGTTTCGCACGATTTAACTTTGGCAACAGTGCATACTCGGGAGAACACTACTTGATAATTTTAGTGAGAGATCATCTTATAATGCTACCGTCAATCAAAGCAAGATAAGATGCATAAAGGATAAACATCACATGCAATCAATATAAGTGATATGATATGGCCATCATCATCTTGTGCTTGTGATTCCATCTCGAAGCACCGCCATGATCACCATCTTCACCGCGCGACACCTTGATCTCCATTGTAGCATCGTTGTCGCCTCGCCAACTATTGCTTCTACGACTATCGCTACCTCTTAGTGATAAAGTAAAACAATTACATGGCGCTTGCATTTCATACAATAAAGCGACAACCATATGGCTCTCGCCGATTGCCGATAACTCGTTACAAAACATGATCATCTCATACAATAAAATATAGCATCACGCCTTGACCATATCACATCACAACATGCCCTGCAAAACAAGTTAGACATCCTCTACTTTGTTGTTGCAAGTTTTACGTGGCTGCTACGGGCTGAGCAAGAACCGTTCTTACCTACGCATCAAAACCACAACGATAGTTTGTCAAGTTGGTGCTGTTTTAACCTTCGCAAGGACCGGGCGAGCCACACTCGGTTCAACTAAAGTGAGAGAGACAGACACCCGCCACCACCTTTAAGCAACTAGTGCTCGAGCGGTGAAACCAGTCTCGCGTAAGCGACGCGTAATGTCGGTCCGGGCGCTTCATCTCACAATACCGCCGAACCAAAGTATGACATGCTAGTAAGCAGTATGACTTATATCGCCCACAACTCACTTGTGTTCTACTCGTGCATATGACATCAACGCATAAAACCAGGCTCGGATGCCATCGATGGGTAACGAGTAATTTCAAAAATTTCCTACGAACACGCAAGACCATGGTGATGGCATAGCAACGAGAGGGGAGAGGTCCGCCCACGCACCTCGAGACCGAAAGCGAAGCGTTATATCAACGTGGTTGATGTAGTCGACGCCTTCACGATCCGACCGATCCAAGCACCGCACTCCGCACCTCCGAAGTTCTTAGCACACGCTCAGCTCGATGACGATCCCCGGCCCGATCCAGCAAAGCGCCGGGAGGAGTTCCACAAGACGACGGCGTGGTGACGATCTTGATGTTCTACCGTCGCAGGCTTCGCTAAGCACCGCTACAATATGACCGAGGTGGAATATGGTGGAGGGGGCACCGACACAGCTAAGGAACGATCACGAAGATCAACTTGTGTGTTCTAGGGTGCCCCCTGCCCCGTATATAAAGGAGCAAGGGGAGGGCCGGCCGCCCTTGGGGCGACCAGGAGGGGGGAGTCCTCCTCCTAGTAGGAGTAGGACTCCCTTTCCTAGTCCTACTAGGAAGAGGGAAGGGGAAGGAAGAGAGGAGAGGGAGAGGAAAGGGGCCGCACCCCTCCTAGTCCATTCGACTCCCCATGGGGGGGCGCCACCTCCTGGTGCAGCCCTCTCTCCCTCTTGGCCCAATAAGGCCCATAACTTCCCGGGGTTCCGTAACCTCCCAAGCACTCGGTTTTCTCCGAAACTTCCGAACCTTTCCGTGTCCGAACATAACCATCCAATATATCAATCTTTATGTCTCGACCATTTCGAGACTCCTCGTCATGTCCGTGATCACATCCGGACTCGAACTCCTTGGTACATCAAAATACATAAACTCATAATATAACCGTCATTGAAACCTTAAGCGTGCGGACCCTACGGTTCGAGAACTATGTAGACATGACCTAGAACTATTCTCGGTCAATAACCAATAGCGGAACCTGGATGCCCATATTGGTTCCTACATATTCTACGAAGATCTTTATCGGTCAAACCGCATAACAACATACGTTGTTCCCTTTGTCATCGGTATGTTACTTACCCGAGATTCGATCGTCGGTATCCAATACCTAGTTTAATCTCGTTACCGGAAAGTCTCTTTACTCGTTCCGTAATACATCATCTCACAACTAACTCATTAGTTGCAATGCTTGCAAGGCTTATGTGATGTGTATTACCGAGAAGGCCCAGAGATACCTCTCCGACAATCGGAGTGACAAATCCTAATCTTGATTCATGCCAACTCAACATATACTTTCGGAGACACTTGTAGAGTACCTTTATAATCACCCATTACGTTGTGACGTTTGGTAGCACACAAAGTGTTCCTCCGTAAACGGAGTTGCATAATCTCATAGTTGCAGGAACTTTGTATAAGTCATGAAGATAGCATAAGCAACATACTAAACGATCAAGTGCTAAGCTAATGAAATGGGTCATGTCAATCACATCATTCTCCTAATGATGTGATCCCATTAATCAAATGACAACACATGTCTATGGTTAGGAAACATAACCATCTTCGATTAATGAGCTAGTCTAGTAGAGGCATACTAGTGACTATCTGTTTGTCTATGTATTCACACATGTATTATGTTTCCGGTTAATACAATTCTAGCATGAATAATAAACATTTATCATGATATAAGGAAATAAATAATAACTTTATTATTGCCTCTAGGGCATATTTCCTTCAGAAACCCATCAGCTGGAGCAGAGCCGATCACCCAGAGGAGATGGCCAAACCCGGCTCCTATGCTCTGGTTTTGGATGCCACCTTCGCCACGGACAGGCGAGCTGCTCGTTTCTCCCGAGTTCTGATAGACGGCGGTAGCAGCATCAATATCCTGTACAAGGACACTATGGAGAAGTTGGGAATCAAGCAAAGACAGCTTCAGCCCAGCCAAACTATCTTCCATGGCATAGTTCCTGGTCTTTCCTGCTCACCAATCGGCAAGATCCAGATAGACGTCCTCTTCGGGGACAAAGATCACTTTCGCCGAGCAGGTATGGTTTGAGGTGGTGGACCTTGAAAGCCCCTACCATGCGCTGCTTGGCCGGCCTGCTCTGGCCATGTTCATGGCAGTCCCCCACTACGCCTACCTCAAGATGAAGATGCCGAGTTCCAAGGGGATTCTGGCCATAGCCGGCGACTACAAGAAGTCGTCCGCGTGCGCAGCGGAGAGCAGTCAGTTGGCCGAGTCCCTCGTGATCACAGCTGAGAAGCGGCTCCTTGACCGGGTTGTGGCGATGGCTGGAAAACGGCCGGAGATGTCGCCTGACCCCAAGGAGTCTGAAGCTGAGGGCTCGTTCAAGCCGGCCAAAGAAACAAAGAAGATACCCTTGGACCCAGAGCACCCGGAGAGGTACGCTGTCATAGGCACGGGCCTCGACAGCAAATAGGAAGGCGAGCTCGTCGATTTCCTCCGTGAGAATCAGGACATCTTTGCATGGTCCCCCAAAGACATGCCAGGTGTTCCGACGGATTTCGCCGAGCACAAGTTACACGTCCCGCTCGGTGCCAAGCCCGTCAGGCAGCCCTTGCGCCGCCTGTCAGAAGAAAAGAGAAGAGTTGTTGGAGAAGAGATAGCCCGGCTGTTGGCAGCCGGCTTCATCATGGAAGTATTCTTTCTAGAATGGCTGGCCAACCCGGTCCTCGTGCTGAAGAAAAACAAGTAGTGGCGTATGTGTATCGATTACACTAGCCTCAACAAAGCATGCCCGAAGGACCCGTTTGCTTTGCCAAGAATTGACCAAGTGATAGACTCCACAGCCGGATGCGAGCTGTTGAGATTTTTGGATGCTTATTCAGGATAGCACCAAATCAAGTTGAACCCGGCTGACAGACTGAAGACCGCCTTCATCACACCATTCAGAGCCTTATTTTACTTGACCATGACGTTTGGCTTAAGGAATGCTGGCGCCACCTTTCAACGCTGCATGCAGAAGTGCCTCCTCAAGCAACTCGGCAGGAACGCCCACGTTACGTGGACGATGTGGTGGTGAAGACGGAGAAGCGCAGAACGCTGCTAGAGGATCTCAAAGAGACCTTTGAGAACCTGCGCCGATTTCAAATCAAGCTCAACCCAGAGAAATGTGTCTTCGGAGTACCAGCCGGCCAGCTTCTTGGATTCCTAGTCTCTGAACGCGGCATAGAGTGCAACCCTATGAAGATCAAGGCCATCAAGAGGATGGAAGTACCCCGCCGCCTGTTGGATGTGTAGAAGTTCACTGGCTGTTTGGCTTCCATCAGCCGGTTCCTCAGTCGGCTGGGAGAGAAGGCTCTTCCTCTGTACCAGCTCATGATGAAAACAACCTTTTTCGAGTGGAACGACAAGGCGGATGAAGCTTTTCTCCAGCTCAAAAAGATGTTGACTACTCCACCTGTCTTGGCGGCCCCGACTCCTAAAGAGCCCATGCTCCTTTACATCGCCGCCACCAGCCGAGTGGTCAGCACGGTCATTGTGGTGGAGCGCAAAGAGGAAGGCAAGGCACTACCAGTCCAGAGACCGGTGTATTACCTGAGTGAAGTACTGTCGACCTCCAAGCAGAACTACCCCCATTACCAGAAGATGTGTTACGGTGTACACTTCGCCGCCAAAAAGCTGAAGCTGTATTTTCAAGAGCACCCTATCACTATGGTCTGCACGGCTCCATTGGCTGAGATCACTGGAAGCCTAGATGCTTCGGTCCGAGTCGCCAGGTGGGCCATAGATTTAGCCCCCTACACCATCTACTACCAGCCTCGCTCCGCCATCAAGTCACAAGCGCTGGCCGACTTCCTCGTCGACTGGGCCGAGACCCAGTACCTGCCACCAGCGCCCGACTCCACTCATTGGCGGATGCACTTTGATGGTTCCAAGATGCGCACCGGTCTGGGAGCCGGCATCCATTTTGCCGCCTCCAACAACGTCGCCAGTACAAGGCACTAATTCACGGGCTCCGGCTTGCCAAAGAGCTCGGCGTCCGCCGGATCCTGTGTTATGGTGACTCTGACTTGGTGGTCCAGCAGTCGTCAGGCGACTGGGACGCCAAAGATGCAAACATGGCGAGCTACCGCTTCCTCGCATACAACAACTCGATGGATATTTTGAGGGTGCGAGTTTATCCAGTGCCAAGGAACGACAACGAGCAAGCGTACACCTTGGCAAGAATCGCTCCACCCGTCAAGCAATACTGACCAGCGTCGCCCTTCAATGCCTCCTCAAGCCGTCTGTCAAGCCATCGCCAGAATCAGATTCTATCTTCGTGCCGGCTCCCCCTGAAGCAGCCGGATCCGACTTGAGAGCTCCAACGGCCGGCACGGGAATTCTGGCAGGCGGCCCGGGGGCCGCGGCAGCCGCACCCGGCCCGGGGACTTCAGAACCCGGCCTGGGGACTGCCGCGGCCAGCTCAGGGACTTCAGAGCTCGGCCCGGGGATTGCACCAATCGGTCCGGGGACTTCATCGACCCAGCAAGCGGCTGCCGACTCCAACCCGCCGCCACCCGGCCCAGCCGCCCTCGTCCAAGTTGCGGTCCTGACAGTCGTAGAAGTCGCGGCACCTTCTTGGGCCAAACCCATCCTCAACTTCCTAGTGAACAAGGAGTTGCCGCCTGATGAGATCTCGGCCCGGCAAGTGCAACGCCGGGTCGCGGCCTACACCATAGTCAGCAGAGAGCTGGTCAGGCGCAGTGTCACTGGTGATTACGAACGCTGCATCGAACCAGAGCAAGGCCAAGCAATTCTCAAAGATATCCACCAAGGCGAGTGTGGCCACCACGCGGCTTCAAGAGCACTTGTCGCCAAAGCTTTCTGCCATGGTTTTTTCTGGCCAACTGCCCTCGAAGACGCCAAGGATTTGGTCCTGAAATGCAAAGGGTGTCAGATGTTCCGCTCTAAGCCACATCAGCCGGCTTCTGCACTCAAGACTATCCCCATCGCCTGGCCCTTTGCCGTCTGGGGCCTGGATATGGTAGGGCCGTTCAAAACAGCACGGGGTGGCATGACTCATTTGCTTGTCGTAGTAGACAAGTTCACCAAGTGGATAGAAGCCAGACCAATCAAGAAATTGAACGGTCCGACTGCTGTGACATTCATCTCCGACATCACCATCCGGTATGGCATACCGCACAGCATCATCACTGACAATGGCACAAACTTCGCCAAGGGCGCCTTGGCCCGTTTCTGCGCGACACAGGGCATCCGACTGGACTTAGAGTCCGTTGCCCACCCGTAGTCAAACGGCTAAGTCGAGCGAGAAAACGGCCTCATGTTGTCCGGCATCAAGCCCCGGCTGGTCGAGCCTCTGGAGCGTTCGGCCGGTTGCTGGCTCCATGAGCTGCCAGCCGTCCTCTGGAGCCTGCGCACAACTCCAAAAAAGTCAACCGGCTTCACGCCTTTCTTCCTCGTCTACGGTGCCGAAGCCGTCATCCCAACGGACATAGAGTTCGACTCCCCTTGAGTCACCATGTACACCAAGGAGGAAGCAGAAGAAGCACGACAAGATGGTGTTGACTTGCTGGAAGAGGGCCGGCTATTGGCACTCAGCCGGTCCAGCATCTACCAGCAGAACCTACGCCGATACTTCAACCGGAAGGTCAAGCCGAGATCTTTCCAAGAAGGAGACCTTGTGCTCCGCTGATCCAAATAACACCGCCAAAGACAAGCTCTCAAAGACCTTTGGGAAGGCCCCTTCATCATCAAGCAAAGTATTGGGCAACGACTCCTACTACCGATCGACGCCGTAAGCCTTGAGCACGAAGAGGGACGACTCCGGCAAGGAGACGGAGCGTTATGGAATGCAAATCTCCTCCAAGATTTTTCTGATTAATGCAGTATGTACCACGCTACCTTTTGTATTAAAGTACGAAGACTCCGGGTCCCCCGAGAAGAGCTCGGGGACTGCCCTCTTTTATCTGTATGGTAAAGGCTATGCCTACAAGTATGTCAACTTTCCATTATGCCGCTTGGCACCGGGTTCGACTAGTCGACCAGGGGACTTGCCGTCTGGAATTATGAAATGCTTCCTGCAGCCGGACAAGTAATGTGTGGCACTTAAGCCGTCTCCTGCCAGAAGCCGCAGCTCGCAGAGCGACTGATTGGCGGGAAGGAGCACGGTAGAAAGGGTGCCCACACGAAAAATGGCTAAGGACTCAAAGCATTGCATAGTTTAAGCCGGTTTCCAGCCTTTTTTACAACCGACTGCTCAGCAGTCGGCTGGTCGTTTTCTATTCAACTTGCTAAAACTCTAAAAACGGCTAAGTACTCGCCTTCCCAAGGTAGCCAGGAACTTGACCCAGCAACAGACCGCAGAGCGGCTGCTTAGCTGACAAGGCGGCAACCAAGGGAAGGCAGCAAAGGAAAAAGCCAAAGAGCGATAAGCAAGAAGAATCGGAACTCGGGAAAATATTTACATAATAAGGGCCCTTGGCCGATCTTAAGTTTAGATACACCCCGCGGGTGGAATTGTGCGGAATTAACAAGTTCATTTGAGACTAATAAGACAGGCGAAACAAAAGATAAAGCGGCAGCCTAGGAAGCGGCAGAAGGGTCCGGAGGATCGGAGGAGTCGGCGGTGCCAGTCGCCGGAGCGGCCGGCTGGTCGGTCTCTGCTTGATCGCCTCCGGCGGTAGCTGGCTCGGTCGAACGCGGCTCGTTGCTGGTGGCGCGGTCGAGCTGAGGCTGGCCGTCCGCTCCAACCTCTGGCGCCTCCTCTTCGCCTCCCGCCTCCGACTCGCCTTCCTCCTCGCCGCTGGAGTCGATCACCTCCACCGAGTCCTCGCCGTCGGCCGGGTTCAGCCCGAACCATTCTGGCGGCGCCTCGTCGTTGTTTTCAGCCCGCTCTAGGACGAAGATGCTGGTGTCGGTGTACTCGGCGATCGACGCCGCGCGCTTGACAAGATCGTCCTCCACGGCCGCCAACTCTGCCTGAGCCTCCTGCCGGAACGTGGCCAGCTAGGCTAGCTTAAGGCCAGGGTACCACGCCTTGACGAACTCCAAGGCCCGGCGCGCCCCAGCCTGGGCCGAAGAGCCCTTCCAGGCCTCAAGACGGCCGGCTGCTACCTCCAGCCAGTCGGCAGTCCGACTAGGAGTGCGCGGTGCCGGCATATCCGGCCACAGGGCGGCGACTGCCTGGGCGCCGACACGCTGAAGCCGGCGCAGCATCGGGTGAGCCGGCCGAAGACAATCCTCAATGCTCAGGATTTGTTCGTAAAGGGATCGGGGGCGTCGATGGCGATCTTCGCACCGTCCGCCCTCCGCCCTTCGCGGTCAGCTTCGATGGCCCGGTTGGCGGCGTCCGAGTGGCCAGGGAAGAAGTCTGCCAAAGCGGAAGCAAAGAGCAAAATTAAAAGACTAGAAGCCGGTTTTGACCAACAGCCGGCGGCGCAAAGAAGAAAAATGAGGAAGACTCACCATCGACTATGTCCTCGATCTCGTGGAAGCCAGAGGTCAGCATCGCCTCCTTGTCAGACGAGGAGGAGCGCTCGCTCGCGAATTCAGCAAGGAGACCGGACTCCTTGTCCTTCGCCTCCTTCTGAGCCTTCTCGAAGAGCTCCTTCTGTTCCGCCAGTTGCGTGGCCAGCCGGTCGCGCTCTTCAGCCAGCTGGCTACACTCTTTCTCCTTGGCACAGAGCACGGTGTTGGCCTCATCCAGCTGCTCCTGTAAGGTGGCGTTGGCTTCTGCGAAAGAAAGAAGAAACCAAGGCATTAGTCACCAGCAAAGAAATATAGTCGCCGGGGAGATCCGGCCTGACTGCTCAGTAGTCGGCCCGAATCTTGGGGACTACAGCCCGCGGGTGCGCCAGGGCGCCCCCGCGGAAAAAAGAAGAAGATGTACTCCGGATGTTCGACAAGTCGGCGGTCCGTTGAGCCAGCTCCTGGAGGTTGGAGTTGACGGTGATCTCACGGATATTGTGGTAATCCTGCGACATAAAATTCAGACGAGTGTTAGTACTTGGAACTCGTCGATTAGAGTTCCGAGCCGCCTGCTCAGCAGCCGCCCCGAAACTCGGGGACTACACCCACTGGGTGCGCTGGCGTGCCCCCACCGAAAAGCACAAGAAACAAAAACGAAGAAGAGAACGTACCCGAACGGCTTCCCACGCTGCCAGGTGCGCCTTGTTGCAGTTCTTCAGGGCCTCGCTTTCGGCTCGGATCTTGGCTTGGACGTCCAAGAGCGCCTGATTCAGCGGGCCCGTCCCGCTTCCTCGCACCCACCCAGTGGGCGCGGCACTCATCGCCTCGGTGTCCGGGATCGAGGAGCTCGTGGCGCCGGTCTCCAGCGGGCACGGCGCAGAAGCCGCCTTCGCAAGACGGCGACGCGTTGGTGCGCCGACCCCAAGATCCAGGCCTGCCGCCACCTCTCTAGTCGGAGGCACCAGCAGGTCCGCCGGCTGCCCGCCCGGAGCGCTCCCAGACGGCGGCGGTGGCGGCACGAGCACGTCCGGCATGGAGGTGTCGCCGCCGTCTCGTTCCTTGATCAGGTGCTCACCGCCGGCCTCCCCGGTCTGCGCCGAGAACTCCGGGGGTGGCGGGGCAGAGTTCAGAGGAATGATGAAGATCGCCGAGTGGTGATGCGCGGCTTCTTCGGCCCGTTTCTTCGCCGTGTCGGCGGCTGCGGCCTCCGCCAATTTCTCCTTGGCGGCGGCTTCCGACTTCTCGGCCTCCGGCTTCTTCAGGCGGGCGGCCTCCTGCTCTTCGCGCGCATCCCACGCGTTCCGCTCCCTCGCCTCCCGAAGGTCGGCGGCCGGGTCAATCCACCGAGCTGTGGCGGAAGTCTCCGCCGACCCCATAATGGAGGCGGCGGCTACCTTCTCAAGAGAGAGGGGAGCCCTGGATCCAAGGAAAACAAAGAAGAAAACTCAGAACAGATCGATGAAGAAAAGACAAAGATGCAAGGGAGGAAAGCACTTACGCGGAGACCAGTTGCGGCGTCTTCACCTCCCTGCGGAAGCGGTTGACCTTCGCGGCCGCCTCTTCCCGCTTGGTCGCCGTAGCCGAGCCCTTGGGCTTCTTCGGCTGACTGCCGAACAAGCTCGGCGCGGCCCTATGCTTCTTCACGCCGCCTTGGGCGTCCGGCGCGGCAGAGGAGCTCACGCCTGGCTGGCCTGCCCCCGGTTGGTGGTGCGGGGCGACTTCCCCTGCATCATCGTCAGGCCAGTCCTCAAGGCTGGCCCCGAGCCTCGCGCCGCCTGCTCTGCCGCCTCCTCCCTTGGCGTCGTCTTCCAAGGTCGTCGCCCCCAAGTTAGGGTCGTCGACATCGCTTTCCGCCCTGTCAGGGAGGAATTCACGGGCCGGCCCCACAGTGCCGGCTACTGGCTGGAGGAGAGGGCTTTACCCGATGACCGATCGGTCAGATCTGGCAGGGCAGACTCGGCAACAAAGAATCAGAGGAACCAGAAAAAGTAACAACTCACCATGGGCGGAGGATGGGCGCGCGAATACGGCTCCTTGCCAAACTGCCACTCTTCCGAGAGCTCGCAGTTCGCAAGGTAGTTCACCATGTAGGCCACCTCTTCGTGAGGCATCTCCTTGGTGCACATCCGGCTTGGATCCCGGTGGCCGCTCATCTGACAGATCATGTGAGGACGGCCTTGAAGCGGGAGCACTCGGCGCGCCACGAAGGCGGCCAGCAAGTCGGGCCCGGTCAGGCCCTCCGACTGCGTCATCACTCGGAGTCGGGCGACGGCGGCGGCTCCAGCAGGCGTCAGCGTCCTGGCCCGGTACGACCAGTTGGGCTGTCTCCCAGCCGGCGCGCCGGCTGCATAAGCCGGCAGGTTGACCCAGTCGCCCTCCGCGAAGACGCTCTTCACGTAGAAGTACGACCGCTGCCACATCTTCACCGACTTTATCAGCGCGATGGGGGGAAACGGGTTGTCGGCCCCCATCCTCCGCACCGCGATGAACGCGCCGCACTGAGCCGGCACGCTTGCGATGTGGGTGCCAAGCTTGGTGTAGAAGAACTCCCCCCATAGCTCGAGTGTGGGGAGGACGCCGAGGAAGCCTTCGCACAGAGTGACGAAGGCGGACAGTAGCACCACCGTGTTCGGGGTGAGGTGGTGCGGCTGGAGTCCATAGAACTCGAGGAAGGAGCGGAAGAAGCCGCTCGTCGGCAGACCGAGACCGCGCAGGCAGTGCGAGCGGAAGACGGCCCGTTCGCCCTCCTCCGGCACCGGCGAGATTTCTCTCTCCAGCGCGAGGCGAACCTTCACGAATTCCTCGCGAGGCAGCCGACGCGTCTTGCGGAGGAAGTCGATGTGGTCTTCATGAACCTCGGAGCCGTCCCACTCCCCGGAGTGCACCGCGGGGGGCGTGACAGTGGAAGAGGAGCTCATCGGGAATGGGTCACCGCGAAGCTCGACGTAGCTTGGGGGCGCGGCGGCGAGAGGAAGAAGGAAGAGGAGGCAAGAAATAGGAGGCAATGAGGAGGGGGGACGCGCGTGCCCTGCCGCTCCTCCTCCCCCGCCTACTTATAGGCCCTCAGGCTGCAAAGCCGAGGGGGCGAGCGTAGGATTAATTGCGTCGTTACCCCACGCCCCTCACGATCCTTACCGCGCGAGTTACTGCGCGCGGTAACTCTGCGGGAATCTCAACCGCCCGCCTCGGCCGCAGCGGATTCGCTCGAGAGCCAAAGAGGTTAGTGGCGGGCTCGGCCCGAAGACGTGTCCCATCGCGTGCGTAAGTGGGCAGACTGGCCCGGCCGCACGCCACCACATGACAGGCCCGGAACGGGCGGTGGCACGAAGGCTTCGCTGGTACGCCACTTGGCTCCCGCCGAGGCGTTCGAAAGATTGGTCAAGACGGGTTGGGGCAAGGCCGACTCCAACTAGTCAGCTTGGCAGAAGACGGACGAAGTTCCACCTCGGACGACGGGAGAAGGAAACTGCTGAGGCTCCTCAACCGATCACCCGCGGCGCCTCACCAGCTTCGGGGACTACTGTCGGAGTAATGAGCCACAGGTAGGCTAACCCGAGGCCCAGAACCTTTCAAGGCATCGGGGCTGACTGCGCCCCTCAAGACGAAGAGACGCCTTCTTGAAGCTGACTGAAGGAGTAGCCGGTTTCCCGTAGGCGGCCGAGTCCTGGATGCAAGGTCGAGTCAAGCCGACTCCCGCCGGGCGGCTTCCAGAGAAGTCGGCCTCAGGGAGTCGGCCTGCGACACCTGTAGAGCATGTGCCCTCGTCAGGGGGACGGGACGGGGAGTGGCTACAGTATAGCCCATCCCCTCCTCTAGATAAGGCAATTATGGCCATAGTGCACCGTACCGGCGAAGATCTCTGTCCGGCGCTGCACTGTTGCCATGGCTTCCCTGACGTCCCCCCGCATGGGCGGAGTCATGTTCCCACGACGGCCTGTCTGCACGGCCCAAGGACGATGGGCCCCGCCAGTCAGCGAGAGTCCAGAACACGGCAAAGAGCCCTACCAATCGGACCCGATGGAGGTCGGCCCCTAGGAGTCGGCCGGCCCCTTCATCGGGACCCACGCGCCATCAACCAGACAAGATAGGGAGTGGCTACAGTAATCGCCCGCCAGGCGGCGGGGCTGTAGCCATGACCTCCCGACCAAGCCTGCGTCATTAGAGACGCGGCTACAATGATCAGCCGCCGACAAGCCCGGGAGCGGCGGGTACGGCCTGTCGGCCCGTACCTCACCGGTCGGCGGGACCCACCAGTCGGCGGGCCCCGGCAGTCGGCGGAGAAGCCGGCGCAAGAGAGACTGACGGTCGGGCCCTACCCCGGCCGGATTACCAATGTACCCCTGGGGGGTAGGCCTATATAAACCCCCCAGGGCACCCATGCAAAGGGTTCCGGACCTGAGATAGTTAGACCAGATCATAGAGGAAGGGAAGAGCTAGCCTTGCCTTCTCCTACCTCTAGCATACAGCTCGAGGAGCACTTGTGTATTCAGTTGAGCCTTAGTGATCATGCGGAGACCCCGCAGAGCAGGAGTAGGGGTGTTATCTCCTAGGAGAGCCCGAACACAGGTAAAGTCCGTCGGCGTTCATGTCTACGCCTCATCCCGCTTCCGGGCACTGGCGACGTTCTACTCGCTCCCACCATGATAAGCCATCCTTTGGCATATGTCGTACCCAACTCCCGACACCAACACTTTCCAAGGAATTTATTATTTGAAAACATAAAGTAAATTCAGTTTTGCATTTCGGAACTGGGCATCCCTTAAACCTTTGCCTTACTCTCGTGCAATGACATGTAAATAAACACTCATCTTGAGAATAACACATCTAGCATGGAAAATATTAGCCACCCCTTACCGTTCCGCGAGCGAAACAAACACACAAAAGGGAAGTTTATTTTGAAAATTAGAGATGGCACATGCAGATTTGCTTAGAACGGAAAAAGAATACCGCATATGGGTAGATAGAGTGGACTCATGTGGCAAAACTTGTTTAAAGGATTTTGGATGCACAAGTAGAGATCATACTTGGTGCAAAATGAAGGCTAGCAGAAAGATTGAGAAGCGACCAACCAAGAAACAAATAATCTCATAAGCAAGCATTAAGCATAATTAACACCGAATAATGCACCAAAAGTAGGATATAATTTTCATTGCATGATTATTGACTTTCTTGCATGCATAGGGAATCACAAACCTTAACACCAATATTCTTACTAGAGCACAATTACTCATCAACATAACTCACATATCACATCATCATATCTCAAAACTATTACTAAGAATCAAGTTTATTTTGTCCAATGATGTTCATGACATTTTTTACTTTATCCTTCTTGGATATCTATCACTTTGGGACTAATTTTCATGTGTTGCTTTTCATAAGCTCAAACAAATATAAGTGAAGATCATGAGCATAACAAATTTTATTTCTCTCAAAATAATTTAAGTGAAGCAAGAGAGAATTTCTTCAAAATTTTACTAACTCTCAAATAAATCTAAGTGAAGAAAGAGAGCATTTCTTCAAAAATAACAATGCACACCGTGCTCAAAAAGATATAAGTGAAGCACTAGAGCAAGTCCTAGCTCATAAAAGAGTTAAGTGAAGCATAGAGAGCAATTCTAACAAGTCATGATATAATTTTAGCTCTCTCAAATAGGTGTGTCCAGCAAGGATTGATGACTTAAAACACAAAATAAAACAAGAAAGTACACATATCATACAAGATGCTCCAAGCAAAATACATATCATGTGACGAATAAAAATATAGCCTCGAGTAAAATACCGATAGTTGTTGGAAGAAAGCGGGGATGCCACTCGGGGGCATCCCCAAGCTTAGTTGGTTGCTCATTTTTGGATAATAGCTTGGGATGTTGGGGCATCCCCAAGATTAGGCTCTTGCATCCTTCCTTCATCCATCGTAAGATAACTCAAAACTTGAAAACTTCAATCACACAAAACTCAATAAAACCTTCGTGAGATCCGTTAGTGTAAAAAAAATAAATCACTACTATAAGTGCTGTATCAAACCAATTCATATTTTGTTTTTATATTATATCTACTGTATTCCAACTTTTCTATGAAAAAACTCATCAAAGAAAACCATAGAGCCATCAAAATAAGCACACAACACAAAGAAAACAGAATCTGTCAAAACAGAACAGTCTGTTGTAATCTGACTTTTGCGAATACTTCTAGAACTCCAAAAATTCTACCAAATTAGGACGACCAGCGTAATTTTTATATTAATATTATGAAAAAAGAATCAGGGAAAAATCCATTTTCTGTGATTTATGAAAATTATTTTTGTGAGCGCAAAGTTTCTGTCTTTTTCAGCAAGATTAAACAACTATCACCCAAGAAGATCCTAAAGGCTTTACTTGGCACAAACACTAATTAAAACACAAAAGACACAATCATACCAGTAGCATAATTGTGTTAACACTCAAGAATAGAAAGCAAAAAGCAAAAATAAAATTAATTCATTGGGTTGCCTCCCAACAAGCGCTATCCTTTTACGCCCCTAGCTAGGCATAAGATTTCAACGATGCTCACACGATAGATAATAATTGAAACACAAAGAGAGCATCATGAAACATGTGACAAACACATTTAAGTCTAACATACTTCCTATGCATAGGAATTTTATAAGCAAACAAATTATCAAGACAAGAAATATCAAGCATATGCAAGGAAAAAGAAAGAAACAATAGCAATCTCAACATAACGAGAGGTAAATTAGTAACATGAAAATTTCTACAACCATATTTTCCTCCCTCGTAATAATTACATGTAGGATCATAATCAAATTCAACTATATAGATGTCAAATAAAATTTCCCTTTTATGATCCACATGCATGCAAAGTTAACACTCTCCCAAAATAGTGGGATCATCAAATAAAGGCATGACCTCTCCAAGCCCACTTTTATCAAAAATTTCATAAGATTGATCATTCTCCAAAGTAGTGGGACCATTATTACCTAGAGTTTACACTCTTCCAAAACCACTTTCAATGTTGTCACAAACATATTCATCATGAGGCTTAAATAAATTTTCAAGATCATAAGAAGAACCACCCCAATCATGATCATTGCAACAAGTAGTGAACATATCAAAATTAACATCCCCAAGCTTGGGGTTTTGCATATTATTAGCACAATTGACATTAATAGAATTTATAGTACAATCATTGCAATCATGCTTTTCATTCAAGGATCTATCATGAATCACTTCATAAATTTCTTCATCACAATTTCCAGATTCACGAATCTCAAGCAAAATTTCTTAAAGATAATCTAGTGCACTCAATTCACTAGCAGTTGGTTCATCATAATTGGATCTTTTGAAAAGATAAGCAAGTGGATGAGGATCCATAACAATTTATTTTTAGCAAGCGAAGATGCAAGAAAATAGAGGGCTCATGGCAACACAAGCAAGCATGAGATCTGACGAGAAAAAGGCAAACGGAAAAAAGGGCGAATAAAACGGCAAATTTTTGTGAAGTGGGGGAGAGGAAACGAGAGGCAAATGGAAAATAATGTAAATTGTGAGGAGATGAGATTTGTGATTAGGAACCTGGTTATGTTTAAGATCCTCCCCGGCAACGGCGCCAGAAATTCCTTTTGATGGCTCTCTGACTATAGCGCCAGAAAAGCTCCTGTCTGCTAAGACTACGTCAGTATTTCCCCAAAGAGGAAGGGATGATACAGCACAACGACGGTAGGTATTTCCCTCAGTGAAGAAACCAAGGTTAGCGAACCGGTAGGAGAAACAAGCAACACAACGTAAACAACACCTGCACACAAATAACAACACCTCGCAACCCGACATGTTAAAGGGGTTGTCAATCCCTTTCGGGTAATGATGGCAGAAAATTGTAGTAGATTGAAATAATAGATCGCAAATAGAATAAAGTGCAGCAAAGTATTTTTGTATTTTTGGTTTAATAGATCTGAATAAAAATGCAAAGGAAAAGTAGATCGCAAGCAAATAAATGAGAAAGAAAACCCGGGGGCCATAGGTTTCACTAGTGGCTTCTCTCGAGAAAGATAGCAAACGGTGGGTAAACAAATTACTGTTGGGAAATTGATAGAACCTCAAATAATTATGACGATATCCAGGCAATGATCATTACATAGGCATCACGTCCAAGATTAGTAGACCGACTCCTGCCTGCATCTACTACTATTACTCCACACATCGATCGCTATCCAGCATGCATCTAGTGTATTAAATTCATGGAAAAACGGAGTAATGCAATAATAACGATGACATGATGTAGACAAGATCCGTTTATGTATTGCGTTAGATATAGATCCCATCTTTATATCCTTAGTAGCAACGATACATACGTGTCGGTTCCCTTTATGTCACTGGGATCAAGCACCGTAAGATCAAACTCACTACCAGGCACCTCTTCCCATTGCAAGATAAATAGATCAAGTTGGCCAAACAAAACCCAAATATCGGAGAAGAAATACGAGGCTATAAGAGATCATGCATATAAGAGATCAAAGAAACTCAAATAACTTTCATGGATATAAAAAGATATGACTGATCATAAACTCAAAGTTCATCCGATCCCAACAAACTCACGCAAAAGAGTTACATCATATGGATCTCCACGAGACCATTGTATTGAGAATTCAGCGAGAGAGAGAGAGAGAAAGCCATCTAGCTACCGACTGCGGACCCGAAGGTCTACAAAAAACTACTCACGCATCATCGGAGAGGCACCAATGGAGGTGGTGAACCCCATCTGAGATGGTGTCTAGATTGGACCTGGTGGTTCTGGACTCTGCGGCGGCTAGATGAATATTTCATCGACGCTTTTCGAGTTCTAGGATTTTTGGGGTATTTATAGAGCAAAGACGCGGTCTGGGGGCACCCGAGGTGGGCACAACCCACCAGGGCGCGCGTGGGCCTCCTGGCGCGCCATGGTGGATTGTCCCCTCCTCGGGACTCCCGAGGTGCAACCAGGGCCCAACTTCTTTCTTTTGGTCCATAAAAAATCATCGTGAAGTTTTGTTGCATTTGGACTCCGTCTGATATTGATTTCCTACGATGTAAAAAACATGGAAAAAACAGCAACTAACACTTGGCACTATGTCAATAGGTTAGTACCAAAAAATGATATAAAATGACTATAAAATGATTATAAAACATCCAAGATTGATAATAAAACAGCATGGAACAATAAAAAATTATAGATACGTTGGAGACATATCACCCTCCAAGCCAACGTCCAAGTAAGTGGGATTGTAAGTTTGTTTCTGAGTCGGCTTTCAGCTTGCTCTTTGCTCTGTTAGGAACCTTTAATGTGCATCTATCATGAGTCTGCACTTTGCATCCGCTCACCCACTGGGTGTTTCAACTTATGCTGCGTAGCTCTTTTCACTTAAGTCGGCCAGATCGCGTCGAGTGAACTCTTGAACTCTTTGTGAAATGTTTTTTTAGGTACTTCCACTCGGACTAGACAAGTCGTACCGAGTGGGAATTGAACCAGTGGGGGCACGCCAAGTGCACCCACTGGGTGTAGTCCCCGAGACCGCGGTCGACCGTGGGCAGTCGGCGGTGGTCTGAGATCAAATGGTTTGTTTCTTTACCCCTTCCGCTCATGCTGGGCAGACCATGTCGAGTGGGAAATCGAACCAGTGGGGGCACGCCAAGTGCACCCACTGGGTGTAGTCCCCGAGACTACTGTTGAATGTTTGATTCGGTGGTAGTCTTAGAACTCTTTTGCCATAATAACCTGATCTTTGCATATTATCACTCGGAAGTGACTGACCCTTGTCTCTGTTGACTGACCTGTCCCGTCGTTTACTGCAGAAATCGTGTGACCTTGGAGCCAAGTTTGCTTAATTGGAAAAGAAACAGATCCAACTCAACCTCGACCTGGATCTGGTTAAAGAGAATTTGTAGAAGGCTAAGGATGAAGCCGCTGCCATGGGAGGTAATAACTTGTCGACTATTTGCCTTGTCATCTTTTCTTTTCGTCTTTTGAACCGAGTGACTCCACTCAAACAGATGTGCATAGTGAAAATCGACAACTCCAAGCTCGTCTGAAGAATGTTATTTCTTTAGACAAAATGAAGCAGGCTCTGGAGCAAAAGGACCTCGACCTTGCAGCAGCACAGAAGACGGCCCGAGAGAAAGCTGAACTTGCTGATAAGAATTTGGCTCAGTCGGCAAGTTGGAAGAAGAAAACGCCAAGTTGAAGGCTGCCGTTAATGAAGTAAACAAGGAAGTCATGTAGCTGAAGAAGGACAAGGTGGCCTTGAATGACAGAGTCAAAGTTCTCACTCGGAAGAGAGCCAAACTGGAAACTTATCTGGGAGGCCTTGCCAAGAAAATGGTCCTTATGCTTGAAGGTATTTTCCCTTGTCTGACTGACTTGCAAAAAAAAATTTCACCATGCAACTGCCGATTCATTGTTTTTCTGTGCGTGCAGAATTCTGTCAAAACTTCGAGGAAGAGACTCGGCGGATTGAGACGGGTCTGGACCCCATCAACTCCCTTGTCAAGGATGAAGCTGCAATTAACGTGTTGCGACTGGAATCCCGCCTTGCCAGTGTTTTGGACTATCTTGCTCGACTGAAAGTGCCAGTGTCACGGATCGACCGGAGCTCTGGCCAGGCGTGACGTTCTAGAATGACCTGGAGTCTCTGATGACTCGACTCAATGAAATCCCTGGCCGAGTGCAGGCATGGAAGAAGTCATCTGATCGCTGCGGTGCTGACGTGGCTCTGTCTCTGGTCCGTGTCCATTGTAAGGAGGTCAAAGAGGAGAAGCTGGATGCGCTCAAAGTTTCCAACACCAAGAAGCTTCAATTCCAATCCTTCATGGAGACCTTCATCGACGCTGCGACTCGTATTGCAGACGGCATCGACCTCGACAGTTTCGTCGAGCCAGCAAGCCCTACTCCTGCCGAGTGAAAACTTAATTCTATTTGCCTCGGAATGCCAAGTTATCCTGTAATCATTAAAACTCTTTCGGTCCTGATGCCCGAGTACTTCTGCCGATGGCTTTTGAACCTTCGTGGATTTATCCGAGCTTGGTTGTTTTATTTGTGTTGTCTTCTGATTTCTTGACTTAGGCGAATCTAGGCCCGTGGTTGAGTCTCCGAGTGGGAGGATTGTTCCCCACTCAGAATAGTCGTTGTACTTGTGGCGTAGCTCGGAGTGCAACCATACGTTGTACTTGTGGCACAGCTCGGAGTGCAACCATACGTTGTACTTGTGGTGCAGCTCAAAGTATGCGGCCAAGTCTCTGAGTGAAAGGATTGCTCTTCATTCGGAGTGTGTTTTGTAACTTAGGCGAGTGCGGGATCGCAGCTAAGCTCCCGAGTGAGAGGGTTGCTCTTCACTCGGAGTATTCTTTGCAACTTAGGCGAGTACGGGATCGCAGCTAAGCCCCCGAGTGAGAGGATTGCTCTTCACTCGGAGTATATTTTGTAACTTAGGCGAGTACGGGATCGCAACTAAGCCCCCGAGTGAGAGGATTGCTCTTCACTCGGAGTATATTTTGTAACTTAGGTGAGTACGGGATCGCAACTAAGCCCCCGAGTGAGAGGATTGCTCTTCACTCGGAGTATATTTTGTAACTTAGGCGAGTACGGATCACAGCTAAGCCCCCGACTGAGAGGATTGCTCTTCCCCTGGAGTGTGTTTTGTAACTTAGGCGAGTACAGGATCGCAGCTAAGCCCCTGAGTGAGAGGATTGCTCTTCACTCGGAGTGTGTTTTGTAACTTAGGCGAGTACGAGATTGCAGCTAAGCCCCCGAGTGAGAGGATTGCTATTCACTCGGAGTATATTTTGTAACTTAGGCGAGTACGGGATCTCAGCTAAGCCCCCGAGTGAGAGGATTGCTCTTCACTCGGAGTATATTTTGTAACTTAGGCGAGTACGGGATCGCAGCTAAGCCCCCGAGTGAGAGGATTGCTCTTCACTCGGAGTATATTTTGTAACTTAGGTGAGTATGGGATCGCAGCTAAGCTCCCGAGTGAGAGGATTGCTCTTCAGTCATAGTATATTTTGTAACTTAGGAGAGTACGGAATCGCAGCTAAGCCCCCGAGTGAGAGGATTGCTCTTCACTCGGATTGTGTTTTGTAACTTAGGCAAGTACGGGATCGCAAAAAAGCCCCCGAGTGAGAGGGTTGCTCTTCACTCAGGGTGTGTTTTGAAACTTAGGCGAATCGGGTTCGCGGCTAATCCCTCGAGTGAGAGCGTTGCTCTTCACTCGGAGAGTTTTTGAAACTTAGGCGAGTACGGGATCACAGCTAAGCCCCCGAGTGAGAGGGTTGCTCTTCACTCAGAGTGTGTTTTCAAAATTAGGCAAATCGGGTCCGCGGCTAAGCCCCCGAGTGAGAGGGTTGCTCTTCACTCGGAGAGTTTTTGAAACTTAGGCGAATCGGGTTCGCGGCTAAGCCACCCACTGGGGATTTTGAACACACATGCTTATGTGGAAACAATCATTGAGATACTGCAAAAACCATGTCTTTGATAGGCGAACTGAAGGATCCTTATTACAATTCATTGACTCGAGTGTTTAGGTATAAAAACGGCGGAGCAGATCCGCATTCCACGAGTGGCTCGTCTTCTTTCTTGGTTACGTTGTAGAGGCGATACGCTGATACGTCTCCGTCGTATCTATAATTTTTTATTGTTCCATGCCAATATTATTCAACTTTCATATACTTTTGGCAACTTTTTATACTATTTTTTGGGACTAACATATTGATCCGATTGCTCGATGCAGTTCTGTTTGTTGCATGTTTTATGTTTCGCAGAAACCCAATATCAAACGGAGTCCAAACGGGATAAAAACGGACGGAGAATTATTTTGGAATATTTGTGATTTTGGGGAGGAAGAATCAACGCGAAATGATGCCCGAGGTGGCCACGAGAGTGGCCCACGCCACCCCTCCAGGGGGCGCGCCCCCTTATCTCGTGCGCCACCCATAAGGCGGTTGATGCCCTTCTTTGGCCGCAAGAAAGCTAATTTTTGGAAAACGATCTAGGCGAAGGTTTCAGTCCAATCGGAGTTACGGATCTCCATATATACAAGCGGTGAAAGCAGAGCCGGGTGATGTAACGCAGAAAAGCAGAGATAGATCCAATCTCGGAGGGCTCTCGCCCTCCCACTCCATGGGAGCCAAGGACCAGAGGGGAAACCCTTCTCCCATCTAGGGAGGAGGTCAAGGAAGAAGAAGAAGAAGGGGGGCTCTCTCACCCTTGCTTCCGGTGGCGCCGGAGCGCTGCCGGGGGCCATCATCATCACCGTGATCTTCACCAACACCACCTTCATCTTCACCAACATCTCCATCACCTTCCCCCTTCTATATTCAGCGGTCCACTCTCCCACAACCCGTTGTACCCTCTACTTGAACATGGTGCTTTATGCTTCATATTGTTATCCAATGATGTGTCGCCATCCTATGATGTCTGAGTAGATTTCCGTTGTCCTATCGGTGATTGATGAATTGCTATGATTGGTTTGAGTTGCATGTTTTATTATTGGTGTTGTCCTATTGTGCCCTCCGTGTCGGCCAAAGCGTGAGGGATTCCGCTGTAGGGTTTGCAATATGTTTATGATTTGCTTATGGTGGGTTGCGTGAGTGACTAAAACACAAACCCGAGTAAGTAGGTTGTTTGCATATGGGATAAAAGGGGACTTGATGCTTTAATGCTATGGTTGGGTTTTACCTTAATGAATCTTTAGTAGTTGCAGATGCTTGCTAGAGTTCCAATCATAAGTGCATAGAATTCCAAGGGATGATATGTTAGCTTATGCCTCTCCCTCAAATAGAATTGCAATAGTGATTATCGGTGTAGTAACATAGTCAGTTGCTTAGGGACAATTCCACAATTCCTACCACCACTTTTCCACACTCGCTATATTTACTTTATTGCTTCTTTGTCTAAACAGCCCCTAGTTTATGTTTACGCGTTCTTTACTTTCTTGCAAACCTATCCTATCACTCCTACAAAGTACTTCTAGTTTTATTCTTGTTCTAGGTAAAGTGTACGTCAAGTGTGCGTAGAGTTGTATCGGTGGTCGATAGAACTTTAGGGAATATTTGTTCTACCTTTAGCTCCTCGTTGGGTTCGACACTCTTACTTATCGAAAACTGTTGCGATCCCCTATACTTGTGGGTTATCAAGACCTTTTTCTGGCGCTGTTGCCAGGGAGTCATAGCGTGGGGTGAATATTCTCGTGTGTGCTTGTTTGCTTTATCACTAAGTAATTTTTATTTGCTGTTCTTAGTAGTTCTCTATCTTTTTTTATGGATACGGAACACAAAATACCAAAAAAATTAGAGGTACTTGCTACTCATGTAGATGGGGTAACTCCTAAAACCCCCGATTCTCATTATGTGAGAGATATTATGTACTACTTTGATAATCCTGAGAAACCCCCACTCAACTTTATAATGGGAGACACGTTGGATCAACGTGAATACTTTAGGGATTATCGCTCGACACAAAAAGGGAAACTATTATGGGATCAATTTATTATGTTGTGTTGGTATGCCTGGAATCTATGCTTGAGATAGGATATTACTTGTTGCTCTAGGATGGAGGCTCCACACCTCCCCTTTTCATGCAAATTTAACGATAATGAAACCTTAGCTTCTTATGCTAATGGTATATATGATTACTATGATGTGGAACAAATAGAAGAATTTGTTGCTTTTAAGGCTGCCTATGATATTGAAGCTTTGTTTGAAAAGTATGAAGCTTTTGATGATGATGGTTATAGGCCGGAAAATCTTGCTATACTTGGATATTGCTATGAAAATTATGAATACAATTACTATATTAATACTTTTATGAAGAAAGTCAACGCTGTCCAAGAGGAGACTAATATTTTGCAGGAAGCCATGGAAGAAGAAATTGATGAAACAGTGAGCTCATTGGATGAAAAAGACGATGAGGAGAGCGAAGAACAAAAGGAGGAAGAGCGGATTAGCTACCCGTGCCCACCTTCTAATGAGAGTAACTCTCCAACTCATACATTATTTAATTCCCCTTCGTGCTTACCGAAGGATGATTGCTATGATCCCTTGAATTTGTTTGAAATATCCCTTTTTGATGATGCTTGCTATGCTTGTGGCCAAGATGCCAATATGAATTATGCTTATGGAGATGAACCTGCTATTGTTCCTTATGTTAAACATGAAATTGTTGCTATTGCACCCACTCATGATAGTCCTATTATCTTTTTGAATTCTCCCGACTACACTATATCGGAGAATTTTGCGCTTATTAAGGATTATATTGTTGGGTTTCATTTTACCGTTGCACATGATAATTTTGATGAATGTAATATGCATGTGCTTGCTGCTCCTACTTGCAATTATTATGAGAGAGGAACTATATCTCCACCTCTCTATGTTTCCAATACGATAGAATTGCAAGAAACTGTTTATACTATGCATTGGCCTTTGCTTGGTGTGCATGAATTGTTCTTTTATGACATGTCGATGCATAGGAAGAGAGTTAGACTTTGTTGTTGCATGATATATGTTACTTTGTGCTCACTACTAAATTATAAATCATTGTTAATTGTAGTGGAATTGTCACGGCAGATGTCCTCTTGCAAGGACTTAGTCGTGGAGCCATCACAGCTAGGAAGCTTAAAGGGGTTAATTGGGACAAAGGACACGAGAGGTTTATACTAGTTCGGCCCCTTACGGTGAAGGTAAGGCCTACGTCTAGTTGGGTTGGTATTGCTTGATGTTTCGATGACCAGGGAGCGAGATACGCTATGCCCAGCTCTCGATGAGTTGTTTTCTTGCCTTAAGCCACCAGCGGGTCGTCCCCTTATATACACGGGTTGACGCCCTGCGGCCTACAGAGTCCTGGCCGGCTCATAAACAGTGTCCGGCTTGGTGACTAGTTAATTCTACCTTATGATACAAGTCATGCCATCATGGCGGTTTACCACTACGGGCCTTAAGTCGCCTGTGGGCTTTAGACCCTTTATTGAACCGCCATCTTCACGCTTGGTCTTGGGCTTCTTCTGATGAATCCCTCTTTGCGTAACCCGGCCCCTCATGGGCGGCTTAAACAAATAGTTATATCCCCAACATTAGGCCCCAGATTGATTTGAACCTGTTCATGTCAATCTTAAAATACCTTAAAAATAAACCTTCAGTCTTCTGTCTGTTCAAAGGTTTTAACCCGTCGTGACGTCATCCTCTGGATCCGGGTTAACCCGCCGTGACGTCATCCTCAATTAAATTCATATTTTATTCCGTCATATCCTCCAACGGATCTTTTGCCTTTACTGACCATACCGAAAACCGAGGCGTCGGGGCCACTGGATAATGATGTCGGCCTCCTCGTTTCTCGCGCCGTCTCAGTCGGCTTTCCCTTATAAATGAGTGCGACCTAGGTCTTTCCCATTCTCCTTCTTCGGTTGTCTTCCTCCTCGCACTGTTTCTCTGCCGCTCGGGCTCTGCCGCCACCGCCGCCGCAGATATCCTCGTCTTGTCCAACTCAGGCCGCTGCATCAACCTGACTTGACCAGAGAAGCGCGACGGACCCCTGCAACAGCTCTGCATCGTAAGTCCTTTTCTTTCCCTGCTTTTAGATCTGCATTACGGCCTCCCGAGTTCGTCGGTGTTCATCGCCGCCCGTTGCAAACCCTTGATAATTTTCCCATCCAGTGCTCCTTTTTGATCTTTAGACAGTTAAAACTACTGCGGTGGTTGTTCCGCACCCATCTTGAATAGAAACAGATCTCCTTTTCCTTGTTTAAAGGCCTCCTTCGAGTAGATGAACTTCTCTGCCCTGGTTTTTAGGTCTAGAAATTTTTCTTTTCAGAGCAACCGTTTGATCCAAAATAATTTTTGTAAACTGTGAAACCTATTTGTTCCACACTTAGCCAAAAACTGCTTCTGTTGAATCTGTTTAACCATGGTAGCCCATACGGCCGGTTTAAGACAACACCAGTTGTCAGTCTTGCCTGTTCTGGCGACGTAAGAAAATTTAAGTGCCTTTGATACCTGTAACAGTTTAAATATTACTGCATAGTTACCATATGTCATTAGGCCCCTTCTTAAGCCGCCATTTTGAATAAACTTAAAATGCTTTCCTCCGGGTTAAATTTGAACCGAAACTTCTTATTTTGTCATAGGTTTCAATTTATACAATGGCACCCAAGGCTCCCAAAGCTCCTGTGACCTGCAACTGGGTCAAATCCACTGTTACAGAAAGCACTTTGTCTGAATTTGTGAAATCCGGCCATCTGCCCAAGAGAGAGGTCATGTCTTATTGTTCTCCTAACCCGTCAGAGGAGAAGCCTCAACCCAAGGAAGGGGAGGTGATCGTGTTTACTGATCATATGAACCGGGGCTTCGCTCTACCCGGTTCAAAATTCTTCAGGGATGTTTTACATTTCTTCGACCTCAGACCTCAAGACATGGGGCCCAATTCCGTGTCAAATATTTGCAACTTCCAAGTCTTCTGCGAGGTGTACCTTAGGGAAGAACCCAGCTTACTTTTATTTAGAGAATTGTTTTACTTAAACCGGCAGAATGAACAGCATAACGGGCCCGATCGGAACTTGGTGGTATCTCGATTCAACGACGGAGAGACTGCCTTTTTCCTTATGCTGAACTGCCGAGTCATCCAAAGGATTGGAATCAGACGTGGTTCTACTGCCAAGATACTTCTTCGGCTGATGAAAATCCTCTGCCCGGCTTCCGCGCCTTGCGCCTTGATTCCAACCACCCGCTGCCGGATAAACTGACTGCCGTTGAACGTCTGCCACTCGCTCCCACCATTAGTAAAATCAAAGCTCTTTTGGGAAATGGCTTAGATGGTGTTGACCTGGTCCGAGTCTGGGTCGCTTGGCGAGTGATTCCGTTAAGCCACCGCCCCGGCTTAATGTGCACTTACTCAGGCGAGAAGAATGACCCACTGCGTCATAGTCCCGACGACTTACCAGATGATGTAGTGGATGCTACGACCCAGATGTTGCTGAAAGAGGGCACGGTGACCAGCAATGCCTTTGGCTTACTTCCTTTCTGCAAGAAGAACCCGGCCCCTGCAGTGAGTCATCAACCTCATTAAGTACTCCTTACTGTGTTATACCTTACTTTTATTCATAACCTCTTATCATTCTTCACAGGCCGATGATAACTTCTGGAAGGCTAAATATAACCATGAGGCGGCCAAACAGGCCAGAGCGGCAAAAAGAGCTGAAAGGAAAGCCGCCAAGATTGGAACTTCGAAGAAGAGGAAGCCAAGCGCTTCAGATATGTTTAAGCTTGATGACACTGATGATGATGAAGAAGAGGTAACTGTTAACTCCCTTGACTCTTTGTCATCACCTTGCTGACCTTAAATCTTTTCAGGAGGATACGGGGAACAGCCAAGTTGTCGAGGAAGAGGTAACTATAATCTCCTCCGACTCCGAGCCCCTGCCGCGTCAGAAAATTAGAAGAGTAACCCGGAATGTAAGATTTTCACATCCTTTGGCTTACCAAGATCCTCAATTTCGTTTGAAGCAACAGCAATTTGAAAGCCGGAGGCAGACCCGGACCAGCAAGGATATAGAGCTCTCCTCCGGCTTACCTGACGTAACCAGGAAGCGTCGGGCTGAGGTTATCTCCGATTTACATTCTCTTTACCCTTTGGCGGGTTTAATTCGTCAACCTCTCAATCCATCTGACTCCAATTTATCAGGATACCTCTCCTTCCTCCGGCGAGTCTATGCAATCTAACATGCCGGCTTTCAAGACTGCCCCTAGGTAATATAATTTTGTTTTCCTTATGCTTTACCTTACTCATATTTTGTACTCACCCTTACGCTTTGTCCACAGCGTGCGGTGAAGCCAAGAAGAGGGCAAAAAGAGTAAACCGTCCCAAGACCGGTCGTGGATGAACGGAGCTTGGCACGGCCGCTCTGACAGTTCTACCCATCACCACCGCTGAACCAGCCTCGGACATTCCGGTACCAGCCTCGATCCTCCCTTGAAGATACTCTCAACAGCTCGATAACCCGGAGCTCCTAGCCGGCCAAGACAATTGATCCGGAAGTTGAGATTCGAAGACTCAATTTGTTGAGCCGGGCAACCCACTATCTGGCCAAGTGTTACGCCAAGGAGGAGCTTCGGCGCCGAAGGCCAAGCTGGATATTGCTGACTATACTCATTTAAGTATTGGAGATATAGTCTCTGGCTATATCAACCAAGTACATAGCAGTCGTGACCTGGAAGTTAATATGGTGAAGCAAATACAACAAAAATCTGAGGTACAACTTATGTTACTTTTCTTAACCATACTTACTGTATCAGCCCCCAAGTCTATTGCTTATGAATAAATATGTTGTAGACTTAGAAACCTTCTTAGCCCTGCTATGTCCGGTTTATAAAGAAGATATTTAACCCGGTTGTAACATGATACCTTGAATTTGCAATACACATTAGTCCCCAAGTGTCAAGTATCTTTGCTTGCAAAGTGCTTGGGACTTAATTTCCATGAACCGGCATTGTATGTTAAATTTCTTCAGCATACATTAGCCCCCAAGTGTCAAGTACCTTTGCTTGCAAAGTTCTTGGGACTTAATGATGTCTTACCATGATTCTGACTATAAACCGGCATCAATGCAGGCCACCACAAGTCAATTTGAGTCGGAGATTGCTGATCGAAGAGCACTGGCAGCTCAAGAACTTGAACTTCAAAAGGCCAACTCAAATTTGAATTCAGCGTCTCTGAACAAGAGAAGTTGAAGAAGAACTTTGATGCGGAGAAGAAAATCTGGGCTGATGAGAAGGCCTCACTAGTGACCCGGGCCGAGACAGCAGAAACGTCACTTGCAGAAGCAACAGCCGAGCTGTCTAGTTTAAAGCGCCAGATATCTCAAATGGTCTCAGCAATCTTCGGTAAATTACTGTATATAACCTTGAATATTGCAATCCTTCCTTTGATGACTATTTTAATTGTCATCTTCGGCTCACCTTATGTTTATGAAAGCAGGCCCCAGGAGCACAAACCTTAAGCAGAACATGTTGATCAAGCTGAAGGCAGCTTACACTCTGGTGGAGCAATTGTACACCGGGTCACAACGTGCTTTGGCCATTGTGGCTTTATCAAATGACGTTTCCCATCTTCTGCAAGATGTGCTAAAGCGGCTTGCCGTGCTACCCCAGCGGATCCAAGAGCTAAGACAGGCATCTGCCAGAACCGGGCTATAGCTGCCTTGAGCAGACCAAAGCGTTGCTTCGAATTAGACACAGCGAGCGTTGCTCTTGGATATCCCAGCTTGAAGGAAGACGGCTCTTCATTCGACGAGACAGACTTTACTGCTTGTGTGAAAGTCGTACGTCCTGTTGCTACTATCATTGGGAACGATATTGACCTTACCAAGTATCAGCCGGGCTATGACAGCGAGAACCGGAGAATTCCAACACCTCACTATGATGACGTCAGCCTGATCCCTCCAACTCGTAAGCACACATTTTCCCTTGAAGTTGACCCAGCCGGTTTAATAGATGATGAAGCTGAGTTTGAAGCCTTAAGCGGCATTGACTGGGCCTCGTCAACCTTCCAGGACAGGGCAGCAGACGGAGAGGCAGAGAAGGATAACCCGGAAGCTTCAAGCCCACCAAAGGAGTGAACCGCCAGACGTCTATGACTTTGCAAAAACAATGCTTCATTATTCAGACTCGGGGAGTCTTGTAATAGGGTAGAAAAACCTCTCAATTTTTGCCATGCCTTCGCGCACGTTTGTGGCGCTTAATACTTTCGTAAGCCGCCATCGCTATATATTTCCAGCTTTTGTTGATCTTTCCTTGATGTTAAAAACTCGCTTGCCTTATCCTACATATAAAACAAATAGAATTCCCTTGGCGATTTATCGCATCCAGAGTCACATAAAGTATTGATAACCCGGAGTGCGAACCAAAACATCATATAAAGGCCGGTTTATGATTACAATCACAATAGCATACCTGCGATCTTTTTTTGGTATTCTCACCGGCTTATGTGACCCAAATCATGAGAGTGAGTTTAACTCCTGAAAGTTGACACATATAACGTTCACCTGGCCCTTAATAATATTTACACTTACAAAGTATAATGAATAGTAAACTTAATTTCAAAGGCCTCTGATTCGAATATGATCAGTGAACCATTCCAAAGTAGTTAAGCTAAGATTCGGATATGATCATATAGCCCCCAGTGGCTTTGGCGATGCCGATCAAGTGGGTATCGACAGATATGTTCTCTTTGGTTCGAATACGACCTACGTTTGAACAGGAAGCCCCCAAGTGACCATAAGAGTTGTTTAATGACGCTGATTTGAATACGATCCATGTCAGACCCAAAGAGGTTAAGCTATGATTCAAATATGATCAAGAAGCCCCCAAATGGGTTTGGCAGTATGCCGATCAAGTGGGTATCGACAACTATGTTCTGTTTGGTTCGAATACGACCTATGTTTGAACAGGAAGCCCCCAAGTGATCATGGCTAGATTCAGATATGATCATAAGCCGGACCAAAGGGAAAGCCAGATTCAGATATGATCCGCTCCCTGTTGGTTGTTTCCACCACCTGATAAAGAAGACATATAAACCTTTGAGGGTGAAAAGGACAGAGGTCCTGCTTTATTACTTTATATAATATATACAAAATATATATATATATATATATATATATATATATATATATATATATATATCTTGAGAGTCGGTGGCTCAAGTATAGTAAGGCCGAAGATGAGCGATGTTCCACGGCCAGCGGGTCTCTTCCTCCGACTTACGTGAGTCTTTGTGCTCTCGAAAATTGATGAGGTAGTATGACCCGTTGTTCAGATTCTTGCTGACCACAAAGGGTCCTTCCCAAGGAGGGGATAGTTTGTGCATATCAGACTGATCTTGGATGAGCCGGAGCACTAAGTCGCCTTCCTGAAAGGCTCTGCTTCTAACCCGACGGCTGTGATAGCGGCGCAGGTCTTGCTGGTAAATCACCGAGCGGGCTATTGCCAAGTCTCGCTCCTCATCCAACAAGTCAAGTGCATCCTGACGAGCTTTTTCGTTATCAGCCTCAACGTAAGCCGCCACGCGGGGTGAGTCGTGCCGGATGTCACTTGGCAGGACTGCCTCTGCTCCGTACACCATGAAGAAAGGTATATAACCTGTAGATCTGTTAGGCGTAGTGTTGATGCTCCACAGTACAGAGGGTAGCTCCTCCACCCAACAACCCGGAGTTCGCTGTAAGGGGACTAAGAGCCTGGGTTTAATACCCTTCAGGATCTCCTGATTAGCTCTCTCTGCTTGACCATTGGATTGAGGATGAGCAACAGCCGAAACATCAAGCCGGATATGTTCTCGTTGACAGAACTCTTCCATGGCACCTTTGGAGAGATTAGTGCCATTATCAGTTATGATGTTGTGTGGAAAACCAAAACGAAAGATCACCTTTTTCATGAACTGAACCGTCGTGGCTGCATCACACTTCTTGGAGCGGCTGCCTCAACCCACTTTGTAAACTTATCCACTGCCACCAGGAGGTGTGTCTTTTTATCCTTAGACCTCTTGAAAGGTCCAACCATGTCAAGCCCCCAGACTGCAAATGGCCAAGTAATTGGAATCATCCTCAACTCTTGAGCCGGCACATGAGCTCGTCGTGAGAATTTTTGACATCCGTCACATTTGCTAACCAGATCCTCCGTGTCAGCATGAGCCGTCAGCCAATAAAAACCATGACGAAAAGCTTTGGCAACAAGAGATTTTGAGCCGGCATGATGACCACAGTCTCCTTCATGGATCTCACGAAGTATCTCCTGACCCTCCGCAGGCTACACACAACATTGAAACGCCCTAGTAACACTGCGGTGATGTAACTCGCCATGAACAATCGTCATAGATTTGGATCGCCTGATGATTTGTCTCGCCAAAATCTCATCCTCAGGCAACTCTCCCAGGGTCATATAGGCCAAATACGGCACTGTCCAATCCGGGATGACGTGCAGGGCTGCCACCAGCTGCGCCTCTGGGTCTGGCACTGCTAGTTCTTCCTCTGTAGGTATCTTGACAGAAGGATTATGCAAAACATCGAGAAAGATGTTAGGCGGCACCGGCTTACGCTAAGATCCCAGCCGGCTTAAAGCATCAGCCGCCTCATTCTTCCTTCAATCAATGTGCTCCACTTGATAACCTTTGAAGTGCCCAGCCATAGCATCAACTTCACGACGGTAAGCCGCCATTAAGGGATCCTTAGAATCCCACTTGCCTGATACTTGTTGAGCTACAAGATCTGAGTCACCCAAACACCTTACCTGGCTCAAATTCATCTCTTTGGCCATCCGGAGACCATGGAGTAAGGCCTCATACTCAGCTGCATTGTTAGTACAAGGAAACATAAGCCGGAGCACATAACAAAAATTTTCACCTCGAGGGGAAGTTAAAACGACTCCAGCCCCCGAGCCTTCCAACTGCCTGGACCCATCAAAGTGAATAGTCCAATATGTGTTATCTGGCTCCTCCTCAGGTGCCTGCAACTCTGTCCAATCATTAATAAAGTCCACCAAGGCTAACTGACCCGGATTATCAACCCGGAGGGGGTGATCTTCCCTGCTCCATACAATGGGTTGTTCTGACCACCTTAAATAACGGGGAACCGCCGGCTCAACAGAATTCACGGCCCTCTTATGAAACTTCTGGTCACGTTTGCACAAATTAGTGGTGAACACATGATCTGCCCACCATTCATTTGCTTGGTGGCTTTGATAACTGATTGCTCTTTGGTGCTGTCCCCTTAGCGGATCTTTGTTGATTATAGCCGCCTTGATTTCCTTGAAAGCGGAACTTGAACCGCCGCCGGGCCATGAAAGCCGTCGGCTCTGAGCGCCGCCCGACCCATGATTGCCATCAAACATGTTGGAATTTTGAAAGCCTTCATGATCGCATGATCTTTCCATAAGTGAGTGGCGGTCGTTCACGGGTGCCGTGTCTCGGGCAAGGCTCATTGAGTAACTGCTCAAGAGATGGGCCTGACCCGCTAGACCGAGGGGGCGGCTTGCCCTTACGTCTTTGATTATTACCCTGTGCATTGGCGTTGGCTACAAACTCCGGGTTACCCTCAGCCTTACGCTTATTGCCTCCTTGATTCGTTGGGTTATGCTGCTGACCCTTTCCATTGCCGTTCTTCTTTCCCTTCCCTGTCTTTTCCTCATCAGACGCGGGATCCTTGGTACTATCAGAATTAGCATATTTGACTAAAGCTGCCGTCAGCGTACCCATATCATTGCAATCACGCTTAAGGCGCCCCAGTTTCTGTCTCAGCGGCTCAAAGCGGCAGTTCTTCTCCAACATGAGGACTGCAGAACCGGCATCCATCTTGTCAGACGAATGTATTATCTCCTTGACCCGGCATACCCAATGAGTCATGGATTCACCTTCCTCCTGCTTACAATTTGTCAGGTCCACAATCGACATAGATTGCTTTCAAGTGTCTTTGAAGTTCTGGATGAATCGGGCTTTCAATTCTGCCCATGAGCTAACGGAATTGGGTGGCAAGCCCTTTAACCAAGATCGGGACATTCCATCTAACATCATGGTGAAGTACTTAGCCATTGTTGCATCACTGACCTCCAACAGCTCCATGGCCATCTCATAACTCTCGATCCACGCCCCGGGCTGCAAGTCGGTCGTGTAATTCGGCACCTTCCGAGGTCCCTTGAAGTCCTTGGGTAAACGTACATTGCGTAAAGCCGGCACTAAGCAAGGAACACCACCGGTTCTGGTAGCCATTCCCGCCTCAACGGAAGTCGGGGGATAATCTGGAAGGTCCTGATGAGCCGTTTGTTGAGCCGCTAGCTGAGCCGCCCGCTCGTCCTCCTGACGTATCCGGTCCTGCACCGGATTATATCCACCGGGCGGGTTACGGCGTTGGGCGTTGCTTGACAAAGCTTCTAACTCCATGTGCCTGCTGTAACTCGGACTCCGGTTTTGATGAGCCGGAGCTAACCAAGGCGGAGGAGTTGAATGAATCCTGTCCTGGCTGTAGGAATAAGTCTCTTGCTGAGCCAAGGCTGTCTAGACGAGGTCTCTGATCCTTCGGGTCTCTACTGCTGTCGGATCATCACCATCCACTGGGAGAGCCGCTAAACACGCCGATGCTGCGATTAAGTTCTCCATGGGGTTGTAAAAATGACCTGGTGGTATTGGTACATAGCGGGGCAGGGCCATACTCCCATGAGGAGGTGCCATCTCTCGAGGCTGAGCCGGTCCTCCCGCTCCGGCTGTCATCAACTGATTTGCTTCGGGCGGGTTGCTAGGACCGGCACCGGGTGTTGCGAAAAGGTTCCGAGGGTCGTAAACCAGAGGCAAACGGGATTGAGTTTTCTGGTGCCTTCTTCTCATCACCTCATTAGATGCGTTCAGGCTCATATTAAGCTGGAAAGCCTCTGACTGGAGTTGTTGTGCCCGTTCATCCAAAGCCGCCTGTTCTGTAGCTAACCTGGTGTCCTCAGCTGCCAAGGCCTCCTTGGCCCGAGCTATCTCCTCACGCACCTTTGCCACCTCCGTGTTATGCTCATCTTGATTTGCAGGAATAACCGTGGCGGTTAACAGAGCCGTCAGCTTATCCATGAGATCCATCAGCACCTGAGCCGGCGGGCGCACAGGGCCTCCTGCCCCGGCCGCTCCTGACCCGGACGTTATTGTTGTTGCAGCCGTTGAGTTTTGACCGGGTTGAGTACCAGCCATGAAGACTCCTGCCTAGCTTGGCGGCTCATAGAAGTCCGGAATATTAGAGCCGTCAGAACAGCCCCCGAGCATGCCCTCTTGGACTTGATACAGCAAATCTGTTGAACCGGCGAACGAATCACCGTCAGAGAGGACGGTTGTCTCACCACCATCTTCAGATCCTTTATAAAGTTCCTCTCCGTGGATGCAGCCCACGAAGGCACTCTTCATACCGGGTTGAACTCGGGCGGGTCTCGCGCGCTGAGCCGTCTCGACGAGGTCGATGCAGTTGTCCGGCTCAGGGCCCGGCTCGCCAATCTGGACGATGAAGACGTGAATTCCGCCGAAGGGGACCCGGTACCCGTACTCAATTGAGTCGGCGTCGGGGCCCCAGCCTTCGTTGTCGATGTAGTTCTTGCCGCGACGACTCTTGGTCATCCGGCCCACTGCTATCTCTTGAGCCCTTCGAAACTGCCCTTCAAGAACTCAAATCCACCGTGCGCTGGCCCCATGGTGGGTGCCAACTGTCGTGGAATTGTCAGGGCAGATGTCCTCTTGCAAGGACTTAGTCGTGGAGCCATCGCAGCTAGGAAGCTTAAAGGGGTTAATCAGGACAAAGGACACGAGAGGTTTATACTAGTTCGGCCCCTTACGGTGAAGGTAAGGCCTGCGTCTAGTTGGGTTGGTATTGCTTGATGTTTCGATGACCAGGGAGCGAGATACACTATGCCCGGCTCTCGATGAGTTGTTTTCTTGCCTTAAGCCGCCAGCGGGTTGTCCCCTTATATACACGGGTTGACGCCATGCGGCCTACAGAGTCCCGGCCGGCTCATAAACAGTGTCCGGCTCGGTGACTAGTTAATTCTACCTTACGATACAAGTCATGCCATCATGGCGGTTTACCACTACGGGCCTTAAGTCGCCTGTGGGCTTTAGACCCTTTATTGAACCGCCATCTTCACGCTTGGTCTTGGGCTTCTTCTGATGAATCCCTCTTTGCGTAACCCGGCCCCTCATGGGCGGCTTACACAAATAGTTATATCCCCAACATTAATAAAAATTGGCTTTGATATACGTTGGGATCCGGGTGGATTCATTACTTGAACACTATATGCCTAGCTTAATGGCTTTAAAGAAAGCGCTGCCAGGGAGACAACCCGGAAGTTTTAGAGAGTCATTTATTTCTGTTGAGTGAAAGTAAGAAAGACAAGCATTGTTGAAGTGGGAGAGCTCCTTGAACTTTGTTCATGCTCATGGAAACTTTGTGAATCTTAATTACAGAAACTTTTCATCAAAAATAATTACCCCCTTGTACAATTCCATTGTATTATAAAAATAATGTGCCAAGGCTTGCCTTTAGGATGTTTACAATGCTTGTTGGTTTGTGCGGTGCAGGACAGAAACTTTGGCTGTAGTGTGCGATTTTTAATTTTTTACTGAAATGTCAAATGGTTCTGATTCTTTTTGCAGTATCTTTCTGTACAAATTTTTTATTTTTAATAATTTTTGAAGAATTTTTCAAGTATCATAAGTATGGTGAATGTTCAGATTTCTACAGACTGTTCTGTTTTTAACAGATTCAGTTTTTGATGCATAGTTTGCTTGTTTTGATGAAACTATCAATTTATATCAGTGGATTAAGCCATGGCAAAGTTATACTACAGTAGACACAATGCAAAAACAAGATATGAATTGGCTTGCTACAGTACTTAGAGTGGTGATTTTGCTTTATTATACTAACTGATCTTACCGAGTTTTCTGTTGGAGTTTTGTGTGGATGTAGTGTCTAATCGAGGATGTCTCGATACGAGGAAAAGGAAGAGAGGCAAGAGTGTTGGAAATATGCCCTAGAGGCAATTATAACAGCATTATTATTATATTTCCTTGTTCATGATAATTGTCTTTTATTCATGCTATAACTGTATTATCAGGAAATCGTAATACACGTGTGAATACATAGACTACAATACGTCCCTAGTAAGCCTCTAGTAGACTAGCTCGTTGGTCAACAGATAGTCATGGTTTCCTGACTATGGACATCAGATGTCATTGACAACGGGATCACGTCATTAGGAGAATGATGTGATGGACAAGACCCAATCCTAAGCATAGCACAAAGATCGTGTAGTTCGTTTTGCTAGAGCTTTTCCAATGTCAAGTATCTCTTCCTTAGACCGTGAGATCATGTAACTCCGGATACCGTAGGAGTGCTTTGGGTGTACCAAAGCGTCTGGCGAATCGGGTGACTATAAAGGTGCATTACGGTATCTCCGAAAGTGTCATTGGGTTGACACGGATCGAGGCGGATTTGTCACTCCGTATGACGGAGAGGTATCACTGGGCCCACTCGGTAGTGCATCATCATAATGAGCTCAAAGTGATCAAGTGTCGGTCACGGGATCATGCATTACGGTACGAGTGAAGTGACTTGCGGTAACGAGACTGAGCGAGGTATTGGGATACCGACGATCGAGTCTCGGGCAAGTAACATACCGTCGACAAAGGGAATAGTATCTGGGGTCGCTTGAATCCTCGACATCGTGGTTCATCCGATGACATCATCGAGGAGCATGTGGGAGCCAACATGGGTATCCAGATCCGCTGTTGGTTATTGACCAGAGCGTCTCGGTCATGTTCGCATGTCTCCGAACCCGTAGGGTCTACACTTAAGGTTGATAGCGCTAGGGTTATTAGGAAGACTTGTATGTGATTACTGAATGTTGTTGAGTCCGGATGAGATCCCGGACGTCACGAGGAGTTCGGAATAGTCCGGAGGTAAAGATTGATATATGGGAAGTCGTCAAGCGGACACGGAAAAGTTTGGGTCATATTGGTATTATGGAGAGGTCACCGGAAGGTTCGGAGGACCACGGGAGGGGCCACCCTCTCGGGGGCCACTTGGGCTGCGTGGGAGGCAGCCAGCCCCTAGTGGGCTGGGCGCACCCTCCCTTGGCCCATGCGCCTAGGGTTGAGGGGGAACCCTAAGGCGCCCCTTGCTTGGGGGCAAGCCCCCTCCCTTGCCGCCCCCCTCTAGATGCATCTAGAGGGGGCCCCCTCCTACCTTCCCCTATAAATAGAGGGGTGAGGGGAGGGCTGCAGACACAATTGAAGGCGCAGCCCCTCCCCTCCCCAACACCTCTCCTCCTCCACGTGCGCTTGGCGAAGCCCTGCCGGAGAACTGTGACTCCACCATCATCACGCCATCGTGCTGCTGTTGGATCCATCTTCCTCAACCTCTCCTTCCTCCTTGCTGGATCAAGACGGAGGGGACGTTGCCCGTACCGTACGTGTGTTGAACGCGGAGGTGCTGTCCATTCAGCACTTGGTCATCGGTGATCGGAATCACGTTGAGAACGACTCCATCATTACCACTCCCTCGAACGCTTCCGTACTCGATCTACAAGTGGTATGTAGATGCAAACTCACTCCCATGACTCGTTGCTTAGATGAACTCATAGATGGATCTTGGTGAAACCGTAGGAAAAATTTTAATTTTCTGCAACGTTCCCCAACAGTGGCATCATGAGCTAGGTCTATGCGTAGTTCTCTTTGCACGAGTAGAACACAATTTAGTTGTGGGCGTAGATCTTGTCAACTTGCTTGCCGCTACTAGTCTTATCTTGCTTCCGCGGTATTGTGGGATGAAGCGGCCCGGACCAACCTTACACGTACGCTTACGTGAGACCGGTTCCACCGACTAACATGCACTAGTTGCATAAGGTGGCTGGCGGGTGTCTGTCTCTCCCACTTTAGTTGGAGCGGATTCGATGAAAAGGGTCCTTATGAAGGGTAAATAAAAGTTGACAAGATCACGTTGTGGTTATTCGTAGGTATGAAAACGTCCTTGCTAGAACCCAATTGCAGCCACGTAAAAGATGCAACAACAATTAGAGGACGTCTAACTTGTTTTTGCAGCAATTGTCATGTGATGTGATATGGCCAAGTTGTGATGAATGATGAATGACATATTGTGATGTATGAGATCATGTTCTTGTAATAGGAATCATGACTTGCATGTCGATGAGTATGACAACCGGCAGGAGCCATAGGAGTTGTCTTTATTTTTGTATGACCTGCGTGTCATTGAAGAACGCCATGTAACTTACTTTACTTTATTGCTAAATGCGTTAGCCATAGAAGTAGAAGTAGTCGTTGGCGTGACAACTTCATGGAGGCACAATGATGGAGATCATGATGATGGAGATCATGGTGTCATGCCGGTGACAAGATGATCATGGAGCCCCGAAGATGGAGATCAATGGAATTTGATGATATTGGCCATATCATGTCACTACTATATAATTGCATGTGATGTTTATTATGTTTATACATCTTGTTTACTTAGAACGACGGTAGTAAATAAGATGATCCCTTACAACAATTTCAAGAAGTGTTCTCCCCTAACTGTGCACCGTTGCTAAAGTTCGTCGCTTCTAAGCACCACGTGATGATCGGGTGTGATGGATTCTTACGTTCACATACAACGGGTGTAAGACAGATTTACACACGCAAAACACTTAGGGTTAACTTGACGAGCCTAGCATATACAGACATGGCCTCGAACACGGAGACCGAAAGGTCGAACACGAGTCGTATGGAAGATCGATCAACATGAGAATGTTCACGAAGATGACTAGTCCGTCTCACGTGATGATCGGACACGGCCTAGTCGACTCGGATCGTGTAACACTTAGATGACTAGAGGATGTCTAATATGAGTGGGAGTTCATTGAAATAATTTGATTAGATGAACTTAATTATCATGAACTTAGTCTAAAACTTTTGAATGATATGTCTTGTAGATCAAATGGCCAACGCTCATGTCAACTTGAACTTCAACGCGTTCCTAGAAAACCAAGCTGAAAGATGACGGCAGCAACTATACGGACTGGGTCCGAACTTGAGATCATCCTCATAGCTGCCAGAAACAATATGTCCTAGAAGGACCGCTAGGTGGCGCTCCGTCCCGAAGAACCAAGACATTATGAATGCTTGGCAGTCCCGTCTGATGATTACTCCCTCGTTCGGTGCGGCATGCTTACTGACTTAGAACCGGGGCTCCAAAAGCGTTTTGAGCATCACGGAGCATATGAGATGTTCGAGGAGCTGAAACTGGTTTTCCAAGCTCACGCCGGGTCGAGAGATGTGACATCTCCGACAAGTTCTATAGTTGTAAGATGGAGGAAAATAGTTACGTCGGTGAGCACATTCTCAAGATGTCAGGTTGCACAACCGTATGACCCAGCTGAATATTAACCTCCATGATCGGCGGTCATTGACAGAATCCTCGATCGCGCCACCAAGCTACAAGAGCTTTGTGATGAACTACAATATGCAGGGGATGGTAAAGACCATTCTGAAGTATTCTCTATCTGAAGTCAGCCGAGGTTGAAATCAAGAAAGAACATCAAGTGTTGATGGTCAATAAGACCACTAAGTTCAAGAAGGGCAAGGGCAAGAAGAACTTCAAGAAGGATGGCAAGGAGGTTGCGCGCCCGGTAAGCAAGTTGCGGGAAGAAGTCAAAGAATGGACCCAAGCACGAGACCGAGTGCTTTTATTGCAAGGGAAGGGTCCTTTGGAGCGGAACTGCCCCAAATACTTAGCGGACAAGAAGGCGGCAACACCAAAGGTATATTTGATATAGATGTAATTGATGTGTACCTTACCGATTACTCGTAGTAACTCCCGGTATTTGATACGGTGCCGTTGCTCATATTTGTAACTCACGGCGGGAGCTGCGGAATAAGCGGAGCTGGCGAAGGGCGAGGTGACGATGCTGGCGTCGGGAATGGTTCAGAGTCGATGTGATCGCCGTCGCACGCTACCTCTTCATTTACCTACGGGATTAGTTATGAACCTTAATAATTGTTATTTGGTGCCAAGTTTGAGCATGAATATTGTATCGGATCTCGTTTAATACGGGATGGCTACTCATTTAAATCTGAGAATAATGGTTGTTCTATTTATATGAGAGATATGTTTTATGGTCATGCTCCGATGGTCAATGGTTTATTCTTAATGAATCTCGGCGTAGTATTACACATGTTCATAGCGTGAATACCAAAATATGTAAAGTTGATAACGATAGTCCCACATACTTGTGGCATCGCCGCCTTGGTCACATTGGTGTCAAGCGCATGAAAAAGCTCCATCTTGATGGACTTTTGGAGTCTTTAGATTATGAATCATTTGACACATGCGAACCATGCCTCATGGGCAAGATGACCAAGACTCCGTTCTCGGAACAATGGGCGAGCAACCAACTTGTTGGAAATCATACATACCGATGTGTGCGGTCCAATGAGCGTTGAGGCTCGTGGAGGATATCGTTATGTTCTCACTCTCACAGATGACTTGAGTAGATATGGGTATGTCTACTTGATGAAACACAAGTCTGAGACCTTTGAAAAGTTCAAGGAATTTCAGAATGAAGTAGAGAATCAACGTGACCGAAAGATAAAATTCTTACGATCGGATCGTGGAGGAGAATATTTAAGTCACGAATTTGGTACACACTTAAGAAAATGTGGATCGTTTCACAACTAACGCCGCTGGAACACCTCAGCGTAACGGTGTGTCGAGCGTCGTGTCGCACTCTATTGGATATGGTGCGGTCTATGATGTCTCTTACCGATTTACCGCTATCATTTTGGGGATACGCTCTAGAGACAGCTACATTCACTTTAAATAGGGCACCGTCTAAGTCCGTTGAGGCGACACCGTATGAATTATGGTTTGGGAAGAAACCTAAGCTATCGTTTCTAAAAGTTTGGGGATGCGATGCTTATGTCAAGAAACTTCAACCTGAAAAGCTCGAACCCAAGTCGGAAAATCGTCTTCATAGGATACCCTAAGGAAACCATAGGGTATACCTTCTACTTAAGATCCGAGGAAAGATCTTTGTTGCCAAGAACGGATCCTTTCTTGAAAAGAGTTTCTCTCGAAAGAAGTAAGTGGGAGGAAAGTAGAACTCGATGAAGTACTACCTCTTCAACAGGATAGTAGTGCAACTCGGAAAATGTTCTGTGATGCCTACACCAAAGCGAAGAGGAAATTAATGATGATGATCAAGGTACTTGGATCAAGTTGCTACTTGAACCCGAGGTCCACAAGGACACGTTCCGCACAGTGGTGCGGCAACCCTGTCACGGAAATCATGTTGTTAGACAACGGTGAACCTTCAAACTATGAAGAAGCGATGGCGGGCCCGATTCCAACAAATGGCTAGAAGCCATGAAATCCGAGATAGAATCCATGTATGAAAACAAAGTATGGACTTTGGTGACTTGCCCGATGATCGTGCGATAGAAAACAAATGGATCTTTAAGAAGAAGGCGGACGCAGATGGTAATGTCACCATCTATAAAGCTCGACTTGTCGCTAAGGGTTATCGGCAAGTTCAAGGGATTGACTACGATGAGACTTTCTCTCCGTAGCGAAGCTTAAGTCCGTCCGAATCATGTTAGCAATTGCGCATACTATGATTATGAGATATGGCAGATGGACGTCAAAACAGCGTTCCTTAACGGATATCTTAAGGAAGAGCTGTATATGATGCAGCCGGAGGTTTTGTCGATCCTAAGAATCTTGACAAAGTATGCAAGCTCCAGCGATCCATTTATGGGCTGGTGCAAGCATCTCGGAGTTGGAACATTCGCTTTGATGAGATGATCAAAGTGTTTGGGTTTATGAGACTTATGGAGAAGCCTGCCTTTACAAGAAAGTGAGTGGGAGCTCTGTAGCATTTCTCATATTATATGTAGATGACATACTTTTGATGGGAAATGATATAGAATTCTTGGACAACATTAAGGCCTACTTGAATAAGTGTTTTTCAATGAAGGACCTTGGAGAAGCTGCTTATATATTAGGCATCAAGATCTATAGAGATAGATCGAGGCGCCTCATAGGTCTTTCACAAAGCACATACCTTGATAAGATTTTGAAGAAGTTCAAAATGGATCAGTCAAGAAAGGGTTCTTGCTGTATTGCAAGGTGTGAGATTGAGCTCAGCTCAATGCCCGACCACGGCAAAAGATAAAGAAGAGATGAGTGTCATCCCTATGCTTCAGCCATAGGATCTATTATGTATGCCATGATGTGTACCGGACCTGATGTAAACCTTGCCGTAAGTTTGCTAGGAAGGTACCAAAGTAATCCGGCAAGGAACACCGGACAGCGGTCAAGAATATCCTGAAGTACCGAAAAGGACAAAGGACATGTTTCTCGTTTATGGAGGTGACGAAGAGCTCGTCTAACGGGTTACGTCGGCGCTAGCTTCGACACAGATCTGGATGACTCTAAGTCACAAACCGGATCGTGTATATGTTGAATGGTGGAGCGATGGCTGGTGCAGCTGCAAGCAGAGCGTCGTGGCGGGATCTACATGTGAAGCGGAGTACATGGCAGCCTCGGAGGCAGCGCATGAAGCAATTTGGGTGAAGGAGTTCATCACCGACCTAGGAGTCATACCCAATGCGTCGGGGCGGTCAAACTCTTCGTGACAACACTGGAGCTATTGCACTTGCCAAGGAGCCTAGGTTTCACAAGAAGACCAGGCACATCAAGCGTCGCTTCAACTCCATCCGTGAAAACGTTCAGGATGGAGACATAGAAATTTGTAAAGTGCATACGGATCTGAATGTCGCAGATCCGTTGACTAAACTCTCTTCATGGGCAAAACATGATCAACACGAGAACTCTATGGGTGTTCGATTCATCACAATGTAACTAGATTATTGACTCTAGTGCAAGTGGGAGACTGTTGGAAATATGCCCTAGAGGCAATTATAAAAGCATTATTATTATATTTCCTTGTTCATGATAATTGTCTTTTATTCATGCTATAAGCTGTATTATCGGAAATCGTAATACACGTGTGAATACATAGACTACAATCGTCCCTAGTAAGCCTCGAGTAGACTAGCTCGTTGGTCAACAGATAGTCATGGTTTCGACTATGGACATCGATGTCATTGACAACGGGATCACGTCATTAGGAGAATGACGTGATGGACAAGACCCAATCCTAAGCATAGCACAAAGATCGTGTAGTTCGTTTTGCTAGAGCTTCTCCAATGTCAAGTATCTCTTCCTTAGACCGTGAGATCGTGTAACTCCCGGATACCGTAGGAGTGCTTTGGGTGTACCAAAGCCACAACGAATCGGGTGACTATAAAGGTGCATTACGGTATCTCCGAAAGTGTCATTGGGTTGACACGGATCGAGGCGAGGATTTGTCACTCCGTATCACGGAGAGGTATCACTGGGCCCACTCGGTAGTGCATCATCATAATGAGCTCAAAGTGATCAAGTGTCGGTCACGGGATCATGCATTATGGTACGAGTAAAGTGACTTGCGTACTTGAGACTGAGCGAGGTATTGGGATACCGACGATCGAGTCTCGGGCAAGTAACATACCGTCGACAAAGGGAATAGTATACGGGTTGCTTGAATCCTCGACATCGTGGTTCATCCGATGACATCATCGAGGAGCATGTAGGAGCCAACATGGGTATCCAGATCCGCTGTTGGTTATTGACCGAGAGCGTCTCGGTCATATCGCATGTCTCCCGAACCCGTAGGGTCTACACATAAGGTTCGGTGGCGCTAGGGTTATTAGGAAGACTTGTATGTGATTACGAATGTTGTTGAGTCCGGATGAGATCCGGACGTCATGAGGAGTTCGGAATAGTTCGGAGGTAAAGATTTATATATGGGAAGTCGTCAAGCGGACACGGAAAAGTTTGGTCATATCGGTATTATGGAGGGTCACCGGAAGGTTCGGAGGACCACGGGAGGGGCCACCCTCTCGGGGGCCACTTGGGCTGCGTGGGAGGCAGCCAGCCCCTAGTGGGCTGGGCGCACCCCTCCCTTGGCCCATGCGCCTAGGGTTGAGGGAACCCTAAGGGGGGCGCCCCCCTTGCTTGGGGGGCAAGCCCCCCTCCCTTTGGCCGTCGCCCCCCCCCCCTCTAGATGCATCTAGAGGGGGGCGGCCCCCCTCCTCCCTTTCCCTATAAATAGAGGGGTGAGGGGAGGGCTGCAGACACAATTGAAGGCGCAGCCCCTCCCCTCCCCAACACCTCTCCTCCTCCGCGTGCGCTTGGCGAAGCCTGCTGGGGCTGTGACTCCACCATCATCACGCCGTCGTGCTGCTGTTGGAGCCATCTTCCTCAACCTCTCCTTCCTCCTTGCTGGATCAAGGCGGAGGGGCGTTGCCCGCACCGTACGTGTGTTGAACGCGGAGGTGCTGTCCGTTCAGCACTTGGTCATCGGTGATCGGAATCACGTTGAGAACGACTCCATCATCACCACTCCCTCGAACGTTTCCGTACTCGATCTAAAAGTGGTATGTAGATGCAAACTCACTCCCATGACTCGTTTCTTAGATGAACTCATAGATGGATCTTGGTGAAACCGTAGGAAAATTTTTAATTTTCTGCAACGTTCCCCAACAAAGAGCTCAAGCTTGGGGATGCCCGAGGCACCCCAAGTAAATATTCAAGGAGACTCAAGCGTCTAAGCTTGGGGATGCCCCGGAAGGCATCCCCTCTTTCTTCAACAAGTATCGGTATGTTTTCTAATTCGTTTCGTTCATGCATTATGTGCAAGTCTTGGAGCATCTTTTGCATTTAGTTTTCATTTTTTTATGCACCATGCTGGTATGAGATAGTCATTGGTTGATTTATAGAATGCTCATTGCACTTCACTTAAATCTTTTGAGTATGGCTTTATAGAATGCTTCACGTGCTTCGCTTATATCATTTGAAGTTTGGATTGCCTGTTTCCCTTTACATAGATAACCGCCATTTGTAGAATGCTCTTTTGCTTCACTTACATTTGTTAGAGCGTGGGCATATCTTTTGTTGAAAGAATTAAACTCTCTTGCTTCACTTATATCTATTTAGAGAGATGACAGGAATTGGTCATTCACATGGTTAGTCATAAAATCCTACATAAACTTGTAGATCGCTGAATATGATATGTTTGATTCCTTGCAATAGTTTTGCGATATAAAGGTGGTGATATTAGAGTCGTTCTAGTTGAGTAATTGTGAAATTGATAAATACTTGTGTTGAGGTTTGCAAGTCCCGTAGCATGCACGTATGGTGAACCGTTATGTAACGAAGTCGAGCATGAGGTGTTTATTGATTGCCTTCCTTATGAGTGGCGATCGGGGAATGACGATGGTCTTTTCCTACCAATCTATCCCCTAGGAGCATGCGCGTAGTACTTTGTTTCGATGACTAATAGATTTTTGCAATAAGTATGTGAGTTCTTTATGACTAATGTTGAGTCCATGGATTATCGCACTTTTACCTTTCCATCATTGCTAGCCTCTTGATGCCGTGCATTGCCCTTTCTCACCTTGAGAGTTGGTGCAAACTTAGCGGTGCATCAAACCCGTGATACGATCGCTCTATCACACATAAGCCTCATTATATCTTCCTCAAAACAGCCACCATACCTACCTATCATGGCATTTCCATAGCCATTCTGAGATATATTGCCATGCAACCTTCATCATCATCATATTCATGACTTGAGCATTCATTGTCATATTGCTTTGCATGATCGTAAGATAGCTAGCATGATGTTTTCATGGCTTGTCCGTTTTTTTGATGTCATTGCTACGCTAGATCATTGCACATCCCGGTACACCGCCGGAGGCATTCATATAGAGTCATATCTTCGTTCTAGTATCGAGTTGTAATATTGAGTTGTAAGTAAATAAAAGTGTGATGATCATTATTAGTAGAGCATTGCCCCATTAAAAAAAAGAGGCCAAAGAAGCCTAAATAAAAAAATGGGGCCAAAGAAGCCCGCAAATAAAAGGGGCAATGTTACTATCTCTTTTTCCACACTTGTGCTTCAAAGTAGCACCATGTTCTTCATGTAGTGAGTCTCATATCTTGTGCTTCAAAGTAGCACCATGTTCTTCATATAGATTGTCTCCTATGTTGTCACTTTCATATACTAGTGGGAATTTTCATTATAGAACTTGGCTTGTATATTCCAACGATGGGCTTCCTCAAATGCCCTAGGTCTTCATGAGCAAGCAAGTTGGATGCACACCCACTTAGTTTCTTTTGTTGAGCTTTCATACACTTATAGCTCATAGTGCATCTGTTGCATGGCAATCCCTACTCCTCGCATTGACATCAATTGATGGGCATCTCCATAGCCCGTTGATTAGCCGCGTCGATGTGAGACTTTCTCCATTTTTGTCTTCTCCACATAACCTCCATCATTATATTCTATTCCACCTATAGTACCATATCCATGGCTCACGCTCATGTATTGCGTGAAAGTTGAAAAGGTTTGAGAAACGTCAAAAGTATGAAACAATTGCTTGGCTTGTCATCGGGGTTGTGCATGATGTGAATATTTTGTGTGGTGAAGATGGAGCATAGCCAGACTATATGATTTTGAAGGGATGAGCTTTCTTTGGCTATGTTATTTCAATAAGACATAATTGCTTGGTTGGTATGCTTGAAGTATTATTGTTTTTATGTCAAATGATAGACTATTGCTTTGAATCACTCGTGTATTAATATTCATGCCATGATTAGATTACATGATCAAGATTATGCTAGGTAGCATTCCACATCAAAAATTATCTTTTTTATCATTTACCTACTCGAGGACGAGTAGGAATTAAGCTTGGGGATGCTGATACGTCTCCGTCGTATCTATAATTTTTGACTGTTCCATGCCAATATTATTCAACTTTCATATACTTTTGGCAACTTTTTATAGTATTTTTTGGGACTAACATATTGATCCGATTGCCCGATGCAGTTCTGTTTGTTGCATGTTTTATGTTTTGTGAAACCCAATATCAAACGGAGTCCAAAGCGGGATAAAAGCAGACGGAGAATTATTTTAGAATATTTGTGATTTTTGGGAGGAAGAATCAGCGAAGCGATGCCCGAGGTGGCCACGAGTGGCCCACGCCACCCTCTAGGGGGCGCCCCTATCTCGTGGGCCACCCGTAAGGCGGTTGATGCCCTTCTTTGGCCACAAGAAAGCTAATTTTGGAAAGCGATCTGGGCGAAGGTTTCAGTCAATCGGAGTTATGGATCTCCATATATACAAGCGGTGAAAGCAGAGCCGGGGACGAGTAACGCGTAAAAGCAGAGATAGATTCAATCTCGGAGGGCTCTCGCCCCTCCCAAGCCATGGGAGCCAAGGACCAGATGGGAAACCCTTCTCCCATCTAGGGAGGAGGTCAAGGAAGAAGAAGAAGAAGGGGCCTCTCTCCCCTTGCTTCCGGTGGCGCCGGAGGCTGCCGGGGCCATCATCATCATCGCATGATCTTCACCAACACCGTCATCTTCACCAACATCTCCATCACCTTCCCCCTTCTATATTCAGCGGTCCACTCTCCCGCAACCCGTTGTACCCTCTACTTGAACATGGTGCTTTATGCTTCATATTATTATCCAATGATGTGTTGCCATCCTATGATGTCTGAGTAGATTTCCGTTGTCCTATCGGTGATTGGTTTGAGTTGCATGTTTTATTATTGGTGTTGTCCTATTGTGCCCTCCGTGTCGCGCAAGCGTGAGGGATTCCCGTTGTAGGGTTTGCAATATGTTTATGATTTGCTTATGGTGGGTTGCGTGAGTGACTGAAACACAAACCCGAGTAAGTAGGTTGTTTGCATATGGGATAAAAGGGGACTTGATGCTTTAGTGCTATGGTTGGGTTTTACCTTAATGAATCTTTAGTAGTTGCAGATGCTTGCTAGAGTTCCAACCATAAGTGCATAGAATTCCAAGTAAGGAATGATATGTTAGCTTATGCCTCTCCCTCAAATAGAATTGCAATAGTGATTATCGGTCTAGTAACATAGTCAGTTGCTTAGGGACAATTCCACAATTCCTACCACCACTTTTCCACACTCGCTATATTTACTTTATTGCTTCTTTGTCTAAACAGCCCCTAGTTTATGTTTACGCGTTCTTTACTTTCTTGCAAACCTACCCTATCACTCCTACAAAGTACTTCTAGTTTATTCTTGTTCTAGGTAAAGTGAACGTCAAGCGTGCGTAGAGTTGTATCGGTGGTCGATAGAACTTCAGGGAATATTTGTTCTACCTTTAGCTCCTCGTTGGGTTCGACACTCTTATTTATCGAAAACTGTTGCGATCCCCTATACTTGTGGGTTATCATACGCCCCATTGTGTAGCACCTTGGTGATGTTGAAGGGTCCTTCCCAGGCTGGAGCGAGCTTGTGAGGTCATTTCTGGTGCACTCGGAGAACAAGATCTCCTTCCTAAAACGCTTGGCCTCTGACATTTAGGGCATGGAATCGACGCAGGTCTTGTTGATAGATGGTCGAGTGGAGCAGAGCCATCTCTTGTTCTTCCTCTAGGAGATCAACTGTGTCTTGGCGTGCCTGTTCTGCTTCAGCTTCTAAGAAGAGTTCTGCTCGGGGGGCATTGTGTAGTAAATCACTGGGAAGCACAGCTTCAGCACTGTACACCATGAAGAAAGGGGTTCGATCAGTTGACCGATTGGGAGTCGTCCTCAATCCCCATAGGACAGATGGCAACTCAGTCACCCAAGCCCCAGCTGCGTGCTTGAGGTCGCGCATCGACCGAGGTTTCAACCCTTGAAGGATCATGCCATTCGCTCTTTCTGCCTGCCCATTCGACCGCGGATGCGTAGCGGATGCGTAGTCGACTCAGTGCCTTGGGAAGCACAGAATGCTCTGAACTCGTCAGAATCAAAGTTGGAGCCATTATCTGTGATAATGTTGTGAGGGACTCCATATCTGAATATCAGTTCTCTGATGAAACTAATGGCAGTGCTTGAATCAAGATTCTTGATAGGCTTGTCTTCGATCCATTTGGTGAATTTGTCGACTGCTACGAGAAAATGAGTGAAACCGCTCCTGCCAGTCCTGAATGGTCCAACTATGTCCAATCCCCAAACTGTGAAAGGCCAGATGAGTGGAATAGTCTTCAAGGCAGATGCAGGCTTGTGAGACAAGTTGGAGTAAAACTGGCAGCCTTCGCACTTGTCGACTATATATTTAGCCATCTCATTTGCACGCGGCCAGTAGAATCTTGCTCGGTATGCTTTGGCCACGATGGTCCGAGAGGACGCGTGGTGACCACAGGTCCCCGAGTGGATCTCATCTAGGATCATTTGAACTTCTTCTGAAGAGATGCAATGCTGAGAAACTCCGGTAAAACTTTCTCTGTAAAGCTGGCCGCTTATCACTGTGAAGGCTTTGGATCGACGGACAATCTGGTGGGCCTCATCTTCATCCTCTGGGAGCTCCTGCCTGAGCAGGTATGCAATATATGGCAGTCCAGTCGAGGGTGATCACTAAAACCTCCATGACCAAATCGACTACGGCTGGGACTTCAATCTCGGTCGGATTAGTTGAACTTATCGGTTGCGGGGGCTCCTCTGTAAAAGGGTCTTCTTGAACTGACAGGGTGTGGAGATGCTCCAAGAACACATTACTGGAAATAGGTTTTCGAGTGGAACCTATCTTCGCCATATCATCTGCTGCTTGATTCTTGATTCGGGGTATGTGGTGGAGTTCTAAACCTTCAAACTTCTTTTCTAGTTTTCTCACTGCATTGCAATAACCAGTCAAAGCTGGGCTCCTGATATCCCATTCCTTCATTACTTGATTGACCACCAAATCTGAGTCGACATAAACCATCAGGCAATGGACGCCGAGTGAGATGACCATGCGCAACCCATACAGAAGTGCTTCGTACTCAGCTTCATTATTTGAGGAATTAAAGTGGATCTGGAGGACATAACTGAGCTTTTCACCTCTTGGTGATACCAGGACCACTCCGGCGCCAGAACCGTTCAACATCTTGGATCCATCAAAGAACATAGTCTAGTGTTCCGAGTGAACTTGAGTCGGCTGCTACTTCTCGATCCACTCCGCCAGGAAATCTGCTATTGCCTGGGACTTGATTGCCTTTTTCGCTTTGAATTTGATATCTAGAGGGAGGAGTTTAATCGCCCATTTGGCCACTCGACCGGTTTCATCTTGATTGTTCAAGATTTTTGACAATGGAGCATCACTAACGACTGAGATTGAGTGGTCTGTGAAGTAATGCGCAACTTTCTTTGCTGTCAGATAAATCCCGTAAACAAGCTTCTGGTAATGCGGATACCTTTGCTTGGACGGTGTCAAGACTTCAGAAATATAATATACTGGGCGTTGAACTTTGTAGGCCTTGCCTTCTCCCTCCCGCTTGACTGTGAGCACCGTGCTGACAATTTGTCCAATGGTTGTGATATATAACAGTAGAGGCTCTTTGCTGATTGGGGCAGCAAGCACCGGCTGGGTGGAAAGTGAAGAAAATATGCCCTAGAGGCAATAACAAAGTTATTATTTATTTCCTTATTTCATGATAAATGTTTATTATTCATGCTAGAATTGTATTAACCAGAAACTTAGTACATGTGTGAATACATAGACAAAACAAAGTGTCCCTAGTATGCCTCTACTTTACTAGCTCGTTTATCAAAGATGGTTATGTTTCCTAACCATAGGCATGTGTTGTCATTTGATGAACGGGATCACATCATTAGGAGAATGATGTGATGGACAAGACCCATTCGTTAGCTTAGCATTATGATCATTATAGTTTCATTGCTACTGCTTTCTTCATGACTTATACATGTTCCTCATACTATGATATTATGCAACTCCCAAATACCGGAGGAACACCTTGTGTGCTATCAAACGTCACAACGTAACTGGGTGATTATAAAGATGCTCTATAGGTGTCTCCGATGGTGTTTGTTGGGTTGGCATAGATCGAGATTAGGATTTGTCACTCCGTGTATCGGAGAGGTATCTCTAGGCCCTCTCGATAATGCACATCACTCTAAGCCTTGCAAGCAATGTGACTAATGAGTTAGTTGCGGGATGATGCACTACGAAACGAGTAAAGAGACTTGCCGGTAACAAGATTGAACTAGGTATTGATGCTGACGATCGAATCTCGGGCAAGTAACATACCGATGATAAAGGGAACAACGGATGTTGTTATGCGATTTGAACGATAAAGATCTTCGTAGAATATGTAGGAGCCAATATGAGCATCCAGGTTCCGCTATTGTTTATTGACCGGAGATGTGTCTCGGTCATGTCTACATAGTTGTCGAACCCGTAGGGTCCGCACGCTTAACGTTCGATGACGATTTGTATTATGAGTTATGTGATTTGATGTACCGAAGGTTGTTCGGAGTCCCGGATGAGATCATGGACATGACTAGGAGTCTCGAAATGGTTGAGACATAAATATTGATATATTGGAAGGTTATATTCGGACACCGGAAGGGTTCCGAAGTGTATTGAGTATTTTTCGGAGTACCGGGAGGTTACCGGAACCCCCCGGGGAATCTATGGGCCTTATTGGGCCCTAGTGGAGAAAGAGGGCAGCAAGCAAGGTGTGGGGCACGCCCCCTAGGCCCAAACCAAATTGGTTTAGGGTTTTGGGGGCCGTCCCCCTCTTTCCTTCTCCCCTCCTCCTCTTTCCTCCTTCTCCTAGTAGGAATAGGAAAGGGGGGCAAACCTACTTGGAGTAGGATTGCCCCCCCTTGGCGCGCGCCTCCTCCTTGGCCGGCCTCCTCCTCCCTCCCCCCTTTATATACGTGGGAAGGGGGCACCCCAAAGACACACCAAAGTTTCTCTTAGCCGTGTGCGGTGCCCCCCCCCTCCACAGAAACACACCTCGGTCATATTGTCGTGTTGCTTAGGAGAAGCTCTGCGCTGGTAACTTCATCATCACCGTCACCACGTCGTCGTGCTGACGGAACTCTCCCTCGGCCTCAACTAGATCAAGAGTACGAGGGACGTCATTGAGCTGAACGTGTGTTGAACACGGAGGTGCCGTATGTTCGGTACTAAGATCGGTCGGATCGTGAAGACATACGACTACATCAACCGCGTTGGTATAACGCTTCCGCTTTCGGTCTACGAGGGTACGTAGATAACACTCTCCCCTCCCGTTGCTATGCATCACCTAGATGGATCTTGCGTGTGCGTAGGATTTTTTTTGAAATTACCGCATTCCCCAACAGAAAGCAGGGCTTTGAGCTCTACAAACGCGGCTTCGGCTTCAGGATTCCACTCGAACTTGTCAGACTTCTTCATCAGTCGGTAAAGAGGCAATGCCTTTTCACCGAGATGAGAAATGAATCGACTCAATGCAGCCAAACAACCAGTAAGCTTCTGAACATCATGCACACGTACCGGGCTTTTCATTCGGAGAATAGCTCCAACTTTTTCTGGGTTTGCGTCGATCCCTCGTTCGGAAACGAGGAAACCGAGTAACTTTTAGCCTGGGACTCCAAATTTGCACTCTGACGGATTGAGCTTGATATCATATCTTCTTAAGTTGGCAAAATTTTCAGCGCAGTCAGTCAATAGGTCGGAACCTTTGCGTGACTTGACCATGATATCATCCATGTACGCTTCCATGTTCCGACTGATTTGAGTGAGCAAGCACTTCTGAATCATGCGCATGAACGTGGCGCCATCATTCTTGAGACCAAAGGGCATGGTAACATAACAAAAACACCTGAATGGGGTGATGAAGGATGTTTTTATTTCATTGGGCCCATACAGTCAGATCTGATGGTACCCGGAATATGCATCCAAAAAGGACAAACGCTCGCATCCCGCAGTTGAGTCGACAATCTGGTCAATGCGGGGGAGAGGGAAGTGATCTTTCGGGCAGGCCCAATTAATGTGCTTGAAATCAATATACATACGAAGTGAATTATCTTTCTTGGGTACCATGACAACATTGATGAGCCACTCGGAGTGGTATATCTCGTGGATGAACTCAGCTGCCAGAAGCCGAGCCACCTCCTCGCCAATTGCTTTCCTCTTCTCCACGGCAGACCGACGGAGATGTTTCTTAACGGGCTTTGCTTTTGGGTCGACGCGCAAACGGTGCTCAGCCAGTCCCCTAGGTACACCCGGCATGTCAGATGGTTTCCATGTGAAGATGCCGCAGTTCTCACGGAGGAACTGGATGAGCGCTTTTTCCTATTTCTTATCGAGTGTTGTTGAGTGATACATCTCCAACATATCTATAATTTTTTATTGTTCCATGCTATTATATTATCTTTTTTGGATGTTTAATGGGATTTACTAAGCACTTTTATATTATTTTTGGGACTAACCTACTAACCGAAGGCCCAGTGCAAATTGCTGTTTTTTTTGCCTATTTCAGTGTTTCGCAGAAAAGGAATATCAAACGGAGTCCAAACGGAATGAAACCTTCAGGAGAGTTGTTTTTGGAACAAACGTGATCCAGAGGACTTGGAGTGGACGTCAAGAAAGAAGCGAGGAGGCCACGAGGCAGGGAGGCGCGCCTGCCCCCCTGGGCGCGCCCCCACCCTCGTGGGCCCCTCGCAGCTCCACCAACCTACTTCTTCCTCCTATATATACCCATGTACCCCGAAAACATCCAGGAGCACCATGAAACCCTATTTCCACCGCCACAACCTTCTGCACCCGTGAGATCCCATCTTGGGGCCTTTTCCGGCGCTCCGCCGGAGGGGGAATCGATCATGGAGGGCTTCTACATCAACACCATAGCATCTCCCATGATGTGTGAGTAGTTTACCACAGACCTTCAGGTCCATAGTTATTAGCTAGATGGCTTCTTCTCTCTCTTTGGATCTCAATACAAAGTTCTCCTCGGTCTTCTTGGAGATCTATTGGATGTAATTCTTTTTGCGGTGTGTTTGTCCAGATCCGATGAATTGTGGGTTTATGATCAAGATTATCTATGAACATTATTTGAATCTTCTCTGAATTCTTTTATGTATGATTGGTTATCTTTGCAAGTCTCTTCGAATTATCAGTTTGGTTTGGCCTACTAGATTGATCTTTCTTGCAATGGGAGAAGTGCTTAGCTTTGGGTTCAATCTTGTGGTGTCCTTTCCCGGTGGATGAGGGCAGCAAAGCACACATTGTATTGTTGCCATCGAGGATAAAAAGATGGGGTTTATATCATATTGCTTGAGTTTATCCCTCTACATCATGTCATCTTGCTTAATGTGTTACTCCGTTCTTATGAACTTAATACTCTAGATGCATGCTGGATAGCGGTCGATGTGTGGAGTAATAGTAGTAGATGCAGAATCGTTTCGGTCTACTTGTCACGGACGTGATGCCTATATACATGATCATGCCAAGATATTCTCATAATTATGCACTTTTCTATCAATTGCTCAACAGTAATTTGTTCACCCACCGTAATACTTATGCTATCTTGAGAGAAGCCACTAGTGAAACCTATGGCCCCCGGGTCTATATTCCATCATATAAGTTTCCAATCTATTTTTTACTTTGCATTCTTTACTTTCAATCTATACCATAAAAACACCAAAAATATTTATCTTATTATCTCTATCAGATCTCACTTTTGACAGGTGGCTGTGAAGGTATTGACAACCCCTTTATCGCGTTGGTTGCAAGGTTCTTATTTGTTTGTGCAGGTATAAGGCAACTTGTGTGTAACCTCCTACTGGATTGATACCTTGGTTCTCAAAAACTGAGGGAAATACTTATGCTACTTTGCTGCATCACCCTTTCCTCTTCAAGGGAAAAACCAACGCAGTGCTCAAGAGGTAGCATTGAGATGTGAGTTGGAGCAACATTGGGATCGGTCGGGTGAATATGAACGGGTTTTGTCTCTCCGGCCGACTGAAACGCAGACTCTGAAGCAGGCTTCTTAGCTCGCAACAAGTCACTCGGATCTGTATTCTTATGATATTCTTCCCACTCTACTGCTGCCAACTGCTCATCGGCAACCTTTGAGCCCTTCTGGAGGCACTCTTCTGCTCTTTGCCGATTGCCTGTGACCGTGATCACGCCTCTGGGACCAGGCATCTTCAATTTGAGGTAAACGTAGCATGGTCGAGCAATAAAACGAGCATATGCAGGCCTGCCCAGAATAGCATGGTAGGCACTATGAAAATCTACCGCCTCAAACGTTAACTTTTCTTTACGGTAATTCTTTAAATCACCGAAAACCACATCAAGAGTGATCTGACCGAGTGAATCCACTTTCTTTCCTGGAATGACTGTGTGGAATCGCATGTTGCTCTCACTGAGTTTGGACATTGGGATGCCCATCCCTCTGAGGGTCTCGGCGTATAGAATGTTCAAACCACTGCCACCATCCATCAGAACCTTGGTCAGTCGGGTGCCCCCAACAACTGGGTCTACCACCAACTCTTGTCGTCGGGGGGTAGCAACGTGAGCTGGGTGATCGGACTAGTCGAATGTTATGGGAGTTTTTTACCACTTCAAATACGTCGTAGCTGCCGGAGCAACCATGTTCACTTCTCTGTTGATGACTTTCAGTCGACTTTTGCTTTCAATGTTAGCAAAAATCACCAAAGTAGCATTCACATTGGGGTGATCGTCATCTTCCTTTTTGTCCTCTTCCTTATCAGATTCTTTCTCCTTCTCACTGGGTTGACCCTCTCGGAAACTCTGAATCAGGAGTCGGCACTGTCGAGTGGTATGCTTGGGGAGGATCAAGTTACCCTCTTCATCTTTTTTGGTGTGTATGTGACACGGTAAATCAAGAACATCGTCTCGTGCTTGATCTTTTACTTCTTGGGGGATCCATGGCCCTTTAGGCTTCCCGTTGAACTTCCCTTGATTTAAAACTGCGGCTTCAGCTTTGCGCTTTTGCTTCTGACTGGAATTTCCTCCTCCGTTGTCCCAGGCGACTGATTTGTTCTTGCCGTTGCGGAGTCGGTCCTCCTCCTCCCTGTTAGCGTACCGAGTGGCTATTTCCATCATTCGGGCCAGAGACATGTCTCCGGTCCGACCGAACTTCAAATTGAGCTCTCTGTAGCGGACACCCTCTTTAAAGGTGCAAACTGCTTGGTGCTCTGACACATTCTCCACTGTATGATGAAGGGTAGTCCATATCTGGATATAGTCTCTCAAAGTCTCATTCTGCTTCTGAACACAGTGTTGCAATTCAGTCAGCCCAGCCGGTCGCTTGCAGGTGCCCTTGAATGTTTTGGTAAACACTCGGGCTAACTATTCCCAACTGAAAATACTCCCAGGAGCCAACTGATTCAACCATGCTCTGGCAGAACCCTCAAGCATCAGAGGAAGGTGCTTCATGGCCACCTCATCTTTACCACCACGGATGTGCACTGCCACTCGGTAATCCTCTAACCAAGTGTCAGATTTCGACTCCCCGGTGAACTTACTTACACCCGTCTCCAACCTGAAGTTGTGTGGGATCTCAGCGGCTCGGATGGCCCTACCGAAACACTCGGGGCCAGAAACGTGCACTCTGCTTCCATTGGGACGATCTCTATCTTGTCCTTCTCTGTAGGCTCGGTTCCTGTCGCCAAACCCTGCACGAGGAGTGATCTTGCGTCGAACCCAGGCTCCCTTGGGTCGACTGGAGCTCTTCGCTTATCACCATACGGGTGCCTGTCGTCATACCACCGAGGCGCGTACGACCCTCCCCTCGGAGGGGGCGAGGGCACTCGACGGTGGTTGTTACGGGCATATTGACGATCATACTCTCCATGGCCTCTACCCAGGTGCTGATCTCGACGGTGATCACGATCTTCACGTGATACGTCTCCAACGTATCTATAATTTTTGATTGTTCCATGCTATTACATTATCAATATTGGATGTTTTATAATCATTTCATAGTCATTTTATATCATTTTTTGGTACTAAACTATTGACATAGTGCCAAGTGCCAGTTGTTGTGTTCTGCATGTTTTTTACATAGCAGAAAATCAATATCAGACAGAGTCCAAATGCACGGAACTTCACGGGGAATTTTTATGGGCCAAAAGGAACACAACGGGCCTTGGCTGCGCCTGGGGGGGTGCCCCGAGGGAGGCACAACCCACCAGGGCGTGGCACGCCCTGGTGGGTTGTGCCCACCTCGGGTGCCCCCCTGACCGCCTCTTTGCTCTATAAATACCCCAATATTCCGAAACCCTAGGAGTCGATGAAATATTCATCCAGCCGCAGAGTCCGAACCACCAGATCCAATCTACACACCATCTCGGATGGGGTTCACCACTCCATTAGTGCCTCTCCGATGATGCGTGAGTAGTTCTTTGTAGACCTTCGGGTCCGTAGTTAGTAGCTAGATGTCTTCCTCTCTCTCGCTGAATTATCAATACAATGGTCTCTTGGAGATCCATATGATGTAACTCTTTTGCGGTGTGTTTGTTGGGATCTGATGAACTTCGATTTTATGATCTGTCATATCTTTTTATATCCATGAAAGTTATTTGAGTTTCTTTGATCTCTTATATGCATGATTACTTATAGCCTCATATTTATTCTCCGATATTTGGGTTTTGTTTGGCCAACTTGATCTATTTATCTTGCAATGGGAAGAGGTGCTTTGTAGTGGGTTCGATCTTACGGTGCTTGATCCCAGTGACAGAAAGGGAACCGACACGTATGTATCGTTGCTACTAAGGTTAAAACGATGGGTTCTATCTCTACATAGATAGATCTTGTCTACATCATGTCATCGTTCTTATTGCATTACTCCGTTTCTCCATGAACTTAATACACTAGATGCATGCTGGATAGCAGTCGATGTGTGGAGTAATAGTAGTAGATGCAGGCAAGAGTCGGTCTACTAATCTTGGACGTGATGCCTATATAATGATCATTGCCTGGATATCGTCATAATTATTTGAAGTTCTATCAATTGCCCAACACTAATTTGTTTACCCATGCTATTTTTCTCGAGAGAAGCCACTAGTGAAATCTACGGCCCCCGGTTCTTCTTTCGTATATTTGCCTTTGCGATCTACTTTTTCCTTGCATTTATTTTCAAATTTGTTAAACCAAAAATACAAAAATACCTTGCTGCATTTTATTTCTATTTATTTTATTTGGCGTTCGATCTATCAACCTACTAAAATTTACCTCACGTCTGTTTGCCTATCTTGAGGCGCCGTACCCGGGAAGGGATTGACAACCCCTTTAACACGTCAGGTTGCGAGGTGTTGTTATTTGTGTGCAGCGGCTGTTTACGTTGTGTTGCTTGGTTCTCCTACTGGTTCGATAACCTTGGCTTCATATCTGAGGGAAATACCTACCGCCGCTATGCTGCATCATCCCTTCCTCTTTGGGGAAATACCGACGTAGCTTCAAGCGACATCAAAAGTAATTTCTGGCGCCGTTGCCGGGGAGGATCTTCAACATATACCAGGTTCCTAATCACAAATATCATCTCCTTGCAATTTACATTATTTTCCATTTGCCTCTCGTGTTTCTCTCCCCCACTTCACAAAAATATGTCGTTTTATTCGCCCCTCTTTTTCCGTTTGTCGTTCTCTTGTGTTCCAGTCTTGATGGCTAGCGTTCCTACTCCTCCTTTGTCACCAGATTTTGAAGTTCTATACTTCAAGCAAAGACAAGGAGAAAATTTGAAAGATGCCTGGTATAGGCTTATGGAATCGTATCGTATTTCCAATTTAAAGGGGGACGCTAAGGTTTTGCTTCATAATTTTACATAGGATTGGCTTTGCATCTTAGACAACTTCTGGATTTTGCCGCTAAAGGAAATTTTATTGAACTTGATGCCAATGCTGCCTATGAAATTCTAGAGGGGGTTTTGGGGATTCCATCTCAAAAGAAGTGGTTTTCCTTTACCCCTGAGGGAGCTCAAATGTTGGACAAACTTGGTGATTTGCATAAGCATATGGTTGAAATACAGAAATATGATGAGCCCCTCAAACACCTCAATGGTAGTATCAACCGCATGAATACCTTGATTACTCTTTGCAATAAGCAGTTGGATATTTTGGATCTTAAGATGGTTTCTTTTCCGGAGAATTTAGGGAAGCATAAAGAGCCTCCCAGGTTTGAGAAAACCCTTACAAAAGTTGCCAAAACTTCGAAAGACAAAACTTAGATCCTTGCTTTATGCCTGGCTAAGGGCGTAAAACTATAACGCTTGTTGGGTGGCAACCCAATGAATAAAATTTATTTTTGCTTTTTGCTTTCTGTTCTTGTGTGTTTGCACAATTATGCTACTGGTATGATTGTGTTTTTTGTGTTTTAATTAGTGTTTGTGCCAAATAAAGCCTATAGGATCTTCTTGGGTGATAGTTGTTTGATCTTGCTGAAAAACAGAAACTTATGCACTCACGAAAATAATTTTCATAAATCACAAAAAGTTCTTTTGCCCTGATTCTTTTTGCAGAAGATTAATATACAAATTATCCTGGTTGTCCTGTTTTTTTAGAATTTTTGGAGTTACAGAAGTATTCAAAATAGTCGGGTTGCTACAGACTGTTCTGTTTTGACAGATTCTGTTTTCTTTGTGTTGTGTGCTTATTTTGATGGCTCTATGGTTTTCTTTGATGAGTTTTTGCCATAGAAAAGTCAGAATACAGTATATATAATATAAAAACAAAATATGAATAGGTTTGATATAGTACTTATAGTAGTGGTTTGCTTTGTTATACTAACGGATCTCACGAAGGTTTTGTTGAGTTTTGTGTGATTGAAGTTTTCAAGTTTTGAGTTATCTTACAATGAATGAAGGAAGGATAGAAGAGCCTAAGCTTGGGGATGCCCCGGCATCCCAAGCTATTATCCAAAAATGAGCAACCAACTAAGCTTGGGGATGACCCCGAGTGGCATCCCCTCTTTCTTCCAACGACTATCGGTATTTTACTCGAAATTATATTTTTATTCGTCACATGATATGTGTTTTTCTTGGAGCGTCTTGTATGATATGAGTCTTTGCTTGTTTTATTTTGTGTTTTAAGTCATCAATCCTTGCTGGACACACCTATTTGAGAGAGCCAAAATTATGTCATGACTTGTTAGAATTGCTCTTTATGCTTCACTTAAATCTTTTATGAGCTATGGACTTGCTGTAGTGCTTCACTTATATCTTTTTTGAGCACGTTGTTCTTTAGTATTTTTAAAGAAATGCTCTCTTGCTTCACTTAGATTTATTTGAGACTTAGTAAAATTGTCAAGAAATTCTCTCTTGCTTCACTTAAATTATTTTGAGAGAAAGAAAAAATATTATGCTCTTGATCTTCACTTATATTTGTTTGAGCTTATGAAAAGCAACACATGAAAATTTAGTCCCAAAGTGATAGATATCCAAGAAGGATATAATAAAAACTTTTATGAAGATCATTGGACAAAATAAATTCGGTTCTTAGTAATAGTTTTGAGATATGATGATGTGATATGTGAGTTGTGTTGATGAGTAATTATGCTTTAGTAAGAATATTGGTGTTAAGGTTTGTGATTCCCTATGCAAGTACGAAAGTCAATAGTCATGCAATGAAATTATATCCTACTTATGGTGCATTATTCGGTGTTAATTATGCTTAATGCTTGCTTATGAGATTATTCGTTTATTGGTTGGTCGCTTCTCAATCTTTTGCTAGCCTTCATTTTGCACCAAGTATGATCTCTACTTGTGCATCCAAAATCCTTTAAACCAGTTTTGCCATATGAGTCCACTATATCTACCTATATGCCGTATTCTTTTGCCGTTCTAAGCAAATTTGCATGTGCCATCTCTAAATTTCAAAATAAACTTCTCTTTTGTGTGTTTGTTTCGCTCGCGGAGCGGTAACGGGTGGCTAATAGTTTCCATTCTGGATGTGTTATTCTCACGATGAGTGTTTATTCACTTGTCATTACACGAGAGTAAGGCAAAGGTTTTAGGGATGCCCAGTCCTGAAATGCAAAAATGAATTTACTTTATGTTGTCAAATAATAAATTCCTTGGAAAGTGTTGGTATGGAGGGAAACCGTGGATACGGCTAGCCATGGAAAGTGAAAGTATGGTGGAAAAAGGAATGAACTTTATTTTCTATTTGGGAACCGCCTATGGCATATCTAGCATGCAAAGTGTTGGGAACTCTAAGTCGTTTTCGTTGGTGGGATGGATACACCTCTCAAAATGTTTTTATCTCTAATTTTTTTTGCTTTGAGCTCTAGCACCTCTACAAATCCCTACTTCCCTCTGCGAAGGGCCTTTCTTTTACTTTATGCAATTTTTATTTTGAATTTGAGTCTCCATCTTCTATTACAAAAGCACCAACTGGGAGGCAATATGATCGTACTTAAGTATTGGGCGTGGCTAATATTTGAGTGTGTTTCATGAATGGATCAATGGTTGAGCATGATAGGCTAGGGATAACTTATTTTAGCGTTGATATTTTGAAAGACATGGTTGCTTGTTGATATGCTTGAGTATATAAATTATTATATCAAAACTAGACTATTGCTTTGAATCACATAAAAGTCCAATTGTCCATGCTATAAAGAAAAGAATATGATATGACATGTTAGGCAGCATTCCACATAAAAAATTCTGTTTTTATCACTTACCTACTCAAGGACGAGTAGGAGTTAAGCTTGGGATGCTGATACGTCTCCAATGTATCTATAATTTTTTATTGTTCCATGTTGTTATATTATCAATCTTGGATGTTTTATAATCATTTTATAGTCATTTTATATCATTTTTTGGTACTAACCTATTGACATAGTGCCAAGTGCTAGTTGTTGTTTTCTGCATGTTTTTTACATCGCAGGAAATCAATATCAGACGGAGTCCAAATGCAACGAAACTCCACGGAGAATTTTTATGGGCTAGAAGGAACACAACGGACCCTGGCTGCGCCTGAGGGGTGCCCCGACGGAGGCACAACCCACCAGGGCGCGCCAGGAGGCCCAGGCGCGCCCTGGTGGGTTGTGCCCACCTCAAGTGCCCCCGGACCGCCTCTTTGCTCTATAAATACCCCAATATTCCAGAAACCCTAGGGGAGTCGACGAAATATTCATCCAGCCGCCGCAGAGTCCAGAACCACCAGATCCAATCTACACACCATCTCGGATGGGGTTCACCACCTCCATTGGTGCCTCTCCGATGATGTGTGAGTAGTTCTTTGTAGACCTTCGGGTCCATAGTTAGTAGCTAGATGGCTTCCTCTCTCTCGCTGAATTCTCAATACAATGGTCTCTTGGAGATCCATATGATGTAACTCGTTTGCTGTGTGTTTGTTGGGATCCGATGAACTTCGAGTTTATGATCAGTCATATCTTTTTATATCCATGAAAGTTATTTGAGTTTATTTGATCTCTTATATGCATGATTACTTATAGCCTCGTATTTCTTCTCCGATATTTGGGTTTTGTTTGGCCAACTTGATCTATTTATCTTGCAATGGGAAGAGGTGCTTTGTAGTGGGTTCGATCTTACGGTGCTTGATCCTAGTGACAGAAAGGGAACCGACACGTATGTATCATTGGTACTAAGGATAAAATGATGGGGTCTATCTCTACATAGATAGATCTTGTCTACATCATGTCATCGTTCTTATTGCATTACTCCGTTTCTCCATGAACTTAATACACTAGATGCATGCTGGATAGTGGTCGATGTGTGGAGTAATAGTAGTAGATCCAGGTAGGAGTCGGTCTACTAATCTTGGGCGTGATGCATATATAATGATCATTGACTGGATATCGTCATAATTATTTGAAGTTCTATCAATTACCCAACAGTAATTTGTTTACCCACCGTTTTCTATTTTTCTCGAGAGAAGCCACTAGTGAAATCTACGGCCCCCGGGTCTTCTTTCGTATATTTGCCTTTGCGATCTACTTTTTCCTTGCATTTATTTTCAGATTTATTAAACCAAAAGTACAAAAATACCTTGCTGCGTTTTATTTCTATTTATTTTATTTGGCGTTCGATCTATCAATCCACTACAATTTACCTCACATCCGTCTGCATATCTTGAGGCGTCGTACCCCGGAAGGGATTGACAACCCCTTTAACACGTCGGGTTGCGCAGTGTTGTTATTTGTGTGCAGGGGCTGTTAACGTTGTGTTGCTTGGTTCTCCTACTGGTTCGATAACCTTGGTTTCATGTCTGAGGGAAATACCTACCACCATTGTGCTGCATCATCCCTTCCTCTTTGGGGAAATACCGACGCAGCTTCAAGCGACATCATCACGCCGCAGAGGCGACCCAGGACTATGCGCCGACTGAACAGTGTCCGCAACCACAGATCTACTGTGGATTCTGTTGCGCGATTGAGAAACGACTGAGTTTTGTTCGCCACCTGCTCGGAGCAGCGCTTGGATCTACAGTAAACCCCTACCCGCCTCTGAACGGGACGACTGAATTGATTCTGCTATACGAGCTACAGCTGCAAGATTCTGGATCGGAGTGCGGTATACCTGGGGCTCAGGTGGAAACAACTGTCGTTGTCGTCGACTGGATTCGGGGATCTATCGACGGGCACGTTCGTAGAGTGAATGTTGGAGGTTCTCCAAACGCGCTCGCTCAGCCAAAGTGGCCAGGCGTGTTGCCTCTAAAGCCCGAGCCTCAGAGGTCTCCCAACAATAGGGGTGTGGAGCGCCTCCACGTTGCGACGATGCAACTCTTCCCTCTGCTCGGAAGTGACGGCCTGGGGATGATATTCGTCATGGCCATGTGATGGACCGCCAACGCCATCGCCACCGCCGCCGCGACGGAACCCAGGTGGGCTGCGCGGTGAGTCGACCATGAGAACTTCTGCTGCAGGGTTGCAGCTCCCGCACTCGGAGAGAGTATCTGCGGAACCAGTCGACAGATCGAATGGTTCGTAGAGAGATTTGTCTGGCTCAATAGCCGCAACTTGAGGGGTGGCCGACTGGCGAGCCACCGCATGCTTCACCCATCGTTGAAGCCGCGACCGCCCGGATCGCTTGCAGCGGCGTACAGCGGGGAGTGTCGATGACACGAGAGCCGACCGATACTGGGTCGACGGCTGCCGCAGGCACTCATGCGGAAATGCACTTCTCCACGGACGGGAGGTGCTTGACGTCAAGGGGGGCCTCTTGGAGCCAGGCGGAGTCGTCGGCAACGAAGATGAGCGCGCCAAGACGGATCTTGCGGCCCAAGGCTAAACCGCCGCCGGAAACCATGTCGATGGCGTTCGAAGAAACTGCAACCTCACCGGAAGTCGCTAAGACACCTGCCCCATGGTGGGCGCCAACTGTCGTGGTACTAAGTCTGATAGTAAGAATAGGGGGTACGTATGAGGAGGCAAGGTCCTAACTACGGCGAGGTTGTACACACGAGTTTACGAGTTCAGGCCCCTCTCAAAGGAGGGAAAAGCCCTACGTCTCGGTCCCCTGAAGCTGTCGACTGGAATATGAGTGTGTGTGTGTGTGTGTGTGTGTGTGTGTGTGTGTGTGTGTGTGTGTGTGTGTGTGTTACAGGGGCTGCGAACCCTTGTCCCAGAGGAGGGGGTGGCTTATATAGAGTGCGCCAGGACCCCAGCCATCCCCCATTACATAGGGTTCAATGCGGGTTAAGACAGGGGCGTTACTGATAACGCCAGGTATTAATGATCTTAATGACTATGGAGTGAATGCCTGACCGTTGATATCTTGAGGTGTCTTTAGACCTTCTATGCTCCAAGTGGTTCTCCATATGGTCGAGTGATTATATCCTTGTCGAGTGGAATTGGGGTATCCGAGTGACATGGCTGGTCGAGTGGATCGTACTCCAAGGTGTTTCAGTCGATATCTTTGGTTGTACTTTGAATGCCTTTGACTCTACGGCAGTGTCCTTGGGTAGGGCATCTAGGTCAGGCCTATGACCCTACCCTAGGTACATGTCATCGTCAGCGCCGATTTTACTCGGCCGCGTAGGGATGAAGTAAATATACTCAAAATTGCAGCGATGGAGTAAAAAAAATTACTCCACTAAGCCGTATAGGAGATCGGCTAGGTCAAACTTAATGGAGTAAAAATCCAAATTTATTCAATTAACTTTAATTTTTTTACAGAAAACCTTCCAATCTATTCACTTCAATCATGGCAGTACAATGAACACCAGAAATAAAAATTACATCCAGATACGTAGACCACCTAACGACGACTACGAGCACTAAAGTGAGCCGAAGGCGCGCCGCCGTCATCGCCCCTCCATCGCCGGAGTCGAGCACAACTTGTTGTAGTAGACAGTCCGGAAGTCGTCGTGCAAAGGCCCCATAGGCCCAGCACCCCAGAACAGCAACCGCCGTTGATGAAGAATAATGTAGATTGGAAGAATCCAAACCGAAGACACACGAATATAGACGAACAACGACGAGATCCGAGCAAATCCACCAAAGATAGATCGGCCGGAGACACACCTCCACATGCCCACCAACGATGTTAGACGCACCATCAGAACGGGGGCTAGGCGGGGAGATCTTTATTCCATCTTCAGGGAGCCACTGCCGTCTCGCCTTCCTGAGCAGGACACAAACCCTAACAAGATTAAAAAAACAACAACTAAAAACGGAGCCTGATGCGGTCACCCCAGGTACTCTTGTCGTTTCACCATTATCGCCAAGTAAAGTATTTTCCAAGCGAGAGTCTGGCTATGAAAATAAGATGCAAAAATATGTGGTTCCTGCTCTGCGTCATAAGAAGATAACGTGTGCTACAAAACAGAGAGGAATCTTAGGTATGATGCCTGTTCCATATGCTACTGAAGTTGCTCTTCGGATCGTGCCTCAGGAGAAAGTGAAGCCTATGTTCAGAACACCTTGCCAATATTTGTACGGAGGCCAATATACATACATGGGTCCTAGATGAATCAAGCGTACAAAAATGCCATGACAGAGGAGGCGTGTCCTTTTTATTTGTTTTCTAGTTTAATTGGTTTTTGTAGGGTTTTTTTTAGTTTCTACGTACAAGTTGTAACATGAGGAGTCCCCATCGTTTTCCTAGTCCAGTCGGTCTAGGCCCAATTGTTAGGCACCACCTATATAAGCAAGGGCAGCGTTGTCTAGGTGGAGGTTGGAGTTGATCTGAGAAAAATATTCAGAAAAGTCATCTTATGATTGGCGCATATCTGAGTTCCTGCGTTCCATGATTTGGATCGTTGATTGCATGTGTTACGCTGACTTGATTCCTGTAGGCGCTAGCCGTTTTGATTCTTGATCAATCAGGGTCAATCCGATCTCTATTTTGTTCAATCTGCTTCTACCACCTCACGTCTTCCATCTCGCTAATTACTCATCGCCGCCGCCGCCGCCGCTGATCATCATTAGTCTAAACCAATCCATCTAGCTAGCTACTACTCGTTCACGTCTGTAATCACCACTGCAGCTATATATATTCGACCTGTTCTAATTCATCTTCTTCCGTTCAAGTTTTACTCGCTAGCTCTTATCGTCGGTGAAAGATCAGGCCACCCCATAAAATCGTCTCAAAGCTACTTGAGGCATATCAACTGTATCGAGAGCGCCAGGTTTATCATGCGCGATGTCAGCTGCAAGCAAGCGTGGACGCGGATGAGGTGCGGGAGGATGATGGGCCGCCGCAATATGGTCCCGATCTGGACCCGGTGTCGTGCTATGTTCAAGGCTACATACCAGACGCCGACAACCGCATGAAGGCCCTCGACGAGGCGGTGACCGACGGGTTCCGAGCCATGCAAGCAGCCCTCCGTCGGCTAGAGGCAAGGGCAGCGGTAGCGGCTGCTCGGCGAGGAACAACATGCCCTGTAGCAGCGAGCACCTCGACATGTTCGTGACGCGGACGTTGCCAACGACGACAATGATGCTGAGTCCGAGGAAGGTTCCGATGCTCGTGGCGACTTGCCTCGCCGACCACGACAGGATGCTCGTCCCCGTGATGATGGACCAAGGCGGCGCCGCGATGAGGACGAGGACGGAGGTATTGGTAGAATAAAAATTACTATACCTTCGTTCACGGCAAGGCCGGTCGAGGAGTATCTTGAGTGGGAGATGCGTGTGGAGCAGATTTTGATAATCACCGTTACTCGAGGAGCGGAAGATTCGTTTTGCTTCTCTTGAATTTTCAGGTTATGCATTAATTTGGTGGGATCAGCTCAACCGCAATGGCCACGACCAGAATCGTGGTGTGAGATGAAGCGTACAATGCGTGCTCGCTTTGTGCCAGCTTATTTTCGAAGGAGCAACACACAAAGCTTGACGTCTTGTTCAAGGAGCCATGACGGTGGATGAGTATTACCAGCGGATGCAAGTTCGATGATCGGAACTAATGTGCATGAGTCGATGATGCAACAATGACACGCTTCTTTGAGGGGCTGAATGAGGATATACGTGACCGTGTTGATTTGATGCAGTATAATGATATGCAAGAGCTTCTTCATCAAGCGGAGCGTGCCGAACAATGGGTCAAAGCCAAGCAAGTTTCCAAAGGCGCACCAATTTCAGCATGGGGCGACATTCCTATTCACATGATGATGATAATGTCAAGCCAGCTTCATCCTATAGGTCAGCTGCTACCGATCACAAGGAGATGAGCAAAGAATCTATAGCCATGAGCAAAGTGGCTTCAAGGGCTGATTCAAGTGCGCGATGCATCTGCCACGGGTACTAGTGAGATTGTTTGTTACACATGTGGAGGTAGGGGACACAAACGCATCGATTGTCCGAACAAGAAGAGAGTGCTCCTTGTTAATGATGGATATGTTTCGAAGACAAAACCGACTCGAGTCGATGCGCCCAAGGAAGGGAAAATGAATCTAATCCTATCATGTGCTATCCTTTAGATTATGATGATCGCCATGCATCATGGTGCAGCGAGCTAAAGAGGATCAAATTCCAAGTTCGGGACAGCGGTGGAAAATTTTTCAGTCACAATGTAAGATCAAAAACAAGTGTTGCAAGTTGATTATTGATGGAGGGAGCTACACCAACATCATAAGCAAGCATGTGGTGGATGCTTTAGGACTGAAGGCATGGCCACATCCGCAACCACATTGCATTGAGTGGTTGTACAACTCCGCACGTTTGAAGGTGACTCACAAGGTACGCATAAAGTTCAATATTGGCACATATTATGATGAGGTCATTTGTGACGTCGTGCCAATGGATATGTGCCAATTACTATTGGGTCGTCCGTGGCAATACGATCGCAACGCTATACATGAGGGGAGGTCGAACACTTACGTGTTCCGAGAGGTTGGCATCAAACGTGTGCTGCAGCCCATGGGTAATAATGCTATCAAGGTTGTGAAGGAAATATGCCCTAGAGGCAATAATAAAGTTACTATTTATTTCCTTATATCATGATAAATGTTTATTATTCATGCTAGAATTGTATTAACCGGAAACATAATACATGTGTGAATATATAGACAAACAGTATGTCACTAGTATGCCTCTACTTGACTAGCTTGTTAATCAAAGATGGTTACGTTTCCTAACCATGAACAAGGAGTTGTTATTTGATTAACAAGGTCACATCATTAGTTGAATGATCTGATTGACATGACCCATTCCGTTAGCTTAACACTTGATCGTTTAGTATGTTAATGCTTTCTTCATGACCCATACATGTTCCTGTAACTATGAGATTATGCAACTCCGTTTACGGAGGAACACTTTGGTACTACCAAGCGTCACAACGAATCGGGTGATTATAAAGGAGTACTACAGGTGTCTCCAAAGGTACTTGTTGGGTTGGCGTATTTGAGATTAGGTTTTGTCACTCCGATCGTCGGAGAGGTATCTCTAGGCCTTCTCGGTAATACACATCACCTAAGCCTTGCAAGCATTACAACTAATGAGTTAGTTGTGAGATGATGTATTACGGAACGAGTAAAGAGACTTACCGGTAACGAGATTGAACTAGGTATTGGATACCGACGATCAAATCTCGGGTAAGTAACATACCGATGACAAAGGGAACAACGTATGTCGTTATGCGGTTTGACCGATAAAGATCTTCGTAGAATATGTAGGAACCAATATGGGCATCCAGGTTCCGCTATTGGTTATTGACCGAGAATGGTTCTAGGTCATGTCTACATAGTTCTCGAACCCGTAGGGTCCGCACGCTTAACGTTTCGATGACAGTTCATTATGAGTTTATAACTATTGATGCACGAAGTTTGTTCGAGTCCGGATGTGATCACGGACATGACGAGGAGTCTCGAAATGGTCGAGACATAAAAATTGATATATTGGAAGCCTATGTTTGGACTTCGGAAGGGTTCCGAGTGAAAACAGGATGTTACCGGAACACCGGGGGGTTACCGGAACCCCCCGGGGAGTATATGGGCCTTCATGGGCCTCAAGGGAGAAGAGGAAGGGCCGGCCAGGTGGGCTGCGCGCCCCCCTCCCCCCTCTGGTCCGAATAGGACAAGGAGAAGGGGGGCGGCGCCCCTTCCCTCTTCCCCCCTCCTCCAATCCTAATCCAACTAGGAGGGGGAGTCCTACTCGGTGGGAGTAGGACTCCTCCTAATCGCGCCTCCCCTTGGGCCGCCACCTCCCCTTGCCTCCTTTATATCTGAGGCAGGGGCACCCCATGACACACAAGTTGATCTACGGATCTTTTCTTAGCCGTGTGCGGTGCCCCTTCCACCATATTCCACTTCGGTCATATCGTCGGAGCTTAAGTGAAGCCCTGCGCGGAGAAGTCATATCGTCGGAGCTTAGGCGAAGCCCTGCGTCGGTGGAGCATCAACATCGTCACCACGCCGTCGTCTTGTGGAACTCATCCCGACACTTTGCTGGATCGAGTCCGGGATCGCCATCGAGCTGAAGCGTGTGCAGAACTCGGAGGTGCCGTACATTCGGTGCTTGGATCGGTCGGATCGTGAAGACGTCGACTACATCAACCGCTTTGTTATAACGCTTCCGCTTTCGGTCGAGGGTACGTGGACGGACCTCTCCCTCTCGTTGCTATGCCATCACCATGGTCTTGCGTGATCGTAGGAAATTTTTGAAATTACTCGTTCCCCAACAAATGGCATCCGAGCCTGGTTTTATGCGTTGATGTCATATGCACGAGTAGAACACAAGTGAGTTGTGGGCGATACAAGTCATACTACCTACCAGCATGTCATACTTTGGTTTAGCGGTATTGTGAGATGAAGCGGCCGGACCGACATTACGCGACGCTTACGCGAGACTGGTTTCACCGCCCGAGCACTCGTTGCTTAAAGGTGACCGGCGGTGTCTGTCTCTCTCACTTTAGTTGAATCGAGTGTGGCTACGCCCGGTCCTTGAGAAGGTTAAAACGGAGTCTATTTGACGAAGTATCGTTGTGGTTTTGATGCGAGGTAAGAACGGTTCTTGCTCAGCCCGTAGCAGCCACGTAAAACTTGCAACAACAAAGTAGAGGACGTCTAACTTGTTTTTGCAGGGCATGTTGTGATGTGATATGGTCAAGACGTGATGCTATATTTTATTGTATGAGATGATCATGTTTTGTAACGAAGTTATCGGCAGCTGGCAGGAGCCATATGGTTGTCGCTTTATTGTATGAAATGCAACGCCATGTAATTGCTTTACTTTATCACTAAGGAGTAGCGATAGTCGTAGAAGCAATAGTTGGCGAGACGACAACGATGCTACGATGGAGATCAAGGTGTCGCGCCGGTGGCGATGGTGATCATGGCGGTGCTTGGCGATGGAGATCACAAGCACAAGATGATGATGACCATATCATATCACTTATATTGATTGCATGTGATGTTTATCCTTTATGCATCTTATCTTGCTTTGATTGACGGTAGCATTATAAGATGATCTCTCACTAAAATTATCAAGAAGTGTTCTCCCGAGTATGCACCGTTGCGAAAGTTCTTCGTGCCGAGACACCACGTGATGATCGGGTGTGATAGGCTCTACGCTCAAATACAACGGGTGCAAAACAGTTGCGCACGCGAATACTCGAGTTAAACTTGACGAGCCTAGCATATAACAGATATGGCCTCGGAACACGAGACCGAAAGGTCGGCGTGAATCATATAGTAGATATGATCAACATAGTGATGTTCACCATTGAAACTACTCCATCTCACGTGATGATCGGACATGGTTTAGTTGATTTGGATCACGTAATCACTTAGATGACTAGAGAGATGTCTGTCTAAGTGGGAGGTTTTTAATATGATTAATTAAACTTAAATTTATCATGAACTTAGTACCGATAGTATTTTGCTTGTCTATGTTTCTTGTAGATAGATGGCTCGTTTGTTGTTCCGTTGAATTTTAATGCGTTCCTTGAGAAAGCAAAGTTGAAAGATGATGGTAGCAATTACACGGATTGGGTCCGTAATTTGAGGATTATCCTCATTGCTGCACGAAAAATTACGCCTGGAAGCACCATTGGGTGACAGAACTCGCTGCAGATCTTTGAGCGAAGTTGTGAACGTCGCAAAGCAGAGGTGATGACTACTCTATAGTTCATGTGCCATGCTTTACGGCTTAGAACGGGTCTTCAACGACGTTTTGAACGTCATGGAGCATATGAGATGTTCCAGAGTTGAAGTTAATATTTCAAGCAAATGCCCGGATTGAGAGATATGAAGTCTCCAATAAGTTCTATAGCTGCAAGATGGAGGAGAATAGTTACATCGGTGAGCACATACTCAAAATGTCCGGGTATAACAATCACTTAATTCAGCTGGGAGTTAATCTTCCGGATGATAGTGTCATTGATGAATTCTCCAATCATCGCCACCAAGCTACAAGAGCTTCGTGATGAACTATAATATGCAAGGGATGACTAAGACAATTCTGAGCTCTTCGCGATGCTAAAAGCAGCGGAGGTAGAAATCAAGAAAGAGCATCAAGTGTTGATGGTCAACAAGACCACTAGTTTCAAGAAAAGGGCAAAGGGAAGAAGAAGGAAACTTCAAAAGAACAGCAAGCAAGTTGCTGCTCAGAGAAGAAACCCAAGTCTGGACCTAAGCACTGAAACGCGAGTGTTTTACCGCAAGCAAGCTGGACCTCGGAAGCGGAACTGCCCCAAGTATTTGGCGGATAAGAAGGATGGCAAGGTGATCAAAGGTATATGTGATATACATGTTATTGATGTGTACCTTACTAATACTCGCAGTAGTACCTGGTATTTGATACGGTTACATTGCTAATATTTGCAACTCAAACAGAACTACGGATTGCGAAGATTGGCTAAGGACGAGGTGACGATGCGCGTTGGAAATGGTTCCAAAGTCGATGTGATCGCGGTCGGCACGCTACCTCTACATCTACCTTGGGATTAGTTTTAGACCTAAATAATTGTTATTTGGTGCCGCGTTGAGCATGAACATTATATCTGGATCTTGTTTAATGCGAGACGGTTATTCATTTAAATCGAGAATAATGGTTGTTCTATTTATATGAGTAATATCTTTTATGGTCATGCACCCTTGAAGAATGGTCTATTCTTGTTGAATCTCGATAGTAGTGATACACATATTCATAATGTTGAAGCCAAAAGATGCAGAGTTGATAATGATAGTGCAACTTACTTGTGGTAATCGCCGTTTAGGTCATATCGATGTAAAACGCATGAAGAAACTCCATACCGATGGGCTTCGGAATCACTTGATTATGAATCACTTGGTACTTGCGAACCGTGCCTCATGGGCAAGATGACCAAAACGCCGTTCTCGGAACTATGGAGCGAGCAACTGATTTGTTGGAAATCATACATCGATGTTTGTGGTCCAATGAATGTTGAGGCCTTGGCGGGTATCGTTATTTTCTCACCTTCACAGATGATTTGAGCAGATATGGGTATATCTACTTAATGAAACACAAATCTGAAACATTTGAAAAGTTCAAAGAATTTCAGAGTGAAGTGGAAAATCATCGTAACAAGAAAATAAAGTTTCTACGATCTGATCGTGGAGGAGAATATTTGAGTTACGAGTTTGGTTTACATTTGAAACAATGTGGAATAGTTTGCAACTCACGCCACCCGAACACCACAGAGAAATGGTGTGTCCGAACGTCGAATCGTACTTTACTAGATATGGTGCGATCTATGATGTCTATTTCGATTTACCGCTATCGTTTTGGGGTTATGCTTTAGAGACGGCCGCATTCACGTTGAATAGGACACCGTCAAAATCCGTTGAGACGACGCCTTATGAACTGTGGTTTGGCAAGAAACCAAAGTTGTCGTTTCTTAAAGTTTGGGGCTGCGATGCTTATGTAAAGAAACTTCAACCAGATAAGCTCGAACCCAAATCGGAAAAATGTGTCTTCATAGGATACCCAAAGGAGGCTGTTGGGTACACCTTCTATCACAGATCTGAAGGCAAGATTTTCGTTGCTAAATTCGGATCCTTTCTAGAGAAGGAGTTTCTCTCGAAAGAAGTGAGTGGGAGGAAAGTAGAACTTGATGAGATAATCAGATCGCTCCTTTATTGGAAAGTAGTTCATCACAAGAAATGGTTCTGTGACAACTACACCAATTAGTGAGGAAACTAATGATGATGATCATGAAGCTTGAGATCAAGTTACTCTGAACCGTGAGGTCAACCAGAGTAAAATACGCATCGAGTGGTACGGTAATCTTATTCGGAAGTCATGTTACTTGACCATGGCGAACCTACGAACTATGAAGAAGCGATGGTGAGCCCAGATTCGCAAAATGGCTGGAAGCCATGAAATCTGAGATGGGATCCATGTATGAGAACAAAGTATGGACTTTGGTTGACTTGCCCGATGATCGGCAAGCCATTGAAAATAAATGGATCTTTAAGAAGAAGACCGACGCTGATGGTAATATAACTGTCTACAAAGCTCGACTTGTTGCGAAAGGTTTTCGACAAGTTCAAGGGGTTGACTACGATGAGACTTTCTCACCCGTAGCGATGCTTAAGTCTGTCCGAATCATGTTAGCAATTGCCGCATTTTATGATTATGAAATTTGGCAAATGGATGTAAAACTGCATTCTTGAATGGATTTCTAGAAGAAGAGTTGTATATGATGCAACCAGAAGGTTTTGTCGATCCAAAAGGTGCTAACAAAGTGTGCAAGCTCCAACGATCAATTTATGGTGCAGTGCAAGCCTCTCGGAGTTGGAATAAACGCTTTGATAGTGTGATCAAAGCATATGGGTTTGTATGCAGACTTTTGGAGAAGCTTTGTATTTACAAGAAAGTGAGTGGGAGCTCAGAGCATTTCTAATATTATATGTGGACGACATATTATTAATTGGAAATGATATAGAATTTTTGGATAGCATAAAAGGATACTTGAATAAAAGTTTTTCAATGAAAGACCTCGGTGAAGCTGCTTACATATTGGGCATCAAGATCTATAGAGATAGATCAAGACGCTTAATTGGACTTTCACAAAGCACATACCTTGATAAAGTTTTGAAAAAGTTCAAAATGGATCAGGCAAAGAAAGGTTTTTTACCTGTATTACAAGGTGTAAGATTGAGTCGACTCAATGCCCGACACAGCAGAAGATAGAGAGAAAATGAAAGATGTTCCTATGCTTCAGCCATAGGCTCTATCATGTATGCAATGCTGTGTACCAGACTGACGTATGCTTAGCTGTAAGCTTGGCAGGAAGGTACCAAAGTAATCCAGAGTGGATCATGGACAGCGGTCAAGAACATCCTGAAATACCGAAAAGGACTAAGGATATGTTTCTCGATATGGAGGTGACAAAGAGCTAGTCGTAAATGGTTACGTCGATGCAAGCTTTGACATCGATCCCGACGATTCTAAATCGCAAACCGGATCGTGTTTTTATTAAGCGGTGGAGCTGTCGGTTGGTGCAGTTCTAAACAAAGCGTCGTGGCGGGATCTACATGTGAAGCGGAGTACATAGCTGCTTGAAGCAGCAAATGAAGGAGTCGGATGAAAGAGTTCATTTCCGATCTAGGTGTCATACCTAGTGCATCGGGACCGATGAAGATCTTACGTGACAATCTTGGTGCAATTGCCTTGGCAAAGGAATCCAGATTTCACAAGAGGACCAAGCACATCAAGAGACGCTTCAATTCCATTCGGGACCAAGTCCAAGTGGGAGACATAGAGATTTGCAAAATACATACGGATCTGAATGTTGCAGACCGTTGACTAAGCCTCTTCCACGAGCAAAACATGATCAGCACCAAGACTCCATGGGTGTGAGAATCATTACTTTGTAATCTAGATTATTGACTCTAGTGCAAGTGGGAGATCAAGGAAATATGCCCTAGAGGCAATAATAAAGTTATTATTTATTTCCTTATATCATGATAAATGTTTATTATTCATGCTAGAATTGTATTAACCGGAAACATAATACATGTGTGAATATATAGACAAACAAGTATGTCACTAGTATGCCTCTACTTGACTAGCTTGTTAATCAAAGATGGTTACGTTTCCTAACCATGAACAAGGAGTTGTTATTTGATTAACAAGGTCACATCATTAGTTGAATGATCTGATTGACATGACCCATTCCGTTAGCTTAACACTTGATCGTTTAGTATGTTAATGCTTTCTTCATGACCCATACATGTTCCTGTAACTATGAGATTATGCAACTCCGTTTACGGAGGAACACTTTGGTACTACCAAACGTCACAACGAATCGGGTGATTATAAAGGAGTACTACAGGTGTCTCCAAAGGTACTTGTTGGGTTGGCGTATTTGAGATTAGGTTTTGTCACTCCGATCGTCGGAGAGGTATCTCTAGGCCTTCTCGGTAATACACATCACCTAAGCCTTGCAAGCATTACAACTAATGAGTTAGTTGTGAGATGATGTATTACGGAACGAGTAAAGAGACTTACGGTAGCGAGATTGAACTAGGTATTGGATACCGACGATCAAATCTCGGGTAAGTAACATACCGATGACAAAGGAACAACGATGTCGTTATGCGGTTTGACCGATAAAGATCTTCGTAGAATATGTAGGAACCAATATGGGCATCCAGGTTCCGCTATTGGTTATTGACCGAGAATGGTTCTAGGTCATGTCTACATAGTTCTCGAACCCGTAGGGTCCGACGCTTAACATTTCGATGACAGTTCATTATGAGTTTATAAGTATTGATGCACGAAGTTTGTTCGAGTCCCGGATGTGATCACGGACATGACGAGGAGTCTCGAAATGGTCGAGACATAAAAATTGATATATTGGAAGCCTATGTTTGGACTTGGAAGGGTTCCGAGTGAAAACAGGATGTTCTGGGAACACCGGGGTTACGGAACCCCGGGAGTATATGGGCCTTCATGGGCCTCAAGGAGAAGAGGAAGGGCCGGCCAGGTGGGCTGCGCGCCCCCTCCCCTCTGGTCCGAATAGGACAAGGAGAGAGGGGGCGCCTTCCTCTTCCCCTCCTCCAATCCTAATCCAACTAGAGAGGGGAGTCCTACTCCGGAGTAGGACTCCTCCTTGCGCGCCTCCCCTTGGGCCGCCACCTCCCCTTGCCTCCTTTATATACGGGGCAGGGGGCACCCCATGACACACAAGTTGATCTACGGATCTTTTCTTAGCCGTGTGCGGTGCCCCTTCCACCATATTCCACTTTGGTCATATCGTCGCGGAGCTTAGGCGAAGCCCGCGCCGAGAAGTCATATCGTCATGAGCTTAGGCGAAGCCCTGCGTCGGTGGAGCATCAACATCGCCACCACGCCGTCGTCTTGACGGAACTCATCCCGACACTTTGCTGGATCGAGTCCGGGATCGCCATCGAGCTGAACGTGTGCGAACTCGGAGGTGCCGTGACGTTCGGTGCTTGGATCGGTCGGATCGTGAAGACGTCGACTACATCAACCGCGTTGTTATAACGCTTCGCTTTCGGTCTACGAGGGTACGTGGACGGACACTCTCCCCTCTCGTTGCTATGCCATCACCATGGTCTTGCGTGATCGTAGGAAATTTTTTGAAATTACTACGTTCCCCAACAGGTTGATCATATGTTTGTACACAAGGATGTTTTGAAGGGTGCTCCGAAACCGAGGACGATTTCGTTTGAACTTGGAGAGGATGATGCGGTCACCCCAGGTACTCTTGTTGTTTCACCATTATCGCCAAGTAAAGTATTTCCCAAGCGAGAGTCTGGCTATGAAAATAAGATGCAAAAATATGTGGTTCCCGCTCTGCGTCATAAGAAGATAATGTGTGCTACAAAGCAGAGAGGAATCTTAGGTATGATGCCTGTTCCATATGCTACTGAAGTTGCTCTTCGGATCGTGCCTCAGGAGAAAGTGAAGCCTATGTTCAGAACACCTTGCCAATATTTGTACGGAGGCCAATATACATACATGGGTCCTGGATGAATCAAGCGTACAAAAATGCCATGACAGAGGAGGCGTGTCCTTTTTATTTGTTTTCTAGTTTAATTGGTTTTTGTAGGGTTTTTTTTTAGTTTCTACGTACAAGTTGTAACATGAGGAGTCCCCATCATTTTCCTAGTCCAGGTCGGTCTAGGCCCAATTGTTAGGCACCACCTATATAAGCAAGGGGCAGCGTTGTCTAGGTGGAGGTTGGAGTTGATACAGAAAAATATTCAGAAAAGTCATCTTATGATTGGCGCATATCTGAGTTCCTGCGTTCCATGATTTGGATCGTTGATTGCATGTGTTCTGGCTGACTTGATGTAACGCCCCAAGACCGACGATCCAGAAGACTTCCATATTTTTGTGACCTCTGTGTGTTTTTATTTGTGCTTGCTCTATTTATTTTTGCATTGCATCATGTCATCATGCCAGCATGTCTTTTAATTTTTAAAACCTCAACTAAATAAACTGCATAGATCTTTTGATCTATTTAAATCGAGGGAATTCACATGGTGTTTTCTCTTTATAACATATCGTCCTAATATTAGGGAGCTATATTAAATATTTCTTTAATTTGGAAATCACCATAACACACTTGCAAATAAATCCCAATGCCGTTGTTATCTTAATTCTTGGTCTCCAACATTGCCCATAATTTCTTTCATCATTTTCCGGAGCTCCATAAAAAATCCGAACATTTTTGGGCCTTCCTTTTATCAAGTCCTAGTTCAAACCCATTTGAATTAAATTCAAATGAGTTTGAATTTAAATATTTCAATCATGGCCTTTCTATTTTTCTCGGAACAAGCACATTTTTGTGAGTTCAGGAAAACTATCTGCGTGTCCAACTTCTTCCCCTAACCCCTCTTTCTTTTCTTTCTTAATCTCTATTTTTTTCTCTTCTTTTAGTAGTGAGAGAGAGCCCAGCAGCCTTGCAGCCCAGCCGGCCACTTAGGCCCGGCCATCCAGACCGGCCCATTTGCCCCTGGAGGCCCAGCCGCCCCCTCTAACCCTAGCCGCAGGGAGAGCATCGCTCGATCCCCCCTTTCCCTCGTTCCCGTCGTGCGCCCATGTGCCGACCCCCTCTCCCTCTCCTCGGCTCGATCCCCTCCCCTTGTTCCTTCGAGCGCGAGCCCCGCAGCGCTCTATGTTGCCCCGTCGCCCCTCCGGTCGGCTAGTCCAGACCTCGCCGCCCTGCGGCCTCCTCCCTCATCTCCCTCGCAGCTTCTCTTCGTTCCCAGCGCCCGATCCCCATCTCCTCCCTCGCGCCGCCATCTCCCTCCCTCGACCCCCTCGGCCTCCTCCACCGCGATTCCTCCTCCGTCGCGCCGTCCCTACCTTCCCCTCGTCGCCTCCATCCCTTTCCCCCGTCGCCTCTGCGCGTGAGCGCTTGCACGCCCGCGCCTCCCGATCGATGACGTCGCCGCTCCGGCCGACGAGGACCCCCCTTGTGCCGCCAAGAGGAGAGCTCCTCTTCCTTGCGCCCTGCTCCTTCCTCCTGAGCCTCTCCCTCGAGCTTCTCTGCCTCCGCACCCGCAAGTCGTCGGCGTTCCCGACGGCCTCGTCAGCCCCGTGTTGGACACGGACACCTCCAGGAGCTTCCCCGAGCTCCAGTAGCTCTCGTGTCGCCGTTGCCGCAACGACGACCTCCCCTTCCTCTGGTCCTCCTCCTCACCTCGTGCCCGGCGTCAGCCATGGCTGCCTCGCTGTTGCTCCACCATGTTCGCCTTGCTGCAGCTACTCCCCTGCGTCGTCAAGTCCCAGCAGCCCCTTGGCCCGTCCTCGCATCTCCGACCTCGTCACCATCGACCCGGCAGGAGCTCCGCCTCCCTGCTTCACGTCAAGGCCGAAGACAACATGGACGCCAAGACCATACCAGGACCGACCGCCAAGCATCTTCTCTGTGATTTTTGCCAAGTACCACAACGACACGTCAAGTACCTCTAACGTCGTCTCCGGAAACGCCAAGTACCCCTACGAACGAAGACGCCAACTCCGTTTCGGGATTCATCAAGTACCGCTACCAATGGCTCGAATGTCTACGACCCGTGTGCTACTACCATTGCCAAGTTCAACTACGGTTGCCGTGTACGACTACCGTCGACCCTCGAAGACTCCGTGGACGTCAAGTTCCTCGCCGTGACCTCGAACATCTATGGAATGTGTGTTGGGTAACGTAGCAGAAATTCAAAATTTTCCTACGTGTCACCAAGATCTATCTATGGAGAAACCAGCAACGAAGGAAGGAGAGTGCATCTACATACCCTTGTAGATCGCTAAGCGGAAGCGTTCAAGAGAACGGGGTTGAAGGAGTCGTACTCGTCGTGATTCAAATCACCGGAGATCCTAGTGCCGAACGGACGGCACCTCCGCGCTCAACACACGTACAGCCGGTGACGCCTCCCATGCCTTGATCCAGCAAGGAGAGAGGGAGAGGTTGAGGAAGACTCCATCCAACAGCAACACAACGGCGTGGTGGTGATGGAGGAGCGTGGCAATCCTGCAGGGCTTCGCCAAGCACCTACGGGAGAGGAGGAGGTGTCACGGGAGGGAGGGAGGCGCCAGGCTCAGGTGTGGATGCCTCCTCCCTCCACTATATATAGGGGCAAGGGAGAGGGGAGGCGCAGCCTTGCCCCTTCCTCCAAGGAAGGGTGCGGCCAAGAGGGGGAGGAGTCCATCCTCCCAAGGCACCTCTGAGGTGCCTTCCTCCTGAGGACTCTTCCTCCCAAGTTTCCTTGGCGCATGGGCCTCTTGGGGCTGGTGCCCTTGGCCCATATAGGCCAAGGCGCACCCCTACAGCCCATGTGGCCCCCGGGCAGGTGGACCCCCGGTGGACCCCGGACCCCTTCGGCACTCCGGTACAATACCGATAAAGTGCGAAACTTTTCCAGCGACCAAAATAGGACTTCCCATATATAAATCTTTACCTCCGGACCATTCCGAACTCCTCGTGACGTCCGGGATCTCATCCGGACTCGAACAACATTCGTAACCACATACAAACTTCCTTTATAACCCTAGCGCCATCGAACCTTAGTGTGTAGACCCTACGGGTTCGGGAATCATGCAGACATGACCGAGACGTTCTCCGGTCAATAACCAACAGCGGGATCTGGATACCCATGTTGGCTCCCACATGTTCCACGATGATCTCATCGGATGAACCACGATGTCAAGGACTCAATCGATCCCGTATACAATTCCCTTTGTCTAGCGGTATTTGTACTTGCCCGAGATTCGATCGTCGGTATCCCGATACCTTGTTCAATCTCGTTACCGGCAAGTCTCTTTACTCGTTCCGTAACACATCATCCCGTGATCAACCCCTTGGTCACATTGTGCACATTATGATGATGTCCTACCGAGTGGGCCCAAAGATACCTCTCCGTTTATACGGAGTGACAAATCCCAGTCTCGATTCGTGCCAACCCAACAGACACTTTCGGAGATACCTGTAGTGCACCTTTATAGTCACCCGATTCGTTGACGCGTTTGGTACACCCAAAGCATTCCTACGGTATCCGGAGTTGCACAATCTCATGGTCTAAGGAAATGATACTTGACATTAGAAAAGCTTTAGCATACGAACTACGATCTTTGTGCTAGGCTTAGGATTGGGTCTTGTCCATCACATCATTCTCCTAATGATGTGATCCCATTATCAATGACATCCAATGTCCATGGTCGAAACCGTAACCATCTATTGATCAACGAGCTAGTCAACTAGAGGCTTACTAGGGACATGGTGTTGTCTATGTACCCACACATGTATCTGAGTTTCCTGTCAATACAATTATAGCATGGATAATAAACGATTATCATGAACAAGGAAATATAATAATAACTAATTTATTATTGCCTCTAGGGCATATTTCCAACAGTCTCCCACTTGCACTAGAGTCAATAATCTAGTTCACATCGCCATGTGATCAACACTGGTAGGTCACATCGCCATGTGACCAACATCCAAAGAGTTTACTAGTGTCTGTAAACTAGTTCACATCATCATGTGATTAAGACTCAATGAGTTCTGGGGTTTGATCATGTTTTGCTTGTGAGAGAGGTTTTAGTCAACGGGTTTTAGTCAACGGGTATTAGTCAACGGGTCTGAACCTTTCAGATCCGTGTGTGCTTTGCAATTCTCTATGTCATATTGTAAATGATGCTTCCACGCTCCACTTGGATCTTTTCCAAATGGTTGCTCCACTATACGTATCCGTTTTGCTACTTAGAGTCATTCGGATAGGTGTTAAAGCTTGCATTGACGTAACCCTTTACGCCGAACTCTTTATCACCTCCATAATCGAGAAACATGTCCTTATTTACTCCAAGGACAATTTTGATCGCTGTCCAATGATCCATTCTGGATCATTCTTGTACCCTTAGTGACTCATGGCAAGGCACACTTCCGTGCGGTACACAAGATAGCATACTATAGAGCCTACGTGCGAAGCATAGGGGCGACCTTCGTCCTTTCTCTCTCTTCTGCCGTGGTCGAGCTTTTAACTCTTAACTTCATACCTTACAACTCAGGCAAGAACTCCTTCTTTGGTGATCCATCTTGAACACTTTCAAGATTATGTCAAGGTATGTGCTCATTTGAAAGTACTATTGAGCGTTTTGATCTATCCTCATAGATCTTGATGCTCAATGTTCAAGTAGCTTAATCCAGGTTTTCACTTGAAAACACTTTAACCCTATATGCTTTCGAAAATTCTACATCATTTTCGATCATCAATATGTCAACAACATATACTCATCGAAATTCTATAGTGCTCCCACTCACTTCTTTGGAAATACAAGTTTCTCATAAACTTTGTATACACCCAAAATCTTTGATCATCTCATCAAAGCACACATTCCAACTCCGAGATGCTTACTCCAGTCCTTAGAAAGATCGCTGGTGCTAGCATACCTTTTAGCATCCTTAGGATCGACAAAACTTTTCTGATTGTATCACATACAACCTTTCCTTACGAAAATTGGTAAGGAAACTCATTTTGACATCCATCTGCCAGATTTCATAAATGCAGCTTATGCTAACATGATTCCGACGGACTTAAGCATCGCTACGGATGAGAAAATTTCATCGTAGTCAACTCCTTGAACTTGTGAAAAAACTCTTCGCCACAAGTCGAGCTTCATAGACGGTGATCTTACCGCCCACGTCCGTCTTCTTCTTAAAGATCCATTCATCTCAATGGCTTGCCGATCATCGGGCAAGTCCACCAAAGTCTATGCTTTGTTCTGATACATGGATCCTATCTCGGATTTCATGGCTTCTAACCATTTGTCGGAATTTGGGCCCACCATCGCTTCTCCATAGCTCGAGGTTCATTGTTGCCTAGCAACATGACCTTCAAGATGTGATTGCGTACCACTCAAGTAGTACGCATCCTTGTCACCCCACGATGTACGGTAGTGACTTGATCGAAACTTCATGATCACTATCATAAGCTTCTACTTCAATTGGTGTAGGTGCCACGGAACAACTTCTTGTGCCTGCTACACACTAGTTGAAGTGATGGTTCAATAACCTCATCAAGTCTCCACCATCCTCCCACTCAACTTTTCGAGACGAACTTTTCCTCGAGAAAGGACCCGATTCAAGAAACAATCCCTATTGCTTTCGGATCTGAATTAGGAGGTATACCCAACCGTTTTGGGTGTCCTATGAAGATGCATTTTGTCCGCTTTGGGTTCGAGCTTATCAACCTGAAACTTTTCCACATAAGCGCCGCAGCCCCAAACCTTTAAGAAATGACGACTTAGGTTTCTCTAAACCATAGTTCATACGGTGTCATCTCAACGGAATTACGTGGTGCCCTATTAAAGTGAGTGCGGTTGTCTCTAATGCCTAACCCATGAACGATAGTGGTAATTCGATAAGAGACATCATGGTACGCACCATATCCAATAGGTTGCAACTATGATGTTCGGACACACCATCACACTATGGTGTTCCAGCGGTATTAATTGTGAAACAATTTGCACAATGTCTTAATTGTGTGCCAAAACTCAGAACTCAGATACTTATCTCTATGATCATATCATAGACATTTTATCCTCTTGTCACAATGATCTTCAACTTCACTCTGAAATTACTTGAACCATTCAATAATTCAGACTTGTGTTTCATCAAGTAAATATACTCAACATCCACTCGAATCATCGTGAAGTAAGAACATAATGATATTCATTTGATGCATCAACACTCATTGGACTGCACACATCAAAATGTGTTACTTCCAACAAGTTGCTATCTTGTTCCATCTTCTTATCAAACCGAGGCTTTTGGTCATCTTGCCCATGTGGTATGATTTGCATGTCTCAAGTGATTCAAAATCAAGTGAGTCCAAACGGTCCATCTGCATGGAGTTTCTTCATGCATATACACCAATAGACATGGTTCGCATGTCTCAAACTTTTCAAAACGAGTGAGTCCAAAGATCCATCGACATGGAACTTCTTCATGCGTTTTATACCAATATGACTCACATGGCAGTGCCACAAGTAAGTGGTACTATCATTACTATCTTATATCTTTTGGCATGAAAATGTGTATCACTACGATCGAGATTCAATAAACCATTCCTTTAGGTGCAAGACCATTGAAGGTATTATTCAAATAAGCAGAGTAACCATTATTCTCCTTAGATGAATAACAGTATTGCGATAGACATAATCCAATCATGTCTATGCTCAACGCAAACACCAAATGACAATTATTCTGGTTTAATACTAATCTTGATGGTATAGGAGCGTGCGATGTTTGATCACATCAAACTTGGAAACACTTCCAACACATATCGTCACTCACCTTTAGCTAGTCTCCGCTTTATTCCGTAGCTCTTTTATTTCGAGTTACTAACACTTAGCAACCGAACCGTATCTTAATACCCTGGTGCTACTAGGAGTACTAGTAAAGTACACATTAACATAATGTATATCCAATATACTTCTATCGACCTTGCCCGCCTTCTTATCTACCAAGTATCTAGGGTAATTCTACTCCAATGGCTGTTCCCTTATCTCGTAAACACTTAGTCTCGGTTTGGGTTCAACCTGGGTTTCTTCACTGGAGCAGCAGCTGATTTGCCATTTCGTGAAGTATCCCTTATTGCCCTTGCCCTTCTTGAAACTAGTGGTTTCACCAACCATCAACAATTGATGCTCCTTCTTGATTTCTACTTTCGCGATGTCAAACAACGCGAATATCTCAAGGATCATCATCTCTATCCTTGATATGTTATAGTTCATCACAAAGCTCTTAGCAGCTTGGTGGCAATGACTTTGGAGAAACATCACTATCTCATCAGGAAGATTAACTCCCACTCGATTCAAGTGATCGCTGCACTCAGACAATCTGAGCACAAACTCAACGATTGAGCTTTTCTCCCTTAGTTTGCAGGATAAGAAAATCGTCGGAGGTCTTATACCTCCTGACGTGGGCACGAGCTTGAAATCCCAATTTCAGCCCTCGAAACATCTCATATGTTCCGCGACGTTTCGAAAAACGTCTTTGGTGCCTCAACTCTAAACCGTTTAACTGAACTATCACGTAGTTATCAAAACGTGTATGTCCGATGTTCGCAACATCTACAAACAACGTTTGGGGTTCAGCACACTGAGCAGTGCATTAAGGACATAAGCTTTCTACTGTCCGCATAATTGCTACTTTCAACTTTCAACTATATTTTCTCTAGGAACATATCTAAACAGTGGAACTAAAGTGCGAGCTTACGACATTATTTGCAAAGATCTTTTGACTATGTTCAGGATAATTAAGTTCATCTCATGAACTCCCACTCAGATAGACATCCCTCTGGTCATCTAAGTGATTACATGATCCGAGTCAACTAAGCCGTGTCCGATCATCACGTGAGACGGACTAGTCGACTCGGTGAACATCTTCATGTTGATCGTATCTACTTATACGACTCATGCTCGACCTTTCGGTCTCTGTGTTCCCGAGGCCATGTCTGTACATGCTAGGCTCGTCAAGTTAACCCCAAGTGTTTTTGCTGTGTAAATCTGTCTTACACCCGTTGTATGTGAACGTAAGAATCCATCACACCCGATCATCACGTGGTGCTTAGAAGCTTATTTAACCGTAGCAACGGTGCACGTGGGAGAACACTTCTTGAAATTTGTGTAAGGGATCATCTTATTTACTACCGTCATTCTAAGTAAACAAGATGCATAAACATAACAAACATCACATGCAATTATATAGTAGTGACATGATATGGCCAATATCATATAGCTCCTTTTGATCTCCATCTTCGGGGCTCCATGATCATCATTGTCACCGGCATGACACCATGATCTCCATCATCATGATCTCCATCATCGTGTCTCCATGAAATTGTCTCGCCAACTATTACTTCTACTACTATGGCTACCGGTTAGCAATAAAGTAAAGTAATTACATGGCGTTGTTTAATGACACGCAGGTCATACAATAAATAAAGACAACTCCTATGGCTCTCGCGGTTGTCATACTCATCGACATGCAAGTCGTGAATCCTATTACAAGAACATGATCAATCTCATACATCACATATCATTCATCACATTCTTCTTGGCCATATCACATCACATAGCATACCCTGCAAAAACAAGTTAGACGTCCTCTAATTGTTGTTTGCATGTTTTACGTGGTTGCTATGGGTTTCTAGCAAGAACGTTTCTTACCTACGCAAAACCACAACGTGATATGCCAATTGCTATTTACCCTTCATAAGGACCCTTTTCATCGAATCCGTTCCGACTAAAGTGGGAGAGACTGGCACCCGCTAGCCACCTTATGCACCAAGTGCATGTCAGTCGGTGGAACCTGTCTCACATAAGAGTACGTGTAAGGTCGGTCCGGGCCGCTTCATCCCACAATACCGTCGAAACAAGATTGGACTAGTAACGGTAAGCATATTGAACAAAATCAACGCCCACAACTACTTTGAGTTCTACTCGTGCAAAGAATCTACGCAATAGACCTAGCTCATGATGCCACTGTTGGGGTAACGTAGCAGAAATTCAAAATTTTCCTACGTGTCACCAAGATCTATCTATGGAGAAACCAGCAACGAAGGAAGGAGAGTGCATCTACATACCCTTGTAGATCGCTAAGCGGAAGCGTTCAAGAGAACGGGGTTGAAGGAGTCGTACTCGTCGTGATTCAAATCACCGGAGATCCTAGTGCCGAACGGACGGCACCTCCGCGTTCAACACACGTACAGCCCGGTGACGTCTCCCATGCCTTGATCCAGCAAGGAGAGAGGGAGAGGTTGAGGAAGACTCCATCCAACAGCAACACAACGGCGTGGTGGTGATGGAGGAGCGTGGCAATCCTGCAGGGCTTCGCCAAGCACCTACGGGAGAGGAGGAGGTGTCACGGGAGGGAGGGAGGCGCCAGGGGCTCAGGTGTGGATGCCCTCCTCCCTCCACTATATATAGGGGCAAGGGAGAGGGGAGGCGCAGCCTGCCCCTTCCTCCAAGGAAGGGGTGCGGCCAAGAGGGGGAGGAGTCCATCCTCCCAAGGCACCTGGAGGTGCCTTCCTCCTGAGGACTCTTCCTCCCAAGTTTCCTTGGCGCATGGGCCTCTTGGGGCTGGTGCCCTTGGCCCATATAAGCCAAGGCGCACCCCTACAGCCCATGTGGCCCCAGGGGCAGGTGGACTCTCGGTGGACCCCGGACCCCTTTCGGCACTCCGGTACAATACCGATAAAGTGCTAAACTTTTCCGGCGACCAAAATAGGACTTCCCATATATAAATCTTTACCTCCGGACCATTCCGAACTCCTCGTGACGTCCGGGATCTCATCCGGACTCAACAACATTCGGTAACCACATACAAACTTCCTTTATAACCCTAGCGCCATCGAACCTTAGTGTGTAGACCCTACGGGTTCGGGAATCATGCGAACATGACCGAGACGTTCTCCGGTCAATAACCAACAGCGGATCTGGATACCCATGTTGGCTCCTACATGTTCCACGATGATCTCATCGGATGAACCACGATGTCAAGGACTCAATCGATCCCGTATACAATTCCCTTTGTCTAGCGGTATTTGTACTTGCCCGAGATTCGATCGTCGGTATCCCGATACCTTGTTCAATCTCGTTACCGCAAGTCTCTTTACTCGTTCCGTAACACATCATCCCGTGATCAACCCCTTGGTCACATTGTGCACATTATGATGATGTCCTACCGAGTGGGCCCAAAGATACCTCTCCGCTTATACGGAGTGACAAATCCAGTCTCGATTCGTGCCAACCCAATGACACTTTCGGAGATACCGTAGTGCACCTTTATAGTCACCCGATTCGTTGTGACGCTTGGTACACCCAAAGCATTCCTACGGTATCCGGAGTTGCACAATCTCATGGTCTAAGGAAATGATACTTGACATTAGAAAAGCTTTAGCATACGAACCACGATCTTTGTGCTAGGCTTAGGATTGGGTCTTGTCCATCACATCATTCTCCTAATGATGTGATCCCATTATCAATGACATCCAATGTCCATGATCAGGAAACCGTAACCATCTATTGATCAACGAGCTAGTCAACTAGAGGCTTACTAGGGACATGGTGTTGTCTATGTACCCACACATGTATCTGAGTTTCCTGTCAATACAATTATAGCATGGATAATAAACGATTATCATGAACAAGGAAATATAATAATAACTAATTTATTATTGCCTCTAGGGCATATTTCCAACAATGTGTACGACTACGAAACGTGAACCACTACCGTCGCGAGAACGACTACTTCCCCTCCGAACCGGTTCGCTTCGAAAACGCACGCTTCAAAGGTATAACCCGAGACGACCGCGATGAGATGCCCTTGCATGTAGGAGATGTACGATATGTTTGCACCGTGCCCGTTTGTTTCGTGCACGTTCCTCGTTAGCCATGCCGCCGTCCCGTGGGAACCCGGAATCGGGGAGCACCCCACCATCTTGCATGACTCGCTCACGCTCACTTCCTTTTTGCACCGGTATCTCCGTGAGCTACCAGAACCGATATGTTGCCGTGGCATCATTTTCGGATTCGTTGCCGTGGCACCCCTTTCATTCCGCCACGGTGAAAAATGCTTCATAACATGCTCATGTCAACATTTTCATAAAATTGCATAAGACTTGCATATGTCATCCGCATCATGATAACAACATTTAAATGTTTATATTTGTTGTTTCCATTAATTTGCTAAATGCATATGGGGATTTACCGGATTTGTTGTTTGTTATATCCGGCCCCATTTAAATTGTTTAGATGGTATAGTTTTGCTATGCTTCACCCCTTGCCATGTTTAATAACATTTAATATTGTTGGGCACATAACGAGAGAGAACTAAATAATTGATGTGGTGTTTCGTTAATATGCAACTCGCTGCATATTGAGCTCCATTTAACTTGTAGTTTTGTTTGTGCATATTGCCATGCCATGCTATTTAAACCGGCATGCATCATACTTGTTTATGCATCATGCCATGATTATGCTTGTGTGTTTACCATGTTGTTTGTTTCTTTCCGGGTTGCTTCTCTCGTTAGCTTCGGTTTCGTTCCGGAGTTGTGAGGATTCGTTCGACTTCGTCCGTTTGTCTTCTTCATGGACTCGTTCTTCTTCCTTGCGGGATCTCAGGCAAGATGACCATACCCTCGAAATCACTTCTATCTTTGCTTGCTAGATGCTCGTTCTTTTGCTATGCCTATGCTACGATGCCTATCACTTGCTATATCATGCCACCCATATTGCCATGTCAAGCCCCTAACCATCCTTTCCTAGCAAACCGTTGATTGGCTATGTTACCGCTTTGCTCAGCCCCTCTTATAGCGTTGCTAGTTGCAGGTGAAGATGAAGTTTGTTCCTTGTTGGAACATGGAGATGTTGTTCCTTGTTGGAACATGTTTACTTGTTGGGATATCACAATATATCTTATTTAATTAATGCATCTATATACTTGGTAAAGGGTGGAAGGCTCGGCCTTATGCCTGGTGTTTTGTTCCACTCTTGCCGCCTTAGTTTCCGTCATACCAGTGTTATGTTCCTTGATTTCGCGTTCCTTACACGGTTGGGTGATTTATGGGACCTCCTTGACAGTTCGCTTTGAATAAGACTCCTCCAGCAAGGCCCAATATTGGTTTTACCATTTGCCACCTAAGCCTTTTTCCCCCGGATTTTCGCGAGCCTGAGGGTCATCTTTATTTTAACCCCCCCGGGCCAGTTCTCCTTCGAGTGCTGGTCCAACTAGAGCCCTTTGCAGCGCCACCTTGGGGAAACTTGAGGGCTGGTTTTAGTTGTACGGACTGCTCATCCGGATGTGCCCTGAGAACGAGATATGTGCAGCTCCTATCGGGATTTGTCGGCACAATCGGGCGGCTTTGCTGGTCTTGTTTTATTGCTGTCGAAATGTCTTGTAGTCCGGGATTCGAGATCGATCGGGTCTTCCAGTAGAAGGAATATCCTTCGCTGACCGTGAGAGCTTATAATGGGCTGTTGGGACACCCCGCAGGTATTATCTTTCAAAGCCGTGCTGCGGTTATGAGGCAGATGGGAATTTGTTAATGTCCGGTTATAGAAAACCCGGTTGATCTTAATTAAAATACATCAATCGCGTGTGTAACGTGATGGTCTCTTCTCGCGGAGTCCGGGAAGTGAACACGGTGTTGGAGTTATGTTTGACGAGGTTGTTCTAGGATCACTTCTTGATCATAGTTGTTCGACCGTGCTTTTGCCTCCTCTTCTCGCTCTCTTTTGCGTATGGTAGCCACCATATATGCTAGTCGTCGCTGCAGCTCCACCTCATACCTTTACCCTTCCCATAAGCTTAAATAGTCTTGATCTCGCTGGTGTGAGATTGCTGAGTCGCCGTGACTCACAGATACTTCCAAAACCAGTTTGCGGTGCCGATTGAAACTGCAGGTGATGCACCCGAGCTCAAGGAGGAGCTCGATGAAGATCTTGTTCATTGTGTTGTTTCGTTTCAATTGATCAGTAGTGGAGCCCAGTTGGGACGATTGGGGATCTGTGTAGCATTTGGGGTAGTCTTCTTTTATTTTGGTTCTGTAGTCGGACCTTGATTGTATCTGTATGATGTAATGCTTTACTCATGTATTGTGTGAAGTGGCGATTGTAAGCCAACTATGTATCTCTTTCTCTTATGTATTACATGGGTTGTGCGAAGATTACCTCACTTGCGACATTGCTTTCAATGCGGTTATGCCTCTAAGTCGTGCTTCGACACGTGGGAGATATAGCCGCATCGAGGGCGTTAAAGTTGGTAATCGAGCCATCCCCACTTAGGAGCCCCTCGATTGATTGTTTGTCATGTTGTTGAGTCTAGAACAAAATGTTTTGAGTCTTAGGATTTTATATATCGGAGAGTAGGATTTTTTTACTCCTCGGTCCCTTCGTCAGCTCTGGTGAGGTATCCCTGACGAGAGTTTTGACTCTTTCTCTCCTCAAATTTCATTAAAAAATTTAGGATCAAAGGGTATCTTGGAATCGTTCCGATGGTTTTGTGACGAGAACATTGTTCTTGGTGCCTCCTCGACATTTAGGGGTTGTGGCGGTGTCCCGGGAGTTGAGCTCCGAGGTGTTGTCGCCACAATTTCATCGTTGCAGCCTCGAATACGAGCTTTGCCGACATCGAAAATCTCTTTTGTACAGTTGTTGGTGAGATAACCCGATAACCCAAAGATTAGGGCGAGTTCGGGAGTATTGCCATGACTCGTATAACGGATGCTTTTCGAAGGTCGAGGTACACGATTTCGAAGGTTTCTTGGTTATGTGTTGAAGGATGGATACAATTGGATCTAGGTATTGTTAGTTTGGGTGATATATTTTGTGTCCCAGATCCCCAACACCTGATTGCATAACCGAAAGTTTCGGAGTTTATAAGTGGGAATTCTAGTAGCTTATAGGATACCTTTCCGACAGATGTATGATTTGTGATTGGGGTCCAACGTCTAGTGGTTTCGCTTTTCACGGTCGATTTATAGTGGTCGCGAGACGTCTTAAAGAATCCTTGGCTATGCTGATTCGGGGACGTATTGTTTGTCATTCATGACGTCCCTGTCAGACGTCGTGTCTGTGGGGCCTCATCACGAACACTTTGGGCGTAAATTCTATCATATGTTTGTTCCGCTTATTCGCAAGCCAAACTTTGTTTTTGTTCCGTTTTGTGGTATTCGAGTTGCTTCAATGTCAAGTGTTGATTCCATACCTTTCCTAAATGGTGTTCTCATATTTCTATGTGAATACTAATCCTTCTTGATCATCGAGTTTGTCATCTCAATTTCTTCTCACCGTGCGCTTCTCTTCAAGATGATCCCATCATTCTCCCCATTCATGAGATCAATTCCCGCTTCTTTGCAACGGTGCTTGCTTCATCCGTCCCAAGTTGCCTTTGTTTTCCGCCCCCACCCTTTTTCTTCAAGGACTCAGATTTCTTAATCAAGTATCCATTTTATTGAGTGAAGTTTCTTCATTCTTTTCCTTTAATGTTTTATCCGGTGATTTCTCATGAAGACGCTAAGGAAGCTTCAACCTTATCATTGTTCCATTCTAATTTTCTTCTCCGGTGGATTTAGTTCAAGATTTCGGTGTTGATCTTATCCCTTTTCCTCTTTTCACAATGCTTTCTCATGCCGGTGTATCCCCTAATCATTCATCTCTCGTTATTCATTTGTTCCGGAGTGCTGAAGATATCTCTGAAGATTCGTGTTTCCACTCTGCATCAATTCTAGCTATTTCGAGGTCTTACCTTGTTCAGCCATTTAATTCAACCGGCGCAATCTATCTTTTAAATCGTTTAACGGTGTTTCTTTTGAGTGGGCCCTAACCCATAGGTCTTTTCCCAGGATCTTACCTGACTCTTCTAATTTTCCCGGCGCTATTCCCAAATTCATTGCAAAGTTTGACGTAAGAATGATTTATCATCAGTCAGATGCTTTTCTCCAAGATCTTTCAAATTCTTTTCATCGTTGGTTCAACCTTTCTAATTTTCATTCCGGAGTGCCTCAACAATTCATGGTGGTGTTTCTCGTCATCATTCTCGAATTTTGAAGACCGAAGAAGAGTTTTTTCCTCCAAATCTTATCCGTTCTCTCAGAAATGTGTAGTTCAAGTTTGAGGCCATCCTCTCATAATTGTTTTGATTGTGAGAATTCTTTTCACCCATTCGGAGCAATTCAGGAGTCTTTTCAGTTTGATTCTTCGGAGCCCATCATCTCAGAATTATTCATTCCAGCTTTCAGCTCTCGTTCTCCAAATCTTACCGGTGCATCATTCAAGTATTCTCTAATCAGTTCATGATCTCTTCGTTCTCATGTATCTAAATTCTGTCAAGTATCTTTATTCGTTTTCCAATTCTTCCCGGTGAATTGTGCCTTTGCTACGTTCATTCTCAATTCTTACGGTGGTTCGTTCAAGAGTTCTCTTCCTTCGTTATCATATAGATTCATTCGTTGTTTCAATCCTACCGGTGGTTCGTTGAAGACCTTCCCAAGTTTGCGCCATATCTATCTTAATCCTTTCTACGAGAATAAGTAGTATGCCAAATCCATTGCTTGCCATCAATTTAATTGGTGAAGGATCAACATAATGTAATTCTTATTCTTGTTTCATCGAGTAAATTCAATTCCTTATTCCGGAGGTTCATCAAAATTCTCGATTTCATTTGTTCATCTTTCTTTCCGGAGTTCCAAGTTTTCTCGGTTATATCATTTCAAAGCTTCATCTTGTCACTGCAAGGCTTCACCTTGTGTTGTCAACTTCTCTTTCTTTCTATCATCCTTTTATTTACCGGAGTTCTTCATGAAGGCTCTATACATGGTGGTTCATCAAGGATTCCTTTCATTCTTCAATTGTTCTTCAAGATTTCTCTCGAAGTTAAGATCCGCCAAGCTATACTCTAAAATAAACATGGTGCTCAACACATGTTTTGTTTAGAGGAGCTCAAGCATTTCTTCATCTTGCATTTCAAAGTGCAATTCTCTCTATCTTATCTTTTGAGGTGGTGTTATGTCATTTTGACAGTTTCATTCATGTTTCATGATGCACTTGTTGTCAAGAATGAGATATTTAAATCCATCAATCTTTTCGTTGGAGTTATCTTGTGTCATATTTCACCTAAAGCTTTCCCTAAGGATTGTTGCTATTTATGGTGCTTATAAATGACCCAAGTTCTTCATTTGTCCTCTCGGTGAAATAAGTTTCTCGTCTCCTTGTTGATATCAATCCAATCGTTTGTTTTCGTTGCAGGCGTAAGCTCACCTCATAATGTTGAGATGTTTCCATAAGTCCACTACAAGGTTATTCTTTTCGTTGTTGGTTTTCCAACAACTCCGTTCTATCCTTCTTTTTTAAGGGTGCTTTCCAAACTCATTTGTGGTAGAAGTTGGCATTTTCTTCTCTGTTCTTTTCTTCCCAACCATCTAGCTTCTATTCTTTCGTTCCGGAGGCATTGTGTTGTTACTCTCTTCGACCCATCGTCTCGTTTTGTCAAGACCATGTTCTTTTCATGCTTATCCATTTAACCGGAGTGTTGTGTCATCTCTTCAAGTTCTTTTCATCTTATCAAGTTTTCCTTCTTCTTTCAGCCGGAGTGCTGCCCAAATTATATCATTCTTATTCCTTCTCTATCTTGTTTTAACCGGAGTGGTGTCAATATCTATCTTATCGCTAAACCTCTTGGTTCTCGTCGTATCCCATGTTCCTCTTTTCTAACAGAGTGTTTTCAACTTTGTTCATCTTCGTTGTTTTCTTTCTTTCATTTTGTCAACCTCTCAAGGTTCGTTGGTTTCACTCTTTTGTCAAAGAAGCAACTTAGTTTTACCTCTTTCTTCTTCCGTTTTCTATCCGGTGCCATCCTAGATCTCGGGACGAGATCCTCTCGTAGTGGTGGAGTGTTGTAACGCCCCAAGACCGACGATCCAGAAGACTTCCATATTTTTGTGACCTCCGCGTGTTTTTATTTGTGCTTGCTCTATTTATTTTTGCATTGCATCATGTCATCATGCCAGCATGTCTTTTAATTTTTAAAACCTCAACTAAATAAACTGCATATATCTTTTGATCTATTTAAATCGGGGGAATTCACATGGTGTTTTCTCTTTATAACATATCGTCCTAATATTAGGGAGCTATATTAAATATTTCTTTAATTTGGAAATCACCATAACACACTTGCAAATAAATCCCAATGTCGTTGTTATCTTAATTCTTGGTCTCCAACATTGCCCATAATTTCTTTCATCATTTTCCGGAGCTCCATAAAAAATCCGAACATTTTTGGGCCTTCCTTTTATCAAGTCCTAGTTCAAACCCATTTGAATTAAATTCAAATGAGTTTGAATTTAAATCTTTCAATCATGGCCTTTCTATTTTTCTCGGAACAAGCACATTTTTGTGAGTTCGGGAAAACTATCTCGTGTCCAACTTCTTCCCTAACCCTCTTTCTTTTCTTTCTTAATCTCTTTTTTTCTTCTTTTAGTAGTGAGAGAGAGCCCAGCAGCCTTGCAGCCCAGCTCGCCACTTAGGCCCGGCCATCCAGATCGCCCATTTGCCTCGGAGGCCCAGCCGCCCCTCTAACCCTAGCCGCAGGAGAGCATCGCCGATCCCCCTTTCCCTCGTTCCCGTCGTGCGCCGCCAGCACCGACCCCCTCTCCCTCTCCTCGGCTCGATCCCTCCCTTGTTCCTTCGAGCGAGCCCTGGCAGCTCTATGTTGCCCGTCGCCCCTCCGTCGGCTAGTCTAGACCGCGCCGCCCTGCGGCCTCCTCCCTCATCTCCCTCGCAGCCTCTCTTCGTTCCCAGCGCCCGATCCCCATCTCCTCCCTCGCGCCGCCATCTCCCTCCCTCGACCCCCTCAGCCTCCTCCACCGCGATTCCTCCTCCGTCGCGCCGTCCCTACCTTCCCCTCGTCGCCTCCATCCCTTTCCCTGTCAGCTCTCTGCATGAAGGCTTGCACGCCAAGGCCTCCCGATCGATGCCGTCGCCGCTCCGGCCGACGAGGACCCCCTGTGCCGCCAAGAGGAGAGCTCCTCTTCCTTGCGCTCTGCTCCTTCCTCCCGAGCCTCTCCTCGAACTTCTCTGCCTCAGACCCGCAAGTCGTCGGCGCTCCCGACGGCCTCGTTAGCCCGTGTTGGACACGGACACCTCCAGAGCTTCCCGAGCTCCAGAGCTCTCGTGTCGCCATTCCCGCTGACGACGACCTTCCTTCCTCTGGTCCTCCTCCTCACCTCGTGCCCGGCGCCACCATGGCCGCCTCGCTGTTGCTCCACCATGTTCGCCTTTGCTGCAGCTGCTCCCTGCGTCGTCAAGTCCCAAGAGCCCCTTGGCCCGTCCTCGCATCTCCGACCTCGTCACCATCGACCCGCAGAGCTCCGCCTCCACCGCTTCACGCCAAGGTCAAGACACCATGGACGCCAAGACCATACCAGGACCGACCGCCAAGCATCTTCTTTGTGATTTTTGCCAAGTACCACAACGACGCGTCAAGTACCTCTACCGTCGTCTCCGGAAACGCCAAGTACCCCTACGCACGAAGACGCCAAGTCCGTTTCGGGATTCATCAAGTACCGCTACCGATGGCTCGAACGTCTACGACCCGTGTGCTACTACCATTGCCAAGTTCAACTATGGTTGCCTTGTACGACTACCGTCGACCATCGAAGACTCCGTGGACATCAAGTTCCTCGCCGTGACCTCGAACATCTACGGAATGTGTACGACTACGAAACGTGAACCACTACCGTCGCGAGAACGACTACTTTCCCTCCGAACCGATTCGCTTCGAAAACGCACGCTTCAAAGGTATAACCCGAGACGACCGCGATGAGATGCCCTTGCATGTAGGAGATGTACGATATGTTTGCACCGTGCCCGTTTGTTTCGTGCACGTTCCTCGTTTGCCATGCCGCCGTCCCGTGGGAATCCGGAATCCGGGAGCACCCCACCATCTTGCATGACTCGCTCACGCTCACTTCCTTTTTGCACCGGTATCTCCGTGAGCTACCGGAACCGATATGTTGCCGTGGCATCATTTTCGGATTCGTTGCCGTGGCACCCCTTTCGTTCCGCCACGGTGAAAAATGCTTCATAACATGATCATGTCAACATTTTCATAAAATTGCATAAGACTTGCATATGTCATCCGCATCATGATAACAACATTTAAATGTTTATATTTGTTGTTTCCATTAATTTGCTAAATGCATATGGGGATTTACCGGATTTGTTGTTTGTTATATCCGGCCCCATTTAAATTGTTTAGATGGTATAGTTTTGCTATGCTTCACCCCTTGCCATGTTTAATAACATTTAATATTGTTGGGTACATAACCGAGAGAGAACTAAATAATTGATGTGGTGTTTCGTTAATATGAAACTCGTTGCATATTGAGCTCCATTTAACTTGTAGTTTTGTTTGTGCATATTGCCATGCCATGCTATTTAAACCGGGCATGCATCATACTTGTTTGCGCATCATGCCATGATTATGCTTGTGTGTTTACCATGTTGTTTGTTTCTTTCCGGGTTGCTTCTCTCGTTAGCTTCAGTTTCGTTCCGGAGTTGTGAGGATTCGTTCGACTTCGTCCGTTTGTCTTCTTCATGGACTCGTTCTTCTTCCTTGCGGGATCTCAGGCAAGATGACCATACCCTCGAAATCACTTCTATCTTTGCTTGCTAGATGCTCGCTCTTTTGCTATGCCTATGCTACGATGCCTATCACTTGCTATATCATGCCACCCATATTGCCATGTCAAGCCCCTAACCATCCTTTCCTAGCAAACCGTTGATTGGCTATGTTACCGCTTTGCTCAGCCCCTCTTATAGCGTTGCTAGTTGCAGGTGAAGATGAAGTTTGTTCCTTGTTGGAACATGGAGATGTTGTTCCTTGTTGGAACATGTTTACTTGTTGGGATATCACAATATATCTTATTTAATTAATGCATCTATATACTTGGTAAAGGGTGGAAGGCTCGGCCTTATGCCTGGTGTTTTGTTCCACTCTTGCCGCCTTAGTTTCCGTCATACCGGTGTTATGTTCCTTGATTTCGCGTTCCTTACACGGTTGGGTGATTTATGGTACCCCCTTGACAGTTCGCTTTGAATAAGATTACTCCAGCAAGGCCCAACATTGGTTTTACCATTTGCCACCTAAGCCTTTTCCCCCCGGGTTTTCGCGAGCCCGAGGGTCATCTTTATTTTAACCCCCGGGCCAGTTCTCCTTCGAGTGCTGGTCCAACTAGAGCCCTTTGCAGCGCCACCTTGGGGAAACTTGAGGGCTAGTTTTAGTTGTACGGACTGCTCAGCCGGATGTGCCCTGAGAACGAGATATGTGCAGCTCCTATCGGGATTTGTCGGCACAATCGGGCGGCTTTGCTGGTCTTGTTTTATTGCTGTCGAAATGTCTTGTAGTCCGGGATTCCGAGATCGATCGGGTCTTCGGTAGAAGGAATATCCTTCGTTGACCGTGAGAGCTTATAATGGGCTTGTTGGGACACCCTTGCAGGTATTATCTTTCAAAGCCGTGTGCATGTTATGAGGCGATGGGAATTTGTTAATGTCCGGTTGTAGAAAACCGAAGTTGATCTTAATTAAAATACATCAACCGCGTGTGTAACCGTGATGGTCTCTTCTCGTGAGTCCGGAAGTGAACACGGTGTTGGAGTTATGTTGACGAGGTTGTTCTAGGATCACTTCTTGATCATAGTTGTTCGATTGTGCTTTTGCCTCCTCTTCTCGCTCTCTTTTGCGTATGGTAGCCACCATATATGCTAGTCGCTTGCTGCAGCTCCACCTCATACCTTTACCCTTCCCATAAGCTTAAATAGTCTTGATCTCATGGTGTGAGATTGCTGAGTCCCCGTGACTCACGGATACTTCCAAAACCAGTTTGCGGTGCCGATGAAACCGTGCGGTGATTTAACCCGAGCTCAAGGAGGAGCTCGATGAAGATCTTGTTCATTGTGTTGTTTCGCTTCAATTGATCAAGAGTGGAGCTCAGTTGGGACGATCGGGGATCTGTGTAGCATTTGGGGTAGTCTTCTTTTATTTTGGTTCCGTAGTCGGACCTTGATTGTATCTGTATGATGTAATGCTTTACTCATGTATTGTGTGAAGTGGCGATTGTAAGCCAACTATGTATCTCTTTCCCTTATGTATTACATGGGTTGTGCGAAGATTGCCTCACTTGCGACATTGCTTTCAATGCGGTTATGCCTCTAAGTCATGCTTCGACACGTGGGAGATATAGCCGCATCGAGGGCGTTAAACTTGATTCCCAGGGCGCTAGCTTCGTTTTGATTCTTGGTCAATCAGGGGTCAATCCGATCTCTATTTTGTTCAATCTGCTTCTACCACCTCACGTCTTCCATCTGCTAATTACTCCATCGCTGCCGCCGCCGCCGCCGCCGCTGATCATCATTAGTCTAAACCAATCCATCTAGCTAGCTACTACTGCTCACGCATGTAATCACCACATGCAGCTATATATATTCGGCCTGTTCTAATTCATCTTCTTCCGTTCAAGTTTTACTCTGCTAGCTCTTATCGTCAGTGAAAGATCAGGGCCACCCCATAAAATCGTCTCAAAGCTACTTGAGGCATATCAGAGCCCTCCCGCCGGCCCTTACCAGGATCCACCGCGCCTCCATGGCCCTAGGGCCACCGAAGACGAGGCAGACCTGCGCTGGCGCCGGCGAGAGGCACGAAGCCTAATTTTCTTTCTTGGAGGAGGTAATAACGTGACAAGTTATCTGGACTATAGTGAAGAAAATAGTTGATGGATCTAATGATGAGTTGTCCCCTTTATTCAATTAAATTGATATAAGGGATCGTTTAGAAATGCTCTAATGAAACTGTGTGGTACGTCATATTCGTGCCTCCTCGAAGGAGAGGAGTCAAAACCCACACGCCCTGGTCGAAATCGTTTTAACTCCGAGGCCTCCTTTGGTTCATAGGGTAGGAAAATCGTAGGAATAGGAAAGTTATAAGAAATGAGATGACATATATCTCAAATCCTGTGAGTAGGAATAGGAAATGAGATGCCCTTTGATTCACATCATAGGATTTTTTCCATTGAGTCTAGGCTAATGTTTATTTTCCTATAAAATGTGAAGGATAGGAAGAATTCCTCCATAGAAATAGGATTCCATTCCTACAAACCAAAGGGCTTTAAGGATTTTTTTCTATAGAAATCTTATCCTATGAAATTTCTATAAAATTCCTCTAAATCAAAGGAGGCCCGAATCTTTTCTTTCTGCGGGCATTGACACCGAAACTTTGCTGCCAGAGAAGGCCTGCCGCCCCCTCGCAGCCAAACTAGATGACCACCGAGTGCCACAGGGCTACTGGCGGTGGGCCCAAAGTGGCCGGGGAGGTTCTCGCCGAGCTAATTTTTTTAAAATAATACATTTTTTTTATTAATTTGCATAAATATTACGAGGAAAAAATTATTTCCAAAACTAATACACCGTCGGCCCACAAGAGTCGATGGTCCTAGTCGGCCCACAAGAGGTCGATCGGGTTCCTATCGGCTTGTTGCAGTCGATTGGGCTGTCGGCCACCATTTCAACCGCCGATTGGGTTGTCGGCCACCATTAGTTCCAATCGGCCTCTGTGTGGGCCGACAGGACTAATTGGCTCTTCAGAGGTCGATCGGTGCATGTGATTTTTTTTTGCCCGCACGATTTTTTTCTTTCAAAACTATGACATATTTTCCGCCAACTCGCTTCCGCCACCGTTCTCATCCACCCGTTTCCGCCATATGTTCCCGCCAACTCTTTCCCGCCACTCGTTTCCGCCATATGTTCCCGCCAACTCTTTCCCGCCACTCGCTTCCGCCATATGTTCCCGCCAACTCTTTCCGCCACTCGCTTCCCGACATATGTTCCCGCCAACTCTTTCCCGCCACTCGTTTCCGCCATATGTTTGTCGTTCTTTCCGCCATTTTCTCCACCTATAAAACCCCTTGAGACGGAGGTGGATAAGCATTCCATCAAGTTTAGTTGAGATGTCCCATTATCCTTTTGATCGTAGTTTTCACCACAGGATGAGCAGCACTCTTCCGAGCCTAGCTACCGATTTCAAGATGGACAATAGGGTAGTTCCATGGGACGAACTCATCGGTAGTGACACCATAATGAATGAGTTGGCTCACCAATTACTTAGGTCCAGGTGGCACGAAAGGACCTATGAAGAGGTGCGTAAAGAACTTCTTAGGTTGCATGAAAGGTGGGAGAAGGTAGTAGTGCCAAGAGTGAAACTTTCGAAGGATTGCAGCAAATAATCCATGTTTATGGACTGAGGAGAGCGAGGACGAAGATGATATCTTCATGTCGCCGCTTCCGGTTCTCGCATACTCGAAGGGCAAGAGTTCTTCATCATCGAAGGGCAAGGTTTCGCATCGTCAAGGGCAAGGTTTCGCATCGTCAAGGGCAAGAGTTCTTCATCGTTGAAGGGCAAGAGTTCTTCATCGTCGAAGGGCAAGAGTTCTCGCATCCATCGAGGATGACGATGATGACTTCATGTAATTTTTATGCTGTATTTTGTGAGTTCAACAGACGTACTGCTTAATTTAGATTTAGTTCTATCTAGTTGTTTGTAATGTCTTGTTGTATGAGCATTATGTTCTATCAAAATATGATCTTTTAGTTCAAATAACATAGTACTAAAATAGAGTAGGCATATGTCTCACACATAAGTACATAGTCATTTGTCTCATACATAGAATAGACATAAGTCTCACACACAAATAGATGGTAATGTCTCTATCGATAGATGGAAGCGTCGGATTTACGCCTGGCTCAAGGGAGGCGGATCTCGAAGCGGCGACCATCCCCACTGCCGGGTGCCCTAATGTGACGAGGAGGAATCTCGGACTCTTCCTGGTCATCTTGTGTATCCTGTGTGGGCCTGGTGGAGGAGTCGAAAACATGTTCATCCTTTGGGTGTGCTGCGACATCCGAGCTCAGATGTTCTCCTCGGGATGTTGATCACTCCCCACGTATCATGTGATGCCGACATAGACGCTGATATCCGTAGGCTCTGCGCGATGAAATGTTTCATCATGAAGAATGAGGTCGCGTCAATTAATATAAAAACAATAAATATGAAGACGATACCGCTGGCTGTGACGGCTGCTCGACTCAAACACGGCTGGACGAGGGACCGTGCTCTTGTGGCTGTGGAGAAAACATGAAGCTCGACGAGGACCGTCTGCTGTGGCTGTGGAGCAAACACGGCTCGACGTGGGACCATCTTGTTGTGGTTGCTGCCACGTTGAACCGCCAGTTGGTCGGGGACGGGTGGCCTGGTTGACGTCGGTGCTAGACGTGCACGTGGTTGATGTCGGTGCGTGGAGTGACGCGCTGCTGCTGCTGATGATGAACAACGTCGGTTCTCCGGTGCACGTGATAGCCTCGCATACAGTCCGTATCTTGTTCTCAATTCGTTCCAAGAAGGGTTGTAGCTTTGGGCGGACGGTGTGAAGGAGAGGTCCGGATGATGTGATCGCCCAAAGGTGGTCACGTCGTTGTAGAGGTCGTGTGTCAAGGTAGCTCGCAAATTTCCATGACAATGAATAATGTCATCTCTTACACGCCAAAGTATATGACAACATTACTTAAAGAAAATATATCTTACAGCGTCGCCTAGAGCCCAAGTGTCATAGCTCGGGTACATATCCCACGGAGTAGGATCCGTATCTCCTCCGGGTGGGAGTGCTCAACGATGCGTAACGTGTTCCGGCCATGTAGCGCCGCAAATAGAGATTGAATGCATTGAGATCAAAATTTTCATTCACGTGCCATAGATGCGTGTTTGCTGTCTCCCATTCTATAACATACGGCTCTAGTCTAACTAGCTACCATCAGCTTGTCCTGGTCATGCCCTTCCTTGTCGTCCTAAAATTGTGGTGTGTGTTCAACAATTACCTAAAGTTTCAATGGAGTACTATGAAAGATAATGCAACATTGAAAAACTTGTTAATACTGTGGATGTGTCTTTGGCAGCGGGTTCTCTATAGGGGAGGCACCTCCAACTGCAGAAGACCAAATTGCCTCATAACCCTCTGTTGTGCCATCTCCTCGACGAAGACATCAAGATGATCTTTGATTTTGTCATCCAATAATCTCGGTCCCTTGTGCATAGCATGCAGACATACCACCGTGGTATCTCGCTTGTATGGCTGCTTCCGTGTAGGGCTGCCAGATGACCCCGTGTATGAATCAAACTGCTCGCTCAATGCTGTGTATGCTTTCCTGGTCTGATTACTAGCAAAGCGTCTCTGCAGAAAACAAAAGTTAATAGCCACTAGCATCGAACTATCTCTTGTGCGAGAAAAAGTTGCATTAAACTATAACACGATGCATACCTCGCGACGTGTCCAACACGATCGAAAGTAGGCATGTCGATGCGTCAACATCAAACATGGCGCCTATAGGCTCACGAACACGGACATCTGGTCGCCCTATAGAGAACCTCTCCCACGACCACAGCTGTAGGAATAGAGGGCATCCAAGAAGGGCTGGCTTTCTCGATGTAAGCAGTAACCGCTGCACATACCTCGGTATGTAGCCGCTAAGACCGCCGAACCCCAACTCCTCTGTCTCGATCTGATCCGCTGCTTGAGCGCCGCTATCTCGAGTGCCATAGGGATGTAGTCTTGGCGCTAATAGTGGTGACATGGTTCTCGGTGAACATCACCTTGCCGAAAAGCCACATTAAGTAGGCCTCGAGGCTCCGGTGATCTGCTCGCATTCAACGGTGCTCGAAAGTTCTTGATCTGCATTAAGTAAAGTGAAAGTTTTAGTAAGCCGCAATTATTTTCGTAGAAACCGTATGAACGATGACTTGAAGATAAGAGGTAGGGGAAATTACCCGGAAATTGAGGAACCACTCATACTTAGGTCCGTGATGCTCCCATACCGGATCCGGAGCATCCGGAAAAACACCATGAAAACGTTGTGTAAGAGCTTGCTCCCAACCAACCGGTGCATCCAACGGTCCTATGGCATGACCTGCCAACGGTAGTCCGAGCAAAAGTGACACGTCCTCCAGAGTAGGAGCCATCTCTCCCCATCGGAAGTGAAACGTGTGGGTCTCTGGCCTCCAACGGTCCACTAAGCAGCTCGGCAAGGACCCGTCGATGGCGAGACGCTTTCACCCGGATAGACTCAACCAGACGCGAAAGGTAAAAGACCGCCCATTTCAACCTTCATCGAGAACATTTGGTTAGTGTCTCCCATTAATATGCATGTCATTGTGCAAATTAACAAAGCACGCATCACTGAAGCCATCTGGGTGTATCATCCAGTTTTCCTTAGGAGTGCGAGTGACAGAGGCTCAAGCTTGCGCTCATACCATATCGCAACACGATGACCCCTATCAATGTCCCCATCCAAAGAACCACATTCCGACATTCCTGCACATAAAATTCAGAACATAGTGCTACACTTAATAAAAATTCAGAACATAGTGCCACACTTAATACAAATTCAGAACATAGTGCCACACTTAATACAAATTCAGAACATAGTGCCACACTTAATACAAATTCAGAATATAGTGCCACACTTAATACAAATTCAGAACATAGTGCCACACTTAATACAAATTCAGAACATAGTGCCACACCACACTTAATACAAATTCAGAACATACTACTGCTAGCTTAGCTTCTTCCTCTCACCCTTACTCCTCTCTCGCCTCTACCTCCTCTTCTTCCCGGTTGCCTCGTCCACGAAGGATTTAAAGTGGGACAATTAGTGTCCCTATGGCCAAATTCATTGCATAGAATGCATTGCCTAGTCGGACCCCGCTTCAGATTCGTCCATATCATTCCGGATACCGACACCGCCGTCTCGCCTCTACTTGTACGCATATGCTCTGGTTTGGAATGTAACGCCTTTCGGCGGGTTGACGCTGTTGAAATTACCCATTGATCGAAAACCCATCAGCTCACCTGTCCATGTATTGAGAACAGACTCTTTCAAGAAAAATGGAGACACAAACGATATTGCGTCCATTCCAAGCTGCCCGCAAGCAGCAAGTACATGTGAGCAAGGTAGGTGAAGCAATTTGGGTTTGTTGCATGTGCACTCACACGTTGGCCAGGCTTCATTGCCAATTGTCACCTCATGCGTCCTCAACTCATTTGCACATCCGAATTTGTTGTTGGCTAAGCGGACCTCAAACCTTCTTTCTTGATTACCGATGGCGACTACAGTGTGTGACCTAGCTTTTTGCATCTTGTTGTCCATATACTTGTGACTCTTTCACAAGACCGTGTATTTGGGTTGTTGAAGATATGTTGCTCGCTTTTGACGTCTATCTCGAAATACTTGACGGTGCCATAGAAAATACCCTCAACAATGGCTGTAAGTGGCAATGCCCGGTTTCCTCTTAGGACAAAGTTGTATGTTTCCACGAGGTTCGTTGTCATGACACCGCACCTTGCTCCATGTGTGTCATGTAGCAAAGACCACCTCTCCGAGGCTCATGCTCTATCCATCGCTCAAGGTTTTAATCGACCTCCCGAGCCTTCTCCTAGTACCTGTGGATCAAAGCCCGGCAGGTCACATAGCCCAACAGCTCCTCCTCCACCCGCTGTTCTGTTGCCAACTGTGCAGCTATCGCTTCAACATGTGCCCTCACCGCTGCATCTCTTGCAGCTTTCACGTCCCTCACGTGTCTCTGCGTGCACACATTAAGTCATTGCGTATCAAATTGTACTTCCATAACTGATTCGCTTGCGAGTTTTTTGAACAGATTCATCAGGTTCTTATTTCTAAACTGCGAGAAGAAATTAGCCCCAAGATGTCGCATGCACCAACGGCTCGCAAGTCCTGCCATGGAACTTGTTCCTCGGGGCTGGGTTTGTCGGTGTCCTTATCGTGACCGAGTATACTGCATGCCCGTCATGAAGGATGCACACATTGGGCTTCTCCTTCACACAAGATATTTTCAACGCTCAAGAACCATGTCCAACTTTCAATGTTCTCACTCTCCACAAAAGCAAATGCGAGTGGGACGACTTGATTTTGGCCGTCTTGACCTATGGCTGTCGGGATCCGCCCTTGTACTTGCTCGTGAGAAAAGTACCGTCAACACATATCACCGGTCGGCAATGTTCGAAAGCTTCGATGCATACACCGAAGAGAAGAAGAGACGATGCAGCACCCTCACGCTTGGGAACTCGCATGAACATGTCTTGATATCGATATAGGTGCTCGGATTCCGCTGCTGCAGGTGTGGAGGAGCTGGACAACAGAGTCATATGCATCAAAATAAGAACCAAATCTCCTCTCAAGCGCCGCATGCTTAGCCCTCCAAGCCTTGCCATAAGAAATTCTGTACTTGAACTGGCGAAGACTTTTGTGCGGACTGCCTTCACTTCCATAGCTTTGCCTGCACTATCTCATCGTGAAACAACCGAGCAATAAGCGTGGATGAAAGGTTGGCATGATCTTGAGGGATGCAGGAATAAGACAAGTGTGATTAACTAAGTCACTTATCACCCAACTTGTGCCATACTTAGGAGAAAGTCGTGCACCCTCGCGGGACAATCTGCGTTCTTGCATACCATTGTCGGAATTTCATCGACACCGAGCTGTGAAAACCCTTTGCGTGGACATTGCCCAATTAATTATTGCATCCTTGAGGCTTGTTTGGTCGGATACATAGCACCCGTCGCAATATTGTTCGGTGATATTGCCAGCTGAATCATGTCCATCATTCACGGTCATTGCAGATGAGAAGTCATGATTCCACGATGCAGATTCGGGACCTCCACTTCATTTTCTTCTTCATCCGACTCGTCGGAATCATCGGCATGACCCCTTTCAACATCGGTGTCTTCTTCTTCCATCATGTCCTGCATGTGCCCATCTACCTCGTCGGCGCCCACCTCGCCATTGTAATCACCATCGGCATTTCCTCCTTCTACCGATTGCTCTGTCCTTGTTCAGTAACCATAAACATTTCCTCCTTCAACCTGACTGCTCTGTCCTTGTTCGTAACCATCATCTCCAGCATTTGACATAGATAACTGCCTCCCTACACTGCTATGACCAGGATCGTAGCCACCTCGCCTTCATGTGCACTGACCTCCTTCACAACAGGAAGCACTAAAGCAATAGGATTGCATCCCTTCGCTCACAACCTTGTAACCACCGCACCCAATCGGAGTCTTGCTCTATCGGCCTCAAATAAAAGTAAATTATTGTACTTGACCGTGTCCATAATGCATGAACACCGACGGTGTGTGTTTCAAAGATCAAGACCTAAACTTGCCGCAATCCATTCTTTCAACTGACCGATCGACCATGTTTGAGGTGCGCTCATTGGCACCTCTATGTGAGTAAATTCACTCAGATCTGCTCCCATCTCAGTTGTTTGGACAGTACCAGGACCGTAGTAAAATCTGAACTTCACTACATCAGACATCTCGGCTCACCTATTTTTTTTCAACAACAAAATACAATTCACTAACAAATATTAGACATGTTTATATATATATATATATATTACAGAATATTTACGGCGCAACTAATACAATTCACACACCTATAAGTATATTACAAATATTTGCCGGAGCAACTACAAATATATTACGGATTTTACCGGAGCTACTCCAAATATATTACGGATTTTACCGGAGCTACTCCAAATATATTACGGATTTTACCGGAGCTACTCCAAATATATTACGGATTTTACCGGAGCTACTCCAAATATATTACGGATTTTACCGGAGCTACTCCAAATATATTACGGATTTTACCGGAGCTACTCCAAATACTGACAGTCTTAAATACTTCACATGCACATATAGTACGGAATATCACCGGAGCAACTACACATTTTTACACAAATAATTAGTTGACATCTAAATATATTTAAGTATACTACGGGGCAAATAACAATAATCGTACACCTAATTTATTTCACATCGAAACATATTAACAAATACTACCGGAGCACCTACGAAAAATAAAATGTTTGCTGAAATATACCCTTGAAGCGTGCGAATGAAGAACGACGAACGGCGGCCAACGAACTGCCGGTGCTCCGCCTCCAACGACGAACGACGAGCTTCACCTCCACCACAATGCCCCAACTTCACCACCACCACCTCCACCAAAATGCTCACCACAACCACCACGAGCTACCCCATCAGTAGATCGACACCTCTTTTGGCTGCCATAACTAAGTTGAATCCATTCACGGTGCCAAAACCGCAAAATACTGGCTCATTTAGGTGTAGAAATTGGTGCCTTTTTCTAAGAGAGAGAGGAGAACTAAGAAAGAAAGAAGAAGAACAGAAGAAGAAGAGCAGCGGGAGGATAAGGCGAAGGGCAGCCGGGCCAGCCACAGCAGGTGGGGCCGCACTGTCGGCCAGCAGCAAGCCGATCGGCCTGCGGCAGGCTGGACAGGGTGCGCCAGCGCCGACAGCTCCTCTCCACCCCTCGCGACGTGGCCTGCCCAATGCGAGGCCGACACGTGCTAAGCAGGCCAGCTGTCGGCTTGCTAGTGGTCGATGCGGCCACTCAGCTTGCTTGGGTCGATTAGGGCCTGTCGGCCTGCTGTGGGCCGACGGTGTATTAGTTTTGAAAATAATTTTTTCCCCGTAATATTTGTGCAAATTAATAAAAAAAATGTATTATTTTAAAAAAATTAGCTCTCGCCGACCGTAGGAGATGCCTTTGGCGACACGAAGCCGCGGTGGCAGCCAGGGTCCATCTCCTCTCTCATGTCGATGTGGCGCACATACTCGAAAACCTTTTTCCTTTCAAAAAATATTTCCTTTTACTCCGACCGTCTTCATGTCCTATTCATTTTCATTGCTCGAAAGCGAACAGAGTCAGGACGGACTCAAGCCACTCGAATGCGAACATAATGAGGACTTCAATGTATTACATATATGTATATGTACATGAATGTAATTTGAAGCGAAAAACAAGTTAAATTTTACTCCCAAATGCTAGCGGGCGTGCATGCGTTCACCTCCTAAAGCCAAGGGGCATAATGCCCTGTCCCCACAACAAAAATATATTGTTTGGGCCTCCCAAAAGTTCAGTAGTTTGTGTTTGTTCCTTTATTCGGTCCCTGACTTCTCGCTGCTCAGCCACCGCTTCCCGCTCCACATTATTCTCCTCGTCATACGTCATGCATACCCACATAAGCTACATAAAAACTGAAGCCCGCATGGTGTTATATTGATAAGAGAAGATCTCGTTCTCAAAAAAAAAAAAGACAAGAGAAGATCTCGTAGGTTGCATGATTCGGTAGTCATAGCTAACCGAGAGGGAGAGAAGATTACATGGTTGTTGGGATAAGAGATAGAAAGAGGTTTAAGCTTAAGTACATCCTAACAACTCTAACGTGGGGCTCAAGGCGCACACATCCGAACTAGGCTGGACTAACATAATGTTGTTTAGCATCCTTCTTTAATCTGAACTCCTCAAATTAAGATTATGCTTAAATTCCTCGAATTGTCGTGTGGGCAAAGCTTTTGTAAAGCCGTCTGCAACTGAACAAATCGAATCGCCAACTCCTAGCTTTTTTTTTTTTGGCAACTCCTTCTCTCAGAAAGTGATAATCAATTTAAATATACTTAGTTTTATATGAAAAATAGGATTAGTAGAAAAAATATGTAGCACTAAGATTATCACACCAAAGACAAGGGGTTTGTGTGTAACATATTCCAAGTTCCTTGAGCATAGACTGAACTCATATAAACTCTGCTATTACATTTGCCAGAGCCTTATATTCAGTCTCAATACTTGATCTTAACATTGTTGCATGTTTCTTTCCACATGAAATTAAGTTGGGTCCAAATAAAACTGCAAAATCACCCGTTGACCTTCTATCATCCAGGAAACTTGCCCGGCCAGAATCAACGAAAGCACTAACAAGGATAGATGATGACTTGCTGGAGGTTAGTTCAACACTTAGAGTATTTTTCACATATCTTAATATGCTGTTAGCAGCAGTCCAATGAGCTAAAGTGGGTGCATGAAGAAATTAACACACTTTATTTACTGCAGATGAAATATCAGGCCTAGTGAGTGTCAAGTACTGGAATGCACCTACCACACTTATGTACTTGGTGCCATCTAAGGCTGCAAGAAAAGCTCGAGGCTCGTGAGCCGCTCAAGACCGATCCATATTTTGACTCAACTCGAGATCGACTCAAATATAAATGAGCTGAGTATGGCCATTTTATGTAGCTTGACTGAGAAACGAGTTGATCTTGAGCCAACATTGACTCACTCCATTTTAGCTCGATAGGCCGATATCACATAATTATATTGCATAATTTTGATATACATTAAAATAGATGGGACAATTTATTACAAAGCATGGAAGGAGAAATTTTAGCATGGAGAAAATATATGTTGTGTATGATTTTTCTTTATTTTACCTATTACCAAACATGGAATCTTAACTAAGTGCCAATTTTTTTAGCTCCAATATGGTATGTGGTCAGCCATGTGTTAAATACATGCCATTTTGGCCAAAGTTGGAGAGCAGACGCACCTGCCTTTTCTCCTCTTGCTAGCTCATCCATGATCTCTTGATATTAAGTATACGTCTTCAGTTGAGAAAGTATATGTTTGAAAATTTTGTTTTAAATTATTAAAAAATATTGTATTTAGCTCGAAACTAGCTTGAGATTGACTCGAGATCGTTACAAGCTGAGCACAAACCACTTTCAACAGCTCGGCCTTGAGATTCGCTCAATTTGAGCTCGCTCAAATTTTAGTATAAGTTGAGCTGAGACTAACCCAGCTCGCTTGAACTTGACTCATTTTGCAGCACTAATGCCATCCTCTTGATTCAAGATTAGACACTCTATAAGAGACAATTTTTCTAAACTGAATAGTGGTGTTGGTGATGGTTTACAACCCTGCAATTCAGCCTTGCTCAAAAGATCTATTGCATATTTTCCTTGAGAAAGATGAAGACCACCTTCTTTATTTCTCTTTATGTCAATACAAGAAAGAAGTGCAAGTCTCCTAGATCCTTGAGAGCAAATTATGAGTTAAGTTCTTTAAAAAGAATTGTCACTACCTCATTTGATGAACTTGTGATAATAATATCATAAACATAAAACAACACAAAGATAATGGAGTTTGACTTATTGTAAATGAACAATGATGCATCAGATTTTGAGGGAATAAAAACCAAGTGTTTGCAACTTTTAGCTCAAACGAGAGTACCATGCTCTTGGAGCTTGCTTTTGTTCATAGAGAGACTTATCAAGCATGCATATGTGAAAAACGGTTTGTTTTTATCCTCATACCCGGGGGTTTATGCATATACACTTACTCTTCTAGAACACCATGAAGAAATGCATTTTGCAGATTTGGCCGTCTGAGACTCCATCCTCTGGAGACAATGATAGATAGAACAAGACGAATAGTAGCAGTTTTAACAACATGACTAAAAGTATCCTCATAATCTAGTCTATACCTATGCTTAAACCCCTTTGGAAGAAGTCTAGCTTTATAATGATCTTGTAACGCCCGGATAATCTTGCTACAGTAATTCCATGCTAATCATGCCACGTCACCTCGATTACTGTTGCTAAACTTTCGTTAGTTCGAACCGCGTCAAATTTAAATTTAAATTGATGACAACAATAAAAGTTTTCGAAAGTTGAAACAAAATTGTTCGGTGGGTGCCGGATATTACAAGGGTAATTATAATAAAGCAAACACATTTTTATAAAATGCCTAAATGATTTAAAATGAAATAGAACAGAAAAGAAAATAAACAATAAAAAACAGACAAACAGAAAACAAAAAAAAAGAGGAAAACCCCCACTGGGCTCCAGCCCAACTGGGCAGGCCCAAACCGGCCCAGCCGGCCACCCACTCCCCCCTTATCCACTCACCCACCCCTACCCGAACCGCCACCGACACTTCCCCCCTCTCCCCAAAAATATCTCCTCCCTCCTCTCCCCGATTGGATCGGGATCGAGGAGGAGGTCATCGACGGCGGCGCCCGGAGCTCGCCGCCCCACGCCAGACGCCTCGCCTCACAGATCGCCTCCCGCTCCGCCGCTCGTCCCGTCGTCCCCAACCTTCCCGAGCCCGCTGCCCGTGCCTCTCGCACGCCTCGGTGAGGACCCCGATCCTCCTTCTCCCGTCCCTCTCGCCGGCCTTCGCCTCGCCCGTCTTGCGTTCGGCCAGCGTGCCCATGTCGACCACGCCCAACCTAGGCCCTCCTCGACGCGCCGACCACGCCCCGCAAGGACACACAGACTCTCGCTGCCGCGCCGCCCCCCCACTGCTGCGCGCGGTGCCAGACCGGCCGACCGCCCGGTTGCGCCACGCGCGATGAGGGCGTGCCCGACCAGCCACTGCACCTCCCGACCGTGGTTCGTATGCGCCACAACCATGGCTGGCAGCGTCGTCCTCCTCGGCGCCCACTACCTCCCCGATTCGCCCGACGCTCCTGTCCGCCTTGGCCGGCGCTCTCCTCCGCCCCGACCGGTGCCCGGGGCCAACTGGGATCACCGCGCCCACCTCCCTGCTCTTGCGCGCGTCGCCCAGAGCCGTGCCCAGCGCCGCCTCTAGCTGCCTCGCTCCGCCGCGCCGCCGCCCGTCCTCGCCACGCGTTGTCGCTTCGCCCGCGCACGGCTGCGCCCATGGCTCGGTCCCTCCGTCCCGCCGCCTGTTCGGCCGGGCGCCAGGTGCTCCCTTGGTTTGTCGGCGCGCCATGGCCGGCTCTGGCGCGTCGTTTGGGCGAGTTATGCCAGACAATGGGCTCGCCTGTTCGCTAGCACTCCACACCAAGACGCCCCCCACCGCCTTACGGAAGCGCCAATACCGCTAAAGACCCCCCTGTGACAATGACAGATGGGGCCCACGCCCCAGAACGAAAAATAAAAAAAGGATTTTAAAAAATGAATATAAAAAAATAATAATTAAAAATAGTAATTAATTAATTAGGTTAATTAATCCTATTTAATTAATTTAATTAACTAGTTAGTTTAATTGAACAGTAATTAGATTACTTAAACCCTAATTAGACTAAGCAATCAATGATTAACAGGACCCACACGTCAGTTGACCGATCAACACCTCATTGATCTGCGACGTCATGATGACATCAGCAAACACTGTTTTGGATAATGTTGGATTTAAATAAATAATTAAAATCGAAAATGATTAAATCTTTAGAAAATCATATCTTTTAATCCAGAACTTCGGATGAAAATACTTTCTACATGAAAGTTGCTCGAACGACGAGACGAATCCGGATACGCAACCCGTTCGTCCGCCACACACCCCTAACATATCAAACTCGCAACTTTCCCCTCCGGCTCCTCGCTCAAAACGCTAAACACCGGGGATACTTTCCCAGATGTTTCCCCCCTTCACCGGTATCACCTCATACCGCGTTAGGGCGCGCCTAGCATCACACATTGCTTTGTCATGCATCGTTATGCATCTGTTTGCATTGTATACATTGTTTCTTCCCCCTCTTCTTCCGCTAGACACCGAGACCGACGCCGCTGCTACCCAGTACGATACGGTGTTGACGACCCCTCCTTGCCAGAGCAATCAGGCAAGCCCCCCCTTTGATCACCAGATATCGCCTACTCTTCTCTATACTGCTTGCATTAGAGTAGTGTAGCATGTTCTCGCTTTCGATTAATCCTATACTCTTCGCATAGCCTCGTCCTTGCTACTCATTGTTACCTTTACTCGCTATCCTCTGCGCAGATAGGATGCTAGTGTTCCATCGGTGACCCTACACTCTTGTCCGTCTCGCCATGCTATACTATCGGGCTGTGATCACTTGGGAGGTGATCACGGGCATATACTATATACTTTACATCGTTACATTACTCGTGATATTGTTGGAGATGGGGGTGAAAGGACGGTGGCTCCATTCCGGTAGAGGTGGGCACGGGTTCCCGACGGCCCCGATCGTTACTTTTGTGGCGGAGCGGCAGGCAGGTTGAGACCACCTAGAGAGAGGTGGGCTCGGCCTCGATCGGCGCCCGCAGATACTTAACACGCTTAACGAGATCTTGGTATTTGATCCGAGTCGCCATGGCCTATACGCACTAACCAACCACGCCGGAGCAGCTTATGGGCACTCGACGTCGTGGTATCACCAAGCATTTCGTGACGTCGGCGACCAAGCGGCGCGCGCCGGATTGGATCGAACGCACGCTAGGCTAGGTCTGCTTCGCGTCACAGACGAACGCAGGTGTGCTAAGGCGATGGGCCTGCACCCTGTGGCGCTTAGGTTTAGACCCGGCGTCTTGACTCTCTGTTATGCCTAGGTGGGGCTGCGACGTGTTGATCTTCCGAGGCCGGAATGACCCAGAAAGTGTGTCCGCCAAATAGGATCAAGCGTGTTGGGTTATGTGGTGCACCCTGCAGGAAGTTAATCTATTCGAATAGCCGTGATCTTTGTAATGTGACGACTTGGAGTTGTACCTTGACCTTATGACAACTAGAACCGGATACTTAATAAAACACACCCTTCCAAGTGCGGATATAACCGGTGATCGCTCTCTAACAGAGCAATGAGGAGGGATCGCGGGTAGGATTATTGCTATGCGATGCTACTTGGAGGACTTGGACTACTCTCGTTACATCTTTGCAAAGGCGGAGGCTGCTGAGCGTAGTCTTCGACATGATTAGCTATCCCCTCTTATTCGGCATTCTGCAGATTCACCCACCGATATGGCCCTTTACACATATATCCATGCATATGTAGTGTAGCTCCTTGCTTGCAGTACTTTGGATGAGTACTCACGGTTGCCTTGTTCCCCTTTTTTCCCTATCTCTATCCGATTCTGCGACCGGATGCCGGAGCCAGGAGCCGACGCCATGCTGTTGGCGGCGACTACTCCAATGGAGGTGCCTACTACTACGTGCAGCCACCGATGACGACCAGAGTAGTTAGGAGGATCCTGTGCAGGAGGCCCGCGCCTCTTCGTCAGATCCCGCTTTGTGCTAGCCATCTTATGGCAACTTGTTTAACTTATGTCTCAGACTCAGATATTGTTGCTTCCACTGACTCGCCTATGATCGAGCACTTGTATTCGAGCCCTCGAGGCCCCTGGCTTGTATTATGATGCTTGTATGACTTATTTTATTTTAGAGTTGTGTTGTGATATCTTCCCGTGAGTCCCTGATCTTGATCGTACACGTTTGCGTGCATGATTAGTGTACGATTGAATCGGGGGCGTCACAGATCTATTGCACCATCTTACCTTCGTTTGATTCTAAACACCCACTTGCAATCAATCACATTTTTACCTGGGTGTGAAGGAACTAGATGCCACATGTCTTTTTTCTGAAGAGCATGAAACTCTTCATCCATAGCCTTCTTCAGCTTCGGATCAGCAAGGGCCTCATGAATAGAGCGTGGTTGTCCTGTGGAATAGCTGGAACAACTAAACCATATTTAGTTTTATACTTTACTTGTTGAATAATTCCGGCTTGGAGGGGGGCGGTGTAGGCACGTGCACAGAAGATCCAAGAGCTGTTGCATCATGTTGTGCAGAAGATACAACCGATCCTGAGGGAACAGTCCCACTCAAGCCCGCTGGACCGTCTGTGGCTGGAGAAACCAATGGAGACGATGGAAACGCCACAGAAGATCTAGGCGAACTGGCCGGATCAAGCTCGGATCCCACGTCGGGCCTGCGTGGCACGGTTGCAGTGGAACGCGTGGCCTGCCTGGTGTAGACCAGTGGGACCGGCGCGTACCACCTGGTCAGTTGGTCCCCTGGCGCTGATTGACGCGCGATGCCCACGGAGGCCGGCTTTATTTGTAAAAATTATTAAGGAAAAAATAGCAAAAAATATTGGGTATGCATTGCATACCGTTGCATCATCGTAGCTCCGCTCGTGCCAGTGCGACACCTAACGCTGCACTCGCCCACGCGATCTCGGGCGTGGGCCGACCCATCAAGGGTTAGAAAGCGTTCCCCTCGTGTGGTTTTGCTAAGTTTCTAGGAGCTTCCCACTCAGTTTTGGGAAGCTTCCAGACCGCTTTATTTTTTTATGTTGTTTTTCTATCATTTCGTTTGCCTTGTTTGTTTTTATCTTTTTTTCTTTCAAATTCACATATTTTTGAAGTCCGTGAATATACTTTTAATTTCATGAATATTTTCAAATTTTTTTATCCATTTTTTGAATATGTGAACTTTCATCAAATCCACAAAACATTTTTAAAATAAAGATTATTTTTGAATTCACAAGACATTTTAAAATGTCATGATTTTTAATTTCAAACATTTTTTGAATCGATGAGCATTATTCAAATTCACATTTTTTTTAATTTTTGGTTGTTTTTGTATTAATGAGCATTATTCAAATCCGCAAACATTTTGAAGCTCGTGAACATTTATCGAATTCATGAACATTTTTCAAAGTGGTGAACATTTTTTGTATTCCATGAACAATTTTCAATTCCCTAAACACTTTTTGTATTTCATGAACATTTTTTGAATTCAAGATTGTATTCAATTTCATGAGCTTTTAAAATTCGCATTTTTTTCATATTCGTTAATTTGATTTGATGTTGTGATTTTTTTTCTCAGAACACGGTTAAAAAAAACCTATCTGTCGCGACAGACTTGAGCAATGCTCGCTACTGGCCCGTTGGCCTATGCACAGTTGTGCGGTCGCCTACCCGAGGGACACGGCATGTCAGCTCCCCTCATGTGATGGAACACGGCATCGTCAATCCTCCAGGGCAACTCAACCCTGAAGTTCTTGCTGCTGCTACAATGAAAACGCTAGCCGCATTGTTTAGGGAATAGAAGGAATGGCATCTTCTTGGTTAAAAAGGTTCATTTTTTTACCATGTGACATGTGTGATAAGCGATTTTCAAAAAAAAAAAGACATGTGTGTTAAGCAATCCGGACTATTAAAAAAAGGTTCATTTTAAAAAGAAGGAAACACATCAACGCCCTGCAGTGACAAGCTTAAAATTGCTAAGGAGAAGATTATGACCCGCACGCATGTCTCGATCCCTAGCACGCTAAGGCCCAAGCAGAGGGCCACACGGTCGCAGCCCACTGGGAACCGCAACCAATCAGGGCGCAGGAACCACAACGCCGCGGATCGCCCCCCATGATCCGCGTGCCTCGCCCTAGGCCATATCCCCACCGTCCACTCTTGCCAGATCCAACGCTCCAAACCCGCCTTCCTTCCCAAAACCAGCACACACCCGCCCCGGAAACCCAATTTTTTCGCAGTCTCGCGCCCACCCGCCGCCTATTAAATCCTCCCGATTCCCCGTCGTCCTCCTCACTCCAACCGCATCCTCCATTCCCAGATCCCCCAAGAGCTCCCCCTCCCCCACCCACGAAGCGCCTCCCTTCCCGATGGCCCGCACGAAGCAGACGGCGAGGAAGTCCACCGGCGGCAAGGCGCCGCGGAAGCAGCTGGCGACCAAGGCGGCGCGCAAGTCCGCCCCGGCCACCGGCGGCGTGAAGAAGCCCCACCGCTTCCGCCCCGGCACCGTCGCGCTCCGCGAGATCCGCAAGTACCAGAAGAGCACGGAGCTTCTCATCCGCAAGCTGCCCTTCCAGCGCCTGGTGAGGGAGATCGCGCAGGACTTCAAGACCGACCTCCGCTTTCAGAGCTCCGCCGTCTCCGCGCTGCAGGAGGCTGCCGAGGCCTACCTCGTCGGGCTCTTCGAGGACACCAACCTCTGCGCCATCCACGCCAAACGCGTCACCATCATGCCCAAGGACATCCAGCTCGCCCGCCGCATCCGTGGCGAGAGGGCCTAGAGCGCGTCGAGCTTCGTCGGAGGTGTAGAGGATGTTAGCTTCTGAACCTGTGTTGCGTGGTGGAAATCTGGCGTTGTGGTAGTAGGATTCCTCTGTTCGTGCCATGGTGGCTGTGTTATGTTCCTGTGCTGTGCCTGATGTAACCATCTTGTTACCATCAGCAATGAAAAGTTGGCCTATCTGTTCTAATACAACTCGTTACTCTTGTCTGTTCATTGTTAAAATTCGGTAGCCCAAATATCAGTAAAACCCTTCTCGCTGCCTATTGGGTTCATCAGGTGTCTTATTTCTAATTCCTAATCGACTGTTGTATTTTTCAGAGACGGCCTTGCAGGATGTGCTATGATATTTTTCTTATTTGTCACACCTGTTCAAAATGACTTGGGGCTAGTTTGGTTGGAGTCCTCGCCTCCGTGCCTGGTGAAAAACGATGCCTGGCCTCGGCCTGGAGAATTGAGAAAATGTGCCTGGTCAGGCTTGCCTGCGTAGGTGTGTTTGGCTAGTGTCCTAGGGTTCCCAGCGATCATTTACTTTTGTCAGTCTATAGAAAAGTACTGACCCGTGACTTTATCCATCAGCAGCCAATAAAAAATGTAGTTAGCATCCCCAGGCTAGCACCAGGCTACCTTTTCTGTACGCCTGGGTCAGGCTAACTACTTGCCTGACTCTCTAATCAGGCTAATGACTTTCCAGGCTCCTACCTAACAGGCAAGTTCAGGCTTTTCCAGGCAGCAACCAAACGAATCTCAGGCAACTTTCAGGCATGCTCCAGGCCAGGCTAAAAATAGCGAGGACGTAAACCAAACTAGCCCGTAAACCAAACTAGCCCTTGGCTACCGATGCTGCCCAGCAGCTTGTTGCGTTGCTAGTTTAAACCTGGAGCTTTTAGTATTGTGGACTCTTACAAAGCTGAGGCCACACCCACGTAGTAGCCTAGAGGTAGTGTTATCTAGTACTGTGATATTTAGCAAACGTTTGAATTTCCTGTCATGATTCTGTCAAGCAAGACCTGGAACTCTGAATGCTTTTGCCATCCAATCTCAGCCCATTTTCTTGTCCCGAACAAATAAAAGTAGATCATAACTCAAATTTTCCCTATTGGAAACTTATTGTAATCTGAATACAGCATATATCTCTGTCATTTTGTTATCTAGGCAGTCATGTATTTGCTACTATTGTGATTGATGCGAAATCCATCATTTATTTGCTACTACTATGAGCTAATGCGAAATCCCCCAATATATAGTCAAAACTAGTTCAACCTGAGCACTTGTACAGGCATTTCTGTTAACTGAACTTGTACAAGCATCAGATGTACGATATTTCTAAATCTCTTCTCAAACAAATATTGCATGAAAATAGCATGATGTTGCTGCTGTAGCAATCTGAGATAGAGGTGATGTTTGCAGCTAGTTTAAACTGTAAACATTGTTTCACAGATTAACTTCTGCAAACCTTGGTTGTGTGGCCTCAGCTTTGATTGCCTTTGTTATGTACAACAACTTGTCCCCTCTGTTAATGAAATTACACACAAGGCTTTCGCATATCCACGAAAAGAACTTTTCATATGCTGTGCAATATTTACTTGCATCATTGTTTTTTCTTGTTGTATACTCTGGTTGAAATATGTGCAGCTCAACCATGTCGAAATAATCTTTATATTTGCTCTCTTGTATAAATGATGAAAATGATCTTTATATTTGCTTAATGTTGGTTGGCTGAAGCTGAATGTTGATGGCTCTTACTCTGAGGATCGTAAAGCAGGTGCTGGTATGGTGCCACGGGATGTCAAAGGAAGCATTATCTTCTCACCTTGCAGAGAACTGTTCTCTTATCGTGAAGCTTTGGAGGCCGAATTGTGTGTGTGCATGGAAGGTCTGTCATTTGCAATCCAAAGGAGTGACCTACCTGTCATTGTTCAGATGAACTCTATCATGGCAGTCAAATTGATCCAGTTGAAGGAATTGGACAGATCTGTTTATTAGTCGATAGTTAGGGAGATCAAGTACCTTTATGGGTCTTTGTGATTCTTGTATTACTCATGTTAACTGCACTCAAAATAAGGTTAGTGTAGCTTAGCTTGATTTGCTAGAACGGAATGCAGAACCATGATTTGGGTTTTTTCTGGCCGAGATGATGCTATAGAGCTAGCTCTTGCTGATTGTATGAACACTATGGGATTTGCTAGAACTGAAGGCGGAACTATGATTTGGGTTTGTTCTGACCCAGATGATGCTATAGAGCTAGCTCTTGCTGATTGTATGAACACTATGAGATTTGCTAGAATTGAAGGCAGAACCATGATTTGGATTGGTTTTGCCCAGATAATGCTATAGAGCTAGCTATTGCTGATTATATGAACACTATGAGCTGAGTAATACTCCCTCTGTAAAGAAATATAAGAGCATTTAGATCACTAGAGTAGTGATCTAAACACTCTTATATTTCTTTACGGAGGGAGTACAATTTATCACCTTAAAAAAAGGAGTAAGAGGAGGACTATGCTGGGTCAACTTTTGCATGCATTTCTTGTTGTGGCGAATGGCGATGACATATGCATACTATTGAATAAGTTCGTCACATCACTTCGGATTTGATGTGTTCTGAACATTCAAAATATGACTATGTTCTAGTAAATGAATTCAGACACATCGTGTAGTTTCGAATTTCTGTTAAGTAGAGTACAAGAAGTATGTATTAAGCACGAAGAATCACGTCTAAGTATAACACAAAGGCTACATAGCATTGTTTTCTCCTGTATCTGCATGTTCAGATGCTGTGAAGAAAAGAATCATGTGCATCCAAAGATGAACTGAATTGCCATATTCAGTTATGTCAGCCAAAACAATACTGGAATCGTATCGATTTCCACTCCGGAGCTGAATTGGATTTTTTTTGCACTTCAGTTCTGCAGAGTTATTCAATTCCTGCAACCAAACAGAGCCTCAGATTTTCGGCAAACATTTGTTTGTGAAAGTTGACCATGATGATGGCTACTCCTACATAGCAGCTGTTGCACCATGTATGGTTGAGGCTGACGGGCGATGGCACTGGTCCTGGAGCGCCTAGGAAACAGCCCATGGCATCATCTCAAGTGCTGCCGTTGAGCTTCTTGTTGCCCCGAGGCCAAGGCTGTCTATCCTTTCTTTACCTTTTTATTTTATTTTCTTTCTTTTCTCATATTTTTCAAATATACATTTGCTGAATTCATGAATATTTTTTGAATTTCATGATATTTAAAAAAAATCTAGGAACCATTTTTCAATTTTGCAAACATTTTTATTTTTCGTATCTTTTTTGAATTGATGAAATTTATTCAAGTTCGAAACATTTTTAAAATTGTGATGTTTTTGGAATTCAGGAACATCTTGAAATTTCAGTTTTTATGAATTTGCAAAGATTTTTGGATTCAAGAACAATATTCAAATTCACAAACATTTTTGAATTCGTGAACTTCTTTTGTATTCATGAACATTATTTAAATCCACAAACATTTATTGAATTCATGAACATCTTATTTTTTTTGAATTCGTGAACATTCTTGTATTTTGTGAACTATTTTGAATTCATGAATTTTCAATTTCTTGAATTCCTGAAATTCATGATTTTTTTCATGTTCGTTAATTTTTGTTGAATTTGTGAGTTTTTCTCAAAATCAGGTTAAAAAAAGGAAATAAACAGAAAATACTTCTCTGTTCTCACAGACCCAGCGCTGCCTGCTACTAGTCCGTCGGCCTATGTTGAGTCGTGCTTTAGCCTACCCGAGCAGCACTAGCGCAGGTACCGCTTGAAGATTGTTTTTTTTTAAATTTGGAGCACCGGAAGTACCTCAAGAATGGGAGCACCTGATACTTTCCCTTCCCCTCATGTGATGATACACGACATCGTCAATCATCCATGGCAACCGAACCCTGCAGTTCTTGCTGCTGCTACAATGGAAACGCTAGCTGTATTGTGTGGGAAAGAGAAGGAATGATATCTTCTTGTTTTTTTTAGAAGTATACTGTATAAGCTTAAAATTTCTGAAGGAGAAGAAGAACGCATGTCAGTCAATCCCTGGCACGCTAGGCCCAAGCAAAGGGCCACCCAGCGTCCCAGCCACAGCCCACTCGCAAATGCAACCAATCAGGCTGCAGGAAGCACCACGCCGCGGATCGCGCCCCCACGATCCGCGTGCCTCACCCGAGGCCGTATCCTCACCGTCCGCTACCTCTGAATCCAACGCTCGAAACCCACCTTCGCGACCCAAACATTTCGCAGTCTCGCGTCCACCCGCCGCCTATAATCCCCCCGGCTGCCCGACGTTCTCCTCACACCAATCCCTTCCATTCCCAGATCCCCCAAGAGCTTCGTCTCCCCCCGCCCACGAAGCGAGCACCGGCCGAGCCTCCCGTCCCGATGGCCCGCACGAAGCAGACGGCGAGGAAGTCCACCGGCGGCAAGGCGCCGCGGAAGCAGCTGGCGACCAAGGCGGCGCGCAAGTCCGCCCCGGCCACCGGCGGCGTGAAGAAGCCCCACCGCTTCCGCCCCGGCACCGTCGCACTCCGCGAGATCCGCAAGTACCAGAAGAGCACCGAGCTGCTGATCCGCAAGCTGCCCTTCCAGCGCCTGGTGAGGGAGATCGCGCAGGACTTCAAGACCGACCTCCGCTTTCAGAGCTCCGCCGTCTCCGCGCTGCAGGAGGCCGCCGAGGCCTACCTCGTCGGGCTCTTCGAGGACACCAACCTCTGCGCCATCCACGCCAAGCGCGTCACCATCATGCCCAAGGACATCCAGCTCGCCCGCCGCATCCGCGGTGAGAGGGCCTAGAGCGTCTCGTACTTCGTCGGAGGTGTAGAGATGTTAGCTTCTGAACCTGTGTTGCGTGGTGGAAATCTGGCGTTGTGGTAGTAGGATTCCTCTGTTCGTGCCATGGTGGCTGTGTTATGTTCTTGTGCTGTGCCTGATGTAACCATCTTGTTACCATCAGCAATGAAAGTTGGCTATCTTAATTGTTGCTCTGTGCGACTAATTGTTTAGATCTTGATCCAAAGTTGAACGAAAGTCGGAGTGCTGATATTTTGGATTGTCAACTGAAAGCCCAAACCAATTGCGTAACATCTTTGTGTAGTTTTGAATCTTAACATCTGGTTACTCTTGTCTGTTTACTGATAATATAGTACTGTGCGTACTAGGTTTACATTCATAAAATTCTTTTGTGGTACCTTATTTCTGATCCACTGTTGCATTTCTCACGGACGGCCTTGCAGCATGTGTTACTGCTGTTCTGAACCATGCTATTTTCTATCTGTAACACCTGTTCAAAATCACTTGGTCATTGACGCTGCCCAGCAGCTTGTTGTATTGCTGTGGACTCCTAGAATGTTTACTATTAGTAGTAGCCTAGAGGTAGTGGTATTTAGTACTATGATTTACTGTATTTAGCAAATGTATGCATTGCCTGTCATAATTCTGGAAGCAAGGCCTGAAACTCTGAATATGCTTTTGCCATCCAATCTGAGCTCATTTTCGTCTCCTGAACAAATAGAAGTAGATCATAACTTCCTTTTACCCGATTGGAAACTGGAGTGTAATTTGAATATTCTGATCAATAGTTAAGCTAGTCTGTGATGATAATCCTCAAGCCTGGCCAACACGTCAAACATTTTTCCTGAATGCCTTCCTAGCATTGGGTATGTCATTCTCTGAACTCTGAGGTGTCTGATGGATTGCTGCTACCAGTCACTGATTCACTGTACTCGTCATTCTGAGCAGGACTACGAGAGTAATGGCTCGATAAAAGACAGTGAGTCGAATCAGGTACCATGCGTATGAGTGGGAAAACTAATAGCCATTCAAAGCACTCCACCGGAAAACTAATAGCCGCGTTTAACTGAAGGAACATTCTGTATGTGGGAGGTGTGCGCTGCATGACAGCGTGCATATTACATTTGAAGAAAACTTATTCTGTATGTGCATTGTGTGAATCATGGATATCTTATTTGTACATGAGCACATGATGAATCGTGGACCTTGTTAACAATGTTCATGCACTTGCTGAAGACCATTTATAGGAGGGTTCTTATTGGCACATCAAAAGGGTCCACTGGCTATTGTAGTAGTTTGTTACATTATTTGGGATTTTTTATGTGTCCCAAACATTTAAAATATGCATATATTCTAGTAAATGGAATTAGATAGAACATAAACAAGGAGAAAATTTCTGCTAAGTACAAGAACTACTCCCTCCGTTCCAAAATAGATGACCCAACTTTGTACTAAAGTTAGTACAAAGTTGGGTCATCTATTTTGGAACGGAGGGAGTATGTATTAAGTGGTATGAAGAATCATGTGTAAGTAGAAGAAAGAGGCCTCATGACAGTGGAACTGTATCTGTGTGTTCAATTCTGAAAAGAAAAGAAAGGAATCATGTGCATCCAAACAGGTCGTGATTGGCAACCTTCAGTTATTTGATATTTCCAACAGTCGGGCAAACAACAACATTGGAACCGTGGCAATTTCAAATTTTCAATGCCGGAGATGAACTGGAATTTGCACTTCAGGTCTGCAGACCAATTCAATTCCTGCAACCAAATAGAGCCTCAGAGATTTTCTGCAAACATTTGTTGCTGAAAGTTGATCATGATATGGTTGATGATGGCCACTCCTACATAGCACGCCATAGCAGCTGTTGCATCATGTATGGTTGAGGCTGACGGGCGATGGCTACAGGTCCTGAGTACCTAGGAAACAGCCCATGACATCAGCTCAAGTGCTGCTTCTTGTTGCCCCAAGGCCAAGCCTATCTATCCGCTGTCTACTTTAATGCCACTTCTTTGTGAAGCTTCATTAGTCAACCGAATGCAACATGCTTGACAGGGATGCTTGAGCCTTTTTCTTCTTCTTCTTTATCACTACTGTACATGTAAACACACGAGGAGCACAGGCTCAGGTCGAGTCGAACATAGGATAGGAGTAGTACGAACGTCGTCCGGGAGGAAATTATATTAATATCACCGGAGTAGTGTCCTGGTCAAATGGGCACAAGCGCTTCCAGTAATGAAGTAGCCCAGTTGCTCCTCCCATCTTTCCCGGACACGTCTGGCCGCGCTGCCGTGCCGAGCATATCCACGCTACGCTACACCGACGTGGAAGCCCGCACCGCACCTCATCCGGCACGCCTCCCACCGGCTTCCTTCCGCCTATTTCAATCCCCGGGCCGCGCACCGGATGCCGCCTCCCATCTCTAACAACCATCCGCGGGCGGTGCAATCTGTTTGTATCCGTCGTTCCCACCCCTCGTCCCTCGCTCGCTCCCGACGACCGACCGAGAAGAGCTAGCCTAGCGCCGTTGCTCGGCAGAGGCGGGGCAGAGAAGAGAGGATGGACCACGCGGCGGATGCGCAGCGGACGGACCTGATGACGATCACGCGGCACGCGCTGAACGAGCAGGGGCGGCACCCGGAGTCCCGGGGCGACTTCACCATCCTCCTCTCCCACATCGTCCTCGGCTGCAAGTTCGTCGCCTCCGCCGTCAACAAGGCCGGCCTCGCCAAGCTCATAGGCCTCGCCGGAGAGACCAACATCCAGGCAAGCGATCGAGCATACATGATCCAAGTCCTCTAGCCGAGTCTCTTTCTCGCCTTGTTTATTAATGTCTACGCGCGCGGTTGACGGGCGAGCAGGGGGAGGAGCAGAAGAAGCTGGACGTGCTCTCCAACGAGGTCTTTGTCAAGGCGCTCGTCAGCAGCGGCCGCACCGTAATGCACTCTTGTCACACTCCAGCACATATCTTCCAGGTAGTGAAGTAAACAATCCTTAGCTAAGGATCTGACTTTTGTGTGCCTTCGCAGTGTGTCCTCGTGTCTGAAGAGAACGAGGCGGCCATCTTCGTCGACGCGCCCCTCCGCGGGAAGTACTGCGTGTGCTTCGATCCGTTGGACGGCTCCTCCAACATCGACTGCGGCGTCTCCATCGGGACGGTATGTGCTCCTCTTACTCTGCTTCTCCGAGCAAAGCTGCTACCTGTTGCTTGGTACAGTACACAGTATGCCGACTGGTTAGTGATCAGCGTTACTCTGTTCTATAGATCTTTGGGATCTACATGATCAAAGACAAGGACAACGCGAGTCTGGAGGACGTGCTGCAACCCGGGACCGACATGATCGCCGCCGGCTACTGCATGTACGGGAGCTCATGCACGGTAATTATGTCCCCTGATGTATTTTCACTCCCATTGCTTCACCCCACCTCTTCATCCTAGATTCAACGCTGTTCTGGTTTACCGCAGCTTGTGTTGAGCACTGGGAACGGTGTAAATGGCTTCACTCTTGATCCTTCCCTCGGGGAGTTCATACTTACCCATCCCAACATAAAGGTTTGTGATGCAGGTCAACAAAAGTTCTGCCAAAATCCTATTGTATGTGTGTTCAACTCTTCTTGGTTGTGCAGATACCAAAAAAAGGGAAGATCTATTCGGTCAATGAAGGGAATGCCAGAAACTGGGACGCGCCCACAGCAAAGTGTGTAGATCCCATTTTCAGTGCACAAATATCACTTTCTCTTAAGAAGTTAAGCTGAATTCTCCAGCCTACATTGCAGGTACGTAGAAAGATGCAAATTTCCTCAGGATGGTTCATCACCAAAATCCTTGAGATACATTGGAAGGTGAGTGTCAGAAACCCTTCCACAGCTAATTCAGTCTGATTGCTCCTGTTTTACTGAACCTCATAGTTTTGCTATGTTGTTCTGCTCCGTCTGAATTTTAGCATGGTTGCTGATGTTCACCGCACCCTGCTCTACGGAGGCATATTTCTGTACCCCGCGGATAAGAAGAGCCCCAACGGAAAACTCCGGTATGCCAATGCTAACAGTCTAATTCGTGGTATCCCCAACTGGTTATCCATATTGACAAGTGGTATTTTCAGTGTTCTGTACGAGGTTTTCCCCATGTCGTTCCTGATGGAGCAAGCCGGAGGCCAGTCTTTCACCGGCGAACAGCGGGTAAGGCCACTGAATTCACCGAATTCCTTTTTATCAGAGCAGCACTTTCTACTTTGATACTATGCCACTTCGTCTGATTCAGAGCATGTGCTATTTTACAGAATCGTAGTGGTATCTTAACTTGATGTTATTGCTGATCTTTGGTGCGCTGTAACTGAAAAATGGTTTGCTGCGTTTGCATTGCAGGCCCTTGAAATCGTTCCTTCTGAGATACACCAGAGGTCTCCGATATTCCTCGGGAGCTACGATGATGTGGAGGAGATTAAATCACTGTACGCTTCGGAGTCGAGCACCGCCTGATCCGAGTACCTAAAGACACATACACATGATCTGCATCGCGTTTGCTGAAAGAAAAAGTTATGTTCCGCGCTGTGGCAGAACTCCTTAGGTGGTGTTATGGTGATTCTGAGATCTTTGTCATGGCCTCGATGTAACAATACCCGTGTATACATATATTTGACATATTGCATGCCATTTAACAAGTATTCCCTCTGTAAAAAAATATAAAATCATTTTAGTATTCTAAACGATCTTATCTTTTTTTACAAAATGTTCTTATATTTTTTTACAGAGGGAGTACTCCAAGAGAGGGGTACGGCATACCAGGGAGGGGTTCCCTCAGGTGGCATTTAACAAGTGAACGATTGTGTTTTGACCAAAATTTGTTTTGCACTTCCGATCACGGACCACACCCCCTTACTTTTTTTTTCTCTCATGGCTGTCAGCCAAAATCAATTCCAACATATATATGTAGTTCATCATTATCCGTAATAAGAGTTCATTGATCTTGCCATTCATCACAGATTCACAGTTTTACATTCGGAGCAAGGAAACCACCACAAAACAGAAGCCTCAAGCATTCAAACTGTTAAATGATAGGCTTGTAGGAAATGTATAGGCTAGTATTTTGTGACATGTTGTCACGTATTGGTACGTACTTGTACATGTAATCTTGGGTGCGGCAGGTTGTTAGCTAGGATAGGTTTATCTTTGTATAGCTTGGAGTAGAGGCCAAGCCTAGTAACAACCTGCGCAACCTATCTTGTAATCTGATGTCTCTATATAACATGAAGAATACTGCAAGCGGATCAGGTATGGATATTAAACATATTGGTCGTTCAGCAATTCATACCCTAGATCGTGATCTCTACTTGAACAATATTCTTCATGTACCTGAAGCCAATAAAAGTCTCATCTTTGCTAGTCGTCTTGCCATTGACAACAACTCCTTTGTTGAAATTCACCCTTATTCTTTTTCTGTTAAGGATCGGGGAACGAGGAAGGTACTACTTCAAGGCAGGGGTAGGAGAGGTCTCTACCCGATTAGGCACACGAGCACCGACGTCAAGAAGCAAGTGCTAAGTGCTACCAAACTATCTCCGGATAGGTGGCACCGACGTCTAGGGCATCCTTCTTCTGTTATTGTTAGCAAAGTCATTAGTCAAAATAATCTGCCGTGTGCCAGTTATTTCAATAAAGAGTCTGTATGTGACGCATGCCAAAAAGGCAAAAGTCACCAACTTCCTTATCCAAAATCAATAAGTGAATCAAAATTTCCTTTAGAGCTTGTGTTCTCTGATGTTTGGGGTCCTGCTGTGGAAACAGTAGGAAGAAAGCAATATTATGTGAGTTTCATAGATGATTTCAGTAAATTTACATGGATCTATCTTATCAAACACAAGTCCGAGGTGTTTCAAAAGTTTCATGATTTTCAGAAACTTGTAGAGCGACAATTTGATCGCAAAATTCTTGCTCTCCAAACAGATTGGGGAGGGGAGTATGTCAAACTCAACTCCTTCTTTACCAAAATAGGTATATCTCACCATGTCTCCTGCCCTCATGCGCACCAACAGAATGGTTCAGCTGAGAGGAAACATCGTCATATCGTTGAAGTAGGTTTGTCTCTCCTTGCTCAAGCTTCTATGCCCCTGAAGTTTTGGGATGAAGCTTTCATTGCCGCAAACCTACTTGATAAATCGTATGCCTAGCAAAGTGATCAACTTTGAAACACCTCTTGAACGACTTTTTCATGAAAAACCCAACTATTCTATCTTGAGAATTTTTGGGTGTGCCTGCTGGCCCAACCTCCGACCCTACAACAATCACACGCTTCAATTTCGCTCCAAACAGTGTGCTTTCCTCGGGTATAGCAACCTTCACAAAGGCTTCAAATGCCTTGATATTTCCACTGGGCGTGTTTATATTTCAAGGGATGTTGTGTTTGATGAAAACGTATTTCCTTTCTCTACACTCCATCCTAATGCCGGTGCTTGTCTTCGTGCTGAGATCCTTTTGCTTTCACCAGATTTATGAAATCCTACTGATCAAGGGGGTGAACATGTTGCTAATGATCATTTGTTTAATAATCCTAACCCTAACGGAGACAACAGGGAAAAAAACAGCACTCCAAATCGTCATGATTTTATGCAGCAGCAGGAGCAACATGAAACGCCTGGTGCGGAACACGAAGCAGATTCGCCTGCACCTGCGGGCGCTGATCCCGCGAGATTTGGTGGCAGGGGGCCAACTGACGCGCCCGCGGATCCCCAGGAAGATCTCCTGGCGCCTCCTGGTGAAGGAAATATGCCCTAGAGGCAATAATAAAGTTATTGTTTATTTCCTTATTTCATGATAAATGTTTATTATTCATGCTAGAATTGTATTAACCGGAAACATAATACATGTGTGAATACATAGACAAACATATAGTCACTAGTAAGCCTCTACTTGACTAGCTCATTAATCAAAGATGGTTATGTTTCCTAACCATAGACATGTGTTGTTATTTGATTAATGGGATCACATCATTAGGAGAATGATGTGATTGACATGACCCATTCCGTTAGCCTAGCACTTGATCGTTTAGTACATTGCTATTGCTTTCTTCATGACTTATATATGTTCCTCGTAACTATGAGATTATGCAACTCCGTTTACGGAGGAACACTTTGGTGCTACCAAACGTCACAACGAATCGGGTGATTATAAAGGAGTACTACAGGTGTCTCCAAAGGTACATGTTGGGTTGGCGATTTGAGATTAGGTTTTGTCACTCCGATTGTCTGGAGAGGTATCTCTGGGCCCTCTCGGTAATGCACATCACTATAAGCCTTGCAAGCAATGTAGCTAATGAGTTAGTTACGGAATGATGCATTACGAACGAGTAAAGAGACTTTCGAAGAACGAGATTGAACTAGGTATTGGATACCGACGATCGAATCTCGGGCAAGTAACATACCGATGACAAAGGAACAACGATGTTGTTATGCGGTTTGACCGATAAAGATCTTCAGAGAATATGTAGGAGCCAATATGAGCATCCAGGTTCCGCTATTGGTTATTGACCAAGAATAGTTCTAGGTCATGTCTACATAGTTCTCGAACCCGTAGGGTCCGCACGCTTAAGGTTTCGATGACAATTATATTATGAGTTTATGAGTTTTGATGTACCAAAGAGTTCGGAGTCCCGGATGAGATCGGGACATGACGAGGAGTCTCGAAATGGTCGAGACGTAAAGATCGATATATTGGACGACTATATTCGGACTTCAAAAGGTTCCGAGTGATTTGGGTATTTTCGAGTACCGAGAGTTACGGAATTCGCTGGGGAGTATATGGGCCTTATTGGGCCATACAGAATAGAGGAGAAAGGCCGAAGGAAGGAGGCGCGCAGCCCCCTCTTGTCCGAATTGGACAAGGGTGCGCCCCTTTCCTTCCTCCTCTCCCTCTTTCCCCTTCTCCTACTCCAACAGGAAGGAGGAGTCCTACTCCCGGTGGGAGTAGGACTCCCTTGGCGCGCCTCCTCCTAGGCCGCCGCCCCTCCCCTTGCTCCTTTATATACGGGGCAGGGGGGCACCCCATGACACACAAGTTGATCTACGGATCGTTCCTTAGCCGTGCGGTGCCCCCTCCATCATATTCCACCTCGGTCATATCGTCGCGGAGTTTAGGCGAAGCCTGCGCCGGTAGAGCATCGTCATCGCCACCACGCCGTCAGGTCGTGGAACTCATCCCCGACGCTTTGCTGGGTCGGAGCCCGGGGATCGTCATCGAGCTGAACGTGTGCTGAACTCGGAGGTGCCGTACGTTCGGTACTTGTATCGGTCGGATCGTGAATACGTACGACTACATCAACCGCGTTGACATAACGCTTCCGCTTACGGTCTACGAGGGTACGTGGACAACACTCTCCCCTCTCGTTGCTATGCCATCACCATGCTCTTGCGTGTGCGTAGGATTTTTTGTTGTTGAAATTACTACGTTCCCCAACAGTGGCATCCGAGCCTGGTTTTATGCGTTGATGTTATATGCACGAGTAGAACACAAGTGAGTTATGGGCGATACAAGACATACTGCTTACCAGCATGTCATACTTTGGTTCGGCGGTATTGTGAGATGAAGCGGCCCGGACCGACATTACGCGTACGCTTACACGAGACTGGTTTCACCGCTGCGAGCACTCGTTGCTTAAAGGTGACTGGCGGGTATCTGTCTCTCTCACTTTAGTTGAACCGAGTATGGCTACGCCCGGACCTTGCGAAGGTTAAAACAGCACCAACTTGACAAACTATCGTTGTGGTTTTGATGCGTAGGTAAGAACGGTTCTTGCTCAGCCCGTAGCAGCCACGTAAAACTTGCAACAACAAAGTAGAGGACGTCTAACTTGTTTTTGCAGGGCATGTTGTGATGTGATATGGTCAAGATGTGATGCTATATTTTATTGTATGAGATGATCATGTTTTGTAACCGAGTTATCGGCAACTGCCAGGAGCCATATGGTTGTCGCTTTATTGTATGAAATGAAAATGCCATGTAATTGCTTTACTTTATCACTAAGCGGTAGCGATAGTCGAGAAGCAATAGTTGGCGAGACGACAACGATGCTATGATGGAGATCAAGGTGTCCGCGCCGGTGACGATGGTGATCATGACGGTGCTTCGGAGATGGAGATCACAAGCACAAGATGATGATGGCCATATCATATCACTTATATTGATTGCATGTGATGTTTATCCTTTATGCATCTTATCTTGCTTTGATTGACGGTAGCATTTGTTGGGGAACGTAGCAGAAATTCAAAATTTTCCTGCGTGTCACCAAGATCTATCTATGGAGAAACTAGCAACGAGGGGAAGGAGAGTGCATCTACATACCCTTGTAGATCGCTAGTTTAAAGCGCTCAAGAGAACGGGGTTGAAGGAGTCGTACTCGTCGTGATCCAAATCACCGGAGATCCTAGTGCCGAACGGACGGCACCTCCGCGTTCAACACACGTACAACCCAGTGACGTCTCCCACGCCTTGATCCAGCAAGGAGAGAGGGAGAGGTTGAGGAAGACTCCATCCAGCAGCAGCACAACGGCGTGGTGGTGGTGGAGGAGCGTGGCAATCCTGCAGGGCTTTGCCAAGCACCACGGGAGAGGAGGAGGAGGAGAAGCAGGGCTGCGCCAATAGAGGGAGAGAAACTCATGTGTTGGGCAGCCCCCAGGGCTCAAGTATTTATAGGGGAGAGGGAGGTGGCTGCGCCCCCATCTAGGGTTCCCACCCAAGGGGTGCGGCAGCCCTAGATGGGACTTGGGGGGGCGGCCAAGGGGGGGAGGAGTGCCTCCCAAGTCAAGTGGAGGCCCTCCCCCTTAGGGTTTCCCCCCTCCCATGCGCATGGGCCTTGGGGGGGCTGGTGCCCTTGGCCCATTATGGCTAGCCCCCCTACAGCCCATGCTACTGTATTGGACGTGGTGGAACAATTTCTGGACCTCCGACCCCTCCGAATCCTCCGAACCTTGGAAGCTTCCGGTACAATACCGAAAAACCTGAACTTTTTCCGAACCCAACAACAACTTTCCATATATAAATCTTTACCTCCGGACCATTCCAGAACTCCTCGTGACGTCCGGGATCTCATCCGGGACTCCGAACAACATTCCGTAACCACATACAAACTTCCTTTATAACCCTAGCGTCATCGAACCTTAAGTGTGTAGACCCTACGGGTTCGGGAACCATGCAGACATGACCGAGACGTTCTCCGGTCAATAACCAACAGCGGGATCTCATCGGATGAACCATGATGTCAAGGACTCAATCGATCCCGTATACAATTCCCTTTGTCTAGCGGTATTGTACTTGCCCGAGATTCGATCGTCGGTATCCTATACCTTGTTCAATCTCGTTACCGGCAAGTCTCTTTACTCATTCCGTAACACATCATCCCGTGATCAACCCCTTGGTCACATTGTGCACATTATGATGATGTCCTACCGAGTGGGCCCAGAGATACCTCTCCGCTTACACGGAGTGACAAATCCGAGCCTCGATTCGTGCCAACCCAATGTACACTTTCGGAGATACCTATAGTGCACCTTTATAGCCACCCAATTACGTTGTGACGTTTGGTACACCCAAAGCATTCCTACGGTATCCGGGAGTTGCACAATCTCATGGTCTAAGGAAAAGATACTTGACATTAGAAAAGCTTTAGCATGCGAACTACGATCTTTGTGCTAGGCTTAGGATTGGGTCTTGTCCATCACATCATTCTCCTAATGATGTGATCCCGTTATCAATGACATCCAATGTCCATGGTCAGGAAACAGTAACCATCTATTGATTAACGAGCTAGTCATCTAGAGGCTTACTAGGGACTTGGTGTTGTCTATGTACCCACACATGTATCTGAGTTTCCTATCAATACAATTATAGCATGGATAATAAACGATTATCATGAACAAGGAAATATAATAATAACTAATATATTATTGCCTCTAGGGCATATTTCCAACAGTCTCCCACTTGCACTAGAGTCAATAATCTAGTTCACATCGTCATGTGATTAACACTCACACGTCACATCGCCATGTGACCAACATCCAAAGAGTTTACTAGTGTCATTAAACTAGTTCACATCATCATGTGATTAAGACTCAATGAGTTCTGGGGTTTGATCATGTTTTGCTTGTGAGAGAGGTTTTAGTCAACGGTCTCAGAATATTCAGATCCGTATGTACTTCGCAATTCTCTATGTCATATTGTAAACGCTGCTTCCACGCTCCACTTGGAGCTATTCCAAATGGTTGTTCCACTATACGTATCCGGTTTGCTACTCAGAGTCACTCGGATAGGTGTTAAAGCTTGTATCGACGTAACCCTTTACGCCGAACTCTTTATCACCTCCATAATCGAGAAACATGTCCTTATTCACTCCAAGGACAATTTAGACCGCTATCCAATGATCCATTCCTGGATCATTCTTGTACCCCTTGACTGACTCATGGCAAGGCACACCTCCGGTGCGGTACACAGCATAGCATACTGTAGAGCCTACGTCTAAGGCATAGGGGACGACCTTCGTCCTTTCTCTTTGTTCTGCCGTGGTCGAGTTTTAACTCTTAACTTCATACCTTACAACTCAGGCAAGAACTCCTTCTTTGACTGATCCATCTTGAACACCTTCAAGATCATGTCAAGGTATATGCTCATTTGAAAGTGCCATTAAGCGTTTTTGATCTATCCTCATAGATCTTGATGCTCAATGTTCAAGTAGCTTAATCCAGGTTTTCTATTGAAAAACACCTTTCAAATAACCCTATATGCTTTCCAGAAATTCTACATCATTTCTGATCAACAATATGTCAACAACATATACTCATCAGAAATTCTATAGTGCTCCCACTCACTTCTTTGGAAATACAAGTTTCTCATAAACTTTGTACAAACCCAAAATCTTTGATCATCTCATCAAAGTGTACATTCCAACTCCGAGATGCTTACTCCAGTCCTTAGAAGGATTGCTGGAGCTTTGCATACCTTTTAGCATCCTTAGGATCGACAAAACCTTTCTGATTGTATCGCATACAACCTTTCCTTACGAAGACTGGTAAGGAAACTCGTTTTGACATCCATCTACCAGATTTCATAAATGCAGCTAATGCTAACATGATTCCGACGGACTTAAGCATCGCTACGGATGAGAAAATCTCATCGTAGTCAACTCCTTGAACTTGTGAAAAACTCTTCGCCACAAGTCGAGCTTCATAGACGGTGACATTACCGTCCACGTCCGTCTTCTTCTTAAAGATCCATTTATCTCAATGGCTTGCCGATCATCGGGCAAGTCCACCAAAGTCCATGCTTTGTTCTGATACATGGATCCTCTCTCGGATTTCATGGCTTCTAACCATTTGTCGGAATTTGGGCCCACCATCGCTTCTCCATAGCTCGTAGGTTCATTGTTGTCTAGCAACATGACCTTCAAGACAGGATTACTGTACCACTCTGAAGTAGTACGCATCCTTGTCACCCTACGAGGTACAGTAGTGACTTGATCCAAAAACTTCATGATCACTATCATAAGCTTCTACTTCAATTGGTGTAGGCGCCACAGGAACAACTTCCTGTGCCCTGCTACACACTTGTTGAAGTGACGGTTCAATAACCTCATCAAGTCTCCACCATCCTCCCACTCAATTCTTTCGAGACAAACTTTTCCTCGAGAAAGGATCCGATTCAAGAAACAATCCCTATTGCTTTCGGATCTGAATTAGGAGGTTTACCCAACTGTTTTGGGTGTCCTATGAAGATGCATTTTATCCGCTTTGGGTTCGAGCTTATCAACCTGAAACTTTTCCACATAAGCATCGCAGCCCCAAACCTTTAAGAAACGACAACTTAGGTTTCTCCAACCGGTGTCGTCTCAACGGAATTACGTGGTACCCTATTAAAGTGAGTGCGGTTGTCTCTAATGCCTAACCCATGAACGATAGTGGTAATTCGATAAGAGACATCAAGGTACGCACCATATCCAATAGGGTGCTACTTATGATGTTCAGACACACCATCACACTATGGTGTTCCAGGCGGTATTAATTGTGAAACAATTTCCACAATGTCTTAATTGTGTGCCAAAACTCGTAACTCAGATATTCATCTCTATGATCATATCATAGACATTTTATCCTCTTGTCACGATGATCTTCAACTTCACTCTGAAATTACTTGAACCATTCAATAATTCAGACTTGTGTTTCATCAAGTAAATATACTCAACATCTACTCGAATCATCTGTGAAGTAAGAACATAACGATATTCATCAGATGCCTCAAAGACTCATTGGACTGCACACATCAAAATGTGTTACTTCCAACAAGTTGCTATCTTGTTCCATCTTACTGAAAACGAGGCTTTCAGTCATCTTGCCCACATGGTATGATTTGCATGTCTCAAGTGATTCAAAATCAAGTGAGTCCAAACGATCCATCTGCATGGAGTTTCTTCATGCGCATACACCAATAGACATGGTTCGCAAGCCTCAAACTTTTCAAAACGAGTGAGTCCAAAGATCCATCAACATGGAGCTTCTTCATGCGTTTTATACCAATATGACTTACATGGCAGTGCCACAAGTAAGTGGTACTATCATTACTATCGTATATCTTTTGGCATGAAAATGTGTATCACTACGATCAAGATTCAATAAACCATTCCTTTAGGTGCAAGACCACTGAAGGTATTATTCACATAAATAGAGTAACCATTATTCTCCTTAAATGAATAACCGTATTGCAACAGACATAATCCAATCATGTCTATGCTCAACGCAAACACCAAATGACAATTATTCAGGTTTAATACTAATCTTGATGGTAGAGGGAGCGTGCGATGTTTGATCACATCAAACTGGAAACACTTCCAACACATATCGTCAGCTCACCTTTAGCTAGTCTCCGTTTATTCTCTTTTATTTCGAGTTACTAACACTTAGCAACCGAACCGGTATCTCAATACCCTGGTGCTACTAGGAGTACTAGTAAAGTACACATTAACATAACGTATATCCAATATACTTCTATCGACCTTGCCAGCCTTCTCATCTACCAAGTATCTAGGGTAGTTCTATTTCAGTGTCCGTTCCCTCATTACAGAAGCACTTAGTCTCGGGTTTGGGTTCAACCTTGGGTTTCTTCACTAGAGCAGCAACTGATTTGCCGTTTCATGAAGTATCCCTTCTTGCCCTTGCCCTTCTTGAAACTAGTGGTTTCACCAACCATCAACAATTGATGCTCCTTCTTGATTTCTACTTTCGCGGTGTCAAACATCGCGAATACTTCAAGGATCATCATATCTATCCCTGATATGTTATAGTTCATCACGAAGCTCTAGCAGCTTGGTGGCAATGACTTTGGAGAAACATCACTATCTCATTTGGAAGATCAACTCCCACTCGGTTCAAGTGATTGTTGCACTTCGGATAATCTGAGCACAAGCTCAACGATTGAGCTTTTCTCCCTTAGTTTGCAGGCTAAGACAATCGTCGGAGGTCTTATACCTCTTGACGGGCACGAGCCTGAAATCCCAATTTCAGCCCTCAAACATCTCATATGTTCCGCGACGTTTCAAAACGCCTTTGGTGCCTCAACTCTAAACCGCTTAACGAACTATCACGTAGTTATCAAAACGTGTATGTCCGATGTTCGCAACATCCACAAACGACGCTTGGGGTTCAAGCACACCGAGCGTGCATTAAGGACATAAGCTTTCTCTCGACCGCATAATTGCTATCGTCAACTTTCAACTATATTTTCTCTAGGAACATATCTAAACAAGTGGAACTAAAACGCGAAGCCATTTACATAATTTGCAAAGATCTTTTGACTATGTTCAGGATAATTAAGTTCATCTTATGAACTCCCACTCGATAGACATCCCTCTAGTCATCTAAGTGATTACATGATCTGAGTCAACTAGGCCGTGTCCGATCATCATGTGAGACGGACTAGTCATCATCGGTGAACATCTTCATGTTGATCGATCCTCCATACGACTCATGCTCGACCTTTCGGTCTCGTGTTCCGAGGCCATGTCCGTACATGCTAGGCTCGCAAGTTAACCCTAAGTGTTTCGCGTGTGTAAATCTGTCTTACACCCGCTGTATGTGAACGTAAGAATCCATCACACCCGATCATCACGTGGTGCTTAGAAGTTTATTTAACTTTAGCAATGGTGCACAGTTAGGGGAGAACACTTCTTGAAATTGTTGTAAGGGATCATCTTATTTACTACCGTCGTTCTTAAGTAAACAAGATGCATAAACATGATAAACATCACATGCAATCAAATAGTGACATGATATGGCCAATATCATTTTGCTCCTTTGATCTCCATCTTCGGGCTCCATGATCATCATCGTCACCGCATGACACCATGATCTCCATCATCATGATCTCCATCATCGTGTTCCATGAAGTTGTCTCGCCAACTTATTACTTCTACTACTATGGCTACAGGTTAGCAATAAAGTAAAGTAATTACATGGCGTTTGTTCAATGACACGCAGGTCATACAATAAATTAAGACAACTCCTATGGCTCCTGCCGGTTGTCATACTCATCGACATGCAAGTCGTGATTCCTATTACAAGAACATGATCAATCTCATACATCATATATCATTCATCACATTCTTCTTGGCCATATCACATCACATAGCATACCCTGCAAAAACAAGTTAGACGTCCTCTAATTGTTGTTTGCATGTTTTACGTGGCTGCTATGGGTTTCTAGCAAGAACGTTTCTTACCTACGCAAAACCACAACGTGATATGCCAATTGCTATTTACCCTTCATAAGGACCCTTTTCATCGAATCCGTTCCGACTAAAGTGGGAGAGACGGCACCGCTAGCCACCTTATGCACCAAGTGCATGTCACCGGTGGAACTGTCTCACGTATGAGTGCGTACGTAAGGTCGGTCCGGCCGCTTCATCCCACAATACCGTTGAAACAAGATTGGACTAGTAATGGTAAGCATATTGAACAACATCAACACCCACAACTACTTTGTGTTCTACTCTGCAAAGAATCTACGAATAGACCTAGCTCATGATGCCACCTGTTGGGGAACGAGCAGAAATTCAAAATTTTCCTGCGTGTCACCAAGATCTATCTATGGAGAAACTAGCAACGAGGGAAGGAGAGTGCATCTACATACCCTTGTAGATCGCTAAGCTTAAAGCGCTCAAGAGAACGGGGTTGAAGGAGTCGACTGTCGTGATCCAAATCACCGGAGATCCTAGTGCCGAACGGACGGCACCTCCGCGCTCAACACACGACAGCCGGTGACGCCTCCCACGCCTTGATCCAGCAAGGAGAGAGGAGAGGTTGAGGAAGACTCCATCCAGCAGCAGCACAACAAGGCAGGGTGGTGGAGGAGCGTGGCATCCTGCAGGCTTCGCCAAGCACCACGGGAGAGGAGGAGGAGAAGCAGGGCTGCGCCAACAGAGGGAGAGAAACTCATGTGTTGGGCAGCCCCTGTGGCTCAAGTATTTATAGGGAGAGGGAGGTGGCTGCGCCCCCATCTAGGGTTCCCACCCAAGGGGTGCGGCAGCCCTAGATGGGACTTGGGGGGGGCGGCCAAGGGGGGAGGAGTGCCTCCCAAGTCAAGTGGAGGCCCTCCCCCTTAGGGTTTCCCCCTCCCATGCGCATGGGCCTTGGGGGCTGGTGCCCTGGCCCATTATGGCTAGCCCCCTACAGCCCATGCTACTGTATTGGACGTGGTGGAACATTTCCGGACCTCCGACCCTCCGAATCCTCCGAACCTTCCGAAGCTTCCGGTACAATACCGAAAAACTCGAACTTTTTCCGAACCCAACAACAACTTTCCATATATAAATCTTTACCTCCGGACCATTCCGAACTCCTCGTGACGTCCGGGATCTCATCCGGACTCAACAACATTCCGTAACCACATACAAACTTCCTTTATAACCCTAGCGCCATCGAACCTTATGTGTAGACCCTACGGGTTCGGGAACCATGCGCACATGACCGAGACGTTCTCCGTAAATAACCAACAGCGGATCTGGATACCCATGTTGGCTCCTACATGTTCCACGATGATCTCATCGGATGAACCACGATGTCAAGGACTCAATCGATCCCGTATACAATTCCCTTTGTCTAGCGGTATTGTACTTGCCCGAGATTCGATCATCGGTATCCTATACCTTGTTCAATCTCGTTACCGGCAAGTCTCTTTACTCGTTCCGTAACACATCATCCCGTGATCAACCCCTTGGTCACATTGTGCACATTATGATGATGTCCTACCGAGTGGGCCCAGAGATACCTCTCTGTTTACACGGAGTGACAAATCCCAGTCTCGATTCCTGCCACCCCAACAGACACTTTCGGAGATACCTGTAGTGCACCTTTATAGCCACCCAATTACGTTGTGACGTTTGGTACACCCAAAGCATTCCTACGGTATCCGGGAGTTGCACAATCTCATGGTCTAAGGAAAAGATACTTGACATTAGAAAAGCTTTAGCATGCGAACTATGATCTTTGTGCTAGGCTTAGGATTGGGTCTTGTCCATCACATCATTCTCCTAATGATGTGATCCCGTTATCAATGACATCCAATGTCCATGGTCGGAAACAAGAACCATCTATTGATTAACGAGCTAGTCATCTAGAGGCTTACTAGGACTTGGTGTTGTCTATGTACCCACACATGTATCGAGTTTCCTATCAATACAATTATAGCATGGATAATAAACGATTATCATGAACAAGGAAATATAATAATAACTAATATATTATTGCCTCTAGGGCATATTTCCAACAACATTTTAAGATGATCTCTCACTAAAAATTATCAAGAAGTGTTCTCCCTGAGTATGCACCGTTGCCAAAGTTCGTCATGCCCAGACACCACGTGATGATCGAGTGTGATAAGCTCTACGTTCATATACAACGGGTGCAAAACAGTTGCGCACGCGGAATACTCAGGTTAAACTTGACGGGCCTAGCATATAACAGATATGGCCTTGGAACACGGAGACCGAAAGGTCGAGCGTGAATCATATAGTAGATATGATCAACATAGTGATGTTCGCCGTTGAAACTACTCCATCTCACGTGACGATCGGACATGGTGTAGTTGATATGGATCACGTAATCACTTAGAAGATTAGAGGGATGTCTATCTAAGTGGGAGTTCTTAAGTAATATGATTAATTGAACTTTAATTTATCATGAACTTAGTCCTGGTAGTATTTTGCAAATTATGTTGTAGATCAATAGCTCGCGTTGTTGCTTCCCTATGTTTGTTGCTTTCATATGTTTATTTTAATATGTTCCTAGAGAAAACTGTGTTGAAAGATGTTAGTAGCAATGATGCGGATTGGATCTGTGATCTGAGGTTTATCCTCATTGCTGCATAGAAGAATTATGTCCTTGATGCACCGCTAGGTGACAGACCTATTGCAGGAGCAGATGCAGACGTTATGAACGTTTGGCTAGCTCAATATGATGACTACTTGATAGTTTAGTGCACCATGCTTAACGGCTTAGAATCGAGACTTCAAAGACGTTTTGAACGTCACGGACCATATGAGATGTTTCAGGAATTGAAGTTAATATTTCAAGAAAATACCCGAGTTGAGAGATATGAAGTCTCCAACAAGTTCTATAGCTAAAAGATGGAGGAGAATCGCTCAACTAGTGAGCATGTGCTCAGATTATCTGGGTACTTCAATCGCTTGAATCAAGTGGGAGTTAATCTTCCAGATAAGATAGTGATTGACAGAATTCTCTAGTCACCATCACTACGTTACTAGAACTTCATGATGAACTATAGTATGCAAGGGATGATGAAAACGATTCCCGAGCTCTTCGTGATGTTGAAATCGACGAAGGTAGAAATCAAGAAAGAGCATCAAGTGTTGATGATCGACAAGACCACTAGTTTCAAGAAAAGGGCAAAGGGAAAGAAAGGGAACTTCAAGTAGAATGACAAGCAAGTTGTCACTCCCGCGAAGAAGCCCAAAGCTGAACCTAAAGCCTGAAACTGAGTGCTTCTACTGCAAAGGAAATGGTCACTGGAAGTGGAACTACTCCAAATATTTGGTGGATAAGAAGGATGGCAAAGTGAACAAGGGTATATTTGATATACAGGTTATTGATGTGTGCTTTACTAGTGTTTATAGTAGCCCCAGTATTTGATACTTGTCCGGTTGCTAAGATTAGTAACTCAAACAGGAGTTACGAATAAACAAAGACTAGTTGAAGGGAAGTGACGATGAGTGTTGGAAGTAGTTCCAAGATTGATATGATCATCATCGCACACTCCCTATACTTTCGGGATTAGTGTTAAACCTAAATAAATGTTATTTGGCGCTTATGCGTTGAGCATGAATATGATTTGATCATGTTTATTGCAATACGCTTATTCATTTAAAATCAGAGAATAATTGTTGTTCTGTTTAAATGAATAAAACCTTCAATGGTCATACACCCAATGAAAATAGTTTGTTGGATCTCGATCGAGTGATACACATATTCATAATATTGATGCCAAAAGATGCAAAGTTAATAATGATAGTGCAACTTATTTGTGGCATCGCCGTTTGGGTCATATCGGTGTAAAGCGATGAAGAAACTCCATGCCGATGGGTTTTGGAATCACTTGATTATGAATCATTTGATGCTTGCGAACCGTGCCTTTTGGGCAAGATGACTGAAACTCCGTTGTTCGGAACAATGGAACGAGATACTGACTTGTTGGAAATAATACATACCGATGTATGCGGTCCAATGAGTGTTGATGCCCGTGGCAAGTATCATTATTTTCTGACCTTCACAGATGATTTGAGCAGATATGCGTATATCTTCTTGATGAAACATAAGTCTGAAATAGTTGAAAAGTTCAAAGAATTTCAGTGTGAAGTGGAAAATCATCGTAACAAGAAAATAAAGTTTATGCGATCTGATCGTGGAGATGAATATTTGAGTTACGAGTTTGGTCTTCAATTAAAACAAAGTGGAATAGTTTCACAGCTCACGCCACATGGAACACCACAACATAATGGTGTGTCCGAACGTCAGAATCGCACTTTATTGGATATGGTGCGATCTATGATGTATCTTACCGATTTACCACTATCGCTTTGGGGTTATGCATTAGAGACAGCTGCATTCACGTTTAATAGGGCACCATCTAAACCGCTGAGATGACACCGTATGAACTATGGTTTAGCAAGAAACCTAAGTCGTCGTTTCTTAAAGCTTGGAGTTGCGATGCTTATATGAAAAGGTTTCAACCTGATAAGCTCGAACCCAAATCGGAAAAGTGCGTCTTCATAGAATACCCAAAGGTAACTATTGGGTACACCTTCTATCACAGATCCAAAGGCAAGTTATTCGTTGCTAAGATGGATCCTTTCTAGAGAAGAAGTTTCTCTCAAAAGAAGTGAGTGGGAGGAAAGTAGAGCTTGATAAGGTAATTGTACCTTCTCCCGAATTGGAAAGTAGTTCATCACAGAAATCAGTTCCTGTGATTCCTACACCAATCAGTAAGGAAGCTAATGATGATGATCATGAAGCTTCAAGATCAAGCTACTACCAAAACCTCGTAGGTCAACCAGAGTAAGATCCACACCAGAGTGGTACGGTAATCATATTCTAGAAGTCATGTTACTAGACCATGATAAACCTACGAACTATGAGGAAGCGATGATGAGCCCAGATTCCGCGAAATGGCTTGAGGCCATAAAATCTGAGATATGATCCATGTTTGAGAACAAAGTATGGACTTTGATTGACTTGCTCGATGATCAGCAAGCCATGTTAAATAAATGGATCTTCAAGAGGAAGACAGATGCTGATAGTAGTGTTACTATCTACAAAGCTAGACTTGTCGAAAAAGGTTTTTTGACAAAGTTCAAGATGTTGAATACAATGAGATTTTCTCACTCGTATCGATGCTTAAAAATCTGTCCGAATCATGTTAGCAATTGCCACATTTTATGAAATCTGGCAAATGGATGTCAAAACTGCATTCCTTAATGGTTTTCTTAAAGAAGAGTTGTATATGATGCAACCAGAAGATTTTGTCAATCCTCAAGGTGCTAACAAAATGTGCAAGCTCTAGCGATCCATCAATGGACTGGTGCAAGCATCTCGAGTTGAATATACGCTTTGATGTGTTGATCAAAGCATATGGTTTTATACAGACTTTTGGAAAGGCTTGTATTTACAAGAAAGTGAGTGGGAGCACTACAGCATTTCTGATAAGTATATGTGAATGACATATTGTTGATCGGAAATAATGTAGAATTATTCTCGCAAAGCATAAAGGAGTATTTGAAAGGAGTTTTTCAAAGAAGGACCTCGTGAAGCTGCTTATATATTGAGCATCAAGATCTATAGAGATAGATCAAGACGCTTGATAAGTTTTTCAATGAGTACATACCTTTACAAGATTTTGAAGTAGTTCAAAATGGAACAGTCAAAGAAAGAGTTTCTTGCTCTGATTATAAGGTGTGAAATTGAGTAAGACTCAAATCCCGACCACGGCAGAAAATAGAAAAGAGAATGAAAGTCATTCCCTATGCCTCACCATAGGTTCTATAAAGTATGCTATGCTATGTACCTGCACCTATTGTATACCTTGCTCTGTATTTGGCAAGGAGTACAATAGTGATCTAGGAGTAGATCACCGGACATTGGTCAAGGACATTCTTAGTGAGAACTAAGGAAATATTTCTCGATTATGGAGGTGATAAAAGAGCCCGTCAGAAAGAGTTACATCGATGCAAGTTTTTACACTGATCCAGATGACTCTAAGTCTCAATCTGGATACATATTGAAAGTGGGAGCAATTAGCTAGAGTAGCTCCGCAAGAGCATTGTAGACATAGAATATTTGCAAAATACATACGGCTCTGAATATGAAAGACCCGTTGACTAAGCTTCTCTCACGAGCAAAACATGATAATACCTTAGTACTCTTTGGGTGTTAATCACATAGCGATGTGAACTAGATTATTGACTCTAGTAAACCCTTTGGGTGTTGGTCACATGACGATGTGAACTATGGGTGTTAATCACATACAGATGTGAATATTAGTGTTGAATCACATGATGATGTGAACTAGATTATTGACTCTAGTGCAAGTGGGAGACTGAAGGAAATATGCCCTAGAGGCAATAATAAAGTTATTATTTATTTCCTTATTTCATGATAAATGTTTATTATTCATGCTAGAATTGTATTAACCGGAAACATAATACATGTGTGAATACATAGACAAACATATAGTCACTAGTAAGCCTCTACTTGACTAGCTCATTAATCAAAGATGGTTATGTTTCCTAACCATAGACATGTGTTGTTATTTGATTAATGGGATCACATCATTAGGCGAATGATGTGATTGACATGACCCATTCCGTTAGCTTAGCACTTGATCGTTTAGTACATTGCTATTGCTTAATTCATGACTTATATATGTCCTGTAACTATGAGATTATGCAACTCTCGTTTACCGGAGGAACACTTTGGGTGCTATCAAACGTCACAACGTAACTGGGTGATTATAAAGGAGTACTACAGGTGTCTCCAAAGGTACATGTTGGGTTGGCGTATTTTGAGATTAGGTTTTGTCACTCCGATTGTCGGAGAGGTATCTCTGGCCCTCTCGGTAATGCACATCACTATAAGCCTTGCAAGCAATGTAGCTAATGAGTTAGTTACGAATGATGCATTATGTAACGAGTAAAGAGACTTTCCAAGAACTAGATTGAACTAGGTATTGATACCGACGATCGAATCTCGGGCAAGTAACATACCGATGACAAAGGGAACAACGATGTTGTTATGCGGTTTGACCGATAAAGATCTTCGAGAATATGTAGGAGCCAATATGAGCATCCAGGTTCCGCTTATTGGTTATTGACCAAGAATAGTTCTAGGTCATGTCTACATAGTTCTCGAACCCGTAGGGTCCGCACGCTTAAGGTTTCGATGACAGTTATATTATGAGTTTATGAGTTTTGATGTACCGAAAGAGTTCGGAGTCCCGGATGAGATCGGGGACATGACGAGGAGTCTCGAAATGGTCGAGACGTAAAGATCGATATATTGGACGACTATATTCGGACTTCGGAAAGGTTCCGAGTGATTCGGGTATTTTTCGGAGTACCGGAGAGTTACGGGAATTCGCCGGGGAGTATATGGGCCTTATTGGGCCATACGGGAATAGAGGAGAAAGGCCGAAAGGAAGGAGGCGCGCAGCCCCCCTCTGGTCCGAATTGGACAAGGGGTGCGGCCCCCTTTTCCTTCCTCCTCTCCCCCTCTTTCCCCCTTCTCCTACTCCAACAGGAAGGAGGAGTCCTACTCGGTGGGAGTAGGACTCCCCTGGCGCGCCTCCTCCTAGGCCGCCGCCGCCTCCCCTTGCTCCTTTATATACGGGGCAGGGGGCACCCCATGACACACAAGTTGATCTACGGATCGTTCCTTAGCGTGCAGCGGTGCCCCTCCACCATATTCCACCTCGGTCATATCGTCATGAGTTTAGGCGAAGCCTCGCGCCGTAGATCATCATCATCGCCACCATGCCGTCGTGCTGACGGAACTCATCCCCGACGCTTTGCTGGATCGGAGCCCGGGGATCGTCATCGAGCTGAACGTGTGCTGAACTCGGAGGTGCCGTACGTTCGGTACTTGGATCGGTTCGGATCGTGAAGACGTACGACTACATCAACCGCGTTAACATAACGCTTCCGCTTACGGTCTACGAGGGTACGTGGACAACACTCTCCCCTCTCGTTGCTATGCCATCACCATGCTCTTGCGTGTGCGTAGGATTTTTTTTTGAAATTACTACGTTCCCCAACACCTGGTCCCCGGTCGGGCGGGACCGGTGGTGATTGGTCGGGCGGACCCGACCCGCCCTCGCCTCCGTCTGGCGCGCGTACACGCGTCAAAGCTCGCGACGGGCGGACCGGCGCGCTACTACGTCTTCGTCGTCACATGGGGCGGATGGTGCGTCGCCTGGCCCACGCACACGATCCCGAGCCAGCAAAGGCGGCGCGACAGCAGGCACCAAGACGGGATCCAAGCCCGGTCCAGAGCGCGGGCGGTCGAGGCAGATTCGCCTACCGCTTCGGTCGATCGGGTACGAGGTGATGGGCTCGGATCTTTCGTGGCTGGCAATTCAAGACATGACCATGCCGCGATTACGGATGACTACACGTGCACAAAAAGGTATTTTGAAACCATCAAAGTTTAAAGATGGGACAGTTAGGTATGAGAAAAACTTCAAGTTTGCAAACTTTGCTTCCACTGGTGAACCTCAAAATCTGTTAGAGGCACTAAGCAATGATAATTGGAAAAAGGCTATGAATATAGAATATGAAGCTCTCGTGAAAAATCAGACTTGGCACTTGGTTTCTCCTAAGCGAGGGAGGAATGTGATAGATTGTAAGTGGGTATACAAGATTAAAAGAAAGCCTGATGGCACAATAGACAGATACAAGGCTAGGCTAGTGGCTAAAGGCTTTAAGCAACGTTATGGTATTGATTATGAGGATACATTTATTCCATTTGTTAAAGCTGCTACTATTAGACTTGTTCTGTCTATTGCTGTTTTCAGGGGTTGGAGTCTTCGTCAATTGGATGTACAGAATGCGTTTCTACATGGCGTTCTCGAGGAAGAGGTTTATATGAGGTAGCCACCTGGTTTTGAGGATGCCTTGAAACCACATCATGTATGTAGGTTGGACAAGGCCTTGTATGGTCTAAAGCAGGCCCCCAGAGCCTGGTATTCAAGATTGAGTATGAAACTGCAGCAACTAGGTTTTCGAGCTTCAAAAGGAGATACTTCTTTATTCTTCTTCAAGAAAGGGAAGGTGATCATCTTTATGTTAATTTATGTTGATGATATAATCGTTGCTAGTTCATCACAAAATGCTACCTCAGCTCTGCTAAAGAATTTGAGAAGTGAGTTTGCACTTAAAGACTTGGGAGAGTTACATTATTTCCTAGGCATTGAAGTTAAAAAAATGCATGATGGTATTATGTTAACTCAGGACAAGTATGCCAGAGACATAATTAAACGGGTAGGCATGAAGGATTGTAAGCCTTCCAATACACCCATGTCTACCTCTGATAAGTTGTCATTGCATGAAGGGAAGGTGTTGAGCGCCGAAGAGGGAACTAAGTACAGAAGCATAGTTGGTGCATTTCAGTATTTAACTTTGACTAGACCTGATATATCATTTGCAGTAAATAAAGTCTGTCAATTTTTGCATGCTCCTACCTCCTTACATTGGACAGCTGTCAAAAGAATACTAAGGTATATTCAAGGAAGTACTGGAATAGGGCTCAAGTTATGTAGATCTCCATCAACTGGAATAAGTGCATTCTCTGATGCGGATTGGGCGAGGTGTCTAGATGATAGAAGGTCTACTGGAGGTTTTGCTATTTTTCTTGGGTCTAATCTTATATCTTGGACTGCTGAGAAACAAGCAACAGTATCACGTTCCAGTACTGAAGCAGAATATAAGTCTCTGGCAAATGCAACTGCTGAGGTAATGTGGATTGAAACTTTACTTAATGAACTAGGAATTGGAAGATCACATGTGTCACAACTGTGGTGTGACAATTTGGGTGCAACATATCTCTCTGCAAATCCTGTATTTCATGCCAGAACAAAGCATATAGAAATTGAATACCACTTTGTTCGTGAAAGAGTAGCACAGAAGCTATTAGAGATACAATTCATTCCAACAGGAGATCAAGTTGCTGATGGTTTCACCAAGCCTTTACAAATTCGACAGTTTCAAGCCTTCAAGAACAATCTAAACCTTGACGAGTTAAGATTGAGGAAGGATGTTAAATGATAGGCTTGTAGGAAATGTATAGGCTAGTATTTTGTGACATGTTGTCACGTATTGGTACGTACTCGTACATGTAATCTTGGGTGCGGCAGGTTGTTAGCTAGGATAGGTTTATCTTTATATAGCTTGGAGTAGAGGTCAAGCCTAGTAACAACCTGCGCAACCTATCTTGTAATCTGATGTCTCTATATAACACGAACACGTCCCTGCCGAACAGCATACGCTTCATGGCAGGTTGGCCAGCTGACACACACTTCCACCTCCTCAAACCCGGGGAAGGCGGCCTCAGATTCAGAGCTGAACCTGTGAATCAGCGAAGTGGATGCCGGCGTGATCGTCCAGTCATCGCTGATCACAAACCGTTCTTTACACCTCACGAACTTACCTGCAGGCGAAGAGCTTGCTTCACTGTACGCACGCACAAGTCTGTCCACGACTTTGCAGCAGCTACAGAGACTGCCGTTCACCTTCAGGTTCGGCTGGCTCTTGACGAACGCATCGTGGGTGAAGCAAAGATTGAACCTGAGCCCGAGAACAGCAGGGTAAGTTTTAATAACAGAACTAAATCAAGAATTCAAGGTCAAGAAATCGGGCTAACTTAACTAGATCATCATGCATCAATTCGTCTCCCAAGAGAAGATACGTACCGGCCACCAAACTCATGGGCGGTCGACGGCGTGAGAAGCATCCCATGGCAGGCCCCAACCTTGAGCAGCTTGCCTCCCGCGAGGCGTCTGACGCTGTCGCAGAGGTTGGAGAGGCATCCCGGCGATGGTGCCACGCAGAACTGGATTGCAGATAGCGGAAGCGTGAGGAAGCTGAGGAGGACGTCGATCAAGTCGGAGCCCGCGTCGGCGAACAGCACGCGCTTGCGCGACTTGTCGACGGCGAGGTTAATCTTGATGGAATCCATGGGTGCAGACTATTCGTACTGGTTCAGGAGAACTGTGGGATGGATGGATATGCAGATAGTCGAAATTTGTGGAGACTCTGGGATCGTACAGGGGAGGAGTAAAGCGCGAATTTGAGGGCTTTTGTTCCCCCATTCCAGTTCTCCTTTACTCCGAGCGAGTGCGCCTACATGCAGTGAGGTTCGTTCCTCTATATGCTTTACTTTTATTTATTTTTTGATTGAGAGGCCTCTTTATACTTTACTGCTTTACGTATTTTTGTTCTTATATACTCCCTCCGTCCCAAAATAAGTGTCTTAAACTTAGTACAACTTTGTACTAAAGTTAGTACAAAGTTAAGACACTTATTTTGAGACGGAGGGAGTATGTGGTTTAGCCCACTGACATCTACTGTATACATTTACTTATTCGGAGGGTAATGTCGACTAAGAAAAGATAGTTGCACAGATCACAACCGTCGTCGGTTGATGTAGAGGCAAGGGGTTTCAATCTCCTCTCTGAAAAAGAGGAGAAAAATGACAGCCGTCTAATTAAAATCTTCTCTTCTATTTGCACAGATCTCACGTTTAGATTGGATATTGAGGTAAAACCATCATGGCGAAGTATATTAATCCGGCACAATGGTTACATTATCAGCGATCACGGTCAAAATTTTATATGACATGTCGTCAAAGTGTTTAGCTAAAAAGGAAAACATGTCGTCAGTCATAGCTTAGCTTCTCTCGGTCAAGTAGAAGCAAGAACAACAATTTGGCTCGGATCAGGCCCTGCTAATGTACCTGCACTCTGTATGGAAGATGTTTCTTCACCTTGAGCTAAGAAGTCCCATTTAACCCCGCAAAAAACAAACAAACATGTGTTTCCTCTTGGCCCTTCTAGAACAATGATTAAAAATTACACATGTGAAGTTATGACAAAGAAAGGTACATTGTTCATAGATGGCCGAAGGTTCTGGTTATTGGGTGGTAATTCAATTACCGCCCGGTAACCAAGTTTCTTGCCCCCACAATAAACACCTATACTGATTAAACAATACCTTTTTTATTTTGAATTCAAATGCTCAAGATAGAGTTAAACACACGACATCTCTCTTCCACTAAGGGTTCTATTCAAGTTTACAATATCAAAACAACATTTTTAGATATTTGCATCTAAGTTTTTTCAGCGCAACAACATATGCACCAAACGCTTTCTGAGAGAGGTGACAAGGCAGATGATCACGAAGCCCTAGCCGCCACTGGACGCCAACCCCTCTCGTGGTCGGGGCAAAGCCTATGCGGCAGCGACGCTGGGAAGAGGTGCGGTTTAGGGACAACTTGTTGGGGGAAGGCTTGGAGGTCTTGGAGGTCCGCTGGGGTAGGAGAATGAGATGAGGGCTTGAGTGGAGGTCTTCGTTACGCGGCACTCGGCGGCTCTGTTGGTGAAGCTGGTGGCGGCTGGACGAATCTAGTCCGGTGTGCTTCTACGATGGCCCAACCTGGCTAGGCCACTTTGTTTCTATTAATGGAAATCGGGGAGAAACACTTTATGTTCAAACTTCAAATCTTGTTTTGCAGGGCGGACAATATTTAAAATGCTTCAACATTTTTGTCCCTTTTTCAAAAAGGAAGATAACACCTCGCCGCATCAAACGAAGCACACAACCATCTTTACTATAGTATCCAACAGAGTCTGACATAACAAATCCATGGATCAGCTCACAACCACCTTCATGACGATCTATGTCGCTACACCAACTAGTTTGATGATGTTTCTTGACTTCGCACCACCGCACACCACGTAATCTGGTAGCCTCACTAAGCCGCCCAACGGTGAGCCGAGAGCACCAACCGGTCTACCAAATCCTTAGCACGCACAGTGTGCACATATTGGAGTTGTGTCAAATATAGTGTACAAAGTAGGTTACAATTGAACTCTGAGTTGTATTGTATTTAGATAGGATATGGAGTCGTGTCCAAGTAGGACACTTGTATACTAGGCCTCTCTTATATAGCGGGGATAGACACACGATGTAACCTATGCCAACATTATAGCACAGGAACACAGGGGAAGCCGGCGGCTTGTGCCGGCGTCCAGGGCGACCGGGTGCGGTATTGTAGCGGTGTCATGGGGAGGAGTGCCTATAGTCAGGCCCCGGGAATGTAGCCATATCGGTGAACTTCGTTAACAAATCTCGATGTCGTGCTCATGTGATTGATTGGTCCTCGAATGATCGATGGTGACCTTGGATTTATTCTAACAAATGGTATCATGAGCTAAGTTGTTCGAAGGTCGTTGTGTTGATCAAGAGGTGTCGAGCCGTGTGTTGATTTCGCTCGTCGTGGACGGCATTTGGATATCGGCGTAATCGAACAGTGGCGGAAAAGCAATCGGAAGCAGTCTCGACGTGATAACGTGCAGCAAGCTGGTGGCCATGGCACGCGGTTACACGGCAAATCGATTTGATGCGGGCTCCTGTGGCCTTCGGATCGAGGCCGACCAGACGACTGTTGCGTGCAGGTGGCAGTCAGCAGATCAGATCGAATCTGACCGGAAGTGACTCGGCGACAGCTGGCATACCTCGCTTGCGGAAGCCCCAGCAGGAAGCTGGCGTCCTGCGGAGCGACCAGGACGTGACTGACCAGCTTGGACAGAAGGCCTAGTTGACAGTAGGCCGGTGCGGGCTGGCTAGGCAATGGCTGGCTGGTGGTGGTGGGTGTGCTCGATGAGCCACGCGCGTGACAGCTAGAGGAGTCACGTACATAATTTGTTGTGGAAAAAAAAAATCGGCACATGGCAGGCTCAATCGGCGGAGAAGACATCCATTGATACGGATCATAGTGCAAGGGCATGACAAAGCAAATAGCTAGCATCTGCAGGTTGAGCCAAGAGAGGGAGCCAAATTTGACGTGAAGACCAACTAGTTGGAATTGCTAGTAGTATGCGGAAGTTATTCGTGTATTTGGGGCATCGTGTGGAAACCTCAGACAATTTTTTCGCTGGGTCAGCCATACAAAGGACCATGGCGCCAACGAGTATCAGGTTTGAGGTGGAGAAGTTCGCGAAACTGAAAACCTTAGGTTATGGCAGACAAGGGTAACATTTGTTGACACAACATGGATATTTGAAGGCATTGCGGAAGTCATGCCAGCAGTGACAGAATTATCATGTGATGGATGAAAATTCATGGAATGATTTGGGAGCCTGGGTTGGACTAAACAGTCTGACAGGATCGACACAAGTCGGTTAGAACAGAAGATGGTTGCGGGATTAGCGACGGCGACATAAGAGCGTAATGCTGATGGTGACCGACTTCTGGGCGTGGAAACACGTGGCGCGGGCCCCGAGGGCTTGTGTGGCTTCGACAAGACTATGACGTGGGGTTGATTCATGATGGCGTACGCATGTGAGCTTGAAGTCGACGGGATGCGAGGGTGGACTGATCATCTACCATGGAGTCATGTTGAAGGTGGAGCTGGATTGAGGGGCTACGGTGTAAGGATCCAGAGAATTAAAGCCTATTCAGTGGATGGGAAAAAGCGAGTGACACGTAGTTCAGACTAAAGCCAATGGTCTGATGGAAGCATGAAACTCGTCATTGGTCGATGGTGATCGATGGTACTCTGTAGTGGGGGTTGAGTGGTGTGGGTTAGCGACCCTTGAGACTCGACGCGGTGATAGTGGCGAGGCGTGCGGTACACATGGGACATGGAGACGGGCCATGACTCTGGTGGTCATACATGTGGTAAGACAACCGCGAATTTGACTCGAGATGATTACAAGCAGCGGTGAAATTTCTTCAAGTTTCAGACAGGCGGTAAGAAAGGAGCGGTGATGTTGAGTTCAGCTTACTCTTATGTGTGACATCCAATATGTGAGTTGTTCACTTTCACACAGGTCAGTGATCAGTGTGTGATGGCGTTGGACTGATACTCTGGAAGTTGGGAGCGCAAACTAGAGTAATGTGGAACTTAATTTCGCTCGAGTGTTGACTATGGTCAAGAAAAGAAGGGACTATAAGTTGCAGGTGCAGTCACACGAAGTCATTGGAGTAGCAGCGGTACTCATGAGCTAAGCTCAAGTCCAATGTACATGGAAGTTTGACGCATGAACAAATTCAAGGTGGTGAAGAATATTTTCCAAGGTGGAGTTTGTTGGAGTTGTGTCGAATATAGTGTACAAGGTAGGTTATAATTGGACTCTGAGTTGTATTGTGTTCAGACAGGATACGGAGTCGTGTCCAAGTAGGACACTTGTATCCTAGGCCTCTCTTACATAGCGGGGATAAACACACGATGTAACCTATGCCAACATTATAGCACAGAAACACAGGGGAAGCCGGCGGCTTGTGCCGGCGTCCAGGGCGACCGGGTGCGGTATTGTAGCGGTGTCATGGGAAGGAGCGCCCATAGTCAGGCCCGGGGATGTAGCCATACTGGTGAACTTCGTTAATAAATATCGGTGTCGTGCTCTTGCTTGGTCCTCGGATGATCGACGGTGACCTAAGATTTGTTCTAACAGCACACACTCTGGAATATGTTATTGTCATCTTCCGTCGTCCCATCTTTAGGATGGATCAACACATTAACTTTGTCAGGCTCAACTGTCGTTGACACCACCACGTCAACAGACAGTGCCACCATCCTACACGCAGCCATTAACATGCATCCAACGCCGAGACTTCATTGTGCCACGCCGCCGAGACCAGCCGCCGTTGATGCGGTAAGATGCAACATCGCTCCACCTCTTGACCCCTCGTGTCAGCACCTGTTCCAAAGCAATGCCTCCATAAGGGGGAACAACACCAAAGGCTTCGCCATCGTTTGATCTGGAAGATTCAGATCTAAAGTTCTCCTTAGAGCATTCCGAGCGGGGTGACATAGACTGCCAACGACGTTAAAGACATCGCCATCCTCCGCCAAAACCGAAGTTGACGCGATTTTACGGCATCACCCCGACCCCCCAGCTGGTTCCACACCGTGAAGACGTAAGCAACTGCCGGCATGCTGAGGACCACCGCGCCCCGAGGGCAGCACCAGCCGCCAGCCCGCGCCGCCAGTTGTAACTTTTTGTCTAATTTTTTAGAAGAGAGGTTAAATGTTGCAAACGATGTTGCATACATGTGAAAAATGTTGCATGCGGAAGTTCGATGATGAGGCCATGAGGGATCGGAGATCATAGATTTGACAATAAATGTTCGGTGAGAGGTTTCAGCCCGCTAACACTTAGCGCGTGAGGAGAGTAAAGTCTGTTTTAAACCTTGAACTGGTAGAGCTCGTCGGAATTGAACCCCAACCTTCAAATCCCTGAAATCGGCACCCTGTTCTCACTGATCCTAACCTATTTCGACCTTGGAGCCGTTTGGCACACTGGGAAGAACATAATCCCGGCCGGGATCAATCTCTACTCTCACTTACTACACTGGCCCACATGTCATATCCATCCCTATCCCCAATTCCCTTTCTCTTCTATTTCAAAGATGCAGCTGTGAACACGCGTGGTTGAGGCAGAGCAGAGGCGCACTGGAACTGCCGCCACTTCGCGCCGAAGCTGGGACAGCTCGCCGTACACGAACGCCTGCTACTCGTCGAGGGTTGCCTGGTCGAGACCGAGCCCGATGCCGTCCCCGTGCAGGTGGTACAGCTCCAGCTCCACGGCCTCCGCCTGGCATGGCGTATACTGCTCCTCACCTCCGAGCCGGCGGCCATGCTGCTGAGTGCAGAAAGAAGAGCGTGGCGAGGCTAGAGGGTCGCGCTTGGTGGGCAGAGTGCCGAGGGTGCCGAGCATGAGGCGCCACTGGTGGCGCGTGCGACATCCGGGAGCGCGGCGGGCACGGCGGACTCCGATTCACTTGTACTCTGCGCTCGCTAGTTCCCTATCCTCCTTGCCGAGGAGAGGCTAGTGCATGCTCCGCCTGGACATGGAGCTGATGGTGCAGCACACCATCGGCGTGTACTCGCTGGCAGAACGGGAGATGATAGTGGTGGCCATCGCGGGCAGGCACTCTGTGGAGGTCGAGCCCGTGGGGCTCATTCCCTCGGTCTTCTGAACCCCACATCAGCATGCAAGAATAAACAAACATCAATGCGTCTGACCTCCTTTTGATGCGAGCATAGGAGGATTTCAACTGCAAACTATTACGTGTAGAACTGTGGATTGCTTGTTGTTTTCTCTACTTCGTTCACCACAAGTTTCCTTTTTTTCCGAGACTGGTTCACTAAAAGTTTAGAGTGTGCCTTGTAGCTCATGAGATAGATTCACTTTGTCTGAATTATTACTATGCATGTTCTTCTCTCTGCTTTCTTCAGTTCATCGCAAGTTTAGAATGTGTAACTGGCTTTGGCGCTTGGCCACTGCACTGATGAAGCCTCCATTGGTGTGAAGGGCTTTGCCCACGGTCCACACTCACATGTCGCACCGGCGGAAAAGCGATAAGTCGTGACTGCGTCTGCTACATGTTCCACTCCGCCGCACCTTGTCGCGAAGAAGTATGTGGCCGAACGCGTCGCAAGGCATACCACCGACACCGTGGGATGCTGGCCGGATGACGTTCCCTTGCACAAGGTACGCGATCCACCGAACTTGTCGAACGGCTGCCGTGGTTCCTGGGTAGACGGTCAAAGAGAATGGGGTGGGAGATGAATATGACAAGTGGACCCTGCAGCTAGCGGGAGCAAAGAGTGATCCCGGCCGGGATCGTTATTTTCCTAGCGCACCAAACTGGTTTAAGCGGGATCGGGGTTGATATAGACTAGGATCAGTGAGTACACGGTGCCGATTTCAGGGATTTGAAGGTTGAGGTTCAATTTCGACAAGCTCTACAAGTTTAAGGTTTAAAATAGACTTCACTCCGCGTGAGGAATAGTCTCAGTTTCCCGTGCGAGGACTAGTCATGGTCCACAACTCAATCCAGCGTGCTTTCGTGCACCACCAATCACCATGCCATGCATCTCCTCTTCCAGTCCATGCGGCCAATTGCGAATTGCTTTCTTCGCTTCGCTTGCTGCGACGTACGAACCCAACGACAATGGCGCCCTCCCCACGAGCCATGCGTAGCCTGAGCCCCCTGTACTCTCTCCTCCTCCTTGCCGGGGCGGCCAACGCCGCCGCGAACAGTTTGGTGTACACCTACTGCCCGAGCGACACAAACTACACCCGCGGCGGCGTCTTCGAGGCCAACCTCGACGCCCTCCTCTCCTTCCTCCCTGCCGCCGCGTTGGCCGCGTCCGGGTTCGCCGAGAACGCCACCGGCGCAGCGCCCGACAAGGCGTACGGGTTCGCGCAGTGCCGCGCCGACGTGAGCGCATCCGACTGTCGCACGTGCCTTGACGCCTCCGCGCAGGACGCGACCAGCAAGTGCCCCGGCCAGAAAAACTCCATGCTCATCTACGACAACTGCCTCCTTCGCCACTCGAACGCAAGCTTCTTCGGCGTCGCGGACACGCCGTGGGTGGTCGCCCTCTGCAACACGGGGAATGCGACGCAACCCGAGCTGACGCAGCTGGACACGCTGACGAACAATCTCACCCGCAGGGCGGCGTACTCGTCCCCGCGGATGTTCGCAGCCGGGGCCGCCGAGTTCGCGCCCTTCAACAAGATCTACGCCATGGCCCAGTGCACGCGCGACCTTGCCGGCGACGACTGCTACCAATGCCTCACCGGAGTTGTCTCGGTCATCCCGACCACCTGCAACGGGAAGCAGGGGGGGCAGGTCATCTCCCGGAGCTGCTCCATCCGGTACGAGGTGTACCTTTTCTACAACGCCCAGGCCGCCGAGGCGGCGATGTCCCCGCCGCCACCGCCGCCGCCAGCAGTAAACGGCACCGATCAGTCCGGCCCTGCAGGACGCGCCGGTGAGTCAGTGTCTCCGTCAACTTTGTGGTCCCTGCGCCCACGCGCTTCTACTATCGTGGCCATACTGTTTCTTGATTTCTTCTTTGTTTCGAAATTGTCGTTTCAATCTTGCGTGCTTGAGTGGACGGAAAGGCATGCAACGTTGAACGGATTTGGATGGACTCGTTAATTTGGCGGGTTGAAAGTTCAGACAGCGACTGAACTAGAAGATAGTGTAAACTATTCAGAATTTCCTCTGACTGACAGTGGTGACGACGAATCTTCGGTGTGGGTGCAGGAAACGGCGACGCCACAGCCAAGATAGCTCTGTTCGTCTCCGTTCCTGTTGCTGCCGTGCTGCTGGTGCTGTTGACGGTTGCTTTGTATCTCTGCATGAGGAAGAACAAGAAACCACACGAACATGTGCAGATATCCAGCGCCGGTGAGTGAAAAATCTCCGAAAAAGAAGAACAGCCAGGCTTTTTTTTTGCGGCCAGGCTTAATTACTATACCGTTTGTCTTTGTGAGCAGAGAGTGGGGGTCGAACAGACATGGGAAGCTCAGAGTCTCTCCTGTACGATCTGAGCACTCTAAGGGCTGCCACTGACAACTTCTCTGAAGAAAATAAGCTCGGGGAAGGCGGCTTTGGGCCGGTCTACAAAGTAACGTACACTCAACTCGGAACACGAGCATCCACTCTCCAATTGATTTTCCATGTCTGAACTGACTTGGTGTGGTTTGGTCGGTCAGGGCATTCTGCGGGACGGGCAGGAGATCGCGGTGAAGAGGCTGTCCAAGACCTCCCAGCAAGGGCTCGTGGAGATGAGGAACGAGGTTGTGCTGGTGGCCAAGCTCCAGCACAAGAATCTGGTGCGCTTGCTCGGCTGCTGCATCCAGGAGGAGGAGATGCTCCTCGTCTACGAGTTCCTCCCCAACAGAAGCCTCGACAAGATTCTATTCGGTTGGCACTTGGCACCTAGTTTCAGATCCCCAACTGTTATATCCAACTGACATATACAATGGGATTGCACATGTTCAGATCCTGCGAGGCGCCAAGAGCTTACCTGGGGGCACAGGTTCAGGATCATCCAGGGGATCGGGCGAGGCCTTCTTTACCTCCACGAAGACTCGAGGCTGACCATCATCCACCGGGACCTCAAGGCGAGCAACATCCTGCTAGACCCCGACATGAACCCCAAGATCTCCGACTTCGGCCTCGCCAAGCTGTTCAGCGTCGACGCCAGCGTCGGGAACACCAGCCACATTGCCGGAACCTAGTGAGTTTGTTATAACAGGTCATGGCGGTGCACGTGAACCGAGCTAGTAGCTAACAATGCGGTGTACGCTTTGAAATGCAGTGGGTACATGGCGCCGGAGTACGCCCTGCACGGCATCTTCTCCGCCAAATCGGACGTGTACAGCTACGGCGTCCTTGTACTGGAGATCATCGCGGGTCGCCGCAACAATTTCGCCCAATATCCGGGAACTAACGGCGAAGATCTTCTGACCACGGTACGGGTGTGACCTTGATCATGCCGGATCAGTCATTGTAACTGGCTAATCATGCCCCTGCGTGTACAGGTCTGGAGGCACTGGAGCCGTGGGAGCGTGTCGGGGTTGCTCGACGGCTGCTCGGCCGACGGGCTCCAGCCGACGGAGATGCTGCGGTGCGTCCACGTGGGGCTGCTCTGCGTCCAGGAGGACGCGCACCTCCGGCCAGGCATGGCGGCGGTCGTCGTCATGCTCAACAGCCGCTCGATTACGCTCCCTGTGCCGACGCCGCCGGCCTACGTCGTTCCGGGCCGCGCGGGTGCGTTGGGGAGGAGCACGACGCACGAGGTACAGGCTCCGGCGGGAGCTGTTCGTGGGCCTTATGTCAACTACGCCTCTGTTTCTGACATGGAGCCCCGGTGAATAGACGGACGGCTGGAAAATAGGGCATCGTCGTCCAAATTTGAGCAGCATGTAGGCGTATTTTTTTTTGCATCTGCGCAAAAAAGAGATTGCATTTCATTTGTTTACCAATTAATCTAGGAGTTTGTGTTAATAAGCCAGTTTAATTTCTCAACACGAATGCTATTGTCAGTCAACTAAAAACAATTCGTCTTACAGTTTTACTAAATCTCATTCAACATAGACCTAGTTATGTCTTTTTTTTTCTCAAATACACGCAAGTATGCGTATCATCACATTAAAAAAGGAGCAGCAAAGAAGCCGGATACAAGATATTTCGAAAATTACAACGCTATAATCACGAGAATTAGCCACCACACCGACCACACACACTTCCCTGCAAACTATGATACACGCTATCCTAGTCCAACCTCGTGCCAATGACGGTGAGGCTATAGCCACGGAGCAACCTAGTCGCGTCACAACCAAGGCAGAGATCTCTACAACAATACCAAAACCCAAGGTCATCACATGTCAACGTACCGCGACCCATTGCGCCAAGAGGAAGTCGACAAGTGATCGGCAGGGCCTAGGCGGACCTAGGGAAGACTCCCGACGAGAGAGCGCCGGCGATGGCGTACATTGCGCCCAGGACGCCTACATCCAGAGCAACAGCCGACCTAGACTCAAGCCTTACCACGGGACTCCTCAAGCAACAAGGCGACACCTTCAAAAAGGGAACGACGCCATGACGCCGCCGCCGCCTGGTCCAGGGTCGGACCAAGGGTCTCCCATAGCTCGAGGAAGGGACTCGGAGCAGGGCCAAGACAACGCCTCTATGAAGGGAACGGCGCCCGCAAGCGTCGCCGCTGTCGGCCTCAATCAAAGCAGGGATTTCCCGGGCCCAGATCATAGAAACACAACACCCACCGAAGTTGCTTAAGTCGTCCAACCACCGCAACAGGAAGGGTAACATTACACATCCGAGTAGCCTCCACCATAGCCGGCTAGATCCGTCCGAATCAGATCAAGCCCAACACCTCCACCTCGTCAGAGGACGACAACAACGCACTAGACGGGCCCCGAAAAACGCCAGACCTGATGGCGCCCAGGCCCTGCTGTCCACGCCGGCCCACATCCACCTCCGCCACAACCAACCACACCGCCGCCCCGCCGACCGGACCAGGACAGGCAGCTCGAGAAGGGGCAAGGCGCCACCAACGCGCTCCACTGGGGCAAAACCAGCCAGGCACCACGCCTCCACGGCCAAGGGCGGCCCTCACGCGCCCGTGCACCTACCAGAAGCCGGATCCAGCACCCTAGATCTAGCCCTCTCCACGCCGCCGCGCGGCCATCACCCAACGCTGCCCAGGGCCGGCCCGGTAGCCGAGAGGGGCGTTGCCCCGTTAGCCGCAAGAGCTGCCCGATGCCGGAACGCCGTGCTCTGCCGGGACCACCACCCGCCGTGAACTCCGCTGTGGACCACCGGGACATCCGAAAGAAAAACTGTTGGGGAACGTTGCATGGAAAATAAAAAATTCTACGCACACGCAAGATCTATCCATGGAGATGCATATCAACGAGAGGGGAGAGTGTGTCTACGTACCCTCCTAGACTGTAAGCGGAAGCGTTTAGTAATGCGGTTGATGTAGTCGAACTTGTTTGCAATCCAATCGATCAAGTACCGAATGTACGACTCCTCTGTGTTCAGCACATGTTCAGCTCGATGACGTCCTCACCTTCTTGATTCAATAAGACATGCGAAGTAGTAGATGAGTTCCGGCAGCATGACGGCGTGGTGACGGTGGTGGTGATCCTATCTCCGCAGGGCTTCGCCTAAGCACTCCGAAAATATGACCGAGGGACGAAACTGTGGAGAGGGGCGCCGCACATGGCTAAGAGATTGTCGTGGTCTTGTGTGGCGCCCCTCCCACATATATATATAGGTGGGGGAAAGGGGAGGCAGCTAGGAGGCGCCCCAAGTGGGGCCAAATCCCACTTGGGCTCCTGCCCCTAGCCGCCCGCCTTCCATATTTGTGCCGGAGGGAAAGGAAAGGGGGGAGAGGGAAGGAAGGGGGAGGCCGAATCCCCCTCCTTCCTTTCTCCCATAGGCCGGCTGCCATAGGGGGTGCGCCAGCCCCTTGTGGGCTGGTGTGCTCCCCTCTACAGGCCCAATAGGCCCATCATCCTCCCGGGGCTTCCCGAAACACCTTCCGGTGATCAGATGACTACCCGGTACCTCCCGAAACTCTTCCGTTGTCCAAATATCATCGTCCTATATATAAATCTTTACCTCCAGACCATTCTGGAGCTCCTCGTCATGTCCGTGATCTCATCCGGGACTCCGAACAACATTCGGTCACCAAATCACATAACTCATATAACACTATATCATCAACTAATGTTAAGCGTGCGGACCCTACGGGTTCGAGAACTATGTAGACATGACCGAGACACCACCAATAGGGGAACCTAGATGCCCATATTGGTTCCTACATATTCCACGAAGATCTTTATCGGTCGAACCTTATGACAACATATGTAATTTCCTTTGTCTGTCGGTATGTTACTTGCCCGAGATTCGATCGTCGGTATCTTCATGCCTAGTTCAATCTCGTTACCGGCAAGTCTCTTTACTCATTCCATAATACATCATCTTGTAACTAACTCCTTAGTAACTTTGCTTGCAAGCTTCTTGTGATGTGTATTACCGAGAGGGCCCAGAGATACCTCTCCGATACACGGAGTGACAAATCCTAATCTCGATCCATGCCAACTCAACAGACACCTTCGGAGATACCTGTAGAGCATCTTTATGATCACCCAGTTATGTTGTGACGTTTGATAGCACACAAGGTATTCCTCCGGTATGCGGGAGTTGCATGATCTCATAGTCGAAGGAATATGCATTTGACATTAAGAAAGCAATGGTAATAAACTGAACGATCATATGCTAAGCTAACGGATGGGTCTTGTCTATCACATCATTCTCCTAATGATGTGATCCCATTATCAAGTGACAACACATGTCCATGGTTAGGAAACCTTAACCATCTTTGATCAACGAGCTAGTCTATAGAGGCTCACCAGGGACATGACATTTTTGTTTATGTATCAACACATGTATTTAAGTTTCCAATCAATACAATTTCAGCATGAATAATAAACCTTTATCATGAATAAGAAAATATAAAATAAAAACTTTATTATTGCCTCTAGGGCATATTTCCTTCAGTCTCCCACTTGCACTAGACTCAGTAATCTAGATAACATTGTAATGAATCTAACACCCATGGAGTCTTGGTGCCGATCATGTTTTGCTCGCGGAAGAGGTTTAGTCAATGGGTCTGCTACATTCAGATCCGTATGTATTTTGCAAATCTCTATGTCTCCATCCTTGACATTTTCACAGATGGAGTTGAAGCGTCTCTTGATGTGTTTGTTTATCTTGTGAAACCTGGATTCCTTCGCCAAGGCAATTGCTCCAAGTTGTTGTCGTAAAATATTTTATTGACCCGGCGCAATCGGGTATTACACCCAGATCGGATATGAACTCCTTCATCCGCACTCTTCATGCCCTCGCCAAGCAGCTATGTACTCCGCTCACACGTAGGTCCCGCCATGATGCTCGCTTGGAACTCGCACTCAACCGACAGCTCCACCGTTCAATATAAATACGTATCCGGTTTGTGAATTGGAGTCATCCGGATCAGTGTCGAAGTTAGCATCGATGTAACCATTTAAGACGAGCTCTTTGTCGGTGTCAAAACCGGCGGATCTCGGGTAGGGGGTCCCAAACTGTGCGTCTAAGGCGGATGCTAACATGAGGCGGGGGACACGATGTTTACCCAGGTTCGGGCCCTCTCGATGGAGGTAATACCCTACTTCTTGCTTGATTTATCTTGATGATATGAGTATTACAAGAGTTGATCTACCACGAGATCGTAGAGGCTAAAACCCTAGAAGCTAGCCTATGGTATGATTGTTGTTGTCCTACGGACTAAACCCTCCGGTTTATATAGACACCGGAGGGGGCTAGGGTTACACAGAGTCGGTTACAAGGGAGGAGATCTACATATCCTTATTGCCAAGCTTGCCTTCCACGCCAAGGAGAGTCCTATCCGGACATGGGATGAAGTCTTCAATCTTGTATCTTCATAGTCCAACAGTCCGACCAAAGGATATAGTCCGGCTGTCCGAGGACCCCCTAATCCAGGACTCCCTCACTCTTCATCACATCCATAAACGAGAAACATATCCTTGGTCAGGCACCACGAGAGGGTTGTATTCCTCCCTCACTTTGTCCGCGGGCTAGGGTTTCCCCTCCACCCGTTCGTTCGAGGCATCATGTATTATTATGGGATCGATCTTCACGATCTGTCCCCTAATTCCTTCCTCAACATCTCGACATTCATTGTCGTGTGCGAGGCTTTTCTCCGCATTTCACCGCACTTCGCTTATGGCTGAAGATTTTAATGTGAAGCCTAAGGTGGTGGGCGGCGAGCATGCCGAAAAGGGGCGCCATGGTGAGCAAGATGCCCAACGCCATATGGCCAACGGGAACCTTTAACGATTCTGTCAAGGAGTGGCAACAACAAGTGGTTTTATATCATCGAACCGCTGCAAGACAGAGTGGGCCGCCTCTCCCGAGTTCCGATCCGGCGCCCCCCTGCGGCTTACATCCTGGGTCAAGAAAGGCCTGGAATGGTCCTCGTCCGATGAACTGTCGGTGCTCCAGACGCGCGTTGAGGATATGGGAGACAACAACATTGAACTTTTCAATGTGGTCCATGTGATGTTAGTTCGCCGGATCTTGCCTTGTCAGCACCGGACTTGCAATTTATGGGAATTTGATCCGCCAGCACTCAAACTTTGCGAGCTTTTCGCCTCGCACAAGGACATTTGAAGGTGCTTTTCAAGTCCCGCAAATCGTGGCCGACTTCGCCAAGGACCGTGGTACCAACCGTCCCGCCCGCAAGTTCGTAAGTTATCAAACTTTTCTATCCGCCGTAACTCAAAGGAAGCGCTAACGTGTTTTATACAACTCTCCTGTGGCTGGACGAAAAGGCGGAGCGGATCCATTGTCCGCCCCACCGCCTCAAGAACTGGCCATCCCACTTCGACGAAGATGTTGGTCCCGCGCCTTACAAGGTGCCAAGAAGACGGCCGAGAAGGAGGCCAAAGACCTGGGCGCCTTCGCCGCCAAGGCACTTTGAAAACAACATCCAAGGCTCCAATGCCCATTCCGGCCCCAAGAGGACGAGGAGGAGGAGGAAGATGAATTTCAAGGGGTGAAGAAAGAAGAGGACGGCCTCCTGCACTTGGAGGCCGAGCTGCCCAAAGGGGAAAGGCCTCTTCCGAGGAGTTCATCGCGCCGCCGACAAAGAGCCCTAAGATGGGATCCTGTGGCCCCGCCTCGTGAACTCGTAAGTATATAAAATCGAGTATGTTTTATGCGCCCCAGACTCATCGTGGCTTAGTATTTTAACCTAAGCCATATTTTTTTTGTAGTCCGGCGAGGTCCTGACTCAAACAATCCTCATCGAGGACTTGCTGAGCTCAAATGCTATGGAGAGCGGACGCTTCAAAGGCCCCTTCCTCCAAACAGGTGCATAATCGAGGCTTCGCCCCGTATGACACCAGCCAAGGAGGAAAGGGAAAAACCGTGAAGGCGGCGCCTGGAGGTCAAACCTTAGGGGCCGGACATGTGGGGGAAAAGATTATCATGGGAGCTAACAGCGGGGGCGATCCTGAGTTCGGCTCCTAGCCGGATGCGATTCCAGAGACCTATATGGCTCCAGAATCAAGGTGCAACCTCCCTCGGCCGGAGGGGTGTGCCTGCTCCATCGGCGACCTCCGCCCATCCGTAAGTGTCGGATGTTTTGTTGGTGGCGCTGAAAACGCCTCAATCATTGATGAACACCGTGCTCTTATGGGTGCGGTGATTGAGAAGATTCACCAACTGAGAGTGGACTGAACGAAGCCTCAGACGCCTTTGTAAGAGGCTTTGAGGTATGTTTTATGAGTTGTCAAGAGTGTCACAAGATAGATAGTAGCCCTCGATACACTGCTCGTGAAAGAAAGAACCGGATGGGATCGAATTGATGATCGCAGGAAGACTCATTGAATGATATTGATTTTCTTCTATTACAAGCAAAGGCTCAGAAGGGCCGCTGATCTCATATCGCTGGAGACCTCCTCGGACTGAATCAAAGTCCGAGCGGGCCATAGAAGAACTTGGCCAATTGAGAATGCAGTTGAGAGATAAACAAGGTATGCACAAGCTTTGCTCGCGTTTATTGCGAATAAATTTTCAGTATGAAATAAGCTGCATAATTTGTGCTAGGGATTATGACCGAAGTCGAGGCCCTTAAAAGGGTTGTTGCCAAGGCCGAGAAAAAGGCAGCCACAGAGCGGACTCTTCGTGAGAAACACGAGGCTAGAGTTATTAAAGCTGAGCAGGAGCTGCAAGAGGCCGTGAGGAAATGTGAGACCTTGGAGCAGAGTTTACGGAGAAAGAATCCGAACTCACCAAGGCGTGTCAGGCCACGAGCGATGCCCAGGGGGAAACCCAAAGCGCCCTGCAGGGGATCCAAGAGGCGAGAAAGATCGCGGCGGGTAAGGCTTTTTCCATGTAAAGCAAGTATTTGAGGGGAAAACTATGTTTCTAATTTTGAATTCGGATTTCTCAGGGGTATTTGCCGAGCTACCTGGCAGCATATCAGAAGGCGCCCAATTCTACCGAGCCGAAGAAAGGAACACCGCAGATAAGCTCTTCCGGTCGCAGTATTTGGCTCCGAATTATCCGGTGCCTTTTGCCGATCAACTAAAACAGCTGATCGATCTGCATAAGGCGGTGGAACTAGCCATGGAAGATCTGGTTATCCGGCTATGGCCTGCTGAGCCGATTCCAAGCAGCTACTTCGGGCTCGTGAAGCGGCTTGTAAGCGCTTGCCATCGACTTGACGTCATCAAGCGGTCGGTTTGTATAGAAGGTGCGCGAATGGCCTTCGCCCGTGCAAAGGTGCACTGGGGGAAGATGGATGCTGAAAATCTGATGACCGAAGGACCGCCAGAGGGGAAGGAGCACCGCAAGCCTGAATTGTATTATGAGAGTTCCCGGAAAGGATCCTACCTTGCAGCGGAGCTATGTACCAAGGACATTATATTCCCATGAATGCAAATCCTGCTGTTCTTTGTAATGTTTTGAACAAGGTCATTGATTTGTTTCCTGTTATATAAAAGTTTACCCTCCTGTGCGGCCATTTTATATGTTAAATCTGAGAGTTGGCCAGTCGTCGGCTTCTGCCCCCACGTAAGGCGTACGGGGGTGTTCGGGATAAACCCGAGCACTCTTTATCCCAGTTTTGGGTCCTTCGAATGAGGTGCTCAGCACAACGAACCAGGCAATCAGACTATGGGGCTTTATCACTCTTACTTAGCCATAGGAGCTTTAGTAAGGTAGGCGCAACCCCCGTGTTCTAAGACCGCATTAGGGGCTCAGAAGCACCGATCGGAGAAAAGACCGATCCATCGACGCTGCATTGGTTATGGCATTATGCAAGAGAAATCCTTAAAGATTTTATGACCTTCAAACAGCGGACCAGCTCTCCAGATCATGACACCAGTTTTCGCTTTCATCGAGGTGCTCATCCGGAAGAACCGGACACAATCGCAGAGTTCTCCCAAAGGCTACCTTAGCCGATATAGCGGAACGTAAGGTACCAAAACATGGGAGCCGGGCAAACCCAACAATTGACCCAAGACATGATTCGGAGCTGATGCATATAATGCTATAGGTTCGGGGTGCCGAACTTCCATGAAGGTGTTCGGACTTTATTGCCATGTTATGGGTAAAACGAAGCCCCTTGCATATTTTAGGGCATATCGCTGTGTACGGATGCCACTTGACAAAAGAATTTCGATAAGAAATAACAGCAGGTAAACATCATATAAATCCACATGTTGTATTTGAATAGTACGTCTATGCGTATGAGTACAAGTAATGTGATAGAAAGGGAATATGATTGCGGAACCCATCGAGACCGGGGAGAAGTCGAGTGCAGATCCATGATATAGCCGGATGGTCATTATGGGAATGTCTATGATTCCCTTTGCTGCTCGAGCTGCCTCCGTATGGCCCGTCCCCGGTCGGGCGCAAAGGTGAACCCGCGAAGGAAATGTAAGAAACATTTATGCGTCGGAGAGCGGTTGAGCCGCCGAGCTCGGCCTGTCTCGGCCTTTGCCGAGTGTTTAATTGAGCTATGGACGAAGTCGGGCTATCCTTTCATGGGCAGTTCGAGTCCCTTGACGGTGTCCGGAGCCCGGACGCCGACTCGGTGTTCGCCGCAAGGTGCTGCTCGTTGCTTCGCCGCTAAAGCAGAGTGTGTTTGTTTGTGCCGGGGAAGGTTCGGCCTGCTGCTGACTATGATGATGCCGTGTGGACCGGCATCTTGAGCTTACTGTAGGCATAATGTGGCACCGTGTTGAATCGAGTGAACGCGGGTTCGTCCGAGCAAAGGCTTGATAATCACCGCGAAAGGGACGATTTCAAGATCAACTCTTCGTGCACGGTAATTTTCGTGATCCAAGACTACCTCAAGGGCAATGGAGCTCGCATACCGCTTCCACACCTGGTATAATGCCTCCGAAAGTGGCTTTAGTGGGTTTGATCGCCGAATGATCGATGCCCATCTTGCGACCGTGTCCCGGTAAAGCAGATTTAGGCGGTGCCTCCGCCCATAAGGACTCGGTGAGGTGAAACCCGCTCATTATTGGGTCGAGGACTAGTGCGGTTGATTGCCATGATTGGCGTTAACCGGACGATCCATGCGGTTGAAGGTGACCGACCCTAGTTTATATTGTGGGACGGCTAGTTCCGTTAAGTCGACATCCCTAAGGGCGCGTATCCGGTCCGAGTTAGTAATTTGGGTGGTATTTACCACATTCACCGATTGAATATGCGGGGAAACTTTTGCCTTCCTATGTTCGGTGATCCGGGCTTCGTCGCCATCATCGCTTTGGGACCCCTTCTCCGCTTTTGGCACTTGCCCCGCCAGTTGTTTGAAGACCCAACATTCTCTCGCTGGTATGGGTATCGCGCCCCTGTGCCGTGAATTTGGCATTGGCGATCGAGTATGCGGTCCAAACCGATGGACCTGAATTATTATTTTGGGTGGCCCTTCGCCGACCGACTTTGAGCCATCGAATCCGCATCGACCGCCGATCTTTGGCGCTTTCACCATATTTGCGGGCGCTTATGTTTGTTGCGCCGTGGTTCGCTGCTATCCCCGGCCTTTGATGTGCCAGTTTGCTCGATGTATTGTTACTACGAGCCAACCAGCTATCTTCGCCCGCGCAAAAGCGGGTCATAAGTGTCGGGAGGGCTACCATGGATTTTGGCTTCTTGACCGAGGTGTCGGGCGAGCCATTCGTCACGGATGTTTTGTTTAAATGCCGCTAAGGCCTCTGATCCGGACAATGACAATTTGTTTTTTCTTAGTTAGAACCGGTCCGAATTTTCGCCGATTCTCGCCGCTGAGTTATATGACTTAAATCGTCAAGATCCGCGGTCGCATAAGTGCCTGAAATTGTCCAAGAATGCATCTCGCCAAGCTCTCCCACTTCCGGCGGAGTTTGCCGCAATCTATTAAGCCAATGCCGAGCCGCCCTTTGAGTTTTAGCGGAGATACTTGATGGCATGTAGGTCATCCTCAAGGGCCATGTGAGTGTGGAGGAAGAAGTCTTCTATCCATACCGCTGGGTCTGTAGTACCATCATATGATTCAATGTTTACGGGTTTAAACCCTTCTGGGAATTCATGATCCATTACTTCATCGCTGGAGCATAGGGGTGTGCGCGCCTGCGGCCGGGCTATATCACGATGCAGTTCATACGAGTCTTGTCTGCCGTGTTCGGACCGGCCGGATTTGCTTTTAGTGTATCCGGCGTGACGATCATCATCACGTGTTGGTGCGCGCCCACATGATCCGTAGATCGATCTTGCATGTTTTTCCTTGTTTTCCAATACATCTCGCAGGTCCCGCGTGTTGCCCCGAGCCTTGGTATTTTTGTTTGGGTTGCAGCGGGGTGCGGGCTGGACTTTAGGCTGAAATGCCTCTCTGCCTCGGCCACGAGGTGGCCGATCAGCCGCATCATACGCTGGTGATGTAGGTTTCAATGCTTCCTCCTCGAGTTGAGGTAGCAACCGCGCTTTGATAACTCTTGGTTGGGCGCCGAGCACGATTCCTCGGCTGCCGTGACTTCGTCCATCTATCCGCTAGCAGATCTTGATCAGCTCGAAGCTGTTGTTGCTTTTTCTTTAGGCTATTTGCTGTGGCTATAAGCCGGCGCTTGAAGCGCTCCTGCTCGATGGGATCCTCAGGCACAACAAATTCTTCATCGCCGAGGCTCACTTTGTCTTCGGAGAGAGGCATGTAATTGTCATCCTCTGATTCTCCATTTGCTGCCTGTTCCGGAGGGCTAGCTTGTTCATCCTCCCGCTCGAGGTCTGGCTGGAGGGGATTATCGTCATCTTCGGCACTATCCGGAGCTTATTGTCTCTTGTGTCGGTATCGCTGCTTTTGCTATGGTGAGACTTAGAGCGGCACTGCTGACGTCGGTGCTTGGGTTGCTTCTTGGAGGGATTATCCTCCGTTATCTTATCGCCATCCCCTTCTTTGGGGGTGTCCACCATGTATATGTCATACGATGAGGTGGCAGTCCAGCGCCCTGTGCGCGGTGGTTCTTGTTCGTCTCCTGCATCTCGTCCATACCGTCGATGTCTTCGGAGCTGAAGTCGAGCATGTCGGTTGAGTCATCGACACTGGCTACTAAGTGGGTGGTGGGTGGGGCGCGAATTTCTTCGCCGTCGATCCCATTCTAGCCGCATATAGTTCGCCAAGGTCTCCGGACAGAGAGAGACTTCAGCGAATTTAGTACGTCGCCAAAAGGCGAGTGCTGAAAGATATTCGTGGAGGTAAACTCCATGATCGGTGCCCAATCGAATTTGATGGGCACGGACACATGCGGCTCGGAGTCCGTGGCCGGGGACGAATCCAACGGTTCGGCAACACGGGTCTTGTAGGAGGTGAAGTCAGTATTCAGCGCTATTGCCACTGAGTGTGCGGCCTCTGGGACGGGGTCCATCCATCCGTTCACAGATGGCACGATTTGTTCCGGATTGAAGGCCGGAGTAGTTGCAGGTGTGATCTCCCGAACACAGTCCGACGGCAGAGCTAAATCATGCTCGTCATGATCATGCGGCGCACCTGACATGGGCTCGAGTCCGTCGAAGATCAAGTCTCTGCGGATGTCGGCAATATAGTTCAAGTTTCCAAACCTGACCGATGGCTGTGGGGCGAGCTATCGATTCGCTCCAGATGGCTGCTGAAGTTGGCCCGTAGTACGAAGCCGCCAAATACGAAGATCTCGCCAGGAGGAAAACTCACCCGGATCGCATCGCTGCCGATGGTCGAAGGAGCCATCAAGCCTTACGGTGACAGCACCGCGGAACTCTCAATGAAAGCACCAATGTCGGTGTCAAACCGCGGATCTCAAGTAGGGGGTCCCAACTCAAGCGCCTTAGGCGGATGGTAACAGGAGGCGGGGACACGATGTTTACCTGTGTTCGGGCCCTCTCGATGGAGGTAATACCCTACTTCTCGCTTGATTGATCTTGATGATATGAGTATTACAAGAGTTGATCTACCACGAGATAGTAGAGGCTAAAACCCTAGAAGCTAGCCTATGGTATGATTGTTGTTGTCCCATTGACTAAACCCTCCAGTTTATATAGACAATGGAGGGGGCTAGGGTTACACAGAGTCGGTTACAAGGGAGGAGATCTACATATCTGTATTGCCAAGCTTGCCTTCCATGCCAAGGAGAGTCCTATCCGGACACGGGATGAAGTCTTCAATCTTGTATCTTCATAATCCAACAGTCCGGCCAAAGGATATAGTCCAGCTGTCCGAGGACCCCCTAATCCAGGACTCCCTCACTCTTCATCACATCCATAAACGAGAAACATATCCTTGGTCCTTTTCAGGTACTTCAGATGTTCTGATCGCTGTCCAAAGGATCCACCTCGATCACTTGACTACCTCCCTGCCAAACTTATGGCAAGGCACACATCAGTCCGTACACAAGATAGCATACATGATAGAACCTATGGCTGGGGCATAGGGAATGACTTTCATTTTCTCTCTATCTTCTGTAGTGGCCGGGCTTTGAGTCTGACTCAATTTCACACCTTCTAACACAGGCAAGAACCCTTTCTTTAACTGATCCATTTTGAACTTCTTCAAAACTTTGTCAAGGTATGTGCTTTGTGAAAGTCCTATTAAGCGTCTCGATCTATCCCTATAGATATTGAAGCCCAATATATAAGTAGCTTCTCCGAGGTCTTCATTGAAAATTTCTTATTCAAGTATCCTTTTATACTATCCAAAAATTCTATATCATTTCCAATCAACAATATGTCATCCACATATAATATTAGAAATCCTACAGAGCTCCCACTCACTTTCTTGTAAATACAGGCTTCTTCGTAAGTCTGTATAAAACCATATGCTTTGATCACCTCATCAAAGCGTATATTCTAACTCCGAGATGCTTGCACCAGTCCATAGATGGATCGCTGGAGCTTGCACACTTTGTTAGCACCTTTAGGATTGAAAAAAACCTTCTGGTTGCATCATATACAACTCCTTTAAGAAATCCATTAAGGAAAACAGTTTTGACGTCCATTTGCCAGATTTCATAATTATAAAATGCGGCAATTGCTAACATGATTCAGAGAGACTTAAACATCGCTACAGGTTAGAAAGTCTCATCGTAGTCAACCCCTTGAACTTGTCGAAAACCATTTGCGACAAGTCAAGCTTTGTAGACAGTAACATTACCATCAGCGTCAGTCTTCTTCTTGAAGATCCATTTATTCTCAATGGCTTAACGATCATCGGGCAAGTCCTCCAAAGTCCATACTTTGTTCTCATGCATGGATCCTATCTCAGATTTCATGGCTTCAAGCCATTTATCGGAATCTGGCTCATCATAGCTTCTTCATAGTTCGTAGGTTCACCATGGTCTAATAACATAACTTCCAGGACAGGATTACCGTACTACTCTGGTACGGAACGTGTTCTGGTCGACCTACGAGGTCCAGTAGTAACTTGATCTGAAGTTTCATGATCATCATCATTAGTTTGCTCTTTAGTTGGTGTAGGAATCACGAGAACGGTTTTCGGTGATGTGCTGCTGTCCAATTCGGGAGAATGTACAATTACCTCATCAAGTTCTACTTTCCTCCCACTCACTTCTTTCGAGAGAAACTCCGTCTCTAGAAAGGATCCATTCTTGGCAACAAAGATCTTGCCTTCGGATCTGTGGTAGAAGGTGTACCCAATTGTTTCCTTAGGGTATCCTATGAAGACACACTTCTTCGATTTGGGTTCGAGCTTATCAGGTTGTAGCCTTTTGACATAAGTGTCGCATCCCTAAACTTTAAGAAACGATAGCTTAGGTTTCTTGCCAAACCAAAGTTCATACGGCGTCACCTCAACAGATTTGGACGGTGCCCTATCTAACGTGAATGCGGCTGTCTCTAATGCATAACCCCAAAATGATATTGGTAAATCGGTAGGAGACATCATAGAGTGCACCATATCTAATAAAGTACGGTTACGACGTTCGGACACACAATTATGTTGTGGTGTTCCAGGTGGCGTAGGTTGTGAAACAATTCCACATTGTTTAAATGAAGGCCAAACTCATAACTCAAAGATTCGCCTCCGCGATCAGTTCATAGAAACTTTATTTTCTTGTTACAATGGTTCTCCACTTCACTCTGAAATTATTTGAACTTTTCAAAATTTCCAACTTATGTTCATCAAGTAGATATATCCATACCTACTCAAATCATCTGTTAAGGCCAGAAAATAACGATACCCACTGCGTGCCTCAACACTCACTACAAAATAAAGACACATCCGTGACATTTTGGGCCGAACGAATTTTTTTCTGTCATACATATGACACTTCTATGACGATAATTGTGACAAAACCCGGTATCATCATAGATGTGGTGGGCTCCTACTTATGACAAAAATCATGATGAAAATGGGCTTTTCGCCCCGGCGGGCCGAGACGCAGCTGCATGACATTCTTTGGGCCGCCCATGACGGAAAAACCGTGGTAGAAGCGAGGGGAGGAAAATTTCGTGGAGTTGCGGTTACGGTGGGAGGTCGGGGCGGAGCTATGCGCTGCTTTCTCTGACGTATGCGCTGCGTGTGTGCGAGGTATTGGCTCTAATCAAGCCGAGCGAGGCGTTGGTTTCTAATCGAACCCGAACGACAGACCGCAGCTACGCTACATTAAACCCGAGCGATCGATCGATGGCTGTTAATCGAACCCGATGGAGCGACTCTTCGCTATCGCCGCTAATCAAGCCGATCGATGATGCCTCCGGGATGAACAAAGGAGCGCCCGGGGTTGATGAATAAAGGAGCGTGGCATTGCCTCGGATGAACATGAACCCGTGGTGTGGAGGGCTGGATGAACAGAGATGGTGGAGGGGTGGCCGTGGAGGGTGGTTGAACAGACCCCGTGGTGTGGAGGGCTGGATGAACAGTAGACGGTGGAGGGGTGCCCGTGGAGGGGTGGTTGAACAAGAGCCGGTGGAGTAGCGCGGTGGAGGCTGGATGAACAGGAGCCCGTGGAGGCCGGAGGAGGTCGACGGTAGCCCATGGAGGCCGGAGGAGGTCGACGGTGGAGATGAACAGATCTCGTGCAGTCCTGCTTTTGGCGGCACGCCGCACCCTCCCCCATTTCGACCGTGATAGTGCTCCAACACAAGTCCGCTTGGTCTGCTTTTGCGGAACGCCACACCCTCCCGGCGAACAGACCCCTGCTTTGACCAGAAGGCCCAACACAAGTCCGCTTTCGTCTGCTTTGGCGGCACGCCACACCCCACCCGATCAACAGACCCTGCTTCGACCGTAGGAGGTCCGCTTCTCCGCTTTTGCGGTACGCCAGCCCTCCCGATCAACAGACCTGTTTCAACATGGCCGGTCGAACACAAGGCTGTTTCCGCCAGCGGCACGCCAGCCTCGCTTCGCCGCCTGCTCCGGCCCAAGCCTCCCGATGAACACAACCACGCATTCCGCTCGACCCAGCTGGTTGATCCCCATGAACACGCACGACGACGCTGTTTCTCCGCTCCACCCAGCCATGTACGATGCCCGATAGGCGTTAGATACCCCGCCCAGATTTTCTTTCTTGCACCGCCGCCGCTGACGACGCAGGTACATGCTATGTGCGCGCTTACTACTTACACGCACGCCTACATCCACCATTATATATGTACGCACACGTCACACCATAATGACAACGCTTATGTACGCTTCGACCAGGTGGGTCCCGACCGCCGTGCACTTCCTTGCGCGCGACGATGTAGCCGGTGGGTCCCAGCAGTCAGGGGGCGAATCATTTATTTTTTCAGATGCACTTCCTTGCGTGCGAAGATGTAATTGGTGGGTCCCAGCAGACACGGGGAAACGTTTTTTTCGCTAAATACGGTGGCCCGTCTGGTGGGTCCCCGCTGTCAGGTGGAGGAATAATTATTTTGCGCGTAATAAGGAGGCACTTCCTTGCTGCGGTCGTGGTCCCAGCTCTCAGCCTCTCCATGTACAGTCCATGTCCGATGGAAGCCATTCCTTGACCACGCTGACCACGCCTGCGTCGAGAGCACCAGGCGGTGGACGACGGCGAGGCCTAGGAAGGGACGACGCGAAGCCGGGAAGACGCGGCAAGGGATGCCCACGCCAGAGGAGTATGAGGGTTCACTGCTCACCGCGGTGTGAGGCCGTGCCGCTGCGAATAACAGGGGGTGGGTGCGAGAGGGATGGCCCGCCAGCGGTGGGAGTAGTAGGGGCGGTGAGGCCTCAAGGCATCACAGCCGCCATGGGCGGCAGGAGCAAAGGCACGACCGGGCCGCTTTGGGAGGTCGGAGCAAGAAGACCAGAGGTTGAAGAAGCACCACGGCCGCTGGATGGACATCGACGGTCACTAGAGCTAGAATCGCTCATATATTGACTAAAGTTGACAAAGGCCTCCGCCCCAGCCAACTTAGTAGGCCCACAAGTCAGCCTCCCACCAAGGTTGGTCCCAGCCAGCGGGGGTATTCATTTTTGTGCGTAATAAGGAGGCACTTCCGTGGGTCCGAGCCGACAATGGGGAGGGGGGGAACGTTTTTCATGAATACGGTGGCCCATCCTATGGGTCCCAGCAGATCGTGGGGAGCGTTTTTTGTGAAATACTGGTGTCCGTGGGTCCTCATTGCCGTGGAGGAATAATTATTTTTCGCGTAATAAGGAGGCACTTCTGCGGCTGCCGTGGACCCACTGTCGGCCTCTCCACGATAGTACTCTTCCGATGGAAGTCGGTCGTTGACCACATTGACCACGCCGCCGAGAGCACCACGGCGGTGGACGACGGCGAGGCCTAGGAAGGGGACGACGGGAGCCGGGAAGACGCAAAGGAAGCCCGCGTGGAGAGGAGTACGAGGGTTCACTAGTTCGGCTGCTGCGGTGTGAGGCTGCCGTCTGCAGGTGGCCCGCCAGCGTGGGAATAGTAGGGGCGGTGAGGCTCCTGGCAGCAGACAGCCGCCACGGGAGGCAGGAGCATGCGCACGACCGGCGCCGCTTTGGGCGGCCGGAGCAAGAACACCAGAGGTTGAAGAAGCACTACGGCCGCTGGATGGCCATCGCACGGTCACGGAGCTAGAATCGCTCATATTGACTAAAGTTGACAAAGGCCCCGCCCCACCAACTTAGTAGGCCCATAAGTCAGCCTCCCACCATGGTGGGTCCCAGCCCAGTGGGGAGTATTCATTTTTGTGCATAATAAGGAGGCACTTCAGTGGGTCCGAAATGACAACTGTGGAATGTTTTTTCGCGAACACGCTGGGCCGTCCGGTGGGTCCTAGCAAGTGGGGAAACGTTTTTCACGAAATAAGGTGGCCCGTCCGGTGGGTCCTCGCTGCCGTGGAGGAATAATTATTTTGTGCGTAATAAGGAGGCACTTCCTGCGCCGCCGACCCACCGCCGCCTCTCCACATACAAGATTTTCCGATGGAAGTCGGTCGTTGACTGACGTTGACCACGCCGCCAAGAGCACTGTGGCGGTGGTCCGGACGACGGCGCAGGCCTAGGAAGGGGACGACGCGAGCCGGGAAGACGCAACTGTGGTAGCCGCGCGGAGAGGAGTACGATGGTTCATCGTTCGCCGCCGCCGCCGCAGAATAGCAGGGGGTGGGTGAGTAGAGGGATGGCCCGCCAGCGGTGGGAGTAGTACGGGCGGTGAGGCCTCCGGCATCACAGCCGCCACGGAGGTAGGAGCACGCGCACCACCGGGCGCTGGTTTGGGTGGATGGAGCAAGAAGACCAGAGGTTGAAGAAGCACTACCACCGTTGGATGAACATCCCACGTAATGTGAGCTAGAATCGCTCATATTGACTAAGTTGACAAAGCCCTCCATCCCCGCCAACTTGGTAGGCCCACAAGTCAGCCTCCCACTATGCCGGGTTCCACCGTGGTGGGGGTATTCATTTTTTGTGCGTAATAAGGAGGCACTTCCGCGCAAAGATAGCTGGTGGGTCCGACATGTCACTGGGGCACGCTTTTTTCGCGAAATACGAGGCCCTTCCGTGGGTCCCGATGTCGTGGAGGAATAATTATTTTTTGCTGAATAACGCGGCACTTCCTTTGCGCGCCTCGACCCAACCTGCCGCCTCTCCACGCATATCCACGTCCGATGGAAGCCGCCCTCGACCATGTTGACCACGCCGCCGAGAGCACTAGGGCGGTGGACGACGGCGCAGGCCTAGGAAGGAACGACACGGAGGCGTGGAAGACTCGGCAGCTTGTTTCCCACACGGAGGGGAGTACGACCGCACGAGGGTTTATCGTTCTGCCCCTCGCCGGAGAATAACAGCAGGTGTGGCCGTGTGGGTGAGTAGAGGGATGGCTAGGCCAGCGATGGGAGTACGGTGGGGCGGTGAGGCCTGCACGGCAGCACAGCCGGCCGCGGGGAGGAGGGAGCAGGCAGTCCCGCCGGCGCTTGTTTGAGCGGCTGGAGCAGGAAGAGCAAAGATTGAAGAAGCACGACGGCCGTTGGATGGACATCGTACGGTCAATGGAGCTAGAATCGTTCATATTGACTAAGTTGACAAAGCCCTCTGTCCCCGTCAACTTAGTAGGCCCACAAGTCAGCCTCCCACCATGGTGGGTCCCAGCTAGCAGGGGGAGTATTCATTTTTCTATGCGTAATAAGGAGGCACTTTCATTGGGTCCGAGCTGACAGCGGGGGGAACGTTTTTTTCGTGAAATACGGTGGTCTGTCCGGTGGGTCACAGCAGTCAGGGGCAAACGTTTTTTCACGAAATACGGTGGCCCGTCCGGTGGGTCACAGCAGTCAGGGGAGAAACGTTTTTCCGCGAAATACTGGTGGCCCGTCCGGTGGGTCCTCGCCGCCGTGGAGGAATAATTATTTTATGCTGTAATAAGGAGGCACTTCCTTGCGGCTGCCGTGGACCTAGCTGTCCACCTCTCCATGTACAAGATTTCTTCCGATGGAAGTCGGTCGTTGACCACATTGACCACGCCGCGCCGAGAGCACCAGGGCGGTGGACGACGGCGAGGCCTAGGAAGGGGACGATGCGGAGCCGGTGAAGACGCGGCATTGGATGCCCACACGGAGAGGAGTATGAGGGTTCACTGGTTCGGCTGCGGTGTGAGGCTGCCGTCGCCGCAGAATAACAGGGGGAGTGGATGAGTGGAGGGATGGCCTGGCCAGCGGTGGGAGTAGTATGGGGACGGTGAGGCCTCCACGGCAGCACAGCCGGCCACGGGAGGCAGGAGCATGCGGCACGACCGGTGCTGCTTTGGGCGGCTGGGGCAAGAAGACCAGAGGTTGAAGAAGCACTACGGCCGTTGGATGGACATCGTTGACCACGCCCGCCGAGAGCACTAGGGCGGTGGACGACGGCGAGGCCTACGAAGGGAACGACAGGGAGCCGGCAAAGACACGGCAGTGGCTGCCCACGCGGTGGAGAGTACGAGGGTTGACTGGTTCGGCTGCCGTCGCTGGAAAATAACAGGAGGTGTGGGTGAGTAGAGGATAGACAGACAAGGATGCGAGTATGATGGGGTCGTGAGGCCTGCTTGGCAACACCGCCGCCATGGGAGGCGGAGCACGCGGTTCCGAGCAAATACTGGTTTGGGCGGTCAGGTGAAGATCGAGACCGAAGAAGCACGATTGCCGTTAGATTGACATCTAACGGTGTGACGTTGGTAGAGTCGATTGTTGACTAAGTTTATTTTTTAAGAAACCTTGTGTACGCATGAACTTAGTAGGCCCACAAGTCAGCCTCCAAATCTGTGGCAGACAACATAAAGCCTATTTGCTATTTTTCACAATTTGCAGCCCATTTGCTATTTTTTATAATTTGCAGCCCATTTGCTAATTCTTAAGTAATTTATTATAGCCCATTTTCTGCCCAGGACCACGGTCAAAAAGTTCAACCTTATTTTGCATATTTCGGTGGAGTCCAAACTGGTGTAATCCCGAAATGATAAACATTTTTTTAAGAACTTATTGATTTGCCAAAAAAATCGTTTTGTTTTTGTAAGCAAATAAGGCGTGGGATAATTGAGTTGGTTTAAGGGAAAACCACTGGTAAAAAAATCAGCGCTGGGTGGGAAAAAACTACAAAAATAAGGATGTAAATATGAAAAGGGAATTTTATGTGTTTTCAATATAATGATACGTGTATATGAACTAGTAAAACTACAGGTAGAGACTAGAAAACGGATGTAGGACATGCATATCAAGAGGAAAATAGAACTGGGTTGTGTGTTTGATTCACTAACAATACTGCATGCGGATGTTGTAAGACAAAATATAACTAACGCTAGCGGGCCAGAGGCCAGTAGATACCTGCTGGATCTTTGTGCCCCGTTGTCGTCATGGGCTGGGCCTGTTAAAAACAAAACCAACCCTGGTCAGTCTACAGCGCAGTTGAAACTTGCTCGACCTGAAAAAACAATATACGTGCTCAATAAACGAGAGAATTCTGCAAGCACAGACTGATAACTAGGACGCAACATGGATATTGTTTTTTTATCGTGATAATAAGTGCATGCACTTGTTTCGAGAAAACTACAAAACTGGGAATTCGAATGGCGGGTGCTTATGCTACCCATCAAATAAAAATCAGGTGCCTGAGAATTCGTTTCAAAACAAATGATTCAGCTTTATATCCACGTCGACCCTCGGCATGATGGTTGGAAGCAAGTGCAAGTTCATACCAAAAGATCGTTAACAACAATACCAACTTGCGGACGACAAGGTAGTACAACTACAAAAACCAAACTACTCCTCGCCCTAGTGTTCGTCTGGTAGAAAATCTTGCAGAGGACCAGCTCCCGCTCCTTCTCTTGCTCCAGGTCCCTGATGTGGTACTGGTGCATCACCCAGTTGGTCCTCCGCTGGTCGAAGTTCTTGTCGTGTGCAGCACCGTAACCTTTTGGCTGCCCGTCGCCGGCAGTTGACCATCACAGCAAGGTATTGCCGGTCTTGTGCCACATCGCGCGCGTGCCGTGACCGATCTGTATCTTGCGACGCCGCCCACGTGCTCCCTTTGAATGCCCTGAATTATACCGAAGAAATGCTTCCTTAGGCCACTCAAGGTGATACCCGCAGATTGTGGAATACAGGTTTTAGTGTACCTAGTTGGCATTTTCATAACATCTTTGGCATGTTGCGTCACTTGTTTCACTTTTTATTAACTCACAAATTGTTATTGTTTCACCAGTTCGTCAGAACGCCTCGATGCGGCTATATCTCCCACGTGTCGGAAGCACGACTTAGAGGCATAACCGCATTGAAAGCAATGTCGCAAGTGAGGTAATCTTCACACAACCCATGTAATACATAAGGAAAGAGATACATAGTTGGCTTACAATCGCCACTTCACACAATACATGAGTAAAGCATTACATCATACAGATACAATCAAGGTCCGACTACGGAACCAAAATAAAAGAAGACTACCCCAAATGCTACACAGATCCCCGATCGTCCCAACTGGCTCCACTATCGATCAACTCAAACGAAACAACACAATGAACATGATCTTCATCGAGCTCCTCCTTGAGCTGGGATGCGCCACCTGCACGGTTTCATCGGCACCTGCAAACTGGTTTTGAAGTATCTGTGAGTCACGGGACTCAGCAATCTCACACCATGAGATCAAGACTATTTGAGCTTATAGGTAGGACAGAGTTGTGAGGTGGAGCTGCAGCAAGCGACTAGCATATGTGGGGGCTACATTCGCAAAAGAGAGCGAGAAGAGAAGCAAGGCACGGTCGTGAAGCTAGTAGCGATCAAGAAGTGATCCTAAAACTACTTACGTCAAACATAACTCCAACACCGTGTTCACCTCCCGGACGCCGCCGAGAAGAGACCATCACGGTTACACACGCGGTTGATGTGTTTTAATTAAGGTCAACTTCGGGTTTTCTACAACCGGACATTAACAAATTCCCATCTGCCTCATAACCGCAGGCATGGCTTTCGAAAGATAATACCCTACAGGGGTGTCCCAACTTAGCCCATTATAAGCTCTCACGGTCAACGAAGGATATTCCTTCTACCGAGAAGACCCGATCAGTCTCGGAATCCCGGACTACAAGACATCTCGACAATGGTAAAACAAGACCAGCAAAGCCGCCCGATGTGCCGACAAATCCCGATAGGAGTCGACGTACTCTCGCTCGTGGCACACCCGATTGTCCAAACTTCCGTAGGCGAGCTCAGAGTTGCCCCCGGTACACCGGCGGTCGACAGATTTGGACCAACACTCAAGGAGCACCGCCCGGGGTTGAATAAAGATGACCCTTGAGTCTGCAGAACCCAAGGGAAAAAGGCTTAGGTGGCAAATGGTAAAACCAATGTTGGGCCTTGCTGGAGGAGTCTTATTCAAAGCGAACTCTCAAGGGGGTCCCATAAATCACCCAACCATGTAAGGAACGCAAAATCCGGGAACATAATACCGATATGACGGAAACTAGGGCGGCAAGAGTGGAACAAAACACCAGGCATAAGGCCGAGCCTTCCACCCTTTACCAAGTATATAGATGCATTAATTAAAGAAGATATATTGTGATATCCCAACAAGTAAACATGTTCCAACAAGGAACAACATCTCCATGTTCCAACAAGGAACAAACTTCTTCTTCACCTGCAACTAACAATGCTATAAGAGGGGCTGAGCAAAGCGGTAACATAGCCAAACAACGGTTTGCTAGGAAAGGATGGTTAGGGGCTTGACATGGCAATGTGGGTGGCATGATTTAGTAAGTGGTAGGTAACACAACATAGGCATAGCAAAAGAGCGAGCATCTAGCAAGAAAATATAGAAGTGATTTCGAGGGTATGGTCATCTTGCCTGAGATCCCGCAAGGAAGAAGAACGAGTCCATGAAGAAGACAAACGGACGTAGTCGAACGAATCCTCACAACTCCGGAACGAAACCGAAGCTAACGAGAGAAGCAACCCGGAAAGAAGCAAACAACATAGTAAACAACCATCACATACACATGGCATGATGCACAACCAAGTATGATGCATGTCCGGTTTAAATAGCATGGCATGGCAATATGCACAAACAAAACTACAAGTTAGTGGAGCTCAATATGCAACGAAGTTGCATATTGACAAAACACCACATCAATTATTTAGTTCTCTCTCGTTATGTACCCAACAATGTTAAATATTGGTTAACATGGCAAGTGGTGAAGCATAACAAAACTATACCATCTAAACAATTTAAATGGGGCCGGATATAAAACAACAAACCGTAAATCCTCATATACATTTAGCAATTTAATGCAACAACAATTTTAAACATTTAAATGTTGTTATCATGATGCGGATGACATATACAAGTTTTATGCAATTTTATGAAAATGTTGACATGAGCATGTTATGAAGCATTTTTCACCGTATGAACGAAGGTGCCACGGCAACGAATTCAAAATGATGCCCCGCAACATATCGATCTCGATAACTCGATTGAGATACCGATGCAAGAAAGAAGTGTGCGGATGTGGAACACGCAAGAGATGGGGAGTGATCCCGATACCGGGTGTCCCACATGACGGTGGCATGGCAAACGAGGAACGTGCAAAGACAATTCGATCACGGTGCAAAACTCGAGCATCTCATCAACATGCATTCGTTCATGGCGGTCGTCTTGGGGTTATACCTTCGAAGCATGCGTTCCGAGGCGGTTCAAAATCGTCGAGGGAAATAGTCGTTCACGGGTCGTCGTGGAAGTAGTGGTACACACGAAGGTAGTCGAACTTGACGGTTCCGTTACACAGGTCTTCGGCGACGGTAGTGGTACACGGGTCGAAGAGGAACTTGGCGATCCACGTGTAGGGGTATTTTGGCGATCGACGGACGCCGTGGTACTTGTTGGTCCGGTCTTGGCGTAACCAGGAACGCCTTGCAGGCGGTAACAAAGGTGTTCGCCGAGGTACTTGGCGCCCACGGCAACATGCGGAGGAGGTGCATGCACCTGGCCTCGCTGGAGGCACTTGGAACAGAGAAGCCATCGGGCTGCTGTTCATTGGAAACGAGTTGAACCAGGGGAGGTCAAAGCAGCAGCGGTGGAAGCAGAGTTGGCCGGAGGGGACGGCTCAGGCAGGAGCTCCATAGCACGAGGAGGAGGCCGACGGAGATGCAACAGAGATGGGCGCAGCGTCGACTTGCCGACACCGGTCGCGGAGGTCGCCGGGTTCTGCTCTCGCCAGATCAAGCGGAGGCAGGCCGAGGGACTTGGGGCTCGCCAGCAGAAGGAGGCGATGGTGGTGGTCAGCAGGAAGCGGTGACCCAGCTCGTGGTGACAACGATGAACAGAGGCGCGTGGAGAAGCAGCCGGCCGGCGATGGAGCAGAGGCGCCCATGGCCAGCGACTCAAGGCCTCAAGATGGCCGGGTCAAAGGCGGAGGAGGTCGCGGAAGTCGAACTGACCGGACCCGGCTAAGGTGGCTGTGCCATGGGCGGAGGCGCAGGATCCGGTAAGGTGGCGCCGGATCTAGGCAGAGCAAAGCGGCAGAGTGGGGCTTGGGCGGCGCTGGTTGAAGCAGCAAGCAAGGGAAAACGGAGGAGATCGCGGAGGTTGGAGGAGTCGGGAGGCGAGCGAGGAGGAGGCGTAAGGGATCGGGCGAGGCGCCTCTCATGCGTGGTGACGGCGCGAGGGAGGAGACGAGGGAGAGTGGGGATCGGGCAGGGGGTTCGGGCTAGGGTTAGAGGGATTGGTGGGGCGGCTGGGCCTTGGGCCGAAGGACTACGGGAAGCAGACTGCTGGCTGATGGGCTCTCTCACTCTAAAAATAAATAAATAAAAACAAAACAGAGATAAGAAAGAAAAGAAAGAAAGGTTAGGGGTGGAGCTTGAGCAGGAGGGTATTTTCTCTGACTCATAAAATGAGCTTGTTCCAAGAAAATGGTGTGGGCAAGATTGCAAGAATTAATTCAAAGTCATTTGAATTTAATTCAAATGGTTTGAACAAGGACAAGGATTTAGAAGTGTCCAAAATGTTGAGATTTTTGGTGGAGCTCCTAATATGATGAAAGAATATATGGCAAGGTTGGAGACCAAAATTAAGATAACAAAGGCATTGGAATATTTTGTAAGTGTGTTTATGTAAATCCAAATAATTGAATATTTACTATAGCTCTCTAAATATCGAGAGGATATGTTTTAAAGAGAATCACCATGTGAATTCCCTCGATTTAAATGGATCAAAGATCCATGCCATTTATTTAGTTGAGTTGCAAAAGATTTATGAGATGATGGCATGATGACATGATGCAATGCAAAAATAAAAGGGCAGGCACAAATGAAACACACGGTGAAACCCGAAATATATGGAAGTCTTCTCGAGCATCGGTCTCGGGGGCGTCACAACGCTCCACCACTACAAGCGGATCTCGTCCCGAGATCTAGGATGGCACCGGATAGAAAAACGAAAGAAGAAAGAGGTAAAACTAAATTGCTTCTTTGACAAAAGAGTGAAACCAACGAACCTTGAGAGGTTGACAAAATTGAAAGGAAAAAATACAATGAAGATGACGAGATTGCAAATACTCCGTAAGATAAGAAGAACATGGGATACAATGAGAACCATGAGGTTAAGTGACAAGATAGATATTGACACCACTCCGGTTAAAACAAGATAGAGAAGGAATAAGAATGATATAATTTGGGCAGCACTCCGACTAAAAATGGAAGGAATTAGAATCATGAACTTGGCAAAATGAAAGCACCTGGATGAGACTCCGGTTAAAAGAGGAACGATAGACACAACACTCCGGTTAAATCGATAAGCAAGGAAAAGGACATGGTCTTGACAAAACAAGATGATGGGTCGAAGAGAGCAACATCACAATGCCTCCGGAAGAATGAATAGAAGATAGATCATTGGAATAAAGGAATGGAGAAGAAAATGACAACTTCTACCACAAATGAGTTTGGAAAGCACCCTTAAAAAAGAAGGATAGAACGGAGTTGTTGAAAAATCAACAATGAAAAGAATAAACTTGTAGTGGGCTTATGGAAACAACTTAAAACTTACAGGTGAATACATGCCACTACGAAAAACAATTGATTGCTTGAGAGCAACACGGAGATGAAAACTTGATTCGCCGAGAGAATAGGAGAAAACTTGGATCATTGATAAGCACCACAATTGGCAACATTCCTTAGGGAAGGCTTTAGGTGAAATATGACCCAAGATAACTCCAACAAAGGGATTGATGGATTTAAAATACCTCATTCTTGACAACATGTGAATCATGAAACACGAACTCAAATTGTCAAGAATGACATAACACCACCTCAAATGATAAGGTAGAACAAATTGCACTTCGAAATGCAAGAAGAAGAATACTTGAACTCCTCAAAACGAAACATGTGTTGAACACCATGTTTATTTTGAGTATAGCTTGGCGGATCTTAACTTCGAGAAAAACTTGAAGGACAAATCGAGAAATAAATGAATCCTTGACGAACCACCATGTAGAGCCTCCATGAAGAACTCCGGTAATGAAAGGATGATAGAAAGAAAGAGAAGTTGACAACACAAGGTGAAGCCTTGCAGTGATAAGATGAAGCTTTGAAATGATATAACCGAGAAAACTTTGAACTCCGGAAAAGAAAAGATGAAGCAACTCAAACCGAGAATTGTGACATGATGAACAACTCTGGAAAGAAGAAACTAGATCACTTGGATGAAACAATAATAAGAATTATGTTATGCGTATCCTTCACCAATTTAGATTGATGACAAGCAACGGATTAGGCATACTACTTATTCTCGTTGAAAAAAAAGGATTGAAGAGAGATATTGCTCAACTTGGGAAGGTCTTCAACGATCCGCCGGTAGGATTCGGGAAGACGAATGAATCTATATAATAATGAAGGAAGAGAACTCTTGAACGAACCACCGTAAGAATTGAAAATGAAAGTAGCAAAGGCACAATTCACCGTGAAGAATTAGAAAACGAATAAAGATGCTTGACAGAATTTAGATACATTAGAACGAAGAGATCATGAACTGATTAGAGGATATTTCGACGATGCACCGGTGAGATTTGGAAAACAAGAGTTGAAAGCTTGAATGAATAATTCTGAGATGATGGGCTCCGGAGAATCAAACTGAAAAGACTCCTGAAATGCTCCGGGTGGGTTAAAAGAATTCTCACAATCGAAAATAATTATGAGAGGATGGCATCAAGCTAGAACCATGAATCTTGAAGAGAATGGAGCAAGATTTAAGAGAAACTCTTCTTCGTCTTCAAATGTTGAGAATGACGATGAGAAACACCACCATGAATTGTTGAGATACTCCGGATGAAAATTAGAAAGGTTGAACCAACGCTGAAAAGAATTTGGAAGATCTTGGAGAAAGACATTTGATCGATGATAACTCATTCTTACGCCAAACTTTGAAAAGAATTTTAGAAGCTCCGGAAAATTAGAATAGTCGTAAGATTAAGGAGAAGACCTGTGGGTTAGGGCCCACTCAAAAGAAACACCGCTGAACGATTGCTTGAAATAAAGATTGCACCGGTAGAATTAAATGGCTTGAATGAGATAACAACCTCAAAATAACTTGAACGGATCTGGAATGAAAAGACGAGCCTTCCGAGATATCTTCAACACTCCAGAACAAATGAATAGTGAAAAGTGAATGATTAAGAGGTGCATCGGCAAGAGAAAGCATTTGCAACAAGGAAAGGAATATGATCAACACTGAAAGCTTGAGTTAAATCCACCGGAAAAGAATACGAGGATGAAGAATGATGAACTTGGAGCTGTTGAGCATCTTCATGAGGGATCACCGATCGTAACATTGATTGAAAAGAGTGAAGAGACTTCACATGAATAAATGGATACTTGATTAAAATATATAAGTCCTTGAAGAAAAGGATGGGGGCGGAAAACAAAGACAACTAGGGACGGATGAAACAAACACCGCTGAGAAAACTTAGAATTGATCTCGCAAATGTTGAAATGATCGAATCCACTTGAAGAGAAGCACGCCGGTTGGAAAGAATTGACATCACAATCTCGATGATCAAAAGGATTAGTACTCCCATAGAAATATGAGAACACCGCTGAAAGGTATGGAATCGACACTTGACATCAAGCAACTCAAATACCACAAATAAAACAAAACAAAGGATTTGGCTTGCGAATAAGCCGGAACAAATACATATGATAGAGATTTACCCAATCCCATATCATGCATCCGTCGGAAAGATATTCTAGGAGCTACTTGAATTCCCACCTATAAACTCCCGAAACTTTACGGTTATGCAATCTGGTGTTGGGGATACAGGGACACAAAATATATCACCCAAACTAACAATACCTAGATCCAAATTGTATCCATCCTTCAACACATAACCAAGAAAACTCGAAATCGTGGTACCTCAACCTTCAAAAGAATCCGTTATACGAAGTTATGGCAATACTCGAGCTCGCCCCAAGATTGGGTTATCGAGGTTATCTCACCAACAACTGCATAAAAGAGATTTTCGATGTCGGCAAAGCTCAAGTATTCCGAATCGCAACGATAAAATTGTGACGACAACACCTCGGAGCTCAACTCCCGGACACCGCCACAACCCCTAAATGTCGAGGCACCAAGAACAATGTTCTCGCCACAAAACCATCGAACGATTCCAAGATACCCGCGTGATCCTAAATTTTTAGTGAAATTTGAGGAGAGAAGAGTCAAAACTTCTAAGTCGAGACCTCACCAGAGCGACGAAGGGACCGAGGAGTAAAAGAATCCTACTCCGATATATAATCCTAAGACTCAAAACATTTTCGTTCTAGACTCAACAACGCCAAAGAAACAATCAAGCAGGGGCTCCTAAGTCGGATGGCTCGATTACCAACTTGTAACGCCTCGATGCGGCTATATCTCCCACGTGTCGAAGCACGACTTAGAGGCATAACCGCATTGAAAGCAATGTCGCAAGTGAGGTAATCTTCACACAACCCATGTAATACATAAGGAAAGAGATACATAGTTGGCTTACAATCGCCACTTCACACAATACATGAGTAAAGCATTACATCATACAGATACAATCAAGGTCCGACTACGGAACCAAAATAAAAGAAGACTACCCCAAATGCTACAGATCCCGATCATCCCAACTGGCTCCACTATCGATCAACTCAAACGAAACAACACAATGAACAGGATCTTCATCGAGCTCCTCCTTGAGCTGGGATGCGCCACCGCACGGTTTCATCGGCACCGCAAACTGGTTTTGAAGTATCTGTGAGTCACGGGACTCAGCAATCTCACACCATGAGATCAAGACTATTTGAGCTTATAGGTAGGACAGAGTTGTGAGGTGGAGCTGCAGCAAGTTTACTAGCATATGTGGGGGCTACATTCGCAAAAGAGAGCGAGAAGAGAAGCAAGGCACGGTCGTGAAGCTAGTAGCGATCAAGAAGTGATCCCGAAACTACTTACGCCAAACATAACTCCAACATCGTGTTCACCTCCCGGACTCCGAGAAGAGACCATCACGGTTACACACGCGGTTGATGTGTTTTAATTAAGGTCAACTTCGGTTTTCTACAACCGACATTAACAAATTCCCATCTGCCTCATAACCGCGGGCACGGCTTTGAAAGATAATACCCGCAGGGTGTCCCAACTTAGCCCATTATAAGCTCTCATGGTCAACGAAGGATATTCCTTCTACCGGGAAGACCCGATCAGTCTCGGAATCCCGGACTACAAGACATCTCGACAATGGTAAAACAAGACCAGCAAAGCCGCCCGATGTGCCGACAAATCCCGATAGGAGTCGCACGTACCTCGTTCTCAGGGCACACCGGATTGTCCAAACTTCCGGTAGGCGAGCCCAGAGTTGCCCCTGGTGGCCACCGGCGGCTGACAGTTTGGACCAACACTCGAAGGAGCACTGGCCCGGGGGTTAAAATAAAGATGACCCTTGAGTCTGCAGAACCCAAGGGAAAAAGGCTTAGGTGGAAAATGGTAAAACCAATGTTGGGCCTTGCTGGAGGAGTCTTATTCAAAGCGAACTGTCAAGGGGGTCCCATAAATCACCCAACCGTGTAAGGAACGCAAAATGCGGGAACATAATACCGATATGACGGAAACTAGGGCGGCAAGAGTGGAACAAAACACCAGGCATAAGGCCGAGCCTTCCACCCTTTACCAAGTATATAGATTCATTAATTAAAGAAGATATATTGTGATATCCCAACAAGTAAACATGTTCCAACAAGGAACAACATCTCCATGTTCCAACAAGGAACAAACTTCATCTTCACCTGCAACTAACAACGCTATAAGAGGGGCTGAGCAAAGCGGTAACATAGCCAAACAACGGTTTGCTAGGAAAGGATGGTTAGGGGCTTGACATGGCAATGTGGGTGGCATGATTTAGCAAGTGGTAGGTAACGCAGCATAGGCATAACAAAAGAGCGAGCATCTAGCAAGAAAAGATAGAAGTGATTTCGAGGGTATGGTCATCTTGCCTGAGATCCCGCAAGGAAGAAGAACGAGTCCATGAAGAAGACAAACGGACGTAGTCGAACGAATCCTCACAACTCGAACGAAACCGAAGCTAACGAGAGAAGCAACCCGAAAGAAGCAAACAACATAGTAAACAACCATCACATACACATGGCATGATGCACAACCAAGTATGATGCATGTCCGTTTAAATAGGATGGCATGGCAATATGCACAAACAAAACTACAAGTTAGTGGAGCTCAATATGCAACGAAGTTGCATATTGACAAAACACCACATCAATTATTTAGTTCTCTCTCGGTTATGTACCCAACAATGTTAATTATTGGTTAACATGGCAAGTGGTGAAGCATAACAAAACTATACCATCTAAACAATTTAAATGGGGCCGGATATAAAAACAACAACCGTAAATCCTCATATGCATTTAGCAATTTAATGCAACAACAATTTTAAACATTTAAATGTTGTTATCATGATGCGGATGACATATACAAGTTTTATGCAATTTTATGAAAATGTTGACATGAGCATGTTATGAAGCATTTTTCACCGTGGCGGAACGAAAGGGGTGCCACGGCAACGAATTCAAAAATGATGCCACGACAACATATCGATCTCGATAACTCGATTGAGATACCGATGCAAGAAAGAAGTGTGCGGATGTGTGGAACACGCAAGAGATGGGGAGTGATCCCGGATACCGGGTGTCCCACATGACGGTGGCATGGCAAACGAGGAACGTGCAAAGACAATTCGATCACGGTGCAAAACTCGAGCATCTCATCAACATGCATTCGTTCACGGCGGTCATCTCGGGGTTATACCTTCGAAGCATGCGTTTCGAGGCGGTTCAAAATCGTCGAGGGAAGTAGTCGTTCATGGGACGTCGTGGAAGTAGTGGTACACACGAAGGTAGTCGAACTTGACGGTTCCGTTACACAGGTCTTCGGCGACGGTAGTGGTACACGGGTCGAAGAGGAACTTGGCGTATCCACGTGTAGGGGTACTCGGCGATCGACGGACGCCGTGGTACTTGTTGGTCCGGTCTTGGCGTAACTAGGAACGCCTTGCGAGGCGGTAACAAAGGTGTTCGCCGAGGTACTTGGCGCCCACGGCAACATGCGAGGAGGTGCACAGACTGGCCTGGCTGGAGGCACTTGGAACAGAGAAGCCATCGGGCTGCTGTTCATTGAAACGAAGTTGAACCAGGGAGGTCAAAGCAGCAGCGGTGGAAGCAGAGTTGGCCGGAGGGGACGGCTCGTGCAGGAGCTCCATAGCACGAGGAGGAGGCCGACGGAGATGCAACAGAGATGGGCGCAGCGTCGACTTGCCGACACCGGTCGCGGAGGTCGCCGGGTTCTGCTCTCGCCAGATCAAAGCGGAGGCAGGCCGACGGACTTGGGGCTCGCCAGCAATAAGGAGGCGATGGTGGTGGTCAGCATCAGAAGCGGTGACCCAGCTCGTGGTGACAACGACAATGAGGCGCGTGGAGAAGCAGCCGGCCGGCGATGGAGCAGAGGCGTCCATGGCCAGCGACTCAAGGCCTCGAAGATGGCCGGGTCAAAGGCGGAGGAGGTCGCGGGAAGTCGAACCAGACCGGACCCTGGCTGAGGTGGCCAGGCCATGGGCGGAGGCGTGGTGGATCCGGTAAGGTGGCGCCGGATCTAGGCAGAGCAGGTGGCAGAGTGGGGGCTTCGGGCGGCGCTGGTTGAAGCAGCGGCGGCGGGGAAAACGGAGGAGATCGCGGAGGTTGGAGGAGTCAGGGAGGCGAGCGAGGAGGAGGCAGAAGGGATCGGGCGAGGCGCTCCTCTCGTGCGTGGTGACGGCGCGAGGGAGGAGACGAGGGAGAGTGGGGGATCGGGCAGGGGGGTTCGGGCTAGGGTTAGGAGGGATTGGTGGGGGCGGCTGGGCCTTGGGCCGAAAGGACTACGGGGAAGCAGACCGGCCTGGCTGATGGGCTTTCTCTCACTCTAAAAATAAATAAATAAAAACAAAACAGAGATAAGAAAGAAAAGAAAGAAAGGTTAGGGTTGGAGCTTGAGCAGGAGGGTATTTTTATCGGACTCATAAAAATGAGCTTGTTCCAAGAGAAATGGTGTGGGCAAGATTGCAAGAATTAAATTCAAAGTCATTTGAATTTAATTCAAATGGTTTGAACAAGGACAAGGATTTAGAAGTGTCCAAAAATGTTGAGATTTTTGGTGGAGCTCCGGAATATGATGAAAGAATATATGGCAAGGTTGGAGACCAAAAATTAAGATAACAAAGGCATTGGAATATTTTGTAAGTGTGTTTGCCGTAAATCCAAATAATTGGAATATTTACTATAGCTCTCTAAATATCGAGAGGATATGTTTTAAAGAGAATCACCATGTGAATTCCCTCGATTTAAATGGATCAAAGATCCATGCCATTTATTTAGTTGAGTTGCAAAAGATTTATGAGATGATGGCATGATGACATGATGCAATGCAAAAATAAAAGGGCAGGCACAAATGAAACACACGGCGAAACCCGGAATATATGGAAGTCTTCTCGAGCATCGGTCTCGGGGCGTCACATCTGCGTCTAAAAATAAAAATAGAGCTATAAACAAAGGAATATGTTTGTGCAAGTAGACGGCTGATCTGTGTCTTACCTGGAAGTTTCTCAGGTTGGGTATAGCATATGCCGTGCTCGCTGTCAATGGTTGGTATGAACAAATCAATGAGAGACTGAAATCTCGCGCTGTCAACACTCACTTTGGCCTCAAGGTGCTCGATCAGCTCCTGATCCGTGGGATCAAACTTGACGCCAGCCGGCAGCACCGGCCAATCCTTGTTCGACTTGCATCGGTAATTCCAGTTATATGGTACTCAATGTATGACCAATCGACTATTTTAAGTGAATGATGAAAGATTTCGACAGAGTAAAAACTCGCGCTTCTTCGACAGTTGTACGAGAGTAATTGCCATGCCGTTTTGCAAGGGCGCTTGTAAAAACTCTAAACTCTATTCTCCTCTTATTTAATGGATGAGGCAAATCTTTTGCCTCCGTTTCGAAAAAAAAGATTTCGACAGATAAGTGGTACTCCAAATGTGAAGTCCAGAATACCCGAACACGCCGCCGTGATTCTTTTGTCACCTCATGCGCAGCGTGTTGTCACGTCAATTCAATGTGTGGACATTATGAATAATTTGACCAACGTATACTAGTACTGCTACTGTACTACTTACTAGTCATATTTAGTGTCACAATTTATACATAGGTTTAACTAACAAGTACGCACTTGAAGCCTAACTGATATATATGTATATATATATGTCTTCTGCACAGCATCTCCATCATCATTATCAGTACATCCTACGCAGGTGAGTTAGGATGCACTTGATCCCAGGAAGGTATCTATCCTTCAAACCAGAGGAGTGCTTCAAACTAACAACAAGACATAATATCCAACAAAAGAGGGTCGTACAGCAGCAGTAATACATGGCTCGCCTAGATATCGCACGAATAAAGTTGTGCATATTTGTTGTTGGCATGAACCACATCGCCGCATGTCAGGTTTGCAAAAGCCATCCATTGCACGGAAGCTTGATGCCTTTCACACACTGAAGATTACCTGGCAACAAGCTATGTCGATGAATCTCGGATATGGTGATTCATGAAACCCATGGTATGATGTGTAAACACAGCCCCCTCGCGAATGGAAGTTGCATAGCACAAGAATCATCGCCGTGATATGATCGATGATTGGTTGGATGATCGGATAATTGATCCCGAGGAACAAGGAGTGGTTGCCGAGGCTGTAAACCCACCTCCAGCTTGAATACGCCGCCCAATGGAGCTGGGATCTTTCTAACACGAAGCAGCCATAGCCATCAATGTCATTTAACGCCTAACGCATTGTACTCGCATGTGGTTTGATGTAATGGTTTTGTCAATTTGGTATGTGCGAATGAGCATCAAATGACCGCCGTCACCTGAACGAGCGAGAAACCAACACCCATCGATCGGTATGATTCCAGGTCCTGAATCATGAAGGCCAGCAGACGGCGTCTGCTACAACAATTCAAATTGGAGACCAAAAGGACAAAAATAAACAATCATGTTCGAGTATGTGTGGAATTAAGATTATTATAACAGTGACACATATCATAGACAGAGAATTGCAATGCCGTGGTCATAATCATACCCCAAGTTAAAAAAATAAGCCAATGGCTTTCATATTCTAGCAACATGTCATGGTTCAAACATCATGTAACAATGAGAGGAAAACAGCTATGACAGCGCCTACTCATATTCTACCATAGCACTTACTACTACTATTCTCATATCAACTCTAAGCAATAACATGCATTGTTATAAAAATCTAGTAAAGAGAGTAACATATAGCAATCATGATGTTATGCTCATAATATGTATTCTAACAATCATTAGATGCCAATTGTTCTCATATCAACTCTAACAATAACATGTGTGGTCATAAAAATCTAGGAAATGAGAGGAACATATAGCAATGATGTGGTTATAGACATGCTATGCATTCTAAATTTGTAACAAATGAACAGCAAATCGATTCATAAGGTAAAGATGAGATGAGATAGAACAATTACACGACGATAGATTCCACCAAGATATGCAGCCAATCTGTAAGGCCGATCAGTAAACGATGCCATCGTGCACTATAGCATCGTATGTAAATGTTGCCTCAACAGATTGATGATGAGCCATAACCATGTATGGCGCACCGGATTCCAGATATACTAATCCCATGTTGAACAAGGCAATGAGCTTGTAATCCATGTAGTCTTCGATGGTGTGGGCACTTCGCAGATTACAACTTTCGCAAATGCAGAGGTCGAGCCAAAAGCTTGACTCGCCTCGCGCGTAGTAGGCAGGAGTGTCCGCGGGTCATGAGGCTCGATGTCGGCGGTATCCAACGATGGAAGGGTGATCTCTCGCTGGGTGTAGATATCCACGAGACGCCACGGACTACCGGTGTGGTGGATGAGGATGATCCATTGGCCTTCATGCCCGCCCAGTAGTGTCCGCGCATGAAGGACAGGTGGACGGGTAGTGGTAGCATGTCGAGGGGCACCACAGCAACCTCCGTAGGATCGTTAAGTCGGTGTCTGGGCCACCTGCGAGGATCGGGCATCAGCAAGCAGGGTGTCTTGAAAAGAGCCGACCGGTTGCAGACGAGTAGACGGTACAAAGACACCGAGCATGCGGCCAGACGGACGGTGCTGAGTAGGTCCATACGACTACAGATCTGCTCCAAGAGAACATCGGGGAGGGAATTCCAATCACGGCTCTGCGTGTCAGTCGGTTCTGCCATTGGGGTTTTCGGTGCCTGCGAGCCAGCGGGGAAGTGGATTCGGGCGGGCGAGCGAAGAAGCTTCTCCTTGTGTGGCCGAGAAGTGAGCGGGGGGATATGGTACGCGCGAGCTACCAAGGAAATGGCGCGGGCGGGCGAGCAGTGAGTGGGGGTAAATGGTGTGCGGCCGACGATGTGGAAGAGAGGAGGAAGAAGAAGAGAGGAGGAAGAAGAGTGGAAGACGGGGAAGAAAGTGCATTAAATCTCAATTATACTAGTACTACTACTAGGATATAGGCACCGTCCTCCGGAGTGTAAATAGTTACACCGATGACATGTGGGTCTACCACAAGAGGGCCCATATGTCAGTTAATGGAGGACACAGTGCGTAGGCGTATTCTTGAAGCGCGTTTCATGGCAAACATGGTGGCAGTACTGGGTAAGGCTGATTTAGTAACACCAACACGCTGGTTCAGCTTATTAACTACGTCTCCCATCTGCTGCAGCGTGTATTGTCACTTCACTGCGAAGACTAGTTGAATAGTTCTCTCTGACCGAGATAGGGAATGATGGATCGCGAGGATTACCTTTCTATAGTATTCCTATGCCTCTACGCTCACTTCACTCATTTTGCTCCGCATCTAGTCACTTGTTGAAATATAGAAAGACAAATACTCAGATTTGGGAACAGAGGGAGGCTTTTACTCCGTACTGGAGTATTTGGGAACAGAGGGAGTATCACCATATGGAGGGAACAGAGGAAGTTTGAAATATGAACATGTCAATGGGAGGGAGTAAGCCCCATGCATGCATGCTTGCAACACTCACACGTACTCCACATGGACGCACGCAACACTCACGCACCCCATGCGGCACACAGCACACGATGCAACACACACGCTCACGCTGAAGTGCTCAACCTACTCCCTACGTCCGTGAAAGACTGTACATTTAGAGATTTACACATTGACCAGGGTATAATTAACGCCCAAAAGTAGCGGACTTATGTGTGCATGCGACCATTGAGATAATAAGATTAAATGAAGGCCGTTGCATGTTGTAATTAAGGATAGACATGTAGCCTATACCTACAGCACAAGTTGGTGCATTAGTCAATCAATATCAATCTAGATTAAAGGCTAAATGCATTGGAAGTGTAGATGTACATCATGTGCTACTACACTCTTTGTTTTATAGCCGATGTACACTCTTTGTTGGAAGGCCGAGGGAGGACACGTGCATGCACTCACATACACAGCCAGGGCGGTTCGGGTGCAAGGGTTGGACTCGTGTGGCGCTGCGTAAAGTTTTGTTTAACTGATTTCTTTGTTCGCCAACCGATGTGTGGGATCCGAAACCAGGTGGCAATTTAACCAGTCAACAAAGTGCCACGTCGACTATGTGGCCGGTCAGTAGGGTGCAATACAGTGCTCTATGATGAGCTAGTGATCGTATAATTGACGCAAAACTATATATAGTGACCGTAAGAGCGATTGTTACATACGCTGACCGCCAAATGTATTTTTCTCGCTTCAAATTAAGCCATATTAATCGGAAAGGACGCAGATGGACTACTACTAGTACTAGTACTGCTTTGATGTGTCCCGTCAACTCGCCGAACGAGGAGAAGCTTGCTTACTACGCCTCCTCGCCCACGCGCTGCGGTGGTTCGTAGGACGAGGAGAGGGTTTTGACTACAGCGCCCTCTCCCTCTTCCTCTCCCTCGCCCTCACCCTCGCCCTTGCGGTGGATGTGCAACAGTTCAATCGGTGTCAGATTGCCAGACGCATATTGTACTGTAGTATCATCATTGTTGGACCTTCCGAAGAGGCGAAGAGGCAAGTGCAAGGTTCACACGAGTACAAACTGTTGAACCTCCCGAAGAGGCAAAGAGCCAAGCGCAAGGTTTTATAGGAGTTGTCGTCCTAGTAGGAGTGTACTACAACTATAGCGAATGATGCTACTTTATGATGCCGCCACGTCACGTATATCCAAAGCTGTGCCACCTTTTTTTCTCAAAGAGCGTGTTGGAGCCCGTGCAACAACCACACAAGTTGCACGTACACATAACACATTTACTAGTAATAAATTCTAAAGGACAAATGCCAGTATGCCACACAAGTTCATCTCCAATTCATGTGATAAATTTGTGCACGACTAGTCTACATATATTCACAGCGCTACCGCTCACAATTACCGTACTCCACTTACACGTTATAGATGGGCTACATGCATGTCCTCCTCCAGTGTTCCAGTCCCTGTGTTCTTCATGGATGGCATGATCCATAGCGGTGGGCAACAGGAATCATTGTCGCAACTTTCTAGTCCGGTTCCACACGATGGAGACTCATCCAAGCTGAAGCGGCATAAATCAGGGATAGCGTGTCCCAAAGATGTCGCTCATCCGCGGTGCGCAATGAAGACACCACCATGCTTCATGAACGGCAGGCCTTCCGTGTCGTGCACGGAAGGTGGCATCCGCTTCACAATGGGGTAGCTGTCCCCGATGAAAAGCGTAGTACTTCCAAGACTGTTCCTCGGCACCCACGTAGCATCACGGGGTCGAACTCGGCGCCGCTCATCCGGTACACGCGGCATCCCAGATCTGGACACATGGTGACGCATATAGTCAAGGTCCATGCATAATAATGTTGTGCTCAAATATGGCGGTCAAGAATACTGCAAGTAAATAGTACTACTCCGGTATAGAGGAAGTAAAATAACCGGCTTATTATATATAGCCACTCTTGGCTACATGGATGAGATAGTAAGACATGGAAAAACAAAAATCCGACTACCTCTCAACATCGGCAACTCTATCGGAGTCAACGTGCAACCATGGCCAGGGAGCGGTGGACTGTTCGAAGGATTGTCCCATAGAAGAACCTTCTCCTCGAGGACGCATGGAAGACCAACAAGCATGTCCTTTTCCCAAACCTGTTTAAGCAGCGTCTTGAAAAAGTTGGTGCAGGAAGCACCGAGTCTTGCGGCGGTGAGGATGTCGGAACGGCGTGCGATTTCTCCTAGAGGATCGTCGTCCAAGGTCTCCCAGCCCCGACGAGGAGGAGAACCGCCTGGCGAATCCATGGGAGCAGCGACGAACTGCCTTCTCTTGGGGGGGAGGGGAACTGGCGAGGAGGAGATAAGAGCGTAGTAACCGCAGGGCCTCGTCCCTTCCAACTGTAGATCCTTCCTCAGCGAAGGGGTGAGGCTATTATTTACTACTAGTACTAGCATTATGAAACGTTATGGGATTGCATTATACTGTAAATAATAGCACTAGTAAGAAATTTTTGGCACTAGGTAGTAGTTTTTGGCATGGATTAAGAAATTTTGGGTATGTTTTTGCCATTTTTTGTACACGCCAACTAGTGTCAAAAAATGTCTTACATTATGTGACGGAGGAGTACGCACTCGTACTGTAGCAGTACCAGTACTACTTTTCTCAAATACGAGTATTAGTGCGATGTACTATACTTCTAGTCTAGTCTAGCCTAGTATAGTGCACCAGTTTTGAACTCTTGAATCTCAGGGCCAAGGAGCTACAGTTGGAAGTGGAGGGTACTACTGTTCTCTAGAACCATTGCTGTACTAAATGCAGGGGAAGTACACCTGCGTAGTGGCCTAGTGGGTACTCTCGGTGCTATATTTAGCCGCTCCTCTCACGTAGGAGTAGTTGGCCTACTCAACCGCTCCTCTCACGCACACACTAGCAGCCTATTTATCAGCGACGGTTATCATGTCTCATGCAAAGCGAGAACATTTGAGTTATTTGATACAATGAGACTAGGCTTTTCGCTTCCATTTGTGGAGGTGTAATGGATCTCGTCGAACTTTGTTAGTAGTTCCTTCTTTATGAATGAGATGAAGCAAAGCTTTTGCCTCTGTTTCAAAAAAAAACACGTCAAGAGGAATTTCTTTTATAGTAGAGCCGATAATGGAGTGAAGTCCATGCGTGAAATGCCACAAGCTACAAAGTACTAGTAGTACAACACTTTACATAGAGTACAGAGCCATATTGCACAGTTCCCAATGCCCCACCAGGCTTTTCCGGCTCCTCGGGCTTAATTGGGAGGCGCTAGTTTAAATATGCTACTACTAGCTGATGAGGAAGCTGCAAGCGAGGTGCCGCTAGGGCGAGCACGCGAGCCACGGGATGCTGGGAAGGAAAACCCGTTCACGTGGCTAGGCTGTCCAAAGGCACCCAGATTAGGGGCCGCACGTCCGTTTGACTTCAAAACTCAAACTACCCGTGTAAAATATTGGCTCGCAGCGAAGTGTAGTACTAGTACTATTTTTTTTAAAAGGCCGCCCTTTGTTCGGTCGGGATCGAACCCACAAAACGAGGTATACACTCCCGCGAGCACTAGTAGTACTCGTTGAAGTACAACGCAACCTGGAATCGCCTTTTGTCGCAAGTACTATGTACATTGTTCCTTACAAGAAACCCCTAATAATGCAAGAAACCACTAAAATGCCAAGAAACTACTACCACTTGCATACGTGGCAGACTTAAGATAAGACTACCTTATCAACCATTGTACATGCTCTTACCAACCAAAATCCTCGAGTGACCTCCTACCTCCGCCCGGCCCACCTAGTCATCCTCGGCCATGGGACACAGCTACCGCCGTAAGGCGAGGTCAAAACCGCCGGCGGTGTGGAGCCCATGTTGCGGCAGCCCGGATGCCAGCTCCGTCCGGGCGCCGTGGCCGCTTAGCCAGCCAAGATAGCTCCGCCCAGCTGCTTGTTCAGAAGGTTTGCTAGCTAGATTGGCACGGCAGCTTGGCGACTTGCTCGCGCAGGCAAGGCCAGCCAACCATCTAGCTCGAGCGAAGGCCAGCGCGGGCTTGCTCGCCGGAGTCACGCCGGGCCAGCTCGCCAACCTGTGCGGATGCCGCGTGGCGTCCGGCCCGTCCCGGTGAGCGGCGCCAACTCGCCATCACCGGCGCCACCGACGAACACGCATTAGTACTGTTTGAAGTAATGTTCAGAAAAATAATGATTTGAGGGGAATAACAGGATAGAAGGTCGATGTGGGTCCTCGTGTCAACGGTCAAACAAAATGTGTTGGTTTAAGCTGCCTCACAAGACGGACGTGGGCCCAACCCATTCATAAATGGGTTTAAACGAACCTAATCGGTAGGAGTACTAGGTAGTACTACCTCTCTCTCGCTTTACAGGCATGCGCAGCCCCTAGGTCGTCAATTTGACCAACCTAATACAAGTCATATATTACAAAAAATATACCAACATAAACTATGGAGTTTCTACTTTCAAAAGGTATAATTTTTGTGCTATATAGTTTATATTAGGGTGATAAAATTGACAACCTAGGTATACGCGCAAGACTTGTAAACTGAAACAGAGGTAGTAGTAGTTTTTGGCGTGGATTAAGAAATTTTGGGTATGTTTTGGCTATTTTTTGTACAATTGATTCTTCCTAGGGCTGGTTGAAAGTGGTAGTTTTTGTTAAATACTCTACATATTGTAAGTAGGAGTGAAAGTTAAGCTTTGGAAGCCAATAAGCAAGGCTAGTTACATAGTGCATATGTGTACATGATTGAAAGTAAATATCAACCATGAGTGACTAATATCTTGATGGAAAACTCAAACTATGGAATACTAGAAAAAATACATGGTTGGAAATACTAGCAATGTTCATGTCCGCTGTAACTAATCATAATTAGAATAATACTTATTCACAAACTTGGTACAAAACACCCTAATTTTGATATACATATGTATATTATGTTTCAATTATAATATATTCCTTGGGCTGTTTTGGTGAGGTCGGGGAGGATGTGGTTGGTTTTAAGATACTAATTATGGGTTTTCTCGCAAATTGGTAGACAAGTGGGATGTTGGTGAGAAAAGGCAACAACTTACCTCACAATCGTTAGATGTAGATCTAATGGTCGAAACGACGGATGGCGACACACCAAGATCACCAACTTAGTCTTGTGTAGGAGTACTAGCAAGATCCGTGCATTAACGTAACATCAAGATGCATTTTTTTTATAAAAACACTTGTTGTGATTGACCCTTGCGGGAGTAATCCCATGTGTAAAAACTAATGATATCTCAAGAAATATGAGATAAGGTGAAGAGGAGTTGGGTGTGGTGGTGGTTGGTGGTCGGACTGAGCGGAGGCATGGGGATTGACAACACCGGCAGCGGCCACTAGGCCAGTTTGTTCCAGAGGCTTCCTTTCTTAATTGCTCAACAATGAAGTTTGTTGGAGATAAGGATGAACGAGGGAAGGCCTTGTATGCAAATGTGGAGAGGGGTGCGGGTATCTTTTAGTTTAATTTCCATCCGTCAGATATAGATCAGACGGTCTATATTGCAAGATGGCACAAGTACCATCATCACCAACTCGGTTTTTTTTTATAAAAGAAGAAACATAAGTATGGAGATACAAACGTATTATCGATACTTGCTTCCGTAAACTAGCATCTACATTCTATTCAACGCCTCGACATGTGGGGCCTTAGCACAATGACTTCTCGACTGAGTAAAACAAAGATTTTCCCGTCGCCGACAAGGAGGGGGGTGACGGCGGCGCTTTTTGGCTTGCTCTAGTCCTAGTAGTCATACTAGGTGGTCTAAGCACGTAGATTTATTATTTTTCATGTCTCGTGTTAGCTGCACTACCACGACTGTTGATGAGTAGACGATAAGTTATTCATTGTTGAGCGTGTTTGAGAGAGAGAGAGAGAGAGAGAGAGAGAGAGAGAGAGAGAGAGAGAGAGAGAAACACAAAGTGCAAAGGATATGTTAGAGACTGAGGCAATGATAACATATTCTTTGTGTCTATGTGTGTGGAGGATAGACAGAGACATGTACATGGGGCTTTGTGTTGTGTAACGTGGAGACACATATACATAATTAGAGAGTGAGTGTGAGATACACATGCGGACATGGGTAGAGATGAGGATCCAGATAAATGGGTGTTTGTGCGTGTCTGTGTGTGTTTGTGCAGCGCTTGTGTGTGACAGGAGAGAGTGTATGTGGAGTAGAGAGACCACTGATGATGTAAACCTAGTATAAGGGAAGGGGAATGGTGTGACATGTGTAGTAGCGAGATAGCACTAAAAGGGTGGGGGAGCAGACTATTTGGAAGAGACATCGAGTGTGTGTGGGAGAGGGGTGTGAGAGCGAGAGACAGAGAGAGAGAGAGAGACATAGAGACAGAGAGACACAGAGAGAGAGAGAGAGGAAGAGAGGGGGCGAGAGAGGGGTTGTTTGTGTCCATAAAAGGCGTATAGATAGGGAGACAATGTTGATGTTGTCCGAAATTGGCTTATGAACGGAGACGCAGGGGGAGCGAGTCATCATGTGTGTGATAGGGACTTCATGAGAGATCTAGAATAGATGGTGTAGAGAACAATGTGCGAAATCGAGAATGATTATACATTAGGGAGCTATGCAAAGATTCACGACATATATGTATACAGGGAAGGAGCTGGGGCGGGTCCGCATGTGGGAGATATAGAAAGGGGAGAGTGGTGCACAAGGAGACAAAGTGTGCTTGTTTGCAGTGGGGGTGGTGTATGAGGTGAGTGCACGAGAACCACATAACTAGGGAGATAGACGTTTGGGGGCGACGTTTTGTGTGTATGGGAAATATACACTCTACATAGTGCGTGTGCTTGAATAAGAGAGATAGCGGGAGACCTAGAGAGTGAGGGAAGAGATGTGTGCATGCCCGGGAGACAAAGTGATAGAGACCTATGTTGGGGTCCAGACTTTACAAGAGAGAGGGGTGTTAATGTGCTCGTGTGTTGGTGTCTGGGGGAGAGAACGACTTCTCTATGTGTGTGTGTGTGTGGTGGTGGTGGGGGGGGTGACTTCAGATAAAGAGTGAGGTGTCTATATTTGAGGGACTTTAGCGTAATTGAGATATTGTGCACTCATGGTTGATCAATATGTTTCACAGTTTGTACTATGAGATAACGATACTTTTGAACATGCGTGATATACCTTGATGTACCAGAATTACAAACCTAAGATTGGAATTTTGGAATTCGACTCCATCATTAGCTTTTGTAATTCATTTAAACGGAGGTACATTTTTTAAGCCGGAATTTCGTGATTTCAAATTCATATATCAAACCTAGAGATATACACATACATGCATGTTCAAACTTTATAATCATTCACTTTATTCATACACATACACTTTTTTGCTTTTGTCATCATATTTAGGATAAACACATTTGGAATTTCATTTGAATTGGACCGTATGATGGTATTTTCTTGTAGTAGCTCAATGATCCATATTTGAATTGAATGGACAATCGAAGTTTCGAGTTGGAGACATTGATATTCAAAACTTGCACTTTTTTTTGCGTGCAAAACAAACAAATTATCGGCCATGATATCATAGTAGGCAGTACGAGAGCAGAATACTTACAATTTTAGGCGCCAAAAGCTTTCAAACTTCCCGCTCACATCGAAATATCACGCGCCCGAAAGTTTAGCCCTGTGATATTCCTGTTTTACCCCTGCCACATGAACAGAAAAGGGCTGCTTTGGTAACTCCATTGTTTTCCCCTCTTTGCCCCCAACATTCTTCCCCAGAGCCCCTCCCCTTCCCCTCCCCGACCCCCAACCACGGCAAGCCGCCGAATCTAGTCCTCCGCCGCAGCGGTGGACCTCGCACCACGGATCTACCTTCCGCACCTTGGAACCCCTAACCGCCAACTCACCACTTCACCGAGCCGCTTCAGCGATCGGGCTTATCCACCGCTCCAGATCTCCTTGACCGCCATCATGGTCCACCGCACCGATCGCTTAACCGCGCCTCGCCCACCACAGCGTAGGCCCTTCATCGACTCCTAGTCCGCCTTCGATGGCTCTTCATACAAGCCTCGCCCTCGCAATGATCCGCCTCACCGAAAGCATCGCATAACGCGCTTCGAAGCCTTCGTCCACTACACGGACCCGCTCCACGGACGCCATATTCAACTTCACCGCCCTGCTTTATCGACGCCGCAACCTCATCAGGTTATTTCGATTTGTACTCCTTCGGTTTTCTCTTTATCGTGCAACTGTTCACTTACCACGATGAGCTTTCTTGTATGTCGACAGCGCCGCAATCAGAAAGCACCAAGCCGCCACGACAGCGACAACCGACCCAAACTCAACCGCAACACGAGCACCATCGACGATCCTTAGCTATCAAGTATTACAACGATACCCATACGCCGAGAATCGGTTATTATCATCCAACGTCCGCGCCACGCTCACTTTCCTAGCATAAGCACCGCACCTTTGAATTTCTTCAGGCATCATTCAGTTTTTCATGAGATGCGTTATTCTCGCTTGCACTGTAGGGCCATACTCCGGCAAGTGAACATGTTACATGTGCTAAATTACATACCAAAGGCACATATAGTTAATATGCTTTAGTTTTGTTCTCGATGCCACCTGTTGGTTCCATCGATCGTTAATGTTCTCTATGCTTAATTACACATCAGCAAACTAGCATGTGGTTCCGCTGCTTTTTGTTCGTTTTACCCTACATTTTCTCGATGCTAGCTATTACATCACCGCTCTCGAACCTCTGCTCATTACTTGTTTGTGTGTTCTTGATCTTCCCAAGTTGCATGACTAATTTGATGCTTCTATTAATTATGGAGCTGCCAACCCCATCAAGCAAAATATTTGTTCTTTGGGGCGGCACCTCGAACAAGCATAAAAATAGATGGAAGCAGATATATTGTCGTGTATGCACACACCTTCTTTCATTAGTTTAGATGAACCATTGATGATCAATTCGACCAGTGCATGCGATTAAAATTAATTTTACCTAAATAGATGGTGCAGAATAAACTACAACAACTAGATTTGCAACCACGGATGTCGATTTATATTTTCAAAGAACATTGCAACAACAGCTAGGCTTCAGCAACATATGGTAAGCCAATGTGTTTTAGTACATGTGAAATGTAATGTGAGTGGGCTGCTTTCTTGGCTTGTGCTCTCAGTGTAATCCTACCGAATTACAAATAGTTCAGTTGTTCCGCTTTGCTGTATTGCTTGATTCAATGCTTGTTTGTTGTTACGCTATACCGAGTTGGTTAATATGTCGCTAGAAGGCTCGCTGTACTATCGTAAAGAAATGCATGCCTATTTCATTTGAGTCCTTAACTTTTCCTCTCAACTTCATCACAAGACTGTCTTCGTAGTTTATATGAGGCCACACCGTGTTAAGTGCTTTCTCAGATTATTTCAACCGCTTAGATGCCTTGGCAACTTAAATATAGCGGTTGTACACTCCCTTTCAACTAGGGATGTCAACTGGGTCCCATTTAATCCCGATTAAAGTCCACTAGTGGTATGATAGTTCAGAAGAGTTTTTGTTTTTTGAGGAAAATGAACTAGGGAGGTAGCAAAATCTAACTAGATGGAACTGGCGATGTCGTTTATTTGCCACTTACATCCCTAGTTTCATCTTACCATTTTAATTTCTTTTCGGTTGATGCTGCTTCGAACCATTCAAATATAGTTTGCCATGCTCGGCAATAATTCGTCCGTCGTTTACCATGTAAGCTTACTGCCTGGATCATACGATAACTATCTCTTACTTATGTCCAATGAAACCTTTCAGGATGCTGTTCACACTAGGACACAATGTACAACCCGTAATCTATTTGTGGAAGCAAGGCGCCATCCATGTTACCAGATGGTAGCAGTTCAGAGGCAACACCGCCAGAGAGCAGTCTGAGCACATATATTATAGTGCTTGAGGCTCTACTAGAGGCAGAAAGAGATGGTGTGGCTGCCATGAATGAGGTAATCTTTATCTTAAGGCTGGAAATTACGGAATTAGCGGCACGCATTATGCAAGCAACCCAAGAATTGGAGGAAGTAAGAATGTTGCATTTGAAGACGGAGGAGGCCCTGCTGTTTCTGCTATCTGAAGCCCAAGGTAATCCCGGTTCTTCTTTAGATACCAGTTGAAATTGTCATTAGATTATTGTACTTGCATGTTGTGTCATGTCTCTGAATGGATTATGTTGCAAGACCCCCTACGTTGTCCGGATTTCCATGTTGTCCATGTGTTGTAATGATCCAAATTTTTTAGGCGAGGTAATCCTCAGTACTTGTATGATTGACATAAGGTGAACTGTTTTTCGTGTGAGCATATTGTATTGGATGAAATAACTGTTTGAATCAGAGTGTATCCAACCTACTGAATTCGAAGATCACGGCATTTCTAAATCATAATCATATATAAAGGTGGAATAAATCTTTGTTGTGGTGTTGAAGAAATAAATAACAAAACGTATAATTATCTATGGATATTCAGTAATCTAATAAAATTGATTTGAATTTAGTTTGCAGGTCCCAGGCAAAGCGTGAATGCTAATTCTCCCAAGTTTTGAACAGGCGGCTAAACACCCACTATAATTTGTGGGCTGCCCGAAGCAAGTGTTTGCAAGATGGAAATTACTGTCTACCCCTGACACTGAGTACATCCTTATCGACCCGATTTACACTGCTGTCGATAGGGGTAGACTAGTAACTTCAATCAGACATGACACGACAGCCTCTGAGCCCATTCAGACACGGTGGGCGCCAAACGTAGGCGGCAAAACACATTTGATTCAAGCTCGTCCGAAAGACATGTGTCTCTTCCTCCATTTCCGCATTCATACACGATGGGCGGCAAAACAAACTCTCCTTGTTGGAGTAAATGACCACGGGTAGCCTAGCCGGCTCCCCCTGGGGCTTCTGAAAAAATACAAGCCAATCAAGCCGACATCCAACATCCAAGACGTTGGGCCGCCTTCCCCCAGCCGGCTCTCATCCAAGCCGGCTGTCAGGAGGCGACCTGGCTCCAAGACCCATAGAAGAAAGCCACAAGACGGCCGGCTTCCAAGGAGCCGGCTGCCAGAGGGCCGACTCCAAGGATCCGGCCACGAGAAAGCCAGCTCCAAGGAGCTGGCCACCCCGCAGGCGGCCAAGGCCGCACCCTCAGAATCTACACCCACATAACGGCGATGAGACGGGGCGTGGCTATAGTGAAGCCTGCCACCCCTGCATCCCGGAGCACGCGTGGCTACAGTGCACCGTACGGGGTAGCCATCACCCGTCCGACGCGACACTATTGCCATGTTGACTATGACGTCACCCACGACAGGCTGTCTGTACTACCCGCAGGCGGCGGGTCCCCCCGGTCAGAGAGATGCCCGAAGGCGGCTCGGCCTCCCCTGGGCCGGGGCTCGAGGCATGGCAGCTTCCCCATAGCCGCCTGTTCTCTCTCAAGGAAGCGCCTCATTAATGAGACAAGACGAGGTGAGGCTACAGATGTCGCCGCCAAGGCGGCGGCATCAGAGCCATGCTTACTCCCGACAAAGCCCTCGCCATCAGGATCGAGGCAACAGTAACCAGCCCCCGACAAAGCCCTCAGCGGTGGGGCCAGCCTATCGACCAGGAAGCCGGCAGCCGGCAGGGCCCACTAGTCGGCGGGCCCCAGCGGCCGGTGGAGAAGCCGGCGGATGAAGACACTGACGACTAGGACCCACACCTAGCGGGATACCATTGTACCCCCGGGGGGTAGGCCTATATAAACCCCCGGGGCATCCATGCAAAGGGTTGGACTCTGGTAGTTTTAGACACCACATAGAGGGAAGAGGAGAGCTAGCCATGCCCTTCTTCTTCCTCACCCCGAACAGCTCAAGGAGCCTCTTGTAGCCCTTGTTCATTTAGTGATCATGCGGAGACCCCGCAGAGCAGCAGTAGGGGTGTTATCTCCACGGAGAGCCCCGAAGCTGGGTAAGATTCGCCGGCGTGCATGTCTTCGCCTCATCCCGCTTTCGTGCACCGCGACGCCTTATTGGCTCCTACTATGATTAGCCACCGCTGACATATGTCGACCTACCACCCGACATTTGGCGCCCACCATGGGGCCAGGTGCACCGCCGTCTCGAGACCTGTTCGACGGAACCCTCTTCTCCCCGCGAGCGTAGCCAGCCCAAAGACGCCCGACGGCGCTGTTCTCGACAGGCGCAAAGCGCCGATGACGCTTGCTGGCGAAGCTACTCGCCGACCTTCTTCGCGAAGCTCGCATCTCCAACGAGCCCGCGTCCGACGCGGGCACTGGCTGCCTTGAGAGCCATCTCGTCAGCCTCCTCGACCAACTCCACATCTCTAGCGAGCCCGCTGTGGACTTGGAGTCGGTTGGCTCCACCGACCCGATGCTTGTCGATTCCGACCGGCATCGCTCGAATCCTTCCCCACCAACGTCGTCATCTTCGACGACCCGCTTCCCCAAGCCGACAGCTGCGGCAGCGCCATCACCGATGTGCTGGTCATCAGCCACGGCGGCCCCTCGGGCGAGAACGCCCACGACGCCCCGCAAGAGGCGCAACACGACCTGTCCGCCCCTCTCCAGACTGACACCGACGCCGAGGCCCTGGAGGCACGCTGCCTAGCGCTCCATGCGGAGGGCCGGAGGATAGCCTCCCTGAGACGCCTCGCCGAGGCCCACCAACGTGAAGTCGACCGTGCCGCCTTCGGCACGCCGCCTTCCGAAGGGCCGAGCCGACTCGGCGTCGTCAAGAAACGCGGCGCAGCCATCGCCGACATGCTGGGCGTGGACCACCCCGTCTACGCCACACCCCTCGAGAACCTGCGTGCCGCCTAGGCGGCCGTAGAAGAGCTGAACGGGCTAGGGCCCGACGAGCTTCCCTACATGGCAAGACGCATTCAGCAGTTAATCGGCGCAGCCGCAGAGCGGCAAGAAGACAGCGCCGCACCGAAAGCCATCCCCCGCGCCGAGAGCACGACGCTACGTCACGCACGCCGACTGCGGGCAACGCCCGCACACGACAAGAAAAGGAGCCGGCTGCCAGCCGCAGCCGGACCCGGATCTCCATCGAGCGCGACGCCGAAGGTCGCCCTCGAGCCGTGGAACGGCGAGGCAACCTGCCCCCTCCTCCACCTCGCGGGGAAAGATATCCCACCCCGCCGCCTGTCACGCATCCGACTCTCAGCGGCCGACTTGGCCGCCGCGAAGGAGTCGGCGAAAACGACGCCCGCCACAGGATCGACCGCCTTGCGCGATCCCTGGCGTTAGAAGAAGAAGACGATGTCGGGCCGCTTTTTGCTTCGCCCCGTGATCCGCTTGACGCAGCCCTTCCCAAAGGGTTCTCGCCCCAAGAGATACGCCCAAGTACAACGGCTCGTGAAGCCGGAGGATTGGCTGATCGACTACTCGACCGCCGTCAAGATCGCAAACGGCAACAAAGCGCTGCTGTCGCGGAAATATGTGCCCCTCATGCTCCGTAGGCACGTGCGAACCTGGCTCAACAGCCTCAAGCCGCACAGCATCAACAGCTGGCTAGACTTCACCGCCTTCATCCACAACTTCACCAGCACCTACAAGCGGGCTCCCAAGCAGAAACTCTCCTCAGCGCGACATCGACCCACCGAGTCGACTCGCGACTACCTAACGCTACCGGGCGAAGCTCCGCAACTCCCTGCGAGGGGGTGCACGAGGTTCAAGCGATAGAGTACCTCACCGCCGGTGCCGAAGGCACCTCCTCAAGCATAAGCTCCTCGCGACGAGCCGCTACCTCGACGAAGCTACTCGTTATCGCCGACAAGTATGCTAACGCCGATTTCAATGAAGACCGAGTTCGGGTAGACGCCGCTGGAAAGTAATCAGCCCGGCTCCCAAAACACCGGTGGCGATTTAGCCGGCGCCCGTATCAGACGACAACAAGCGCAAGGGCCCAATGCCGCCTCCCGCCGACCAAGGTGGCCACCGTCAAGACGAAGCAACTCAAGAGCTGCCCGCGCCAAGAAGCCGAGCGAGGCAGTCGGTTTGGCAGCCGCTTTCTTACGAAAGCAAGCCCTTGACGCCCATGTAAGTTCCACATGCGCGAAGCCGTCTAACCATACAACCCGAAGTGCCACCGCTCACCGAATCACCAAGGACAAGCGGTTGGTGCGCGCCCGCCTGCTGGACAGCCGCCTCCGTTTTCAACAGCCGCCGCCGACCAGACAGCCGGAACCGTCCAAGACGAGTTCCCCAACGAGCACGCCACCTACGTCGTTTTCATGAGCCAGCCCGAAGACCGGTGCAGCCGGCGCCGACAACACCAAGAAGTCAATGCAGTTGCTTCCAACAACCCCGAATTCATGCACTGGTTAGAGAGGCCAATCAGCTGGAGCCGGGCCGACCACCCAGCGGTGATGCCGTCCCCGGGCTCCTATGCCTTGGTTTTGAAGCGACCTAGCAACGGACAAAGCTTGTTGCCCGATTCTCCCCGATATCGATAGACGGCGGAGCAGAATCAACATCTCTGACTTGGGATACCATGGAGAAGTTGAACATCAAGGCCAAGCACCTCATGCCAAGCCGGACCGTGTTCCATGGCATTGTACCCGGCCTGTCCTGTTCACCCATCGGCAAGATCAAGATAGATGTTCTCTTCGGAGACAAGGATCACTTCCGCCGAGAAGCAATCTGGTTTGAAGTGGTGTACCTCGAGAGTCCTTACCATGCGCTACTTGGCCGGCCTGCTCTGGCCAAGTTCATGGCTGTACCCCACTATGCCTACCTCAAGATGAAGATGCCGAGTACCAAGGGCATCATCACCATAACCGGTGACTACAAGAAGTCCACCGAGCGCTGTGCCAGCAAGCCGGCTGGCCGAGTCCCTCAGAGTCGCCAAGAGAAGAAGATGTTGGGCCGGGTCGTGGCCATGGCCGGCAAGCAGCCTGCCCTGTCTCCCGACCCCAAAGAGTGTGACGCCCAAGGTTCCTTCCAGCCGGCAAAGGAAACAAAGAAGATACCCATGGACCTAGAGCACCGGAGAGGTTTGTCGTCATCGGGCAAACTCGACAAGAATAGGAAGGCGAGCTGCCGATTTCCTCCGTGAGAATCGGGACATCTTCGCATGGTCCCCCAAGGACATGCCGGGTGTTCCGAAGGATTTCGCCGAGCACAAGCTACAGGTCCGGTCAGATGCCAAGCTAGTCAAGCAGCCCCTACGCTGACTGTCAGAAGAGAAGAGAAGGATCGTGGGAGAAGAGATAGCCCGGGGACTACGGTAGTCGGCCCGGGGACTGCTCCAACGCCCCAGGCGGCGGCCAGCTCCAGCTCTTCACTACCCAGCCCACAAATCGGCAATTGCTAACATGATTCGAGAAGACTTAAACATCGCTACAGGTTAGAAAGTCTCATCGTAGTCAACCCCTTGAACTTGTGAAAACCATTTGCGACAAGTCAAGCTTTAATACGATAACATTACCATCGTGTCAGTCTTCTTCGAAGATCCATTTATTCTCAATGGCAGATCATCGGGCAAGTCCTCCAAAGTCCATACTTTGTTCTCATGCATGGATCCTATCTCAGATTTCATGGCTTCAAGCCATTTATCGAATCTGCTCATCATAGCTTCTTCATAGTTAATGGGTTCACCATGGTCTAATAACATAACTTCCAGGGACGGGATTACCGTACTACTGCAGTGCGGGCGTGTTACTGGTCGACCTCTGAGTCGGTGGTAACTTGATCTGAAGTTTCATGATCATCATCATTAGTTGCTCTTTAGTTGGTGTAGGAATCAAAAGCGGTTTTCGGTGATGTCTTTGCTGTCAATTCGGGAGAATGTACAATTACCTCATCAAGTTCTACTTTCCTCCTCACTTCTTTGAGGAAACTCAGGTCTCTAGAAAGGATCCATTCTTAAGCAACAAAGATCTTGCCTTCGGATCTGTGGTAGAAGGTGTACCCAATTGTTTCCTTAGGGTATCCTATGAAGACACACTTCTTGATTTGGGTTCGAGCTTATCGAGTTGTAGCCTTTACATAAAGTGTCGCATCCTAAACTTTAAGCGATAGCTTGGGTTTCTTGCCAAACCAAAGTTCATCTGGCGTCACCTCAACAGATTTGGGCGGTGCCCTATCTAACGTGAATGCGGTATCTCTAATGCATAACCCCAAAATGATATTGGTAAATCGGTAGAGACATCATAGAGTGCACATATCTAATAAAATGCGATTCTGACGTTCGGACACACAATTATGTTGTGTGTTCGAGGTGCGTAGGTTATGACAATTCCACATTGTTTAAATGAAGAAACTCATAACTCAAAGATTACGCCTCCCATGATCGTTCATAGAAACTTTATTTTCTTGTTACAATGGTTCTCCACTTCACTCAGAAATTATTTGAACTTTTCAAAATTTCCAACTTATGTTCATCAAGTAGATATATCCATACCTACTCAAATCATCTATTAAGGCGAGAAAATACTTGATACCCAACTGCGTGCCTCAACACTCACTACAAAATAAAGACACATCCAGTGACATTTTGGGCGAGCAATTTTTCATCATACATATGACACTTCTATGCGATAATTGTGACAAAACCGGTATCATCATAGATGTGGTGGCTCCTACTTCTATGACAAAAAATCATGACGGAAAATGGGCTTTTAGTCTGGCGGGCGGAGGCCTGGTACATGACATTCTTTGGGCCGTCCATATGGAAAAACCGTGTAGAAAGGGAGGAAAATTTCGTGGAGTTGCGGTTACGGTGGGAGGTCGAGGCGGAGCTATCGCGTTTCTCGTGCGTATCTTGGCGTGTGCGAGGCATAGCTCTTGAAGCCGGCGGCGTTGGGCTCGCCCGACGAGCAGTGCCTTTGCGAGCTCGCGTTACTAAACCCGGCGATCGATCGATGGTATTCGCTTGAACCCGATGGGCGACTCCTTCGCTTCTCGCTACTGAAGCGATCGATGATGCCTCAGGATGAGCGGTGAAGTTCGGGGGGTTGGATGAGCGGTGTGGTGGCATTGCCTCGGATGAACATGAACCCGTGGTGTGGAGGGCTGGATGAGCGATAGATGGTGGAGGGGTGGCGGTGGAGGGTGGTTGAGCAGGACCCGTGGTGTGGAGGCTGGATGAGCAGTGGAAGCGGTGGAGGGTGCCCGTGGAGGGTGTGGTTGAGCGATGGCGGTGGAGTAGCGTGGCGGTGGGCTGGATGAGCGAGGGCCGTGGAGGCGGGAGGAGGTCGACGTAGCCCATGGAGGCTGGAGGAGGTCGGCGGTGGAGATGAAGCGATATCTCGTGCGATCCGTTTGCGATCGCGCACCTCCCCATTTCGGCCGTATAGTGCTCCAACACAAGTCCGTTTAAATCCGTTTTCGGAGCGCCACACCCTCCCGATGAACGGGACCCCGTTTGGTAATGGCGCTCCAACACAAGTCCGTTTCGTCCGTTTTGCGGTCGCCCCCACCGATCAGCAGGACCCCGTTTGATAGTAGGAGGTCCGTTTCCTCCGTTCTGCGATCGCGGGCCCTCGATCAACGGGACCTGTTTGAACATGGCGGTCGAACACAAAGCTGTTTCGCCGTTGTGCGATCGCCAGGCCTCGTTTCGCTCGCTGTTCCGTCCAAGCCCTCCGATGAACACAACCGCATTCCGTTCGACCCAGCTGGTTGGATCCCCATGAACTGCAACGGACGGCTGTTTCTCCGTTCCGACCAGCCATGTCGCGTATGCGATAGGCGTTAGATACCCTGCGTATTTTCTTTCTTGCACCGTCGCGCCGTACGTCACGTGTACATACTATGTCGCGGCGCCTCTACTGACACGTGCGCCTCTACATCCACCATTATATATATGCGTACACGTTAGCGACCATAATGACAACGCTATATGCGCTTGACCGGTGGGTCGGTATGGAGCACTTCCTTGCGTCGACGATGTGGCTGGTGGTCCCGGCGGTCGGCGAATCATTTATTCAGATGCACTTCCTCGCGTGCGAAGATGTAATGGTGGGTCCCAGCGGACGGGGAAAGCGTTTTTTCGCTAATCGGTGGCCCGTCTGGTGGGTCCCGTCGGTGGAGGAATAATTATTTTGCGCAGCGTAATAAGGAGGCACTTCCTTGCTGCGGTCGTGGTCCCACTCTCGGCCTCTCCATGTCACGATCCATGTCCGATGGAAGCCATTCCTTGACCACGTTGACCACGCCGTGCCGAAGCACCAGGCGGTGGGCGGCAATGCGAGCCCTAGGAAGGGGGCGAAGCGGGGAAAACAGCGGCGATGGATGCCGCGTAGAAAGGAGTATGAGGTTCACTCGTTGGTGCGGTGTGAGGCTGTCGTCGCTGAGAATAACGGGGGTGTGGGTGCGTAGAGGGATGGCACGGCGGCGGTGGGAGTAGTAAAGGCGGTGAGGCCTCCGCGGCATCCTGACGGCCATGAAAGCGGCGAGAAGCGGTGACGCGGCCGGACGCTTTGGGGCGGAGCAAGAAGACCCGGAGGTTGAAGAAGCACCTGGCCGTTGGATGGACATCGTCACGGTCACTAGAGCTAGAATCGTTCATATATTGACTAAAGTTGACAAAGGCCTCGTCGATCAACAGTAGGCCCTAAGTCAGCCTCCACCAAGGTTGGTCCGGCTAGCGAGGGTATTCATTTTTGTCGTAATAAGGAGGCACTTGGGTGGTCGGTGGCAATGAGGGGGCGTTCTTTTCGCGAAATCGGTGGCCCATCCTATGGGTCCCTGTGATCGAGCGTTTTTCGTGAAATCTTGGTGTCGGTGGGTCCTCTTGTCGGTGGAGAATAATTATTTTCAGCGTAATAAGGAGGCACTTCCTTGCGGCTGCCGTGGACAGGCATCCGGCCTCTCGTATAGTACTCTTAGATGGAAGTCGTGCGTGACCACATTGACCACGCTTGGCCGAGAACACCAGCGGTGGGCGGCTGGCGAACCTAGGAAGGGGGCGGCGGGGCCGGGAAAACAGCAGCGATGGAAGCCAGCGTGGAGAATCGAGGTTCACTAGTTAAGCTGCGGTGTGAGGCTGCCGTGTTCTGAGAACTGGCCAGCGGTGGGAATAGTAAGGCGGTGAGGCCTCGCGGCAGCCTGATGACCGCAGGGAGGCGGGAGCATCTTGACACGCGGCGGCGCTGCTTTGGTAATTTGGAGCAAGAACACGAGTTGAAGAAGCACTACGGCCGTTGGATGGCCATCGTCACAGTCCTTTGGAGCTAGAATCGTTCATATTGACTAAAGTTGACAAAGGCTCCGTCGATCAACAAGTAGCCTAAGTCAGCCTCCCACCATGGTGGGTCCCATACTGAGGAGTATTCATTTTGTGCATAATAAGGAGGCGCACTTGGGTCAGTGACGGTAGCGTGGAATGTTTTTTGCGAAATCGTTGGCCCGTCCGGTGGGTCCTAGCGGTCGGAAGCGTTCTTTTTCGAAATAAGGTGGCCCGTCCGGTGGGTCCCTCTGTCGGTGGAGGAATAATTATTTTGTGCGTAATGGAGGCACTTCCTTGCGGCCGCTGGACCGGTTGTCGACCTCTCCACATCGGTACTCTTGATGGGTCGATTAGTTGACCACGTTGACCCGCGCGCCAAGGCACCCAGGCGGTGGTGCGGGCGACGTGAGCCCTAGGAAGGGAACGACGGAACGAGGGAAAGCGCTGTTGGTAGCCAGCGGAGAGAATCTGATGGTTCCTTGGATTGACTGCGTCGCCGCAGAATAGCAGGGGGGTGTGGGTGAGTAGAGGATGGCCTGGCCAGCGGTGGGAGTAATCTGAGCGGTGAGGCCTCCAGCGGCATCACAATGAAGCCACGGAGGTAGGAGCCGCTGCACGGACCGTGGTTTGAGTGGATGGAGCAAGAAGACGGAGGTTGAAGAAGCACTACCAGTTGGATGAACATCCTCTGATGCGAGAACTAGAATCGTTCATATTGACTAAGTTGACAAAGCCCTCCATCCCGTCAACTTGGTAGGCCTACAAGTCAGCCTCCCACTATCTTTGGGTTCCGGTGGCGAGAGTATTCATTTTGTCGCGTAATAAGGAGCACCTTGCGTGCAAAGATAGGCTGATGGGTCCGACATGTCAGGTAGGGCACGTTTTTTAGCGCGAAATCGAGCCCTTCCGGTGGGTCCCGGATGTCGGTGGAGGAATAATTATTTCTTGCGGCACTTCCCTTCTTTCTTGACACAGACCCGGTATCGGCCTCTCCACGTCTGATCCACGTCCGATGGAAGCCGTCCTTGACCATATTGACCACGCCTTGTAGAGAGCACTAGGGCGGTGGACGGCAGCGGGCCTAGGAAGGAAACGACAGGCGAGGAAGACTCGGCGATTGTTTCCCACTGCGGAGGAATCTGTATGAGGTTTCTTGGATACGTCTGCCCTCGTCGGAGAATAACAGGTGTGGCCGTGTGGGTGAGTAGAGGGATGGCTAGGCCAGCGATAGAGATACCGTGGGCGGTGAGGCCTGCAGCCTTTAAACCGGTGAGGAGGAAGGAGCGAGCAGTCCGCTGGCGCTTGTTTGGCCATTTGGACAGGAAAAGCAAAGATTGAAGAAACCTGACGGTAGTTGGATGGACATCGTGCGGTCGATGGAGCTAGAATCGTTCATATTGACTAAGTTGACAAAGCCCTCTGTCCCGTCAACTTAGTAGGCCCTAAGTCAGCCTCCACCATGGTGGGTCCAGCTAGAGGGGGTATTCATTTTCTATGCGTAATAAGGAGGCACTTTCATTGGGTCGGTGGCCAATGAGAGACGTTTTTTCGTGAAATACGGTGAATGCGTCCGTTGGAGTCACAGGCGATCGAGCAGCGTTTTTCACGAAATCGGTGGCCCGTCCGTTAGTCCGTGATGTCGGGGAGAAAGCGTTTTCCATGAAATACTGGTGGCCCGTCGGTGGGTCCCTCTTTTCGAGTGGAGGAATAATTATTTCGCGTAATAAGGAGGCACTTCCTTGCGGCTCAGTGGACCTAGCTGTCGACCTCTCCATGTACGATGCTCTTAGATGGAAATCGATCGTTGACCATTGACCACGGCGCCGAAACACCAGAAGCGGTGGGTGACGGCGAGGAGCCTAGGAAGGAGACGATCTGAGCAGTGAAAAGCGGCATTGGATGCCCTACGGAGAGGAGTATGAGGTTCCTTTGGTTGGCTGCGGTGTGAGGCTGCGTGGCGCCGAATATAAGGGAGTGGATGAGTGGAGGGATGGCTGGCCAGTGGTGGGAGTAGTATGGGGACGGTGGGGCCTCCACGGCAGCACACCCGGCCACGGGAGGCGGAGCATGCGGCACGACCGTCTTGCTTTGGTATTGAGGCAAGAAGACCGGAGGTTGAAGAAGCACTCTGACCGTTGGATGGACATCGTTGACCACGCCCGAGAGCACTAGGGCGGTGGGCTGCGCGAAGCCCTCTGAAGGAGCAGCAGAGGCAGCAAAGACCGGCGATGGCTGCCTGCCAGATGGAAATCTGAGGTTGGCGGTTAATTTGCCGTCATTGGAAAATAACGAGGAGGTGTGGGTGAGTAGAGGATAAACAGGACAAGGATCTGCAGTATGATGGGGCCGTGAGGCCTGCCCGACAACAACACTGCGGCCATGGGAATGCGGGACCGCGCGGTTCCGCAGCGCTGGTTTGGTATTTGGGGCAGGAAGATCGGAGGCGAAGAAACACGATTGCCGTTAGATTGACATCTAACGGTGTGGCGTTAGTGAAGTCGATTGTTGACTAAGTTTCTTTTTAAGAAACCTTGTGTCGCATATGAACTTAGTAGGCCCTAAGTCAGCCTCCAAATCGTGGCGGACAACATAAAGCCTATTGCTATTTTCACAATTTGCAGCCCATTTGCTATTTTTTATAATTTGCAGCCCATTTGCTAATTCTTAAGTAATTTATTATAGCCCATTTCTGCCCGGGACCGGTCAAAAAGTTCAACCTTATTTTGCATATTTGGTGGAGTCAAACTGGTGTAATCCGAAATGATAAACATTTTAAGAACTTATTGATTTGCCAAAAAATCGTTTTGTTTTTGTAAGCAAATAAATGGGATAATTGAGTTGGTTTAAGGAAAACCGGTAAAAAAATCAATGGTGGGAAAAACTACAAAATAAGGATGTAAATATGAAAGGGGTTTATGTGTTTTCAATATAATGATACGTGTATATGAACTAGTAAAACTACAGGTAGAGACTAGAAAGCGGATGTAGGACATGCATATCAAGAGGAAAATAGAAGCGGGTTGTGTGTTGATTCACTAACAATCGCATCACGGATGTTGTAAGACAAATATAACTAACGCTAAGGGGAGGCGATAGATACCTGCTGGATCTTTGTGCCCGTTGTAAATCATGGGCTGGGCCATTAAAACAAAACCAACCTGAGTGAGTCTGGTATGATTATTGAAACTTGCTAAAACTGAAAAAACAATATCGTGCTCAATAAGCGAGAGAATTCTGCAAGCCGGGCCGATAACTAGGACATAACATGGATATTGTTTTTTATCGTGATAATAAGTGCATGCACTTGTTTAGAAAACTACAAAGCTGGAATTGAATGGCGGGTGCTTATACTGCCCATCAAATAAAAATCAGGTGCGAAATTCGTTTCAAAACAAATGATTCAGCTTTATATCACGTCGACCCTCGGCATGATGGTTGGAAGCAAGTGCAAGTTCATACCAAAGATGGTTAACAACAATACCAACTTGCGGATGACAAGGTGGTACAACTAAAAAACCAAACTACTCCTCGCCCTAGTGTTAAATGCGGTAGAAAATCTTGGAGGACCAGCTCCCGCTCCTTCTCTTGCTCCGGTCGATGTGGTCTGGTGCATCACCGATTAGTCGCTGGTGAAGTTCTTGTCGGTGTGCGCACGGAACCTTTGGCTGCCGAAATACGCGGCAGTTGACCATCCGGCAAGTATTGCGGTCTTGTGCCACATCGGCGTGCGTGCCGCCTCTATTTGTATCTTGCGGCGTCCCGTGCCTTTTGAATGCCTGGAATTGCGGAAGAAATGCTTCCTTAGGCCACTCGATGTGATACTGGTATTGTGGAATACAGGTTTTAGTGTACCTAGTTGGCATTTTCATAACATCTTTGGCATGTTGCAGTCACTTGTTTCACTTTTATTAAGCATCAAATTGTTATTGTTTCACCAGGTGCGCTGTAGCCCTCGATGCGGCTATATCTCCCGATGTCGAAGCACGACTTAGAGGCATAACCGCATTGAAAGCAATCGCAAGTGAGGTAATCTTCACAACCCATGTAATACATAAGGAAAGAGATACATAGTTGGCTTACAATCGCCACTTCACACAATACATGAGTAAAGCATTACATCATACAGATACAATCAAGGTCCGACTGGAACCAAAATAAAGAAGACTACCCCAAATGCTACAGATCGATCGTCCCAAGCTGAGCTCCACTCTTGATCAAGCGAAACAACACAATGAACATGATCTTCATCGAGCTCCTCCTTGAGCTGGGATCACGTCACCTGCAGTTTCATCGCACACTGAAACTGGTTTTGGAAGTCACAGAGTCCGCGGGGACTCACAATCTCACACCATGAGATCAAGACTATTTGAGCTTATAGGTAGGAAGAGTTGTGAGGTGGAGCTGCGCAGCGACTAGCATGTGGGGGCTACATTATAAAGAGAGGCGAGAAGAGAAGCAAACGCGATCATGAAGCTAGTAGCGATCAAGTGATCCTAAAACTACTTCGTCAAACATAACTCCAACAGTGTTCACCTCCGGACCTTGCCGAGAAGAGACCATCACGGTTACACAGCGGTTGATGTGTTTTAATTAAGGTCAACCGGGTTTTCTACAACCGGACATTAACAAATTCCCATCTGCCTCATAACCAGCAGGCATGGCTTTGAAAGATAATACCCTACGGGGTGTCCCAACAGCCCATTATAAGCTCTCACGTCAAGCGAAGGATATTCCTTCTTCTAAAGACCCGATCGATCTCGGAATCCGGACTACAAGACATCTCGACAATGGTAAAACAAGACCAGCAAAGCCGCCCGATGTGGACAAATCCCGATAGAGTCGCGTACCTCGTTCTCGGGGCACACCTGATTGTCCAAACTTCGGTGAAAGCGACAAGTTTGGTAGCCGTGGCGGCAATTGGACCAACACTCGAAGACATGGCTTGAAATAAAAGACCACTTGAGTCTGCAGAACCCAAGGGAAAAAGGCTTAGGTGGCAAATGGTAAAACCAATGTTGGGCCTTCTTGGAGAGAGTCTTATTCAAGCGAACTCTCAAGGGGTCCCATAAATCACCCAACCATGTAAGGAGCATAAAATCCGGGAACATAATACCGATATGGCGGAAACTAGAGCGGCAAGAGTGGAACAAAACACCGAGCATAAGGCAGAGCCTTCCACCCTTTACCAAGTATATAGATGCATTAATTAAAGAAGATATGTGATATCCCAACAAGTAAACATGTTCCAACAAGGAACAACATCTCCATGTTCAACAAGGAACAAACTTCTTCACCGCAACTAACAATGCTATAAGAGGGGGCTGAGCAGCGGTAACATAGCCAAACAACGGTTTGCTAGGAAAGGATGGTTAGGGGCTTGACATGGCAATGTGGGTGGCATGATTTAGTAAGTGGTAGGTAACACAACATAGGCATAGCAAAGCGAGCATCTAGCAAGAAAATATAGAAGTGATTTGAGGGTATGGTCATCTTGCGAGATCCCGCAAGGAAGAAGAACGAGTCCATGAAGAAGACAAGCGGACGTGGTCGAGCGAATCCTCACAACTCGAACGAAACCGAAGCTAACGAGAGAAGCAACCGGAAAGAAGCAAACAACATAGTAAACAACCATCACATACACATGGCATGATGCACAACCAAGTATGATGCATGTCCGGTTTAAATAACATGGCATGGCAATATGCACAAACAAAACTACAAGTTAAGTGGAGCTCAATATGCAAGTTGCATATTGACAAAACACCACATCAATTATTTAGTTCTCTCGGTTATGTACCCAACAATGTTAAATATTGGTTAACATGGCAAGTGGTGAAGCATAACAAAACTATACCATCTAAACAATTTAAATGGGGCGGATATAAAACAACAAATCCGTAAAATCCCCATATACATTTAGCAATTTAATGCAACAACAATTTTAAACATTTAAATGTTGTTATCATGATACGGATGACATATACAAGTTTTATGCAATTTTATGAAAATGTTGACATGAGCATGTTATGAAGCATTTTTCAGTGGCGGAACGAAAGGGGTGCCACGCAGCAATTCAAAAATGATGCCCGGCAACATATCGATCTCGATAACTTCGATTGAGATACGATGCAAGAAAGAAGTGTGCGGATGTGTGGAACCGCGCAAGAGATGGGGTGATCCCGGATGCGGGTGTCCCACATGTGGTGGCATGGCAAGCGAGGCGATGCAAAGACAATTCGATCACGGTGCAAAACTGAGCATCTCATCAACATGCATTAGTTCATGGCGGTCGTCTTGGGGTTATACCTTGAAGCATGCGTTAGGCGGTTCAAAATCGTCGAAATAGTCGTTCACGAATGCGTCGTGGAAGTAGTGGTACACACGAAGGTAGTGAACTTACGGTTCCGTTACACAGGTCTTGGCGTGATAGTGGTACACGGGTCGAAGAAGAACTTGGCGTATCCGTGTAGGGGTACTTAGCGTCGGCAGACGTCGTGGTACTTGTAGTCCGGGTCTTGGCGTAACGAGGAGCGTCTTGGTAACAAAGGTGTTCGTCCAGGTACTTGGCGTCCCAAGCAACATGGAGGAGTGCACAGACCACAGCCTCTTTGGAGGCACTTGACGGAAGAAGCCATCGGGCTGCTGTTCATTGAAGCAGTTGAACCGGGGAGGTCAGCAGCAGCGGTGGAAGCGAGTTGGCGGAGGGGCGGCTCAGGCGGGAGCTCCATAGCGAGGAGGAGGCCGGCGGAGATGCATGAAGATGGGCGCAGGCGTCGCACTTGCCGACACGGTCGCGGAGGTCGCCGAGGTTCTGTTCTGCGGATCAAGCGAGCCGAGGACTTGGGGCTCGGCCAGCAATGAAAGGCGATGGTGGTGGTCGGCGAGGCGGTGACCGGCTCGTGGTGACAACGATGAGCGAGTAGCGTGGAGAAGCAGCGGCGGCGATGGAAGCGGCGTCCATGGCCGACTCAAGGCCTCGAATGGCGGGTCAAAAGCGGAGGAGGTCGCGGAAGTCGGGCAGACGGACCGGGCTAAGGTGGTGGAGCCATGGGCGGGCGTGGTGGATCCAGTAAGGTGGCGCCGGGATCTAGTGAGCGGTAGTGGGGCCAGGCGGAGGCTGGTTGAGCGTGGCAGGGGGCGGAGATCGCGGAGGTTGGAGGTCGGGAGGCGGGAGGAGAGAAGGGATCGGGCGGCTCCTCTCATGCGTGGTGGTAGCGAGGAGGAGACGGAGAGTGGGGGATCAGGCGGGGGTTGGGCTAGGGTTAGGAGGGATTGGTGGGGAAGGTGGGCCTTGGGCGAAAGGACTCTGAGGGAGGCCGGCACAGCTGATGGGCTCTCTCTCTCTCTAAAAATAAATAAATAAAAAAAAAACAGAGATGAAAGAAAAGAAAGAAAGGTTAGGGGTGGAGCTTGAGCGGAGGGTATTTTCTCGGACTCATAAAAAATGAGCATTCCAAGAAAATGGTGTGGGCAAGATGCAAGAATTAAATTCAAGTCATTTGAATTTAATTCAAATAGTTTGAACAAGGACAAGGATTTAGAAGTGTCCAAAATGTTGAGATTTTTGGTGGAGCTCGGAATATGATGAAAGAATATATGGCAGGTTGGAGACAAAAATTAAGATAACAAAGGCATTGGAATATTTTGTAAGTGTGTTTGAGTAAATCCAAATAATTGGAATATTTACTATAGCTCTCTAAATATCGAGAGGATATGTTTTAAAGAGAATCACCATGTGAATTCCCTCGATTTAAATGGATCAAATCCATGCCATTTATTTAGTTGAGTTGCAAAAGATTTATGAGATGATGGCATGATGACATGATGCAATGCAAAAATAAAAGGGCAGGCACAAATGAAACCTGCGGTGAAACCGAAATATATGGAAGTCTCTCGAGGCATCGGTCTGGAAGTCACTGCGCTCCACCACTACAAGCGGATCTCGTCCGAGATCTAGGATGCACCGGATAGAACGAAGAAAGAAGAAGGTAAAACTAAATTGCTTCTTTGACAAAGAGTGAAAACCAACGAACCTTGAGAGGTTGACAAAATTGAAAGGAAAAAATACAATGAAGATGACGAGATTGCAAATACTCAATAAGATAAGAAGAACATAGGATACAATGAGAACCATGAGGTTAAGTGACAAGATAGATATTGACACCACTCCGGTTAAAACAAGATAGAGAAGGAATAAGAATGATATAATTTGGGCAGCACTCCGACTAAAATGGAAGGAATTAGAATCATGAACTTGGCAAAATGAAAGCACACGATGAGACTCGGTTAAAGAGGAGCGATAGACACAACACTCGGTTAAATCGATAAGCAAGGAAAAGGACATGGTCTTGACAAAACAAGATGATGGGTCGAAGAGCAACATCACAATGCCTCGGAAGAATGAATAGAAGATAGATCATTGGAATAAAGGAATGGAAAGAAAATGACAACTTCTACCACAAATGAGTTTGGAAAGCACCCTTAAAAAGAAGGATAGAGCGGAGTTGTTGAAAAATCAACAATGAAAAGAATAAACTTGTAGTGGGCTTATGGAAACAACTTAAAACTTACGGGTGAATACATGCCACTCGAAAAACAATGAATTGATTGTGAGAGAGCAACAGATGAAAACTTGATTAGCAGAGAATAGGAAAACTTGGATCATTGATAAGCACCACAATTGGCAACATTCCTTAGGGAAGGCTTTAGGTGAAATATGAAGATAACTCCAACAAAGGATTGATGGATTTAAAATACCTCATTCTTGACAACATGTGAATCATGAAACACGAACTCAAATTGTCAAGAATGACATAACACCACCTCAAATGATAAGGTAGAACAAATTGCACTTGAAATGCAAGAAGAAGAATACTTGAACTCCTCAAAAGCGAAACATGTGTTGAACACCATGTTTATTTTGAGTATAGCTAGCGGATCTTAACCCGAGAAAAACTTGAAGGACAAATCGAGAAATAAATGAATCCTTGCGAACCACCATGTAGAGCCTCCATGAAGAACTCCGGTAATGAAAGGATGATAGAAAGAAAGAAGTTGACAACACAAGGTGAAGCCTTGATAAGATGAAGCTTTGAAATGATATAACCGAAAACTTTGAACTCGGAAAAGAAAAAGATGAAGCAACTCAAACGAGAATTGTGACATGATGAACAACTCGGAAGAAGAAACTAGATCTTGGATGAAACAATAATAAGAATTATGTTATCGTATCCTTCACCAATTTAGATTGATGACAAACGGATTAGGCATACTACTTATTCTCGTTGAAAAAAAGGATTGAAGAGAGATATTGCTCAACTTGGGAAGGTCTTCAACGATCCGCGGTAGGATTAGGGAAGGCAGATGAATCTATATAATAATGAAGGAAGAGAACTCTTGAGCGAACCACGTAAGAATTGAAAATGAAAGTAGCAAAGGCACAATTCACCGTGAAGAATTAGAAAGCGAATAAAGATGCTTGACGAATTTAGATACATTAGAGCGAAGAGATCATGAACTGATTAGAGGATATTTGACGATGCACGTTGATTTGGAAAACAAGAGTTGAAAGCTTGAATGAATAATTACGAGATGATGGGCTAGAATCAAAGCGAAAAGACTCTGAAATGCTCGGGTGGGTTAAAGAATTCTCACAATGAAAATAATTATGAGAGGATGGCATCAAGCTAGAACCATGAATCTTGAAGAGAATGGAGCAAGATTTAAGAGAAACTCTTCTTGGTCTTCAAATGTTGAGAATAGCGATGAGAAACACCACCATGAATTGTTGAGATACTCCGGGATGAAAATTAGAAAGGTTGAACCAACGCTGAAAAGAATTTGGAAGATCTTGGAGAAAGACATTTGGTGATGATAACTCATTCTTACGTCAAACTTTGAAAAGAATTTTAGAAGCTCCGGAAAATTAGAATAGTCGGGTAAGATTAAGGAGAAGACACATGGGTTAGGGCCCACTCAAAACACCGTTGAGCGATTGCTTGAAATAAAGATTGCACGGTAAATTAAATGGCTTGAATGAGATAACAACCTCAAAATAACTTGAGCGGATCTGGAATGAAAAGGCGAGCCTTCGAGATATCTTCAACACTCGAACAAATGAATAGTGAAAAGTGAATGATTAAGAGGTGCATCGGCAAGAAAGCATTTGCAACAAGAAAGGAATATGATCAACACTGAAAGCTTGGTTAAATCCACGGAAAGAATACGAGGATGAAGAATGATGAACTTGGAGCTGTTGAGCATCTTCATGAGGATCACCTGATCGAACATTGATTGAAAAGAGTGAAGAGACTTCACATGAATAAATGGATACTTGATTAAAATATATAAGTCCTTGAAGAAAAGGATGGGGGCGGAAAACAAAGACAACTAGGGGCGGATGAAACAAACACCGTTGAGAAAACTTAGAATTGATCTACGCAAATGTTGAAATGATCGATCCACTTGAAGAGAACACGCCCGGTTGGAAAGAATTGACATCACAATCTCGATGATCAAAAGGATTAGTACTCCCATAGAAATATGAGAACACCGCTTGAAAGGTATGGAATCGACACTTGACATCGAAGCAACTCAAATACCACAAATAAAACAAAACAAAGGATTTGGCTTGCAGAATAAGCGGAACAAATACATATGATAGAGATTTACAATCCCATATCATGCATCGGGAAAGATATTCTAGGAGCTACTTGAATTCCCACCTATAAACTCGAAACTTTCGGTTATGCAATCGGTGTTGGGGATCTGAGGGGACAAAATATATCACCCAAACTAACAATACCTAGATCGGTATCCATCCTTCAACACAACCAAGAAAACTCGGAAATCGTACCTCAACCTTCAAAAAGAATCCGTTATCTGATTATGGCAATACTCTCGAGCTACTTGATGTTGGGTTATCGAGGTTATCTCACCAACAACTGCATAAAAGAGATTTTCGATGTCAAAGCTCAAGTATTCGAACTGCAGCGATAAAATTGTGCGACAACACCTCGGGCTCAACTCCGGGACCTTTACAACCCCTAAATGTCGAGGCACCAAGAACAATGTTCTCGTCACAAAACCATCGAACGATTCAAGATACCAGCGTGATCCTAATTTTTAGTGAAATTTGAGGAGAAAGTCAAAACTTCTAAGTCGGGAGACCTCACGAGGCGGCAGAAGGACTGAGGTAAAAAGAATCCTACTCTCCGATATATAATCCTAAGACTCAAAACATTTTGTTCTAGACTCAACAACGCTTGACAAACAATCAAGCGGGGGGCTCCTAAGTGGGGATGGCTCGATTACCAACATAGCGCCCTCGATGCGGCTATATCTCCCGCGTGTCGAAGCGACTTAGAGGCATAACCGCATTGAAAGCAATGTAAAGTGAGGTAATCTTCACACAACCCATGTAATACATAAGGGAAAGATACATAGTTGGCTTACAATACCTTCACACAATACATGAGTAAACATTACATCATACAGAGATACAATCAAGGTCCGACTACGGAACCAAAATAAAAAGACTACCCCAAATGCTACAGATCCCGATCATCCCAAGCTGGGCTCCACTCGATCAGCTGAAGCGAAACAACACAATGAACAGGATCTTCATCGAGCTCCTCCTTGAGCTGGGATCGTCACCTGCAGTTTCATGGCACACCAAACTGGTTTTGGAAGTATCGTGAGTCAGGGGACTCGCAATCTCACACCAGCGAGATCAAGACTATTTGAGCTTATAGGTAGGGACGAGTTGTGAGGTGGAGCTGCAGCAAGCGACTAGCATATGTGGGGGCTACATTAGCAAAAAAGAGGCGAGAAGAAAGCAAAACCGCAGTCGTGAAGCTAGTAGCGATCAAGAAGTGATCTGAAACTACTTCGTCAAACATAACTCCAACATCGTGTTCACCTCCGGACTCCATGAAAGAGACCACCATCACGGTTACACATGGTTGATGTGTTTTAATTAAGTCAACCGGGTTTTCTACAACGACTCAATTTCACACCTTCTAACAGGCAAGAACCCTTTCTTTAAGCGATCCATTTGAACTTCTTCAAAACTTTGTCAAGGTATGTGCTTTGTGAAAGTCCTATTAAGCGTCTCGATCTATCCCTATAGATATTGAAGCCCAATATATAAGTAGCTTCTCCGAGGTCTTCATTGAAAATTTCTTATTCAAGTATCCTTTTATACTATCCAAAATTCTATATCATTTCAATCAACAATATGTCATCCACATATAATATTAGAAATCTCTGAGCTCCTCACTTTCTTGTAAATCTGAGGCTTCTTCGTGAAAGTACTGTAAAACCATATCTTTGATCACCTCATCAAAGCGTATATTCTAACTCAAGATATACCAGTCCATAGATGGATCATTGGAGCTTGCACTTTTTAACACCTTTAGGATTGAAAAAACCTTACGGTTTCATATACAACTCCTTTAAGAAATCCATTAAGGAAAACGGTTTGGCGTCCATTTGCGGATTTCATAATTATAAAATCGGCAATTGCTAACATGATTCGAGAAGACTTAAACATCGCTACAGGTTAGAAAGTCTCATCGTAGTCAACCCCTTGAACTTGTGAAAACCATTTGCGACAAGTCAAGCTTTAATACGATAACATTACCATCGTGTCAGTCTTCTTCGAAGATCCATTTATTCTCAATGGCAGATCATCGGGCAAGTCCTCCAAAGTCCATACTTTGTTCTCATGCATGGATCCTATCTCAGATTTCATGGCTTCAAGCCATTTATCGAATCTGCTCATCATAGCTTCTTCATAGTTAATGGGTTCACCATGGTCTAATAACATAACTTCCAGGGACGGGATTACCGTACTACTGCAGTGCGGGCGTGTTACTGGTCGACCTCTGAGTCGGTGGTAACTTGATCTGAAGTTTCATGATCATCATCATTAGTTGCTCTTTAGTTGGTGTAGGAATCAAAAGCGGTTTTCGGTGATGTCTTTGCTGTCAATTCGGGAGAATGTACAATTACCTCATCAAGTTCTACTTTCCTCCTCACTTCTTTGAGGAAACTCAGGTCTCTAGAAAGGATCCATTCTTAAGCAACAAAGATCTTGCCTTCGGATCTGTGGTAGAAGGTGTACCCAATTGTTTCCTTAGGGTATCCTATGAAGACACACTTCTTGATTTGGGTTCGAGCTTATCGAGTTGTAGCCTTTACATAAAGTGTCGCATCCTAAACTTTAAGCGATAGCTTGGGTTTCTTGCCAAACCAAAGTTCATCTGGCGTCACCTCAACAGATTTGGGCGGTGCCCTATCTAACGTGAATGCGGTATCTCTAATGCATAACCCCAAAATGATATTGGTAAATCGGTAGAGACATCATAGAGTGCACATATCTAATAAAATGCGATTCTGACGTTCGGACACACAATTATGTTGTGTGTTCGAGGTGCGTAGGTTATGACAATTCCACATTGTTTAAATGAAGAAACTCATAACTCAAAGATTACGCCTCCCATGATCGTTCATAGAAACTTTATTTTCTTGTTACAATGGTTCTCCACTTCACTCAGAAATTATTTGAACTTTTCAAAATTTCCAACTTATGTTCATCAAGTAGATATATCCATACCTACTCAAATCATCTATTAAGGCGAGAAAATACTTGATACCCAACTGCGTGCCTCAACACTCACTACAAAATAAAGACACATCCAGTGACATTTTGGGCGAGCAATTTTTCATCATACATATGACACTTCTATGCGATAATTGTGACAAAACCGGTATCATCATAGATGTGGTGGCTCCTACTTCTATGACAAAAAATCATGACGGAAAATGGGCTTTTAGTCTGGCGGGCGGAGGCCTGGTACATGACATTCTTTGGGCCGTCCATATGGAAAAACCGTGTAGAAAGGGAGGAAAATTTCGTGGAGTTGCGGTTACGGTGGGAGGTCGAGGCGGAGCTATCGCGTTTCTCGTGCGTATCTTGGCGTGTGCGAGGCATAGCTCTTGAAGCCGGCGGCGTTGGGCTCGCCCGACGAGCAGTGCCTTTGCGAGCTCGCGTTACTAAACCCGGCGATCGATCGATGGTATTCGCTTGAACCCGATGGGCGACTCCTTCGCTTCTCGCTACTGAAGCGATCGATGATGCCTCAGGATGAGCGGTGAAGTTCGGGGGGTTGGATGAGCGGTGTGGTGGCATTGCCTCGGATGAACATGAACCCGTGGTGTGGAGGGCTGGATGAGCGATAGATGGTGGAGGGGTGGCGGTGGAGGGTGGTTGAGCAGGACCCGTGGTGTGGAGGCTGGATGAGCAGTGGAAGCGGTGGAGGGTGCCCGTGGAGGGTGTGGTTGAGCGATGGCGGTGGAGTAGCGTGGCGGTGGGCTGGATGAGCGAGGGCCGTGGAGGCGGGAGGAGGTCGACGTAGCCCATGGAGGCTGGAGGAGGTCGGCGGTGGAGATGAAGCGATATCTCGTGCGATCCGTTTGCGATCGCGCACCTCCCCATTTCGGCCGTATAGTGCTCCAACACAAGTCCGTTTAAATCCGTTTTCGGAGCGCCACACCCTCCCGATGAACGGGACCCCGTTTGGTAATGGCGCTCCAACACAAGTCCGTTTCGTCCGTTTTGCGGTCGCCCCCACCGATCAGCAGGACCCCGTTTGATAGTAGGAGGTCCGTTTCCTCCGTTCTGCGATCGCGGGCCCTCGATCAACGGGACCTGTTTGAACATGGCGGTCGAACACAAAGCTGTTTCGCCGTTGTGCGATCGCCAGGCCTCGTTTCGCTCGCTGTTCCGTCCAAGCCCTCCGATGAACACAACCGCATTCCGTTCGACCCAGCTGGTTGGATCCCCATGAACTGCAACGGACGGCTGTTTCTCCGTTCCGACCAGCCATGTCGCGTATGCGATAGGCGTTAGATACCCTGCGTATTTTCTTTCTTGCACCGTCGCGCCGTACGTCACGTGTACATACTATGTCGCGGCGCCTCTACTGACACGTGCGCCTCTACATCCACCATTATATATATGCGTACACGTTAGCGACCATAATGACAACGCTATATGCGCTTGACCGGTGGGTCGGTATGGAGCACTTCCTTGCGTCGACGATGTGGCTGGTGGTCCCGGCGGTCGGCGAATCATTTATTCAGATGCACTTCCTCGCGTGCGAAGATGTAATGGTGGGTCCCAGCGGACGGGGAAAGCGTTTTTTCGCTAATCGGTGGCCCGTCTGGTGGGTCCCGTCGGTGGAGGAATAATTATTTTGCGCAGCGTAATAAGGAGGCACTTCCTTGCTGCGGTCGTGGTCCCACTCTCGGCCTCTCCATGTCACGATCCATGTCCGATGGAAGCCATTCCTTGACCACGTTGACCACGCCGTGCCGAAGCACCAGGCGGTGGGCGGCAATGCGAGCCCTAGGAAGGGGGCGAAGCGGGGAAAACAGCGGCGATGGATGCCGCGTAGAAAGGAGTATGAGGTTCACTCGTTGGTGCGGTGTGAGGCTGTCGTCGCTGAGAATAACGGGGGTGTGGGTGCGTAGAGGGATGGCACGGCGGCGGTGGGAGTAGTAAAGGCGGTGAGGCCTCCGCGGCATCCTGACGGCCATGAAAGCGGCGAGAAGCGGTGACGCGGCCGGACGCTTTGGGGCGGAGCAAGAAGACCCGGAGGTTGAAGAAGCACCTGGCCGTTGGATGGACATCGTCACGGTCACTAGAGCTAGAATCGTTCATATATTGACTAAAGTTGACAAAGGCCTCGTCGATCAACAGTAGGCCCTAAGTCAGCCTCCACCAAGGTTGGTCCGGCTAGCGAGGGTATTCATTTTTGTCGTAATAAGGAGGCACTTGGGTGGTCGGTGGCAATGAGGGGGCGTTCTTTTCGCGAAATCGGTGGCCCATCCTATGGGTCCCTGTGATCGAGCGTTTTTCGTGAAATCTTGGTGTCGGTGGGTCCTCTTGTCGGTGGAGAATAATTATTTTCAGCGTAATAAGGAGGCACTTCCTTGCGGCTGCCGTGGACAGGCATCCGGCCTCTCGTATAGTACTCTTAGATGGAAGTCGTGCGTGACCACATTGACCACGCTTGGCCGAGAACACCAGCGGTGGGCGGCTGGCGAACCTAGGAAGGGGGCGGCGGGGCCGGGAAAACAGCAGCGATGGAAGCCAGCGTGGAGAATCGAGGTTCACTAGTTAAGCTGCGGTGTGAGGCTGCCGTGTTCTGAGAACTGGCCAGCGGTGGGAATAGTAAGGCGGTGAGGCCTCGCGGCAGCCTGATGACCGCAGGGAGGCGGGAGCATCTTGACACGCGGCGGCGCTGCTTTGGTAATTTGGAGCAAGAACACGAGTTGAAGAAGCACTACGGCCGTTGGATGGCCATCGTCACAGTCCTTTGGAGCTAGAATCGTTCATATTGACTAAAGTTGACAAAGGCTCCGTCGATCAACAAGTAGCCTAAGTCAGCCTCCCACCATGGTGGGTCCCATACTGAGGAGTATTCATTTTGTGCATAATAAGGAGGCGCACTTGGGTCAGTGACGGTAGCGTGGAATGTTTTTTGCGAAATCGTTGGCCCGTCCGGTGGGTCCTAGCGGTCGGAAGCGTTCTTTTTCGAAATAAGGTGGCCCGTCCGGTGGGTCCCTCTGTCGGTGGAGGAATAATTATTTTGTGCGTAATGGAGGCACTTCCTTGCGGCCGCTGGACCGGTTGTCGACCTCTCCACATCGGTACTCTTGATGGGTCGATTAGTTGACCACGTTGACCCGCGCGCCAAGGCACCCAGGCGGTGGTGCGGGCGACGTGAGCCCTAGGAAGGGAACGACGGAACGAGGGAAAGCGCTGTTGGTAGCCAGCGGAGAGAATCTGATGGTTCCTTGGATTGACTGCGTCGCCGCAGAATAGCAGGGGGGTGTGGGTGAGTAGAGGATGGCCTGGCCAGCGGTGGGAGTAATCTGAGCGGTGAGGCCTCCAGCGGCATCACAATGAAGCCACGGAGGTAGGAGCCGCTGCACGGACCGTGGTTTGAGTGGATGGAGCAAGAAGACGGAGGTTGAAGAAGCACTACCAGTTGGATGAACATCCTCTGATGCGAGAACTAGAATCGTTCATATTGACTAAGTTGACAAAGCCCTCCATCCCGTCAACTTGGTAGGCCTACAAGTCAGCCTCCCACTATCTTTGGGTTCCGGTGGCGAGAGTATTCATTTTGTCGCGTAATAAGGAGCACCTTGCGTGCAAAGATAGGCTGATGGGTCCGACATGTCAGGTAGGGCACGTTTTTTAGCGCGAAATCGAGCCCTTCCGGTGGGTCCCGGATGTCGGTGGAGGAATAATTATTTCTTGCGGCACTTCCCTTCTTTCTTGACACAGACCCGGTATCGGCCTCTCCACGTCTGATCCACGTCCGATGGAAGCCGTCCTTGACCATATTGACCACGCCTTGTAGAGAGCACTAGGGCGGTGGACGGCAGCGGGCCTAGGAAGGAAACGACAGGCGAGGAAGACTCGGCGATTGTTTCCCACTGCGGAGGAATCTGTATGAGGTTTCTTGGATACGTCTGCCCTCGTCGGAGAATAACAGGTGTGGCCGTGTGGGTGAGTAGAGGGATGGCTAGGCCAGCGATAGAGATACCGTGGGCGGTGAGGCCTGCAGCCTTTAAACCGGTGAGGAGGAAGGAGCGAGCAGTCCGCTGGCGCTTGTTTGGCCATTTGGACAGGAAAAGCAAAGATTGAAGAAACCTGACGGTAGTTGGATGGACATCGTGCGGTCGATGGAGCTAGAATCGTTCATATTGACTAAGTTGACAAAGCCCTCTGTCCCGTCAACTTAGTAGGCCCTAAGTCAGCCTCCACCATGGTGGGTCCAGCTAGAGGGGGTATTCATTTTCTATGCGTAATAAGGAGGCACTTTCATTGGGTCGGTGGCCAATGAGAGACGTTTTTTCGTGAAATACGGTGAATGCGTCCGTTGGAGTCACAGGCGATCGAGCAGCGTTTTTCACGAAATCGGTGGCCCGTCCGTTAGTCCGTGATGTCGGGGAGAAAGCGTTTTCCATGAAATACTGGTGGCCCGTCGGTGGGTCCCTCTTTTCGAGTGGAGGAATAATTATTTCGCGTAATAAGGAGGCACTTCCTTGCGGCTCAGTGGACCTAGCTGTCGACCTCTCCATGTACGATGCTCTTAGATGGAAATCGATCGTTGACCATTGACCACGGCGCCGAAACACCAGAAGCGGTGGGTGACGGCGAGGAGCCTAGGAAGGAGACGATCTGAGCAGTGAAAAGCGGCATTGGATGCCCTACGGAGAGGAGTATGAGGTTCCTTTGGTTGGCTGCGGTGTGAGGCTGCGTGGCGCCGAATATAAGGGAGTGGATGAGTGGAGGGATGGCTGGCCAGTGGTGGGAGTAGTATGGGGACGGTGGGGCCTCCACGGCAGCACACCCGGCCACGGGAGGCGGAGCATGCGGCACGACCGTCTTGCTTTGGTATTGAGGCAAGAAGACCGGAGGTTGAAGAAGCACTCTGACCGTTGGATGGACATCGTTGACCACGCCCGAGAGCACTAGGGCGGTGGGCTGCGCGAAGCCCTCTGAAGGAGCAGCAGAGGCAGCAAAGACCGGCGATGGCTGCCTGCCAGATGGAAATCTGAGGTTGGCGGTTAATTTGCCGTCATTGGAAAATAACGAGGAGGTGTGGGTGAGTAGAGGATAAACAGGACAAGGATCTGCAGTATGATGGGGCCGTGAGGCCTGCCCGACAACAACACTGCGGCCATGGGAATGCGGGACCGCGCGGTTCCGCAGCGCTGGTTTGGTATTTGGGGCAGGAAGATCGGAGGCGAAGAAACACGATTGCCGTTAGATTGACATCTAACGGTGTGGCGTTAGTGAAGTCGATTGTTGACTAAGTTTCTTTTTAAGAAACCTTGTGTCGCATATGAACTTAGTAGGCCCTAAGTCAGCCTCCAAATCGTGGCGGACAACATAAAGCCTATTGCTATTTTCACAATTTGCAGCCCATTTGCTATTTTTTATAATTTGCAGCCCATTTGCTAATTCTTAAGTAATTTATTATAGCCCATTTCTGCCCGGGACCGGTCAAAAAGTTCAACCTTATTTTGCATATTTGGTGGAGTCAAACTGGTGTAATCCGAAATGATAAACATTTTAAGAACTTATTGATTTGCCAAAAAATCGTTTTGTTTTTGTAAGCAAATAAATGGGATAATTGAGTTGGTTTAAGGAAAACCGGTAAAAAAATCAATGGTGGGAAAAACTACAAAATAAGGATGTAAATATGAAAGGGGTTTATGTGTTTTCAATATAATGATACGTGTATATGAACTAGTAAAACTACAGGTAGAGACTAGAAAGCGGATGTAGGACATGCATATCAAGAGGAAAATAGAAGCGGGTTGTGTGTTGATTCACTAACAATCGCATCACGGATGTTGTAAGACAAATATAACTAACGCTAAGGGGAGGCGATAGATACCTGCTGGATCTTTGTGCCCGTTGTAAATCATGGGCTGGGCCATTAAAACAAAACCAACCTGAGTGAGTCTGGTATGATTATTGAAACTTGCTAAAACTGAAAAAACAATATCGTGCTCAATAAGCGAGAGAATTCTGCAAGCCGGGCCGATAACTAGGACATAACATGGATATTGTTTTTTATCGTGATAATAAGTGCATGCACTTGTTTAGAAAACTACAAAGCTGGAATTGAATGGCGGGTGCTTATACTGCCCATCAAATAAAAATCAGGTGCGAAATTCGTTTCAAAACAAATGATTCAGCTTTATATCACGTCGACCCTCGGCATGATGGTTGGAAGCAAGTGCAAGTTCATACCAAAGATGGTTAACAACAATACCAACTTGCGGATGACAAGGTGGTACAACTAAAAAACCAAACTACTCCTCGCCCTAGTGTTAAATGCGGTAGAAAATCTTGGAGGACCAGCTCCCGCTCCTTCTCTTGCTCCGGTCGATGTGGTCTGGTGCATCACCGATTAGTCGCTGGTGAAGTTCTTGTCGGTGTGCGCACGGAACCTTTGGCTGCCGAAATACGCGGCAGTTGACCATCCGGCAAGTATTGCGGTCTTGTGCCACATCGGCGTGCGTGCCGCCTCTATTTGTATCTTGCGGCGTCCCGTGCCTTTTGAATGCCTGGAATTGCGGAAGAAATGCTTCCTTAGGCCACTCGATGTGATACTGGTATTGTGGAATACAGGTTTTAGTGTACCTAGTTGGCATTTTCATAACATCTTTGGCATGTTGCAGTCACTTGTTTCACTTTTATTAAGCATCAAATTGTTATTGTTTCACCAGGTGCGCTGTAGCCCTCGATGCGGCTATATCTCCCGATGTCGAAGCACGACTTAGAGGCATAACCGCATTGAAAGCAATCGCAAGTGAGGTAATCTTCACAACCCATGTAATACATAAGGAAAGAGATACATAGTTGGCTTACAATCGCCACTTCACACAATACATGAGTAAAGCATTACATCATACAGATACAATCAAGGTCCGACTGGAACCAAAATAAAGAAGACTACCCCAAATGCTACAGATCGATCGTCCCAAGCTGAGCTCCACTCTTGATCAAGCGAAACAACACAATGAACATGATCTTCATCGAGCTCCTCCTTGAGCTGGGATCACGTCACCTGCAGTTTCATCGCACACTGAAACTGGTTTTGGAAGTCACAGAGTCCGCGGGGACTCACAATCTCACACCATGAGATCAAGACTATTTGAGCTTATAGGTAGGAAGAGTTGTGAGGTGGAGCTGCGCAGCGACTAGCATGTGGGGGCTACATTATAAAGAGAGGCGAGAAGAGAAGCAAACGCGATCATGAAGCTAGTAGCGATCAAGTGATCCTAAAACTACTTCGTCAAACATAACTCCAACAGTGTTCACCTCCGGACCTTGCCGAGAAGAGACCATCACGGTTACACAGCGGTTGATGTGTTTTAATTAAGGTCAACCGGGTTTTCTACAACCGGACATTAACAAATTCCCATCTGCCTCATAACCAGCAGGCATGGCTTTGAAAGATAATACCCTACGGGGTGTCCCAACAGCCCATTATAAGCTCTCACGTCAAGCGAAGGATATTCCTTCTTCTAAAGACCCGATCGATCTCGGAATCCGGACTACAAGACATCTCGACAATGGTAAAACAAGACCAGCAAAGCCGCCCGATGTGGACAAATCCCGATAGAGTCGCGTACCTCGTTCTCGGGGCACACCTGATTGTCCAAACTTCGGTGAAAGCGACAAGTTTGGTAGCCGTGGCGGCAATTGGACCAACACTCGAAGACATGGCTTGAAATAAAAGACCACTTGAGTCTGCAGAACCCAAGGGAAAAAGGCTTAGGTGGCAAATGGTAAAACCAATGTTGGGCCTTCTTGGAGAGAGTCTTATTCAAGCGAACTCTCAAGGGGTCCCATAAATCACCCAACCATGTAAGGAGCATAAAATCCGGGAACATAATACCGATATGGCGGAAACTAGAGCGGCAAGAGTGGAACAAAACACCGAGCATAAGGCAGAGCCTTCCACCCTTTACCAAGTATATAGATGCATTAATTAAAGAAGATATGTGATATCCCAACAAGTAAACATGTTCCAACAAGGAACAACATCTCCATGTTCAACAAGGAACAAACTTCTTCACCGCAACTAACAATGCTATAAGAGGGGGCTGAGCAGCGGTAACATAGCCAAACAACGGTTTGCTAGGAAAGGATGGTTAGGGGCTTGACATGGCAATGTGGGTGGCATGATTTAGTAAGTGGTAGGTAACACAACATAGGCATAGCAAAGCGAGCATCTAGCAAGAAAATATAGAAGTGATTTGAGGGTATGGTCATCTTGCGAGATCCCGCAAGGAAGAAGAACGAGTCCATGAAGAAGACAAGCGGACGTGGTCGAGCGAATCCTCACAACTCGAACGAAACCGAAGCTAACGAGAGAAGCAACCGGAAAGAAGCAAACAACATAGTAAACAACCATCACATACACATGGCATGATGCACAACCAAGTATGATGCATGTCCGGTTTAAATAACATGGCATGGCAATATGCACAAACAAAACTACAAGTTAAGTGGAGCTCAATATGCAAGTTGCATATTGACAAAACACCACATCAATTATTTAGTTCTCTCGGTTATGTACCCAACAATGTTAAATATTGGTTAACATGGCAAGTGGTGAAGCATAACAAAACTATACCATCTAAACAATTTAAATGGGGCGGATATAAAACAACAAATCCGTAAAATCCCCATATACATTTAGCAATTTAATGCAACAACAATTTTAAACATTTAAATGTTGTTATCATGATACGGATGACATATACAAGTTTTATGCAATTTTATGAAAATGTTGACATGAGCATGTTATGAAGCATTTTTCAGTGGCGGAACGAAAGGGGTGCCACGCAGCAATTCAAAAATGATGCCCGGCAACATATCGATCTCGATAACTTCGATTGAGATACGATGCAAGAAAGAAGTGTGCGGATGTGTGGAACCGCGCAAGAGATGGGGTGATCCCGGATGCGGGTGTCCCACATGTGGTGGCATGGCAAGCGAGGCGATGCAAAGACAATTCGATCACGGTGCAAAACTGAGCATCTCATCAACATGCATTAGTTCATGGCGGTCGTCTTGGGGTTATACCTTGAAGCATGCGTTAGGCGGTTCAAAATCGTCGAAATAGTCGTTCACGAATGCGTCGTGGAAGTAGTGGTACACACGAAGGTAGTGAACTTACGGTTCCGTTACACAGGTCTTGGCGTGATAGTGGTACACGGGTCGAAGAAGAACTTGGCGTATCCGTGTAGGGGTACTTAGCGTCGGCAGACGTCGTGGTACTTGTAGTCCGGGTCTTGGCGTAACGAGGAGCGTCTTGGTAACAAAGGTGTTCGTCCAGGTACTTGGCGTCCCAAGCAACATGGAGGAGTGCACAGACCACAGCCTCTTTGGAGGCACTTGACGGAAGAAGCCATCGGGCTGCTGTTCATTGAAGCAGTTGAACCGGGGAGGTCAGCAGCAGCGGTGGAAGCGAGTTGGCGGAGGGGCGGCTCAGGCGGGAGCTCCATAGCGAGGAGGAGGCCGGCGGAGATGCATGAAGATGGGCGCAGGCGTCGCACTTGCCGACACGGTCGCGGAGGTCGCCGAGGTTCTGTTCTGCGGATCAAGCGAGCCGAGGACTTGGGGCTCGGCCAGCAATGAAAGGCGATGGTGGTGGTCGGCGAGGCGGTGACCGGCTCGTGGTGACAACGATGAGCGAGTAGCGTGGAGAAGCAGCGGCGGCGATGGAAGCGGCGTCCATGGCCGACTCAAGGCCTCGAATGGCGGGTCAAAAGCGGAGGAGGTCGCGGAAGTCGGGCAGACGGACCGGGCTAAGGTGGTGGAGCCATGGGCGGGCGTGGTGGATCCAGTAAGGTGGCGCCGGGATCTAGTGAGCGGTAGTGGGGCCAGGCGGAGGCTGGTTGAGCGTGGCAGGGGGCGGAGATCGCGGAGGTTGGAGGTCGGGAGGCGGGAGGAGAGAAGGGATCGGGCGGCTCCTCTCATGCGTGGTGGTAGCGAGGAGGAGACGGAGAGTGGGGGATCAGGCGGGGGTTGGGCTAGGGTTAGGAGGGATTGGTGGGGAAGGTGGGCCTTGGGCGAAAGGACTCTGAGGGAGGCCGGCACAGCTGATGGGCTCTCTCTCTCTCTAAAAATAAATAAATAAAAAAAAAACAGAGATGAAAGAAAAGAAAGAAAGGTTAGGGGTGGAGCTTGAGCGGAGGGTATTTTCTCGGACTCATAAAAAATGAGCATTCCAAGAAAATGGTGTGGGCAAGATGCAAGAATTAAATTCAAGTCATTTGAATTTAATTCAAATAGTTTGAACAAGGACAAGGATTTAGAAGTGTCCAAAATGTTGAGATTTTTGGTGGAGCTCGGAATATGATGAAAGAATATATGGCAGGTTGGAGACAAAAATTAAGATAACAAAGGCATTGGAATATTTTGTAAGTGTGTTTGAGTAAATCCAAATAATTGGAATATTTACTATAGCTCTCTAAATATCGAGAGGATATGTTTTAAAGAGAATCACCATGTGAATTCCCTCGATTTAAATGGATCAAATCCATGCCATTTATTTAGTTGAGTTGCAAAAGATTTATGAGATGATGGCATGATGACATGATGCAATGCAAAAATAAAAGGGCAGGCACAAATGAAACCTGCGGTGAAACCGAAATATATGGAAGTCTCTCGAGGCATCGGTCTGGAAGTCACTGCGCTCCACCACTACAAGCGGATCTCGTCCGAGATCTAGGATGCACCGGATAGAACGAAGAAAGAAGAAGGTAAAACTAAATTGCTTCTTTGACAAAGAGTGAAAACCAACGAACCTTGAGAGGTTGACAAAATTGAAAGGAAAAAATACAATGAAGATGACGAGATTGCAAATACTCAATAAGATAAGAAGAACATAGGATACAATGAGAACCATGAGGTTAAGTGACAAGATAGATATTGACACCACTCCGGTTAAAACAAGATAGAGAAGGAATAAGAATGATATAATTTGGGCAGCACTCCGACTAAAATGGAAGGAATTAGAATCATGAACTTGGCAAAATGAAAGCACACGATGAGACTCGGTTAAAGAGGAGCGATAGACACAACACTCGGTTAAATCGATAAGCAAGGAAAAGGACATGGTCTTGACAAAACAAGATGATGGGTCGAAGAGCAACATCACAATGCCTCGGAAGAATGAATAGAAGATAGATCATTGGAATAAAGGAATGGAAAGAAAATGACAACTTCTACCACAAATGAGTTTGGAAAGCACCCTTAAAAAGAAGGATAGAGCGGAGTTGTTGAAAAATCAACAATGAAAAGAATAAACTTGTAGTGGGCTTATGGAAACAACTTAAAACTTACGGGTGAATACATGCCACTCGAAAAACAATGAATTGATTGTGAGAGAGCAACAGATGAAAACTTGATTAGCAGAGAATAGGAAAACTTGGATCATTGATAAGCACCACAATTGGCAACATTCCTTAGGGAAGGCTTTAGGTGAAATATGAAGATAACTCCAACAAAGGATTGATGGATTTAAAATACCTCATTCTTGACAACATGTGAATCATGAAACACGAACTCAAATTGTCAAGAATGACATAACACCACCTCAAATGATAAGGTAGAACAAATTGCACTTGAAATGCAAGAAGAAGAATACTTGAACTCCTCAAAAGCGAAACATGTGTTGAACACCATGTTTATTTTGAGTATAGCTAGCGGATCTTAACCCGAGAAAAACTTGAAGGACAAATCGAGAAATAAATGAATCCTTGCGAACCACCATGTAGAGCCTCCATGAAGAACTCCGGTAATGAAAGGATGATAGAAAGAAAGAAGTTGACAACACAAGGTGAAGCCTTGATAAGATGAAGCTTTGAAATGATATAACCGAAAACTTTGAACTCGGAAAAGAAAAAGATGAAGCAACTCAAACGAGAATTGTGACATGATGAACAACTCGGAAGAAGAAACTAGATCTTGGATGAAACAATAATAAGAATTATGTTATCGTATCCTTCACCAATTTAGATTGATGACAAACGGATTAGGCATACTACTTATTCTCGTTGAAAAAAAGGATTGAAGAGAGATATTGCTCAACTTGGGAAGGTCTTCAACGATCCGCGGTAGGATTAGGGAAGGCAGATGAATCTATATAATAATGAAGGAAGAGAACTCTTGAGCGAACCACGTAAGAATTGAAAATGAAAGTAGCAAAGGCACAATTCACCGTGAAGAATTAGAAAGCGAATAAAGATGCTTGACGAATTTAGATACATTAGAGCGAAGAGATCATGAACTGATTAGAGGATATTTGACGATGCACGTTGATTTGGAAAACAAGAGTTGAAAGCTTGAATGAATAATTACGAGATGATGGGCTAGAATCAAAGCGAAAAGACTCTGAAATGCTCGGGTGGGTTAAAGAATTCTCACAATGAAAATAATTATGAGAGGATGGCATCAAGCTAGAACCATGAATCTTGAAGAGAATGGAGCAAGATTTAAGAGAAACTCTTCTTGGTCTTCAAATGTTGAGAATAGCGATGAGAAACACCACCATGAATTGTTGAGATACTCCGGGATGAAAATTAGAAAGGTTGAACCAACGCTGAAAAGAATTTGGAAGATCTTGGAGAAAGACATTTGGTGATGATAACTCATTCTTACGTCAAACTTTGAAAAGAATTTTAGAAGCTCCGGAAAATTAGAATAGTCGGGTAAGATTAAGGAGAAGACACATGGGTTAGGGCCCACTCAAAACACCGTTGAGCGATTGCTTGAAATAAAGATTGCACGGTAAATTAAATGGCTTGAATGAGATAACAACCTCAAAATAACTTGAGCGGATCTGGAATGAAAAGGCGAGCCTTCGAGATATCTTCAACACTCGAACAAATGAATAGTGAAAAGTGAATGATTAAGAGGTGCATCGGCAAGAAAGCATTTGCAACAAGAAAGGAATATGATCAACACTGAAAGCTTGGTTAAATCCACGGAAAGAATACGAGGATGAAGAATGATGAACTTGGAGCTGTTGAGCATCTTCATGAGGATCACCTGATCGAACATTGATTGAAAAGAGTGAAGAGACTTCACATGAATAAATGGATACTTGATTAAAATATATAAGTCCTTGAAGAAAAGGATGGGGGCGGAAAACAAAGACAACTAGGGGCGGATGAAACAAACACCGTTGAGAAAACTTAGAATTGATCTACGCAAATGTTGAAATGATCGATCCACTTGAAGAGAACACGCCCGGTTGGAAAGAATTGACATCACAATCTCGATGATCAAAAGGATTAGTACTCCCATAGAAATATGAGAACACCGCTTGAAAGGTATGGAATCGACACTTGACATCGAAGCAACTCAAATACCACAAATAAAACAAAACAAAGGATTTGGCTTGCAGAATAAGCGGAACAAATACATATGATAGAGATTTACAATCCCATATCATGCATCGGGAAAGATATTCTAGGAGCTACTTGAATTCCCACCTATAAACTCGAAACTTTCGGTTATGCAATCGGTGTTGGGGATCTGAGGGGACAAAATATATCACCCAAACTAACAATACCTAGATCGGTATCCATCCTTCAACACAACCAAGAAAACTCGGAAATCGTACCTCAACCTTCAAAAAGAATCCGTTATCTGATTATGGCAATACTCTCGAGCTACTTGATGTTGGGTTATCGAGGTTATCTCACCAACAACTGCATAAAAGAGATTTTCGATGTCAAAGCTCAAGTATTCGAACTGCAGCGATAAAATTGTGCGACAACACCTCGGGCTCAACTCCGGGACCTTTACAACCCCTAAATGTCGAGGCACCAAGAACAATGTTCTCGTCACAAAACCATCGAACGATTCAAGATACCAGCGTGATCCTAATTTTTAGTGAAATTTGAGGAGAAAGTCAAAACTTCTAAGTCGGGAGACCTCACGAGGCGGCAGAAGGACTGAGGTAAAAAGAATCCTACTCTCCGATATATAATCCTAAGACTCAAAACACGCCCGATGTCGTGGCGCCGCTCTAAATCACACCGTGGAAAAGACAGCAGTACCGGCACGAGAGATAACAATACTCCTAACAACGCCGAAGACGAAGAAGAACCCATCGAGCCAACCTCCGAACAGGACAATCGGGAAGATGGGCAGGTTAGCCCTGATGAACAGGACGTAAACAAAGACTCGAAGGACAGCAATTATCTTCCACTCTCCGAGGATGAGGTGAGCCTCTGCAACGAAGACTTTATCATGCCTGAGGAACCTCTCGAGCAGGAGCACTTTAAGCGCCGGCTAACAGCCACTGCAAGGAGCCTGAAAAAGAAGCAGCAGCAGCTTCAAGCTGATCAAGATCTACTGAACGTCAGGTGGACTAATGTCCTGGCAGCCGAGGAATACAGCCTCGAGCGCCCAACCAAAAGTTACCCGAAGCGTAAATTGCTACCTCAATTCGATGACGAGGCACTTGTGCCCGTACCATCAGCGCGTAACGTGGCTGACCGACCACCACGACAAAACGGCAACTCAAGCCAAACACCAACCCATACCACCTCGCCGTAAAGGTAGAGACACAACAGCTTGGGGATATACATATGACCTGCGGCAGGACCTGGAAAATAGGACAGGATAGACCAGATCGATCTACGGATCGCGGGGGCGTGCCCCAATGTGCGACGACGGCTATCTAGCCGGACATGACAAACATAACTACGTCCGGGCCGAAAACCGCAGACGGACTCCATCCGAGCTACGTCGCGACTTGGCCCGATATAGAGGTGCTGCACACCCCCTCTGCTTCACTGATGAAGTAATGGAGCATGAATTCCCAGAAGGGTTTAAACCCGTGAATATCGAATCATATGATCGAACAACATATCCCACGGAATGGAGTGAGTACTTTCTTCTCCATATTCGTATGGACCGCCGTGATGATCTTCATGCCATCAAATACCTCCCGCTAAAACTCAAGGGACTAGCTCGGCACTGGTTGAACAGCCTGCCTGAAAACTCAATTGGCAGCTGGGTGGACTTGGAAGACGCCTTCCGTGACAACTTCCAAGGTACATACTTCCGACCTCTGGACGCCGATGACTTAAGTCACATAGTGCAACAACCCGGAGAGTCAGCCAGGAAATTCTGGACTAGGTTCTTAACTAAAAAGAACCAGATCGTCGACTGTCCGGATGCCGAAGCCCTAGCGGCCTTTAAGCATAGCATCCGCGATGAATGGCTCGCCCGACACCTTGGCCAAGAAAAGCCGAAGTCCATGGCAGCCCTCATGGCACTTATGACCCGCTTCTGCACGGGCGAAGATAGCTGGCCAGCCCGTAGCAATAGTAATGCAAGCGAACCTGGCACTTCTGAAGCCAAAAATAGGAACAGCAAGCCCCGGCGCAACAGGCACAAGCGTCGAAGCAATAGTGACAATACTGATGACACGACGGTCAACACCGGATTCAGTGGATCCACGTCCGGCCAGCGGAAGAAGCCGTTTAAAAGAAATAATCCGGGCTCATCCATCTTGGACCACATACTCGATCGTCCATGTCAGATCCACAACACCCCCGATAAACCAGCCAATCATACCAACAGAAGCTATTGGGTCTTTAAACAGGCCGACAAGTTAAATACCGAGAATAAGGAGAAGCGGTCGCAAAGTGAGGGCGACGACGAGGAGCCCCGTCCGCCGAACACAGGGGGACAAAAGAAGTTTCCCCCGGGTTAAAATGGTGAGCATGATATATGTCACCCATATCCCCAAGAGGGAGCGCAAACGCGCGCTCAGGGACATCTATGCGATAGAGCCAGTCGCCCCAAAATTCAACCCATGATCATCTTGCCCGATCACCTTCGATCGCAGGGACCATCTGACCAGTATCCGTCATGGCGGTTTAGCCGCACTGGTCCTTGACCCAATCATTGATGGATTCCACCTCACGCGAGTCCTCATGGACGGTGGCAACAGCCTCAACCTGCTCTATCAGGATACAGTCCGCAAGATGGGCATCGATCCATCAAGGATCAAGCCCACAAAAACTACCTTTAAAGGAGTAATACCAGGTGTAGAGGCCCGCTGCACGGGCTCAATCACATTGGAAGTCGTCTTTGGATCCCCGGACAACTTCCGAAGCAAAGACTTGATCTTCGATATTGTCCCCTTCCGCAGTGGCTATCACGCACTGCTCAGACGAACTGCATTTGGGCGATTCAATGCGGTGCCACACTATGCTTATCTCAAACTCAAGATGCCCGGACCACATGGTGTCATAACAGTCAATGGAAACACGGAACGCTCCCTCCGTACCGAGGAGCACACCGCGGCCCTGGTAGCGGAAGTATAGAGCGGCCTTATCAAGAAGAATTTTCATTCAGCGGCCAAGCTCCCGGACACTGTCAAACGAGTCCGAACTACGCCGCAGCTTGACAGTCCAGCTCATCAGGAGTTCGACTAGCAATTCGGCCTCCGTCTCAGTCCCGACCAAATGGCGGCGTATGTACCGCGCGTACATAACTACGCATTCAAAATACCATGGGCAAAGACGGAGGCATAACTCGATTGTGGTCCATGATACGGCTCGACCTTCCCTGGGCACACATGCTTTTCCTTTTCTTTTTATCCTTTTTTGGTTTCTTTTCTACAGGCCCCTCACGACGGCCTGATCATCGATCCTTTCAAAGGATGGGTATACCAAGGTGGCAAGCAGCATAGACGTATGGGGGAATCTTTAGGTGGCTTCTTGACGACCACTCTACCTGTTTTCAGGACCCGCACGCAGCTCCCCTCTGGTCTCGGCATGTAAAATAGCCCTTTTGCTTATCGCACTACTTGTACAAATACGCTTTGACGTATTAATCAAATTATAATGGAAACAATTTGCAGCCCAATTGAAGTGGCACTGGCTTACTACATCATTTTATTTTGCTATTCTTATCGATTGCACCCGTACACTTTGGTATGCTTTAATTTGCCAGGGGCTTCATTGCGCTCCATACTACGGCAACAAAGTCCGAACACTTTTTGCAGTATAGTTCGGCACCCCGAATATAGCATTATATGCATCAGCTCTGAATCATGTCTTTGGTCAATAGTTGGGTTGCCTGGCTCCTGTGCTTGCTACCTTACGTTCCGTCCTATCGGCTAGGGTAGTAAATGGAGAACTACTACGATTGTGTTTCTGGTTTATCCGGGTAAACACCTCAGTAGAGAAAGCCGAAAACTGACTGTCATGATGCGGCGAGAGCTGGTCAACTATTTGGAGGTTAAAATCTCTTGTGATTTTATCCGCATTATGCGATGGATCGGCCTCACCCGATCAGGTGTCTACAACACCCTAGTCCGGATTAACAAATACTAACTAGGGGATGCGCCTACATTTCTATTGTCAAACTCCTATGGCTAAGTGAGAGTGATAAAGCCACATAGTCCGATTGCCTGGTTCAAGGACCAAACTCTTGGATCAAGAGTGTTTAGGTTTCAACCCTAACACCCCCGTACTACCTACGTGGGGGCTGAAGCTGACGACTAGCCAACTCTCAGATTTAATAAAACAGCCGCACAGGAGGTAAAATTTTAAGTAAACAACAAGAATTATATTACATATCAGCTTTGTTTCATAATACATGACGGGATAACATGAATGTCTTCATTCAAAGATAATGTCTTTTGCACACTGGCCTTCTACAATGCGGGATCCCTTCAGGACATCATCAAAATACTGCTTGGACGTGTGGTGCTCCTTGACCGCGGGTGATCCCTCGGTCGCAAGCTTGACGGCGTCCATCAAATCCTTCCGGCGATTGGGCCACCCTATGCAGTTCGGTCAGCTGTTTCAGCTGATAGCTAAAGGGCACCGGATGCTCTGGCGCAAGGTATTGCGACCAGAACAACTTCTCTGTTGAGATCCCCTCTTCGACTCGGAAGAACTCCGCAGCATCAGCAACACTGCGCGCCAGATCCGCAAACGCTCCTAGATAACTCCAAATCAGGGTCAGTAAGAGGTACCTCTTCTTCACAAATTTGCTCTGCATAATAAAGGCCTTACCCACCGCGATTTTCCTGGCCTCCTGGATTTCTTGGAGGGCGCCTTGGGCTTCAACCTGGGCTTCTTGTGCACTTTGGCGGGCCTTAGCAAGTTTGGACTCTTGGTCCGCATTCTTGCGCTCCAAGGACTCGCATTTCTTCACGGCGTCCTAGAGCTCCAGCTGGACCTCACCTAACCTTGCCTCATGTTTTTCGCAGGCGGCTTGTTCCTTTGCCGCTCTATTCTGGGACTCGGCCAGCGCGTTCTTGAGGTTCTCCACCTCGGTCGCAGCTCCTACGAAGTATCATGCTAACATGATTAGTACAAACAATTCATATCTTTCTAGATCTGAATAGGCCATTACATACCTTGCTTGTCCTCTAGCTGTTTTTTCACACGGCCGAGCTCTTCCTCGGCCCGCTCCAGACTCTGCTTTAGTTTAGAGACTTCAGCAGAATGGGAGGTCGCAGCTAGCATCGACGCCTGCTTATTCACATAGACATGTATGGTTAGTCTCCTGCGAAAATTATCTGATCCTCTGTCCGCCTTTTTCCTTTTCGAACACCAGACATAGTCTCAGGGGCTACTGTCTATACTATGACATTCGTTTTCCTATTAGAAGGCTGGTGCAGGCTTCGGCTAGTCCGCTCTTAGCAGACCGAACCCTCTCAACCACCGTACCCATGAGGATACGGTGTTCCTCAACAATGGAAGCAGTTTGCAGCGCTTCCAGGAGAGTATCCGGTGCCTCTGGATGGACAGAGGTCACCGGCGGAATAGGTGCACCTCCTTCTTTCAAAGGAGGCTGCTTGCCTGATTCCGAAGCCGTATGGGCCTCCGGAATAGTATTCGGCTGGGGGCCGAATTGGATATGGCCCCCATCGCCAGTCCCCGGGGGGATTTGCTCCTCCATGTGTCCGGCAGCTGAGGCATCACCCTTTGGCGCCACCTAGATGGCCTCCTATACCTCTCCCTGGCCTGGGAGGGTCCTTCGGGACAACACCTCGGCGTCATCCGTAGCATTGGGGGAGAAGGAAGGAGGAAGCAACCCACTGTCCATCACGTTTGGATCCAGCGAATTCCCCGAAGATGAGGATCGCTGGAGGTGGGAATGAGCCGGACTGCAGTGCATGATTCAACATGTTAAAACCATGAAGTAAAGGAGCTGGATATATGTGTGCGTCAGTGCCTTTGTGTACTTACGATTCAGCCAGGGGCTTATCCTTGGGGCGCCACTCGGAGTTGCTATCAGTGTCCAACACGGAGTTGTCCGCGAGGGAGACCTTCCCCTTCTTGGACGCCTCTACCTCCAGATGCGTGGAGGCCGCCCTTTTCTTCCTTCCCCCCTCAGGGGGAGAGTTTCTTTCCTCCTCCTCCTCCTCGTCCTTGATGGGGGAGGAGTGAGTCTCGGCGTCTTCGGACGTCACGTCCGAAGTGTCTTTACGTCAGAGGCCACTTTTGATCTCCTTGGCCTTCTTCTTGGCCTTCTTCTCCGGCGCCTTGTAGGGCGTCGTAACCAGCATCTTTGTCAGAAGAGGGATTGCTGGATTTTCGGGCAGCGAGACCGGACTCTGGATCCGCTCCGCCTTCTTTGTCCAGCCCTGAAAAGACAGATAGGGAAGCTCATGCATCTTCCTTGAATGTACAGGTGAAGGATACACCTTGAAGTACGAAAAACTTACCGAACTGGTGGGATGGGTCAGGTTGTACCCACGGTCCTCGTTGTCTTTGGCCACATCTCATTGGCCTTAAAAAGCACCTTCCAAATGCCTTCTTGTGTAGTGCCAAAGAACTGTTGCAAGGTCTGGTGCTTGGCCGGATCGAACTCCCACAGATGGCAAGTCTGGCTTTGGCAAGGAAGGATCCGACGAAAAAGCATCACCTGGATCACATTGACAAGCTTGATGTTCTTGTCCACCATGCTCTTGATGCACGCATGTAGCGCTATCAGCTCGTCCGTTTAAGCCCTGTCCATGCCCTTCTCTAGACAGGAGGTGAGCCGCATTGGAGCCCTGGACTTGAATTCGGGAGCCGCGGCCCAGGTGGTGTCGCGTGGCTCTATGACGTAGAACCACTACTGCTGCCACCCTTTGACAGTCTCCACAAAGGTGCCTTTGGGCCACGTAACGTTGGACATCTTGCTCACCATAGCGCCTCCACGCTCTGCGTGCTGACCACCCACCACCTTCGGCTTCACATTGAAGGTCTTCAGCTACAATCCGAAGTGAGGTGGGATGCGGAGGAAGGCCTCACACACGACAATGAATCCAAAGATGTTGAGGAAGGAGTTTGGGGCCAGATCATGATAATCTAGCCCATAGTAGAATATGAGTCCGCGGACGAAGTGGAGGATGAATACCACCCTCTCATGGAGCTTCGGGGTGGGGACGATCTGCCCCTTGGTCGGAAGCTGGTGGGCGATTTCCTGGGCCAAGTACCCCGCCTCCCGGAGCTTCGTGATGTCCTTCTCCATGACGGAGGAGGCCATCCACTTGCCCTGCGCTCTGGATCCGGACATGGCTAGAGTGCTTTCTTGAGGCAGAAAGGATGAGAGCTTGGGCGCTGGAGCTCGAGAATGGGTGGGCAGAGAGAAAGAAGGCGTGGGTGGAAAGGTGAATCCTTATCTCTTTATAAAGGCAGCGAATCTCAAGCGCCTCCCCATTCGCCTTAAAACTCGCCTATTCCCCAAGGGTCGTGCAGACGACGCGGTTGGATTACCCACGCCCGTATTGATGAGAATCCCGCAATAAGGGGACATGATCTCTGCTTTGGCAAGACGTGCAAATGAAAACCCATCTCGAAACACGGAGCGGAAGGCTAAAAAACGGTTCGAAATAATGACCGGGCGGAGACGTGGCGTCTCACTACAGTAGATGGGACTTGTTAAATATTATACTCTTTGCGGAGCTTATTTTGTAGAGACGGACACGTTCTCTGTGTTCGAGGACTACTTTGAAATATTCGGAGGAGGAACCCGCCTTGCAATGCCGAAGACAATCTGCGCGCCGGACACATCGTCATTGAAGCCTGGTTCAGGGGCTACTGAGGGAGTCCTGGATTATGGGATCCTCGGGCGTGCTGGCAGATACAAGACAAAAGACTTCCTCCCGTGTCCAGATGGGACTCTCCTTTGCATGGAAGGCAAGCTTGGCGTTCGGATATGAAGATCCCTTCCTCTGTAAACCGACTCTTTACAACCCTAGGCCCCTCCGGTGTCTATATAAACTGGAGTGTTTAGTGTGTAGAGGCAATCACAATCATACGGGCTAGATATCTAGGGTTTAGCCATTATGATCTCGTGGTAGATCAACTCTTGTAATCCTCATATTCATCAAGATCAATCAAGCAGGAAGTAGGGTATTACCTCCATAAAGAGGGCCCAAACCTGGGTAAACATCGTGTCCACCACCTCCTGTTACCATCGACCCTAGACGCACAGTTCGGGACCCCTACCCGAGATCCGCTGGTTTTGACACTGACAGGGATCAAGCTTATAATGCTACCGCTGTTCTAAGCAAAATAAGATGCATAAAGTATAAACATCACATGGAATCAAAATATGTGACATGATATGGCCATCATCATCTTGTGCTTTTGATCTGTCGTGGTATTCTCACGGGGGGTGGCGACCGATTCTCCGGTCGATTTCCAGAAAATTGCCATTGTGCTCATCAGCCCCAGGATTACTGTTAGCTGATGAGGCACCAACTTGATACAGAAATTCCAGGCAAAATACAATATATGTAGTACAAGACCATCCTGGCCTGTGAGTACAACAAATGGTTTCTAAAGGTTGATGGCGGAAGCGGTTTGTGGATCATCAGTGTCCATGGAACTCCATTTCCCATGGGAACAGCTGACCAGGTTAACTCCTATCTTTGCGAGGCTGCGGTCTCTGTTGCTTAGGTTCCGGGGCTGTCATCGCAATGCTCCTCTCCAAGCAAGAAATCTGGTCAAGACAATAGCCAGGGACAAGCCAGTGAGTACTTTGAATGTACTCGCAAACATTATGAACACGGGTATAATATAACAATAATATGCCGAAAATATCTTATGCTCATGACGTCAGTCACAAAAGATAAATAAACTCTGATGCGTGCAAGCATGTTATTTATGAATATGCAATAATATGGTAGTATAAAAATTATGAAATAAATAACATAAAGGAGTTCAAAAGAAATGCCACAATCGGGCGTCTGAGCGACACTGCATAAAGGGCTTTAAAAGAAATGCCACAGTCGGGCGTCTGAGCGACACTACATAAAGGGCTTTAAAAGAAATGCCACAGTCGGGTGTCTTAGCGACACCGCATAAAGGGCTCTAAAAGAAATGCCACAGTCGGGCGTCTTAGCGACATTGCATAAAGGGCTTTAAAAGAAATGCCACAGTCGGGCGTCTTAGCGACACCGCATAAAGGGCTTTAAAAGAAATGCCACAGTCGTGCGTCTTAGCGACACCGCATAAAGGGCTTTAAAAGAAATGCCACAGTCGGGCGTCTGAGCGACACCACATAAAGGGCTTATAAATAAACAAAAACAATGCCGCAGTCGGGCGTCTGAGCGACACCACATAAAGGGCTTTAAAAGAAAACACAGTAAATATCCAGGAGGTAGAACCATCCCAGGGATATTTAATAATACCAATAAAATCACGGGTTAGTCAACAATAAAAAATAATAATCATAATTATCACAATCCACAAGTTGTGAAATTCAGTTCTGGTTTAACAGTTTCACCTCCGAAGACCGACACTAAGACCGACACTTGACCCATCCCAGACTGTAATCCTTAACCATGGACACGGCTATTCGAATAGGTTTAATCTCTGCAGAGGTGTACTCTTTACCCACGAGTAAATGATTCCTTTAGTCCATCGGGACTAATTCCGTCTCTGATCTTTTGTTGAAAACACACCTAACACACACCAGCTTACTCACATGTGTCTAGAATCACCCACGACACCTGTTAGGCAAAACTCTAAGTGGGGAGGCTACAACCTCGGCGTAACATGGGATCACAAAATTTATACATGGCATAAACTGGGAGCTATCCCTTCGGCTACAACCGAAACACCCATGCTCCGGACCGGTGGCATGACTACCGGAGGCCTCGGTATCTTCCACCATGGCCTCTCATGCGGTGTGTGCTAGGAAAGGGGTTGACAACTTACTAAACCGTACCCTACTTGTTGTAGAGACGAGTGGTAGTACGAAGCAAGTATGGGGGTTACTGGCACAAGACTCGATCTACGGTCGACTCAGGAGGTTGTAATGTAACCTGCAAGATTAGTATAACAATAAATGTACTTCAAACAACAGACAGAAACACCACGCAACATACCCCCTCATGCCATACCGGGCACGTCCGTCTCGACGGAGGACTAGGGACAAGATCGTGTCCACCCAAGACAGAGGCCATCCTGGCTTCCCTTCCGGTATGCCTGAAAGGCATATGACGGTGATTTCCATCATAATCATATTAGCTCCATTTGCATGAAAATATTAATATGCACTTATGAATAGGATCACATCCTCACATAAAATGCCGTATGCACGTGTCGGAGTGGTGTTATCACCGAATCAAACAACACACACAAAAATTTCACTGGGGTTCAGAATGCTTGCCTTCAGGTCATGGGAAAGAAGGGTGCATCCAAAACATCTTGGAATCTTCAAAAATCCTATTTAAAAGAATATATTTGAATTACTACATAAAATCAAAACAACACAAAAAAGTTGTCAGAAATTTTTTCAAATAAATCTTAAAATAAACTAGACCATATTTGAGAGAGGTAGAAAAAGGAATCAATTCATTTGGAGTTGTATTTAAAAAGTTATAGACAGTCAATGTCCTGGTCAAAATCTGATTTTAAAATAAAACAGAAAAACAGAAAAACGTTTCGATTACTGACCACGTCGAAGGCGTATTTTGAAATTACGCCTCCACTTATCCAGCGTGGACGCGCGGGGTGTCACTGACAGTGGGTCCAGGGGGCCCACTAGTCAGGTTTGACTAGTCTTCCCCGCCTCCTTCCGCCTCTGGTCGAACAGAGGCGGGGCTCCGGCCACCAACACCGGCGAGCGGCGGCTCCTCGCGGCCTCTGGCGGGCGGGGATGGATCCGCAAGACTGGGGCGGTCCTTCTGGTAGTCGAGGGAGTGACAGGGATGGAGGAAATCACCGGCGGCGAGCTCCGCGGTGGAGGAAAGCTTCGGGGGCGAAGTGGTTTTGGGGCCGCGGTGGTTCCCGATCGAAATTGAGTAGAGGAAAGGGTTCACGAGAGTAAGAGAGGGCTTCTGGTGAAGAGATTGGCGAGGGGGAGGCCCTGGTTGCGCCAAACGGAGCCGGGAGGCGGCGGTGGCCGAACTGACCGGAGAGGTTGAAGATGACCTGCTCCCCTTCAATTGGTGATGATGGGGGCGCTAGTGAGACGGCGTGAGGCTACCTGAGGGCTCGGAGACGCTCGGGGCTTCCTTATATAGCGTGGCTAGGTCGGTCCGAGGCGGCCGGAGATAAGAACGGTGGCGAACCGACGTTCTGTAGCAGCAGGGGGACGTGGCGGGGTTGAGGATGGCGGCAAGAGCTAGCGGACGAGCGGGGCACTGCTCCAGGGCGAGCTGGCGTGCGGGAGTGGCTCGGGCGGCGCCGACACGGCCGGGGCCTGCAAGCGGTCGTCAGCTAGCCGCCACGGCCATCCTGGCGGTGGCGCTGTGGGGTGCCAGGGGTGGTCGGGATGGCGTGGCGGTGCAGGGATACGTGGCGTCCTAGCAGCTATTGGCCAAGGGCGGAGCAGGTCTTGAGGCGAGACGCGGCTCGGGCGCATGTGCGTGTAAACGACGCCTGGCGCGCCGAGCACGCCCGGACGTGTTCGGCGAAATGCCGAGGTAGCCTAGAGGTCATGGTGAGGCTGGCAAGAAGCAGGGCTAGGTTAGGGTTAGCAAGGGGATCAAGGGACATGGTGGATAGGCCAGGGGCTCAAGTTCACAATGTAAACTTGAAATCATGCCAAACCTGGCTATGCACTCAGGGTGTTTGTCAAAATACCAGGGGCATCTAGTCAACACTTGGGGTGGCCAAATTCTCCAGATGAGTGTCTCTTTGGATGGATAAGGGGGTGGTGAAGTTAGTTTGACAAAAGCAAAAACTTGTTAATGCAAGTTATGCAAAACTTCAGTTCTGGGCAGAAAGTGAATGACACTGTTTCATGAACCAGAAATTTACCAAAGGGTCCACTCTTCTGGACTTAAGGGTTTGGCAAGGAGGACTATAAGTAGGAAAAGGAATTATGGATGAAGAAGCAAGTTAGGAGATGGTTGCAGTACAAATCACCAAATGGCACCAGAATGAAGATGAGGATGATTCACTCAATTACTACAAAGAACAACACTAGGTTTTTGCATAAAGTTGGATGGCATGCTACTACTGATATCTCACAATTTTGGTGGAGGCTCTAGAGAAATATTTAATTAGGCTATAGTGCAAAAGTGTCCACTGGACCAGATTTGAAAAACAGGTGTAAAACTTAAAATATGCAATGAAATAATTATATTAATGCACACAAGTGACTTAGAGACATCACATGACATCTCCAAATTTTGGTTGGAATCTTAAGTGAATCTATCAAATGGTTGTAGTTCAAAAAGAGCTCCAAAATTTAAAACAGTTCATTTTAATGAATAAAGCTCAGGGTGAAATTAATTAATAAATAAATCTACTGATTAAGAAAATGGTATACAGAGAGCATATAAGTCCAATATGTTTTTGGAAAACTCTACATGGAAAAGACCCCTTAATATTAAAAGAAGAGTTCTGAAATCAACAGAAATAAAAATTTTAAAACTCCTGGCAAAATTTTTAATATGAAAACTTGGCTAAATTTCTGGGGTGTTACAAATACTAACCCCCTTAAGAAAAATCTCGTCCTCGAGATTTGCTAAGGGTTAATTTAAAAAAATTAAACAAAAGTGGCTACAGTGAGAGCAATAAGTGGTGCAAAAATACAGTGTGGGATACTGGCGCGGTGTGGGAAAAATCCACGGTTTTGGGGAAAACTAGCGATTTCTACACTGGAAATAAATTTAGAATAAATTCTAAATCTTAAAATCGCTGTCGCACTTGAGAGAGCCTGAGTGCTCTCTGGCTGGTGGTGGACCCGGCCCACGGTCAGCCTTTTCTTCTTCCTCTGGCTCTTTCTTCTTCCTCTCTCCCGCGCGCTCTCCCGCGCTTTCCCCACCGGCGACGCCTAGCGCGTAGGGCACCTAGGCCGTACCTTGGTAGTGCACGGCGTGCTAGCTGCCGGTGCAGCGTGCACTCACCTCGCGGGCAGGCTGCCTGTCGGCCTTCTTTCATGGATTCGCCCCAACACCGGCGGTTGGGCGACGAGCGGCGCTGGTGGACCTCGCCCACCGTACACCGAGCTCGGGCTTATAAAATGACCGCGGCATTCTCCTCTTCTTCCTCACACCTGGCCTCGCTCCTTCTTCTCTCTCCTTCTCCTCTGTTTCCGTCTGCCGGAGCTCGAGACGAGGCGCTAATGGCGGAGGTGGTGCCGGACTGGTACGTGATCCTGCTGTGCGGAGGACTGACAGCGGTGATGGGGCTCTCCGTGCTCCTGTGCGCGATGATCCTCGATGATCGTCACGATGCCGCTGCTCGGTTGCTGGCTCTCCGCGGTGGCGGTGACCATGATGAGTAGGTGGAGTGTGCCGGGTGATAACTGTTGTCCGGAGGTGCTTAGTTAGATGCGACACAGTTTGCAAAAATTTGCAAGCGGTGTATGTGTCCGTGTAATCGTGGTGGTGAGTCTGCTGCCGTGGTGCTGCGTGAAATAAATAATCTATGCCGTAAGAAAATACACGATGCGGCAACTCAGGGAAACGAAATCTCACTACAGGATTTCTCGCGAGAGAAAACATTATTACAATAGAGTCAAACTGCAACAGAGTTACCTATGTCGATGATTTACTCGCCGCGAAACTCGGGGTACTAAGCATAAGTTACAACACATAAATAAAAGTTGCGGTAATAAAAACAGCGGTGCACCTAAATTGAAAAGCGGTAAGCGGGCGGGGTCCCGAGAAAGCGTCTACGTGCGGGATACACTCTTCTTCTATCGGAGATAGTGGATTGACGGTCGATGAATGTGTCTCCTGGTCGGGCCTCAGTGATCTGCCGATGGCGATCTGAGGATTTAAATCCACGAGGCTCTGTAGATAACCCATCACGTGTTGGGTTAAACGCTCTTGAGCGATGACGTACTGGACAAGGTTGGCCAAGGCGGGTCTCTCTCAATCGTCCACCTGGAAAAGATGTTACTCCCGTGGTGCTGCGGCTCGGAAAATAATAATACCCTCGCTCTCTGGCATAGGGTACCGCGAATCGAAGGCGAGCAAGCGCTTCATACGCAGCAGCTTCTATGGCCATGTGCAGGGTTGGCATAGATTTCCCCACGAAGGAGACTTCTGTTGGGTCTTGGTTTGGGTTTACAGGCGGAATGTGCAGGGCTGCCCAATATCTCGAGGTGGAAGGGGTGATCCTCGATTTGAACAACTCGTACTGGGGTGGCTGGGTAGCGCCCATGGTACTGCGGGTAAAATCCCACAATATCTTGACAAAGCTACCTGGGGTAGCATCTGGGGTCCTCAGATAAATACTAGGGCTCGGCATGGCAAGAAATGGTTGTGAGGATGGTGCACAAGGGGTGCTTGGCAAGGTCACTCGGTGGCCCTTTTTATAGCACCGTGGCTGGGTCATTTACCGTGGTAAAAAGTAACGAATTTGCCGGCTCAGCTCGGGGTCAACCACAGATACACACATCTTACTAAAATGACGTATCACTGTGGGGGTTGTCGGGGCGGTTTTTGGTGGTTGCGCCAAGGATGGAGAAATCACACTGCATGCTAATACATGCATGCAAGACTACTATATAAAACAGATGCACGATGCCAGGCTGCGTTAATTTAAGGAATCACAGAATTACAAAGCGAGGATACACTGGGACTCGCCACTGCTCGCGTGACTTAGTCTACTTCATTTACATCCAAGCGGGCGTCCCTAGTGGATGTCGAGGCTTCTCCACGGTTCTCACCGTCGGAATTAGCTGGAGATGGCTGAGGGGCTGCAGGCTCGGGGTAGTGATGATGACCATCGCGGGGATTGTTGACCACAACCCCATTGGAGTGTGCTCCCAGGAGGCGGCGAAGCACTTCTGGGGTCATCAAAGCACCTTGGCTGACGGTTGGGGCTGACCTCAGGGTCTCGATCGGTTGTCCAAACAACATGACTGGGTTGTCGGCGTTGGGCTCGATCTCCTCTCTCGCTGGGGCTCGACGAACCAGCTCTCCATGAGCTGCGATCAGATCAATGGTGATTTGATCGAATAGGTCCTCTAGTGCACTTACATAGCGCACTAGGTGCAGCAATGCGGGATCCGTCTCGTGATCTCCGTTGGCAACTTGGGGTGGTCTACCATACCCTTCACGCCTGGGGTAGTAGTGGAACGAGCGATAGTTAACTCTGGGCGATAGGTGCCTGAGATGAACTATAGCCTCTCGAGCAGCTAGTTGGATGGCTTATGGCTCAAAGGAAGTTGTCCTTCCGGTGAACCTGTAGGGGCGCTCGGGTGCCAGACCCCTACCGTAGATATGAATAGTGGCCTAGAATTGACGGCTCTCACCACTTATGGGTCCTTGGTACACAACATATTCGGGTGGCTCTTCTAACGCATAGGCACGACGGGTAAGGTTTGCGAGTATGGTCACAAAACCTCCAAGGTTGGTTGTTGTAGTCTCATGGTGCACTACGGGACCAGGCATTGTGGCTTGGTTTTGGGGTAGCGGCTGTGCTGGGCTGGGTTGAGGCGAGCGTGTCCCTTTTTATAGAAAAAAAGGGGACGGAGTCTTCCTTCGCACGCTTGCGAATGAGAAACCTTGGGTGCTAGTCACTGGTGTGTGATAGACGGGCTAGGTTGATAGGTTGGGCACCGACTGCCAAAAGCGTCGGGTCACTGTGTGGCTATCTTGTGCGAGAAGCTTGGCTGAGGTTTTGGTTATGGCTCGGTGGGTTGTTAGCCTAAGTTTTGCGACCTGGCTAAGATAGGATTAGCCAATGGTCAGCCTGGCTCTGATACCAAGTCTGTGGCGACCGATTCTCTAGGTATTGATTTCCAGAAAATGGCCGTTGTGCTCATCAGCCCCAGGATTACTGTTAGCTGATGAGGCACCAACTTGATACAGAAATTCCAGGCAAAATACAATATATGTAGTACAAGACCATCCTAGCCTGTGAGTACAACAAATGGTTTCTAAAGGTTGATGGCGGAAGCGGTTTGTGGATCATCAGTGTCCGTGGAACTCCATTTCCAACGGGAACAGCTGACCAGGTTAACTCCTATCTTCGCGAGGCTGCGGTCTCTGTTGCTTAGGTTCCGGGGCTATCATCGCAACGCTCCTCTCCAAGCAAGAAATCTGGCCAAGACAATAGCCAGGGACAAGCCAGTGAGTACTTTGAATGTACTCGCAAACATTATGAACACGGGTATAATATAACAATAATATGCCAAAATATCTTATGCTCATGACGTCAGTCACAAAAGATAAATAAACTCTGATGCGTGCAAGCATGTTATTTATGAATATGCAATAATATGGTAGTATAAAAATTATGAAATAAATAACATAAAGGACTTCAAAAGAAATGCCACGATCAAGGTCGGCGACACCGCATAAAGGGCTTTAAAAGAAATGCCACGATCAGGCGTCTTAGCGACACCGCATAAAGGGCTTTAAAAGAAATGCCACGATCGAGGCGTCTTAGCGACACCGCATAAAGGGCTTTAAAAGAAATGCCACGATCGGGCGTCTGGCGACACCACATAAAGGGCTTATAAATAAACAAAAACAATGCCGCAGTCGGGCGTCTGGGCGACACCACATAAAGGGCTTATGAAAAAACAATGCATTAGTCGGGCGTCTGAGCGACACCACATAAAGGGCTTTAAAAGAAAACACAGTAAATATCCAGGAGGTAGAACCATCCCAGGGATATTTAATAATACCAATAAAATCACGGGTTAGTCAAAAATAATAATAATATTCATAATTATCACAATCCACAAGTTGTGAAATTCAGTTCCGGTTTAACAGTTTCACCTCCGAAGACCGACACTAAGACCGACACTTGACCCATCCCAGACTGTAATCCTTAACCATGGACACATCTATTCAAAAGGTTTAATCTCTGCAGAGGGTGTACTCTTTACCCACGAGTAACGAATTCCTTTAGTCCATCGGGACTAATTCCGTCTACGGTCTTTTTGTTGAAAACACACCTAACTTGCACACACCAGCTAACTCACATGTGTCTGGAATCACCCACGACACCTGTTAAGCAAAACTCTAAGTGGGGAGGCTACAACCTCGACGTAACATGGGATCACAAAATTTATACCACGCGCAAACTGGGGAGCTAACCCCTTCGGCTACAACCGAAACACCCATGCTCCCGGACCCGGTGGCATGACTACCGGAGGCCTCCGGTATCTCCACCATGGCCTCTCTGTACGGTGTGTGCTAGGAAAGGGGTTGACAACTTACTAAACCGTACCCTACTTGTTGTAGAGACGAGTGGTAGTACGAAGCAAGTATGGGGGTTACTGGCACAAGACTCGATCTACGGTCGACTCAGGAGGTTGTAATGTTCCCTGCAAGAATAGTATAACAATACATGTACTTCAAACAACAGACAGAAACACCACACAACATACCCCCTCATGCCATACCGGGCACGTCCGTCTCGACGGACGACTAGGGACAAGACCGTGTCCACCCAAGACAGAGGCCATCCCGGCTTCCCTTCCGGTATGCATGAAAGGCATATGACGGTGATTTCCATCATAATCATATTAGCTCCATTTGCATGAAAATATTAATATGCACTTATGAATAGGATCACATCCTCACATAAAATGACGTATGCACGTGTCGGAGTGGTGTTATCACCGAATCAAACAACACACACAAAAGTTTCACCGGGGTTCAGAATGCTTGCCTTCAGGTCATGGGAAAGAAGGGTGCATCCAAAACATCTTGGAATCTTCAAAAATCCTATTTAAAAGAATATATTTGAATTACTACATAAAATCAAAACAGCAGAAAAAAGTTGTCAATTTCTTTTTCAAATAAATCTTAAAATAAACTAGACCATATTTGAGAGAGGTAGAAAAAGGAATCAATTCATTTGGAGTTGTATTTAAAAAGTTATAGACAGTCAAAGTCCTGGTCAAAATCTGATTTTAAAATAAAACAGAAAAACAGAAAAACGTTTCGATTACTGACCACGTCGAAGGCGTATTTTGAAATTATGCCTCCACTTATCCAGCGTGGACGCGCGGGGTGTCACTGACAGTGGGTCCAGGGGGCCCACTAGTCAGGTTTGACTAGTCTTCCCCGCCTCCTTCCTCCTCTGGCCGAACAGAGGCGGGGCTCCGGCGACCAACGCCGGCGAGCGGCGGCTCCTCGCGGCCTCTGGCGGGCGGGGATGGATCCGCAAGACTGGGGCGGTCCTTCCGGTAGTCGAGGGAGTGACAGGGATGGAGGAAATCGCCGGCGGCGAGCTCCGCGGCGGAGGAAAGCTTCGGGGGCGAAGAGGTTTTGGGGCCGCGGTGGTTCCCGATCGAAATTGAGTAGAGGGAAGGGTTGACGGGAGTAAGAGAGGGTTTCTGGTAAAGAGACTGGAGAGGGGGAGTGTCGGTGTCAAAACCGGTGGATCTCGGGTAGGGGGTCCCGAACTGTGCGTCTAGGCGGATGGTAACAGGAGACAAGGGACACGATGTTTTACCCAGGTTCGGGCCCTCTTGATGGAGGTAAAACCCTACATCCTGCTTGATTAATATTGATGATGTGTGTTACAAGAGTGGATCTACCACGAGATCAAAGAGGCTAAACCCTAGAAGCTAGCCTATGGTATGATTGTTGTTGTATATTGTCCCTCTGTTGACTAGCCTGGCCCTGGTTTATATAATGTACTAGAGGCCTAGGATAACAAGAGTCCTAGCCGAATACGCCGGTGGGGGAGGAGTCCTTGTCTTGATCACCAAGTCTTGTGGAATCTTCCTTGTATGCGGCAACTGTCCGGACTGGCCCATGAGTATGCGGCCCTGGGGGTCCTCGGCCCAATCTAACCAATTGGGGGACGACGTGGTGAGTACCCCCTAGTCTAGGACACCGTCAGTGGCCCCTTGAACCGGTCTTCAAGTTAGGGACGCTCCTCGATTCTTCCGAACTGTTCTTCATCTTCGGTTGCCGGTCTTGAAAACTAGTTCAAGAAATCTTCTCATCTTCGATCTTGAGGATCGCCGAAATGCATTCGGCGAGTTTATATGTCGGGTATCCAAGGAGCCCCTTTAAGTTTACGGCCTTCATCAATGCCTTGTTATTTTTATGCCATGCCTCGGGTTTGAAGTTATTCCTGTGGAGGCGGTGTCCTCTTCGTCCGAGCTCTAACGCGGACTGCATTCGAGTATCTTTGCAGTGAGCACCAACGCCAGATCGCTTCCCAGCTCTAACGCCGGACTATGTATCCGAGCTCCAACGCCGACGATATCCGAGCTCCAATGCCGGACTATGTATCCGAGCTCCAACGCCGGACTGTATCGAGTGTGTAAATCACCTTGGTTCAAAGAAGTTTGAAGGAGTTTAGCCGAGCTTAATACCGGAAATGCCCTCTATGGAGCCAGCCACTAGCGCCCGAGCTTTATGCCGGACTGCTTCCATGGTGGTGCAATTTATTCTCTGCCGAGATACATAGCCAGTAGCCCTCAAGGTGGGTATCGATCTAAAACCCGAGATGCCCATGAAGGATGACATAAGACCGCTGATCCCCATAGCTGCTGAGACTCAGGTTGATTTGCAAAATCGGTCTAAGGATCAAGTCCTAGCTCGGCAGAATACTTCGGGACACAAAAAGCAGCGTGCTCAGTCCTCAAGACTCAGGTTGGGTGCGGCCGACCAACTGAGGATCAAAATCTCCTCGAGGCAGTATTACACTTAAAATTTTCTGCATTGGACGAGCAATGCAGTAGCCCTGAGACATTTGGTCGGGTGGCAACACCGGATCGGGGATCGATGTGCCCTTTAATATTTGTAAATAATAAGCCCGAAGCCAGTAGCCCCGAGCCTTAATGCGGCGCGGGAGGCCAATTAAGGATCGATATCCATAGTAAAATCACAAATTATGTGTAATGACTCTATGTATCCAAGTACTTTACGTCATTAATGCTCGGATCCGCATTGTACAAAACTTTGTTGACCGACCATCGGCTTCAACCTCCTCGGCCGATGGCGAGGAGTGTTTATCCTACTTTATAAAGCCTTTATGAGGGCAAAGATTTACGACAAACAAGGCAATCTGGCCATACGGTTTTATAAACAAAGGTACGCAGAGAGATATGTTATATTACTGTTTAACGAAGAAATGTCTTCCAAAGAAAATAGTCCGCTTATCGGTTCCTTTCTTTGGGTTGTCATGCTAAGCATGATCATGAAACCTCAGCTCCAATGTAAGAGCAAAATATTGAGGATTTAGTTTAGGAGGCCAGTTACTAGCCCCCGGTAGTGTTCGGCGACAGTCGAGGTCAAGACGGAAACACTTCGGCCAATTTTATGAATGGCCCATCATTTAATATAGTCATCGGATTGCTGACCAATTTACACCTATTGTGACAGTCAGTTTTTGGCTTTCTCCACTGAGGTGCTTGACCATGCGAGCTGGAAGCCCAATCGCAGTGGTTCTCCCTTTGCACACCTAGTCGAACAAAGCAGAACGTAGGAGGCAAGCGCGGGAGCCGGGCAACCCAACTATTGACCGAAGACACAATTCAAAACTGATGCATATAGCAATATCCGAGAATGTTTTTGCCGAATCTCTAAAGGTGTCCGGCGTTGCACTGCGAGACTTGTGCTGAAAACACACAAAAAGTTAAAAAGTGCCAAAAGGTTGGAAAACCAAAAAACGTCAGTAAAAACATGACGTCTGAACAAGATCAAGTGTTTGGTGCCAATCCGAAAATTGGACTTTAGAAAAAAAAGTGCTTCTGTCGTGCTTTAACATGACACATCCTATCTCAAGACTTCAAGCGGGTCAGCCTACGGCTTCAGTCTCCCATCCCGAAGGTGGAGTACTTTCTCATTAGGCCAGTTTAGAGAACTAAACTCTAGCGGTTTTGAGAGAAAATTAGGCTCCCCGGCTAGTGACCGCACACTCGTGTCGAAAAAAAGGAGTGATAAATAAAATAAAAAACTTTGCAACAACCAAGAAGAAAAACACTTAGTATAAAACGGCTCAAATAAACATAAGAGCCCCCAAGTGACTTGGGTAAAAGTTGACTATATAATGTAAGGTGACATGTAAAATGCCTTCTAGCCGGATTGTAGATCGTTTGTCGTAGCGGACCTTTTCGCTTCAACCTCTGGACCCAATAGTCCGGAGTGTGTCTGAATACCCTCGCGGTTATAAAAACCGGGGCATGCGTGGAGACCAGGCGTAGGGGTCATTAGTGCTTTATCAGACAAGTGCCAACTAGTTATGTTATATTACATGGTTAGTAAGAAACATCTTCCCGGGAGAATAGTTCCGTTAAGTGTTCCTTTCCCTGGGAGGCATGCCCTAAAGTGCATGTCCGGACTGCGAAAAAGAGAGAAAAACATCCGGGGCAGGTAAATGAATAGGTAAGAAATCATCTTTTGTTCACCGACCGAGTATTCCCTTAAGAACGCTAGCTTCGGCTTCACCCGTCCGAGGTACACATCCGTCGACCTGGCAGTAACAATCGCAGAGGTGCTCCTTTACCACCTAGCCGAACAATCGGGAGCGAGGGTTAAGCACAGGAGCCGAGCAACCCAGCTTGGCCAAAACTTAAGTCATATCGATGCATATAATGGTGAATAAAAGGTACATGCGAAAGTGTGACACATGTGTTGGGCATAAAGCCGAATTAATAAGCTTCATTAAAGAAGCCCCGTGTATAATGAGCGGGTAGCGCGTCAAGTGTGTGCAAACAGAGTTTGGACAAGTAAAAAAATTTACAAGCAACTTTTTTCCAAAAAAAGTATAATGCTAGGTCGAGCCGAACACAAGTCAAAAATTTAAAACTTTGAGCATGAAGGCAACTTAGCTGGTTAATGTGTTCGGTATTGACGACGCGGTCCGAGCTTGATGCAGGACAAGGTTCCATCCCCCAAGCCGGTCCCGAGGTGGTGGCAAAGAGCTCGGCACTGTGAAGTGGTGACATAGCACGGTCAATGCAGGACGGTAGAGTGATGCGGAAGTCCCCTGCATGGGGTAATGAAGTGTTGACGAAGCCCCCGGTCCAGCCGAGGTGACGCCAAAGGATAGAGTCCGGCTGGATCATTTTCCTGTGCACAAAAAATAGTGCAAACCGGAGATAATAGTAATAATAAAAAAAATCGTTGCATAACAAATAATTTATGCAAAGTGAGTAATAAAAGAAATATGGCCTGGCGCCGAAGTCATTGTCGATGCAGGGCGGCGGCGTGATGCGGTAAAGGCATGGCAAGGCCTGAATTCACCGGTCGGTTCGAGTATCGGACGCAGCGTTTGCCGGACTATGTACGGAAACTGACCGAACCATCATGCGACCGTTGATAATGTGGCCACCACTTGATAGACCTGCGTACATATGATGGACAAACCAGAGTAACAATTCCTTGGGAAAAATGAACCCAAACAAGCAAAAAATACTAGGATTAATAGCACCTGGTTTATTTGTTGTAGCAATCCGGAGGAAGGTGATTCCCAAAATTGGGACTCGATCCGCGCACCATTGCCTGGTCGGCTAGTGGCCTTGAAGTGTCCGGGTAGGTTAATGAAGAGATGGCGAAGCCCCTGGTCCAGCCGAGATGTCGAAGCAGGTCGGCGTGATGGACACCAGCTTGAAGAAACAATAGTGCGGCCCTGCCGATGCAGGTCGTGACATGGTCGATGCCGGCTTGATGAAGCGACCGTGCGACGATGCCGGTATGCCCGCTCCGTGTAATCCATGGGGCGGCGATGTTGGTGATGATTCATCCTTCGTGATGCCGGACTCTTGTTTGGCTTGCCGAGATAATGATCCGAAGAAGTTGAGCTCGGATCAACAAAGTGGCGACGTGTCTAGCGCAGGTCGGCAGCCGTGGAGCAATATTGCCGGACTGGTTTGACACCAGCATGATGTTGAAGATCATGTTCAAAAGATCTTAAAGTTAGTGGGATGTGTTCGGAAACAAAACACAATACCCCATACAAAACTTCCTTCAAAAAGGATGTCCGAAATCCCGTTCATAAAAAAGACGAACTTGGGTCGGATTCGTTTTCGCGCAGAAAACAGATCCGAAAAGTGTTGCACTAATCGGAAGGTTCCTGGAGTTTGGACGGTCGGATCGAGCTGAACTTTTGAGGGGTGGTAGATATAGGAATTGCGCAGCCGATCAACGGTTGGATCTTCCAAAGGAAGTCCGAGCTAGAAGCTGGACACCACGCCCTAAACTCGTCCAGATTAAATGCGGCTCCGGTATATCGGAGATTGCCAAAGATTCCTCCATCGGAACTCGACGAAATTTTCCAGGGTTGTTGTAGAGTCAATTCCGCACAATTCCACCGAAGCAATCGTTAAAACAACGCTTGAGGAGGCGAGGCATCGGGCACAAGTCCGCTGTCCAGAAAAACAGTACGGTCGCCCGAGGGCAATGTTGACGTTGAGCCCCCGGGCTCCCTGGATGATTCCTCCATGATCTTGATATAGATCGGAGTTGATGTTGATGAAGGCCCTCATCCGAACATGACGATCGGAGGTAGAGCGCAGTCCTTGGTCGAACCAAGGTGACCAGTCGAGCTGGTGACGAAGATGCCGAAGTCGCAGTTGATCTGCAGGCGGCCATCGACCTTTTGCCGAACACACAGAGGAACTCTCAATGAAAGCACCAATGTCGGTGTCAAAACCGGCGGATCTCGGTAGGGGTCCCGAACTGTGCGTCTAGGCGGATGGTAACAGGAGACAAGGGACACGATGTTTTACCTGTGTTCGGGCCCTCTTGATGGAGGTAAAACCCTACGCCCCGCTTGATTAATATTGATGATGTGTGTTACAAGAGTGGATCTACCACGAGATCAAAGAGGCTAAACCTAGAAGCTAGCCTATGGTATGATTGTTGTTGTATATTGTCCCTCTGTCGACTAGCTTTGGCCCTGGTTTATATAATGTACCGAGGCCTAGGATAACAAGAGTCCTAAGCCGAATACGCCGGTGGGGGAGGAGTCCTTGTCTTGATCACCAAGTCTTGTGGAATCTTCCTTGTATGCGGCAACTGCCCGGACTGGCCCATGAGTATGCGGCCCTGGGGGTCCTCGGCCAAATCTAACCGATTGGGGGACGACGTGGTGAGTACCCCCTAGTCCAGGACACCGCCAGGGAGGGCCTGGTTGCGCCGAACGGAGCCGGGAGGCGGCGGTGGCTGAACTGACCGGAGAGGTTGAAGATGACCTGCTCCCCTTCAATTGGTGACGATGGGGGCGCTAGTGAGACGGCGTGAGGCTACCTGAGGGCTCGGAGACGCTCGGGGCTTCCTTATATAGCGTGTCTAGGTCGGTCCGAGGCGGCCGGAGATAAGAACGGTGGCGAACCAACGTTCTGTAGCAGCAGGGGGACGTAGCGGGGTTGAGGATGGCGGCAAGAGCTAGCGGACGAGAAGGGCACTGCTCCAGGGCGAGCTGGCGAGCGGGAGTGGCTCAGGCGGCGCCGACACGGCCGGGGCCTGCAAGCGGTTGTCAGCTAGCCGCCACGGCCATCCTGGTGGTGGCGCTGTGGGGTGCCAGGGGTGGTCGGGGTGGCGTGGCGGTGCAGGGATACGTGGCGTGCTAGCAGCTATTGGCCAAGGGCCAGAACGGGTGCCGGGCGAGACGCGGCGGCTCGGGCGCACGTGCGTGCCAAACGCACGCTCTGGGCGTGCCCGGAGCACGCCCGGGACGTGTTCGGCGAAATGCCAGGGTAGCCTAGAGGTCGCGGGTGAGGCTGGCAAGAAGCAGGGCTAGGTTAGGGTTAGCAAGGGGATCAAGGGACATGGTGGATAGGCCAGGGGCTCAAGTTCACAATGTAAACTTGAAATCATGCCAAACCTGGCTATGCACTCAGGGTGTTTGTCAAAATGCCAGGGGCATCTAGTCAACACTTGGGGTGGCCAAATTCTCCAGATCAGTGTCTCTTTGGATGGATAAGGGGGTGGTGAAGTTAGTTTGACAAAAGCAAAAACTTGTTAATGCAAGTTATGCAAAACTTTAGTTCTGGGCAGAAAGTGAATGGCATTGTTTCATGAACCAGAAATTTACCAAAGGGTCCACTCTTCTGGACTTAAGGGTTTGGCAAGGAGGACTATAAGTAGGAAAAGGAATTATGGATGAAGAAGCAAATTAGGAGATGGTTGAAGTACAAATCACCAAATGGCACCAGAATGAAGATGAGGATGATTCACTCAATTACTCCAAAGAACAACACTAGGTTTTTGCATAAAGTTGGATGGCATGCTACTACTGATATCTCACAATTTTGGTGGAGGCTCTAGAGAAATATTTAATTAGGCTATAGTGCAAAAGTGCCCACTGGACCAGATTTGAAAAACAGGTGTAAAACTTAAAATATGCAATGAAATAATTATATTAATGCACACAAGTGATTTAGAGACATCACATGACATCTCCAAATTTTGGTTGGAATCTTAAGTGAATCTATCAAATGGTTGTAGTTCAAAAAGAGCTCCAAAATTTAAAATAGTTCATTTTAATGAATAAAGCTCAGGGTGAAATTAATTAATAAATAAATCTACTGATTAAGAAAATGGTATACAGAGAGCATATAAGTCCAATATGTTTTTGGAAAACTCTACATGGAAAAGACCCCTTAATATTAAAAGAAGAGTTCTGAAATCAACAGAAATAAAAATTTTAAAACTCCTGGCAAAATTTTTAATATGAAAACTTGGCTAAATTTTTGGGGTGTTACAGGGGGGGGGTGCAAGACGACAGATGCCACAAGGTGGCTTAGTGTGAGGGCAAGACCGCCGCTGGTAGACCCGGGGGCGGGTATGCGAGTAGCACACACTATTTTAACCAGGTTCGGGGCTCTCCGGAGAGATAATACCCCTACTCCTGCATGTCTGGATATATATATGTGGGGTGTACATCAGGCAGTACAAAGTGCTCCTTGAGCTGTATCTGAGGTCAGTAGCAATGAGAGCTAGCTAGCTAGTGTGGCACATGAGTCTGGCCATGTGTGGCCGTGCGGTGTGGTGCTCCCGTGAGTGCTCATGTATGCATGCGTGAGAGAGTGTGGATGGATGGATGGCTAGCTTATATAGTGTGGGCTAGCTTAGTAAGTAAACTATGTACGCATGGTAGCTAGCTTGTTAGTGGCATGGTGGGGTGTCATGCTTGTCCCCTGGGTCACTTTATAAATAGTGCCCAGGGACAGGTGACACTATACGTGATGATATGAGGTGACATGTGTACAGTGCCGGGTACATCCATCTCGTCAGTGTCAGGTCGGTGCAACGGCCGACTCCGCGCGGCAGGTCGGCTGGAGCAGCCGGCCCGAGGAGCAGTCCGGGTGACGAGTCGGCCCGGACAGTCGGATAGGGGGCCGTCTGGGGCGGCCTGAGCAGTCGGACTGAGGGGCTTTGCTAGCCCTGATGTCTTGAAATATCATCTTGCCGTCTTCGGGGTACCCGTGGTCAATTACTCCGACAGTAGCCCCCGAGCCTCCGGGCAACTTGGAGAAGTTGGGCCGAGGTTTTTTAGCGGCTGTTGATGTGGAAGATGTCGATGGCGGCCGGCTGCGGACCGCAGCCGGCGCGGCTTGCTTCCGGCGGGGGCGCGCAAGCGCGGCCGCTCGGTTTAGCCTCCGAGCCTCCGAGCGGGGAGGGGGGGGTTCCCCACAGAAATGATCATGCAAAAGACAAAGTTAGTCCATGCAGATATATCAAATGTTTGCTTTTAGCATTGCAAGTTTTATGCGGAGGGTGCCGACTCGGTTTCGTCCGAGCCCCCTTAATCTTTTTCGTGTTCCCTCCGCTTTTTGGCTTGTGCTCTCGCTTGCCGGACAGCCGCTCTGCGTTCTGTGACTGAGAGTGGGCCATGAAGTGGAGTGTACAGTACTCAGACTCCGGGAGCAGATTCGACCGAGCAGATACTCGTAAAGGAAATGGCCGGGTCGCCAGAACCGTTTTTCTTCCCGGACGTTTTTTGCATGGGTGGCCTCCAGCATTCACTCTTGCTAGCCGGACAGCCGCTCTGTGGTCTATGACTAAGAGTGGGCCTTTGGTACCGCGCACGCGACTAAGCCATCTACGGGAACTAACGTCTCAGGCCAAGTGGCGAGCCCCCGGCCCAACTCTGGCTAGCGTCGGGGCGAACAGTGATGCAACTATAATAAAATGCGGAGATAGCCCCCCGAGCATCGCTCGAGGTTATCCGTGATTTAGTGGTGAAAAAATATGCGGGTGAGGAGCTCACATTGATTTTCGTGTAGTCGAGGCGGAGGTTGCCGAAGACAGCCGGCGTGGTTTGGCCCTCGCGGAGTGCGCCGGCACACCCGCTGGGTGAAGCCTTCGAGCCTCCGGGTGCTCGAAGGGGTCCCGGCCGGTCAGGCTCGACCGACCAGGCGTTGAGGCGTCTGGCAGCGCCCTTTTTCTTCTTTTTTCTCTTCTGCCGGCTGCTGGCAGCCGGACAAAACTCTTCTCTTGTCTCTTGTTGTTTCTTGCAATCTTTCGTGGGGGCACGCCAACGCACCCACTGGGTGTAGGCCCCGAGATCCGGGCCGACTGCTGAGCAGTCGGGCCGGATCTCCCGGCAACTTCTTTGTCTTCTTCCTTGTGGGGGTGCGTCAGCGCACCCACTGGGTGTAGCCCCCGGATTCGGGCCGGCTGCTGAGCAGTCGGGCCGGATCTCCCGGCGACTACTTTGTCTTCTTCTTCGCGGGGGCGCGTCAGCGCACCCGCTAGGTGTAGCCCCTGAGATTGGGCGGCTCTTTGGCGATCGGGCCGGATCTCCAGCGACTACTTTGTCTTCTTCTTCGCGGGTAGTACAACAGACCACCGGGTGTAGCCCCGAGATTCGGGCGAGTGCTGAGTAGTCGGGCGGATCTCCCGGCGATACTTTGTCTTCTTTCTGCGGGGCGCGTCAACAAGACTGGCTGGGTGTAGCCCCGAGATTGGTCGATCGCCGAGGGGCGGCAGGCGTGCAGCCGCGGGCCGGGACGGCGCGGACACTGCAAGGTAGGGCGTCGAGGCGGAGCTGGCTGCGAGGCGGGGCATCACACGCGGAGCCGGCGCGGGCGAGGAGAAGCCGCGCTGCATGCAGCGCTGGCAAGCGTGCCTGCATGGGCAGGTGGCTGCAGCGCGACGAGGCGGAGCGGGACCCGCGCGACCAGACGGCGTGAGGACGGAGTAGTCGGGTGCTCGTGCAGGCCGGAGGCCGGGCACGGGCATGGAGCCGGAGGAGCGCAGCTGAGCATGGAGGCCGAGCAGCAGCCGCAGGCGCCATCGCCCGCGGGCGAGGGCAGCGCCGGGTGGCCGGAGATGGAGCCGCCAGTCTGTGCGCGGGCCGCAGACATCGGGTGAAGTAAAGCGGGGTGCGGGCGCCTGCAGCGCCATGGCGCGGGCGCCTGATCGCTGGTGGTGCTCGGTCGAGGAGCTGACGGAGCAGAGGCGCGTTGCGGAAGGAGGAGGCCGGCAGCGGCCAGGGCTGGGGCGGGAGGCCCGCTGCCGCGGCACTTCGAGCTCCGGCGAGCGGATTGCTTTTTCCAGAAGCCGTCGAGGTGGTAGCGCGTCGTGAGAGAGGTAGGGTCGAGCTCAGCGGGGTGACGCGTGAGGCCGGAGCCGCTGTACGCACGTGCGGGCGGAGTGGACCGGAGGAGAGTTGGGGCGGCAGCACGACCGCGCCGGCGGAGAAAAGCACAGGCGAGCAAGCGTATCTCCTCAGGAGTACTATATAGCCATGGTCTGACTAATGTGTGACCATTATCTGACCATAGACTGAAAAGTGCACAGCCATTGTATGAGGATTATCTGGTTGGTGTCTGGTGTATGAAGGAGCGACCGTGCGTCCCAGTCGGAGCGAGACACACCACGGAGAGAAGCGGCGCGTGGACAGACACGGCCAACAGAAGCAAGGCGGCAGCGATACACGCGCGCGGACAGAGGTGGAGCAGAGCAGGGGCCGAAGCGGCGCGCGCGGACTGACAATAGGTGACGAAGACGCACCGCCCAGCACGGACGCGCCATGGGCGTGCTGATGTTGAGCCCTCGACCGGCGCTGGAGAGGCAACAACATCGCAGTGGTGATGAAGAGAGTGAGGCCGACGGCGAGGACGCGCCGTCCCACGCAGCTGACTTGGTGCCGTGTCGATGTCGAGCCCCCAAGCGCTACCGGAGAGACGGCGGCGACGCAGTGGTGATGATGGCGAAAGGGGTCCCGCCCGGACTGCAAAACCAGTAGCAGCTTGCCCCACGGTGGGCGGCAACTGTCGTGCTATTCTCACGCGGGGGGGGGGGGGGGGTGCAAGACGACAGATGCCACAAGGTGGCTTAGTGTGAGGGCAAGACCGCCGCTGGTAGATCCGGGGCGGGTATGCCCGTAGCACGCGCTAGTTTTCCCAGGTTTGGGGCTCTCCGGAGAGATAATACCCCTACTCCTGCATGTCTAGATATATATGTGGGGTGTACATCTAGCAGTTCAAAGTGCTCTGGAGCTGTATCTGAGGTCAGTAGCAATGAGAGCTAGCTAGCTAGTGTGGCACATGAGTCTGGCCATGTGTGGCCGTGGGGTGTGGTGCTCCTGTGAGTGCTCATGTATGCATGCGTGAGAGAGTGTGGATGGATGGATGGATGGCTAGCTTATATAGTGTGGGCTAGCTTAGGAAGTAAGCTATGTAGGCATGGTAGCTAGCTATCTAGTGGCATGGTGGGGTGTCATACTTGTCCCTTGGGTCACTTCATAAATAGTGCCCAGGGACAGGTGACACTATACATGATGATATGAGGTGACATGTGTACAGTGCCGGATACGGCCGTTTTGTCGGTGTCGGGTCAGTGCAGTGGCTGACTCCGCGCGGCAGGCCGGCTGGAGCAGCCGGCCGGAGGAGCAGGCCGGGTGACGAGTCAGCCCGGGCAGTCGAATAGGGGGCCGTTTGGGGCAGCCTGATCAGTCGGACTGAGTGGCTTTGCTAGCCCCGATGTCTTGAAATATTGTCTTGCCGTCTTCGGGGTACCCGTGGTCAATTACTCGGACATGATTTTCATCTCCAAAGCATCGTCATGATCACCATCATCACCTATTCGACACTTTGATCTCCATCATTGTGTCGGGGTCGTCTCGCCAACTATTGCGTGTACAACTATTGTTAACACATAGCGATAAAGTAAAGTAATTACATGGCGCTTGCATTTCATATAATTATTAGAGAGAACCATAAGGCTCCTGCAGGTTGTCGATATTACAAAACATGATCATCTCATACAACAACGTATATCACATCACATCTTGACCATATCACATCGCAACATGCCCTGCAAAAACAAGTTAGATGTCCTCTACTTTGTTGTTGCAAGTTTTAGGTGGCTGTTACGGGCATCTAGCAAGAACCGTTCTTACCTACGGCAAAAACCACAACGGTGATTTATCAAGTTTGTTGTTTTAACCTTCTTCAAGGACCGTCCGTAGTCAAATTCAATTCAACTAAAGTAGGAGAAACAGACACCCGACAGCCACCTTTATGCAAAACAAGTTGCATGTCTGTCGGTGGAACCGGTCTCATGTACGTGGACATGTAAGGTTGGTCCGGGCCGCTTCATCTTACAATACCGCCGAATCAAAATAAGATGTTGGTGGTAAGCAGTATAACCGTCAACGCCCACAACTCTTTGTGTTCTACTCGTGCATATCATCTATGCATAGACCTGGCTCATGATGCCACTGTTGGGGAACGTTGCATGGAAAACAAAAAAAATTCTACGCACACGCAAGATCTATCCATGGAGATGCATAGCAACAAGAGGGGAGAGTGTGCCTACGTACCCTCATAGAACGTAAGCGAAAGCGTTTAGTAACATGGTTGATGTAGTCAAACTTCTTCACGATCCAACCGATCAAGTACCGAATGTACGACACCTCAGCGTTCAGCACACGTTCAGCTCGGTGACGTCTGTCGTGGAATTGTCACGACAGATGTCCTAGCGTAAGGACTTAGTCGTGGAACCATCGCAACTAGGTTAGCTTGAAGTGGTTAAATGGGACAAAGGACACAGAGAGTTTATACTGGTTTGGCCCCTTGCGGTGAAGGTAAAGGCCTAATCCAGTTTGGGGTTGTATTTCTTAGGCGTCGATTACCAGGGAGTGAATACGCTTGACCTAGCTCTCGATCTACACATAAACCGCCACCGAGTCACCCCTTTATATACATAGGCTGATGCCCGGCGGCCTACAGAATCCCGGCCAGCTCATACACAACGTGTCCGGCTTGGTGACAGAATCTATACTTTCCTGAACATACAAGTTAACATATGGCGGTTTACGCCCATGGGCCTCAAGTCGCCTTTGGGTCTTGGGCCTTCAGTAAGCCTGCTTCACGAACCGCCATCTTTAACATCTTCACGGGCCTTGTCATTATGAATCGCCAGTGGTATGACCCGGCCCCTCCTGGGCGTGTGAGGGAGTCCTGGACTAAGGGGTCCTCGGGCGTCCGACCTGTTAGCCATGGGCCGGACTGATGGGCTGTGAAGATACGAAGACCGAAGACTGCACCCGTGTCCGGATGGGACTCTCCTTGGCGTGGAAGGCAAGCTTGGCGACCAAATATGTAGATTCCTTTCTTTGTAACCGACCTTGTGTAACCCTAGATCCTCCTGGTGTCTATATAAACCAGATGACTTAGTCCGGAGGGGAAGATAATCATTACCATAGCCATATAGGCTAGGCTTTTAGGGTTTAGCCATCCCGATCTCGTGGTAGTTCAAATCTTATAATACTCATATTCATCAAGATCAATCAAGCAGGAAGTAGGGTATTACCTCCACAGAGAGGGCCCGAACCTAGGTAAACAGTGTGTCCCCTATCTCCTGTTACCATCGACCTTAGACGCACAGTTAGGGACCCCCTACCCGAGATCCGCCGGTTTTGACACCGACATTGGTGCTTTCATTGAGAGTTCCATTATGCCGTCCCCAAAAGGTTCGATGGCCCCTTCAATCGTCGATAATGACGCTGTCCAAGGAGAAACCTTCCTCCCCAGACAGATCTTCGTGTTCGGCTGCTTCACGCTGCGGGCCAACTCGTTTGGCCACCTAGAGCAGATCGATAGCTACGCCCCTGGCCATCAGGTCAGATTTGGGATCTTGAATTACGTTGCGGACATCCGTGGATATTTGATCTTCGCCGGATTCGAGACCGCGGCGACCGCTCCTGGTCACCTTGACGAACATGACCTAAAAATCTGTCGTCAGACCGCATCCAGGAGATAGCTCCTGTAACCACTCTGGCCTTAGATCCAGAGCACACTGTGGCATCCAAGGATTGGAGGCTCAACCCCTCCACGGAGGCCACAGATTCCCTGGCGTTGGAGCCGCGCATGGACTTAAACTCACACAATACTCGTGTCACCGGAACTCCGGACTCTTCTCCGGGTATAAGTTCTGAACCATGTGAGTCCGTGGATGCCAAACTTGATTTCTTATCGATCTTCGAATTCAGGGCCGCAGACATCTTCCAGCACTCGCCCTTGGGAGATGTGCTGAACTCATTAAAGAACTTGTCCTTGGCGGGGGACTCACAGCCGAACTATGTTTGGTTCGAACTAGGGGCTGATGATGGAGAATCTTGCTTCCCACCCGCCACCCACTTCATAGCCACAGTCGAGGATTTAACCGACACGCTTGATCACGACTCCGAAGACATTGACGGTATGGACGACAATGCCGAGGAGGAGAAAAATCAAAGTCCGCCATTCACCGGACGCTGGACGGCCACCTCTTCATACGATGTGTACATGGTGGACACACCCAAAACAACCAACGATGATGACAAAGAAAATCCAGTCGAGAATAAACCTCCTGAGACACAGCAAAAATGCCTGCATCCTCGGCGCCGCTCTTAGTCACGTTGTTCAAAAGACAGCAATGCTGGCACCGGAGAAAATAATACTCCGGACAATGCCGAAAACAATGAAGACCTTGCCGAGGTAACCTCCGAATAGGACGAGCAAGAAAACGGGCAAGCTAGCCCCGACGAACAGGCCAGGCCCAACGACTCGGAGGACGGTAGTTATCGTCCGCTCTCAGAGGATGAGGAAAGCCTCAGCAACGAAGATTTCATCGTGCCTGAGGAACCTCTCGAGCAGGAGCACTTCAAGTGCCAGCTAATAGCCACCGCAAGGATCCTGAAAAAGAAGCAGTAGCAGCTTCAAGCTGACCAAGATCAGCTCGTCGACAGATGGACTGATGTCCTGGAAGCCGAAGAACATGGCCTCAAACGCCCAACCAAGATTTACCCGAAGCAAAGGTTGCTACCTCAGTTCGATGAAGAGGCGCCGGAGCCCATACCTCCCTTGCGTAATGCGGCTGACCGAACACTACGCGGTCGGGACAGTGCGGCGGACCGACCACCTCGTGGTCGAGATAGAGCGGCAACTCAAGCCAAACAGCAGCCCGCCCTGCCGCCACGAAAAAACAGAGACAAAACAGTTCGGGGTCATACATACGACCTCCGGTAGACCCTGGATAGCAGAGCAGGATATATCCAATCGATTTATGGATCGCGAGGACGTTCCTCGACCCGCGATGATGGCTTCCTATTCGGACATGACAAACCTAGTCACACCCGAGCCGATAACCGCAGACGGACTCCATCGGAGCTACGACGCGATGCAGCCAGGTATAGAGGCGCCACACACCCTCTTTGCTTCACGGATGAAGTAATGGATCATGAATTCCCCTAAGGGTTTAAGCCAGTGAATATTGAATCATACGACAGGACAACTGATCCCGCGGTATGGATCGAGGACTTCATCCTCCACATCCACATGGCCCGGGGAGATGACCTCCACGCTATCAAATACCTCCCGCTAAAGCTTAAAGGACCAGCTCGGCACTGGTTAAACAGCCTGCCTGAAAATTCTATTGGCAGCTGGGAGGACTTGGAAGAGGCCTTCCTCGACAACTTCCAAGGTACATATGTCCGGCCACCAGACGCCGATCACTTAAGCCACATAGTTCAACAACCCGGGGAGTCAGCCAGGAAGTTCTGGACTAGGTTCCTAACTAAAAAGAACCAGATCGTCGACTGTCCGGATGCCGAAGCCCTAGCGGCCTTTAAACATAACATCCGCGATGAATGGCTCGCCCGCCACCTCGGCCAAGAAAAGCCAAAATCTATGGCAGCCCTCACGACACTCATGACCCGCTTTTGTGCGGGTGAGGACAACTGGCTGGCTCATAGTAAAAATACGGCCAGCGATGCAGGCCCCTCCGAGGCCAAAAATAGCAAGCTCTAACGCAGCAGACACAAACGCCGAAGCAATGGCGATAACACCGATGACATTGCTGTAAATGCCGGATTCAGCGGCTCCAGGTCCAGTTAGCGGAAAAAGGCGTATAAAAGAAACAACCAGAGACCATCTAGCATGGACCGCATACTTGACCGTCCGTGCCAAATCCATGGCACTCCACACAAACCAGCCAACCATACCAACAGAGATTGCTGGGTTTTTAAGCAAGCCAGCAAGTTAAACGCCGAGAACAAGGAAAAGGGATCGCAGAGCAAGGACGATGATGAGGAGCCCCTGCAGCCAACTACAGGGGGACAGAAGAAGTCCCCCCCCCCCCAGGTCAAAACGGTGAACATGATATATGCTACACACAACCCCAAGAGGGAGCACAAGCGCGCACTCAGGGACGTCTATGCCATAGAGCCAGTCGCCCCAAAATTCAATCCATGGTCATCGTGCCCGATCACTTTCGACCGTCGGGATCATCCGACCAGTATCCGGCATGGCGGATCAGCCACACTAGTCCTAGACCCAATCATTGATGGATTCCACCTGACGCGAGTCCTCATGGACGGTGGCAGCAGCCTCAATCTACTCTATCAGGACACAGTATGCAAAATGAGCATCAACCCATCATGGATCAAACCCACAAGGACTACCTTTAAAGGAGTCATACCAAGCATAGAGGCCTGTAGTACGGGCTTGATAGTCTCCAACGTATCTATAATTTTTGATTGCTCCATGCTACTTTATCTATTGTTTTGGACTATAATGGGCTTTATTTTCCACTTTTATATTACTTTTGGGACTAACCTATTAACCGGAGGCCCAGCCTGTAATTCCTGTTTTTGCCTATTTCAGTGTTTCAAGAAACGAAATATCAAACGGAGTCCAAACAGAATGAAACCTTCGAACGTGATCTTCTCACTTAACGTGATCCAGAGACTTGGACCCTACTCCAAGGAGTGCGAGGCGGTCACGAGGTGGGGGCGCGCCCTGCCTCGTGGGCCCCCGACGCTCCACCGACGCATTCCTTCCTCCTATATATACCTCTACGCACCCCAACAGATCGGGACGGAGCCAAAACCTAATTCCACCGCCGCAACTTCCTATATCCACGAGATCCCATCTTGGGGCCTGTTCGGAGCTCCGCCGGAGGGGGCATCCACCACGGAGGGCTTCTACATCATTACCATAGCCCCTCCGATGAAGTGTGAGTAGTTTACTTCAGACCTTCGGGTCCATAGTTAGTAGCTAGATGGCTTCTTTTCTCTTTTTGGATCTCAATACAATGTTCTCCCTCTCTCGTGGAGATCTATTCGATGTAATCTTCTTTTTATGTGTGTTTGTTGAGACCGATGAATTGTGGGTTTATGATCCAGCTTATCTATGGAAAATATTTGATTCTTCTCTGAATTCTTTTATGTATGATTAAGTTATCTTTGCAAGTCTCTTTGAATTATCCGCTTGGTTTGGCCAACTAGATTGGTAGTTCTTGCAATGGGAGAAGTGCTTAGCTTTGGGTTCAATCTTGCGGTGTCCTTACCTAGTGATGTAAGGGGTTGCAAGGCACGATTGTATTGTTGCCATCGAGGATAACAAGATTGGGTATTTATCATATTGCATGAATTTATTCCTCTACATCATGTCATCTTGCTTAAGGCGTTACTCTGTTTTTAACTTAATACTCTAGAAACATGCTGGATAGCGGTCGATGAGTGGAGTAATAGTAGTAGATGCAGAATCGTTTCGGTCTACTTGTCTCGGACGTGATGCCTATATACATGATCATTGCCTGGATAACCTCATAACTATGATCAATTCTGTCAATTGTTCAACAGTAATTTGTTCACCCACCGTAGAATACTTATGCTCTTGAGAGAAGCCACTAGTGAAACCTATGGCCCCCGGGTCTATTCTCATCATATCAATCTCCATCACATTATTTACTTGCTTTGCTTTTACTTTTCACTTTGCATCTTTATACCAAAAATACCAAAAATATTATCTCTATTAGATCTCACTCTCGTAAGTGACCGTGAAGGGATTGACAACCCCTAATCGCGTTGGTGGCGAGTAGCTATCGTTTTGTGCAGGTACGAGGGACTTGCGTGTGGCCTCCTACTGGATTGATACCTTGGTTCTCAAAAACTGAGGGAAATACTTACGCTACTGTGCTGCATCACCCCCTCCTCTTCGAGGAAAACCAACGCAAGCTCGAGACGTAGCAAGAAGGATTTCTGGCGCCGTTGCCGGGGAGGTCTACGCAAAAGTCAACATACCAAGTACCCATCACAATCCCTATATCTCACATTACATTATTTTCCATTTGCCTCTCGTTTTCCTCTCCCCCACTTCACCCTTGCCTTTTTATTCACCCTCTCTTTCCCAATCTCCTCCTCTTTTTCCCTTTGCCTTTTGTTTGCTCGTGTGTTACTTTGCTTGTTTGTCGCGATGGCTCAAGATGCTAAAGAAAAAAGATGTCGATAATGATGTCGTTAAATTGAAGCTATTTCCTAGCGAAGATGCCGCTACTCATCTGAATGGCTTCGTTGATTTATGTGATATGCAAAAGAAAAAAGATGTCGATAATGATGTCGCTAAATTGAAGCTATTTCCTTTTTCGCTTAGAGATCGTGCTAAAGCATGGTTTTCATCTTTGCCTAAAAATAGTATTAATTCTTGGAACAAGTGCAAAGATGCTTTTATCTCTAAGTATTTTCCTCCCGCTAAGATTATCTCTCTTAGGAACGATATTATGAATTTTAAGCAACTTGATCATGAACATGTTGCACAAGCTTGGGAGAGAATGAAATTAATGATACATAATTGTCCTACTCATGGTTTGAACTTGTGGATGATTATACAAAAAGTTTATGTTGGATTGAATTTTTCTTCTAGAAATCTTTTAGATTCGGCCGCGGGAGGCAATTTTATGGAAATCACTTTAGGAGATGCTACTAAACTCCTAGATAATATTATGGTTCATTATTCTCAATGGCATACTGAAAGATCTACTAATAAAAAAGTGCAGGCTATAGAAGGAATCAATGTTTTTAGTGGAAAGATGGATGAACTTATGAAGTTATTTACTAAGAGTGTTTCTTCTGACCCTAATGATATGCCTTTGTCTACTTTGATTGAGAATAATAATGAATCTATGGATGTGAATTTTGTTGGTAGGAATAGTTTTGGAAACAACGCGTATAGAGGGAATTTTAATCCTAGGCCTTATCCTAGTAATCCTTCTAATAACTATGGAAATTCCTACAACAACTCTTATGGAAATTTTAATTAGATGCCCTCTTAATTTGAGAGTAGTGTTAAAGAGTTTATGAATTCACAAAAGAATTTTAATGCTTTGCTTGAAGAGAAATTGCTTAAAATTGATGATTTGGCTAGGAACGTTGATAGAATTTCTCTTGAGGTTGATTCTTTAAAGCTTAGATCTATTCCTCCTAATCATGATATCAATGAGTCTCTCAAAGTTATGAGAATTTCCATTTATGAGTGCAAAGAAAGAACCGCTAGGATGCGTGCTTCCAAAGATGCCTTTATTAAAGCGTGTTCTTCTAATTCCAATGAAAATCAAGATGAAGATCTAAAAGTTATTGATGTGTCCCCTATTAAATCTTTGTTTTGCAATATGAATCTTGATGAAACTGAATATGATCTTCCTTTACCTAGAAGGCGTTCTAAGAATTCGGAGTTTTTAGATCTTGATGATGAAATTGACAAAAGTGGGATTGAAAGAAATAAAAATTGAGATGTTGATAAACCCACTATATTGGACCTCAAGGAATTTAATTATGAAAATTTCTCTTTTATTTATTGTATTTCCTTGTTGGAATCCGTGCTAAATTATCCTCATGCTTATAGTCAAAATAAGGCTTTTACCGAACACATTGTTGATGCCTTGATGCAATCTTATGAAGAAAAGCTTGAGTTGAAAATTTCTATCCCTAGGAAACTCCATGATGAGTGGGAACCTACTATTAAAATTAAAATTAAAAATTATGAGTTTCATGCTTTGTGTGATTTGGGTGCTAGTGTCTCTACTATTCCCAAAACTTTGTGTGATTTGCTAGATTTCTGTGATTTTGATTATTGCTCTCTAAACTTGCATCTTGCGGATTCCACTATTAAAAAGCCTATGGGAAGAATTAATGATGTTCTTATTGTTGCAAATAGGAATTATGTGCCCGTAGATTTTATCGTTCTTGATATAGATTGCAATCCTTCATGTCCTATTATTCTTGGTAGACCTTTCCTTAGAACGATTGGTGCAATTATTGATATGAAGGAAGGGAATATTAGATTCCAATTTTCATTAAAGAAAGGCATGGAACACTTTCCTAGAAAGAAAATAAAATTACCATATGAATCTATCATGAGAGCCACTTATGGATTGCCTACCAAAGATGGCAATACCTAGATCTATCCTTGTTTTTATGCCTAGCTAGGGGCGTTAAACGATAGCGCTTGTTGGGAGGCAACCCAATTTTATTTTGTGTTTTTTGTTTTTGCTTCTATTTAGGAATAAATAGTCCATATAGCCTCTGTTTAGATGCGGTTTTATGTTTTAATTAGTGTTTGTGCCAAGTTGAACCTATTGGATCTTCTTGGATAATAGTTATTTGATCTTGCTGTAATTTCCAGAATCTTTGTGCTCAGTGCCCGAATTGTTAAAAATCACCAGAACGTGATAAAATACTGATTCCAATTTCTGCTGATCAATAAACCAATTTTCCAGGTCGTCTAAGTTTGGTAGAAACTTTTGGGCTCCAGAAGTTTGCGTTAGTTACAGATTACTACAGACTGTTCTGTTTTTGACAGATTCTGTTTTGCGTGTGTTGTTTGCTTATTTTGATGAATCTACGGTTAGTAAAATAGTTTATAATCCATAGAGAAGTTGGAATACATTAGGTTTAACACCAATACAAATAAATAATGAGTTCATTACAGTAACTTAAAGTAGTCTTTTGTTTTCTTTCTCTAACGGAGCTCACGAGATTTCTATTGAGTTTTGTGTTGTGAAGTTTTCAAGTTTTGGGTGAATTCTTTTGATGGATTATGGAACAAGGAGTGGCAAGAGCCTAAGCTTGGGGATGCCCCTGGCAGCCCCAATATAATCCAAGGACACCAAAAAGTCAAAGCTTGGGGATGCCCCGGAAGGCATCCCCTCTTTCGTCCACTTCCATCGGTAATTTACTTGGTGCTATATTTTTATTCACCAACATGATATGTGTTTTGCTTGGAGCATCTTGTATTATTTGAGTCTTTGCTTGTTAGTTTAACACAATCATCCTTGCTGTACACACCTTTTGAGATAGCCATACATGATTTGGAATTTGTTAGAATACTCTATGTGCTTCACTTATATCTTTTGAGCTTGATAGTTTGCTCATAGTGCTTCACTTATATCTTTTTGAGCGTGATAATTTTTGCTCTAGTGCTTCACTTAGATCTTTTAGAGCACGGTGGTGGATTTGTTTTAAAGAAACTTGATCTCTCATGCTTCACTTAGATTATTTTGAGAGTTGTTAATAGCATGGTAATTTGCTTAATGTTAATATACTTGGTATTCAAGATATGTGAAACTTACTTTTGAGTGCGTTGAATACTAAGATAAGTTTGATACTTGATAATTGTTTTCATATATGAAGGTGATAATATTAGATTCATGCTAGTTGAGTAGTTGTGAATTTAAAGAATGCTTGTGTTGAAGTTTGTGATTCCCGTAGCATGCACGTATGGTGAACCGTTATGTGATGAACTCGGAGCATGATTTATTTATTGATTGTCTTCCTTATGAGTGGCGGTCGGGGACGAGCGATGGTCTTTTCCTACCAATCTATCCCCCTAGGAGCATGCGCGTAATACTTTGCTTTGATAACTTCTAGATTTTTGCAATAAGTATATGAGTTCTTTATGACTAATGTTGAGTCCATGGATTATACACACTTTTTCCCATCCTTCCACCATTGCTAGCCTCTCTAATACCGCGCACTTTTCGCTGGTATCATACACCCACCATAACCACCATAAACCTTCCTCAAAACAGCCACCATACCTACCTATCATGGCATTTCCATAGCCATTCCGAGATATATTGCCATGCAACTTTCCACCGTTTCGTTTATTATGACACGCTCCATCATTGTCATATTGCTAGCATGACCATGTAGTTGACATCGTATTTGTGGCAATGCCACCGTTGATAATTCTTTCATACATGTCACTCATGTTTCATTGCATAACCCGGTACACCGCCGGAGGCATTCATATAGAGTCATATTTTGTTCTAATCATCGAGTTGTAATTGTTGAGTTGTAAGAAAAATAAAAGTGTGATGATCATCATTATTAGAGCATTGTCCCAAGTGAGGAAAGGATGATGGAGACTATGATTCCCCCACAAGTCGGGATGAGATTCCGGACGAAAAAAAAGAGGCCATAAAAAAGAAGAAGAGAGAAAAGGCCCAAATAAAAAAAATGAGAGAAAAAGAGAGAAGGGACAATGTTACTATCCTTTTACCACACTTGTGTTTCAAAGTAGCACCATGATCTTCATGATAGAGAGTCTCCCATTTTGTCACTTTCATATACTAGTGGGAATTTTTCATTATAGAACTTGGCTTGTATATTCCAATGATGGGCTTCCTCAAAACGCCCTAGGTCTTCGTGAGCAAGCGAGTTGGATGCACACCCACTTAGTTTCTTTTGTTGAGCTTTCATATACTTATAGCTCTAGTGCATCCGTTGCATGGCAATCCCTACTCACTCACATTGATATCTATTGATGGGCATCGCCATAGTCCTTTAATACTCCTAGTTGATGTGAGACTATCTTCCCTCTTTTTTTTGTCTTCTCCACAACCACCATTCTATTCCACATATAGTGCTATATCCATGGCTCACGCTCATGTATTGTGTGAAGATTGAAAAAGTTTTGAAAATGTTAAAGTATGAAACAATTGCTTGTCTTGTCATCGGGGTTGTGCATGTTTTAAATACTTTGTGTGGGGAAGATGGAGCATAGCCAGACTATATGATTTTGTAGGGATAACTTTCTTTGGCCAAGTTATTTTGAGAAGACATAATTGCTTTGTTAGTATGCTTGAAGTATTATTATTTTTATGTCAAATATGAACATTTGTCTTGAATCTTTCGGATCTGAATATTCATACCATGATTAAGAAGATTTAAATTGAAATTATGCCAAAGTATCACTCCGCATCAAAAATTCTCTTTTTATCATTTACCTACTCGAGGACGAGCAGGAATTAAGCTTGGGGATGCCTGATACGTCTCCAACATATCTATAATTTTTTATTGCTCCATGCTACTTTATCTATTGTTTTGGACTACAATGGGCTTTATTTTCCACTTTTATATTACTTTTGGGACTAACCTATTAACCGGAGGCCCAACCCAGAATTGCTGTTTTTGCCTATTTCTCTATTTCGAAGAAACGGAATATCAAACGGAGTCCAAACGGAATGAAACCTTCGGGAACGTGATCTTCTCACGGAACGTGATCCAGAAGACCTGGACCCTACTCCAAGGAGTGCAGAGGCGGTCACGAGGTGGGCGCGCCCTCCCCAGGCGCGCCCCGCCTCGTGGGCCCCGACGCCCACCGACGTACTCCTTCCTCCTATATATACCTTCGTACCCCCAACAGATCGGGGACGGAGCCAAAAACCTAATTCCAACGCCGCAACTTCCTATATCCACGAGATCCCATCTTGGGGCCTGTTCAGAGCTCACGAGGGGCATCCACCACGGAGGGCTTCTACATCATTACCATAGCCCCTCCGATGAAGTGTGAGTAGTTTACTTCAGACCTTGGGTCCATAGTTAGTAGCTAGATGGCTTCTTCTCTCTTTTTGGATCTCAATACAATGTTCTCCCCCTCTCTCGTGGAGATCTATTCGATGTAATCTTATTTTTGCGGTGTGTTTGTTGAGACCGATGAATTGTGGGTTTATGATCCAGCTTATCTATGGAAAATATTTGATTCTTCTCTGAATTCTTTTATGTATGATTAAGTTATCTTTGCAAGTCTCTTCGAATTATCCGTTTGGTTTGGCCAACTAGATTGGTAGTTCTTGCAATGGGAGAAGTGCTTAGCTTTGGGTTCAATCTTGCGGTGTCCTTACCTAGTGACAGAAGGGGTTGCAAGGCATGTATTGTATTGTTGCCATCGAGGATAACAAGATTGGGTATTTATCATATTGCATGAATTTATTCCTCTACATCATGTCATCTTGCTTAAGGTGTTACTCTGTTTTTAACTTAATACTCTAGATGCATGCTGGATAGCGGTCGATGAGTGGAGTAATAGTAGTAGATGCAGAATCGTTTCGGTCTACTTGTCTCGGACGTGATGCCTATATACATGATCATTGCTGGATAACCTCATAACTATGCTCAATTCATCAATTGCTCAACAGTAATTTGTTCACCCACCGTAGAATACTTATGCTCTTGAGAGAAGCCACTAGTGAAACCTATGCCCCGGGTCTATTCTCATCATATCAATCTCCATCACTTTATTTACTTGCTTTGCTTTTACTTTTCACTTTGCATCTTTATACCAAAAATACCAAAAATATTATCTCTATCAGATCTCACTCGTAAGTGACCGTGAAGGATTGACAACCCCTAATCGCGTTGGTTGCGAGTAGCTATCGTTTTGTGCAGGTACGAGGGACTTGCGCGTGGCCTCCTATTGGATTGATACCTTGGTTCTCAAAAACTGAGGGAAATACTTACGCTACTGTGCTGCATCACCCCCTCCTCTTCGGGGAAAACCAACGCAAGATCGAGACGTAGCAGCGCTCAATCACACTAGAGGTCGTCTTCGGATCTCCGGACAACTTCCGACGCGAGGAGTTAATCTTCGATATCGTCCCCTTTCGCAGCGGCTATCACGCACTTCTCGGACGAACCGCATTTGCTCAATTCAATGCGGTACCTCACTACGCTTATCTCAAGCTCAAGATGCCCGAACCACATGGCGTCATAACAATCAATGGAAATACGGAATGCTCCCTCCGTACCGAGGAGCATACCACGGCCTTAGCAGCAGAAATACAGCGCGGCCTTTTCCAGCAGAACCTTAGTTCGGTGGCCACGCCCCCAGACACCATTAAAAGAGTCCGGACTATTCTGCAGCAAGACAACCCGGCTCGTCAAGAGCTTAACTAGCAATTTGGCCTCCATCCCAGTCCCGATCAAACAGCGGCATTCGTACCGCGCGTACATAACTACGCACTCAAAATCCCATGGGCATCGACGGAGGCATAACTAGTTCATGATCCACAGTTCGGCTCGACCGACCCTGGATTCGCACACCTTCACTTTTCCTTTCGGATTTTTCTCTTCTCGAGGCTTCTTATGATAACCCGATCATCAGACACACCAAGGAGGCAAGGAGCTTTGACATACAAGGGAATCCCCAGGTGGTCTCTGCTAACAGTTGCTATACCTGTTTTACATACCCGCACGCAGCTCGCTCTTGGTCATGGCATGTTAAACAGCCTTACTTGCTTATCGCATTACTTGTACAAGTACGCCCCGACGTATTAATCACATTACAATGGAAAATAAATGCTAGCGTCAGCTTATTACTTGATTTTTCTTTTTTCCGTACCTTTGTATTTATTACTCATTGCACCCGTACACTCTGGTACGTTTTATTTCACCAGGGGCTTTCGCGCCCCGTAGTACGGCAATAAAGTCCGAACACCTTTTTTAGTACAGTTCGACACCCCGAACTTATAGCATTATATGCATAGGCTCCGAATCATGTCTTTGGTTAATAGTTGGGTTGCCCGGCTCCTGTGCTTACTACCTTACGTTCCGCTATATTGGATAGGGTAGTAAACGGAGAACTACTGCGATTGTGTCCCGGTTCTTCCGGACGAGCACCTCAGTAGAGAAAGCCGAAAACTGACTGTCATGATGCAGCGAGAGCTGGTCAGCTGTTCGAGAGGTTTCAAATCCTTAGAGATTTTTTCTGCTTTATGCGAGGAATCGGGTTTTATCCGATCAGGTGCGTATAACGCCCCAAGTTTGGCTTTCCGAATACCAGGGGCTTCGCCAAAATTCTCATTGTCAAACTCCTATGGCCAAGTGTGGGCGATAAAGGCCGTATAGTCTGATTGCCCCGTTTGTTGTGCTAAACACCTCCTTTAAGGACCAGAATGTGGAGTAAAGAGTGTTTAGATTTATCCCGAACACCCCCGTACTATCTACGTGGGGGCAGAAGCTGACGACTGGCCAACCCTCCGATTTCATAAACGGCTGCACAGGAGGTAAAATTTTAAAGTCACAAGCATTATATTACATAACATCCTTGTTTCATATTACAGGACAGTATAATACAAAAGTTTTCATGGGAATATAACATCCTTCGCACATTGCTCCGCCACAAGGTGGGATCCCTCCAGGACACCATCAAAATATAACTCGGGTCGGTGGTGCTCCTTGCCCTCAGGCGGCCCCTCGGTCATCAGCTTCTTGGCATCCATCTTCGCCCAGTGCATCTTAACGCGGGCAAAGGCCATCCGTGCACCTTCTACACAGACCGACCACTTTATGACCTCAAGCCATGGGCAGGCACTAACAAGCCGCTTCACAAGTCCGAAGTAGCTGATGGGTATCGGTGCGACAGGCCATAGTCGGACTATCAGGTCCTTCATGGCTAGCTCGGCCGCCTTGTGCAGCTCGACCAGCTGTTTCAACTGGTCGCTGAAGGGCATCGGATGTCCTGGTCCAAGATATTGAGACCAGAACAGCTTCTCCATAGAACTCCCTTCTTCGGCTCGATAGAACTCGGCAGCATCTGATACGCTGCGCGGCAAATCCATAAACGCCCCTGGAGAACTCCAAATGCGGGTAAGTAAAAGGAACGTTTCCTTCACAGACTTTCTTTGCATAATGAAAGCCTTACCCGCCGCAATCTTCTTGGCCGCCTGGATTTCCTGAAGGGCTCTCTGGGCCACGGCTCGAGCCTCTTGTGCGCTCTGGCAGGCCTTCGCAAGTTCGGACGCTTGCGTCTTAGAATCACGTTCCAAGGACTCATACTTCTTGACGGCGTCCTGGAGCTCTTGCTGGACCTCGTTGACCCGGGCCTCGTGCTTCTCGCGCGCGACGCGCTCCTTGGCCGCTTTGTCCTCGGCCTTGGCTAACACCTTCTTGAGGGCCGCCACCTCGGTCGTGGCCCCTAATAAAGTTCATGACACTTTAGTCAGCACGAAACATTCATCCTTCCTAAATATACGCGCAGGTTACTGCATACCTTGGCTGTCCTCCAGCTGCTTCTTCATGAGGCTGAGCTCTTGTTCGGCCTGCTTCAGGCTCTCCTTCAGGCCGGAGACCTCCGCAGTATGAGCAGCAGCAGCCAGAAACGATGCCTGCTTATTCACATAGACATCTTATGTTAGACTCCTACGAAAATTATTTTGATCCTCTGTTCGCCTTTTTCTTTCCGAACACCGAACAGAGCATCAGGGGCTACTGTCTACATTGTGATATTCTTTCTACAATTACATTACTTACCTCAAAGCCTGTTAAAAGGCTAGCGCAGGCTTCGGTTAGTCCGCTTTTGGCGGACTGAACCTTCTCGATGACCATACCCATAAGGACACGGTGTTCATCCACAATGGAAGCGCCTCGCAGCGCTTCCAGCAGATTATCCGGTGCCTCTGGTTGGACAGAGGTCACTGGCGGAACAGGCACACTTCCTCCTTTCGGGGAAGGCCGTTCGCTGGACTCCGGAGCCGTGTAGGTCTCCGGAATGGTATCCAGCTGGGGGCTGAATGGAATTTGGCCCCCATCACCAGTCCCCATGGGGGCTTTTTCCCCCATGTGTCCGGCGGCCGAGGAGTCATCCTTGGGCGCCACCCCGACGATCTACGGAACCTCCCCCCGGTCTGGGAAGGTCCTTTGGGACACTACCTCATCATCATCCTTGGCTGAGACAGAGTGAGCAGGCGGCGGTGACATGCTAGCCATCTCCTTTGAATCTAGCAAACCCTCTGTCTAGGATTGCAGGGAGCTATCGCGGGCCGGATTGCAATGGCATAATTTAAACATATTAATATTACAAAGTGTAAAGGCCAGGAATTTGGACGTGCATAAGGTTTTTGGTACTTACGAGGCAGCTTGAGGCTTGGTCCGGGGGATTCGCTCCGTACTGCTATCGACATCCCACGCGGAGTTATCCTCAAGGGAGCCCTTCCCCCTCATGGGCGCCTTCGCCTCCAGATTTGTGGAGGCCCCCCTTTTATTCTTTCCCCCTCAGGGGGGAGTCGCTTTCTTCCTCCTTCTCCTCATCCTCTTCGGCAACCGAAGAGTGAGTCTCGTCTTCGGATAACATGTCCGAGGCACCTTTTCAGCGAAGGCCGCTCCTGGTCCCTTTGGCCGTTTTCTTGGCCTTCTTCTCCGGCACATCATAAGGTGTCGGAAATAGCATCTTCGTCAGAAATGGGGCTTCTTCGTCTTCGGGTAGCCGAGCCAGACAATTAATCCGCCCCGCTATGTCGATCCAGGCCTAAAAAATTGATAGGAAGGCTTAGACTCCTTCCTCAAAATATGCCAGTAAAGGATATACCTTGAAAACACGAAGGAACTTACCGAATTAGCCTGGCGTTTAAGCTAAGCCCGCGATCTTCGGTCGTAGGCAGGGGTGTCTCTTCGGCCTTGAAGAACACTTTCCAGATGTCTTCGTGCTCGTGCCGAAGAGCTCTAGCAGCGTATGGTGCTTGGCCGGATCGAACTCCCACAAATAGCAAGTCCGGCGTTGGCACGGAAGGATCCAGCGAATGAGCATAACCTGGATCACGTTGACAAGTTTGATTCTCTTGGTTATCATGTTCTGGACGCACGTCTGGAGCCTAGACAGCTCGTTTGAAGAACCCCAGGTTAGGCCCTTCTCTTGCCAGGAGGTGAGCCGCATCGGAACTCCAGATCGGAATTCGGGGGCCGCCGCCCAGTTGGTATCGCGCGGCTCGGTGATGTAGAACCGCCCCGACTGCCACCCCTGCACCGTCTCCGCAAAGGAGCCATCGAGCCAGGTGACATTGGGCATCTTTCCCACCATGGCGCCTCCGCACTATGCTTGTTGACTGCTCACCACCTTCGGCTTCACATTGAAGGTCTTCAGCCATAGGCCGAAGTGAGGTGGGATGCGAAGAGAGGCCTTGCACACGACTATAATTTCCGAGATGTTGAGGATAAAGTTGGGGGCTAGATCATGGAAGTCCAGCCCATAGTAAAACATCAGTCCGTGGACAAACGGGTGGAGAGGGAATCCCAACCCGTGGACGAAGTGCGCGAAAAACACAACCCTCTCATGGGGCTCTGGGGTAGGGACGATCTGTCCCTTGGCCGGGAGTTGGTGAACGATCTCCTTGGCCAGGTATCCGGCCTCTCGAAGCTCCTTGATGTCCTTCTTCTTAACGGAGGAGGCCATCCACTTGCCTCCAGCTCCGGATCCGGACATGGTTGGAATACTTTCTCGGGCGGGGAAAGCTAGAGCTTGGGTGCTGGAGCTCGAGAATGGATGGGTGGAGGAAGGAGAAAGCGCGAGTGAATGAAGACGAATCCTTATCTCCTTATAAAGGCCGTGAATGTCAAGCGCCTCCCCACTCTCCTTAAAACCCGCCTATTCCCAAGGGCTGTGTAAATGGCACGGTTGGGTTACCCACGCCCGTATTGATGAGAATCCCGCAATAAGGGGACACGATCTCTACTTTGACAAGACGTGCCAATGGCAACCGTGGCTCGAAACGTGGAGCGGAAGACGAAAAACTGTTCGAAGTCATGACCAGACAGATGTGATGTCATGTTACAGAAAGTTGCCAGCGGATTGGACTCATGTAAAATTATATTCTCTCTACGGTTGTGTGTGGAGTATATGTTGCAAGTCCAGATACGTTCAATACAATTGAGGACTGCCTTAGATTTCGAGAGGAGGAACCCGCCTTGCAATGCCGAAGACAGATCTACGCGCCGGATACCTTGTCATTGAAGCCAGGTTCAGGGGCTACTGAGGGACTCCTGGACTAAGGGGTCCTCGGGCGTCCGGCCTGTTATCCATGGGCCAGACTGATGGGCTGTGAAGATATGAAGACTACACCCGTGTCCGGACGGGACTCTCCTTGATGTGGAAGGCAAGCTTGGCGACCAAATATGTAGATTCCTTTCTTTGTAACCGACCTTGTGTAACACTAGATCCTCCTGGTGTCTATATAAACCAGATGACTTAGTCCGGAGGGGAAGATAATCATTACCATAGCCAAATAGGTTAAGCTTTTAGGGTTTAGCCATCTCGATCTCGTGGTAGATCAACTCTTGTAATACTCATATTCATCAAGATCAATCAAGCAGGATGTAGGGTATTACCTCCATAGAGAGGGCCCGAACCTGGGTAAACATTGTGTCCCCTGTCTCCTATTACCATCGACCTTAGACGCATAGTTCGGGACCCCCTACCCGAGATCCGCCGGTTTTGACACCGACAGCGGGTCATACCCAATAGTTATATCCCCAACATTAGGCCCCAGGTTGATGTGAACTTGTTCATATCAATCTTCAACACTTAGAAAAAATCCTTCCTCATTTGCTCTCGCGAGGTCTTGTAACCCACCGTGACGTCATCTCCTAGGATCGTGGCAAACTGCTGTGACGTCACCTGTCATTAATATCACACAAGGCCCAAATCTTAATATACCTTCTCTTTTAATGAGCCTCCGAAAATCAAGGCGTTTGTGCTGTCACATATCCATTTTTTAGCCTCCTCGATTCCCGCGCATGCCACTTATCTTTCCAGCCTTATAAATAGGGCCAGGGGTCCCTTTTCACTCCCCCCTTGCGTCCTCGTCTCTGTCTTCTACCTCTCGACACCTCAGCGTCCGAGCTCCACCGCCGCCATCGACCGTTGCCACTGGCTCAATAACGACCGCTGCATCAACCTGAATTGACCAGAGTCCATTCGCACTCCTCCACAATTCAACATCTCCGGTGAGTTTCCCCTTTCCTCTCACCGTAGATCCCATTAGGGTTTCCATGAGTTCATCGAAGTTCATCTCTGCCTTTCTTTGTTCTTCACTGTATTTTGAGATTTTGATCCAAACTTTATACTCCTCCTACACGAAAACATTTGTAGTACTCATTTTAGATATTACAAACATCTCCTCTGCATAAGAAATCCTATCTGGACACATGAACTGCTCAACTGCTGCAACTTAGATTTAGATATTTAGGAGCTGATCCGCCGTGTAATTAGGCACCTTACAGGGGCCCTTGAAATCCTTAGGCAAGCGCTCATTGTGTAGAGCCGGTACTAAACATGGCACACCCAAGGTTCTAGAGGTCACTCCTGCCTCCATGGACATTGTAGGATAAACCAGAGATTGTTGTTGAGCCGCCAACTGAGCCGCCAGCTCCGCTTCATGCCATGCTCTGCCCTGGTCTACCAAAGCCGGAGCATCATTACCAACATGCAGCGGGTCAGGCCTACGGGGCTGATTGCAGTGCCGTTCACTGCTTGACACGGCCGGTTCATCAATATGCCTGCTATAAATCTTTCTTGAACGTGGTGTTGAGTGGAGACGATCACAACTGTATGAGTAAGCCGCCTGTTGGGCATAGTCGTCTGAAGAAGTTCTCCGACTCGCCGTATTTCCATCTCCGCTGGCGACTCATCCTGAGCTGGGAGAGCCGCCGGTCGAGTAGCCGCAGCTATCATGTTATCCAAGGGGTTAAAAAATTCCCTGGAGGCGTCGGAACATGCTGAGGAGGGGTCAAGTTCAAACGCGGGTGGTCTGTAGCACGTGGTTGAACCGGTTCTCCAGCCGTCGGTGCCTCAACGGCCCGATCCACACCAGGCGGGTTACTGGTTCATGCCCCAGGCATGTTGAAAAGGTTCCTCACATCGTAAGTCGGGGGCAGCCTGCTCACATGCCTTCTGTTGAAGATAGGGTTTGATGTATCCCGGTCCAGGCTTAATCGGAAGCTCTCTGCCTGAAGCCGTTCTGCCTCCCTCTGTAAGGCGGCTTGCTCCGTTGCCACCCGGGTGTTCTCCGTATTTAGCTCCTCCTTGGCTTATGCTATCTCATCACACAACTTTGCAACCTCCGCATTATGCTGAGTTTGATTCACCGGGTTAACCTCTGCCATTAACAACATCGTCAGAGCATCCAACAGATTGGACAAGACTTGAGCCAGCGGGCGCACAGGGCCTCCTGCCCCGACAGCCGTCGCCGTCGCTGACCCGGAGATCATTGCTGCTGCAGTCGTAGAATCCTTCACTGGCTGTGTACTGGCCATGAAGATCGTGACCCGGTGTGGCGGCTCGTAGGGGTCCAAAATACTATCACCATTGAAACAGCCCCCAAGCCCGCCATCCTGAACCAGATAGATGGAGTTAGCCTCACCAGTAGAGGACTCGTCGCCTGAGTAGACAACCGTCTCACCACCAGATTCAGATCCTCCTTCCAGCTCCGCTCCATGAACGAAACCAACAGAAACATGCTTCGGGGCGGCCTTAACCTTGGTGGGTCGCGCGCGCTGAGCCGACTCGACGATGTCAGTGCAGATGTCCGGCTCAGCTTCCGACTCACCAATCTTGCTAATGAAGACGTGGATTCCGCCAAAGGGGACCCGGTACCCATACTCGATTGAGCCGGCCTTGGGGCCCCAGCCCTCATCATCGATGTAGAGTTTGCCGCGACGAATCTTGGTCATCCGACCCACAGCGTACCCCTTGAGCCCAACTAAGCTGCCCTTCAAGAACTCGAAACCACCGTGCGCTGGTCCCACGGTGGGTGCCAACTGTCATGCAATTGTCACGGCAGATGTCCTAGCGTAAGGACTTAGTCGTCGAGCCATCGCACCTAGGTTAGATTGAAGGGGTTAAACGGGACAAAGGACACGAAGAGTTTATACTGGTTCGGCCCCCTGCGGTGAAGGTAAATGCCTAATCCAGTTTGGGGTTGTATTGCTTGAGCGTCGATTACCAGGGAGCGAATACGCTTGACCTAGCTCTCGATCTCTTCTTCCTTGCCCTAAACCGCTGCCAGGTCACCCCTTTATATACATAGGCTGATGCCCGGCGGCCTACAGAATCCGGGCCGGCTCATACACAACGTGTCTAGCTTGGTGACAGAATCTATACTTTCCTGAACATACAAGTTAACATATGGCGGTTTACGCCCGTGGGCCTCAAGTCGCCTTTGGGTCTTGGGCCTTCAGTAAGCCTACTTCACGAACCGCCATCTTCAACATCTTCACGGGCCTTGTCATTATGAACCGCCAGTGGTATGACCCGGCCCCTCCTGGGCGGGTCATACCCAATAGCTATATCCCCAACAACGTCCTCACTTTCTTGATCCAGCAAGACGCGCGAAGTAGTAGATGAGTTTCGGCAGCACGACGGCGTGGTCACGTTGGTAGTGATGCTATCTCCGCATGGGTTCCCCTAAGCACTCCGATAATATGGCCAAGGAACGAAACTGTGGAGAGGGGTTCCGCACATGGCTAAGAGATTGTCGTGGTCTTGTGTGGCGCCCCCTCCCACATATATATAGGTGGGGTGATACATCTCCAATGTATCTATAATTTTTGTTTGTTCCATGCTATTATATTATCTGTTTTGGATGTTTTATATGCATTAATATGCTATTCTATATTATTTATGGAACTAACCTATTAACCTAGACCCCAGTGCCAGTTTCTATTTTTTCCTTGTTTTTGAGCTTTGCAGAAAAGGAATACGAAACGGAGTCCTAACGGAATAAAACTTCACGATGATTTTTCTAGGACCAGAAGACACCCAGGAGACTTGGAGTTCAAGTCAGAAGAGCCACGAGGCGACGACAAGGGTGGAGGGCGCGCCTAGGGGGTAGGGCACGCCCCTACCTTGTGGGCCCCTCGTGACCCCCCTGACCTAGTTCTACCTCCTATATATTCACATATATTCCCAAACCACGCGAAGCATCCATGAAAAGACTTTTCCAATGCCACAACCTTCTGTTCCCGTGAGATCCCATCTTGGGGCCTTTTCTGGCATCCTGCCAGAGGGGGATTCAATCACGGAGGGCATCTGCATCAACTCTATTGCCCTTCCGATGAAGTGTGAGTAGTCCACCTCATACCTACGGGTCCATAGCTAGTAGCTAGATGGCTTCTTCTCTCTCTTTGATTCTCAATACCATGTTCTCCTCGATGTTCTTGGAGATCTATCCAATGTAATACTCTTTTGCAGTGTGTTTGTCGAGATCCGGTGAATTGTGGATTTATGATCAGTTTATCGATGAATATTATTTGAATACCCTCTGAATTCTTATATGCATGACTAGCACATATGCCCGTGCGTTGCAACGGGAGAGATATTTTTTTGCGAGAAGCAATGTGAGAGAAAATTGATGTGTCCACCAAAAAAGATCCCCACAGCGGTGCAATAGAGAGAGGAGTTGTGGTCTTCTCGCTGTTCATGTTTGTCCCGCGAGATCTTGATAGTGCTGGGGTTGTGATCTTACGATAGTGTAACCGGATGTATTACTAATTGCAGCGCATAAATCCCGTATCATTGGCATATTTAGCGCATAACCAAACATCAATGTCCCTTCTTTATTAGGGTTCATTCTCTTTGATTATTTTAGCGCTCACGTGCCCACAATTTTCTTATTCGAGCCAAACCAACATATTCTCTTTTATTGGCACTTGCAAGTTAGCACCGGCAATAATTTATGGTCCCTCCTTCTGCTCATGATTCTCGAGATAACTTCCTTATTTTGATATACAAACTTCTTATTTCCAGGCAACCTATGGACATATACAAATTGGTGGGGATTTACTATAAAGTTCCATGGTGATACTATTCTCATTATAATTGCATGATAGCTAAGTTGGTTTTGTCCATCGACACAATAGGGAAGGTCCATAGTTCAATTTGCTCGGGCTTTTTTTGCTGCTCGTCCGTCTCTAGAAAAATAAATGCATGGGTAGGCCCAGTTCATCCCAATCGGAGGACAAAAATGTGAGGAACTATGAGCAGGTGGAATAAACCTATATGTATATTTAATAGGAGGACCAGGCATTTTTATGTAACAAAGTTGCCCTAACTCAGCTGGCATCCGCGTGAGGATGTGGATGCAATGTGGCAAGTTCTATTCCTTATGTCCGCCAAATATTTTTGGCTCCCTCAGCAAGGATCGATGGGCTAGATGCGGACGACCCAGTAGGGGAGTGCGACTAAGGCCAAATATGGCCGATGCGAAGGACATTTTTTCTTTTTCTTGAGCCAACTGCATGGGGGTTACTATATGATGCTAGTTTCGTAAAATAGCACGTGAGACGCACATAAGTTCGTGTATGGGCTAGCACACTGGTAGGCACCATGGCGAGTTGTGCTTGTAAGGCACCAAAAAATCCAAAAAAACATGAGTTGAATGATCGAAATCATGCCTCAAATACCCGACTACGTGCTGCTAGCTACTCTAATAAACGAATCCTGATAACCAATGGCCAGCTCGAACCTTTAAGAACATACTCCAATGTCAGTTTGGAAACAATTTTTGTATATTTGAACTATTTATAAAATTTAATGGCCGAATATTCTTAGAAACATGAATAATTTTGAAAATCCCAAACAAATTTTAAAATTCTTTACATTTTTAGAAATGCACAAAAAATTGAAACGCTAAAATTCACAATTTTATTTTAAAAGATGAATCTTTTATAAAAACATGGATTTTTTGAATTTGTGAACAATTTTGTAAAAACGGGAAAAATATTTTGAACAATTAAAAAAATTTAGATAATGTGTTTCTTTAAAGTCGGAAATTATTTTGAATTAGCTTAACATTTCACTAAAAGAAAAATATTATTCATATTTGGAACATTTTAGAATGCATTTATTTAAATCTCAAAAAATTGGAAAACAAAAATGGTACATTTTTTAAAATTTCAAAGAAATTTTGAAATGAGAATAAAGATTTAAATTGTGAACATATTTTAAAACAGGATATTTTTTTGAATTCTGGTCATTTTTCAAAACTTCGATTTCTATGAAATTATGAGCTTTTTTGAAGTTTTGCATTTACGCAAAAAATAGAAATATAAAAATAAAAATAGAAAGAGAACAAAGAACAAGAAAAGAAAATGTTTCAGCCCAGTTTTTGTGCCCTGTGCGAAGCTGCAACTATTTGGCGCTCCAAGCGATGAGTAGAATTTTGGCACTTGCGTCGGCACAAAAATAAATGGGCTGTCTTTGCTGGGCCGAACTGTAGCGGCCCACGTAAGAAATTCTGTCGTTTTTTCTTTTCTAAGAGACGAATAGACAAAAATTTAGTACCACCTCGAATAGAAAAAAAACTTTTAAAGGTGAACGGATGAAAAAATCGGAGAAACGCACCTTGCTTTATTAGTAGGTATAGATTTTGTATCTTTGCATTTGTCTTCGAATTATCCGTTTGGTTTGGTTTGGCCAACTAGATTGGTTTTTCTTGCAATGGGAGAGGTGCTTAGCTTTGGTTCAATCTTGCGTGATTTCACCCAGTGGCAAAGTAGGGATAGCGAGACACGTATTGAATTGTTGCCATCGAGGATAAAAAGATGGGGTTTTCATCATATTGCTTGAGTTAATTCCTCTACATCATGTCATCTTACTTAAGGCGTTACTCCATTCTTTATGAACTTAATACTCTAGATGCATGCTGGATAGCGGTCGATGTGTGGAGTAATAGTAGTAGATGCAGGAAGGAGTTGGTCTACTTGACACGGACATGATGCCTATCTGCATAATCATTGCCTTGGATATCGTCATAACTTTGCGCTTTTCTATCAATTGCTCAACAGTAATTTGTTCATCCATCGTATTATTTCCCTTCATGAGAGATGCCCCTAGTGAAACCTACGGTCCCCGAGTATATTTTCCATCATATTTGTTTCCGATCTACTATTTTGCAATATTTTATTTTCAGATCTATATACCAAAACCCCAAAAATATTTAGTTACCTTTTTGTTTTATCTATCTCTATCAGATCTCACTTTTGCAAGTGACCATGAAGGGACTGACAACCCCTTTATCGTGTTGGGTGCAAGTGTTTGTTTGTGCAGGTGCATAGATTGGGGACTTGCTTTTACCTCCTACTAGATTGATACCTTGGTTCTCTAACTGAGATAAATACTTATCTCTACTTTGCTGCATCACCCTTTCCTCTTCAAGGGAAAAACAACGCAAGCTCAGGAAGTAGCAGGAAGAATTTCTGGCGCCGTTGCCGGGGAGGCCTACATCAAGCCTACCAAGTACCTATCATAAACTCTCATCTCTTGCATTACATTATTTTCCATTTGCCTCTCATTTTCCTCTCTCCCACTTCTAAAACGATTTTGAGAAAAATACAAAAAGATTCGCCTTTTTATTCGCCCTACTACCGTTCGTCTTTTCGTTTGCCTTTTGTTTGCTCGTTTGCTAGATCGGTTTCTGCCACCATGTCTGAATCTGGGGAGGTTATCACTGAAAGTTTTGAGGGTCCTGCAAATATAAACCTTGAGGAAAAACTTGGATCTTGCTCTTTAGATCATGAGACTGAAGCTCCCCCTAATTACAAAGCAAAAACTTTTCATGTGGGAGATGGTAATATTATTGGGAAAGGTGTTTTTCAAGAATTCTTTGATTGTACGGGAACTATGCCCATTAGTAAAAGATATATTCTTCTCGATACAAATTTCTATGCGGATGCCATTGTCCTGCTTGTTGAAAAACTAGAGAGAAAATTTTGCACATCCATCCAGCTTTGCAAAAGGTGTTTTTTGAATTTCCCAATATTAATCATCCCAAAGCTAAAAAGATTGCCACTATCATCCTTATATGGGAATCTGATTTTATAATACAAGAGGCTAGGGAGATTTTTTCTTTCTATAGTAAAAATGTTGAACACCCTCCGATTGAAGAAATCCTCCACGATAAAGAAACTATGCGTAGTTTGGAATCTAGGGATTATCAATCTTACAACGACAATCTTAGGAGGAGGGTTCCCTACTCGGAAATCACTCAAACCTTGTACCTTGAGGCTTTTGATGAATTTGATTGGGTTACAAGGGGAATTTATGTAGGATTTAATAAGGATTGGTTGGAAAAGATGATTAAGGAACCCGTTTGAAACAAGATATGTATTTTATATGATGATATATATGGTGATGATCCAGATTGCGGGTTTATGAATGTCAAAATCACTAATCAAAGTTCTTTTCATGATTTAAGTTCATCCACTAGAAGGGAAATAAAGGAAAGAATATATTTGTTAAGACGAGTTTTGGAAGATTTGATGAAAAATGGATTGCTTACCAAAGATGACAATGCCTAGATCTATTGCAATATGCCTAGCTAGGGGCGTTAAACAATAGCGCTTGTGGGGAGGCAACCCAGTTTTATTTTTGTTTTGCTTTTTGTTTCTGTTTTTTGAATAAAATTTTCATCTAACCTCTGGTTAGATGTGTTTTTATGTTTAATTTAGTGTTTGTGCCAAGTAAGACCTTTGGGATGGCTTACAGTGATAGTTGATTTGATCTTGCTGAAAAACAGAAACTATTGAGCCCAGTAAAATGATTTTCATAATTCACAGAAGCATGCTTTTGATCTGAATGTTTTACACAAGATCGATATATAGATTTCCCAGGTTGTCCTAATTTTTCAGAATTTTTGGAGTTACAGAAGTATTCAAAGTTTTCAGATTGCTACAGACTGTTCTGTTTTAGACAGATTTTGTTTTTCTTCTGTTGTTTGCTTATTTTGATGAATCTATGGGTAGTATCGGGGGTTATGAACCATGGATAAGTTGGAATACAGTAGGTATTACAGAAATATAAATAAATAATGAGTTCACAACAGTACCAAAAAGTGGTGATTTATTTTCTTATACTAACGGATCTCATGAGTTGTCTGTTGAGTTTTGTGTTGTGAAGTTTTCAAGTTTTGGGTAAAGATTTGATGAAGTACGAAATAAGGAGTGACAAGTGCCTAAGCTTGGGGATGCCCAAGGCACCCCAAGGTAACATTCAAGGACAACCAAGAGCCTAATCTTGGGGATGCACCGGAAGGCATCCCCTCTTCTGTCTTCGTCTATCGGTAAATTTACTTGAGACTATATTTTTATTCACCACATGAAATGTGTTTTGCTTGGAGTGTCTTGTATGATATGAGTCTTTGCTTTTTTAGTTTGCCACAATCATCCTTGCTGTACACACCTTTTGAAAGGGACACACAAGAATCATGATTTATTAGAATATTCTATGTGCTTCACTTATATCTTTTGAGCTAGGCAATTTTGCTCTAGTGCATCACTTATATCTTTTTAGAGCACGGCGGTGGCTTTACTTTATAGAAATTATTGAACTCTCTTTCTTCACTTATATTATTTTGAGACTCTCTCTAAATAGCATGGTAATTTACTTAGGGTATGAATTTATTCCTAATATGATGGGCATCCAAGAGGGATATAATAAAAACTTTCATATAGAGCATTGAATACTATGAGAAGTTTATTACTTGCATTTGGTTTGAGATATAAAGATGGTGATATTAGAGTCATGCTAGTGAGTAATTGTGGATTGGTAAGATTACTTGTGTTAAAGTCTGTGATTCCCGTAGCATGCACGTATGGTGAACCGTTATGTAACGAAGTTGAAGCATGAAGTATTTATTGATTATCTTCCTTATGAGTGGCGGTCGGGGATGATCGATGGTATTTTCCTACCAATCTATCCCCCTAGGAGCATGCGCATAGTACTTTGTTTTGATAGCTAATAGACTTTTGCAATAAGTATGTGAGTTCTTTATGACTAATGTTGAGTCCATGGATTATACGCACTCTCACCCTTCTGTCGTTGCTAGCCTCTCTAGTACTGCACAACTTTCGCCGATGCGTTACACCCACCTTATACTTTCCTCAAAACAACCACCATACCTACCTATTATGGCATTTCCATAGCCATTTCTAGATATATTGCCATGCAACTTCCACCGTTCCGTTTATTATGGCACGCACCATCATTGTCATATTGCTTTGCATGATCGTAAGATAGCTAGCATGGTGTTTACATGGCTTGTCCATTTTTTGATGTCATTTGCTAAGCTAGATCATTACACATCCCGGTACACCGCCGGAGGCATTCATATAGAGTCATATTTTGTTCTAAGTATCGAGTTGTAATTCTTGAGTTGTAAGTAAATAAAAGTGTGATGATCATCATTATTAGAACATTGTCCCATGTGAGGTTATCAAAATAAAAGTGGCCAAAGAATCCCAAATAAAAAAAAGGCCAAAGAAGCCCACAAACAAAAAAAAAGAGGGAAAAGAGAGAAGGGGCAATGTTACTATCCTTTTCCACACTTGTGCTTCAAAGTAGCGCCATGTTCTTCATGATAGGGAGTCTCCTATTTTGTCACTTTCATATATTACTAGTGGGTATTTTTGTTATATAACTTGGCTTGTATATTCCAATGATGGGCGTCCTCAAATGCCCTAGGTCTTCATGAGCAAGCAAGTTGGATGCACACCCACTTAGTTTCTTTTTGAGCTTTCATACACTTATAGCTCTAGTGCATCCGTTGCATGGCAATCCCTACTCACTCACATTGATATCTATTGATGGGCATCTCCATAGCCCGTTGATATGCCTAGTAGATGTGAGACTATCTCCTTCTTTTTATCTTCTCCACAACCACCAAATTCGATTCCACCTATAGTGTTATATCCATGGCTCACGCTCATGTATTGCGTGAAAGTTGAAAAGGTTTGAGAACATCAAAAATATGAAACAATTGCTTGGCTTGTCATCGGGGTTGTGCATGATGTAATACTTTGTGTGTCAAAGATGGAGCATAGCCAAACTATGTGATTTGTAGGGATAACTTTCTTTAGCCATAGTATTTTGAGAAGACATGATTGCTTTATTAGTATGCTTGAAGTATTATTGTTTTTATGTCAAAATTAAACTTTTGTTTTGAATCTTATGAATCTGAACATTCATGCCACAATGAAGAAAATTACATGGATAAATATGTTAGGTAGCACTCCACATCAAAAATTCTGTTTTTATCATTTACCTACTCGAGGACTAGCAGGAATTAAGCTTGGGATGCTTGATACGTCTCCAATGTATCTATAATTTTTGATTGTTCAATGCTATTATATTATATTTTTTAGATATCTTATATGCATTATTATGCTATTTTACATTATTGGGACTAACCTATTAACCTAGAGCCCAGTGCCAGTTTCTTTTTTTTTCCTTGTTTTTGAGTTTCGCAGAAAAGGAATATCAAACAATGTCCAAACGGAATAAAACTTTATGATGATTTTTCTTGGACCGGAAGACACCCGGGGGACTTGGAGTCCAAGCCAGAAGAGCAACAAGGCGGCGTCAAAGGTGGAGGGCGCGCCCTAGGGGGGGCTGCCTTGTGCCTCCCTCGGGAGTCCCCTGACCTACCTCTTCGTCTTACATATTCACATATATTCCAGAACCCTTAGAGAGAGCCACAAAAATACTTTTCCGCCGCCGCAACCTTCAGTTCCCATGAGATCCCATCTTAGGGCCTTTTCCAGCATCCTGCCGGAGGGGGATTCAATCACGGAGTGCATCTACATCAGCCCTATTGCCCTTCCAATGAAGCGTGAGTAGTTTACCTCAGACCTACGGGTCCATAGCTAGTAGCTAGATGGATTCTTCTCCCTCTTTGATTCTCAATACCATGTTCTCCCTGATGTTCTTGGAGATCGATCTATCCGATGTAATCTTCTTTTGCGGTGTGTTTGTCGAGATCCGATGAACTGTGGATTTATGATTGATACATCTCCAACGTATCTATAATTTTTGATTGTTCCATGCTGTTATATTATCAATCTTGGATGTTTTATAATCATTTTATATCATTTATTGGTACTAACCTATCGACATAGTGCCAAGTGCCAGTTGTTGTTTTCTGCTTGTTTTTTACACCGCAAGAAATCAATATCAGACGGAGTCTAAATGCCCCGAAACTTTATGGAGAATTTTTATGGGCCAGAAGGAACACAACGGGCCCTGGCTGCGCCTAGGGGTGCCCTGAGGGAGGCACAACCCACCAGAGTACGCCAGGAGGCCCAGGCGCGCCCTGGTGGGTTGTGCCCACCTTGGGTGCCCCCCGGACCGCCTCGTTACTCTATAAATACCCCAATATTCCAGAAACCCTAGGGGAGTCAACGAAATATTCATCCAGCCGCCGCAGAGTCCAGAACCACCAGATCCAATCTAGACACCATCTCCGATGGGGTTCACCACCTCCATTCGTGCCTCTCCGATGATGCATGAGTAGTTCTTTGTAGACCTACGGGTCCGTAGTTAGTTCCTAGATGGCTTCCTCTCTCTCGCTGAATTCTCAATACAATGGTCTCTTGGAGATCCATATGATGTAACTCTTTTTGCGGTGTGTTTGTTGGGATCTGATGAACTTCGAGTTTATGATCAGTTGTATCTTTTTATGTCCATGAAAGTTATTTGAGTTTCTTTGATCTCTTATATGCATGATTACTTATAGTCTCATATTTCTTCTCCGATATTTGGGTTTTGTTTGGCCAACTTGATCTATTTAGCTTGCAATGGGAAGAGGTGCTTTGTAGTGGGTTCGATCTTACGGTGCTTGATCCTAGTGACAGAAAGGGAACCGACACGTATGTATCGTTGCTACTAAGGATAAAACGATGGGGTCTATCTCTGCATATGTCGGTGTACTAGAGTAGGGGTACCCTAGTATCCCGAACTCGCACGGACACGATGGCAGCACCTCGTGGCAGACTGGCCTGGTGACCGCTAAGATCCTCGCCGCACCTTTGGAGCCGCCAAGAACAAAGTAATCAAGGCCCGACAAGAGGAGCTTGCGGGAAGGCCACTCAGGGCACAAAGGAAACAAGACCCGGCAAGAGGAGCTTGCCGGAAGGCTTGGTGAGCGACAAGCCCGAAGCGCGACAAGAACCTTGCCGCGGCAAGGTGCTCGCCATGCAAGTGACCTCTCTTCATCTCCGCTCCAGCTCATCCGCCAACGTGTCGCCATGGGGCTTTCCCAAGCACGCAGCGTGTCGACGGGCTGTGCAGCCAGCGGGAGCAGCGATAAGCGGCGCCGACAAGCTATCATCGTGGCAAACGGAGGCGCACTTGACGGTCCCTGTTACCTTTGTTCAGCGATCGAGACGGGCATTTATGACTCTTGTCCCTTGCCGTCGAGTTAGGTATAGATCATCAGACACCGTGCAAAGCGGTGTACCAACCTATGTTTTACTATCTTACCCTTGTCTACTTGCCACTGTGGTGACCCCTTGTGCCTATAAAAGGAGGCCCAAGTGCAACGAGAAAGGGTTCGGTTCAGCTCCGCTTAGTTCATTCTACTCATACGAGACCACACTCAGGCTAGGTTTTGTAGCTCCCATTGCTCCCTAGCAAGGACACAAGATAATCCACAAAGCAGCAGTAGGAGTATTATCTCTCCGGAGAGCTCCGAAGCTGGGTAAACCTGCTCGTGTGCATCGCCTCGATCCGCTCTTTGTGCATCCTCCGCTCCCCCTCCGAACCACAAGGGACCAGGTCCCATAGGTGATCGCGGGACACGATCAGTTCTCCCCGACATCTTTGGCGCGCCAGGTAGGGGGCGTCGAGGCTGTGTGAACCCGATCCGGCGTTCACACGAGCAGTTTCTTCATCAACATCTTCGTCTGACGTCCGCGTCAAACCCACCACCACTGGAGCTGACGAGTGGTGGGGAAGACGCTGGCGGAGGAACGGGCGTCGTCGAAAGAGCCCACGGCGCTGCTAGATCGAAGGACAAGACGGCGCAAGCTTCGGCGTCCGAGTCCGCACCGCGTCCTTCTCAAGAGGCGCGGGAAAGACAGCGTCATGGTGCTCGCAGCACCATACGTCCGATAGATCAAGGCCAAGCTGGAGGATCCGGGGACCCTCGAGACCCGCATGCACGCCAGCATGCCGGTACCAGCGGAGTACGGTCGCTGGGGTGGGACGCTGCTCCTCCTGACTTGGTTAGGAGTCCGAGCACGTCTCGTTCTTCGCTCCGTACGCCATTGCCACCCACCACACCAGTGGAAGCCTTGGCAAGAGCTCAGCTACTTCTAGACTACCCTCCAACGGCCGACAAGATCGACGAATGGAGGGCCACCATCCAGAGCCTCATCGGCTTTGCCAACGGCGACGTCCCGCGACAACCAAGCGCCTCGCAGCCGCGGCAAGGCGACAAGGCATGAGCCGATGGCGACGAGACTTGCGGGGGTGCAGCCACCGTACACTCCCCTTCCCGAAGGCCAAGATCGCCGACTCGCCGGATCCACCTCGACAGTGACTCCACAGCGTCGTCGGATCCGCGAGCTCGTCGCGACCAGCGCCAAGTTCTTCGAGAACGGCAAGAAGAAGACGCTCGAACCCGTATCGAGCGCCGAAGAGAAGCGCGTCGTCAATCCGACCAGCGCCGGGCCCACTGTCGATATGCATGCGCCAGGGAACCAGCGACTTGTCAGACTGTGTAGGTTGCCCTGCGCTCACTCGTGAGCTGCGGCAAGTCCGTGGCCCGACAAGAAAAACTTCAAGCCAGATGTGCCGGAGAAGTATGATGGCAGGACACACCCATACGAGTTCCTCAACATCTACACCATCGCGGTGCAGGCTGCGGGGGGACGAGACGACAAGATCCTCGCCAACTATTTCCCTCTGGTACTCAAGCCAAACGTCAGGTCTTGGCTCATGCACTTGCCAGACAGCTCTATTTCTTCTTGGGCGGATTTGTGCCACTAGTTTGTCGGCGCCTTCACAGGCGGCCACAAGCCTCATGGCCAAGAGAGTGACCTTCACTTACTCGCCCAGAAGGAAGGAGAGTCCCTGCGCAAATTCATCCAGAGATTCAGCCGTGTGCATTACAACATCCCAGATGTCCACCCCGCCGCGGTGATCAGTGCATTTCATCAGAATGTGCGAAACCGCAGGATGAGGGAGGAGATGGCGATGTGCAAAGTGAAAGTCGTCAGCGAGCTCTACGCCCTGGCCGACAAGTGCGCACGCGCTGAAGAAGGAAGAAGACTCCTAGGAGAGAATGTGGGAGCAGAGTCTGATAGTGAGGAGACCGCCTGCAAGGAAGGGTCAAGGCTAAACAATGTAAAGAAGAAAACCAAGAAGTACTAGTTGTCGAGCAGTCCGGCGATGGAGGTGGCGCCGGCAAGGCTAAGACTAGCGGCTCCGGCAAGGAGGTTGCCGCTGACACCGACCGCCAAGCTGTGGCGGCCGCCGACAAGCCCGACAGCTCAACAAGCAAGATCAGAAGATCCACCGCACCAAGGGCCACGATCTCCGAGCTGCAAGAAAGTCGAGCAGCTTGTTGAGCTACTGAGAGCTTAATACGAGCCAAGTAGACAAGGAGAAGGCCTGTAGGTGCAGGTGCAACAAGTAAGAAGAGACCCGGTCGGGGAGGACGCCAGGCAAGGCCAAGCAGCGGCAAGGAGACAGACCTCCCCGCGGCCGCGACAAGGAAGAAGACGAAGATGAAGATGACGAAGACATGGAAGACGATGAAGCTGATGAGCAGGAGTTTCAGAAGGCAACGGAGGTTCTTTGCGTTGACGGTGGTGCTTCTCTGCATACCTCGCACCGCCAACTCAAGCAATGGATGCGTGAGGTTAATGTAGCAGAACCATCCATAGAGTCGCGCAAACCTCTGAAGTGGTCCAGCACGCCCATCATCTTTGACATTGAGGATCACCCTGATCGCATCACTGCGGTCGGGTGCTTGCCGATGTTGGTATCACCAACTATCCGCAACCTCAAGGTCACAAAGATGTTGGTTGACGGCGGGGCCGGCCTGAACCTGATCTCCTCTGCAGTGCTTCAGAAACTTCAAATCCCTGATAGCGAGCTCAAGAGGCGGCACATTTCGTGAATCAACCAGGAAGGAGCAAGCGAAGGGAAGATCACATTGCGGTAACATTTGGCGTGAGCTAAACTTTAGAACTGAGAAGGTCACATTCGACGTTGCCGATTTCCCATTGCCCTACAATGGCATACTTGGCCGTCCAGCGCTTGCCAAGTTCATGGCAGCTTCCCATTACGCCTACAACTTACTCAAGATGCCCGGCCCGATAAGCGTCATTTCTGTCTATGGCGACAAGAAGGATGCGCTTATCTGCGCCGACAAGATTTACCGGGATGCAGCAGCCGCGACAGACAGCAAACCACTCGCCGCTGAAGCTCCCGGGGATAAAAAGAAGACCAACAAGCCCGGCAAGAGTCCTGATGCCCACTCCGGCAAGCGCACCTCTTCGGAGTGCTGCGCTGCCGTCGAGGACGCACCATCGAGCTCCACCGGCAAGTGCAAGAAGATGATGGCAGCTCCGCCGAAAACCAAGAAGGTGCCCGCCAAGGAGGACGGCACTGGTGGTACCTTCACCATCAGTGCCACACTTGACCCTAAATAGGAAGGCGAGCTCGTTGCTTTCCTGCGGGCGAATGTCGATGTGTTTGCATGGCAACCATCTGACATCCCCGTGTTCCTGTGAAAGTAATTGAGCACCACCTAGCTGTCTGTCCTCGGCGTGGCCCGTCAAGCAAAAAGTTAGGAAACAGACAGTGGGCGCCAAGAATTCATAGCGGAAGAAATCAAGAAGTTGGAAGCAGCAGGCCTTGTCAGAGGAGTACTCCATCCCACGTGGTTGGCCAATCCGGTAGTTGTACGCAAGGCAAATGGGAAATGGAGACTTTGTATTGACTTCACAGATGTTAATAAAGCTTGTCCCAAAGATCCGTTTCCCTTGCCACGTATTGACCAGATTGTTGACTCCACGGCTGGATGTGATTTGCTTTCATTTCTTGATGCATATTCAGGATATCATCAAATCTTCATGGCAGAAGAGGATGAAGAGAAAACCGCATTCATTACACCATGTGGCACGATCGTTTCACACAGATGCCTTCGGTTTGAAGAATGCTGGTTCAACTTTGCAAGAGTAGTCCATGATGCCTTTGAGCCACGAGATACACGTAAATGTGGAAGCTTACATGGATGATATAGTGGTCAAGAGCAAGGACAAAGCAACTCGATTCATGATTTGATGAGACTTTGTAAATCTGCGCAAGATCAACCTCAAGCTCAATCCCGAGAAGTGCGTGTTTGGAGTCCCTTCCGCAAGCTTCTCGGGTTCTTTGTGTCTCAGCGGGAATTGAAGCCAATCCCGACAAGATCAAGGCCATCGAGCAGATTGAAGCACCAAAGCGCGTCAAGGATTTAAGAAGGCTTGCGGTTGCGTGGCTGCTCTCAAAGCAGGTTTATCTCTAAGTCTGCTGGAGCTACTGCCATTTTTCAAGATTTTGAAAAGGCAGGTCCAATGAAATGGACTCAAGCGGAGGCTGCACTGCAAGATTTGAAGAGATACCTGTCCTCCACTCCAATACTTGTCGCACCTAGGCCACAAGAGAAGTTGCTGCTGTATATAGCAGCGACCAATCAAGTGGTTAGTGTTGCGTTAGTAGCGGAGAGGGAGGCGGATGATGAGCCGGCAACCAAGGCAGGTGCACCCAGCGACAAGCAGGAGGCTTCGCCGTCAAGCTCTGGTCCCGACAAGGACAGATCAGCGCAGGGTTGCGACAAGATACAGAAAAAGATGGTGCAGCGCCCAGTCTACTTTGTCAGTTCCCTTCTGCAGGGGGCTAGGTCAAGGTACTACGGTGTGCGAAGCTGCTTTCCGCCTCCTCATGGCCTCGAGAAAGCTGCGCCATTACTTCCAAGCACATGAGATAACAGTTGTCACTCGCTTTCGCTGAAGAGGATATTGCAAAATCCGAAGCAACAGCAGAATTGTCGAGTGGGCTTTGAACTGTCAAGCTTTGGTCTCAAGTTTGAAAGCACTTCAACTATCCAAAGCAGAGCATTGGCAGAATTTATAGCTGAGTGGACGCCAACGCAAGATGAATAAATTCCAGAGACAAGCAACCCCGTCAAGGAGGCAAATAAAGAGTGGCTGATGTACTTTGATGGTGCTTTCTCGCTGCAAGGCGCCCGGTGCCGGCGTCTGCTTATCGCACCCACCGGAGAGCACCTCAAGTACATAGTCCAGATGCACTTTCCCAAGGAACAAGCAACAAATAATACTGCAGAGTATGAAGGTTTGCTTGCGGTCTCGAGATTGCGGTAGACCTTGGGATCAAGAAGCTAATTGTCGGGGACTCGCAACTTGTCGTCCGCCAAGTAAATAAAGATTATCGAGTCCGTTGATGGAAGCCTCGTCGATGAAGTGAGAAAGCTAGAAGAGCACTTTGAAGGCTCGCAAATGGAACACGCTCCAAGATCTCGTAATGATATAGCTGATGGCCTCTCCAAATGTGCCGCACTTAAGTTACACTGTGGAACCAGGAATTTTTGTGCTCAAGCTGACTCACCAACCGTAACACCATCAACAGGACAGAGCAAGAAGAGAAAATTGGTTTCCGGCGACTACTTTCCGGCAGAACTCCCTGGAGCCACCGCCAAGAAGGTCCCAAAAATCAATGTAAATATCACTGAGGAGCAGACCGCTCCGACAAACCCTGTGGTTTGTTTCGTTGAAGCAGACGCTCCCGACAAGCTTTGCTCCGACAAGCTTGCCGGGGATCATCAAGCTCCGGCAGAACCACAGGTTCTTGCCGTGGAAGCTAATGTTCCCGCAGTGGTAGATGAGCCTTTAGTCCTTGTTGTCGAGCCACGTGCTCCAAAGATGGGCGCAACAAATCGTCCATTTCCTTGACGGAGAACTTCCCAAGAGCAAGAAGAAGCGGAAAAAGTAGCCCGGCAGTCAAGTATGTACCAGTTTGTTGACAACATCCTGCATGTAAGAAGACTCAACGGTGTGAAATTGAAGTGCATTTGCCGAGAAGATGGACTGAAGCTGTTGGCAGAGATACATGGAGGCATATGTGGTCACCACATTGGGCGAAGAGCACTTGCCGGCAAAGCTTTCCGGCAAGGTTTCTTCGCCGAAGCCCTCCAGATGCAACGCACAAGTAACCAAGTGTGAAGCGTGCAGTTCCATTCCAAACAGATACACCAACCAGCTCAAGCTCTCCAGACGATCCCTTTATCCTGGCCCTTTTCGTGCAGGGGCTCGACATCCTCGGCCCCTTCCCCGAAGCTGCCGGGGGCTTTGAGTACTTGTACGTCGCAATCGACAAGTTCACAAAGTGGCCGGAAGTGGAACCAGTGAGGAAGGTGACAGCACAATCAGCAGTCAAGTTCTTCAGGTCAATTGTTTGCCGTTTTGGGATTCCTAACCGGATCATCACCGACAACGGCACGCAGTTCACAAGCCGCACCTTCATGCAGTACGCCCAAGATCTTGGCGCCAAGATCTGCTTTGCTTCTGTTGCTCATCCGAGAAGCAACGGTCAAGCAGAGAGAGCAAACGCTAAAGTGCTGCGGGGACTCAAGACCAGAACTTTCGACAGGCTGCGCAAGTGCGGAAGAAACTGGATCGAGGAGCTGCCGGTGGTTCTTTGGTCGATCAGGACGACGCCAAATCGAGCCACTGGCCAGACACCTTTTGCTCTAGTCTATGGAGCAGAGGCAGTTCTCCCCACAAAACTCATATACGGGTCACCTCGAGTGCTCGCTTATGATGAGCTTGAGCAAGAGCAGCTGCGACAAGATGACACGCTGCTCCTCGAGGAGGATCGTCTTGAGCTCTTGACGAGCTGCTCGTTACAAAGCAAGCTTTGCGTCGCTACCATAGCCGCAAAGTTAATGCCAGAAGCTTCGAGGAAGGCGACCTTGTTCTTCGGCGCGTTCAATCCGCCAAGAATTCCAACAAGTTGACGCCAAAGTGGGAAGGCCCTTATCGGGTGAAACGAGTCACTAGGCCCGGCGCTGTCCGCCTTGAGACCGAAGATGGCGTTCCGTGAGCAATTCCTGGAATATAGAGCATCTTCGCAAGTTTTACCCATGAGGCGCGGTTGCCGGAACCCGTTCCGGCAACCACCCTTTTGTACAAGTCTTGCCGCTGTTGCATGTAATCCTTTGTACAAAGCCGGGCGCAGACCCCGTGCATCAGTAAAGCCTATGTGTTGTGCACAACTCGTCAACACATGCTCTCATAATCTTATATGCATGTGTTTACTAACATTTTGTGCAGCATCCACACCCGGTAAGCGATGACAATCCACTAGGCTCCATAACTTTATTTTCTCTTCTTTCTTCTCAAACAAGAAGAAGGTTCATCCACCCACAAGTTAACCAGTGGGGAAGGAGAAGATAATGGTGTGGGCCGCCGGTGTGGGCCACCAAGCGTCGCTCGAGGAACTGTCGCCTTGCCGGGAAATGGACAACAGAGAAGCTAAGTTGCTAAGTTTAAACGACCAGTTTTAAATTTTTAAGTTATCTTCCTCGAACGATAGTACTTTGTATGGAAAACCTGTGCGCGGAGGAACCGACTCGTGACTAGCTTGCGCCCTTACTTTGTTTCGAGTCCGCTCAACAACTTAAGTGTGCTGCAACTAGTTGCGACAAGGTTGCTTGTCGGAGGCGGCATCGCCAAAGAAGCTGCTGAAGTTCAAGACTCGGCGCTCATGCAAAGGTGTTCGTGACCGACAAGTTCCCTAAAAGCGTAGGGCATAAACATACAAGGGAAGAAATCGAGTAAAGGAAATAACATTGCATTCGATTGCCTAAGATAGTGTATATTACATAATAACTTGTCGCGGATCTAATAGATTTTTCACCTAAACATGATCTACAGCGACAAGAGAAAGATAAGCTTGGCGGCCTAGTCCACGCGGTCGCCATCGAGCCTCTTGACTCCGCTCACCCTGTCCACAATGGGTGCGACAAGGGCCTTGAGCGCTTCAACATCAGCAGATGGAGGCAGAGACTTGAGGACTTTGGTGAAATCGACGCCTGGGTTGCGGAAGGCCACTTTCATCAGCACCTTCTGGAGAGCCCCGACGCAAACTTGGCGCGACTCCTCCGCCAGTTGCTTTGGGATCTCCTCCCGGAGCCGCTGGAGACCCGTCAGCACGCCCTTGAAGAACAGGCTGAGTTTGACGCTGGGTTGGAGGTTCTCATCGGTGGAGTACCCAAGATCCACCATCCCCAGCTCATCAGCTCGTTATGGATGCCGGCGGCGGTGTCCACAAGACCTTCTGTCCAGTGCATTATGCTATCTCTGAGATTATTCTGGGCAGTCACAACATTCGACAGCAGTTCTTCATTGGCCTTGATCTTCTCCAGCAGGCCCGCTTCCCGCTCCTTGGCGCCTTCCAACGTCTCCGTCAAGGTGGTCAGTTTCAGCTCCAGATCCGCCTTGGAGTCCTTGGCGGCATCGATCTCCTTGATCTTTTCAGCGAAGCGACCTTGCAGCTTCGCCGAGGTGTAGGCGTCCTTCGCGGCCGCTTCAACCCGGCGACCTCCTCGGCGCTCTTTTGGAGGGTGGACTCCAGCTGAGCCACCCTCGTCTCCAATTCCCTCTTGGCGGCCTCGGCAGCCGCAGCAGCATCCTTTGCCTCCTGAAGTGGCCCGCCAATCGTTTGCTCGCGCACGGCGAGATCTTCCTCATAGCTGTCGAGGTTGATCTTTCGCTGCGCCAGCTCACCTTCTTGCGCGGAGAGCTTCTCGCCGGCAAGCCTCTGCTGCTCCTCGACCTCGCCCTTCTCCAAGATGAAGGTCGTGCGCTCCTCAGCAAGCTGCTCCCGCGCCTCTTCTATATCCCGGAGAGTTTCTTTGTTGGCGCGCCGGAGCTCTTCCGCGTGTTTCTCCAAGTCAGCTCCCGCCCTCGCGACAAGCGCCTCCCTGGACTCCAGCTTGGCTTAACGGGCGCAGTAGAGCGACAACAACCTCCTTAGCAGCTTCTCCTCTTCAGGCTCACCGTTGCTGCTGCTCGGAGCATCGACCAGCGACAACCCGGCGGAGGCAAGCAGTTCCGCGTCGAAGGTCTCCCCCTCGGCCGGTGCCCTGGAGCTTGATGCCCATGGGAGCTTGATAAAGACACCCTCACCGGCCTTCAGATAGGCGCCGGGCTGGGGCTCTTCGGAGTCTGGTGCGGCGTCGGTGACAGGAGGATCGGCGGTCGGTGCAGCGCCTGGCGCTCCTGCGGCCTCAGGGCCGTCAGTGCGATCGCCAGATTCCTCCCCAGCCTCTGCGCCAGCAGCCTTGACGGCCTCCTCGCCGGCGGGCCCGTCAGCGCCAGCCTCATCCTCCATGTTGGCGGCGTCGACATTGTCGCCGCGAGCGTCCTCCTCGCCGGCAGCCTCAGTCTCCATCGGATCTCCGGCAGATGGATCTGATGGTCAGAAGAAGAAAGAACAAGTCAAGCAAATGTTCGAAAGAGAAGAACAGAAGAAAAGAGAATCCAAGGGAGATTTTCAAACAAGGAAATTACCTGCAGTGGGATCTGTTGCCGTGGTCTCCACAATCGGAGGGTCGTCGACGCTGGCCCTTGTTGGGGAAGCTCCCCTTGTCGGAGAGGCCTCCCTTGCCGGAGAGCGCTCCCTTGGCGGAGAGTTCTCCCTTGGTGGCGCAGTTGAAGCAAGCAGAACTTCGGGAGTGACCTCCGGTGCTTCCCGATGAGGCTGCTCTGCTCCTACATAATTCAACAAACCAGATATCAGTGACGGAGAAGCACCCAAGCACACCTAACCATGAGAAGTAAACCAAACACTTACGCTGGGGGCTGTGCTGGGGGCTGCTCTGTTGAAGGGTTGCCGGATCCGGCAAGGGAGTTCCAGACGTGCCCCTGTCAGCCATGTGGGAATCATCTGAGACAACAACCACCGGGGTCTTGGCCCTCTTCGACGCCCTCTGAGCTAGCGTCCTGAAGAAGGAGAAGGTTCAGAGTGAAGCCAGTCAGATATAAGAAAAAGCAATAAATTGAAGGGTTACAAGTAGCAGCGACAAGATCTTACTCTTCCTCTTCTTCCTCGGAGCTGAGGGCGGAGAGATCAAATTCCGCTCCGGCGCGACGAATTGGAGGAGAAGATTCCCTTGGACGCTTGGCGGATGCAGGGGCCGCGACTCCAGAAGACCCCGCTCCCGTTGCTGTGGCGGCAGGAGGCGCTCCCGCGGCAACAGTGCTTGCCGCGGTGGAGCGCGTCGGGCGGCGAGGCGGCTGTTGGGCCGTCTGCCGCCCCGCCACTTCTCCGGTTTTGCGGAGGCGTCTCCTTGGCGGGGCCGCGGGCTCCTCCTGCGGCAAGCTGCTTGACGGCGGAGGGGAAGCGCCACCGGCCGGCTCTTCCGGATTGACGTCGGGCTCGGCCTATTCCTCCTCACCGGCAAGCTCTTCTCGGTCGGCAAGGCTTGCCGCCTCGGCTGTTTCCGCCTCCTCGACGGTAAACCCAAACACGCCGGCAGCGGCAGCTTCTGCCGCCTCCTCCAACCTTGTGGCGATGCGCGCCATCTCCTGATCGGTGGTGTCGCGGGTGAGCCGTCTCTGCTCGTCGGCGCGGATCGGCACTTCCACCAAGTTGTCGAAGAACTGCTGCACGACATCGTCGGCGGGCTCCTGCCAAGTTGGAACGATTCCATGGGAATCGCACAACAGCATCATCGCGCGGATCTTTGTCAGCGACGAGTTGTTGCACAAGGCACGACTCCCTCGGCAACATGCACCACTCGGGGTGATCCGCATCAGGCTTGAACAACTCCCGCAGCATGCCGTCCAGCTCCAAGGTAGTAAAATTCCAGTTCAGACCCGGGCGCAGCCTCATGATGTCCGCCGCATTTTGGAATTCCCAAGCAGGCCTCCTCCTCTCCCGCAAGGGCGCGATGCGGCGGTGAAGGAAATCCGCGCTAACTGCTCCTACGGTAAGCCCTGCTTGCCGGAGACGCAAAATCCTAGTCACAGCAATCTTCAACTTGTCGTCCTCCGGCGCCAAGTTGCTCCAATCATTGCCGCGAACTATGGGAGTTTGGCGCAGGGCGGTGAAAGGCTGTGGCTCCTCTTCTAAGATCCAACACCAGTCAGCTCTCCACTCCTCCCACTTGCTACGCAACTCTCCGTCAAGATACGCTTCCTTCTTGCCGATCCTAGAGACCCATGCAATTCCTCCGGCAAGCGGCTCTCCTCTCTCTACGCGGGGCATGAAGTAATGGCGGAAGAGTGCTACATTTGGGTGGACCCCGACAAAGTTCTCGCAGAGGTGTGCAAACGCCAAGGTGAGGACGGCGTTGGGGGTGAAATCAAGGAGGCGGAGGCCATAAGTGTTCATGACATCACGAAGAATTGAGAAAAGGCGGGCAGAGCCCCCGATGGAAGAAAAGCGAAGAAAGGGTACCGATGGAAACCTTCTCGGATGTGGCGGCGGAGATGACTCTCGCTGGTGCGCCGGGTCTCCGTCGACCGAAGAGATAGTACAACTCCGCAGCTCCTTCTGTCAGCGGGGATCGAAGAGGGCCGCTCCTTCCGCAGCGCCATGAGCCGCTGCGCGCTCGGCCGATTTCACGCTTTTCCCTTGTCGGCCTTGAGCCATGGGGAGAGGTGGTGGAGGAGGTCGACGGCGTTAGTGGCACCGGTGACAATGGAGGGGCGGGCGTCGCTCTCTTTGGGCTCGAGAAGAAAGGGGAAGCGACGGGGTTTTCGATGTGACGGCAATGGCAAGTGGGCGCCCTGCCCTGTTCCCCCGCTATAAAGGGAGAGGGACAGGCGTTCGATTTTCCCATTAAAGAAGGCCCCACGATCTCCCCACGACGCCACGCCCGATGCGTGGCGTTCGTGGGGGCGTGGTGGGTCCAGGCGAGTAATGGCGTAACCCGGACGCGCGTGCCTGCAGCCTGTTTTGGGCCTGGCCCAACAGAGCTCGGCGCGTGTGTGGCCCAGGCCGGGGGCTCTGCCGGTGTACTAGAGTAGGGTACCCTAGTATCCCGAACTTCGTGCAGACGAATGGCAGCACCAGCGGCAGGACTGGCCTGGTGACCGCCAAGATCCTCGGCGGCACCTTTGGAGCCGCTCAAGAACAAAGTAATCAAGGCCCGGCAAGAGGAGCTTGCCGGAAGGCCACTCAGGGCACAAAGGAACAAGACCCGGCAAGAGGAGCTTGCCGGAAGGCTTGGTGAGCGACAAGCTCCGAAGCGACAAGAACCTTGCAGCGGCAAGGTTCTCGCCATGACAAGTGACCTCTCTTCATCTCCGCTCCAGCTCATCCGCCAACGTGTTGCCATGGGGCTTTCCCAAGCACGCGTGTCGACGGGCTGTGCAGCCAGCGGGAGCAGCGATAAGCGGGCGCCGACAAGCTATCATCGTGGCAAACGGAGGCGCACTTGCGGTCCCTGTTAATTGTTCAGCGACCGAGGCGGGCATTTATGACTCTTGTCCCTTGCCGTCGAGTTAGGTATAGATCATCGTACTTTGTGCAAAGCGGTGTACCAACCTATGTTTTTACTATCTTACCCTTGTCTACTTGCCACCTGTGGTGACCCCTTGTGCCTATAAAAGGAGGCCCAAGTGCAACGTAGAAAGGGTTCGGTTCAGCTCCGGCTTAGTTCATTCTACTCATACGAGACCACACTCAGGCTAGGTTTTGTAGCTCCCATTGCTCCCTAGCAAGGACACAAGATAATCCACAAAGCAGCAGTAGGAGTATTATCTCTCCGGAGAGCTCCGAAGCTGGGTAAATCTGCTCGTGTGCATCGCCTCGATCCGCTCTTTGTGCATCCTCCGCTCCCCCTCCGAACCACAAGGGACCAGGTCCCATAGGTGATCGCGGGACACGAGCAGTTCTCCCCGACAGCATAGATAGATCTTGTCTACATCATGTCATTGTTCTTATTGTATTACTCTGTTTTTCCATGAACTTAATACACTAGATGCATGCTGGATAGCGGTCGATGTGTGGAGTAATAGTAGTAGATGCAGACAGGAGTCGGTCTACTAATCTTGGACGTGATGCCTATATAATGATCATTGCCTGGATATCGTCATTATTATTTGAAGTTCTATCAATTGCCCAACAGTAATTTGTTTACCCACCGTTTGCTATTTTTCTCGAGAGAAGCCACTAGTGAAATCTATGGCCCCCGGGTCTTCTTTCTCATATATTTGCCTTGGCTATCTACTTTTTCCTTGCGTTTATTTTCAGATCTATTAAACCAAAAATACAAAAATACTTTGCTGTAATTTATTCTTATTTATTTTGTTTGGCGTTCGATCTATCAATCTACTACAAATTCCTCATTTCCGTTTTGCCTATCTTGAGGCGCCGTACCCCAGAAGGGATTGACAACCCTTTAACACGTCGGGTTGCGAGGATTTGTTATCTGTGTGCAAGGGCTGTTTATGTTGTGTTGCTTGGTTCTCCTACTGGTTCGATAACCTTGGTTTCATATCTGAGGGAAATACATACCGCCGTTGTGCTACATCATCCCTTCCTCTTTGGGGAAATACTGACATAGCTTCAAGCGACATCAAAAGGAATTTTCTGTCGATGTTGCCAGGGAGGATCTTCAACATATACCAGGTTCCTAATCACAAATCTCATCTCCTCGCAATTTACAATTTTTTTCCATTTGCCTCTCATTTTCCTCTCCCTCACTTCACAAAAAATTTCCGTTTTATTCGCCTCTCTTTTTCCGTTCGCCATTTTCTTGCCGGATCAGTTTTTTTGAGTGCAATCTTGTTGTGAAGTCATCATGACTCAAGAGAACACCAAATTGTGTGACTTCTAAAATACCAACAACAATGATTCTATTGGCACTCCGATTGCTCCTCCCGCCACTAGTGCGGAGTCTTGTGATATTAATACTGCTTTGCTGAATCTTGTTATGAAAGATCAATTTTCCGGTACTCCTAATGAGGATGCCGCGTCCCATCTTAATACCTTCATGGAATTATGCGATATGCAAAAAAAATATGTGGACAATGATGTGGTGAAGATGAAATTATTTCTGTTTTCTTTGCGTGATTTGCAAAAAAATTGGTTCTCTTCTTTGCCTCGCAATAGTATCGATTCTTGGAACAAGTGCAAAGATGCTTTCATCACTAAGTATTTTCCGCCCAAAAAAATTATTTCCCTTAGAACCCAAATCATGAATTTCAAGCAACTTGAACATGATCATGTTGCACCATCTTGGGAAAGGATAAAAATGATGCTAAGGAAATGCCCAACTCATGGGTTAAATCTTTGGATGATCATACAAAAATTTTATGTGAGGTTGAATTTTGTTTCTCGTAATCTATTAGATTCCACCACGGGTGGTACCTTTATGGAAATTACTTTGGGTGAAGCCACCAAATTACTTGATAATATCATGGCAAATTATTCACAATGGCATACTGAAAGGGTTCCCACTAGTAAAAAGGTTAATTCAGTTGAAGAAATTTCTTCTTTGAGTGAAAAAGTTGATGCTCTTATGAAATTGGTTGCTAGTAAAAGTGCTCCTATTTATTTTAATGATATGCCTTTGTCTACTTTGATTCAGCAAAATAGTGATGCTATAGATGTGAATTTTATCTCTCGAAATAATTTCAATAACAATGCTTATAGAGGTAATTTCAATCCTATGCCTTTCCCTAGTAATTCCTCTAATAATTATGGTAATTCCTATGGAAATCAATCTTATAATAACAATAATAGGAACACCTCTGATCTTGAGAATAATATTAAAGAATTTATCAATACGCAAAAAGTTTTCAACACTTCCATAGAAGAAAAGTTGAGTAAGATTGATAATTTGTCTAGAAGTGTTGATAGAATTGCTCATGACGTAGAAAATCTCAAGATTAATTTTTTTATGCCTAAGGTTGATGAATCAGTTAAAGCTCTTTATGTTTCTATGGATGAAAGTAAGAAAAGAACCGCTATGCTCAGAGCTAAAAGAGAATTTTTAGAAAAAGCATTTTCTAGTGATTTCTTTCGCAAAAGTGATGAAGATCTTAAAATGATTTATGTTTCTTCCATTGATTCTTTGTTTAGTAAAGTTAAGATTGATGAAAAAGGGATTGGAGAAGAGTCAACTTTAGGTAGAAGGCGTCCCAATATTTCGGAGGGAGAAAATCTTGTTGAGAAAATTGATAAAAGTGGGTTTGAAGAGGTCAAGACTTTAACTAGTGATGTGTCCACTCTTTTGGATTACAAAGACTTTAATTATGATAGTTTCTCTTTGATTGATTGTATTTCTTTGTTGAAATCCATGATAAATTCACCTCGTGCCTATGAAAAAAATAAAGCTTTTACTAAACATATTGTTGATGCTATGATGAAAGCTTTTGAAGAAAAAATGGAATTAGAAGTATCAATTCCTAGAAAGTTGCATGATGAATGAGAACCTACTATCAAAGTCAAGATTAAAAATTATGAGTGTTTTACTTTGTGTGACTTGGGTGCTAGTGTTTCCACAATTCCGAAATCTTTGTGTGATGTGCTTGGACTTACCGATCTCGAAGAATGCTCTTTAAATTTGCACTTAGCGGATTCTACTATTAAAAAGCCTATGTGAAGAATTAATGATGTTCTTATTCTTGCAAATAGGAACTATGTGCCCTTAGATTTTATTGTTCTTGATATTGATTGCAATCCGTCTTGTCCAATTATCCTTGGTAAACCATTTTAACGCACTATTGGCGCCATGATTGTTATGAAAGAAGGAAATATCAAGTTCCAATTTCCTTTGAGGAAGGGTATGGAACACTTTCCTAGAACAAGAATTAATCCACCTTATGAATCAATCATGAGGGTATCTTATGGACCTCGAACCAAAGATGACAAAACTTAGATCCTTGCTTTATGCCTAGCTAAGGGCGTAAAACTATAGCGTTTGTTGGGAGGCAACCCAATGAATAAAATTTATTTTTAATTTTTTCTTTGTATTCTTGAGTGTTTGCACAATTATGCTACTGTTAAGATTGTGTTTTTTGTGTTTTAATTAGTGTTTGTGCCAAGTAAAGCCTTTAGGATCTTCTTGGGTGATAGTTGTTTGATCTTGCTGAAAAAAACAAAAACTTATGCACTCACGAAAACAATTTTAATAAATCACAGAAAAGTGCTTTTGCCCTGATTGTTTTTTCATAAGATTAATATAAAAATTACCCCTGTTCAAGAATTCGTCTGATTAACCAGTTAACTTGCCGATTAACCCCTACTTGTAGGGTCACCGAGTAGCCGATAAACCAATAAATCGTCCGCTTAATTGATTAAATGCTTGAGTAATTTGCCTATTAGCCTATTAATCCCCTACTCGCAAGCCAACTGAGCAGCTACCAGTTAACGATTTCCTCAACAATGCAAATTACCCTGGTCATCCTAATTTTTCAGAATTTTTGGAGTTACAGAAGTATTCTAAATGTCAGATTGCTACAGACTGTTCTGTTTGACATATTCTGTTTTGTTTGTGTTGTGTGCTTATTTTGATGGCTCTATGGTTTTCTTTGATGAGTTTTTGCCGTTGAAAAGTTGGAATACAGTAGATATAATACAAAAAGAAAATATGAATTGGTTTGATACAATACGTATAGTAGTGGTTTGCTTTCTTATACTAACGGATCTCACGAAGGTTTTGTTGAGTTTTGTGTGATTGAAGTTTTCAAGTTTTGGGTTATCATACGATGGATGAAGGAAGGATGGAAGAGCCTAAGCTTGGGGATGCCCCGGCATCCCAAGCTATTATCCAAAAATGAGCAACCAACTAAGCTTGCGGATGCCCCCGAGTTTCATCCCCGCTTTCTTCCAACGACTACCGATATTTTACTCGAAGCTATATTTTTATTCATTACATGATATGTGTTTTTCATGGAGCCTCTTGTATGATATGAGTCTTTGCTTGTTTTATTTTGTGTTTTAAGTCATCAATCCTTGCTGGACACACCTATTTGAGAGAGCCAAAATTATGTCATGACTTGCTAGAATTGCTCTCTTTGCTTCACTTAAATTTTTATGAGCTATGGACTTGCTCTAGTGCTTCACTTATATCTTTTTGAGCATGGTGTGCTTTAGTATTTTTGAAGAAATGCTCTCTTGCTTCACTTAGATTTATTTGAGAGTTAGTAAAATTTTCAAGAAATTCTCTCTTGCTTCACTTAAATTATTTTGAGAGAAAGAGAAAAATTATGCTCATGATCTTCAGTTATATTTGTTTGACCTTATGAAAAGAAACACATGAGAATTAGTCCCAAAGTGATAGAAATCCAAGAATGATATAACAAAAACTTTCATGAAGATCATTGGACAAAATAAACTTGATTCCTAGTAATAGTTTTGAGATACGATGACGTGATATGTGAGTTATGTTAATGAGTAATTATGCTTTAGTAAGAATATTGGTGTTAAGGTTTGTGATTCCCTATGCAAGTACAAAAGTCAATAGTCATGCAATGCAATTACATCCTACTTTTGGTGCATTATTCGGTGTTAATCATGCTTAATGCTTGCTTATGAGATTATTCGTTTCTTGGTTGGTCGCTTCTCAATCTTTTTGCTAGCCTTCATTTTGCACCAAGTATGATCTCTATTTGTGCATCCAAAATCCTTTAAACCAGTTTTACCACATGAGTCCACTATATCTACCTATATGCAGTATTCTTTTGCCGTTCAAAGCAAATTTTCATGTGCCATCTCTAATTTTCAAAATAAACTTCTCTTTGGTGTGTTTGTTTCGCTCGCGGAGCGGTGAGGGGTGGCTAATATTTTCGATGCTGGATGTGTTATTCTCACGATGAGTGTTTATTCACTTGTCATTGCACGAGAGTAAGGAAAAGGTTTTAGGGATGCCCAGTCCCAAAATGCAAAAATGAATTTAGTTTATGTTGTGAAATAATAAATTCCTTGGAAAGTGTTGGTATGGAGGGCAACCGTGGATACGGCTAGCCATGGAAAGTGAAAAGTATGGTGGAAAAGGAATAAACTTTATTTTCTGTTTGGGAACTGCCTATGATATATCTAGCATCGAAAGTGTTGGGAACTCTAAGTCGTTTTCGTTGGTGGGATGGATACACCTCCCAAAAAGTTTTATCTCTAATTTTTCGCTTTGAGGTCTGGCACCTCTACAAATCCCTACTACCCTCTGCGAAGGGCCTTTCTTTTACTTTATGCAATTTTTATTTTGAATTTGAGTCTCCATCTTCTCTTATAAAAGCACCAACTAGGAGGCAATATGATCGTTCTAAATATTGGGTGTAGCTAATATTCGAGTGTGTTTCATGAATGGATAAATGGTTGAGCATGATGGGCTAGGGATAACTTATTTTAGCATTGATATTCTGAAAGACATGGTTGCTTGTTGATATGCTTGAGTATCTAAATTATCATGACAAAACTAGACTATTGCTTTGAATCACATAAAATTCCAATTGTCCATGCTATAAAGAAAAGAATATGATATGACATGTTAGGCAGCATTCCACATCAAAAATTCTGTTTTTATCACTTACCTACTTGGGGACGAGTAGGAGTTAAGCTTGGGGATGCTGATACGTCCACAACGTATCTATAATTTTTGATTGTTCCATGCTGTTATATTATCAATCTTGGATGTTTTATAATCATTTTATAGTCATTTTATATCATTTATTGGTACTAACTTATTGACATAGTGCCAAGCGCTAGTTGTTGTTTTCTGCATGTTTTTACATCACAGGAAATCAATATCAGACGGAGTCCAAATGTCCCGAAACTTTACGGGGAATTCTTACAGTCCAGAAGGAACACAACGGGCCCTGGCTTTTGTGGGGGGTCCTCGAGGAGGCACAACGCACAGGCGTGCCGGGAGGCCAGGCGCCTCGGTGGGTTGTGCCCACCTCGGGTGCCCCCCGGACCGCCTCTTTGCTCTATATATACCCCAATATTCCAAAAAACCTAGGGGAGTCGACGAAATATTCATCCAGCCGCCGCAGATTTCAGAACCACCAGATCCAATCTAGACACCATCTCGGATGGGGTTCACCACCTCCATTGGTGCCTCTCCGATGATGCGTGAGTAGTTCTTTGTAGACCTACGTGTCCGTAGTTAGTAGCTAGATGGCTTCCTCTTTCTCGCTGAATTCTCAATACAATGGTCTCTTGGAGATCCATATGATGTAATTCTTTTTGCGGTGTGTTTGTTGGGATCTAATGAACTTCGAGTTTATGATCAGTTATATCTTTTTATATCCATGAAAGTTATTTGAGTTTCTTTGATCTCTTATATGCATGATTACTTATAGCCTCGTATTTCTTCTCCGATATTTGGGTTTTGTTTGGCCAACTTGATCTATTTATCTTGCAATGGGAAGAGGTGCTTTGTATTGGGTTCAATCTTATGGTGCTTGATCCCAGTGAAAAAAAGAGAACCGGCACGTATGTATCGTTGCTACTAAGGATAAAACGATGGGGTCTATCTCTACATAGATAGACCTTGTCTACATAATGTTATCGTTCTTATTGCATTACTCCGTTTTTCCATGAACTTAATACACTAGATGCATGCTGGATAGCGGTCGATGTGTGGAGTAATAGTAGTATATGCAGTCAGGAGTCAGTCTACTAATCTTGGACGTGATGCCTACATAATGATCATTGCCTGGATACCGTCATTATTATTTGAAGTTCTATCAATTTCCCAATAGTAATTTGTTTACCCACCGTTTGCTATTTTTCTCGAGAGAAGCCACTAGTGAAATCTACGGCCCCCGGGTCTTCTTTCTCATATATTTACCTTTGCGATCTACTTTTTCCTTGTGTTTATTTTCAGATCTATTAAACCAAAAATACAAGAATACCTTGCTGCAATTTATTCTTATTTGTTTTGTTTGACGTTTGATCTATCAATCTACTACAAATTCCTCACGTCCATTTTGCCTATATTGAGGCTTCGTACCCGCAAGGGATTGACAACCCCTTTAACACGTCGGTTTGCGATGATTTGTTATCTGTGTGCAGGGGCTGTTTACATTGTGTTGCTTGGTTCTCCTACTGGTTTGATAACCTTGGTTTCATATTTGAGGGAAATACCTACCGCCGCTGTGCTGCATCATCCCTTCCTCTTTGGGGAAATACCGACATAGCTTCAAACGACATCAATGATCAGCTTATCTATGAATACTATTTGAATCTTATCTGAATTATTATATGCATGATTTGATATCTTTGTATTTCTCTTCGAATTATCGGTTTAGTTTGGCCAACTAGATTTGTTTTTCTTGCAATGGGAGAGGTGCTTAGCTTTGGGTTCAATCTTGCGTGATCTCACCGAGTGACAAAGTAGGGGTAGCGAGACACGTATTGAATTGTTGCCATCGAGGATAAAAAGATGGGGTTTTCATCATATTGCTTGAGTTAATTCCTCTACATCATGTCATCTTACTTAAGGCGTTACTCCGTTCTTTATGAACTTAATACTCTAGATGCATGCTGGATAGCGGTCGATGTGTGGAGTAATAGTAGTATATGCAGGCAGCAGTCGGTCTACTTGACACGGACGTGATGCCTATATGCATAATCATTGCCTTGGATATCTTCATAACTTTGCGCTTTTCTATCAATTGCTCGATAGTAATTTGTTCACCCACCGTATTATTTGCCTTCCTGAGAGAAGCCTCTAGTGAAACCTATGGCCCCTGCGTCTATTTTCCATCATATTTGTTACCGATGTACTATTTTGCAATTTTTTATTTTCAAATCTATAAACCAAAAAATCCAAAAATATTTAGTTACCTTTTTGTTTTATCTATCTCTATCAGATCTCACTTTTTCAAGTGACCGTGAAGGGATTGACAACCCTTTATCGCGCTGGGTGCAAGTGTTTGATTTTTTGCGCAGGTGCATAGATTTGGGACTTGCCTGTACCTCCTACTAGATTGATACCTTGGTTCTCTAACTGAGGGAAATACTTATCTCTACTTTGTTGCATCACCCTTTCCTCTTCAAGGGAAAAACCAACGCAAGCTCGAGAAGTAGCACATCACCTCAACCCACCTACATAGCATACTCTCTCGATTCGGAGGTCTAGTTTGTGTTCGAGCACAAGGAGTAGCATCGGCGCGGCGTCCGCGACTTCCGTGCTAGCACCCCGCCGCCCCTCTTTGTGCGCGACGAGGACCAGGAGGCGGAGGCCGCCTACCAGGCGGCGCTGGTGGCTGTCGTCCATGAAAGCAAGGAGGTAGAGTGGCGCAAGGCAGAGGAGGCGGCGTACCAGGTGAGGCTGTCGGAGCCCATCGTGCTCTTCGCTGCCGGCGACTGCATCATGCCGCTGCTGATGCCGCCGTACCCCGTCAAGGCCGAGCCCAGGCCGACCCCCTCAAGCCCGAGCGCTACACATGTGACGGCTACATGAGCGAGTGGGTCAGTGCGCCACCCGTCTGGCTTGGGGCGACGTCGGCTGAAAGAACATGTGGTGCCCCCATGTTGGGTTTTGATAATTGATGACAATCTCTGTGGACTAATGGTTGCCTTGAGTTATATTTGAAGGATTTGTCCATAGGCTTTTCTTGAAGTCCATGTGTTGGTTCAATGGAGTTTATGAGATGGACAAAGTGCTTTTCAAGGAATTATCCAAAGATTGGTCATGTGAGAGTTGAGCTTATTGCAAGCATGTCTTGAAGAAGAATATTGTGTGAACATTCAAGTTGTAACATCCCAAATTTCCTATTTGGAATGTTTTACAATTATAGCTAAGCATCTATGCATCCTGTTTGAATTTGAGTGCCATTTGGAATTTCAGAAGATTTTGAGTTTTGGAATTTGAATTCAAACTTTGGCAAGTGGGAATCATTTCAAAAACTATGCCTAACAACTACTTGAGAAAAAGTATGAGAGGAGTAACATGACACTCCAAATTGTGTCAGAAGAAAACAATGCCAAAAAGTTTGAATTCAAACTTGAGTTTTATTTGGATTTTGAAAAAAAATGATTTTTTACAAACTTTGGATTTTGCCCCTGGAAAAATGTTCAAATAATAGGGAATATTCCCCTGATCATTTTGATATATATATGTCCTATATAAAATATTTATATTTTATATTTTATAACTCTGTTTTTATTTTCAAAAAAATTAAATTGGAAAAAGAAAATGCCCAGGCACCAGCCCGGCCGACTGGCCCAGCCAGCACCTAGGCAGCCCCCTCACCGCGCGGCGGCCAGGCCCACCAGCGGCCGAGCCAGCCCAGCCCGGCCAATGACGGCCCAATGAGCCAGCCGCGCCCCCTCGCCCGAACTGTTTGGATCGGCCGACCGATCAGCGCCGCGCCTTCCTCCCCTCACCGACAGGCGGGCCCCACCGTCGTCAACCTCGCCCACGCCACTCGCCGCGCGCGCGCTGGGCCGGATCCGAAGGATCCGGATTAGATCTCCTCCCGATTCACCCCTTGCGCGAGTCGTCGCCCGCCTATAAAACCCCTCCCGCACCCCATTCCCCCTCGCCCCTCGCGGACCTCTCTCCTCCTCTCGCGCCGGAGCCTGAGAGCACCACCGCCGCCATTTGCCTCGCCGCCGACGCCCTAGCCCACCCCGAGCTCCACCAACTCCACCAGACCCACCCCCTCGCCCGTCCGCACCCGCCGGAGCCCTCCGCCGACGCCCCCGACCACCGGAGACGTCGGGACACTCGCCGCCCGAGCCGCCGCCGCCGTCGATCTCCGGTAAGCCGCCGGAACCCCTCCCCGCCGTCCGATCTAGCCCAACGGCTAGGATTAGAACCCCCCGAAGGGGTATGTTCTTTTTATAAAACCGGTCCGGTTTAGTTTAGTTCCGGTTTAATTTTTAAGTTAAGGGTTTTTTTATTTAGATCGGTCCGATTCGTTTAACCCTAGGCCCGTTTAGTTAAATTACGCTCAGTGCGTTAGTTAGGCCCATTAGGCCATTTTTCTTTATTTTCGTTTTTCTGTTTTAACAGAATAGTTCCAGATTTGAAAAATTCATATCTTTTATTCTACTTAATATTTTTAAGTGATTCTTTTTTTTGTTGGTTTGCAAATTTCTTATAGTTTCTGTAGAAATTATAATTAGCTATGTTAAAATTATTTAGAATTGCTTTATTTTAGATTTAGTCAGAATAGTAAATCTGCTATAAAATGAGTTAGGAAATTTATTTTTAATGATTCTTTTGTCCCAACTTTGTTTTGACATTGCCTAACCGTAGGAATTAATTTGGGCATTTTAGGATTAATAAAAAAATTAGTTTCTAGCAGAATCATGTTATTCTTAATTAATTAACTAGCTACTGTTTTCCTATTATTTTAATTAGCAAATAAATTTATTTTTCACATGTGATTGATTATTCTAGGTGAGTTTCTATCACTTTAGAGCATGAACTTTTATTTATAATAAATAAAACTTTTATTTTATTTTTCTTATTAGAAATTGCTTTAGGCCAATAGGAGTTTCATAATAGATTTTAAATTGATTCTTTTTGCTCCTAGTTGCTTAATGCATTCCTTTCTGTTAAGTTAACATAAAACCATGATTAGGTTATGTTAAGAAAATTTTTGTTATGTAAAACTATTTTTAGTTGTTGCTTGAAGTAGGAAAACTTTGAGTTGGATTTTCTTGAGTTTTTCCTTTGGGTTTTGATTTGTTTGTTTTGGTGTGTTATGTTACTATGCTATTGTGTTAAGTGATCATATGCTATATGCTTATTGTGATTATTGTTTGTCTCGGTAGAATTTCCGGAGTGCGAAGCTTGCTACTACGAGTCCTTAGCTTGCAAAGATCGTCAACAAGGCAAGTCATTGATCATACTTTCAATACCTATGACTTTTATTGCATTAGAATTATACCTCCCCACCATGCATGCAGTAGGTGAAATTTTGAAGTTATTGTTCTTGAGTAGTATCATGTGGTTGGATGAACCAATTCCCCTTGTTACCATGACCCGGGACGTAGTAGTTCAATTTTGCTATGCTCGTAGACGGGATTGGTTGAGTGAATTCATAAGAAAGATGTGAGAGTCAAGATGATGACAACCCCATGAACTTCAAGCTCAAGATGGACTTCGGAATTCACTACTGGGTGGAGGACGGTTGACGGGCACCCTGGAGAACCCAGTGGTTGGCCGGGATGCATGGATAAGCGCCATGACATCTTGCGGAAAGCTTCACCCAGCCACGAAGAGACGGATGGATGCCCCATTGACCGGAAGCTTACCTGTGCAGCCGCAAGCCATTATGGGCTCTGGCTGGGTCAACCCTAGTAGTGACGCTGGCCGGACGGTACTATGAGATGTAGAAGAACGGTAGGATTGGATGGGTACCGGCAGTGGCCAGAAGAACTCTTCGGAAGACCCTATTTCATTCGTCCCGTCTTCAAACACCATGAAGTGCGAAGACTTAAAAGTAGGGAATGATTCTTGCGGGTAAAGTGCGCAAACCTCTACAGAGTTAAAGATCTAATCGATTAGCCGTGTCCCCGGTTACGGACAATTTGAGCCTCTGGAACTTGGAAGTATTCGGAAATCTCAACACTAAAACTAATAAATTAATTTGAGGGGGTTATGACTTAATAATTTGGGAATGAGACATTGGTTGGCGGAACCATCTCAATAACTACCAACAATTTTGTAGCAAGTCCACTATAGTAGGGAAAAACTGGCTTTTTCACAAAATGATGAAACTTAGAGCCCCACAACCAAAATGCATATAGTGATAGTCAATTTTTATTGTTATTCTCTTCATGACTTGCCAGCATATTCAAAATGCTGACCTACACGGCTGCAACGTCTTATGTTGCAGAGGTTTATTCCGATCAGGATTGAGGCTACGCTCCGCGCTTGGCGATTGCCCTATGGAGTCGGATGGACTCGCTATTTCGTCTACGCTTCCGCAGCTTTACTAGTTTATTTCTCATGAGTTGGCCTTTGGCCGAATTTATTCTCTTGTAATAAAGACTCTATATGAGAATCGTGTAATAAATTCAGGTGTGATTGAACTTTGATTATTTCATCGATGTACTATGGGTACCAGCATGATCTTGGGATGGTACAGACACAGAGACTTGACCGATTTTGGGTCAGGTCGCTACACAAGTTTACCTTCAAGACATCATCCTAATGAAGAGAGTTGGAAAGATTCAAGGTTGATCAAGACTAAGTACAGAGAGTGATTCAAGTTGATCAACACACAAAGTGCACAAGTTGTACCGAGAGGGATCAAGTGATCCCATGGTATGGTAAGCATTGTCCATTACGCTTTGTGTACTAACCCATGGTCTATGTGAGAGTTCTATGTGGGGTTAGGTATGTTTCCATGGGCTTGCGTCAAGAGGATTATCTCATACAACCCATGGGGGATGACTTCATTTGGTGATCATCATCAAGTTTGCGGTGTGCAAGTTCAAGTGGAGCAACACAAAGAGTGGCTCACCCATAATGGAGTATGGGGGAGTAGTCATGATTGAAGCTTGTTGTCCATTGCGGTGGCAATGGACTTGTGAAGATGTGCCAAAGAGTGGCTCACCCATAGTGTAGTATGGGGGAGCAATCAACTAGTCTTCATCGAGCCAACGCAATCAAGATAGGTGGTCCAACTTGAGGAAGTCAAGATCGTCATCATCTAGCTCAAGTGGACTATGTGCAAGGCAAAGGTTTGCCCTTGATAGGTTTTCTATTTTACCGGTCTCATGGTGGTAGTTGGGAGACCGGGTTGTAGGATCGATTGACGTACTATCAATGGGGACTCTCTAGTGAGTAGCTTGATTGTATCGATCATCGAGAGCTCAAACCATTGCATCCTTGCATCATCTCTCTTGGTTCTTGTTTGGTTCTTCTCCTTGTGAGATTTGAAGCTTATGGTCATCTTCATGACAAGCTCGAGTTCATCGAAAACCGATTTCATATGCATCTTGTTTTGTGTTTTCGATGCTGGAGTTTTTAGAGCATCTCCACTCGCGCCCCCAACATGCCCCACAGGGCTCTTTTTTTAGCGTCGGCGCCGAAAAATCGGCCCAGTTGCGCCCCGAGGGCCTTGTTCGCCGGTTTGGGCCGAAATAACAGCCGACAAATCTGAGCCGAACCCAAGCCCCGGGGGGTCGCCTGGGGGCGCCGGCCGAAGCGAAAAGGCGCGTGCGTCCATTCTGTCGGCGAGAGACGACCCTTTTTCCCGCTCCCCCCCATTTCCCTCCATTCTTCCCTTCTGCCCCTCTTCTCCCGCCATTCTCCTTCCTCTCCCCTCCATCCAGCCGCCATGCCGCTGAAGAAGTATACGGCCCCTCGCGCCGTTACCGATGCAGACGCCACCCTGCCGAAGGAGAGGAAGCCGAGGGCGCCGCCGGCAAAACCACCGGGCATGTCGAACACCGACTGGAAGGCGGAGGTTCAGCGCCGGGAGGCTGTCACCACCAACTGGCGGAACAGGCTCAATGCCAAGAGGGCCCGGGACACGGCCACATCGGCGGCGGCTACGACGGAGTCTCGCACGGTGGAGCAGGCAGATGCATCTCGCGCGGGGATGATGAATCCACACGGCGGCCACGGACCGCAAGCTGCCTCGAGCCAGCATAGCATCGGGTCGTCGGTCGGCTTCTCACCGTCGCCACAACCCTAGGGGTGCGCGCCCTCGCCTGGCTACGCTGACCGCGACGCGCACGGCGGGTTCAACCCCAACATCACCTGTCTGCATGGCCACCCCGCACAGCGCACGCCCTCACCCGCGTTCACCGGCGACCAGTACCCCCTGTACACATACTCGTCACCGGCTTACGCCGCGTCCCCGCCGCCGCCTCTGCGCCGTGGTGCCCTGCACTTCTCGCAAGCCTCGTCGTCGTATTTCGGCAACCCCGACGCGACGGAAGCCGACATGGACGACATCATCACGAGCGGCTCGGCCGCCGCCTCCCCCGGGTTCCATGCTCAAGATGATACAATGGACCTCACCGGCAACATGGATGATGAGCTCGACTACGGCGAGGAGGAGGAGGAGGAGCCGGATGATACGTCTCCAACGTATCTATAATTTTTTTATTGTTCCATGTTGTTATATTATCAATCTTGGATGTTTTGTAATCATTTTATAGTCATTTTATATCATTTTTTGGTACTAACCTATTGACATAGTGCCAAGTGCCTGTTGCTGTTTTCTGCATGTTTTTTACATCGTAGGAAATCAATATCAGGCGGAGTCCAAACGCCCCGAAACTTTACAAAGAATTTTTATGGGCCTGAAGGAACATCACGGGGCCAGACTACGCCTGGGGGGTTGCCCCAAGGGAGGCATAACCCACCAGGGCACGCCAAGAGGCCCAGGCGCGCCCTGGTGGGTTGTGCCCACCTCAGGTGCCCCCAGACCGCCTCTTTGCTCTATAAATACCCCAATAGTCCAGAAACCCTAGGGGAGTCAACGAAATATTCATCCAGCCGCCGCAGAGTCCAGAACCACCAGATCCAATCTAGACACCATCTCGGATGGGGTTCACCACCTCCATTGGTGCCTCTCCGATGATGCGTGAGTAGTTCTTTGTAGAACTATGGGTCCGTAGTTAGTAGCTAGATGGCTTCCTCTCTCTCGCTGAATTATCAATACAATGGTCTCTTGGAGATCCATATGATGTAACTCTTTTTGCGGTGTGTTTGTTGGGATCTGATGAACTTCGAGTTTATGATCAATTATATCTTTTTATATCCATGAAAGTTATTTGAGTTTCTTTGATCTCTTATATGCATGATTACTTATAGCCTCGTATTTCTTCTCCGATATTTGGGTTTTGTTTGGCCAACTTGATCTATTTATCTTGCAATGGGAAGAGGTGCTTTGTAGTGGGTTCGATCTTACGGTGCTTGATCCTAGTGACAGAAAGGGAACCGACACGTATGTATCGTTGCTACTAAGGATAAAATGATGGGGTCTATCTCTACATAGATAAATCTTGTCTACATCATGTCATCATTCTTATTGCATTACTCCGTTTTTCCATGAAGTTAATACACTAGATGCATGCTGGATAACGGTCGATGTGTGGAGTAATAGTAGTAGATGCAGGCAGGAGTCGGTCTACTAATCTTGGACGTGATGCCTATATAATGATCATTGCCTGGATATCTTCATAATTATTTGAAGTTCTATCAATTTCCCAACAGTAATTTGTTTACCCACCGTTTGCTATTTTTCTCGAGAGAAGCCACTAGTGAGATCTACGACCCCCGGGTCTTCTTTCTCATATATTTGCCTTTGCAATCTACTTTTTCCTTGGTTTTATTTTCAGATCTATTAAACCAAAAATACAAAAATATCTTGCTACAATTTATTCTTATTTATTTTGTTTGGCGTTCGATCTATCAATCTACTAAATTTTCCTCACGTCCGTTTTGCCTATCTTGAGGCGTCGTACCCCGGAAGGGATTGACAACCCCTCTAACACGTCAGGTTGTGAGGATTTGTTATCTGTGTGCAAGGGCTGTTTATGTTGTGTTTCTTGGTTTTCCTACTCGTTCGATAACCTTGGTTTCATATCTAAGGGAAATACCCACCGCCGCTCTGCTGCATCATCCCTTCCTCTTTGGGGAAATAGTAGCTTCAAGCGACATCAAAAAGAATTTCTGGCACCATTGCCGGGGAGGATGTTCAACATATACCAGGTTCCTAATAATAAATCTCATCTCCTCGCAATTTACATTATTTGCAATTTGCCTCTCATTTTCCTCTCCCCCACTTCGTAAAAAATTGCCGTTTTATTCGCCTCTCTTTTTCCGTTCGCCTTTTTCTTGCCGGTTTTGTCTTTGTGTGTGAGATCTTGTTTGCCGTTGTGGATAATTCCTCCTCTATTGTTTGCACCCTTGAGAACGAGGTTCTCAACTTTAAACAAAGGGGAGGAGAAAATTTAAAAGATGCTTGGTATAGAATTTGCAATGCTCATAATAGATCTACCCGTAAGCAATCTACCGATTGTTCTTCTTCGTTGTTTTTATGTTGGCATCACCACTTGGTATAGATTTGTCCTCGATACGATTACCGGTGGAAATTTCTTGATGTGTCCCTCTCTTGATGCTTTTAATGCTATGGGAAATTTAGTGGGATCACCACCCCTCATGATTAATGAAACAATTTTAACTCCTAAGCATGCTATGGAAAGACTAAATGCTGTTGAAAAGAAAATGCTCACCATAGATCATATGGAAATTATAGACAAAAAGTTGCATAATTTTGCCACTAATATTAGGGCAAAAGCGGGAGATGTTTTTAAGTTGCTAAAAGACAAGTGTACCATAATCCATGAAATAATAGAAGAAAGTCCTTCTAGGATTGATAAATTAGAAGAAATCTTTAGTAACCTAAGCATGGTTTTTTCTCCCGCTCAAACTATCGAGAAAACTCCCGCAAGGCGTGGTAAAGCTACCAGGAACAAGGGTGCAACCTCTAGTAATAGTAATAACGAAGATCTTAAGATGATTAGTGTTCACCCGAATTTCTTTGATGTGTTAAGAGATCCCTTTTGCAAGAATGAAATCTTTAAATTTACTCCTAGAAGTATTGCTATTGAAGGTCTTTATGCTAAATCTTTGAAGGGTTCTAAGTGTTTGATTGATGAGTTGGATAAAGATGACAAAACTTAGATCCTTGCTTTATGCCTAGCTAAGGGCGTAAAACTATAACGCACTTTGGCAGGCAACCCAACGAATAAAATTTATTTTTACTTTTTGCTTTATGTTCTTGAGTGTTTGCACAATCATTCTTCTATTATGATTGTGTTTTTTTGTTTTAATTAGTGTTTGTGCCAAGTAAAGCCTTTAGGATCTTCTTGGATGATAGTTGTTTCATCTTGCTGAAAAAACAGAAACTTATGCACTCACGAAATTTTTTCATAAATCACAGAAAAGTGCTTTTTCCCTGATTGTTTTTGCAGAAGATTGATATACAAATTACCCTGGTCTTCCTATTTTTCAGAATTTTTGGAGTTACAGAAGTATTCGAAAGAGTCAGATTGTTATAGATTGTTCTATTTTGACAGATTCAGTTTTCTTTGTGTTGCGTGCTTATTTTGATGGCTCTATGGTTTTCTTTGATGAGTTTTTTCCATAGAAAAGTTGGAATACAATAGATATAATACAAAAACAAAATATGAATTGGTTTGATGCAGTACTTATAGTAGTTGTTTGCTTTCTTATACTAACGAATCTCACGAAGGTTTTGTTGAGTTTTGTGTGATTGAAGTTTTCAAGTTTGGGGTTATCTTACGATGGATGAAGGAAGGATGCAAGAGCCTAAGCTTGGGGATGCCCCGACATCCCAAGCTATTATCCGGAAATGAGCAACCAACTAAGCTTGGGGATGCCCCCGAGTGGCATCCCCGCTTTCTTCCAACAACTATCGGTATTTTACTCAAGGCTATATTTTTATTCATTACATGATATGTGTTTTGCTTGGAGCATCTTGTATGATATGAGTCTTTGCCTGTTTTATTTTGTGTTTTCAGTCATCCATGTCCTTGCTGGACACACCTATTTGAGAAAGCCAAAATTATGTCATGACTTGTTAGAATTGCTCTCTATGCTTCACTTAAATTTTTATGAGCTATGGACTTGCTCTAGTGCTTCACTTATATCTTTTTGAGCATCGTGTGCTTTAGTATTTTTGAAGAAATGCTATCTTGCTTCACTTAGATTTATTTGAGAGTTAGTAAAATTTTCAAGAAATTCTCCCTTGCTTCACTTAAATCATTTTGAGAGAAAGAGAAATATTATGCTCATGATCTTCACTTATATTTATTTGAGCTTATGAAACTCAACACATGAAAATTAGTCCCAAAGTGATAGATATCCAAGAAGGATATAATAAAAACTTTCATGAAGATGATTTGACAAAATAAACTTGATTCCTAGTAATAGTTTTGAGATATGATGATGTGATATATGAGTTATGTTGATGAGTAATTATGCTTTAGTAAGAATATTGGTGTTAAGTTTTGTGATTCTCTATGCAAGTACGAAAGTCAATAGTCATGCAATGAAATTATATCCTACTTATGGTGCATTATTCGGTGTTAATTATGCTTAATGCTTGCTTATGAGATTATTCGTTTCTTTGTTGGTCGCTTCTCAATCTTTTTGTTAGCCTTTATTTTGCACCAAGTATGATCTCTACTTGTGCATCCAAAATCCATAAACCAGTTTTGCCATATGAGTCCACTATATCTACCTATATGTGGTATTCTTTTGCCGTCCTAAGCAAATTTGCATGTTCCATCTCTAATTTTCAAAATAAACTTCACTTTGGTGTGTTTGTTTCGCTCGCGGAGCGGTGAGGGGTGGCTAATATTTTCCATGCTGGATGTGTTATTCTCACGATGAGTGTTTATTCACTTGTCATTGCACGAGAGTAAGGCAAAGGTTTTAGGGATGCCCAGTCCCGAAATGCAAAAATGAATTTACTTTATGTTGTCAAATAATAAATTCCTTGGAAAGTGTTGGTATGGAAGGCAACCGTGGATACGGCTAGCCATGGAAAGTGAAAGTATGGTGGAAAAAGGAATAAACTTTATTTTCTATATGGGAACCGCCTATGATATATCTAGCATGGAAAGTGTTGGGAACTCTAAGTCGTTTCCGTTAGTGGGATGGATACACCTCCCAAAATGTTTTTATCTCTAATTTTTTGCTTTGAGCTCTGGCACCTCTACAAATCCCTACTTCCCTCTGCAAATGGCCTTTCTTTTACTTTACGCATTTTTTATTTTGAATTTGAGTCTCCATCTTCTCTTATAAAAGCACCAACTAGGAGGCAATATGATTGTACTTAAGTATTGGGGTGTAGCTAATACGCGAGTGTGGTTCATGAATGGATCAACGGTTGAGCATGATGGGCTAGGACCAACTTATTTTAGCATTGATATTCTGAAAGACATGGTTGCTTGTTGATATGCTTGAGTATCTAAATTATTATGTCAAAACTAGACTATTGCTTTGAATCCCATAAAAGTCCAATTGTCCATGCTAGAAAAAAAGAATATGATATGCCATGTTAGGAAGCATTCCACATCAAAAATTCTGTTTTTATCACTTACCTACACGAGGACGAGTAGGAGTTAATGTTGGGAACGTAGTAATTTCAAAAAAAATCCTAAGCACACGCAAGATCATGGTGATGCATAGCAACGAGAGGGGAGAGTGTTGTCCACGTACGCTTGTAGACCGTAAGCGGAAGCGTTATGACAACGCGGTTGATGTAGTCCTACGTCTTCACGATCGACCGATCCTAGCATCGAAAGTACGGCACCTCCGCGATCTGCACACGTTTGGCTCGATGACGTCCCACGAACTCACGATCCACCAGAGTGTCGAGGGAGAGGTTCGTCAGCACGACAGCGTGATGACGGTGATGATGAAGCTACTGGTGCAGGGCTTCGCCTAAGCACTACGACAATATGACCGAGGTGGATTATGGTGGAGGGGGGCACCACACACGGCTAAGAGATCAATGATCAACTTGTGTCTATAGGGTGCGCCTCCCCTGTATATAAAGGAGTGGAGGAGGGGGAGGGCCGGCCCTCTACTATGGCGCGCCCTCGGGAGTCCTAGTCCCACGGGAGTAGGATCCCCCCCTTCCAAGTAGTTGGAGTAGGAGAGAAGGAAGGGGAAGAGAGAAGAGAAGGAAGGAGGGGCGCCTCCCCTAGTCCAATTCGGACTAGGCCTTGGGGGGGGGGGGACTGCCCTAGGCAGCCCCCCTCTCTCTCTCCCCTAAAGCCTAATAAGGCCCATATACTCCCCGGCGAATTCCCGTAACTCTCAGGTACTCCGATAAATACCCGAACCACTCAGAAACTTTCCGATGTCCTAATATAGCCTTCCAATATATTGATCTTTACGTCTAGAACATTTCGAGACTCCTCGTCATGTCCCCGATCTCATCCGGGACTCCGAACAAACTTCGGTCATCATATAACATAACTCATAATACAAATCGTCACAGAATGTTAAGCGTGCGGACCCTACGGGTTCGAGAACTATGTAGACATGACTGAGACTCATCTCTGGTCAATAACCAATAGCGAAACCTGGATGCTGATATTGGTTCCTACATATTCTATGTAGATCTTTATCGGTCAAACCGCATAACAACATACGTTGTTCCCTTTGTCATCGATATGTTACTTGTCCGAGATTCGATCGTCGGTATTTCAATACCTAGTTCAATCTCGTTACCGACAAGTCTCTTTACTCGTTCCGTAATGCATCATCCACTAGTAGAAAAAGGGCCTGTTGACCCGGTTGGTGAGGGCCTTTAGTCTCGGTTCATGAACCGGGACTAAAGGGTCGGTACTAATACCCTGGCCCTTTAGTCCTGGTTCAATCCAGAACCGGGACTAATGGGCCTCCACGTGGCCTGTCCGCTGAGCCCAGGCAGGAGGGCCTTTGGTCCCGGTTGGTGGCACCAACCGGGACCAATAAACATCCACACGTCGACATTTCTTTGGCTCTGGTTTTTTTTTTTTTGAAAGGGGGGTTTGGGGGTTTTGGGGGTTAATTTAGGTGTTTCATATATTGTGCTATAGCTAGCTAATTAATAGAAAAGTGTCCTCTCTTTTGTCCGTGCTTGGTCGGCCTTCGTACTATACATACGTATAGAGAGGACTAACTAGACATGCTAGCTAGCTAGTAATTAAGCAAGCAGAAGATCGTCATGAACATATATGCATACAGAGAGAAGTGATATCGACCACCTCTCCTTCTCCGAGAGATTGGTCGAACAACAAGTTCTCGTATATCTATCCGACACTACCGGCTACATATATACAATAATTATCTTTTACAATACGGACGCGTGGTCCACATAGTATTCTCCGTCTTCAGCGATCACATGGTCAAGAAAGAATGCGCCAATTCCTCTTGAATTGCTGCATGCGATCTGGTGCTAGGAGTTCATCCCTTCGAAACATCTAATTTTAAGAAAGGTCAAAACACATATATATATATATATATATATATATATATATATATATATATATATATATATATATATATATATATATATATATATATATGAATGAATGAAACTCAACACAAATGATGGTAATAAAATAAAATTGTGAATATGGTAATATATTTCGCACTTCATATTGTTTGTCGGAGTAGCCCTCTCACAGGTCGTGTGGCGGATGGACCCATAAGCGTAGTATCCACAGAAATCATTCCCTTGTTCCTGCCACAACCACTTTACAAGAAACAGAGGTCAATCAAACTGATAATTAGCAAGCATGCTAAATGGTATTGATGAAACTAGCGCTTGAATCACTAGGAGATCTTGCGTGGAATATGCTACTATATAGTACTTACTTTGGTGTCTAAATTGCAGCTTCTTGGTAGTCCGGAGCTTTTTGGTGAATTTTCCCAAGCCCTGCCATACAAAGAAAACAATTACTTGATATCAGAAATGAACAAAGTTGCTGATATGGTGGATAATGATCGATTTAACTTACTTCTCGAGCATTTCAGTCATTTCCGCATACTCCTTGGGATCTTTTAGTCTCGAGTCTAAGACAGTTACTACTCCTGCTCAAGCTTAATCTCTAGGAGAATATAGTGGAACCTGCTTGCGCATGCATAACTCATCAATATTACATTACTATAACCTGGACTAAATAAGGAAACCGAATATGCCACAAGACAGTAACACTCACGTGTAGTTGTAAGGAAAGAGTATTATATTTTTGTGTTCATTTATTTCCAACGATCGTAGCAAGTTGGCCTCGGTTTCGTCGACACGATATTTAACCTCATTTGCATCTATGAGATATGTGTTAATGAACCCAATATCACCCACTTGTTTTTCTTCATTTCTGCGATCTTCAATCTGCATAATATAGTGAGGATATTTATAAATACATGCAATGAAAGAGCTGAGTTATATAGAGATACTTAATGACGGAAGTAGTACTACTTACAGACGAGTAGCAGGTGACCGTTGCTTTATCGAGGCCAATTGATTGAAAAACTGATAGAACTCCTCAAATGGAATAGGCAGCAGTTCAATTCCAAGGAGGTCATGCTCCTTTTAACTCTCACATACAAAGTATTCCTCCCTCGGACTCTTTGCAGGTTTTCATGTACCAATCATGCAATCTTAGCATCATCGTTGTTAGAGAGCTTTCATCTTTGACGAGAGGCTTCCCGTACTCGTATCTTTGTATCTGCACCTCCAAGAAATCATAATGTACATCGTCGGGCAGGTAATCTGCAGGATTGCCATAACCGGGCACCATCCTCGGATCGGCGATGTCGCTAGCGAGCACCTTGAGCGGGGGCACGATTGCCGGCTTGTTCGCCGAGCTGGGCAATTTGTTTCCCAGCTCGTCGTTCTTTCATCCTTTGATCAGCAGCAGTACTTCCCGATCTCTCCGCTTGGCAAATGCCTTTCAATAATGCGCTCATAGTTGCCTTTGGCGGAGACTTGGGTGGTTTTGTCGGGGCAGCAAGCGCTTCGCTTTGACGGATCTACCTTCTCCTCCGGAGGTGGATGTCTCTTTGCTTTCAACCCTTGAAACCAGTCATCCACTTGGTCTGCGCGATCTTCGCGTTTTCCTCCTCGCTCCTCTCGTGCGGTAACTTCTCTGGAGTCTTGAGAGAAGGACCGAATCTATATCTCCTCCGCCTTTGGCTGTCTTGCTAGCGCGGCGGAGCGAAGCAGGCGGGCGGATGTCTTCTTTCCTTGCTTACGAGGCGGAGGAGAAGGACTACGACGCGCGGAGCAGCGGGCGGCGGCGGGTCTCTTCCGCCCTTGCCGGCGAGGCGGAGAAGGAGGAGGCTGGCTGCCGGACGCGCCGGTGCAGGCGGAGAAGGAGGCGGAGTGCCGCCGCGCCGGAGAAGGAGCCGGCCGAGTGCCTGATCGTCACTCGCCGGAGGAGGAGGCGGTGGAGGCGGAGTGCCTGACTCGCGGAGGAGGAGGAGGAGGCGAGGCGTCAGTTCGGAAGGTTGATGAGATCCTTCCGCCATAGGCATGGAGTCTTGAGCGAGAACCCAGCCGATACTCCCTTCACCGGTAGGGTGGTCAAGCGGAGGTCCTCAAATCCCTCCGTTATTTCATCGACCATCACCTTAGCATATCCATACGGAATCGGCGGCGGTGAAAAGTTGAGTCGGGTTTAGTAGGATAAGCAGAGCCAACAACCGCCTTGACCTTCAAATTGCTCCATTGCGCCATAAGGTGGCAATTTTCAGCATCCGTGATAGCATCCACGGGATAGCTGGCGAGGAGCCGTCAAGGCATGCTGCTCTGGCTGAAGCAGCTCGGTGGAAGCCACGCTGCTTCTCCGCTGAGATGGCGGGGTAACCGGGGAAGCTTGGCGGTCGTTTGTTGTGATCTGCTGCTTCTCGTTCCTCTTCTCGTTCCTCTAGCCCCATTACCCTTTCGTGCAGCGCTGCATTAGGCTCTGCTCGGTTTCTTCCTCCTCTCATGGGTTTTGTAACCCCTGCGTCCGAAATCCAGCCTTCCACGAAGCGGAACTGGCGTGCCTCGTGTCCGTCCCAGGTGCTCGAGGATTTCGAGGGCCATTGTGAGCTCGTCCTTCTCCCCATCTGGAGCGAACTTCCCTTGCTGCGCTGCTTCGATATAATGCTGAAGCCTCTTGGTGGTATGTCCAATTGTTCGTCCGTCCAAATGCACTTCCCGTTATAGGGTCCAAGGATCCATGGCCCGAAGAACCAAGTCCGACAGCGGTCTGGCAGTTCATTGTCTCGGGTTCGATCCCTTTATCAAGCAGATCATTCTCAGCCTTGGCCCACTTAGGCGGACTACGAGGTAACCACGACCCGTGCGATGGTGAAGCTTCTTCTTCGCAGCATTTCTCTTGTTTGTCGCTGACATCTTTTTACTCTTTTCCGATGTCTTGTAGGCCACAAATGCGGGCGATCATCTCGATCTTCTCATATTTGCCCTTGAATTCTGGTGTCTCATTTTTTTGACATACGTATTGAGTTCTTTCTTCCAATTCCTGAATAGTTCTGCCATCTTCTTAAGAGCAAAAGACTTGATTAATGGCTCTATTACTGGCTTCTCGGATCATCCTCTAGCGGTAGGGTAAAATTTGACTTCAGCTCGGTCCAAAGATCATTTTCGCATATCATTGACACAAGACACCTCGGGGTCTTCGTTCTTAAGCTTATACCATTGGTGGATGCTGATCGGGATCTTGTCCCTAACGAGAACCCCTTGCTTGAGCAACAAATGCCTTCTTTGTCGGTAGGGTTCAATCGGTTGGCCGTCGCGCGCGATTTGTATGATCTCAAACTTTTCATCCGAGCTCAACTTTTCTTGGGCCTCGTCTCTTTACGAAGTTGTGCTCGATCCGGAGGGCTAGAAAAAGAACAAAGGCGAGAGTTAATTAATATGTGTACATATATACCAAAACAAAGGCGAGAGCTAGTCAGCACAGGCTTAACTAATATATATACCTGGCGGACTCGGTTTGGTGATCACGGAGCCGTCCTCACGGTCTACTTCTTCACCCTCTCCTTCTTGCACGGCATTGGGTCATCAGACCATGTAAATCATAGCCAGCTGCTTCTTCACCCTCTCCTTCCGGACCATCGTTGTCGTTGAGAAACATCAACGAGAGACGGCATCACTTCCTTGTGCGATTATGTCCCTCAACAACGCTTCTTGTGCTTCGTCTCGGGGGTGTCCATAGTTTCTACAAATATTTACAACATGGCAATTATTATTCAAACATGACAGATATGGATATATTAGTGCCAGCGTAGAACTAGCTAGCTAATCACAATAAGGAATCATATTAGTGGCCTCGGCGCTGCTTCTCTAGGGTTTGGGGTGGCCTCGACAACGCTTCAAGGGTTAGGGGTGGCCTCGAGCGCTTCAAGCTAGGAGGGGTATATATCCCCACGTGTTGAAGCTATCGGGAGGGGTCGGCGTTGAACAGTACATCTATGTCCCACAAGTGGCGTGGGCATCGGCGCCCGTGGTAGGGTAGAGGTCGTGGATCGCCCGGCGGTCGAGGTCAAGGGTCGAAGATCGCCGAGGGTCGGGAGGTTGCCTAGTGTCAAAGTTCAACAAAACCATGTCTTCATCATTAGGCGAAAATAACAGGTGCATGATGGTGCAAGCTCTCCAAAGTTGTTTTGGAGCGGAGTCCCAGATAGGATAATTAGCTTTTTGGTACAAAGTTCAGCAAAAGGCAAATTATCCTATCGGGACTCCATTCGAGCTAACTTTGGAGGACTTCATACCATCATGCCATAATTACTTCCGGCTAATGATGAAACCATGGATTTCTTCAATACTTTGACACTATAGGAACCCTCGACCCTGAAACCTTCGACCCTTGACCCCTTAACGACCCTCGACCCTCTACCCTAGTTCCCGACCCTCGACCCCTCGGCGATCCTCGACACCCTCGTTCCCGATAAAAATTAAGAAGAAGAAGAAAAAAAAAGAGGAGAAAAAAGGAGAAGAAGCTCCTCTATTCCTTCTTCTTCTCCTCTTTTTCTTCTTCTTTCTCTTCTTCCTCTCCTCGTCTTCTCCTTCTTCTTCTCCTTCTTTCTCTACTTATTTTCCTTTTCCTTATTTTACTTTTCCTCTCCACTAACATAAAATGCACTAACCTAAAATGCAACAAACATAAAATGCACTAAATCGATCAACTAACCTAAAATCAGTGATAAAATGCACTAACCTAAAATCGATATCTACTAACAACTTAAAAAATAATACATATATGAAAAAATGCATATATTAAAAAAACATCATCATATCATCAACAGAAAAAATAGTATATTTTCTAAAATCTATCTTTTGCATATATACATCAACATATATATACACTAACCTAAAATGCACAAAAATGCTATCGGAGAGGGGTATATCGACCCCCTCATGTATCCACATACATACATCTATACATACATATATACTTACATATATGTATAAATTTTTACATATAGAAACTTTTGCATATAAAAGTTTTCTAAAATCTAACTTTTGCATTATATGAACATATATACACAGAGAACATATACATAAAATGCACAAAAAATAAGAGGAAAGCGCGTGGCCGGACCGAAGGCGGCGGTGTGGTGAGGCAGGGCAGCGGCTTGGCTGGGCAGGGGCAGGGCAGGCAGGGGTGGCAGGGCGGGGCAGGCAGGGCAGGGCAAGGGGCAGCGGGCGTGGTGGCGGCAGCGGCAGCGGCAGGTCAGTCAGGGGGCCAGCGGGCAGGCAGCAGCGGCGAGTCAGGGCAGGCGAAGGCAGCATGGCGCAGTGCGAGGCGTCTGGTGGCGGTCAGGGCAGGGAGCGGGGCGAGGGCGCAGGCAGTGGCGGCAGAGGCGGGGCAGGGCAGTGTCGAAGCAGTGCAGGTCGGCAGCGGCGGGCGGGGCGAGTGGACCAACTGGCAGCGTCGGGGCAGGGCTTCAGCGGCGGCGGTGGCGACGAAGCGAAAGCGTCGGGCGAGAAAAAGCAGATGAATTTTGGCGAAAACTGCTAAGTGTTGTATATATAGCAAGGGCATTAGTCGGTTCGTGGCTCAACGGGCTAATGCCCCCCTAGTCGGTTGGAGCCACCAACGGGACCAAAGGCCAATTTTCAGCAGCCCAAAGGCGGGGAAGCGACCTTTGGTCGGTTGGTCCCGGACTTGGTTGGCACCAACGGGACTAAAGGTTGGTGCATTGGACCAAAACCATGTTGGAGCCAAATGTTTAGTCCCACCTCGCTAGTTGAGAGGAGCCGCACCAGTTTATAAGGTGCGGTGCGGCTCCCTCTCGAGCTCCTCTCTAAAGCAGGCTTTGGGCCTAACTCGCCATCTGTGCTGTGGGCCTCTTGGGCCTTCAGCGGGCACTGAATCACTGGCCCATAGGGTTTCTAGTCGTATTCAGGCCGTGGGGGCCCGATGGGTGGCACTTTTTTTGCTTTATATTTTATTTCTTTTTGCTTTTAGTTTTAGAAAAATATAAACTTTCTATTAGTGCCATTAGTTTTAAAATTTGAAAACACTTTTTTGTTTTCTTTGTTGCTTTATTTATTTTATTTTGTTTCTACTTACAACAAAATACTTATTGTTGCTATTTTATTTTTTTCAAGTTTTTTGTTTTGTTTTCTGCATTATTTATTTTCTTTTGGTTTTTGCTTTATTTTTAATTCTTTTTGCTTTTAGGTCAGCAAAATTATAAACTTTCTGTTAGTGCTTTTAGTTTTAGAAAAATATAAACTTTCATTAGTGCCATTAGTTTTAAAATTGAAAACACTTTTTTGTTTTCTTTGTTGCTTTATTTATTTTATTTTGTTTCTACTTACAACAAAATGCTTATTGTTGCTATTTTATTTTTTTTCAAGTTTTTTGTTTTGTTTTCTGCATTATTTATTTTCTTTTGGTTTTTGCTTTATTTTTAATTCTTTTTGCTTTTAGGTCAGCAAAATTATAAACTTTCTGTTAGTGCCATTTGTTTTAGAACAATTATAAACTTTCTGTTTGTGCCATTAGTTTTATAAAATTTGAATTCTTTGAAATTTGTGTGAATCACAAGTTTGTGAGCTCAACAAAGGCGTAGAGGGCGGGCTTATAAACGGTGTGGCGCCCTTGGTTGGCGAGGTTTTCAAATTCATAGTTTTCAAATGAACTCTGAAAAAGTTGGCATAGCATGTTCATGAACAAAACGGACAATGGTATCATACTCGTGTGTTACAAAGTTGGCATGGTATCATCATAATAGTTGTGGGAGAAAGTCTTCACTTTTTCTTCGCTTGTGTCGTTTGCTTATTGCGCCGTAACCATGGATAATCTTCATCGTTTATGAGGATGCTTGGGTCAGCCTTGACTTTGAAGGGAATTTCATGAAACTTTTCATACTCTTGAGACATGTCATCTTGCCCTCCACTCCCGGGATGTCCCTTTTCTGAAAGAACTATGTGGCGCTTTGGCTCATTGTATGATGTATTCGCTTCCTTATCTTTTCTTTTCCTCGATCTGGTAGACATGTCCTTCACATAGATAACCTGTGCCACATCATTGGCTAGGACGAGCGGTTCGTCGGTGTACCCAAGATTTTTCAGATCCTTGTTGTCATTCCGTCTTGTGGGTCTACACATACCCGCCTCTGACAGATTGACCCACTTGCACTTAAACAAAGGGACCTTAAAATCTACTCCGTAGTCAAGTTCCCATATGTCTACTATGTAACCATAATATGTGTCATTTCCTTGTCGGTTGCTGCATCAAAGCGGACACCGCTGTTTTGGTTGGTGCTCTTTTCATCTTGGTCAATCGTGTAAAATGTATTCCCATTTATCTCGTATCCTTTCCAAATCATTACAGTCGAAGATGGTCCCTGGACAACAAGTACAGCTCATCACAAACAGTGTTGTCACCTCGAGGCGTGTTTCCAACCAACTGCTGAAAGTCTGATGTGTTCACATGTAATCCGATCGTCGCCTTTGCTCCGGGTGTTTGGGCGCAGACTGTTCTTGTGTTCATCGACATACGGGGTCACCAAGGTAGAGTTCGTAGAAGCTGTGTAGTGTGCTTGAGACCAAGAATATCCGTCCTGCATATTATTGAGTCTCTTCCAAGCGTGCCTTTTCGGTCAGTCTCCCCTCATACGCGATTTAGGGAGACCTATCTTATTAAGGCCAGGAATGAAGTCAACACAAAACCCGATGACATCCTCTGTTTGATGGCCCATGGAGATGCTTCCTTCGGCCTATGCGATTCTGAACATATTTCTTTAGGACTCCATGAACCTCTCAAAGGGTACATATTGTGTAGAAATACGGGCCCCAGAATGACAATCTCGTCGACTAGATGAACTAGGGCGTGCGTCATGATATTGAAGAAGGATGGTGGGAACACCAGCTCAAAGCCCGACAAGACATTCGCCACATCACTCCTTAGCGTTGGTGCGATTTCTGGATCGATCACCTTCGAGATATTGCATTGAGGAATGCACATAGCTTCACAATGGCTAATCGGACGTTTTCGGTGAAGCCCCTCAATGCAACGGAAGCGATTGCGTCATAATCACGTGGCGATCATGAGACTTTAGGTTCGGAACTTTTCTCGGCATATTTATTATTCCTTTATATTCGACGAGAAGCCGGTCGGGACCTTCATCTTGAGCAGGCATTGAAAGAATATTTCTTTCTCTTCTTTCGTAAGCGTGGCTGGCGGGACCTTCATCTTGCCGGAGGCATGCCCTCTTTTTCGTGCAAGCGTTGCAGGTCCTCTCGTGCCTCGGTGTATCTTTTGTCTTCCCATACCGCCCAAGAAGCCTAGCAGGTTCACGCAAAGGTTCTTCGTCACGTGCATCACGTCGATCGAAGCGGACCTCTAGGTCTTTCGGTGAGGGTAGGTCCCAAAATATAGATTTCTTCTTCCACATGGGTGCGTGATTCTCGGCGTCATTGAACAGCTAGTCCGCGGGACCCTTTCCAAAGATTACGTGTAAATCATTGACCATAGCAAATGCGTGATCACCGATGCGCATGGCGGGCTTCTTCGGTGATCTGCCTCGCCTTTGAAATGCTTGCCTTTCTTTCGACATTGATGGTTGGTCGGAAGAAATCGGCGATAGCCGGTACACATTCTTCCTGCAGCTTCCGGTATATACTATCGGTGTCAAGTAAACAGTGCGTGCATCGTGGTATCCCTTGTTTGTCTGTCACGAAGGTTCTTGAGGCGGGCCAATCGTTGATGGTCACGAACAACAACGCCTTTAGGTCAAATTCCTCCTTTTGTGCTCATCCACGTCGTACACGTTTCCATTCCACAGCTGTAAAGTTCTTCAACTAATGGCCTTAGGTACACATCAATGTCGTTGCCGGGTTGCTTAGGGCCTTGGATGAGAACGGCATCATAATGAACTTCCGCTTCATGCACATCAAGGAGGAAGGTTATACATACATAGAGTCACGGGCAGGTGCTGTGATTGCTGCTCTGCTCCCGAAAGGATTAATGCCATCCGCGCTTAAAGCAAACCATCGTTCCTTGGGTCCTTTGCAAACTCATCCCAGTACTTTCTCTCGATTTTTCTCCACTGCGACCCGTCGTGGGTGCTCTCAACTTCCGTCTTTCTTACGGTCCTCACTGTGCCATCGCATCAACTTGGCATGCTCTCCGTTTCGAACAGACGTTTCAACCGTGGTATTATAGGAGCATACCACATCACCTTCGCAGGAACCCTCTTCTGGGAGGCTCGCCGTCAACATCACGGGGTCATCTCGTCGATCTTATACGCAATGCACCGCATACGGGCATGCGTTCAGATCCTTGTAGGCACCACGGTAGAGGATGCAGTCATTAGGGCATGCATGTATCTTCTCCACCTCCAATCCTAGAGGGCATCGACCTTCTTTGCTGCGTATGTCTTGTCGGGCAATTCGTTATCCTTTGGAAGCTTCTTCTTCATTATTTTGAGTAGCTTCTCAAATCCTTTATCGAGCACAACATTCTCTGCCTTCCTTTGCAGCAATTCGAGTGCGGGTGCCGAGCTTTGTGTTGCCATCTTCGCAATTGGGGTACAACCCTTTTTGTGATCCTCTAACATGCGATCGAACTTCAGCTTCTCCTTTTGACTTTCGCATTGTGTCCTTGCATCGACAATGACCGGCGGAGATCATCATCATGGGGCACATCGTCTGGTTCCTCTTGATCTTCAGCAACCGCCCGTTGCAGCACCATCGTGCACATCGTCAGTGCATCTTGATGTTCGATAGCATCACCGTATTCAGGGGCACATAGTTGTCATCGTACTCTTCTTCCTCGCCGTCTTCCATCATAACCCCTATTTCTCCGTGCCTCGTCCAAACATTATAGTGTGGCATGAAACCCTTGTAAAGCAGGTGGGTGTGAAGGATTTTCGGTCGAGTAAGACTTCGTATTCCACATATAGGGCATGGACAACACATAAAACCATTCTGCTTGTTTGCCTCAGCCACTTGAGAAAAGCATGCACGCCCTTAATGTACTCGGAGGTGTGTACATCACCGTACATCCATTGCGGTTCATCTGCGTGCATTATATATAATTAAGTGTGTCAAAAATCATTCAGAACATCATGAATAGATAATTAAGTGACCAAATTAATAGAAGTTCATCATCACATAAAACCAAAGTACATACATAGTTCTCATCTAACAACATAAAGCTCTGCGAGCATCTAAATTAATTAAACCATACATTGAAACTATGTAAAACATTTCAATGTGAAAACAAATCGATCATAATCGCAACCAAGGTAACAACTGATCCAACGGCATAATGATACCAAGCCTCGGTATGAATGGCATATTTTCTAATCTTTCTCATCTTCAAGCGCATTGCATCCATCTTGATCTTGTGATCATCGGCGACATCCATAACATGCAACTCCAATATCATCTTCTCCTCCTCAAGTTTTTTATTTTTCCTTCAAGAAATTGTTTTCTTCTTCAACTAAATTTAACCTCTCGACAATAGGGTCGGTTGGAATTTCGGTTCAACAACCTCCTAGATAAATAAAATCTATGTCACGTTGGTGGCATAATTTTCATAAACAATAAATGAACCAATAGTTATGAAAAGATAATATATACCACATCCGAATCATAGGCGGGGCCGAGGGCCGGCGAGGCGGATACCAAAACCATCGCACTATATAAGATGCAATAATAAAAGTAAGAAAATAATACAAGTAAGAATATTTTTCCTTTCGGAAAGAAGATAAGAACAAGAGGCTCACCACGGTGGTCTTGGCGATGAGATCGGCGTGGTGATCGGCGGCGGTGAAAGGCAGGGGCCAGGCGTGACGGACCGCTAAACCTAGACAAATATTGAGGAAAATGGAGGTTGGAGGTCGAGCTTGGAGGAGAAAGCTTAAGTAGTGTGGCTCGGGCATTTCATGAACACCTCATGTGCATAGGAGGTGAGCTAGAGCACCACAATGCCCCCCCTCGCCCGGCAAGAGAAAAGCAGAGCAATGGAGTGCTCTGCTTTCATGACGAGGGTATATATAAACAGCACTATTGGTCCCGGTTGGTGGCATGAGCCGGGACTAAAGGAAGCCTTTGGTCAGTTCATGCCACGAACCGGGACCAATAGTAGTGGGCGAGGAGCAGGACCATTGGTCGGTTCGTCCCTGCCGGGACCAAAGGTCGGACGAACGGGACCAATGGCCCACGTGGCCCGGCGGCCCCCTGGGCTCCTGAACCGGGGCAAATAGCTCCATTGGTCCGGTTCTGGATTGAACCGGGACTAATGGGCTAAACTGCCCTGGGCGAAAGCCCCTTTTTTTCTACTTTAGTATGCTTGTGTTCCTTCGGTATTCGGGAGTTGCATAATCTCATAGTCTGAGGAACATGTATAAGTCATGAAGAAAGCAGTAGCAATGAAATTGTAACGATCATAATGCTAAGCTAACGAATGGATCTTGTCCATCACATCATTCTCCTAATGATTTGATCCCGTTCGTCAAATGACAACACATGTCTATGGTTAGGAAACATAACCATCTTTGATAAACGAGCTAGTCAAGTAGAGGCATACTAGGGACACTTTGTTTTGTCTATGTATTCACACATGTACTAAGTTTCCGGTTAATACAATTCCATGAATAATAAACATTTATCATTAAATAAGGAAATAAAAAATAATTTATTATTGCCTCTAGGGCATATTTCCTTCAGTCTCCCACTTGCACTAGAGTCAATAATCTAGTTCACACCGCCATGTGATTTAACACCAATAGTTCACATCACCATGTGATTAACACCCATAGTTCACATCGCCATGTGACCAACACTCAAAGGGTTTACTAGAGTCAGTAATCTTAGTTCACGTCGCCATGTGATCAACACCTAAAGAGTACTAAGGTGTGATTATGTTTTGCTTCTGAGAGAAGTTTAGTCAACGGGTCTGCCATATTCAGATCCGTATGTATTTTGCAAATTTCTATGTCAACAATGCTCTGCATGGAGCTACTCTAGCTAATTGCTCCCACTTTCAATATGTATCCAGATTGAGACTTAGACTAATCTGGATCAGTGTCAAAACTTGCATCGACGTAACTGAGGGAGTCCTGGATTAGGGGGTGTCCGGATAGCCGAACTATAACCTTTGGCCGGACTCCTGGACTATGAAGATACAAGATTGAAGACTTCGTCCCGTGTCCAGATGGGACTTTCCTTGGCGTGGAAGGCAAGCTTGGCGATACGGATATGTAGATCTCTTCCCATTGTAACCGACTCTGTGTAACCCTAGCCCTCTCCGGTGTCTATATAAACCGGAGGGTTTTAGTCCATAGGACGAACAACAATCATACCATAGGCTAGCTTCTAGGGTTTAGCCTCTTTGATCTCGTGGTAGATCTACTCTTGTACTACCCATATCATCAATATTAATCAAGCAGGAGTAGGGTTTTACCTCCATCGAGAGGGCCCGAACCTGGGTAAAAACATCGTGTCCCTTGTCTCCTGTTACCATCCGCCTAGACGCACAGTTCGGGACCCGCTACCCGAGATCCGCCGGTTTTGACACCGACATTGGTGCTTTCATTGAGAGTTCCGTTGTGTCGTCGCCATCAGGAAGGATGCCTCATCCCGTCTTTAAAGACGACACTATTGCCAAAGGAGCTTTGGCTATCAGCCAAACTCTCCGGCTATGCAGTTTTCTTATGACCGCCTGTTCGGCCGCCGCGCCGACGATGACTTCTCGGGTCATCGAAAGCAATCTTCCGTCAACTTCGGAACTTCGCCGAGCAGTTAGATCGATGGAGCTCTCTTCCTTAAGCGAGCTCTTGGATCGCATCGCCGCCACAGGAGTCGCTTCAGACTACGATCAGATTGGTCCTAAACCCGATCCGAGAGATATTAACTCTCCCGAGGTCACCCATCACGTTGCAGTGGTGGAGGAGCAATGCGGCAGGCCTTCATCTATCTTAAGGACTAGTTATGTCCGGATTCCCGATCCTCAAGCGGATACCCAGCGGAGGGAGGGCGTCCTCAAGCCACGAACCTAAAGTCAGGCAGCGGGCTAGATTCATTGGACAACATCCAAGAACCCAAGCTTTCGAGTTCGGAAACTCCTTGGCCCCTGAGTCTCAGATTGGGCGGGGTTCCGGATTTAATTCCACCACCCACCAAAACATAAGCGATCTATCCCAAATTCGGCAAGAGCCCATGAAACGATACACCATTCTTGGGCGATTCCTCCTGGTCATGAACAGGATAAAGGACTGCCGCGAGGAGGATGCAATTTCATTCTTCTGCAATAATTGCACGGACAACGGAATCCTCAACGCCATAAGTCGCCGTGAAATTACACGCTTCGCTGACTTGGCGTCCATAGTACGAAAGTACTATGCGATGGAAAGCATCTGGAAAACCGAAATAAAATTTTGGGACAATCCGGCCCTAAATACAACCCCAGTCCGAAATAAAAGGGTGCATTATCGCCACGCACCTGGGTTAAACACCAAAAAGCAAAAACCCCCTATAGGGCATGGAACCATACTGGAGGGATGGCTCAACGGACCCTGTAAAATTCATAGTACAGAGGGCGCCACACCAACTCATAGCCTTAGAGCATGTTGGATACTCCAGCAGGTGGCCAGAAGTGGCGAAGATCTTTTAACTCCAGAATCCACAGAGCACCAGCCCAAGGATACCAGTACGGTATTAACAGTCTTGAGACTTTCGCATCAAATAATATCTGAAGCGAACACTCCGCAGCCTTGCCGAAGTCTACCAAGTAGCAATAACAAACCCATGGAGTGACACGACTATTACCTTTAATGCCAGCGATGAACCTAAATTCCGAACAGCCCGAGCACTAGCTGCATTGGTCCTCAGACCAGTAGTGGACGGCTTTCGCCTTACCAAGGTACTCATGGACGGTGGCAGCGGATTGAACCTCATTTACGAGGAAACTCTTCGAAAAATGGAAATAGACTGGAGCCGCATTGAGCGAAGCAGCACAACCTTTAGAGGAATAATCCCCGATCGGAAGCCTTTTGTCTGACAGGAAAAATCACTGCTTGGATGTGGTGTTTGTACGCCGGATAATTACAGGTCTAAGGAGGTCACGTTCCAAATGGCCCGTTCAGCAGCGGATACCACACTCTATTAGGGCGAGAGGCATTTACAATTTTCAAGCTATACCCCATTACGGGTACATGAAGCTCAAAATGCCGGGCCCAACGGAATCATCACTCTTGCTAGTGACCGGACATAGCACTCGCTACCGAAAATAAGACAGCCGCATTGGCCCTTGAGGCACTATCCAAAGCCCTAGCGGCCGAGGAACCGGCGCGCTGCGCTCCACGGTGAACAGGGACGACGTGATACTCGATAAAAGACCCAAGTCCACCTCCTTTAAACGGCGGACGAAATAGTCAAATTCAAGTCCATCCAGCGGACCCTACAACGCCTCCATCGGGCGCAATTAAACCTTGATGCAGACGCCGACCACGAGAATTCCTCGCGAAAATTGGGACATTTTGCACGGCACCCTTCAGACATGCCAGAATCCCACGCCGGCTGGCGAGCACAGCCTAAACATCCTAAAAGGATTCAAGCCATTCAAGCAGGCTCTTCGGCGTTTCTCCGAACCTAAGAGACAAGCCATGGGAGAGGATCTAGCCAAACTACGGGAGGCCGGATTCATCAGAGATATAAATCATCCGGACTGGCTAGCAAACCTAGTGATGGTACCAAAGAAGGACAAATCCTGGCGCCTATGCGTCGATTTCAAGGACCTCAACAAGGCTTGCCCAAAGGAACCCTTCCCCCTCCCCCGCATCGACCAAATTATCGACGCTACCGCAGGACACGATTCATTGTGTTTCCTCTACGCATACTCCGGCTACCATCAAATTAAGATGGTAGAGCCAGACCAAGCCGCAACGGCATTCATCACCCAACACGGCCCATTCTACTTCAACACAATGCCCTTCGGGCTCAAAAACATGGGCGCAACATATCAGCGCATGATTCAGACATGTCTGGCAAACCAGATCGGCAAAACAGTGGAGGCATACGTAGACGACGTGGTCGTCAAAACCAAGCATGTCGAAACTCTAGTAGATGACTTGAGGCTCACATTCGACAACCTCCAAACATATGACATCAAGCTTAACCCGGAAAAATGCGTTTTCGGCATACCAGCCGGAAAGCTCTTGGGCTTCATTGTATCCGGTAGAGGAATTGAAGCAAACCCAGCCAAGATCCGAGCTCTGTCACAATTGGATATCCCAAAGGACCTCAAACAAATACAAAAATTGACCGGATGCGTGGCGGCTCTAAGCCGCTTTATCTCCCGCTTGGGAGAAAAGGCATTACCCCTTTATCGCCTCCTCCGCGCACCGAACACTTCAAGTGGGCCGGATGCGCCACGGCGGACTTCGAAGAAATAAAAGCCATATTGGCAACAAACCCGGTCCTGGCGCGCTAACATCAGCGAACCAATGCTATTATACATCGCGGCAACTCATCAATTTGTAAGCGCAGTGCTCGTCGTCGAACGAGAAACGGACGGACACAAATTCCCCTCAAAAGCCAGTTTACTACGTGTCCTTGTCCTCCTCCATGCAAGTCGTGGTATCCGCATTATAAAAAGATAGCGTACGCGGTATTTATGGCATCTCGGAAGCTGCAACACTACTTTCAAGAGTGTTCGATAACAGTAGCCTCTGAAGTACCTCTTAACGATATTATAAACAACCGCGACGCGACGGGCGGATTGCCAAATGGGCCATTGAGCTCCTCCGTTCGACATAACCTATAAGCCACGGCGAGCTATTAAGTCGCAAGTTTTGGCCGACTTCGCCGCAAATGGATCAACCGAACTCCCTAAAAGTACGGCACATATTCCAGCTGGAGCATGCACTTGACGGCTCCAAAATGTTGGCTGGTCTAGAAGTGGCGTCGTTCGGCGTCCCCAACAGGAGATAGAGTTCAATCGTACTACAGATAATGTATACGGACTCCAACAAGCGTAGCGAATCGAGGCCCTTCTACATGGTCTCCGGATGGCAGTCTCCATGGGCATTCAACGCCTAGAGGTGCGCGAGGATTGAACCTCGCGATATCCCAAATAAATGGAGACTTTGATGCCAAGGACCGAAAATGGCAGCTTATCGCAGCGCCGTCCTAAAATGTCAGCTCGGTTGAGGGGCTCGAATTTCACCATATAGCTCGGGAAAACAATCAGCGTGAGCGTCTTGGCACGCATTAGCGCAAAGCACGATGCTATCCCCCCCCCCCTCAACATCTACCTGGAGAGGCTGTTCAAGCCATCCGTATTATGGGAGGAATCCAAAATAATAGCCGGACCCAACCGCTTTGCCCGACACGAACATTCGACACAACAGGAGGCTCGCCAGCGAAGTAACAGCTTCAGCCCACGTAATAATGGCAGTCATTGCCCGTGGACAGAACCATTCCTAGCCTACCTAACCAGGCAGGAACTTCCGAGGACCAAAATGAGGCACGCTGCATAGTGCGGCGATCCAAAGCCTATAAAGTCCATGAGGAGAGCTTTATAAGAAAAGCACCACCGAGTCCTTCAAAGGTGTATCTCCGAAGAGGAAGGCGGAATCTTCGGCTGAAATTCATGCGGACTCGGCGGGCACCACGCCGCAGCCCGGGCCCTTGTAAGCAAGGCCTTCCGTACAAGATTTTATTGGCCGGCGGCGAGGCAGATCTCGGGACTTAGTCCAACGATCGTCGGTTGCCAGCTCTTTGCTAACCAAAGCCATATGCCACCCACCGCCCTCCAAACTATATCCATCACCGGCCCTTCGTAGTGCAGGGGCTTGACATGGTTGGACCCTTAAAGGAGGAACCCACAAGCAAAAATACGACTGGTCATGGTGGATAAATTCACCAAATGGATAGAGGCCAAGCCTGTTAAGACGGCCGAATCTGGACCGGTGATAGACTTCATATCAGGGGTCGCACACCGTTACAGCGTCCCCCACAGCATCATCACTAATAACGGCGCGAACTTTACGGCCGACGAGGTAAAACTCTGGTGCAAAAACATGGGCATCAAGCTCGACTATGCTTCAGTCTATCACCCACAAACCAATGGTCAAGTCGAGCGAGCAAATGGTCTAATCATGAGCGGCATCAAACCCAGATTAGTGCGGTCACTCAAGGAATCTAACACACACTGGGTAGAGGAGCTCGACTCCATACTCTGGGGGGTGCGGACCACACCGAATCGCACCACCGGATACACACCATTCTTTATGGTATACGGCGCAGAGGCGGTTTTACCCTGCAACATAATTCATGACTCACCTCGCGTGCGCATGTATGAAGAAAGAGAAGCCGAACTCGATCGGCAGGACAGTTTGGATGCCTTGGAGGAGGAGCGTGACGTGGCAAAAGCCCATTCCGCATTCTATCAATAGCAGGCTCGAAGACACCAAAGCAGAGAAGTACGGGCCAAAACTTACAATGTTGGCGAGTTAGTTCTACACCTGCCGGACAAGAAAAAGGACAAACTCAAGCCCAAACGGGAAGGTCCCTTTATTATTGACCAAGTCCTGACTGGTGGAGCATACCGTTTGCGAGATGCATCAGATAACCGACTCGAGCCAAACCCATGGAACGCAGCCCGTCTCCGAAGATTCTACGCCTAGCGCCGGACTCTGTGTTCGTCTCCTTCCTCTGTCTTTTTTTTACACATTAGTTGTCTTATATTTCTCTCCTTCTCCCTCCCTTTCTCTTACAGCCTTTAAGGGCTCGTTCGCGCCTTGTTCGCACATAATTGACGCGCTATCTGTGCTCATTATACCTGGGGGCTTCTTTAACAGAAGCTTATTTATACGGGCTTCATGCCCAACACATGTGTCACACTTCCGCATGTACCTTTTATTCACCATTATATGCATCGATATGACTTAAGTTTTGGCCAAGCTGGGTTGCCTGGCTCCTGTGCTTACCCCTAAGTTCTCGATTGTTCGGCTAGGCGGTAAAGGGAGCACCTCTGCGATTGCTACTGCAGGGTCAGCCGGATGTATACCTCAGACTGGGTGAAGCAGAAAGCTAGCATTCTTAAGGGAATATTCGGTCGGTGAACTAAAGATGATTTCTCACTCGTTTATTTATCCGCCCCCAGATGCTTTTCTTCTTTTTTCGCAGTCCCGACATGCACTTTAGGGCATGCCTCCCAGGGAAAGGAAACCCTAACGGAACTATTCTGCCTGGAAGATGTTTCTTACTAACCATGTAATATAACATAACTAGTTGGGCACTTATGCATTCAAGCACTAATGACCCCTCGCCTAGTCTCCACGCATGCCCGGTTCTTACATAACCGAGAGGGTATTCGGACACACTCGGACTATCGGGTCCCGAGGTTGAAGCGAAAAGGTCCGCCATGACAAACGATCTACAATCCGGCTAGAAGGCATTTTACAAGTCATCTTAAATTACATAGTCAATTTGACTGGGTATATTCCTCTTCAATACCATCCAACAGGTTGTCTAGTTTACAGTCCTGTTGGGAATATTTGGCGGCCAACTCTACCTGGTCGTACACTAAGCTCACAGGAATCTCCTTCCCATCGGGCCCCATAGGTCCGACCTCGGCCATGTGGTTTGGGTCAGCCTTCGTGTACCGCGTCTTCACCATGGCCTAGGCCTCCCTGGTGCCTTGACGGCAAGCCGATATCTTCCATAATCGGAAGCACCGCCGCGCTCCCTTCAGCTTCTCTGCAAGCTCTCCAAGGCCTTCGGGCATGGAGACAGATGGCCACAAGGCCTGGGCGACGCCTTGCATCACCTGCCGAACTCGTTCGTGCAGTTGTGAGAGCTCAGGAAGAAGGTCACCCGTAGAACCGGGCATTTCCTCTGCAGGCCGACCTGTTAGCATACCTACAGACGTAACTCTGTCAATCGACTTCCTCGTTGAACTCTTTTTCAAAGTTCGTTCAAGCACTTACTAAAAATGCCGCGTCGAAGCCACCGATTCTCCTTCACGGAGTCCGACAGCTGGGCACGAACATCCTTTAGTTCCTCGCCCAGCTGGGTGTTGGCATCTTGGAGATTATTCTTCTCCTGCCTCACCTTCGTAAGCACGCTCTCGCCGGCCTTTAACCGACGCAAGAGTTGTTGCTTGTCCGGTTCTACTCTGGCGCCATCTGCAATGTTATTGTCAGATTTGCACACACGCCGCACTTCACAACATACTTATCTTTCGAAGCATATATTACCAGAGGGGGTCTCCTTGGCCTCCCCTGCCACAGCTAGTGCGGCCTCAAGTTGGGCTTTGCACTCTTCCAGCTCCTGGGACAGCAGGGTATTCTTTTCTGTAAGAACTTGCATAATAAATGATCCTTAAATCAGTCATTCTAACTGTTTCAAGTCTCTGGGGCTACTGATATACATATAATCATTGAATTTTCTCACCCGTATTCTTTTACATACTGCTCCTTGGCCCTGGCTAGACCATTTTGAGCGGCACGGAGGTACGCATCTCCCGAGTTGAAGGCATCCAATGCCTCTTGGGAGAAACAAGCGTTCTGAAGAACTGTCCGTGGCGCTTTGTGATTCATGGCACTCTCCACCTCGGAATTGGTGGCGGACAGTCTATCCGCATCCTCTATCGGAGGGCGTCAAGCGACGCCTCGTGTTCGCCTATGCTTGGACCTGGCTTTGGAGCCTGGCTGGTGGGCGCGATTGGCAACCTCTCCGGATATAGTCCGTGAGCCCTCTTTTCCTAAAAAACACAGGCGTTAGAATGCATCATAAGAATAATACCTTGGAATAAGGTGGCACGCCTTATTGCTGCTTGCTGGTGCCTCGACACTGACTGCGTGTCTCTTCAGCCTGCCCGCCCTCGCGGTCCCTTGTTGGCTAGTCGCCGCAGGCTTGGCATTCCGCCTCGAGATCCTCCCCTGCGAAACACCATTGGTATACGGTGATAGAAAATAAGCGCAGACGGATCATCTTTGAAATATTGGGACTTCAGCCTCGGTTACCTGTGAGGCGGGGAGCAGTCCGGGATAATCGGCTGTAATAGCCACCAAGGCGTTGTCGATGCTCAGTTGGTAAAATACCCCATCGATCAGCTCCACGGATATGTCCGGATCCTCTTGGGAGGCTGGATCGAGGGACCGTTCCGGATCCTTGGGTTGTGGAGGAGGGCTGTTTATATCCTTTATGGCCCGGCGCAGTTCCTGCGTTGAAATCACAAGATGAGATACTTAACCACGGGAATATGGAACGGATGGGCAAAAAGAAGTGTCCGCTCACCCAGTTTGGGGGATTGTACATAGAAAATCCGCCTTGTAGATTGACACGGAGAAATTCCTCCTCTTCTCCCTTGTACAATGCGGACAAGATCTTCGTCAGAGCGGCAACCGATTCCGGCCCCTTGCGGCCGCAGCAGGTGGCATCATCCTCCCCATTGAAATCCCACATGGGGTGGCCTCTATACTGAAGAGGTTGCACCCCCCGCATAATGCATGTGGCCATGACCTCGATCATGGTCAGTCTGAATGAGCTATCGACCTTATCCGGCTCATCAGGTAAAGGACGTCCTTGTCATTTTCCTTCTGAGGGCTCCGTGGACGCCAGCTCAGGCGCTTCTTCAAAGGAGCATTATCGAACTCAGGGAGGCCGATTGAGCAGTGGTCCGGCAGAGGACATCTTCTAGATAAAACCATTACGAAGGCCGGTCTTGGACACCTTCTTTGGGGTTCGGATAGATATCTGGTCGGCGATGCGCCATAGTTGGCTCCGCCCACTTGATATATCGACCCCTCCACGAGAATGGGGCACAAGGCGAACAACTTCTTCCACAACGCGAAATGAGCCTCGATGCCCAAAAACAGCTTGCAAAGGCTCTGAAGCCTGCAATATGCAATATGGAGGCAGGCGTAAGGTTGTGCTGCTGGAGCCAGAGAACTCCGAGGCCCTGGAGAAACGATGAATTGGAAATCCGAGCCCTCTTATCAAATAAGGGACAAGGCATACCCGCTCTCCTGTGGAGGGATTGGGGACGCTCTCCGCTTGCTCTCCACCATTATAGGTGGCAAGCCCGGCTCGAACCGGGACCATGTAGGCTGGGGGGAGAAACCCCTTGGCTTGGACCGTCAATAGCTCGCTGTGCGGGACGGAGCATTTCTCCCAATCTCTAGGCTGAGGGCTGGGAGGGCGAGAGGAGGAGCTGCGTCGACTGGCCATGATGGAATGGATCTCTGTTGGATGCGCTCCGATGAATGCTCGCGAAGGGAAGATGGTGTGATTCGGATCTAAATCCTCGTCTCTTTTATAGGCAGCTCATTTGCGCAGCTAGGGGGGGTAAATGAAAAAACACCCTGGCTTTTCGCATTCGTTTGACACGTGGAAGATGGCCATTATTGGGCGTGGAAGCCAACAAGCGCAACATTCACCAGAAGCCGGACACTATTCAACAGGTATATGGAATTTGGAGAAGAACCCGCCTTGCAATGCCGAAGACAAATCTGCACGCCGGACTCATCGTCATTGAAGCCTGGTTTGGGGAGACTCTTGAGGAGTCTGGATTAGGGGTGTCCGGATAGCGAACTATAGCCTTTGGCGGACTCTGGACTATGAAGATACAAGATTGAAGACTTCGTCCCGTGTCCGGATGGGACTTTCCTTGGCGTGGAAGGCAAGCTTGGTGATACAGATATGTAGATCTCTTCCCATTGTAACCGACTCTGTGTAACCCTAGCCCTCTCCGGTGTCTATATAAACCGGAGGGTTTTAGTCCGTAGGACGAACAACAATCATACCATAGGCTAGCTTCTAGGGTTTATCTTCTTTGATCTCGTGGTAGATCTACTCTTGTACTACCCATATCATCAATATTAATCAAGCAGGAGTAGGGTTTTACCTCCATCGAGAGGGCCCGAACCTGGATAAAAACATCGTATCCCTTGTCTCCTGTTACCATCCGCCTAGACGCACAGTTCGGGACCCCCTACCCGAGATCCGCCGGTTTTGACACCGACAGTAACCCTTTACGATGAACCTTTTGTCACCTCCATTATCGAGAAACATATCCTTATTCCTCTAAGGATAATTTTGACCGTTGTCCAGTGATCTACTTCTAGATCACTATTGTACTCCCTTGACAAACTCAGTGTAGGGTATACAATAGATCTAGTACACAGCATATCATACTTTATAGAACCTACGACTGAGGCATAGGGAATGACTTTCATTCTCTTTCTATCTTCTGTCGTGGTCGGGCTTTGAGTCTTACTCAATTTCACACCTTGCAACACAAGCAAGAACTCTTTCTTTGACTGTTCCATTTTGAACTACTTCAAAATCTTGTCAAGGTATGTACTCATTGAAAAACTTATCAAGCATTTTGATCTATCTCTATAGATCTTGATGCTCAATATGTAAGCAGCTTTACCGAGGTCTTTCTTCGAAAAACTCCTTCCAAACACTCTTTTATGCTATGCAGAAAATTCTACATCATTTCCGATCAACAATATGTCTTTCACATATACTTATCAGAAAACTGTAGTCCTCCCACTCACTTTCTTGTAAATACAAGCTTCACCGCAAGTCTGTATAAATCTATATGTTTTGATCAACTCATCAAAGCGTATATTCCAACTCCGAGATGCTTTGCACCAGTCCATGGATGGATCGCTGGAGCTTGCACATTTTGTTAGCACCTTTAGGATCGACAAAACCTTCTGGTTGCATCATATACAACTCTTCTTTAAGAAATCCATTAAGGAATGTAGTTTTGACATCCATCTGCCAGATTTCATAAAATGTGGCAATTTGTTAACATGATTCGGACAGACTTAAGCATCACTACGAGTGAGAAAATCTCATCGTAGTCAACACCTTTAACTTTGTCAAAAACCTTTTTCGACAAGTCTACCTTTGTAGATAGTAACACAACTATCAGCGTCCGTCTTCCTCTTGAAGATCCATTTATTGTCTATGGCTTGCCGATCATCAGGCAAGTCAACCAAGGTCCACACTTTGTTCTCATACATGGATCCCATCTCAGATTTCATGGCCTCAAGCCATTTTGCAGAATCTGGGCTCATCATCGCTTCCTCATAGTTTGTAGGTTTTTCATGGTCAAGTAACATGAACTCCAGAATAGGATTACCATACCACTCTGGTGCGGAATGTACTCTGGTTGACCTACAAGGTTTGGTAGTAACTTGATCTGAAGTTTCATGATCACTATCATTAACTTCCTCACTAATTGGTGTAGGAATCACTGGAACTGATTTCTGTGATGAACTACTTTCCAATTCGGGAGAAGGTACAATTACCTCATCAAGTTCTACTTTCCTCCCACTCACTTCTTTCGAGAGAAACTCCTTCTCTAGAAAGGATCCATTCTTAGCAACAAAGATCTTGCCTTCGGATCTGTGATAGAAGGTGTACCCAACATTTTCTTTTGGGTATCCTATGAAGACGCACTTCTCCGATTTGGGTTTGAGCTTATCAGGTTGAAACTTTTTCACGTAAGCATTGCAACCTCAAATTTAAGAAATGACACCTTAGGTTTCTTGCCAAACCATAGTTCATACAGTGTCTTCTCAACGGATTTAGATGGTGCCCTATTTAACGATAATGTAGCTGTCTCTATTGCATAACCCCAAAACGATAGTGGTAAATCGATAAGAGACATCATAGATTGCACTATATCCAATAAAGTACGGTTATGAGGTTCGGACACACCATTATGCTGTGGTGTTCCAGGTGGCATGAGTTTGTGAAACTATTCCACATTGTTTTCATTGAAGACCAAACTCGTGTTGGGGAACATAGTAATTTCAAAAAATTTCCTACGCATACACGAGAGGAGAGAGTGTGTCCACATACCCTCGTAGACCGAAAGCGGAAGCGTTAGCACAACGTGGTTGATGTAGTCGTACGTCTTCACGATCCGACCGATCAAGTACCGAACATACGGAACCTCCGAGTTCTGCACACGTTCAACTCAATGACGTCCCTCAAACTCCGATCCAGCCGAGCTTTGAGGGAGAGTTCTGTCAGCACGACGGCGTGGTGACGATGACGATGTTTTACCGACGCAGGGCTTCGCCTAAGCACCTCTACGATATTATCGAGGTGGACTATGGTGGAGAGGGGCACCGCACACGGCTAAAAGATCCAAGAGATCAATTGGTGTGTCTATGGGGTGCCCTTCTCCTCCGTATATAAATGGGGGAGGAGAGGGCCGGCCAAGGGGAGGAGGCACGCCCAAGGGGGGAGTCCTACTCCCACCGGGAGTAGGACTCCTCCTTTTCCTATTTGGAGAGGGAGAGGGAAGGAAGAGGAAGGAGGGAGGAAGGAAAGGGGGGGCCGGCCCCCTTCCCAATTCGGATTGGGCTTGGGGGGGGGGCGCACCCCCTACCTTGCTCCTTTCCCCTCCTTTCCACTAAACCCATTAAGGCCCATATACCTCCCGGGGGGTTCCGATAACCTCCCGGTGCTCCTGTATTATCCCGATCTCACCCGAAACCATTCCGGTATCCAAATATAGTCGTCCAATATAACGATCTTTACGTCTCGGCCATTTCGAGACTCCTGTCATGTCTGTGATCACATCCGGGACTCCGAACTACCTTCGGTACATCAAAACACATAAACTCATAATATAACTGTCATCGAACTTTAAGCGTGCGGACCCTACGGGTTAGAGAACTATCTAGACATGACCGAGACACGTCTCCAGTCAATAACCAATAGCGGAACCTGGATGCTCATATTGGCTCCCATATATTCTACAAAGATCTTTATCGGTCAAACCGCATAACAACATACGTTGTTCCCTTTGTCATCGCTATGTTACTTGCCCGAGATTCGATCGACGGTATCTCAATACCTATTTCAATCATGTTACCGACAAGTCTCTTTACTCGTTCCATAATACATCATCCTGCAACTAACTCATTAGTTGCAATGCTTGCAAGGCTTAAGTGATGTGCATTACCGAGTGGGCCCAGAGATACCTCTCCAACAATCGGAGGGACAAATCCTAATCTCGAAATACGCCAACCCAACAAGTACCTTTGGAGGCACCTGTAGAGCACCTTTATAATCACCCAGTTACATTGTGACGTTTGGTAGCACACAAAGTGTTCCTCCGGTAAACGGGAGTTGCATAATCTCATAGTCATAGGAACATGTATAAGTCATGAAGAAAGCAATAGCAACATACTAAACAATCAAGGGCTAAGCTAACGGAATGGGTCAAGTCAATCACATCATTCTCCTAATGATGTGATCCCGTTAATCAAATGACAACTCTTTGTCTGTGGCTAGGAAACATAACCATCTTTGATTAACGAGCTAGTCAAGTAGAGGCATACTAGTGACACTCTGTTTGTCTATGTATTCACACATGTATCATGTTTCCTGGTTAATACAATTCTAGCATGAATAATAAACATTTATCATGATATAAGGAAATAAATAATAACTTTATTATTGCCTCTAGGGCATATTTCCTTCAGTCTCCCACTTGCACTAGAGTCAATAATCTAGATTACACAGTAATGATTCTAACACCCATGGAGCCTTGGTGCTGATCATGTTTTGCTCGTGGAAGAGGCTTAGTCAATGGGTATGCAACATTTAGATCCGTATGTATCTTGAAAATCTCTATGTCTCCCACCTGGACTTGATCCCGGATGGAGTTGAAGCGTCTCTTGATGTGCTTGGTTCTCTTGTGAAATCTGGATTCCTTTGCCAAAGCAATTGCACCAGTATTGTCACGAAAGATTTTCATTGGACCCGATGCACTAGGTATGACACCAAGATCGGATATGAACTCCTTCATCTAGACTCCTTCATTTGCTGCTTTCGAAGCAGCTATGTACTCCGCTTCACATGTAGATCCCGCTACGACGCATTGTTTAGAACTGCACCAACTGACAGCTCCACCGTTCAATAAAACACGTATCCGGTTTGCGATTTAGAATCGTCGGATCGGTGTCAAAGCTTGCATCGGCGTAACCATTTCTGACGATCTACGTGTCACCTCCATGAACGAGAAACATATCCTTAGTCCTTTTTAGGTATTTCAGGATGTTCTTGACCGCTGTCCAGTGATCCACTCCTGGATTACTTTGGTACCTCCCTGCTAAACTAATAGCAAGGCACACATCAGGTCTGGTACACAGCATTGCATACATGATAGAGCCTATGGCTGAAGCATAGGGAACATCTTTCATTTTCTATCTATCTTCTGCAGTGGTCGGGCTTTGAGTCTTACTCAACTTCACACCTTGTAACACTAGCAAGAACCCTTTCTTTGCTTGATCCATTTTGAACTTCTTCAAAACTTTGTCAAGGTATGTGCTTTGTGAAAGTCCAATTAAGCGTCTTGATCTATCTCTATAGATCTTGATGCCCAATATATAAGTAGCTTCACCGAGGTCCTTCATTGAAAAATACTATATCATTTCCAATCAACAATATGTCATCCACATATAATATCAGAAATGCTACAGAGCTCCCACTCACTTTCTTGTAAATACAGACTTCTCCAAATGTATGTATAAAACCATATGCTTTGATCACACTATCAAAACATTTATTCCAACTCTGAGAGGCTTGCACTAGTCCATAAATGGATCGTTGGAGCTTGCACACTTTGCTAGTTCCCTTTGGATTGACAAAACCTTCCGGTTGCATCATATACAACTCTTCTTCCAGAAATCCATTCAGGAATGCAGTTTTGACATCCATTTGCCAAATTTCATAATCATAAAATGCGGCAATTGCTAACATGATTCAAACAGACTTAAGCATCGCTACGGGTGAGAAGGTCTCATCGTAGTCAATCCCTTGAACTTGTCGAAAACCTTTTGCAACAAGTCGAGCTTTATAGACAGTAACATTACCGTCAGGTCAGTCTTTTTCTTGAAGATCCATTTATTCTCGATGGCTTGCCGATCATCGGGCAAGTCAACTGTTGGGGATGCAACTACTGAGTGTGAACCGCCCTGGAGGGGCCGGTTTACCCTCGTCCATGATCCAGGCCCACGGAGGAGGCCCGGAGCCCAGAGGCGACTTAAAGTCCATTTATGTAAACCGCCTTAGTGTTGTAACTTGTGTTGTAAGACAAGAGAGAAGAGACCGAGCGGACACTTGTATGAGCGGATCGGGACTCTGAGACCGGCCAGGCGTCAACCCGTGTATATAAGGGGCGACCCGGCGGATTAAGACAGAGAATTGAGGCTAAGGCAAAGCTGTTGCTCCCTAGTCGCGAAATCACATCAATCCCATCACAACCGGGCGAGGCTTTTACCTTCATCGAAGGGCGAACCATATAACTCCGTGTCTTGTGTCCGCTTTAACCCCTCTAGGTTAACCCGCGCGATGGCCCTCGACTAAGTCCTTTCACGAGGACATCCGCCGTGACAATTCCACGACGGTTAGGCGCCCACCGTGGGGCTATCGCGCGACGGTTTGATGATCTTAGAGGGCAAGTTCGAAGGACTCGAAGGTTATGCTGTGGGCCGGATGACTAAGAGTCATCGCGACAAGCTCTACATCGAGGATGCGGACTGGGGCCCTGAGGCCGGCTCGGTTGAGTACGGATACCGGGTCCCCTTTGGCGGCATACACGTGTTCATCGGCAAGATCGGCGAGCGGGGCTGGGCGGACATCGCACCGACCTCGTCGAGACGGCTCAGCGGACGAGGAAGAGTCCTGCCACGCTAAACCGGCGGTCAGGCGTACTTTCGTGGGAGTCGTCCACGGAGGCTACGAGACAGATCAGCATCCGCGGCGAAACCGTTGTCTACTCTGGCGGCAGTCGTCGGCGGAGAACGGAATCTCTGTACCAGCTGCAAGATGGCGGATCGAGGCTGTTCCGACGGTGAGAGTATTCGGACCCCTTGATCTACCCAACCGGTTGGGATCTTCATGGCGGACGCAGCGGCGCTTCACTCTTCGACCATGGCGCCCTGGTCGCCCGGTTCAACAGCGTGATGGCAGCCGGGAAGGAGGCCACGCGCCGCCGGCTCAAGTTTTGTCGAGCTTTTGACGCATTGGCTGTGCTCATGGCAGAGGCTAATCCGCCGGATCAGGACCTGCACAACGCGGAGATTGCAAAGGTGAGGGAACAGATCACTAAAGCTAAAGCGGACCTGGCAGCCGCGGACGTGAGGATGGCGGCGGAGCGGGCCGCTTTGGATGCGCAGGCTTATAGGCTCATGCTGGATCAGAGCGCGTCGCATGAAGTCATGAAAAGGAAGTACAGGTCCCGTTTACCTTCGGTTTTCGAGGGAAGAGAGCTTTTCAATACCCCAGGGGCAGGGACCAGTAATCCGCCGCCGGTGGTAAACCGGCCGGAAGCACCTGGGACGGCCGCGCCGGTTCAGCCCCGTGTGATAGATCTGCCTCGCCATCATACCGGCGCGCCCCAGACTGTGCAGACACCTCCGGGTCATTACTCCAACCCGATGGATAACCTTGTGGCGGCTGCGGCACGGTTGGGCGATTCAATTGAAGGCGATTCACCACGGCGGTGGAGACACGCCGGGTTAAACTCCTCGGGGCGGCTCGCTCGGCAGAAGCATACTCATACGGTTGGGATCGGATCCACTCCACCCCGCCCAAGCCGGAGTTATAGCCGGTAGCAGATGAACCGCCGTGTCAAGCAACGCGCAGCACGGTCCGCCCGAGGCAACAACCCGGCTGGTGGCGAAGGCGCTCAAGTGGTGGTGGACGGGCCAGGCACGCAGGAGGCCGAGTTAGCAGCACAACATGAGGACCATCAGCTCGCGCCCGGTTCGTCTCGACCATCTTGAACCGGGGTCACGTCCGGATCATTGGGGTGCCTTGTCTCGTCCCGCTTTACATAGCGTGCGCTTGCCTAAGGACTTCAAAGGACCCGCAAGGTGCCCAATTACACCGCCGATTTGGCTCGAGCGTGGATAGAAAGCTATGAGATGGCCATGGAGATCTTTGGATGTGGACGAAGCTGCGTGTGCGAAGTATTTCACCATGATGTTGGAAGGTACGGCCCTTACTTGGTTGAAAATTTGCCACCCAACTCAGTTAGTTCGTGGACCCGATTCACGGACCCGGTTCATTCAAATTTCAAAGATACCGTAAACAGCCTATATACGTGGTGGATTTGGCGGCTTGTGTCCAGCAGAGGTAGAGTCTACAACACATTGGGTGCGCCACGTTTGAGAGGTCTTACATTCATCGTGGATCAACCCGGATTCGCTATCTTAACCCTAGAGGCCAACTGCGGTTCGAACCGTTGAAGTTGAAGTGGGTCGCATGAAGCGTTTTTGCAATGACATGGGCACGCTCATGGGTGTTTTGGTAAAGTATGCTGACTCTGATAGTACCAAGGATCCCGAGTCTGAAGGCGACGAAGTGGGGAAGGGAAAGCAGAATGGCAGTTCCAGAAGCCAGCAGCATCATTCAGGTAATGGAGGGAACAAGCGTAAAGCAAATGGTAACATGGGCTTCGTAGCCAACACCAGCGCGCAGGACAAGAGTCAGCGGCGCAAGGGTAAGCAATCAAACCGGGGCGGTCACAATCCGGATCGTCTGAATTACATATTAAATCAACCTTGTCCGAAGCATGGGACAAAGGAGTCACCAGCGAACCACCTTTGGAAGGATTGTTATATTATGCAGGAGTTCAAAAACTCAAACTCTTTCCGGTATGATCAAGGGCCCGGCGGCGGTTCAGGATCCGCCCCGGGTCACGGTGGAGGAAATTCCGGCCCGGGATTCGGTGGTAATCCGGGCGGGCAAGGCAATCGAGTGTCGAACAATCAAAACAATCGAGCCAAGGGGTTACAATCAACAACAGCAGCGATCGGGTTACCAAAGTAATCCAAAGCAGTTAAACGATGGGCGATATCATGTCTTTACCACTAGCTTGGACAGACGGGACCGCAAACTTCAGCGCAGCGGGCGGTCGGTCTTTATTGAACCGGCCGCACCGCATTACCTGCGTTGGTCGAGCAACCTATTGTAAGGAGCAGAGAGGATCATCCTCCCGAGTTTACAATCCGGGTCAGCTGGCCCTAGTGGTGGCACCTCGGTGGGAGGCTACAAGTTCACCAAGGTGCTTATGGATGGAGGAAGCAGCATCAACATCACGTATTACGAGACCTTCCGGCGTATGGGGTTGACGGATAGGCATCTCGGGCCGCCCAGCCTTTGTATTTCACGGCGTGGTGCGGCAAGTCGGCATACCGGTCGGTAAGATAGCGTTGGAGGTGGCCTTTGGAGATGAACATGACTCGGTCGGAAACATTGGCGTTTGAGGTGGTGAAAATCCAAAGCCCTTACCACGCCTGCTTGGGCGGCCGGCTTATGCTAAGTTTATGGCACGGCCTTGTTATGTTTATTTGCAGCTGAAAATGCGGGTCACAAAGGGGCGATAACGGTTCACGGAGCCGCGGATTGCTTTGGAATGCGAGGAAGGTGATGCGGCTTATGCAGAGTCGGTTTGTGCCACAGAAGAGTTAAGGTATTATAAAGACAATGTTGATCCGGTGGATATGACCCCTTTGAAGAAGCCGACTACAGAGCACGATCCGGATTTGAAGTTTAAATCGGCAGCTGAGACAAAACTTGTTGATTTTGTGCCCGGCGATTCGTCCAAGCAGTTCACCATCAGTGCCAACTTGGATCCTAAATAGGAAAGCGCGCTCATCGAGTTCATCCGTGAGAATCGGGACATTTTTGCATGGAAGCCTTCTGACATGCCAAGTGTACCGAGGGAACTCGCTGAGCACCCTCTTAATGTTGACCCCAAGTACAGACTGGTAAAGCAGTTTCTTCGCCGGTTCAATGAGGAAAGGCGCAAGGCCATTGGAGAGGAAGTTGCTAGGCTCTTAGCGGCAGGGTTTATTGTTGAAGTCTTTCATCCGGAGTGGCTTGCTAATCCGGTGTTGGTCCTTAAGAAGAATGGCACTTGGCGCATGTGTGTGGATTACACAGATCTTAACAAAGCTTGTCCAATAGATCCTTCGCCTCCCCGCATTGACCAGATCATTGATGCTACGGCGGGTTGTGGCGTTTGAGCTTTTTGGATGCGTATTCGGTTATCACCAGATTAAGATGGCGGTTAAGGACCAGGAGAAGGCGGCATTTATCACCTTTTGGGGCCTTTCGCTATGTATCTATGCCTTTTGGGCTCAAGGCGCCCAAGCAACTTATCAGCGTTGCGTACAGAATTGCTTGCACGAACAGATCGGCCGTAACGTGCACACTTATGTGGATGATATCGTGGTGAAATCAAGGCAGAAGGAAACATTGATTGAGGATTTAAAGGAAACTTTTGAAAACATGCGGGTGTACAAGATGATGCTCAACCCGGCCAAGTGCGTCTTTGGTGTTCCGGCAGGCAAGTTGTTGGGTTTCCTTGTGTCCAACAGGGGGATTGAGGCTAATCCGGAGAAGATTACAGCTATCACCTCCTTAGCTAAGCCAAAGTGCATCAACGATGTCCAACGTTTGGCAGGCCGGATTGCTGCGCTAAGCCGGTTTATAAGTCGCCTAGGAGAAGGCCATTCCTTTGTACGAGATCTTTGAAGAAGGCGGATCGGTTAAATGCAGGTTCACGCGTGATGAGCATTGGAGGACTTAAGCGGCAGCTGGCCAACCCGCTTTGTTCTTGCCGCTCCTATTGACAAGAGCCGCTCTGTTATATGTTGCTGCTAATGCGAGGCAGTCAGCGTGGCCATTGTGGTGGAACGCAAGGAGGCGGGGAAGGAGTATCGGTTCAGCGGCGATTTATTACATCAGCGAGGTTCTCATCGAGTCCAAACAAAGATATCCGCATTGGCGAAGTTGGTATATGGAGTTTTTATGGCAAGCGGAAGCTGAAGCAATATTTCAAGGGCACCCCATCACAAATGGTCAGTTCAGCTCCTTTGGGCGATATCATCTGAGAACCGGAAGCGATCGGCGGATTGCTAAGTGGGCTATAGAACTTGGGCCGCACGGTTTAAGGTATGTGCCCGGACGGCGATAAAGTCTCGAGAACTTGTGGATTTCATTAATGATTGGGCCGGAATTGCAAGCACCGAAGAAAAGCGGATCATACCTATTGGACCATCCACTTTGATGGGTCCAGCAATTGGAGGGCTCGGGGCTGGAGTCGATTAACTTCCCCACGAGGTGACAAGTTCGCTTCGTTCTTCGCTTAATGTTCCCTGTACTAACAATGCAGTTGAGTATGAAGCTTTGCTCCATGGTCTACGGATGGCTAAGGAGATGAATCTAAGCCGGGTCAAGTGCTTTGGTGACTCGGACTTGGTGGCCCAGCAAGTGTCAGGTACTTGGGATTCCAAAGACCCACTCATGGCTGCGTACCGTCGGGAGGTGGATATGGTTGCAGGACACTTTAAAGGTTATCAGGTGGACCATGTGGATCGCCGGAAGAACGAGGCGGCGGATGCTTTAAGCCGGCTCGGTTCTCAACGTAAACCGGTCCCGCCCAATGTCTTCCTTGACGTACTGCACAATCCGTCAGTTAAGCTTCCTGATGAGGTCGATTTAGCTATTCCTGATCCGGAGGCTCACTTGGTGGCAGCCTTGCATGTCATTCGGTTGGACCCTCCCTTATTTGGCATACATGAACCGGGCGAGTTACGGAAGGCGAGGCGCTGGCCCGACAGATAGTTGGCGGTCTAAATCTATGACCATACATAAGGCGAGTTGCATCATTGCAGCGTGTCCGGGCGTTTCAGCGTTGTGTGTCCCCGAGGAAGGCCGTGAGATATTGCGTGAGATCCATGAAGGGATTGTGGTCATCACGCCGGTTCAAAATCCTTGGTGGCCAAAGCGTTCGCCACGGTTTCTATTGGTTGATCTGCGCATCTTGATGCGGAAGACCTGGTCGAGACGATGTGATGGTTGCGGAAGTTCTCGAGGCGTGCTCATGTCGGCCCAAGAATTGAGGATGATTCCAATTACTTGGCGTTTGCGACTTGGGGTTGGATATGGTTGGACCTTTCAAAAGGTCCAAAGACAAGAAAACCCACTGTTGGTGGCGGTTGATAAATTTACCAAGTGGGTCGAGGCAGAGCACGTTAGCAAGTGTGATGCGGCCACGGCGGTTCAGTTCATCAAAAGGTGATTTTCCGGTTTGGGTTTCCACACAGTATCATCACAGACAATGGCACCAATTTGTCCAAGGGAGCCATGAAGGAGTTTTGTGAGCGAGAGCACATCCGGCAGCGTTTCTTGATGGCCCACCCGCAGTCCAATGGTCAAGCGGAACGAGCTAATCAGGAGATCTTGAGGGGTATTAAACCCCGGCTTATGGTCCCTTTAGTGAGGACGCCGGGTTGTTGGGTCGAGGAGCTGCCATCGTGATATGGAGTATCAATACTACACCAAACAGATCCACCGGTTACACGCCGTTCTTTATGGTCTATGGGCGGAGGCGGTTCTTCCTGCGATATATGTCATGACTCGCCAGCGTGGCGGCTTATGTTGAGGCCGATAGTGAGGCAGCCCGGCAAGACGATTTGGATCGACTGGATGAGGAGCGAGATATGGCGGCTGCTCGTTCGGCGATTTACCAGCAAGATCTTCGTCGGTATCACATCCGCGAGTTAGAACAAGAACCTTTCGGGAAGGAGACTTGGTACTTGGCTCATTCAAGACCGAACAGATATGCACAAGCTATCCCCACCTTGGGAAGGGCCCTTTGTGGTCGAAGAATCTGTACAACGGGTCATACTATCGATTGATGTTCGAGGCGGAAAGACTCACGCACGTCAGAAGAGGAGACCAACAGGCCGTGGAACATAGCTCATCTTCGGCCTTATTATACCTAAGCTATCGGCTCCACTTATGTACATATTAAGACAATGTATATATTATGAATAAAAGCAATAAACCGGATCCTCGGCCAAAGCGGGGTATCCGTTCTGTATAAAGTCCGGTTTGGGTACATGGAGATGTTGTCGTGAAGCGGCCTCCGGTTTAACCCTTTGCCTTGATTTTCAGAAATTTTTGTCACTTGGGGGCTTGGTCGTGTCCGAACCAATGCAACACCTCTTGACAAAGCGAAAGCCACTAGATCACTTAGGGACATGGTCACGTCTGAACCGATCACGCCTCTTGGTCGGCCTAAGGCCATAGAATCACTTGGGGCTTTGGTGAACCCGAACCATTGCAATGCCACTTGATCGGCATCATGCCACGATTTCATTGGGGACTGGCTGACTTGAACCATCGCTACACCTTATAGGGAGCTTGGTCCTGTCCGACCATGGTAACACCATCTGATCCGGCTCAGCAAAGCCTTTTCTTGCAAAGCGGTTTTTTATCATTGCCTTTGCTTCCATGTGGTTTTTATACCAATCATTTGACTTTTTGTTTGCCTTCTTAAATCGACAAACCTCTTTAAACCGGATTCAAGTTGTCAGAATTCGGTACATTTTTAATCCGGTGATTTTGTTCCGGTTTGATTTTTCTGTTAACATCCCATTATGGAGTAACAGGGGGCTTATCATGCCCGACACGGTTTACACGGTAAACCGGCATTTTGAGCACAGGAGTTATTTTCTCCTTTGCAGGTAATGGTTTCTAAACCTCCACCTCAAGATTGGCTAAAGCCAACTGCATGCCCGACGCTGGCAGGTATTTTTATATATCATAACGTTTGATCATATACATCCCTATTTTCTTATATAAATGTATGGGCGTCACAAGCCGGCTGGCGACACAAGCCGCCGCGGCGGTTTAGAAAATTTGTGATTGCAGGCAAAATAAGTTGAGGTTCATCACTCCACGATGTCGGCACCACCATACAAAAGGTTCTGATGAGGTTGTAAAGGCATTGTTCAAAACAAAGTGTTGACTATCCTATTACAAAGCTTATTAAGGCCCGATGTTTCATGTGGTGTTATGCCTTGAAGCTTCGGAGGCGTCGCCCGGCTTGATGGATTACGCTTCTTCGCCGGGTTGACGTGAGGTAGAGGGGGCGCCTGGCGTCGGTTCAACTTCTTCTTCTTCCTCACCCAAAGCCCGGAAGTCATAGGTAGACCAGTCAATCCGGGTTAAGGCCTGAAAGACAGCTTCTTCACTTATCAGCTCAGCCGGATCAACGTCAGGGGCGTAAGTGTGCTTACGGATTGGAGGAACAAGGCTCTGCACTTCAGGGATGACAAACTCCACCCGCTTGTTGTTTGCGTCTTAAAAAGAGCGGTGAACCGCCAGGTTGGCTTCAGCTGCCAGTTGACTCGCCAATGGACGCATTTCCTTTGTTATCCGCTTCAGGGCGTCGTTGTCAAAGGCTTCACCGTTCTCTTGAGCACTGGGGAAACCTTTGGCTATGTCAGCCGGATCAAGATCTGCTATCCACGCCTTGGCGCGAGTCAGAGCTAGTAGGGTGCCAGCCCGAGCCGCGGATCGCTTTAACTCTTCAAGCTGCCCCGGAATCATGGACAGCCGGTCCAGTGTCTCTCTGATCAGGGAGGGCGCCGTGTTGTCGTATGATGTAGCACATATGACCCGCTGGGCGCCGGTATACAGCTGTTCAATCAGCGTATAAGCGGCCTTGAGCTTCTTCCGCACATCAGAGCCCATATGCGCAATGCGCTTGCCTGCACCGGTTTCAGATAACTCAGGGTAAACCGGCGGAAATATCAAAATTCAGATAGTCAGTGCAAAATTTTTCTTACCAAAGACGGCAGAGGTCATGGCATGCACTTGGCGCTTGAGTCCGGTAAGCTCTTCAGTCACCGGTTTAAGAGCTGCTTCAGCTTCTTCCGCCCGTTTTTTCAAACCGGCCTTCTCGGTGTCCCAGTTGGCCCGCTCGGATTTGTACCACTCCTTCAGCTGTTCCATTGTGGCCAAGGCCGTTTTCAATTCGTCCTTGGCCTTCGTGGTTTCCGCTTGTTGAGTTTCCAGATTGGCTCGCAGATCCTTGAGTTGCACATTTTGCTGGTATATTTCATTCTGGTGACAAAGGGAGCACGTTAGTTGTTTCATTATAAAGTCCCAAGCTCAATATAAATATTCACCTTGGCACTTGGGGGCTAATGGCTAGTTGATCTCAGTTTGCCATGAGGATACAGAAATTAAGTCCCGGTTTAATTATGCTAAGTTGAACCGACCCTTGGGGCTACTATCTGATAATGAGACAGAAAGACGTAATTCATTACCTCATAGCTGTCCTTCATTCGGTTTACCAGACCAGCTTCAAAGTCACGGCTGGTATAGAGCCGGTTCAGAAACCCGGAGTGAAGTTCTTGGGCAGAGAAGTTGTCGTAAGCTGACAGATCAGTTTTCCCCTTGTCTTTACCCATGGTGGCAGACTCTCCCTGGCGCCGTGTGTCTTGTTAAAGCGACCCGGTTGGCTAGGGGCGGTATAGTCAGTGCCCGTCACAATAACATCATCATTCTTGGCGGGCTGGCGGATCGGCGGTCTTCTTTGGGCTTGGTGCCTTCATGCTCGCTCGGCGGTTCAATAGTTACGACCTGCTCTGCGGTCGGACTCGTGGAGCGGGATGCGAGGTTTCCACTTGAGCTCCGGTTCAGCTTCCGGCGGATCAGCAATATCGTCTCGGTACAACTCGCGAGCTATTCTTAGCGACTTCGAGGATTTTCGTGGGTCTGTTTCGGGGTCTTTTCCGGATCAACATCCGCAGAGGGTCAAGGGTTTTGCTTTTTTGCTCAAGCGAGCCTTGGTGCTGCAATATTCAAAATTGAATTAAGACAAATTGGCCAAAGCAATGGTAAACCGAATTGACGGGACAGCAGATTGCGTACTCGCAGCAACTTTAGCGATGGCGATTCGTGGTTGATGAACCGCCAGACGAGTTGGAAGAGGCCCGATAATTGGTCGATGGGTTGAGAGGACATCGGAAGAAACCCTTTAAGGGATAACGCTTTTCAGGAGAACAATTCACCTCGGACGACGCCGGGTTGGTGTGTCGGTAAACCGGATGAGGTAATCCGTTGGCGATGTAATGACGGGTCGTCTGGCGCTCTTCAGCCTGCTGTATCTTCAAGGAAAGATTTGGATTCAAGTAAGCACATGAAGGATATTTTTCACTTTCCGGACGGCACGACGAATTCTTTTAACCGGCGCAAGATCGGATTCGGAAGAAACAAGGATTACCTCAACAGGGTCGGCATGACTGGCTTCAGCATCATCCTGGGAGGTGAAATTGTCAGTAAAAGGAACACAAAGCGGAAAGCCGGTTTACGGCGACTCCCCCGTAAGAATATCAAATTTTACCTCAGCTTCTGATTCTTCGTCCTCCGGCGGATCAGAGGACTCGGCGGCTTTCTTCTTGCCTGCCTTCTTGGTGGCCTTGGACTTTCTGGCGCCCGAACGGTTTAGTACGTTTCGAATGAGCTGTCACCGAGAAGTAACAAGGATTAATGCATACCAACAAAGTATTAAGGACCCAAAGGCGGTGAGTAGAGATTTACTGCCGGCGGTTTGTTGGCAACACAGAATGGAGCCAACCCGGTTAGGCTGCAGATGGAGATCGGTTCATCAAGCATCTTTTTTACAATCTCTGTGACCTCAAGTTCAGTTATGGGCAGCTCATGACGTCTTTGAGGGTCTTTGAGGCTGCCGGTGTACTCATGCATCAATCCGGGCCGGCGGCTTAGTGGCAAGACGCCCCAAGAAACCCAACACCGCACAAGGTCCACGCCGGTTAAGCCATTGGCCATTAGAGCCCGGAGCTTGATTATTTGAGGCGCGAAGTTCTTCCGTTCCGCGGCGGTTAAGCGGGAAGGCAGTGGATGCTGGTTGCTGAGCCGGTGAGGACGATAACCCGGCAAGGGGTTCTCATTGGCAGGAGCAGTGTTCCGGCAGTAGAACCAGGTTTGGTTCCAATCCTTTGGATGGCTGTGGTGTTTGGCGTGAGGAAAATCCACTTCCTTCCTCTTCTGGATTGAAACGCCGCCTAGCTCTGTGTTGGGACCGTCGAGAAAATTGATGCAGCGGTTCAAGTGGAAAAAATCCCGGAACAGCTCCACGATGGTTCTTCACGAAGATAGACTTCGCAGAAGACTTGAAAGTTGCATATGTTTGACACGAGTTCGGGCCGATATCCTGCGGATGGAGTTTCAAACTTGCAAGGGCGTCCGGAAAAATTTGGAACCGGTAGGCAGAATCCCGGTCTAAGTGCTGCATGAACACAATTACTTCTCCTGTTGTGGCTCGGGAGGAAACTTCGCCATCCGGAACACGCCGATGGAGGGCGTTTTGGAGCCAAACCGCCGGTGGTGACATAGCCGTTGAGTTGCGTTTGAGTAATTTTGGACGGACCCGGTTGCAAGCTGAGAATTGAGGAGCCATTCCGGAAGACTAAGCTGCGAGAGAAAGGAAAAGCGGTTCACCATTAAGCGGTTCAGGTATATCAGATATTGTTAAACGGCGATTCAGCAGCCGGCTTCCCATTCGGTTTAGCGAGGACTAATGGAGTGACGGATTAGCTATCAAAAGGTAAACCCCGAATAAGGCGAGCTGAAAAATCTACTAAGTGTGGATGTAAACAGTTTTCACACGCGAATGGAAGTAATTGAGATCTCTGAAGCTCTAGTAAGAAAAACTTTCGACCTATGCAAACCTCATAAGGAGCAGGAGGGTTGGGTATTCTACACTCGAGGATCTGAACAAAAGAAAGGTGCCTAAAAAGTTAATTGGGCCGGCGGGCGGCCACTTGCACAGATGTACGGTGCGGCTGAGCCGTCGGCCATGGCGGAGCAGGTATGAAGAACTGATATGAACACCTATGAACTATGAGCTGAACAGGGTTTCGAGATGAGATCTAGGGCTTGAGAGGAACCTTACGGCGAAAGCGAAACATGGAGGAGCGCGAAAACTCGATCTGATCAGGTTGATGCAGTGGCCCGGCGTTGAAGCGTTGTTCGAAGGTCGGGGTGTGGCGGAGCTTTAGGGCTGGGCGTCGCGAGGAAGAAGAAGAGCGGAAGAAGAAGAAGAAAGAAAGGCGACCGGTCTATTTATAAGGGACGGAGCAATCAACGGGCGCGAATCGAGGAGTCAAAAGCGGCGGACGGTGCAGTGCCGCCTCGATTTCGGGATAGCATTAAATGAAGGAATCTTACCGTTTGGATTTCTTTATTAAAGATGGCGTCGAGGTGCCACGACACGGAGATCGGAGGATAGCGTCACGGCGGTTCAAGCGGTGGCGGTTTACAAAATATGAAAGGAGATCAAGAGTTTCACGAAGATGTGGAAGATTAACTGAACGGTTCAAGTCAATCTGGGCCTAATGTTGGGGATGCAACCATCGAGTGTGAACATACGGAGGGGCCGGTTTACCTAAATCCATGATCCAGCCCACGGAGGAGGCCGGAGCCCGAGGCGACTTAAAGTCCATTATGTAAACCTCCTTAGTGTTGTAACTTGTGTTGTAAGACAAGAGAGAAGAGACCGAGCGGACACTTGTATGAGCGGATCGGGACTCTCAGAGACCGGCCAGGCGTCAACCCGTGTATATAAGGGGCGACCCGGTGGCGGATTAAGGACAGAGAATTCGAGGCTAAGGCAAAGCTGTTGCTCCTAGTCGCGAAATCACATCAATCCCATCACTGGCCGGGCGTAGGCTTTTACCTTCATCAAAGGGGCGAACCAGTATAACTCCCGTGTCTTGTGTCCGCTTTAACCCCTCTAGGTTAACCCGTGCGATGGCCCTACGACTAAGTCCTTTCACGAGGACATCTGCCGTGACAATTCCACGACATCAACCAAAGTCCATACTTTGTTCTCATACATGGATCCCATCTCAGATTTCATGGCCTCAAGCCATTTTGCGGAATCTGGGCTCACCATCACTTCTTCATAGTTCGTAGGTTCGTCATGGTCTAGTAACATAACCTCCAGAACAGGATCACCGTACCACTCTAGTGCGGATCTTACTCTGGTTGACCTACGAGGTTCAGTAACAACTTGATCTAAAGTTTCGTGATCATCATCATTAACTTCCTCACTAATTGGTGTAGACATCACAGGAACCGGTTTCTGTGATGAACTATTTTCCAATAAGGGAGCAGGTACTGTTACCTCATCAAGTTCTACTTTCCTCCCACTCACTTCTTTCGAGAGAAACTCCTTCTCTAGAAAGGATCCATTCTTGGCAACGAATGTCTTGCCTTCGGATCTGTGATAGAAGGTGTACCCAACAGTTTCCTTTGAGTATCCTATGAAGACACATTTCTCCGATTTGGGTTCAAGCTTATCAGGTTGAAGCTTTTTCACATAAGCATCGCAGCCCCAAACTTTAAGAAATGACAACTTTGGTTTCTTGCCAAACCACAGTTCATAAGGCGTCGTCTCAACGGATTTTGATGGTTCCCTATTTAACGTGAATGCGGCCGTCTCTAAATTATAACCCCAAAATGATAGCGGTAAATCAGTAAGAGACATCATAGACCGCACCATATCTAGTAAAGTACGATTACGACGTTCGGACACACCATTACGCTGTGGTGTTCCGGGTGGCGTGAGTTGCGAAACTATTCCGCATTGTTTCAAATGTAGACCAAACTCGTAACTCAAATATTCTCCTCCACGATCAGATCGCAGAAATTTTATTTTCTTGTTATGATGATTTTCAACTTCACTCTTAAATTCTTTGAACTTTTCAAATGTTTCAGACTTATGTTTCATTAAGTAGATATACCAATATCTGCTTAAATCATCTGCGAAAGTGAGAAAATAACGATACAAGCCGCGAGCCTCGACATTCATTGGACCACATACATCAGTATGTATGATCTCCAACAAATCAGTTGCTCGCTCCATAGTTCCGGAGAACGGCGTTTTAGTCATCTTGCCCATGAGGCTTGGTTTGCAAGTACCAAGTGATTCATAATCAATTGATTCCAAAAGTCCATCAGTATGGAGTTTCTTCATGCGCTTTACACCAATATGACCCAAACGGCAGTGCCACAAATAAGTTGCACTATCATTATCAACTGTGCATCTTTTGGCTTCAACATTATGAATATGTGTATCACTACTATCGAGATTCATCAAAAATAGACCACTCTTCAAGGGTGCATGACCATAAAAGATATTACTCATATAAACAGAACAACCATTATTCTCAGATTTAAATGAATAACCGTCTCGCATCAAACAAGATCCAGATATAATGTTCATGCTCAACGCTGGCACCAAATAACAATTATTTAGGTCTAAAACTAATCCCGAAGGTAGATGTAGAGGTAGCGTGCCGACGACGATCACATCGACTTTGGAACCATTTCCCACGCGCATCATCACCTCGTCCTTAGCCAGTGTTCGCTTAATCCGTATCCCTGTTTTGAGTTGCAAATATTAGCAACAGAACCAGTATCAAATACCCAGGTGCTACTGCGAGCTATGGTAAGGTACACATCAATAACATGTATATCACATATACCTTTGTTCACCTTGTCACCCTTCTTATCCGCCAACTACTTGGGGCAGTTTCGCTTCCAGTGACCATTCTGCTTGCAGTAGAAGCACTCAGTCTAAGGCTTAGGTCCAGACTTGGGTTTCTTCTCTTGAGCAGTAACTTGTTTGCTATTCTTCTTGAAGTTCCCCTTCTTCTTCCCTTTGCCCTTTTTCTTGAAACTGGTGGTCTTATTGACCATCAACACTTGATGCTCCTTCTTGATTTCTACCTCTGCAGCCTTTAGCATTGCGAAGAGCTCGGGAATCGTCTTATCCATCCCTTGCATGTTATAGTTCATCACGAAGCTCTTGTAGCTTGGTGGCGATGATTGAAGAATTTCATCAATGGCGCTATCATCCGAAGATTAACTCCCAGTTGAATCAAGTGATTGTTATACCCAGACATTCTAAGTATATGATCACTTATAGAACTATTCTCCTCCATCTTGCAGCTGTAGAACTTATTGGAGACTTCATATCTCTCAATCCGGGCATTTGCTTGAAATATTAACTTCAACTCCTGGAACATCTGATATGCTCCATGACGTTCAAAACGTCGTTGAATTCCCTGTTCTAAGCCGTAAAGCATGGCACACTGAACTATCCAGTAGTCATCAGCTTTGCTCTGCCAGACGTTCATAACATCTGGTGTTGCTCCTGCAGCAGGTTTGGCACCTAGTGGTGCTTCCAGGACGTAATTCTTCTATGCAGCAATGAGGATAATCCTCAAGTTATGGACCCAGTCCGTGTAATTGCTACCATCATCTTTCAACTTTGCTTTCTCAAGGAATGCATTAAAATTCAACGGAACAACAGCACGAGCCATCTATCTACAACAAACATAGACATGCAAAATACTATCAGGTACTAAGTTCATGATAAATTTAAGTTCAATTAATCATATTACTTAAGAACTCCCACTTAGATAGACATCCCTCTAATCATCTAAGTGATCACGTGATCCAAATCAACTAAACCATAACCGATCATCACGTGAAATGGAGTAGTTTTCAATGGTGAACATCACTATGTTGATCATATCTACTATATGATTCATGCTCGACCTTTTGGTCTCAGTGTTCCGAGGCCATATCTGCATATGCTAGGCTCGTCAAGTTTAACCTGAGTATTCTGCTTGTGCAAAACTGGCTTGCACCCGTTGTAGATGGACGTAGAGCTTATCACACCCGATCATCATGTGGTGTCTGGGCACGACGAACTTTGGCAACGGTGCATACTCAGGGAGAACACTTTTATCTTGAAATTTAGTGAGAGATCATCTTACAATGCTATCGTAAATCAAAGCAAAATAAGATGCATAAAAGATAAAATCACATGCAATCAATATAAGTGATATGATATGGCCATCATCATCTTGTGCTTGTGATATCCATCTCCGAAGCACCGTCATGATCACCATCGTCACCGGCGCGACACCTTGATCTCCATCGTAGCATCTTTGTTGTCTCGCCAACTATTGCTTCTACGACTGTCGCTACCGCTTAGTGATAAAGTAAAGCAATTACAGGGCGATTGCATTGCATACAATAAAACGACAACCATATGGCTCCTGCCAGTTGCCGGTAACTCGGTTACAAAACATGATCATCTCATAGAATAAAATATAGCATCATGCCTTGACCATATCACATCACAACATGCCCTGCAAAAACAAGTTAGATGTCCTCTACTTTGTAGTTGCAAGTTTTACGTGGCTGCTACGGGCTGAGCAAGAACCGTTCTTACCTACGCATCAAAACCACAACAATAGTTCGTCAAGTTAGTGTTGTTTTAACCTTCTCAAGGACCGGGAGTAGCCACACTCGACTCAACTAAAGTTGGAGAAACTGACACCCGCCAGCCACCTGTGTGCAAAGCACGTCGGTAGAACCAGTCTCACGTAAGCGTATGCGTAATGTCGGTCCGGGCCGCTTCATCCAACAATACCGCCGAACCAAAGTGTGACATGCTAGTAAGCAGTATGACTTGTATTGCTCACAACTCACTTGTGTTCTACTCGTGCATATAACATCAACGCATAAAACCTGGCTCTGACGCCACTGTTGGGGAACGTAGTAATTTCAAAAAAATTCCTACGCACACGCAAGATCACGGTGATGCATAGCAACGAGAGGGGAGAGAGTGTCCACGTACCCTCGTAGACCGAAAGCGGAAGCGTTAGCACAACGTCGTTGATGTAGTCGTACGTCTTCACGATCCAACCGATCAAGTACCAAACGTACGGCACCTCCGAGTTCTGCACACGTTCAACTCGATGACGTCCCTCGAACTCCGATCTAGCCGAGCTTTGAGGGAGAGTTCCGTCAGCACGATGGCATGGTGACGATGATGATGCTCTACCGACGCAGGGCTTCGCCTAAGCACCGCTACGATATTATCGAGGTGGACTATGGTGGAGAGGGGCACCGCACACGGCTAAAAGATCCATGTAACGACCAAACCTCGAAGGATTTGAGTCTCTGTGCTTACCGTGCTAGTCCTTGGATCGAACTCGCTAGCACACACAGTATAGATGAATACCAGAATAGCAAGTGCATCATTTATTACAACGTATGATCCAGAGTATATAAAATAAAACAATTTGCATAGCACTTGGCTAGCTTTATTCAATCAAACAGCGGAAAGTAGCAGAAAATAACGATGAGTCCCATCATAGCCCACTGGCGATGCTGAGTGCAGACTCGCGACCCTAAAGGTACCTTACTCTTCGTCTGAATATCCTGCAACATGAGACGTTGCAGCCATATAGGTCAATACTTTGAAATTATTGGCAAGTTACACAGGAGTAATAATATAGCAGACCTACATGTATATGCATAGTACAACAAAGGAAGGCTTGAGGGTTTATTTTTGCAGAAAGCTGATTTTATCCTCATAATTACCTAATAGTCAAATTTTTATTTAGTTCTTTATTACTAAAATTAAATGCACAAGGTTGAGTTGGCAAAATAAACTCCAACCTACCCATTATTAAGTTACCCACAAATATTATTAAGTGTCACATCTGTCAAGATCATCCAACAACTGTAATGGCATAGTGGCTCAAATTTACCCATAACCGGGGGCACGGCTAATCATGATTAGTTTTAATACTCTGCAGAGTTTTGTACGCTTTACCCACTGGACCCAATCCGAAGATTGAGACAAAGTCTTTCAGAAGAGGTTCCCTTAACCACCTGACGGCCACATCCCACCTACATATGCTACATCTGCGAAACCTTTATGCAGGCGGGGTTCCAACAAGCGATCAACTAAGCGAGCCCATATAGCGGTGGCGCATATGGAAGCTACTAGTCACTAAGTCTATCTGATCTTTTTGAACCTGGGCGGCATTCCACTTAGGGTGCACCCTCATGAGCACATGGCCTTAGAAAAGGTGCAAGACCCCATGATGCCTTCCCTCAACACCAAGCAATACCACTTCCGCCCAGAGGTGAATTAAATCCTTAATTACTACTCATTTTAGTTATGTATATAATCCTCACATAAACTCAATGAATACACGAACCACCCCCGTCTACAAAGCATAGCAACTACAACTATCACGGTTTGCAAAAGACGAGAAGATAGCTCAACAACATAGCTCAAAATATAACAATCCTATAATGCATAAAGTTATAGTGTGATATAACCACATGCATAGAAAATAATAGGTAAAGGATGATCAACATGTAACTTGCCTTGGTTCTGATTCAGAAAGTCACACTCCTGACAATAGCTCGCGTCGCACTCCGGACAATCTACACGTTTCACACAATTCAACAAATCAATCACCGGAACACGAATAGAACCAAAATAAAACCAACAGCAAGAAAATGATTTTTAAAACTCAACAACAGAAGCTTAACAGCACCTAATTTGCACTACGATCACAATGCAAAAAGAATCACTCAATTCCGATAAACGATTTGAAAGTTACGGCCTCCGGAAGGTTTATTTCAAATTCAAACAAATTCAAATTTGAAAAGTGCAAACATGTGCAAAGTTGGTACTGTGATAATGTGCTGAATTTTGTGAGTGCATAGGAAAAAGAATCACCTAATTTGGACATATAGAATAAAAGTTATAGCTAATTGAAGTTTTTGGTGAAAATCTGAAAAAGAACAAAAACAACAACAGTGCACGTGCGGTTACTGTAGCAGGCGCTGTAGATTTTGCCACGTGGCATCACCCGATTGGCTGAGGTGTGCCTGCGCGCGCGTGCTCACCAGAGAACAGGGGATGCGGCGGCGGCGGGTCGGGCGTCGGCGGTGGAGCTTCTCCGGCGGGTCTCCGGCGAAGGTGAAGCGATGGATGGGTGCGGCGGTGAGTGGCGGAGGTGTAGGTGGATCTCAACGGCGGCGGGGCGTCCTCTGCGGGCAGCAACGGCGACGGGAACGGCGGTGTGCTCCGGCGGCGACGGACGTCGGTGGCGCTCCTCCGGTGGGTCTCTGCCCAGGTAAAAGTGTCAGACGGCTTCGGTGATGAGTGGAGGGTCGAGGGAGGCAACTAGCGCGGCTGCGGTGTTCTTACGACGACGGAATCGACCGGTCAACGACGGCGGCCTCGGAGCTCCTCCGGCGAGATCTGATTTGCCCCAGCTCACGCGTGAGGCAACAACAGACGGGGAAAAAGGTCTGCGGGGGTTCGTCGGGGTCTTGGGCTCGTGTGAGATGTCCCTGGCTCGCACGGGATCGACCAGGCGCCGGATCGATCCGGGTCGGCCTCGGCGTGCGCGCGGCGGCGCGTCCGGCTCGGTCAAGGGGATGAACAGGGGCGTGGGACCCGCTGGTCAGCGGCTGGAGGCGATGTGGGTCGGGCGTGTGGCGTACCACTTCGCTACGGCTATGAGCGAGCGGGCTGCGGGGCTGGCGGCGTGGGGCGATGGGGCTAGCAGTTAGGTGGGCATGATTCTTTGGGCAGTGGCTGCTGGTTGGGCATTGGTGGCCGGCTCGCTGCCTTTATTTTTTTTAACAAAAACTACAGCAGCAAAACTAAAAATAAATAAAATAAAATACACAATATAAAATCTAAATAAAAATACCTAGACACACAGTAAAAATAGCCCTACAACTATAAACTACAGGAACACTAGTTCCAACTCTAATGCAATTTTGTAAAATAATTTTGATGCAATAGGCCACTCAAACAGCAATAAAACAAAAAATTAAATATTTTGAAGATCACAAAAATTACCAGAACATATCAGATGAACTGGAAATAATATTCTGCACATTATGAACATTTTTAAAAACAGGGGAGAAGTCATGTTATCTCCACTCCAATAAATTGCCTTTAGTTGCATAATGATTCGAATATTCTGAAAAAGCAAATAATGCAATAAAAATATGATATGCATATAAATGATCTATTAACATCCTAATTTAGGAAAATTGGGATGTTACAATCCAAGAGATCAATTGTTGTGTCTATGGGGTGCCCCTCTCCTCTGTATATAAAGGGGGCAGGAGAGGGCCGTCCAAGCGGAGGAGGCGCGCCCAAGGGGGGAGTCCTACTCCCACTGGGAGTAGGACTCCTCCTTTTCCTATATGGAGAGGGAGAGGGAAGGGAGAGGGAAGGAAGAGGAAGGAGGGAGGAAGGAAAGGGGGGCGGGCCCCTCTCCCAATTCGGAATGGGATTGGGGGGCCGCGCCCACTCCCTTGCTCCTTTCCCCTCCTTTCCACTAAAGCCCATTAAGGCCCATATACCTCCCGGGGGGTTCCGATAACCTCCCGGTACTCCAGTATTATCCCGATCTCACCCGGAACCATTCCGGTATCCAGATATAGTCGTCCAATATATCAATCTTTACGTCTCGACCATTTTGAGACTCCTCGTCATGTCCGTGATCACATCCGGGACTCCGAACTACCTTCGGTACATCAAAACACATATACTCATAATATAACCGTCATCGAACTTTAAGCGTGCGGACCCTACGGGTTCGAGAACTATCTAGACATGACCGAGACACGTCTCCGATCAATAACCAATAGTGGAACCTGGATGCTCATTTTAGCTCCCACATATTCTACGAAGATCTTTATCGGTCAAACCGCATAACAACATATGTTGTTCCCTTTGTCATCGGTATGTTACTTGCCCGAGATTCGATCGTCGGTGTCTCTATACCTAGTTCAATCTCGTTACCGGCAAGTCTCTTTACTCGTTTTGTAATACATCATCCCACAACTAACTCATTAGTTGCAATGCTTGCAAGGCTTAAGTGATGTGCATTACCGAGTGGGCCCAGAGATACCTCTCCGACAATCGGAGTGACCAATCCTAATCTCGAAATACGCCAACCCAACAAGTACATTCGGAGACACCTGTAGAGCACCTTTATAATCACCCAGTTACGTTGTGACGTTTGGTAGCACACAAAGTGTTCCTCCGGTAAACGGGAGTTGCATAATCTCATAGTCATAGGAACATGTATAAGTCATGAAGAAAGCAATAGCAACATACTAAACAATCAAGTGCTAAGCGAACGGAATGGGTCAAGTCAATCACATCATTCTCCTAATGATGTGATCCAGTTAATCAAATGGCAACTCTTTGTCTATGGCTAGGAAACATAACCATCTTTGATTAACGAGCTAGTCAAGTAGAGGCATACTAGTGACACTCTGTTTGTCTATGTATTCACACATGTATCATGTTTCCTGGTTAATACAATTCTAGCATGAATAATAAACATTTATCATGATATAAGGAAATAAATAATAACTTTATTATTGCTTCTAGGGCATATTCCCTTCAACTCGTAACTCAAATATTTGCCTCTACGATCATCTCGTAGAAACGTTATTTTTCTTGTTACGATGATTCTCTACTTCACTCTGAAAATCTTTGAACTTTTCAAATGTTTCAGACTTATGTTTCATCAAGTAGATATAACCATATCTACTCAAATCATTTGTGAAGGTCAAAAAATAACGATACCCGCCGCGAGCCTCAACACTCATCGGACCTCATACATCAGTATGTATTATTTCCAATAAGTCAGTTGATTGCTCCATTGTTCCAGAGAACGGAGTCTTAGTGATCTTGCCCATGAGGCATGGTCCGCAAGAATCAAGTGATTCATAATCAAGTGATTCCAAAAGCCCATCAGCATGGATTTTCTTCATGTGTTTTACACCAATATGACCTAAACGGCAGTGCCACAAATAAGTTGCACTATCATTATTAACTTTGCATCTTTTGGCTTCAATATTATGAATATGTCTATCACTACGATCGAGATTCAATAAACCATTTATATTGAGTGTATGAACATAGAAGGTTTTATTCATGTAAATAGAACAACAATTATTCTCTGACTTAAATGAATAACCGTATCGCAATAAACATGATCAAATCATATTCATGCTCAACGCAAACACCAAATAACATTTATTTAGGTCCAACACCAATCCCGAAGGTATAGGGAGTGTGCGATGGTGATCTTATCAACCTTGGAATCACTTCCAACACACATCATCACTTCGCCCTCAACTAGTTTCTGTTCATTTTGCAACTCCCTTTTCGAGTTACAACTCTTTAGTAACTGAACCAGTACCAAATACCGAGGGGTTTCTATGAACACTAGTAAAGTACACATCAGTAATATGTATATCAAATATACCTTTGTTCACTTTGCCATCCTTTTTATCCGCCGAGTATCTAGGGCAGTTCCACTTCCAGTGACCATTTCCTTTGAAGTAGAAGCACTCAGTTTCAGGCTTGGGTCTAGCCTTGGGCTTCTTCATGGGAGTGGCAACTTGCTTTCCATTCTTCTTGAAGTTCCCTTTCTTTCCCTTGCCCTTTTACTTGAAACTAGTGGTCTTGTCAACCATCAACACTTGATGTTATTCTTGATTTCTACCTTCGCCGACTTCAGCATCGCGAAGAGCTCGGGGAATCGTTTTCGTCATCCCTTGCATATTATAGTTCATCAGGAAGTTCCAGTAACATGGTGATAGTGAATAGAGAACTCTGTCAATCACTATCTTATCTGGAAGATTAACTCTGACTTGATTCAAGTGATTGTAGTACTCAGACATTCTGAGCACATGCTTACTGGTTGAGCTATTCTCCTCCATCTTGTAGGCAAAGTACTGTCAGAGGTCTCATGCCTCTTGAAACGGGCATGAGTATGAAATGCCAATTTCAACTCTTGGAACATCTTATATGCTCCATGGCATTCAAAACATTTTCAAAGTCCCGGTTCTAAGCCGGAAAGCATGGTGCACTAAACTATCAAGTAGTCATCATACCGAGCTTTTCCAAACGTTCATAACATCTGCATATGCTCCTGCAATAGGTCTGTCACCTAGCAGTGGATCAAGGACATAATTCTTCTGTGCAGCAATGAGGATAATGCTCAGATCACGGATCCAATCCGCATCATTGCTACTAACATCTTTCAATTTATTTTTCTCTGGGAACATATCAAAAATAAACAGGGAAGCTATGCGCGAGCTATTGATCTATAACATAGATATGCAAATACTATCAGGACTAAGTTCATGATAAATTTAAGTTCAATTAATCATATTAATTAAGAACTCCCACTTAGATAGACATCCCTCGAGTCATCTAAATGATCACGTGATCCATATCAACTAAATCATGTCCGATCATCACGTGAGATGGAGTAGTTTACAATGGTGAACATCACTATGTTGATCATATCTACTATATGATTCACGCTCGACCTTTCGGTCTCCTGTGTTCTGAGGCCATATCCGCATATGCTAGGCTCGTCAAGTTTAACCCAAGTATTCTGCATGTGCAAAACTGGCTTGCACCCATTGTATGTGAACGTAGAGCTTATCACACCCGATCATCACGTGGTGTCTCGGCACGAAGAACTGTCGCAACGGTGCATACTCAGGGAGACACTTATACCTTGAAATTTTAGTAAGGGATCATCTTATAAAGCTACCGTTGGACTAAGCAAAAAAAGATGTATAAAAGATAAACATCACATGCAATCAAAATATGTGACATGATATGGCCGTCATCATCTTGTGCTTTTGATCTCCATCTCCAAAGTACTGTCATGATCTTCATTGTTACCGGCATGACACGATGATCTCCATCGACTTGATCTTTTATCAATGTGTCGTCACATGGTCGTCTCACCAGCTATTGCTTTTGCAACTATTGCTATCGCATAGCGATAAAATAAAGCAATTACATGGCACTTGCATATTATGCAATAAAGATACAACCATAAGGCTCCAGCCAGTTGCCGATAACTTTAACAAAACATGATCATCTCATAAAACAATTTATATCTCATCATGTATTGACCATATCACATCACAACATGCCCTGCAAAAACAAGTTAGACGTCCTCTACTTTGTTGTTGCAAGTTTTACGTAGCTGCTACGGGCTTAGCAAGAACCGTTCTTACCTACTGCATCAAAACCACAACGATTTTTCGTCAAGTATGTGTTGTTTTAACCTTCAACAAGGACCGGGCGTAGCCACACTCGATTCAACTAAAGTTTGAGAAACTGACACCCGCCAGCCACCTGTGTGCGAAGCACGTCGGTAGAACCAGTCTTGCGTAAGCGTACGCGTAATGTCGGTCCGGGCCGCTTCATCCAACAATACTTCCGAATCAAAGTATGACATGCTGGTAAGCAGTATGAATATTATCGCCCACAACTCACTTGTGTTCTACTCGTGCATATAACATCTACGCATAGACCTGGCTCGGATGCCACTGTTGGGAACGTAGTAATCTCAAAAAAAATCCTACGCACACGCAAGATCATGGTGATGCATAGCAACGAGAGGGGAGAGTGTTGTCCACGTACCCTCATAGGCCGTAAGCGGAAGCGTTATGACAACGCGGTTGATGTAGTTGTATGTCTTCACGATCGACCGATCCTAGCACCGAAAGTACGGCACCTCCACGATCTGCACACGTTCGGCTCGGTCACGACCCACGAACTCACGATCCAGCAGAGTGTCGAGGGAGAGCTTCGTCAGCACGACGGCGTGATGATGGTGATGATGAAGCTACCGCCACAGGGCTTCACCTAAGCACTACGACGATATGACCGAGGTGGATTATGGTGGAGGGAGCACCGCACACGGCTAAGAGATCAATGATCAACTTGTGTCTATGGGGTGCCCCCTCCCCCGTATATAAAGGAGTGGAGGAGGGGGAGGGCCGGCCCTCTACTATGGCGCGCACTGGGAGTCCTACTCCCACCGGGATTAGGATTCCCCCCTTCCAAGTAGTAGGAGTAGGAGAGAAGGAAGGGGAAGAGAGAAGAGAAGGAAGGAGGGGGCGCCGCCCCTCCCCCTAGTCCAATTCGGACTAGGCCTTGGGGGGCGTGCGGCCTGCCGTAGGCAGCCCCTCTCTCTCCTCTAAAGCCCAATAAGGCCCATATACTCACCGGTGAATTCCCGTAACTCTACGGCACTCCCATAAATACCCGAACCACTCAGAACCTTTCCGATGTCCGAATATAGCCTTCCAATATATCGATCTTTACGTCTCAAACATTTTGAGACTCCTCATCCTATCTTCGATCTCATCCGGGACTCCGAACAAACTTCGGTCATCAAATCACATAACTCATAATACAAATCGTCACAGAACGTTAAGCGTGCGGACCCTACGGGTTCGAGAACTATGTAGACATGCCTGAGACTCATCTTTGGTCAATAACCAATAGCGGAACCTGGATGCTCATATTGGTTCCTACATATTCTACGAAGATCTTTATCGGTCAAACCGCATAACAACATACATTGTTCCCTTTGTCATCGGTATGTGTAACACCCCGGAAGTAACTTTCCATATTTGTAACTCCGACTCTTGCCATTTTCGGCATTGATATATGATATTCCCTCCGTGGTTGGGTTTTCTCCTTTTGCATTTTGTGCATGTCATGCATTTTATTATGTCATCATGTGCATCGCATTTGCATACGTGTTCGTCTCATGATTCGAGCATTTTTCCCGTTGTCCGTTTTGCAATCCGCACTCCTATCTCCCCGGCGGTCCCTTTTACGTTTTTCCGTGTGCGGGTATTAAACCTTCTCGAAATGGACCGAGGTTTGTCTAGTGGCCTTGGTATACCACCGTAGACCACCGGTCAAGTTTGGTCATTTGAGCTCGTTTGGTACTCCAACGGTTAACCGCACTCTCGCAAAGGCCTCTTTTAAGTTGCAGCCCAACACCCCTTCAAAACAGCCCAATAACCCATCTAAGTCACTCCCATGCTCTCCGTCGTTCGATCACGATCGTGGGGAAAACTACACCTCATTTGGACTCTCCTAGCTCCTCTATGCCTATTTAAGCACCTCCCGAAAATCCGGATCAATTCCACCCGAAACCCTAATTTCCCTCCGCCCGCGCGGGCGTATCCGCTTGGCGCGGACACTCGCCGCCGCCGCCAAGCAGCGAGTGGCAGGCGCATGCCGTAACGCCGCCGCCCATGAGCCCTTGAGCCACGGCAGAGCCCGGCCCGCTCGCTCCCTCCCGGCCAGCGCGCCGCCCGCCGGCCGACCGGCCCAACCCAGCGCGCGCCTTGGCCACCGCCGCCGCCTGCCCGCCGCGGCGCCGCCCGCCCGCCAGGCGAGCCGCCGCCGCCTCGTCCGCCGGCCGGCCGGCGTGGCGTCGCCACCGCCGGCGTCGCCGCCCGCCGCCACCGGCCTCGCCCTCACCCCCCCGGCGAGCTCCTCCGCGCGTCGCCCCGATCCGGTCGGGCCCCGATCCGGCCTCGGGCCGAGCGCCGTTGACTTCTTCCCCTCCTAATATTTCTCTAAGTTTTTGCATCTAGTGTTATTTTGTGCAATTTTCGAAGTGGTATATCTTTGCATCTGTAGATCCATTTTTCGCGTATAATATGTCAAAATGTTCGCCTCGAAGAGTAGATCATTTCGTATCATTGCATCATTTTCATTTGAGCTCATCTTGATGCCCGAAATGCTGTTGGAAGAGTGCTATGTGATGTTAGTTGCTGATTTTTATCAGAACTTGCACTTTTGTTATTTTTGCCATGATTAATGTGTGCACCCTATGAATTTGAGTCCTACATGTGTTTTGTAAAATGCCATGCCATCTTTCCAGGGGTATATTCCATGTATTTTTGTGATCTATATGGTGACTAGCACAAGCATGCAAAGTAGGTGTCCTGATGTTGCTGATTTCAGCCCTGTTTTAGCTGATTTTGATGCCATGTTTACTTGATGATACCAAGAGATCTATGCATATTTTGAGATACTTCAGTAAGGGTGTTTTGTAAAGCATGTCTTGCTCTATCCATTCATGCCTTTGTTTGCAATTATGGAGTGCCATAGCTTGAGTCAATCGAGCTCTACTTTTGCTATCAAATGTTTCCTGGCAGATTGTATACATGTTATTCAATTTTGCCTAGCTTGTTGTGGTTGATCCACATGTGCTATGTTAGTGTTCTTGCCATGTATGTCTTCTATGTCATGTCTTCTTGATGTATGTATGCTTAGTTTATCATTTGAGGCTCTGTAGTGAGTGCATTGAGCTTGTAAACATGCCTACTCGTTATCAGTTTTTGACATGTCATGTTGCTGAATCTGTTAACGAAACTTTCAATATTGACATGGGTGTTACTATATTTTATAGTCCTTTTTGGCTTATGGTCAGTAAGGGACTTTTGATCTATGCTTTGAGTAGATTCATGCCATGCCATGTTTTGCTATTTTAAGTTCCTGTAGCATGTAGTTTTGTTGCTCTGGACATTGCAACCTGATGCTGTTTCTGCCATGTCCAGCCTGATTATTAATGCACTTTTGCCATGCTTGTTTGGACATGTTATGATGTGAACTAGCCGTAGCTCAGTGCTCATCTTTTGTCGAGCATCATGTGTAGATCACTGCCATGTGCTTTGTTGATACGTTTGGGTGCAGTAGCTTAATTAATTGTTGCTTGCTAAGTGGCATCATGCTGTTAATGGCAGATTTGTGCCATTCTTGTTTTGCTTGCCATTTGCAAACCGTGCATCCGTTTCGGTGATCTTTATATCGATTTCAACCGAAATCATCCCATCTTTCAGTGGCATGCTTGGTTTGCCAAGTTGATGCCTGGTTCATCATTACCTTCCGGGCGCACATACGCATTGCATATCGCATCCCGCATATCATGTCATGTTTTGCATCATGTTGATTGTGCATTGCACCGTGATTTATTGTGGTTCCTTTGTTTGTGTTGTTGCTTTGGGTAGAGTCGGAGGCGAGTACGTGAGCGAGGAACCTGTTGAGAACGCTTACGAGGATCAAGCTTTCGACAACTCGAGAACATTGCGAGCAAGATGATCATACCCTCGATATCACTTCTATCTTTGCTATGCTAGTTGCTCGCTCTTTTGCTATGCCTATGCTGTGATGCCTACCACTTGCTATATCATGCCACCCATATTGCCATGTCAGCCTCTAACCATCCTTTCCTAGCAAACCGTTGATTGGCTATGTTACCGCTTTGCTCAGCCCTCTTATAGCGTTGCTAGTTGCAGGTGAAGCTGAAGTTTGTTCCTTGTTGGAACATGGAGATGTTGTTCCTTGTTGGAACATGTTTACTTGTTGGGGATATCACAATATATATATATCTGCTATGTTTAACACATCTATATACTTGGTAAAGGGTGGAAGGCTCGGCCTTATGCACAGTGTTTTGTTCCTCTTGCCACCTAGTTTCCGTCATACCGGTGTTATGTTCCTTGATTTTGCGTTCCTTACGGTTGGGTGATTTATGGGACCCCTTGACAGTTCGCTTTGAATAAGACTCGCCCGGCAAGGCCCAACTTTGGTTTTACCATTTGCCACCTAAGCCTTTTTCCCCGGGTTTCGCGAGCCGAGGGTCATCTTTATTTTAACCCCCGGACCGGTGCTCCTTGAGTCTTGGCCCGAACGAACGATCATGGGCCACCACGGGCAACTCGAGGCTGGTTTTACTCGTAGGCTGACCTATCCGGATGTGCCACGAGAACGAGATATGTGCAGCTCCTATCGGGATTTGTCGGCTGTCGGGCGGCTTTGCTGGTCTTGTTTTATTCTGTCGAAATGTCTTGTAGTCCGGGATTCGAGATTGATCGGTTCTTCCGGTAGAAGGAATATCCTTCGTTGACCGTGAGAGCTTATTATGGGCTAAGTTGGGACACCCTGCAGGTAATATCTTTCAAAGCCGTGCCCATGGTTATGAGGCAGATGGGAATTTGTTAATGTCGGTTGTAGAAAACCCGAAGTTGACCTCAAATAAAATACACATCAACCGCGTGTGTAACCACGATGGTCTCTTCTCGGAGTCCGGAAGTGAACACGGTGTTGGAGTTATGTCCGATGTAAGTAGTTCAGGATCACTTCTTGATCACTACTAGATTCACGACCGTGCTTTGCTTCTCTCCTCGCTCTCTTTTGCGAAGTAGCCACCATATATGCTAGTCGCTTGTTGCAGCTCCACTTTACTTCTCTGTCCTTCCTATAAGCTTAAATAGTCTTGATCTCGCGGGTGTGAGATTGCTGAGTCCCGTGACTCACAGATACTTCAAACACAGTTGCAGTGTTCCGGCGATGCCAAGCAGGTGACTCAACCGAGCTCAAGTGGGAGTTCGACGAGGGCGTGGTCGTTACTATGTGTCTTTTCCGATGATCGATAGTGGTGCCCAGTTGGGACGATTCGGGATCTGTGTAGCATTTGGGGTATCTTCTTTTATTTTGGTTCCGTAGTCGGACCTTGAGTGTACTCTGAATGATGGATGTTTATTTATGTCTTGTGTGAAGTGGCATCGTAAGCCAACTATGTATCTCTTTCCTTATTTATTACATCGGTTGTGTGAAGATTACCTCACTTGCGACATTGCTTTCAATGCGGTTATGCCTCTAAGTCGTGCCTCGACACGTGGGAGATATAGCCGCATCGGGCGATACAAGTTGGTAATCGAGCCTTCCGGACTTAGGAGCCCCTACTTGATTGTTTGCTGCCGTTGTTGTGTCTAGAATGGAAAATGTTTTGAGTCTTAGGATTATATATATCGAGAGTAGGATTCTTTTACTCCCAGTCCCTTCATCGCTCTGTGAGGTCTCTCGACGAGAGTTTTGACTCTTCTCTTCTCAAATTTCACTAAAAATTTTTTTTAGGATCACGTGGGTATCTTGGAATCGTTCGATGGTTTTGTGACGAGAACATTGTTCTTGGTGCCTCGACATTTAGGGGTTGTGGCGGTGTCCCGGGAGTTGAGCTCCGAGGTGTTTTCGTCACAATTTTATCGTTGCGATTCGGAATACCCGAGTTTTGCCGACATCGAAATCTCTTTTGTGCAGTTGTTGGTGAGATAACCACGATAGCCCGAGATTGTGGCGAAAAGGGAGTATTGCCATGACTTGTATAACGGATGTTTTTCAAGGTCGAGGTACACGATTTCGAGGACTTCTTGGTTATGTGTTGACGGATGGATACAGCTGGATCTAGGTATTGTTAGTTTGGGTGATATATTTTGTGTCCCTGTATCCCCAACACCAGATTGCATAACCAGAAAGTTTGGGAGTTTATAGGTGGGAATTCTAGTAGCTTACGGGATATTCTTTCCGACGGATGTATGATTTGAGATTGGGGTTCAACGTCTAGTGGTCCGCCCATTCACGGTCGATTCTGAGTGGTCGCGAGGCGTCTTAAAGAATCCTTGGCTATGCTGATTCGGGACGTCTTGTTTGTCATTCGTGACGTCCGCTATCGTCGTGTCCGTGTGGGCCCCACCACGAACACTTTGGGCGAAATCTCTATCATGTGTTTGTTCCGGCTCATTCTAGAAGCCAACCTTTTGTTTTCACTTGTGATATTCGATTTGTTTCTAAGACAGATGTTGTTTCCATATCTTTATCTAAGTGGCTTCTCACCTTAATGGACGTGTGATGATTAGCTTTGGAATTCATTCGTTCATTCTTGTTCGAATGTTTATTGTGAAGACTATATGTTGCAATTTCTATCCGTCGATTCTACTTATCAATTTGTCTATCAAAGGACTAACGGATGTCACCCTCTTCAGGATGGCTCCGCCAACGCGTCTGAATCCGGATCGCAATGATGGGGATCAGTTAAATCCTCCACCTCCACCTCCGCCTCCAGAGGCCTGGCAAGCTATCATGGCAGCCACCAATGCCAATGCCCAGATGATTTTGCAGCTCTTGCAAGAACGTACTCAGGGGCAAGGCAATCAAGGTCAAGGCAACAATCAGCCGCATTTTGCTACTCTCAGTCAGTTCCTCGCTAATCAGCCGAAGTCTTTCAGTTTCTGTGTTGAGGCTACAGACGCTGACGATTGGTTAGTGGACATCTGCAAGCACTTTGACTGTAGCAATGTCAGACCTGAGGACTTTGTCAAGTTTGCATCGTTTCAACTCAAGGATCAAGCTGCTGAGTGGTACCAGCAATACAAAGATTCCAGAGGAGGTCGTGTCATTACAGGATGAGTTCCGCCGTGATTTGAGCTCATCACATTCGAAAAGTGTTGTTGAGAGCAAGCGTGAGGAGTTCCGCAATCTCAAGCAAGGCACCATGTCTGTCTATCAATACAATATCCAGTTCGAAGCTCGCTTTCGTTTTGCTAAGCAAGGCGTACCTGATGAGAAGAGTATGATCTATCAATTCAGAGGTGGTCTGAGAGAAGATCTGCAATTACCTCTTGTGCTGTTTGAGCCAGATAAGTATGATGATTTCTACAACATGGCTCTGAAGCAAGAAGCTGCCCAGCTCAAATGTGAGGCTTCTAAGAAGAGAATCAGGGATGCAGTTCAGTCCTCTTCGTCCTCTCAAGTGGCAGCTAAGCAGCAGAAGTTTTACCTGCCCCCTCCTCCGTTCAAATCGGCCTTACCGGCGAGAAGAACTCAGGTGGCCGTGGATCTTCCCACCCACCCAACCCAAGCTATCGAACAAGTCTAATTCTCAAGCTCCAAGGTCAAGTGCTCCTTACCACCGTCCGCTCTCGAGGTCACTTGCAACAAGTGTCGTGCAGAAGGGTCACTATCTTGAACAAGTGCTTCAACCAAAGGCGCCTTCGCCTCCTCCTCTGTGAAATCTTCCAGCAATGCGGTGGTCAAGCATAATCCCAAGTTTCCAAAGGTCAATATGATGAATGCAGCTCAAGCAGAGGATTCTTCCGATGTGATCATGGGTAATCTTCTTGTTAATGATATTCTGCAAAAGTCTTATTTGATCTTGGTGCATCGCATTGTTTCATGTCGAGACCGGTTTTGCCAAGCATGATTTCACTTGAATTCTTGGTTAAACCTCTAGCAATTGTTTCCCGGGCAAGCATATGAGTTCTAGCTTGGTGGTTCCAATGTCGGTATCAAGATGGGCGATTATAGATTTCTTTCTAAACCAATTGTTCTCGGTGACTCGGATATTGATCTTATTCTCGAAATGGATGGCTTTATCAGACAAAGCTCAGCTTGATTGTGCTGCGTGGAAATTCAATTGACTCACTCTTCTAATGATGTGATCATCTATGCCTCGTGATGAAACTATTCGGTTGTTTTCTCTCAATGAGAAGGGCGAACTGAATGCTATCTCTCGATTCGATCGTTTGTGAGTACCAAGATGTCTTTCGTAAGAGCTTCGGGTATGCCTCCTCATCGGCCGCTGGAGTTAGTTATCGATCTTGAGCCCGCATCGAACCCGTTTATGGCGTCCATACAAGCTTGGACCTGATGAGCTGAAGGAATTGAAGAAGCAGCTCGATGAACAAGAGCGTCTGGGTTTGATCAGACCGAGTTCATCTCCTTGGGGTTGTGGTGTTCTTTTTGTCCAGAAGAAGGATGGCACGGACCGACTTTGCGTCGATTACCGTCCATTGAATAAGAAGACAATCAAGAACAAGTATCCACTTCCCAACATCAATGAGCTTTTCGAGCAACTCAAAGGTGCTACGTTGTTCTCCAAGCTTGACCTTCGTATGGGGTATCATCAGATTCGCATTCGTGAACAAGATATTCCCAAGACAGCATTCAGAACAAGCTTTGGTTCTTATGAATATACTGTCATGTCTTTTGGCCTCGTCAATGCTCCTCCAACATTCTCTCGGATGATGAACTTCATATTCAACCCCTACACCAATGAATTCGTCTTGGTCTATCTTGATGATATTTTGGTCTTCTCCAAGAATAAGAAGGATCATGCCAAACATTTGCGATTGGTGCTAGACAAGCTCAGAGAGTACCAATTCTATGCAAAGTTCTCCAAATGTGAATTTTGGCTTGATGAAGTGCTTTATCTTGGTCATATCATCTCGCCAAGGGCATCGCTGTTGATCCCGAGAAGGTGTCCGCAATTGTGAATTGGGAACCTCCTCGAATGTCAAGCAGCTCCATGATTTTCTTGGTCTTGCAAGCTATTGCGAAGATTCGTTGAGAACTTCTCCAAGATTGCGAAGCCTCTTTCCAACCTCCTCGAAGCATGTGAAGTATGTCGGTCTCCCGAGTGTGGCGTTGCTTTCAATACCCTCAAAGAGAAACTCGTCACAGCTCTGTTCGACTCCTCCGATGAATCCAAGCCATTTGAAGTGTTACGTGATGCTTCTCTTCAAGGTCTCGGTCTGTGTTAATGCAAGAGAAGAGAGTTGTGGCTTATACCTCTCGCCAGATTGAAGCCAACGAGAAGAACTACCCCACTCACGATCTTGAGTTGGCGGCAGTTGTCCATGCATTGATTACGTGGAGACATCTCTTGTTGGGAAGGAAAGTGGACATTTTCACCGATCACAAGAGCCTCAAGTACATCTTCACTCAGCCCAACCTCAACCTCGTGCAGACTCGATGGGTCGAAATGATTCAAGAGTACAACCCAAGTATTGAGTATACTCCGGCAAAGCCAATGTCATTGCAGATGCTTTGAGCGGGAAAGCTATCGCAGTCTAATCCTCAAGCCCTTTCACCGGATCTCTGTGAATCTTTCCGCAAGCTGAATCTTCAAGTTGTTCCTCAAGGCTTTCTTGCCAACCTCATAGTCTCTCCTACTTTGGAAGATCAGATTCGTGAGGCTCAACTTCGGATGCCATGGTGAAAAGGTGAAACGTGGTATCGACAAGGGCATTTCAAAGTACAAGTGCTTCAATGTTGATGACAAAGACACTCTGTTCTTTGAGGACCGGATTGTGGTTCCTAAGGGTGATCTCGAGAAAAGTCATTATGAATGAGGCTCACAATTCGCTTCTATCCATTCATCCGGAAGTGCGAAGATGTACCATGACCTCAAGCAGTCATATTGGTGGACTCGAATGAAGCGAGAAATTGCTCAATTCGTGAATGAGTGTGATGTCTGCAGAAGAGTGAAAGGAGAACACCAAAGACCAGCTGGTCTCCTTCAACCTCTTGCTATTCCTGAATGGAAGTTTGATCATATTGAAATGGACTTCGTGACTGGTTTTCCAAAGTCCAAGCGTGGAAATGATGCTATCTTCGTTGTCATTGACAAGCTTACTAAAGTGGCTCATTTTCTTCCTATCAAAGAATCCATCACAGCAGCTCGGTTGGCGAGCTATACACCTCCGTGATTGTCTCCTGCACGGCATTCCACAAGTGATCTCTTGAGACCGTGGCAGCATCTTTACCTCCAAGTTCGGGATTCTTTTCGAAGGCCATGGGCACCAACATTCGGTTCAGCACAGCTTTCCATCCTCAAACAAGTGGCCAAGTTGAGCGAGTAAATCAAATTCTTGAAGATATGCTCGGGGCTTGTGTCATTTCTTTCGGTATGAAGTGGGAAGATTGTCTTCCATATGCCGAAGTTCTCCTACAACAACAGCTTCCAAGCGAGTTCGGCAAGGCCCCATTCGAAATTCTCTATGGCGAAAGTGTCGTACTCCTCTCAATTGGTGCGAGACAGGTGAACGCCAACTTCTTGGCAATGACTTGATCACGAAGCGTAAGAAATGTGCCAAGTCATTCGTGAGAATCTCAAAGCCGCATAATCGCGCCGGAAGAGCTATTATGATGATAAGCACCGTGATGTGGCTTTTGAAATCGGAGACCATGTCTACCTCCGCGTCTCTCAATGAAAGGCACTCGTTGCCCGGTATCAAAGGGAAGCTTTCCCTAGATCGTGGGTCCTTTCAAGATCATTGGGAAAAGAGGCGATCTCGCCTATCAACTTGAGCTTCCATCCAACTTTGCAAAGCGTGCACGATGTGTTTCACGTGTCACAGCTTCGCAAGTGCTTCAAGACTCTGAACGCACTATCAACTTCAAGAGATTGACCTTCAAGAAGATATCTCTTATCATGAGCACCCGTTGCTATTCTTGAAGAAACCGAGCGCAAGACTCGCAACAAGTCAATCAAATTCCTGAAAGTGAAGTGGTCACACCATTCCAACCGAGAAGCTACTTGGGGCGCGAGGATCACCTCCGTTCGAATATCCGGAGTTCTTTCAGTCCTAGATCTCGGACGAGATCCTCTTGTAGTGGTGGAGTGTTGTAACACCCCGGAAGTAACTTTCCATATTTGTAACTCCGACTCTTGCCATTTTCGGCATTGATATATGATATTCCCTCCGTGGTTGGGTTTTCTCCTTTTTGCATTTTGTCTGTGTCATGCATTTTTATTATGTCATCATGTGCATCGCATTTGCATACATGTTCGTCTCATGATTCCGAGCATTTTTTCCCGTTGTCCGTTTTGCAATCCGGCACTCCTATCTCCCCCGGCGGTCCCTTTTACGTTTTTCCGTGTGTGGGTATTAAACCTTCTCGAAATGGACCGAGGTTTGTCTAGTGGCCTTGGTATACCACCCGTAGACCACCGGTCAAGTTTCGGGTCATTTGGAGCTCGTTTGGTACTCCAACGGTTAACCGCACTCTCGCAAAGGCCTCTTTTAAGTTGCAGCCCAACACCCCTTCAAAACAGCCCAATAACCCATCTAAGTCACTCCCATGCTCTCCGTCGTTCGATCACGATCGTGTGGTAAAACTACACCTCATTTGGACTCTCCTAGCTCCCTCTATGCCTATTTAAGCACCTCCCCAAAATCCGGATCAATTCCACCCGAAACCCTAATTTCCCTCGCGCCGCGCGGACGTGTCCGCCCGGCGCGGACACTCGCCCGCCGCCCAGCAGCCAGTGGCAGGCGCCACGTGGCGCCGCCGCACACGCAGGCCGCCATGAGCCCACGGCTGCCCGGCCCCGCCGCTCCCCTCCCCTCGGCCAGCCGCGCGCCGCCTGCCGCCGGCCACACGCACGCGCGCCAGCGCCACCGCCGCCGCCGCCTCGCCGCCCGGCGCGCCGCGCCGCGCCGGCCACCGCCGCCGCCGCCTCGTCCGCGGCGGCTGCTGCCGTCGCCACCGGGCGTCGCCACCCGCCGGCGTCGCCGCCCGCCGCCACCGGCCTCGCCCTCACCCGCGGCGAGGAAGCGCGTCGCCCGATCCGGTCGGGCCCGATCCGCCTCGGGCGAGCCGTTGACTTCTTCCTCCTAATATTTTCTAAGTTTTGCATCTAGTGTTATTTTGTGCAATTTTCAAGTGGTATATCTTTGCATCTGTAGATCCATTTTTCGCGTATAATATGTCAAAATGTTCGCCTCGAAGAGTAGATCATTTCGTCTCATTGCATCATTTTCATTTGAGCTCATCTTGATGCCCGAAATGCTGTTGGAAGAGTGCTATGTGATGTTAGTTGCTGATTTTTATCAGAACTTGCACTTTTGTTATTTTTGCCATGATTAATGTGTGCGCCCTATGAATTTGAGTCCTACATGTGTTTTGTAAAATGCCATGCCATCTTTCCAGGGGTATATTCCATGTATTTTTGTGATCTATATGGTGACTAGCACAAGCATGCAAAGTAGGTGTCCTGATGTTGCTGATTTCAGCCCTGTTTTAGCTGATTTTGATGCCATGTTTACTTGATGATACCAAGAGATCTATGCATATTTTGAGATACTTCAGTAAGGGTGTTTTGTAAAGCATGTCTTGCTCTATTCATTCATGCCTTTGTTTGCAATTATGGAGTGCCATAGCTTGAGTCAATCGAGCTCTACTTTTGCTATCAAATGTTTCCTGGCAGATTGTATACATGTTATTCAATTTTGCCTAGCTTGTTGTGGTTGATCCACATGTGCTATGTTAGTGTTCTTGCCATGTATGTCTTCTTTGTCATGTCTTCTTGATGTATGTATGATTAGTTTATCATTTGAGGCTCTGTAGTGAGTGCATTGAGCTTGTAAACATGCCTACTCGTTATCAGTTTTTGACATGTCATGTTGCTGAATCTGTTAACGAAACTTTCAATATTGACATGGGTGTTACTATATTTTATAGTCCTTTTTGGCTTATGGTCAGTAAGGGACTTTTGATCTATGCTTTGAGTAGATTCATGCCATGCCATGTTTTGCTATTTTAAGTTCCTGTAGCATGTAGTTTTGTTGCTCTGGACATTGCAACCTGATGCTGTTTTTGCCATGTCCAGCCTGATTATTAATGCACTTTTGCCATGCTTGTTTGGACATGTTATGATGTGAACTAGCCGTAGCTCAGTGCTCATCTTTTGTCGAGCATCATGTGTAGATCACTGCCATGTGCTTTGTTGATACGTTTGGGTGCAGTAGCTTAATTAATTGTTGCTTGCTAAGTGGCATCATGCTGTTAATGGCAGATTTGTGCCATTCTTGTTTTGCTTGCCATTTGCAAACCGTGCATCCGTTTCCGGTGATCTTTATATCGATTGCAACCGAAATCATCCCATCTTTCCAGTGGCATGCTTGGTTTGCCAAGTTGATGCCTGGTTCATCATTTACCTTCCGGAGCGCACATACGCATTGCATATCGCATCCCGCATATCATGTCATGTTTTGCATCATGTTGATTGTGCATTGCACCGTGATTTATTGTGGTTCCTTTGTTTATGTTGTTGCTTTGGGTAGAGTCGGGAGACGAGTACGTGAACGAGGAACCTGTTGAGAACGCTTACGAGGATCAAGCTTTCGACAACTCTGAGAACATTGCAGGCAAGATGATCATACCCTCGATATCACTTCTATCTTTGCTATGCTAGTTGCTCGCTCTTTTGCTATGCCTATGCTGTGATGCCTACCACTTGCTATATCATGCCACCCATATTGCCATGTCAGCCTCTAACCATCCTTTCCTAGCAAACCGTTGATTGGCTATGTTACCGCTTTGCTCAGCCCTCTTATAGCGTTGCTAGTTGCAGGTGAAGCTGAAGTTTGTTCCTTGTTGGAACATGGAGATGTTGTTCCTTGTTGGGGATATCACAATATATATATATCTGCTATGTTTAACACATCTATATACTTGGTAAAGGGTGGAAGGCTCGGCCTTATGCCTGGTGTTTTGTTCCACTCTTGCCACCCTAGTTTCCGTCATACGGTGTTATGTTCCTTGATTTTATGCTCCTTACGGTTGGGTGATTTATGGGACCCCTTGACAGTTCACTTTGAATAAGACTCGTCCAGCAAGGCCCAACTTTGGTTTTACCATTTGCCACCTAAGCCTTTTTCCCCGGTTTTCGCGAGCCCGAGGGTCATCTTTATTTTAACCCCGGACCAGTGCTCCTTCGAGTGCTGGCCCGAACAGGCAGATCATGGGCCACCATGGGGCAACTCGAGGGCTGGTTTTACTCGTGGGCTGACCTATCCGGATGTGCCACGAGAACGAGATATGTGCAGCTCCTATCGGGATTTGTCGGCACAATCGGGCGGCTTTGCTGGTCTTGTTTTATTGCTGTCGAAATGTCTTGTAGTCCGGGATTCCGAGATTGATCGGTTCTTCCCGGTAGAAGGAATATCCTTCGTTGACCGTGAGAGCTTATTATGGGCTAAGTTGGGACACCCCTGCAGGGTAATATCTTTCGAAAGCCGTGCCCGCGGTTATGAGGCAGATGGGAATTTGTTAATGTCCGGTTGTAGAAAACCCGAAGTTGACCTCAAATAAAATACACATCAACCGCGTGTGTAACCCTGATGGTCTCTTCTCGGCGGAGTCCGGGAAGTGAACACGGTGTTGGAGTTATGTCTGACGTAAGTAGTTCAGGATCACTTCTTGATCACTACTAGATTCACGACCGTGCTTTGCTTCTCTCCTCGCTCTCTTTTGCGAAGTATCCACCATATATGCTAGTCGCTTGCTGCAGCTCCACTTTACTTCTCTGTCCTTCCTATAAGCTTAAATAGTCTTGATCTCGCGGGTGTGAGATTGCTGAGTCCCCGTGACTCACAGATACTTCCAAACACAGTTGCAGGTTCCGACGATGCCAGTGCAGGTGACTCAACCGAGCTCAAGTGGGAGTTCGACGAGGAACGTGGTCGTTACTATGTGTCTTTTCCGATGATCGATAGTGGTGCCCAGTTGGGACGATTCGGGATCTGTGTAGCATTTGGGGTATCTTCTTTTATTTTGGTTCCGTAGTCGGACCTTGAGTGTACTCGAATGATGGATGTTTATTTATGTCTTGTGTGAAGTGGCATTGTAAGCCAACTATGTATCTCTTTCCTTATTTATTACATGGGTTGTGTGAAGATTACCTCACTTGCGACATTGCTTTCAATGCGGTTATGCCTCTAAGTCGTGCCTCGACACGTGGGAGATATAGCCGCATCGGGGGCGTTACAGTATGTTACTTGCCCGAGATTCGATCGTTGCTATCTCAATACCTAGTTCAATCTCGTTACCGGCAAGTCTCTTTACTCGTTCCGTAATGGATCATCCCGCAACTTACTCTTTAGTCACAATGCTTGCGAGGCTTATAGTGATGTGCATTACCGAGAGGGCCCAGAGATACCTCTCCGATACATGATATGTCGTCGTCGTATCTATAATTTTTGATTGTTCCATGCCAATATTCTACAACTTTTATATACTTTTGGCAACTTTTTATACTATTTTTGGGACTAACATATTGATGCAGTGCCCAGTGCCAGTTCCTGTCTATTACATGTTTTTTGTTTCGCAGAAAACCCATATCAAACAGAGTCCAAACGGGATAAAAACTGACGGAGATTTTTTTTGGAATATTTATGATTTTTGGGAAGTAGAATCAACGCGATACGATGCCCGAGGGGGCCACGAGGCAGGGGGCGCGCCCTGGACCCTTGTGGCCACCCCGTAAGGCGGTTGGAGCCCTTCTTTCTCGGCAAGAAAGCTAATTTCTGGATAGAGATCGTGACAAAAATTCAGCCCAATTGATTACGGATCTCTGGTTATAAAAGAAACGGTGAAAGGCCAGATCTGAGAACGCAGAAACAGAGAGAGACAGAGAGACAGATCCAATCTCGGAGGGGCTCTCGCCCCTCCCACACCATGGAGACCAAGGACCAGAGGGGAAACCCTTCTCCCACCTAGGGAGAAGGTCAAGGAAGAATAAGAAGGAGGGGGGCTCTCTCCCCCTCGGTCCGGTGGCGCCGGAGTGCCATCGGGGACCATCATCATCACCACAATCTTCACCAACTACTTCACTGCCGTCATCACCAACTCTTCCCCCCTCTATGCAGCGGTGTAACCCCTCTTTTACCCACTATAATCTCTACTTAAACATGGTGCTCAACTCTATATATTATTTTCTAATGATGTATGGCTATCCTATGATGTTTGAGTAGATCCGTTTTGTCCTATGGGTTAATTGATGATCGTGATTGGTTTGAGTTGCATGTTTTATTATTTGTGCTGTCCTATTGTGCTCTCCGTGTCGCGCAAGCGTGAGGGATCCCCGCTGTAGGGTTTGCAATATGTTCATAATTTGCTTATGGTGGGTGGCGTGAGTGATAGAAGCACATACCCGAGTAAGTAGGCTGTTTGCGTATGGGAATAAAGAGGACTTTATACTTTAATGCTATGGTTGGGTTTTACCTTATTGATCTTTAGTAGTTACGGACGCTTGCTAGAGTTCCAATCATAAGTGCATATGATCCAAGTAGAGAAAGTATGTTAGCTTATGCCTCTCCCTCAAATAAAATTGCAATAACGATTACCGGTCTAGTTATCGATTGCCTAGGGACAAATAAGTTTTTGTGACAAAAATCTCTTTACTAAAAATAATTTAGTTGTGTCTTTACCTAGACAGCCCCTCATTTTTTATTTACATGCTCTTTACTATCTTGCAAACCTATCCGAAAACACCTACAAAGTACTTCTAGTTTTATACTTGTTCTAGGTAAAGCGAACGTCAAGCGTGCGTAGAGTTGTATCGGTGGTCGATAGAACTTGAGGGAATATTTGTTCTACCTTTAGCTCCTCGTTGGGTTTGACACTCTTACTTATCGAAAGAGGCTACAATTGATCCCTATACTTGTGGATTATCAAGACCTTTTTCTGGTGCCATTGCCGGGGAATTATAGCGTGGGGTGAATATTCTCGTGTGTGATTGTTTGCTTTATCACTAAGTAGCTTTTATTTGATGTTCTTAGTTGTTTTCTATCTTTAGTTATGGATATGGAACACGAAATGCCAAAAAAATTAGGTGTACTTGCTGCTCATGGAGATGAGGAACCTCCTAAAACCCTCGATGCTCGTTATGTGATAGATATTACGTACTACTTTGACAATCCTGAGAAAACCCCATTCAAGTTGGTAATGGGAGACACGTTGGATCAACGTGAATACTTTAGGGATTATCGCTTGACTCAAAAAGGGAAACTATTATGGGATCAAATTTATATGTTGAAGTGCTATGCTAGGCAACTATGCTTGAGATATGATTATACTTGTTGCTCTAGGATGAAGTCTCCACACCTTCCCTTTCATGCAAATTTAATGATAATGAAACCTTGGCTTCTTATGCTAGAGGTATATATGATTACTATGATGTGGAACAAATAGAAGAATTTGTTGCTTTTATGGGTGCTTATGAAATTGAATCTGTATTTAAAGAGTGTGAAAATCTTTATGATGCTGTTTATAGACCTGAAAATTTAGCTATCCTTAAATATTGCTATGAGAATTATGAATACAATGCCGATATTGATGCATTTATTGAGAAAGTCTCCGCTGTCCAAGAAGAGACTAATATTTTGCAGGAGTCTATGGAAGAAGAAATTCATGACATTGTGAGCTCATTGGATGAAAAAGATGAGGAGGAGAGCGAAGAACAAAAGGAGGAAGAGCGGATTGATCACCTGTGCCCACCTTCTAATGAGAGTAACTCTTCAACTCATACATTGTTTAATTTCCCTTCGTGCTTACCGAAGGATGAATTCTATGATGACTGTTATGATCCCGTTGATTCTCTTGAAATATCCCTTTTTGATGATGCTTGCTATGCTTGTGGCCAAGATGCCAATATGAATTATGCTTATGGAGATGAACTTGCTATAGTTCCTTATGTTAAACATGAAATTGTTGCTATTGCACCCACGTATGATAGTCCTATTATCTTTTTGAAATCTTCCTACTACACTATATCGGAGAAGTTTGTGCTTATTAAGGATTATATTGATGGGTTGAGTTTTACTACTACACATGATGATCTTGATAGATATAATATGCATGTGCTTGCTGCTCCTACTTGCAATTATTATGAGAGAGGAACTACATCTCCACCTCTCTATGTTTCCAACACGATAAAAATGCAAGAAACTGTTTATACTATGCATTGGCCTTTACTATGTGTGCATAAATTGTTCTTTTATGACATGTCGATGCATAAGAAGAGAGTTAGACTTCGTCATTGCTTGATATATGTTGCTTTGTGCTCACTACTAAATGCCAAATCATTGCTAATTAAAATTGGCTTTGATATACCTTGGGATCCGAGTGGATTCACTACTTGAGCACTATATGCCTAGCTTAATGGCTTTAAAGAAAGCGCAGCCAGGGAGACAACCCAGAAATTTTAGAGAGTCATTTATTTCTGTTGGGTGCTTTTATATAGTTTAAAAACAAAATAAATAAAGAGGGGAACCCGAAACTTTTCAAAAAGGAAAGTGAAAGTGAGAAAGACAAGCATTGTTGAAGTGGGAGAGCTCCTTGAACTTTGTTCATGCTCACGGAAACTTTGTGAATCTTAATTATAGAAACTTTTCGATAAAAATAATTATCCCCTTGTACAATTCCATTGTATTATAAAAATAATCTGCCAAGGTTTGCCTTTAGGATGTTTACAATGCTTGTTGGTTTGTGCGGTGTAGGACAAAAACTTTGGCTGTAGTGCACGATTCTTCATTTTTTTACTGGAACGTCAAACAGTTCTGAAACTTTTTGCACTGTCTTTCTATACAAATTTTTTATTTTTCCTAATTTTGGTATAATTTTTGAAGTAACAGAAGTATGGTTAATGTTCAGATTGTTACAGACTGTTCTGTTGTAGACAGATTCTGTTTTTTGATGCATAGTTTGCTTGTTTTGATGAAACTATAAATTTCTATCAGTGGATTAAGCCATGGAAACGCTATATTACAGTAGACACAATGCAAAAACAAAATATGAATTGGTTTGCAGCAATACTTAGAGTAGTGATTTGCTTTATTATACTAACGGATCTTACCGAGTTTTCTGTTGAAGTTTTGTGTGGATGAAGTGTTCGATGATCGAGAAGGTCTCGATATGAGGAAAAGGAGGAGAGGCAAGAGCTCAAGCTTGGGGATGCCCAAGGCACCCCAAGTAAATATTCAAGGATACTCAAGCGTCTAAGCTTGGGGATGCCCCGGAAGGCATCCCCTCTTTCTTCAACAAGTAACAGTATGTTTTCGGATTCGTTTCGTTCATGCGATATGTGCAAATCTTGGAGCGTCTTTTGCAATTAGTTTTCACTTTTCTTTTATGCACCATGCTGGTATGAGATAGTCCTTGGTTGATTTATAGAATGCTCTTTGCACTTCACTTATATCTTTTGAGTATGGCTTTATAGAAAGCTTCATGTGCTTCACTTATATCATTTGAAGTTTGGATTACATGTTTCTCTTCACATAGAAAACCGCCATTTGTAGAATGCTCTTTTGCTTCACTTATATTTGTTAGAGCGTGGGCATATCTGGGCATATCTTTTGTAGAAATAATTGAACTCTCTTGCTTCACTTATATCTATGTAGAGAGATGACAGGAATTGGTCATTCACATGGTTAGTCATAAAATCCTACATAAAACTTGTAGATCACTGAATATGATATGTTTGATTCCTTGCAATAGTTTTGCGATATAAAGGTGGTGATATTAGATTCGTGCTAGTTGAGTAATTGTGAAATTGAGGAATACTTGTGTTGAGGTTTGCAAGTCCCGTAGCATGCACGTATAGTGAACCGGAATGTAACGAAGTTGGAGCATGAGGTATTTACTGATTGTCTTCCTTATGAGTGGCGATCGGGGACGAGTGATGGTCTTTTCCTACCAATCTATCCCCCTAGGGGCATGCGTACTAGTAATTTGCTTTGAGGGCTAATAAACTTTTGCAGTAAGTATATGAGTTCTTTATGACTAATGTAAGTCCATGGATTATACGCACTCTCACCACTCCAGCATTGCTAGCCTCTTCGGTACCGTGCATTGACCTTTCTCACCTCGAGAGTTGGTGCAAACTTCGCCGGTGCATCCAAACCCCGTGATACGATACGCTCTATCACACATAAACCTCCTTATAACTTCATCAAAACAGCCACCATACCTACCTATCATGGCATTTCCATAGCCATTCCGAGATATATTGCCATGCAACTTCCATCATCATCATATACGTGACTTGAGAATTTATCGTCATATTCCTTTGCATGATCGTAAGATAGCTAGCATGATGTTTTCATGGCTTTTCCGTTTTTTGATGTCATTGCTACGCTAGATCATTGCACATCCCGGTACACCGCCGGAGGCATTCATATAGAGTCATATCTTTGTTCTAGTATCGAGTTGTAATATTGAGTTGTAAGTGAATAAAAGTGTGATGATCATCATTATTAGAGCATTGTCCCAGTGAGGAAAGGATGATGGAGACTATGATTCCCCCACAAGTCGGGATGATACTCCGGACAAAAAAAGAAATAAGAAAAAAGAGAAAGTCCAAAAAAAGAGAAGGCCCAAAAAACAAAAACAAGAGAGAAAAAGAGAGAAGGGACAATGCTACTATCCTTTTACCACACTTGTGCTTCAGAGTAGCACCATGCTCTTCATATAGAGAGTCTCTTGAGTTATCACTTTCATATACTAGTGGGAATTTTCATTATAGAACTTGGCTTGTATATTCCAACGATGGGCTTCCTCAAATGCCCTAAGTCTTCATGAGCAAGCAAGTTGGATGCACACCCACTTAGTTTCAGTTTGAGCTTTCATGTACTTATAGCTCTAGTGCATTCGTTGCATGGCAATCCCTACTCCTCACATTGAAATCAATTGATGGGCATCTCCATAGCCCGTTGATTAGCCGCGTTGATGTGAGACTTTCTCCTTTTTTGTCTTCTCACACAAACCTCCATCATATTCTATTCCACCCATAGTGCTATGTCCATGGCTTGCGTGAGGGTTGAAAAGGCTGAAGCGCGTTAAAAAGTATGAACCAGTTGCTCGGCTTGCCATCGAGGTTGTGCATGATTTGAATGCTTTGTGTGGTGAAGATGGAGCATAGCCAGACTATATGATTTTGTAGGGATGAGCTTTCTTTGGCTATGTTATTTTGATAAGACATAATTGCTTGGTTAGTATGCTTGAAGTATTATTGTCTTAATGTCAAATGATAGACTATTGCTTTGAATCACTCGTGTCTTAATGTTCATGCCATGATTACATTATGTGATCAAGATTATGTTGTGTAGCATTCCACATCAAAAATTATCTTTTTTATCATGGGCTTATTCCATCTGTGCCCCCAATTCCTTAGTTGTGCTCAGTTTTCCCCATGCTTCAAACTTTTGCTCACTTTTCCCCATTCCCTTAGCTGAAACTCTCACAAATGTTCATAACAGACGTTTGTCGTCTTGGCCGTTAACTGACTTGTGGGGCCACGTTGGACTCTGTTGACTGTGGCTGTGGCTTCGCTGGTTGGGCCGTGTTTGTGTTCATAGGACGGGCCCGTTAGTTTGTTGGTAATAAATTAAAAAAGCCTGCTATCGATGGATGCAGCCTGCTATGCATGCCCGGCTTTGGCATCGATGTAGCCTGCTATGCATGCGAACACCGCCATGCACGCATCTAGTGACCTAGACCTAATCGCATGCATGCACGTCGAGACGCATGCATCGATCCGTGTTGCACGGTTGCCGGTGGATTCAGTCGCTCTGCAGCGTCGTTTCACGCGTCGCAAGCATATGTGCCGGTGGCAGAAGGGGCAGGCTGCACGCACAGTCGCGTCCATATGTCGAGGCATCGGTTCACGCCGCAGGCTGCACGCACGCTCGTGAATGGGAGGCAGGCAGCCGCCAATGCAGAGCACGCAGAAGGGGGAGCATGCAGCCGCCAACGCAGAGCACGCAAAGCACGCTCGCATCGATTCACGTTCACAAATTGATGATCACAATGGTTCACGCACGCACTGAGTCGCGATCTATGCCGGTTGCACGTGTACCCACTTCATCTCCCCCGGCTATTTAAACTGTCCTTCATTGCCTCTTCTTCTACAGATCCATATGCGCCTCCAACTTCTCTTCTTCCCCCAAAAGCCAAAGTCGTTCCACTCAGCGAAGCGAGCAAGATGCAGTACAATGGGCCAACGTTCCAAGCGCCGCCCACCATGCCGGAACGGCGGTACCCCGCCAACGTCGTCGTCGAGGAATCCCTCCGTGTGTGGGCGTTCTCCCGCTGGAGGGGAAGCACTGAGCTTGCACGGAGGTTCCTCCGTGTGGGCTTCCACCACCTCCCGGCGGGCTCGCCGCCCATGTTCAACCTCGTGGAGCAGCGTCCCCACGCCAACGCTCCAGTGGTAGGGCTCGTCGTCCACTTCACCAACAGGTTCGATGCCTACTACCTGCTCGGCAAGGTGTATTGGTGTGGGTGCGAGTTCATCGCATTCATGATCTATAACATCTTCACTGACTTCGAGAGCGTCTTCCCCGCTCGCAACCGCATGCACAGCCTCCCGTACTACCTTAGCGACAACGGCCTTGAGGAGGAGGAGTACTGAAGCCGGCGGCGAAGAAGACGGTGAAGCCGGCGGTTAAGGTGAAGACAATGGTGAAGACATGGCGGTGTTGCCCTAGCTACCCTATCTATCTACTATGTAGTGTGAGTTTGGTGTGTGTGTTGCCCGAGCTAGGTACCCTATCTATGTAAGGTTAATTATTATCTATCGGTGTCTATGTAAGAACTTATGTTGCCCTAGAAACCCTATCTAAGTTAAGTTATGTGTGTTATATTAATGCTTTGTTATGTTTGTATTTTGTTTGTCCCAAGTTTAGACACGGCTAATTGGCGTGGGAAAAATTAACCAAACAAACTAAAAATGATGTGTTTATAGATGCCTTCTAAAAATAAGAACATATTGTACATTTGTACACGGCTTTGGTTTGAGAGCTCTGTATTTTTTAGGTATTCAAAGAATACTTTGGTTTTCAGAAATGTTGAAGTATCAAATAATTTGAGATATTTGGCTTTAGTCAAAAGTGTAGTTTTAACTACACTATGTTTGAAGTATATAAAAAAGAGGGTTAGACCTCTTTTTCTAATCATGAAGTATTGGTTCGCTAGGCATAATAATACTGCGGTTTGCAAATACTTTGATTCTAAAAAATGAAGGGACCCATAAAGGAAAGCCAAAAAAATTCCTCAATGAGATAGAAGAGATTGGGCAATCAAATTAATGAAAAAAGCAATCAGAAACAAAAAAGAACAAAGCAATCCTTCCTAAAAAAAGAAACATCGCTTGTTTCTGGGCTTTCTCTTTGGGCCCGCGAACTAGGTTTTTTTAGCAGAACTGACGAACTCGAGGACAAAAGTTTGGCAAGTGCGAGAGAGAAGAGATGAACTTGATGTATATCCCTTGTGCTGCTCAAGTACTACTTACTGTCATCTGATGAGCTAGGGTATGATCCAACACTCGAGGTTATTAGCTAACAAAATAATCCTATCACTGAACTGGTAGTTGTTTTCTGCCGAAACTGAAAGTGTCGAAACTTAACAGTAAACTGCATACATGCAGAGATCGACAGTTGCACTAAACAGAGTTGTATTTGAGATAAACAGACTTGGATCGCTAAACAGTGGCAACAACAGTAGACAAACATCTCTAACGAGAGATGGCCGTCAAGTAAAAAATTCCTAGAGCAAGTATTCCTAAAGCTATCAGATTGGAGTGCTTCTTCAACTCAATCAGCTGCTTGAAGTTCTTGTTCATCTTCTTCAATTCCGTCTTCAGTTCAACAACTACCACCGTCGGGTATTCCGGATGCGCTGCTGCTGCCGGAGCGCCACTGTCATGGGGCAGATTGGACTCGCGGATTGCATTCCCCCTCAAATCCAGCAAGCCCGACCCTTGAAGCCTCTGGATGTAATCATCCATCCACTCGAAATGGTTGCATTTCTTCACGATATGAAAACAAAATCATGTAACCTAAATCCAAATCTGACAGATTTTTTGAGAAATTAGAGATAAAGGATGCGAGGAAAACTCAGATCTAACCTGCCCCTCCGGCTTGCTCTCGCATTTGACGAACTCGCGCCCAAAGTTCCCATTCTTCTCCTCCTTCGAAGTCAACCGCTTCAGTGGCGCAGTCCGTGGGCAGTCAGTGCATCGTGTCATCGGCACTGGACCATACACCGGCCACGTGGAACGGGGGGCTGACGAGGAGGTCGACATATCCCCCGAGAGGAATAAACAGAGGAATTGCTCGAGAGGAAGAAGAACGAGAAGATGGGGAAAGAAACAGAGGAATTGCTCGATCTGCTCAATGCCTTTGTTTGTCAGATGGAGAAGAGGAGAAGGGGAAGCTATATTTACGATTTGCCACATTGTATTTTGCAGTTTGAATATTTGAACCAACTCTTAACACTGACATGTGGTGGTCATGTGCGAAAAATACAATTTCATATGTAAAGTGGGGCAGATCATAAAAAACCCGAGAAGGACAGTGCAGTAGCCAATCAGGATGCATCACGCGGATCGCGCATGCCTGCCCCACATCTGACGGGTGGTGTTTGGTGCTTGGTAGGATCCGACGGCGCACGTTCAACGCTAGGGTTTGGAGCATTTCTGCGGGGTTATGAGCGAGTCAACGGGGTTATTAGGGTTTGACTAGATTTCAAATGGCCATAACTAAATTAGAAAAAATTGCAAAACAAACGTAGTTCGTCCGTTTATGAGACCTAGTTACCATAAAAAATATAAACTCGGTATAGGGGCGTTTTTTTTTGAAAAATCATTTTTTGAAGTGATCTGTCGAAATCAAGTTCAAATGTTTTTAAAAAATTCAAAAAAAATCAAAATGTTGTAATTCTTGCACACATAGCCGTCATATGTGACAAGGTTATTTGAAAAAAAATATAAACTTGGTGTAGGTCATTTTCATGAAAAAAGTCTTCACACAAATGAGCTATCACCTATGAACATTTTCAGAGTTGGTAGAATAGGGAGAGAGGGTTTAGGGTTTGAAAAATAATCAAAATAATTAAAAAAATCAGAAAAATCTCCATAGCTTCATTTTGGAGTGAGTAAGAAGGATCTGAACTTACTTTTTCATTTTCATATCTAAAACGTGTTATTTGACGGTTTTGAAATAAAAGCATATTTTTCAAAAAAATGTAGTAATATGAATATTAATCAATAAATAGTGAGACTTCGTTTTTACCCTATATATATGAAACAAGTGTTAATAAAAATATATATGCCTCATTTAGGCAAGGTCAAAAAAAACTTGATTTCAAATAGGGATGTTTACCCTAGCTTTCGAGCTTGTTTCTAGCACATTTCTCATTCGGACTGTTCACCTACGAATATTGGACTTCAAATGCTCGATCAAATACACCGCACAGAGAAATGAACCTCCAATGTTCAACTTCAACTTTGACTTGAATCCAAATTTTGGCCCAAATTCAAATATCGATTAAATTCAAATTTTGATGGAAATTTGAATTCTGACTCAAATAAGAAACCAAAGTAGAAGCAACATTATTACAACTGATAAGTTTTCACAGTAGCTCAAATCTACTAAGTTTTAAGATGCCAACATCTTAATACAAATCTACCAAGTTTTAAGCGATCCACTCACCCTCAAATTGACAACACAAACATTTCCCAACAACTTAATTCAAATTTTCGACTTGCTCCTTGTGTTTGCAGCTGGCTTCACCATCTTGCTCCTGGTTTCCCAAGTTGAGATGCTCTTTTCTTTCAGACTCTTGTTCCTTTTGATCTTGGGCTTTACTTGGGGTTTTCCTTGTGGAGGTGCTGATGGAGTAGTTGCACTCGCCGAGCACTTGACGACCATTTGACGGTCATCTATGGGTTCAGTAATCTTTAAAGGCACAATTGTAAAAATTACGCCCTCCTCTTCCTCTCTTATAGATTCAAAACCATCAAAGGCCATGGTTTCAAAATCTTCTGCTTCTTCATCTCTTGGCCTTTTCTCCCTAGAGCTGGTAAATAAAATTATAAGCCATAGGCAAAAAAGAGAACAAATGCAAACAAAAGGGTAGTTGCATTCTACAAAGGGTGCAAACACATACCAAGATGCTTCATTTGCTGCTGCATTCTCCACTGCTTCATTTGCTGCTGCATTCTCCACTACATCTTCAGTCTCCATTGCTGTTGCATTCTCCTCAGCATTGGCTATTGTCCATCTTTCCTCCTCTCCAAATGATGCATCCACTGCATTGGTACAAAGCCTAGCAATATGCCCCAGAACTCCACATTTTTTGCAAGCACGCTTCTTTGGTATACGACCCTCCTCACGTGCTCTAATCCTCTGGTTCCTTGGTCTTCCTGGTGGTCTAGTAATGACAGGAGCGTGGAGTTTGAACCTTGGATCTACTATGTTCCATTGATCTTTCCCCAATAGTGCAGGCACATTGTCAGCATAAGCAGCCATAAATTTGGCAACAGAGAAATACTCAGAGCAATATTGATCAACTTCACCATCTGCACCCCCGATAACGGTCATCAGATGTAGGGCATGTATGCATAGCTTCCCATGGATCTGCCATTTCCTACAAGTACATTCTCTAGTACTTAGGTTCATAGGATACCTCCATACCCTATTTTTAGTGTCAGTATAGGTAACCTCTCCCTCATATGTACCAGATCGAATACATTTCATCTTCAGTCCTCTTGCCTTCAAGTGCAATGCCTTAATCAGTGATGGGAGCATTTGATGACCAACATATTGTGTTTCTGCAATTCTTTTGCGAAGAGCCATCTTTATCATGATCATTTTCCTCATCTTGTCAAATTCTTGCCACAACAAGAGCCCTTTCACTGACTTGAACTTTGAATTGAAGCATTCTGCAAGGTTACTGGTCACATAATCTACTTTGCAGATTTCGTTGAATTTGCTTCTTGACCACACCTTGCCATGATGTGCATCCATGTACTCCTTCACAAGAGGATTTTGAGCATACAACACTCTCAAATGGTGTTCATGCTTCCTTTTGCTGCATGTGTATGATGCTGGCCATAAGTTCTCATCATAAACTTTACCTTTGAACTTCTTTTTGAAATTATCGCTAGGTGTCGATACATTCCCTATGCTCCACTCCTGTGGAATACAATTTCCACTGCACTCTCTAAACCCTTGCAAGCATCTGTGTGTATAGCTAAACACAGGGGTGTGCCTATAATGTTGCAAGAATAGCTGCAGTAAACCAGACCCAACTTTCCTCGACTCTGCCTCCACCACACCAAATGCAAGCTGGGAATAGCCAGTTGTGTCAAATCAACCGCAGAAGCTGCTACTAGCTGTCCTCTCCATCTTCTAGTCAAATGTGTAGCATCTACAGCCAAATAGGGCCTGCAACCATCTAGAAACCCCTGTCAGCAAGCCTTGAAACAAACAAAAGCCCTTCTGAAGCACTCCTTCTGAAATGACTTCCCTTTTATTTTGAATGGAACTGTATGCTTGTCAATCTCTACAACACTCCCTGGACTTGCCATCTCCACTTCAGCTTTGAAAGTGTAAAGCAGCTGAAAACTGTCATTCCATTGACCATTAATTCTGTCAAGAGCCTTTTCCCTAGCATTGAAAATTCTCATGTAAGGAATTTATATCTTGTACTTCTCAAAAAGCTTCCCATGGAGTGTTGTTGGACCAAGTCCAAGTTCTTCTCTCAGCCAATCCAATATAGCATCTGCCACCCACCTAGTTTTTGCTAGCTTGGTTTTGGCCTTCCCCCCTCCCCCTCCAGGTGGACAGGTGTGCTTGTGTGGGTTTTTTCTTTATCTGAAACAAAATGAAAGGGTAAAGAACAGTTAAGAAACCTTACTCAACGATCTGAAACTAAATTACTAATTGAACTTGGATTACCTGAATATATTTGCTCTTTCTCAAAGGAGATGCATGCAACTTCCACCTACACCTAGGATATGGACAAAAAACTGTGAACCTTGCTGGCTCACTCCTTTTAATCTTATAGGTGTTTTCAGATATAATGCACCATGTTGTCACTACATTCCGATAGTCCACCATTGATTGGAAAATTGTACCTACACTAAACTCAGGTTTTCCCCTATTCCACTCAATTGTTGGCATGTCATCACCATCGTATTCATCCTCAATTAAGTTGTCCATGTTCTCCACCTTCTCTTCATCGTCAGTGTCATCAAACCTAGCTTGGCTGATGGGCTCCTCCATATATTCGTCATCCACTGCTTGCTGACTGGCTACATCGACCAGTTCAGGAAACATCATCTCGTCTTCATCATCATTTGTAGGCACTGCCTCGTCAGGTTCTGCATCTTCTTCTACACCAACTGCAGAAGGTACACAAGAAGCAGCAGCTGAATCGGAACCAGAATTGGCAGCAGGCATGTTGTGGCTCCATGAACCACTTACTTTACTTGGTGTCGACCTACAAGGAGTGCCGAGGTGCTGGCTATTAGCACAGACAGATGATCTCTGAACTCCCTTCCCCTTCGCCCGTTCTGCGCGTGGCTGAAGCACATTGATTTGGAGTTTACCGAATCGGCAGCCAGCAATCCCAGCAAAAAGCAACGGCATATGATCGTCGCAAGTTAGTGGGAGAAATCTTTGCTCGTCACTGCTGAAGTAATTCAGTTCAACGACATCGACATCACTCGAGGATAGGTGTTTGGAGCTCATCTCGCAAATCTTTGAAAGATATGCTGGTTTCTACCACTTTGGGATAGAAAAATGGCGAAATCAAATGCGGTTTAGTACCACGCAGCACACTAGTTTCCATTCTAATCGCCAACCCGAAAAGCCAGCGGGATCAATCCTATTTTGTTGGGGAAGAAACAAAGGCTTGATTAGCGGGTAAAATCAAGCAAAAATTGAGCGATTCAAGCAAATGTAAGTCAAATACAGCCTACAATCGACTTAGAACGTCAATTCGAGAGGAAACAATGCTTACCTGTGTTTAAGCCATGAATTATCTCGCCATGGATTCGACCCAATCCTCTCCACGGTCGACTGCATTCCGGGCGTCCTCACTCAACATCGCTATGTAATCCCAGATGGGGAGGTGGGATATATCTGGCGGAGACACGGCGTCGCCGACAAACAGAATAGGGCATAGGGTGGAGGAAACAACTGCGGTGGACGAGGCACGACGCCGGCGGAGGGGGTGGAGCGGCGCGGTGCAGTGCGGCCTGTCTAGATATGTTTCAGATTCAGACAAGCTGCCCAATACGTGTCTCCTTGCGGTCCCACCCGTCAGCAAGCAACAGTCAGACAAAGACTCGGCCCCACTCGTCAGCAATTAACGGTCAATGGACGGTCAAAAAGGCAAACGCCCGCTATGAGCATTTGTGAGAGTTTCAGCTAAGGAAGAGGGGAAAAGTGAGCAAATGTTTGGAGCGTGGGGAAAAGTGAGCACAACTAAGGAACTAGGGGCACTAATTTAAATATCTCTTTTATCATTTACCTACTCGAGGACGAGCAGGAATTAAGCTTGAGGATGCTGATACGTCCCCGTCATATCTATAATTTTTTATTGTTCCATGCCAATATTCTACAACTTCTATATAGTTTTGGCAACTTTTCATACTATTTTTGGGACTAACATATTGATCCAGTGCCCAGTGCCAGTTCCTGTCTATTGCATGTTTTTTGTTTCGCAGAAAACCCATATCAAACAGAGTCCAAACGGGATAAAAACTGACGGAGATTTTTTTGGAATATTTATGATTTTTGAGAAGAAGAATCAACGTGATACGATGCCCGAGGGGGCCACGAGGCAGGGGGCGCGCCTTGGACCCTAAGTGGCCACCCCGTAAGGCAGTTGGAGCCCTTCTTTCACCACAAGAAACCTAATTTCCGGATAGAGATCGTGTCCAAAATTCAGCCCAATCGGAGTTTCGGATCTCTGGTTATAAAAGAAACGGTGAAAGGCCAGATCTAAGAACGCAGAAACAGAGAGAGACAGAGAGACAGATCCAATCTCGGAGGGGCTCTCGCCCCTCCCACGCCATGGAGACCAAGGACCAGAGGGGAAACCCTTCTCCCACTTAGGGAGGAGGTCAAGGAAGAAGAAGAAGGAGGGGCGCTCTCTCCCCCTCGCTTCCGGTGGCGCCGGAGTGCCACCGGGGGCCATCATCATTGTCGGTGTCAAAACCGGCGGATCTCGGGTAGGGGGTCCCGAACTGTGCGTCTAGGCGGATGGTAACAGGAGACAGGGGACATGATGTTTTTACCCAGGTTTGGGCCCTCTCGATGGAGGTAAAACCCTACTCCTGCTTGATTAATATTGGTGATATGGGTAGTACAAGAGTAGATCTACCACGAGATCAGAGAGGCTAAACCCTAGAAGCTAGCCTATGGTATGATTGTTGTTCGTCCTACGGACTAAAACCCTCCGGTTTATATAGACACCGAAGAGGGCTAGGGTTACACAGAGGCGGTTACAATGGTAGGAGATCTACATATCCGTAGTGCCAAGCTTGCGTCCCACGCCAAGGAAAGTCCCATTCGGACACGGGACGAAGTCTTCAATCTTGTATCTTCATAGTCCAGGAGTCCGGCCAAAGGTTATAGTTCGCCATCCGGACACCCCTAATCCAGGACTCCCTCAAGAGTCCCTGAACCAGGGCTTCAATTACGACGAGTCCGGTAGCAGATTGTCTCCGGCATTGCAAGGCGGGTTCCTCCTCGAATACTTCATAGAAGATTTTGAACACAAGGATAGTGTCCGCTCGCAAAATAATTTCCACATACCACCGTAGAGAGAATAATATTTACACAAATCCAATCTGCTGACGTACTTCGCAGCGTGACATCACACCATGGCCAAGCCTTTATTCGAATCGTTTTTACTGTCCTACCTCAGCGCACTTAGCGAGGCGGTTTCCTTGGCACGTCCTGTTGAAGCAGAGATCGTGTCCCCTTATTCCGGGATTCTCATCAATGCGGGCGTGGGTAACCCAACCGTGCCATTAATTTACGGCGCTTGGGAGGTAAGTGAGTTTTACCAGGCTGGTGGGGGCACATAGTTTCGTCCGCCCATATAAGGGGATAAGGATCCACCTTTTCCATCTACGCCTTCTTTCTCCTTCGCTTATCCATTTTCGCACACTCGAGCTCCAGCGCCCAAGTCCACACATCCCACCTCAACCATTTTCAGCAGTTTCCGGAGCGGCAAGCAAGTTAAACACCGAAAACAATGACAAGGGGTTGCATAGAGATGACGAGGAGGAGCCCCGGCCGCCGAACAATAGGGGACAAAAGGGCTTCCCCCCACAAGTGCGGACGGTGAACATGATATACGCAACCCACATACCCAAAAGGGAGCGGAAGCGTGCACTCAGGGACGTATATGCGTTGGAGCCAGTCGCCCCAAAGTTCAACCCACGGTCCTCCTGCCCGATCACTTTGATCGAAGGGACCACCCCACTAGCATCCACCATGGCGGATTCGCCGCATTGGTTCTAGACTCAATCATTAACGGATTTCACCTCACTAGATTCCTTATGGACGGCAGCAGCAGCCTGAACCTGCTTTATCAGGATACAGTGCAAAAAATGGGCATAGATCCCTCAAGGATTAAACCCACAAAGACGAACTTTAAAGGCGTCATACTAGGTGTAGAGGCCAAGCTATGCAAGCTCGTTACACTTGAGGTGGTCTTGGATCCCGGATAATTTCCAAGCGAGTTAATCTTCGACATAGTCTCGTTCATGATGGCTATCACGCGACTACTCGGACGAACCGCATTTGCAAAGTTCAATGCGGTGCGAATTACGCATACCTCAAGCTCAAGATGCGGGCCCTCGAGGAGTCATTAGGGTCAATGGAAACACGAGCGCTCTCTCGAGCGGAGGAGCATCTGGCTGACCCTCGCGGCTGAAGTACAAAGCAGCCTCTCAAGGCAATTCTCCAGTCCGGTCATTAAACGTCCGGACACCGTCAAGCGCGCCCGGAGTAACCTACAACAAGACCGCCTGGCATGTTCTGAGCACGCGTAGAAATGCGGCCCCAGCCCCAGCCCTCGCGAAATTGTGAAAGCAGTACTACGCGTACATAACTACGCTCTGGAAATACCATGGGCATAGGGGGAGGGGCACGACCACGGCATGCCCAAAATGCGGCTCAACCGCACCAGGGGCTCCTGATTTTGTCATTCTTTTTCTTACTTTCAGGACTCCACTTTCGGAAGGCCTGTCCGTGATATAATCCCGAACACACGATGCAACAGCCGGGACGCCAGAAAGCTCGCCGAGTGTCCGGTGGTCTCTATAACGAGCGGTATACTTGTTTCACATATCATCCCGCAGCTCACCCACGGAGAGGACATGTCAAATAGTCCCATCTCTTGCTTATCACACTATTTGTATCGTTCTGCTTTTTCCGCAGACTTTTGAATAAACAATACATAGCTTTTGTCTATTATTGCATTCCTTTTTATATATAAAAATATGTTCAGTTATGACATTATGCAACCGTACACTTTAGTGCGGCCAATACACCGAGGGCTTCGTACCCCGAATATGGTGTGAGAAGTCCGAACACTCTCATGAGTGCGGCACCCGAACTTATAGCATTATATGCATCGGCTCGAATCATGTCTTGGGTCAATAGTTGGGTTTGCCCGGCTCCCATGTTTTGGTACTTTACGTTCATTATATCGGCTAAGGTAGCATTGGGAGAACCACTGCGATTGTGCCCGGTTGAGCTAGGCTAAGCACCTCGGAGAAAGCTAAAACTGACCGTCATGATAGGGCGAGAGCTGGTCGTTGTTCGAGAGGTTTTCGAGTCCCTAAAGACTTATGCCGCTTAGAGCGAGGAGTCGGCTTTGTCCGGCCTAGGCGTGGATAGCGCCCCGAACTCGGTCTTCCGAATACTAGGGGCTTCGCCAAATTTAAAATTATAGAATTCTATGGCTAAGTGAGAGTGTTCAATCATTATAGTCTGATTTCCTTGTTCGTTGTGTTGAGCGCCTCCCTCGAAGGACCCAATAATGGGAAAAAGAGCGCTCAAGTTTATCCCGAACACCCCAAAGACTTTCATGGCATGGGGGAAGCCGACGACTCACCATCTCTCAATTTTGATAAACGGCCATACAGAAGGTAATATTTTAAATTCAAAAGCTTTGCTTAGCGCATATGAATAGTCTGATTTCCTTGTTCGTTGTGTTGAGCGCCTCCCTCGAAGGACCCAATAATGGGAAAAAGAGCGCTCAAGTTTATCCCGAACACCCCAGCACTCGCGGCATGGGGGCAGAAGCCGACGACTCACCATCTCTCAATTTTGATAAACGGCCGTACAGAAGGTAATATTTTAAATTCAAAAGCTTTGCTTAGCGCATATGAACAAGTTTTCAGCGTACAGGATCACAAATGAATGTTTACTCAAAAATTACATCTTTGGAGCACTCATCCGTTATAAGGCGGGCACCCTTCAGGACGCCCTCATAATACATCTCGGGCTTGCGATGCACCTTGCCCGGCGGTGGTCCGTCCGTCACAAGCTTCTCAGCGTCCATCTTGCCCCAATGCACTTTAGCACAGGCAAGGGCCCTACGGGCACCTTCGATGCATACGGAATGCTTGATGACTTCAATCCATGGACAGGCGTCCACCAGCCGCCTCACCAGCCCGAAGTAGCTCCCAGGCATGGCTTCCCCAGGCCACAGCCGGACTACGAGACCCTTCATGGCCTGTTCGGACAATTTATGGAGCTCGACCAGCTGCTTCAGCTTGTCGCTCAAGGGCACCGGGTGTTCGGCCTCAACATACTGAGACCAGAACACCTTCTCCATCGAGCTCCCCTCCTCGGCTCGGTAGAATGCGGCAGCTTCGGACACACTGCGGGGAAGATCTGCGAATGCTCCTGGAGAGCTCCGGACTCGGGTAAGTAACAAGTAATTCACTTTCACGTGCTTGCTTTGCATAAAGAATGCCTTACCCACCGCTATCTTCTTCATCGCCTCAATTTCCTGGAGGGCTTTTTGGGCTTCGGCCTTAGCAGATTTGGCGCTCTCAAGGGCCGAGGCGAGCTCGGACTCTCGAGTCTTTGAGTCAAGCTCCGACCTCTCGTGTTTTTCCACGAGAGCCTGGAGCTCTTGCTGCACCTCCGCCACCTGCGCCTCCTGCTTCTCTCGCTCGGAGCGCTCCACGGCCACATTGTTTTCGGCCTTGGACAACGCTTCCTTCAGGGTCGCCACCTCGGTTGTGGCCCCTGCAATACTCACGTTGGTCCTGTCATTTTTTGCAACCACATCTTTTTTATATAGTTACATAAGGTATTACTTACCTTCCTTGTCCTCGAGCTGCTTCTTGGCAAGGCCGAGCTCATTCTCGGACCGCTCGAGGCTCTGCTTCAATGCATTGACCTCCGCAGTTAGTGCGGCAGAGGTCAGCAGCACAGCCTGCATTCCCATATTGACATACTTATGTTAGACTCCTGCGTATATCTTTTTGATCCTCAATTCGGCTTTTCTTTCCGAACACCAAACTAAGCATCAGGGGCTACTGTCTATGCGGTAATATTTTTACATATCTTAAATACATACCTCAAAGCCTGTTAGAAGGCTGGCACGAGCTTGATCAGCCCGCTCTTGGCGGATCGAACCTTACGGATCACCACACTCATAATAGTGTGGTGCTCCTCGTCGATGGGCGCCGTTAAGCATCTCGGCATATTATCCGGTGCCTCCGGCTGGACGGAGGTCACCGGCGTCGTAGGCTTGCCCTTCTTAGTAGGGGGCCGCCTGCCGGGTGCCGGGACCGTTGAAGGTTCCGGTGCGGTGTCCGGCCCAGGGCCGGACTTAGAGCCCTTCGGGGTTTTATCCCCTTTGCGCCTAGAGTCCGGGAGGTCGCCTTGCGGCGCCTCCAGGACCACCCCCTCCTGGCTTGGACCCTTTTGGGACTCCACCTCGGCATCGTCCGTAGGACGAGGGGAGGTAGCAGTCGGAAGTGAAAGGCTATTCACATCCAAAGAATCCAGGGATCTGCTCGACGAAGCGTCGAGCTGGGCCGCGGGCGGACTGCATGCTTACATTCGGCGTCAGAAGATACTGTGCAATAAAGGAACGCTATGAGTTATTCTGGTATCCGGATACTTACGATCTTGCCAGGGGCTTGGCCCTGGATGTCCACTCCTCTTCGCCGTCCTCGGCGTTGGTGGAGTAGTCCGGAGGAAGAGTCCTTCCCTTCTTGGACCCTCCGCCCCCCCCCCCCCAGTTGGGGCGGCCTTTCTTTTCATTCCTCCCACCGCTGGAGGGGGAGAGGCTTCTTCCTCCTCCTCGTCTTCGGAGGAGGAGTGCGCCTCAGAGTCATCAGACGATGAATCCGGCACCACCGGGCGCCGGGAACTCTTTCGAGTTCCCGTGGCCTTCTTCTTGGCCTTCTTCTCCGGCACCACGTAAGGTGCCGGGACCAGCAGCCCCGTCAAGCGGGCGTCCGCTGGGTCTTTGGGCAAGGGAGCCGGACAGTCAATCTGTCCGGACGTCTTCTGCCAATCCTTTCAAAGGTAAGGGAGTTTAGATCCTGCATAGAATCAAAATATGGAAAACAAGTAACCCGTAAAGGGTAAAAGAGCTTACCGCGTTGGCTTGATGCTGCGCGCTGAATCCACGATCCTCGGTAGCGGATGCGGGGGCCTCGGCGCCCTTGAACAGCACCTTCCAGGCATCTTCGTACGTAGTATCGAAGAGCCTACTCAGGGTTCGGTGCTGTGCCAGATCGAACTCCCACAAACTAAAAGCCCGTTGTTGGCACAGGAGGATCCGGCGGATGAGCATGACCTGGACTACGTTGACGAGTTTGAGCTTCTTGCTCACCAGGATTTGGACGCAGGTTTGGAGTCCGGTCAGCTCCTCCGAATTACCCCACGACAAGCCCGTCTCTTTCCAGGAGGTAAGCCGTGTAGGTAAGCCAGATCGGAATTCAGGGGCCGCTGCCCATTCAGGGTCAAGCGGCTCGGTGATGTAGAACCACCCCGATTGCAACCCCTTTATGGTCTCCACGAAGGAGCCCTCGAGCCATGTAACATTGGGCATCTTGCCCACCATGGCGCCTCCGCACTCCACTTCGCGGCCGCCCACTACCTTCGGTTTGACATTGAAGGTCTTCAGCCATAAGCCGAAGTGGGGCTGGATGCAGAGGAAGGCCTCGCACACTGACGATGAGCGTCGAGATATTGAGGATGAAGTTGGGGCGGATCGTGGAAATCCAGGCCGTAGTAGAACATGAGTCCCGGACAAATGGATGAAGTGAGAAACCAAGTCCACGGAGGAAATGGGTGAGGAACACCACCCTCTCATGGGGCCTGGGGGTGGGGATGAGCTGCCCCTTGTCAGGGAGCCGGTGCGCGATGTCATTGGACAAGTATCCGGCTTTCCTCAGCTTCTTGATGTGTCCCTCCATGATGGAGGAGACCATCCACTTGCCTCCCGCTCCGGACATTGCTGGAAATGGTTGAGGTGGGATGTGCGGACTTGGGCGCTGGAGCTCGAGTGCGCGAAAATGGATAAGCGAAGGAGAAAGAAGGCGTAGATGGAAAAGGTGGATCCTTATCCCCTTATATGGGCGAACGAAACTATGTGCCCCCACCAGCCTGGTAAAACTCGCTTACCTCCCAAGCACCGTAAATTAATGGCACGGTTGGGTTACCCATGCCCGTATTGATGAGAATCCCGGAATAAGGGGACACGATCTCTTCTTCAACAGGACGTGCCAAGGAAACCGCCTCGCTAAGTGCATTGAGGTGGGACAGTAAAATCTGCGCGCCGTATTGCAATGTCGAAGACAATGCCGAATACGGCAGTAAAAATCCTTATCCCCTTAATATCGTTGGTTCTATCCTTGTGTTCAAAATGTTCTATGAAGTATTCGGAGGAGGAACCCGCCTTGCAATGCCGAAGACAATCTGCGCGCCGGACTCGTCGTCATTGAAGCCTGGTTCAGGGGCTACTGAGGGAGTCCTGGATTAGGGCGTGTCCGGATGGCCGAACTATAATCTGTGGTCGGACTCCTAGACTATGAAGATACAAGATTGAAGACTTCGTCCCGTGTCCGGATGGGACTTTCCTTGGCGTGGGAGGCAAGCTTGGCAATACGGATATGTAGATCTCCTACCATTGTAACAGCCTCTGTGTAACCCTAGCCCTCTTCGGTGTCTATATAAACCGGAGGGTTTTAGTCCGTAGGACGAACAACAATCATACCATAGGCTAGCTTCTAGGGTTTAGCCTCTCTGATATCGTGGCAGATCTACTCTTGTACTACCCATATCATCAATATTAATCAAGCAGGAGTAGGGGTTTACCTCCATGGAGAGGGCCCGAACCTGGGTAAAAACATCGTGTCCCTTGTCTCCTGTTACCATCCGCCTAGACGCACAGTTCGGGACCCCCTACCCGAGATCCGCTGGTTTTGACACCGACAATCATCACCGCAATATTCACCAACAACTTCACTGCCATCATCACCAACTCTTTCCCCCTCTATGCAGCGGTGTAACCCCTCTTTTACCCGTTGTAATCTCTACTTAAACATGGTTCTCAACGCTATATATTATTTCCCAATGATGTATGGCTATCCTATGATGTTTGAGTAGATCCGTTTTGTCCTATGGGTTAATTGATGATCGTGATCGGTTTGAGTTGCATGTTTTATTATTGGTGTTGTCCTATGGTGCTCTCCGTGTTGCGCACGCGTGAGGGATCCCCGCTGTAGGGTTTGCAATATGTTCATAATTTGCTTATGGTGGGTGGCGTGAGTGACAGAAGCACATACCCAAGTAAGTTGGTTGTTTGCGTATGGGAATAAAGAGGACTTGATACTTTAATGCTATGGTTGGGTTTTACCTTAATGATCTTTAGTAGTTGCGGACACTTGCTAGAGTTCCAATCGTAAGTGCATATGATCCAAGTAGAGAAAGTATGTTAGCTTATGCCTCTCCCTTAAATAAAATTGCAATAACGATTACCGGGCTAGTTATCGATTGCCTAGGGACAAATAACTTTCTCATGACAAAAAGCTCTTTACTAAAACTAATTAGTTGTGTCTTTATCTAAACAACCCCTAGATTTTTATTTACGTGCTCTTTACTATCTTGCAAACCTATCCGAAAACACCTACAAAGTACTTCTAGTTTTATACTTGTTCTAGGTAAAGCGAACGTCAAACGTGCATAGAGTTGTATCGGTGGTCGATAGAACTTGAGGGAATATTTGTTCTACCTTTAGCTCCTCGTTGGGTTCGACACTCTTACTTATCGAAAGAGGCTACAATTGATCCCCTATACTTGTGGGTTATCAATATACGGAGTGACAAATCCTAATCTCGATCTATGCCAACTCAACAAACACCATCGGAGACACCTATAGAGCATCTTTATAATCACCCAGTTACGTTGTGACGTTTGATAGCACACAAGGTGTTCCTCCGGTATTCAGGAGTTGCATAATCTCATAGTCTGAGGAACATGTATAAGTCATGAAGAAAGCAGTAGCAATGAAACTTAACGATCATAATGCTAAGCTAACGAATGGTTCTTGTCCATCACATCATTATCCTAATGATGTGATCACGTTCATCAAATGACAACACATGTCTATGGTCAGGAAACATAACCATCTTTGATAAACGAGCTAGTCAAGTAGAGGCATACTAGGGACACTTTGTTTTGTCTATCTATTCACACATGTACTAAGTTTCCGGTTAATACCATTCTAGCATGAATAATAAACATTTATCATGAAATAAGGAAATAAATAATTACTTTATTATTGCCTCTAGGGCATATTTCCTTCAAATAAGCTTGGGGATGCTGATACGTATCCAACGTATCTATAATTTTTGATTGTTCCATGCTGTTATATTATCAACCTTGGATGTTTTATATCATTTTATATCAATTTTTGGTACTAACCTATTGACATAGTGCCAAGTGCTAGTTGTTGTTTTCTGCACGTTTTTTACATCGCAGGAAATCAATATCAGATGGAGACCAAATGCCCCAAAACTTTACGGAGAATTTTTATGGGCCAGAAGGAACACAACGGGCCCTGGCTGCGCCTGGGTGGTGCCCCGAGGGAGGCATGCTACCTCTTGAGCACTGAGTTGGATTTCCCCGAAGAGGAGAGGATGATGCAGCAAAGTAGCGTAAGTATTTCCCTCAGTTTTTTAGAACCAAGGTATCAATCCATTAGGAGGCCACGTACAAGTCCCTCGTACCTGCACAAAACGATAGCTACTCGCAACCAACGCGATTAGGGGTTGTCAATCCCTTCACGGTCACTTACGAGAGTGAGATCTGATAGAGATGATAGATAATATTTTTGGTATTTTTGGTATAGAGATGCAAAGTGAAAAGTAAAAGGCAAAATAAAAACAAAGCAAGTATTAAAGTGATGGAGATTGATATGATGAGAATAGACCCGGGGGCCATAGGTTTCACTAGTGGCTTCTCTCAAGAGCATAAGTATTCTACGGTGGGTGAACAAATTACTGTTGAGCAATTGACAGAATTGAGCATAGTTATGAGTATATCTAGGTATGATCATGTATATAGGCATCACGTCCGCGACAAGTAGACCGAAACGATTCTGCATCTACTACTATTACTCCACTCATCGACCGCTATCTAGCATGCATCTAGAGTATTAAGTTAAAACAGACCTTAAGCAAGATGACATGATGTAGAGGAATAAATTCATGCAATATGATAAATACCTCATCTTATTATCCTCGATGGCAACAATACAATACGTGCCTTGCAACCCTTTCTGTCACTGGGTAAGGACACCACAAGATTGAACCCAAAGCTATGCACTTCTCTCATTGCAAGAACTACCAATCTAGTTGGCCAAACCAAACGGATAATTCGAAGAGACTTGCAAAGATAACCAATCATACATAAAAGAATTCAGAGAAGATTCAAATATTATTCATAGATAAGCTGGATCATAAACCCACAATTCATTGATCTCAACAAACACACCGCAAAAAGAAGATTACATCGAATAGATCTCCACGAGAGAGGGGGAGAACATTGTATTGAGATCCAAAAAGAGAGAAGAAGCCATTTAGCTACTAGCTATGGACCCAAAGGTCTGAAGTAAACTACTCACACTTCATCGGAGGGGCTATGGTGATGATGTAGAAGGCCTCCATGGTGGATGCCCCGTCCAACGGAGCTCCGGAACAGGCCCCAAGATGGGATCTCGTGGATAAAGGAAGTTGCGGCGGTGGAATTAGGTTTTTGGCTCCTGTTCTGATCGTTTGGGGGTACGTAGGTATATATATAGGAGGAAGGAGTACGTCGGTGGAGCAACAGGGGGCCCATGAGGCAGGGGGCGCGCCCTAGGGGGCGCGCCCCCCACCCTCGTGACCGCCTCTCTTGTTCCTTGGAGTAGGGTCCGAGTCTCCTGGATCACGTTCGGTGAGAAAATCACGTTTCCGAAGGTTTCATTCCGTTTGGACTCCGTTTGATGTTTTGTTTCTTCGAAACACTGAAATAGGCAAAAAAACAGCAATTCTGGGTTGGGCTTCCGGTTAATAGGTTAGTCCCAAAAATAATATAAAAGTGGAAAATAAAGCCCAATATAGTCCAAAACAGTAGATAAAGTATCATGGAGCAATCAAAAATTATAGATACGTTGGAGCGTATCGGGCATCCTCAAGCTTAATTCTGCTCGTCCTCGAGTAGGTAAATGATAAAATAGAATTTTTGATGCGGAGTGATACTTTGGCATAATTGCAATGTAAATCTTCATAATTGTGGTATGAATATTCAGATCCGAAAGATTCAAGACAAAAGTTCGTATTGACATAAAAATAATAATACTTCAAGCATACTAACTAAGCAATTATGTCTTCTCAAAATAACATGGCCAAAGAAAGTTATCCCTACAAAATCATATAGTCTGGCTATGCTCCATCTTCCCCACACAAAATATTTAAATCATGCACAACCCCGATGACAAGCCAAGCAATTGTTTCATACTTTAACATTTTCAAAACTTTTTCAATCTTCACGCAATACATGAGCATGAGCCATGGATATAGCACTATATGTGGAAAAGAATGGTGGTTGTGGAGAAGACAAAAAGGGAGAAGATAGTCTCACATCAACTAGGCGTATCAACGGGCTATGGAGATGCCCATCAATAGATATCAATGTGAGTGAGTAGGGATTGCCATGCAACGGATGCACTGGAGCTATAAGTATATGAAAGCTCAACAAAAGAACTAAGTGGGTGTGCATCCAACTTGCTTGCTCACGAAGACCTAGGGCATTTCAGGAAGCCCATCATTGGAATATACAAGCCAAGTTCTATAATGAAAATTCCCACTAGTATATGAAAGTGACAAAATGAGAGACTCTCTATCATGAAGATCTTGGTGCTACTTTGAAGCGCAAGTGTGGTAAAAGGATAGTAACATTGTCCCTTCTCTCTTTTTCTCTCATTTTTTAATTTGGGCCTTTTTTATGGCCTCGTTTTTTCTCTTTTTCTTCTTCTTTTTTTATTTTTATTTTTCCTCCGGAGTCTCATCCCGACTTGTGGGGGAATCATAGTCTCCATCATCCTTTCCTCACTGGGACAATGCTCTAATAATGATGATCATCACACTTTTATTTACTTACAACTCAACAAATACAACTCGATTCTTAGAACAAAGTATGACTCTATATGAATGCCTCCGACGGTGTACCAGGATACGCAATGATTCATGAGTGACATGTATGAAAGAATTATGAAAGGTGGCTTTGCCACAAATACGATGTCAACTACATGATCATGCTAGCAATATGACAATGATGGAGCGTGTCATAATAAACGGAACGGTGGAAAGTTGCATGGCAATATATCTCGGAATGGCTATGGAAATGCCATAATAGGTAGGTATGGTGGCTGTTTTGAGGAAGATATATGGTGGGTGTATGATACCAGCGAAAAGTGTGCGGTATTAGAGAGGCTAGCAATGGTGGAAGGATGGGAAAAAGTGTGTATAATCCATGGACTCAACATTAGTCATAAAGAACTCATATACTTATTGCAAAAATTTAGAAGTTATCAAAGCAAAGTATTACGCGCATGCTCCTAGGGGGATAGATTGGTAGGAAAAGACCATCGCTCGTCCCCGACCGCCACTCATAAGGAAGACAATCAATAAATAAATCATGCTCCGAGTTCATCACATAACGGTTCACCATACGTGCATGCTACGGGAATCACAAACTTCAACACAAGTATTCTTTAAATTCACAACTACTCAACTAGCATGACTCTAATATCACCATCTTCATATCTCAAAACAATTATCAAGCATCAAACTTATCTTAGTATTCAACGCACTCAAAAGAAAGTTTCACATATCTTGAATACCAAGTATATTAACATTAAGCAAATTACCATCCTATTAACGACTCTAAAAATAATCTAAGTGAAGCACGAGAGATCAATAGTTTCTTTAAAACAAATCCACCACCGTGCTCTAAAAGATCTAAGTGAAGCACTAGAGCAAAAATTATCACGCTCAAAAGATATAAGTGAAGCACTATGAGCAAAACTATCAAGCTCAAAAGATATAAGTGAAGCACATAGGAGTATTCTATCAAATTCCAATTCATGTATGGCTCTCTCAAAAGGTGTGTACAGCAAGGATGATTATGGTAGACTAACAAGCAAAGACACAAATAATACAAGACGCTCTAAGCAAAACACATATCATGTGGTGAATAAAAATATAGCTCGAAGTAAATTACCGATTGAAGTAGACGAAAGAGGGGATGCCTTCCGGGGCATCCCCAAGCTTTGACTTTTTGGTGTCCTTGGATTATCTTGGGGGTGCCATGGGCATCCCCAAGGTTAGTCTCTTGCACTCCTTGTTCCATAATCCATCAAAATAATTCACCCAAAACTTGAAAACTTCACAACACAAAACTCAATAGAAATCTCGTGAAATCCGTTAGAGAAAGAAAACAAAAGACTACTTTAAGGTACTGTAATGAACTCATTATTTATTTATATTGGTGTTAAACCTACTGTATTCCAACTTATCTATGGATTATAAACTATTTTACTAGCCATAGATTCATCAAAATAAGCAAACAACACACGCAAAACAGAATCTGCCAAAAACAGAATAGTCTGTAGTAATCTGTAACTAATGGAAACTTCTGGAACTCCAAAAAATCTACCAAAATTAGACGACCTAGACAATTTTTTTATCGATCAGCAGAAATTGGAATCAGTATTTTATCACGTTGTGGTGATTTTTAATAATTCAGGCACTGAGCGCAAAGTTTCTGGAAATTACAGCAAGATCAAATAACTATCATCCAAGAAGATCCAATAGGTCTAGCTTGGCACAAATACTAATTAAAACATAAAACCACATCTAAATAGAGGCTAGATGGATTATTTATTCCTAAACAGAAGCAACAAGCAAAAAACTAAAAATAAAATTGGGTTGCCTCCCAACAAGCGCTATCGTTTAACGCCCCTGGCTAGACATAAAAGCAAGGATAGATCTAGGTATTGCCATCTTTGGTAGGCAATCCATAAGTGGCTCTCATAATAGATTCATATGGTAATTTTATTTTCTTTCTAGGAAAGTGTTCCATGCATTTATTTAATGGAAATTGGAATCTAATATTCCCTTCCTTCATATCAATAATTGCACCAATCGTTCTAAGGAAAGGTCTACCAAGAATAATAGGACATGAAGGATTGCAATCTATATCAAGAACGATAAAATCTACGGATACATAATTCCTATTTGCAACAATAAGAACATCATTAGTTCTTCCCATAGATTTTTTTTAATAGTGGAATACGCAAGATGCAAGTTTAGAGAGCAATCATCAAAGTCACGGAAATCTAGCAAATCGCACAAAGTTTTGGGAATAGTGGAGACACTAGCACCCAAATCACACAAAGCAAGAAACTCATAATCTTTGATTTTAATTTTAATGGTAGGTTCCCACTCATCATAGAGCTTTCTAGGGATAGAGACTTTCAACTCAAGTTTTTCTTCATAAGATTGCATCAAGGCATCAACAATGTGTTCGGTAAAGGCCTTATCTTGACTATAAGCATGAGGAGAATTTAGCACGGTTTGCAACAAGGAAATACAATCAATTAAAGAGCAATTTTCATAATTAAATTCCTTGATATACAATATAGTGGGTTTAGCAACATCTAGATTTTTATTTCTTTCAATCCCACTTTTATCAATTTCATCATCAAGATCTAAATACTCCGAATTCTTAGAACGCCTTCTAGGTAAAGGAAGATCATATTCAGTTTCATCAAGATTCATATTGCAAAACAAATATTTAATAGGGGACACATCAATAACTTTTAGATCTTCATCTTGATTTTCATAGGAATTAGAAGAACACGCTTTAATAAAGACATCTTTGGAAGCACGCATCCTAGCGGTTCTTTCTTTGCACTCATCAATGGAAATTCTCATAGCTTTGAGAGACTCATTGATATCATGCTTAGGAGGAATAGATCTAAGCTTTAAAGAATCAACCTCAAGAGAAATTCTATCAACGTTCCTAGCCAAATCATCAACTTTAAGCAATTTCTCCTCAAGCAAAGCATTAAAATTCTTTTGTGAATTCATAAACTCTTTAACACTACTCTCAAATTCAGAGGGCATCTTATTAAAATTTCCATAAGAGTTGTTGTAGGAATTTCCATAATTATTAGAAGGATTACTAGGATAAGGCCTAGGATTAAAATTCCCTCTATACGCGTTGTTACAAAAATTATTCCTACCAACAAAATTCACATCCATAGATTCATTATTATTCTCAATCAAATTAGACAAAGGCATATAATTAGGATCAGAATAGAAACTCTTAGTAGCAAATAATTTCGTAAGTTCATCCATCTTTCCACTCAAAACATTAATTTCTTCTATCGCATGCACTTTTTTATTAGTAGATCTTTCGGTATGCCATTGAGAATAATTAACCATAATATTATCTAGGAGTTTAGTAGCATCTCCTAAAGTGATTTCCATAAAAGTGCCTCCCGCGGCCGAATCTAAAAGATTTCTAGAAGAAAAATTCAATCCGGCATAAATTTTTTGTATAATCATCCATAAGTTCAAACCATAAGTAGGACAATTACGTATCATTAGTTTCATTCTCTCCCAAGCTTGTGCAACATGTTCATGATCAAGTTGCTTAAAATTCATAATATCGTTCCTAAGAGAGATAATCTTAGCGGGAGTAAAATACTTAGAGATAAAAAATTCTTTGCACTTGTTCCAAGAATCAATACTATTTTTAGGAAAAGATGAAAACCACGCTTTAGCACGATCTCTAAGCGAAAAAGGAAATAGCTTTAATTTAACGACATCATTATCGACATCTTTTTTCTTTTGCATATCACATAAATCAACGAAGCTATTCAGATGAGTAGCGGCATATTCACTTGGAAGGCCGACGAATTGATCTTTCATAACAAGATTCAACAAAGCAGTATTGATTTCACAAGATTCAGCATTGGCAAGAGGAGCAATCGGAGTGCTAAGGAAATCATTATTATTGGTATTGGTGAAGTCACACAATTTGGTAGCATCTTGAGCCATCGCGACAAACAAGCAATCCAACACACGAGCAAACAAGCGGACGAGGGAAAATGCAACGGGAAAAGGAGGAGGAGATTGGGAAAGAGAGGGCGAATAAAACGGCAAGGGTGAAGTGGGGGAGAGGAAAACGAGAGGTAAATGGCAAATAATGTAATGCGAGAGATAGGGATTGTGATGGGTACTTGGTTTGTTGACTTTTGCATAGACTCCCCGGCAATGGCGCCAGAAATTCTTATTGCTACCTCTTGAGCACTGCGCTGGATTTCCCCGAAGAGGAGAGGATAATGCAGCAAAGTAGCGTAAGTATTTCCCTCAGTTTTTGAGAACCAAGGTATCAATCCAGTAGGAGGCCACGCACAAGTCCCTCGTACCTGCACAAAACGATAGCTACTTGCAACCAACGCGATTAGGGGTTGTCAATCCCTTCATGGTCACTTACGAGAGTGAGATCTGATAGAGATGATAGATAATATTTTTGGTATAGAGATGCAAAGTGAAAAGTAAAAGGCAAAGTAAAAACAAAGCAAGTATTAAAGTGATGGAGATTGATATGATGAGAATAGACCCGGGGGCCGTAGGTTTCACTAGTGGCTTCTCTCAAGAGCATAAGTATTCTACGGTGGGTGAACAAATTACTGTTGAGCAATTGATAGAATTGAGCATATTTATGAGTATATCTAGGTATGATCATGTATATAGGCATCACGTCCGCGACAAGTAGACCGAAACGATTCTGCACCTACTACTATTACTCCACTCATCGACCGCTATCCAGCATGCATCTAGAGTATTAAGTTAAAAACAGAGTAACGCCTTAAGCAAGATGACATGATGCAGAGGAATAAATTCATGCAATATGATAAATACCCCATCTTGTTATCCTCGATGGCAACAATACAATACAATACGTGCCTTGCAACCCTTTCTATCACTGGGTAAGGACACCGCAAGATTGAACCCAAAGCTATGCACTTATCTCATTGCAAGAACTACCAATCTAGTTGGCCAAACCAAACGGATAATTCGAAGAGACTTGCAAAGATAACCAATCATACATAAAAGAATTCAGAGAAGATTCAAATATTATTCATAGATAAGCTGGATCATAAACCCACAATTCATCGGTCTCAACAAACACATCGCAAAAAGAAGATTACACCGAATAGATCTCCATGAGAGAGGGGGAGAACATTGTATTGAGATCCAAAAAGAGAGAAGAAGCCATCTAGCTACTAGCTATGGACCCGAAGGTCTGAAGTAAACTACTCACACTTCATCGGAGGGGCTAAGGTGATGATGTAGAAGCCCTCCGTGGTGGATGCCCCCTCCGACGGAGCTTCGGAACAGGCCCCAAGATGGGATCTCGTGGATACAGGAAGTTGCAGCGGTGGAATTAGGTTTTTGGCTCCTGTTCTGATCGTTTGGGGGTACGTAAGTATATATAGGAGGAAGGAGTACGTCGGTGGAGCAATAGGGGGCCCACGAGGCAGGGGGCGCCCCCCACCCTCGTGACCGCCTCTCTTGTTCCTTGGCGTAGGGTCCAAGTCTCCTGGATCATGTTCGGTGAGAAAATCACGTTTCCGAAGGTTTCATTCCGTTTGGACTCCGTTTGATATTCTGTTTCTTCGAAACACTGAAATAGGCAAAAAACAGCAATGCAGGCTGGGCCTCCGGTTAATAGGTTAGTCCCAAAAATAATATAAAAGTGGAAAATAAAGCCCAATATAGTCCAAAACAGTAGATAAAGTAGCATGGAGCAATAAAAATTATAGATACGTTGGAGGCGTATCAAGGCACAACCCACCGTAGGCGCGCCGGGGAGGCCAGGCGCGCCACTGTGGGTGGGTGCTGCCCACCTCGAGTGCCCCGGACCGCCTCTTTGTTCTATAAATACCCCAATATTCCGAAACCCTAGGAGTCGACGAAATATTCATCTAGCCGCCGCAGAGTCCAGAACCACCAGATCCAATCTAGACACCATCTCATATGGGGTTCACCACCTCCATTGGTGCCTCTCCGATGATGCGTGAGTAGTTATTTGTAGACCTACGTGTAGCGACCTGACCCAAAATCGGTCAAATCTCTGTGTCTGTACCATCCCAAGATCATGCTGGTACTCACAGTACATCGATAAAGTAATCAAAGTTCAATCACACCTGAATATCATTAAACGATTCTCATATAGAGTCTTTATTACAAGGGAATAAATTTGGCTCAAGGCCAACTCATGAGAAATAAACTACAAATGCTGCGGAAGCGTCGAAGATAAGCGAGTCCATCCGACTCCAAGGGCAATCGCCAAGCGCGGGCGTAGCCTCACTCCTGATCGGAATATATCTACGCAACATAATACGTTGCAGCCATGTAGGTCAGCTTTTGGAATAAGTGGCAAGTCATGAAGAATAACAATAATAAAGTTACTAACTCTATATGCATTTTTGGCTGTGGAGCTCTAAGTTTCATCATTTTGCGAAAAGCAAATTTTATCCTACTACAGTGGACTTGCTTGCAAATTACTACAATTGTTGGTAGTTATTGAGATGGTTCCGCCAACCAATATCTCGTTCCCAATTATTAAGTCATAAACCCCTCAAATAATTCATTAGTTTTAGTGTTGAGATATCCGAATACTTCCAAGTTCCAGAGGCTCAAATGTCCGTAACCGGGGACACGGCTAATCGATTAGATCTTTAACTCTGCAGAGGGTTGCGCACTTTCCCCGCAAGAATCATTCCCTCCTTTAAAGTCTTCGCACTTCATGGTGTTTGAAGGCGGACCAGATAAACAGGTCTTCCAAAGAGTTCTTCGGCTCTGCGGTACCCATCAATCCTACCGTTCGTCTACTTCTCGTAGTACCGTCCAGCCAGCGTCACTACTAGGGTCAACCCAGCCAGAGCCCATAATGGCTTGCGGCTGCAGTAAGCTTCGGTCATGGGGCATCCATCCTTCTCTTTGTGGCTGGGTGAAGCTTTCCGCAGGATGTCATGGCGCTTCTCCATGCATCCCGCCACCTTGGGTGCTCAGGTGCCCGTCAACAAATCCTCCACCCGTAGTGATTTTCAAGTCCATCTTGATCATTGTAGTTCATGGGGTTGTCATCATCATTGACTCTCACATCTTGCTTATGAATATCACTCATACCCAAAACCCGTCTCGAGCATAGCAAAGTAACTACTACGTCCGGGGTCAT